>OX376154.1:37500-2468903 GCA_947363495.1 Euzophera pinguis
CCAAGGACACCGGTTGTTCAAAATTTTATTTTTTCTAGTAGATTCCGTCGCCACGCGTCGATTGAGCCGCTTCTCGGTCTCATCCGACTATATTTGGACTTGTTACGTCATTTTCAAAATTCAAAAAACAACATTTTCTTAGGAAACTTTAAAAATTTCCACTAAAAATTTTCTATTATTTGCATTATTAGATCCGTCTCGCCGAGACGAGTCCGACGACACCTCATTTTTGAGAATAGGACACACACTTTTTGAAAAATTCGTATATTGGTCGAAAAATAGCATACCGAGGTTACTTGGTAAGTGCTTTTCCCATACATTGAGATTCGAATTTTCAAAAATTTTCTTTTAACATACAAGTGTGATACCTCGTTGGATTCGATAAATCGGCGCCATTTGAACGGTGCGCATGCGGATTTGTTTTTCGCACGCGCCCCATACAAAAATTTTCAAAAAACACATAGAATTTGCATTTTCGAATTTTCCAAATTTTCCAAGGACACCGGTTGTTCAAAATTTTATTTTTTCTAGTAGATTCCGTCGCCACGCGTCGATTGAGCCGCT
The DNA here is from genome assembly GCA_947363495.1 of Euzophera pinguis. Taxonomy (NCBI): domain Eukaryota; kingdom Metazoa; phylum Arthropoda; class Insecta; order Lepidoptera; family Pyralidae; genus Euzophera; species Euzophera pinguis. The sequence continues at coordinate 38,065 of OX376154.1, forward strand.
TCTCGGTCTCATCCGACTATATTTGGACTTGTTACGTCATTTTCAAAATTCAAAAAACAACATTTTCTTAGGAAACTTTAAAAATTTCCACTAAAAATTTTCTATTATTTGCATTATTAGATCCGTCTCGCCGAGACGAGTCCGACGACACCTCATTTTTGAGAATAGGACACACACTTTTTGAAAAATTCGTATATTGGTCGAAAAATAGCATACCGAGGTTACTTGGTAAGTGCTTTTCCCATACATTGAGATTCGAATTTTCAAAAATTTTCTTTTAACATACAAGTGTGATACCTCGTTGGATTCGATAAATCGGCGCCATTTGAACGGTGCGCATGCGGATTTGTTTTTCGCACGCGCCCCATACAAAAATTTTCAAAAAACACATAGAATTTGCATTTTCGAATTTTCCAAATTTTCCAAGGACACCGGTTGTTCAAAATTTTATTTTTTCTAGTAGATTCCGTCGCCACGCGTCGATTGAGCCGCTTCTCGGTCTCATCCGACTATATTTGGACTTGTTACGTCATTTTCAAAATTCAAAAAACAACATTTTCTTAGGAAACTTTAAAAATTTCCACTAAAAATTTTCTATTATTTGCATTATTAGATCCGTCTCGCCGAGACGAGTCCGACGACACCTCATTTTTGAGAATAGGACACACACTTTTTGAAAAATTCGTATATTGGTCGAAAAATAGCATACCGAGGTTACTTGGTAAGTGCTTTTCCCATACATTGAGATTCGAATTTTCAAAAATTTTCTTTTAACATACAAGTGTGATACCTCGTTGGATTCGATAAATCGGCGCCATTTGAACGGTGCGCATGCGGATTTGTTTTTCGCACGCGCCCCATACAAAAATTTTCAAAAAACACATAGAATTTGCATTTTCGAATTTTCCAAATTTTCCAAGGACACCGGTTGTTCAAAATTTTATTTTTTCTAGTAGATTCCGTCGCCACGCGTCGATTGAGCCGCTTCTCGGTCTCATCCGACTATATTTGGACTTGTTACGTCATTTTCAAAATTCAAAAAACAACATTTTCTTAGGAAACTTTAAAAATTTCCACTAAAAATTTTCTATTATTTGCATTATTAGATCCGTCTCGCCGAGACGAGTCCGACGACACCTCATTTTTGAGAATAGGACACACACTTTTTGAAAAATTCGTATATTGGTCGAAAAATAGCATACCGAGGTTACTTGGTAAGTGCTTTTCCCATACATTGAGATTCGAATTTTCAAAAATTTTCTTTTAACATACAAGTGTGATACCTCGTTGGATTCGATAAATCGGCGCCATTTGAACGGTGCGCATGCGGATTTGTTTTTCGCACGCGCCCCATACAAAAATTTTCAAAAAACACATAGAATTTGCATTTTCGAATTTTCCAAATTTTCCAAGGACACCGGTTGTTCAAAATTTTATTTTTTCTAGTAGATTCCGTCGCCACGCGTCGATTGAGCCGCTTCTCGGTCTCATCCGACTATATTTGGACTTGTTACGTCATTTTCAAAATTCAAAAAACAACATTTTCTTAGGAAACTTTAAAAATTTCCACTAAAAATTTTCTATTATTTGCATTATTAGATCCGTCTCGCCGAGACGAGTCCGACGACACCTCATTTTTGAGAATAGGACACACACTTTTTGAAAAATTCGTATATTGGTCGAAAAATAGCATACCGAGGTTACTTGGTAAGTGCTTTTCCCATACATTGAGATTCGAATTTTCAAAAATTTTCTTTTAACATACAAGTGTGATACCTCGTTGGATTCGATAAATCGGCGCCATTTGAACGGTGCGCATGCGGATTTGTTTTTCGCACGCGCCCCATACAAAAATTTTCAAAAAACACATAGAATTTGCATTTTCGAATTTTCCAAATTTTCCAAGGACACCGGTTGTTCAAAATTTTATTTTTTCTAGTAGATTCCGTCGCCACGCGTCGATTGAGCCGCTTCTCGGTCTCATCCGACTATATTTGGACTTGTTACGTCATTTTCAAAATTCAAAAAACAACATTTTCTTAGGAAACTTTAAAAATTTCCACTAAAAATTTTCTATTATTTGCATTATTAGATCCGTCTCGCCGAGACGAGTCCGACGACACCTCATTTTTGAGAATAGGACACACACTTTTTGAAAAATTCGTATATTGGTCGAAAAATAGCATACCGAGGTTACTTGGTAAGTGCTTTTCCCATACATTGAGATTCGAATTTTCAAAAATTTTCTTTTAACATACAAGTGTGATACCTCGTTGGATTCGATAAATCGGCGCCATTTGAACGGTGCGCATGCGGATTTGTTTTTCGCACGCGCCCCATACAAAAATTTTCAAAAAACACATAGAATTTGCATTTTCGAATTTTCCAAATTTTCCAAGGACACCGGTTGTTCAAAATTTTATTTTTTCTAGTAGATTCCGTCGCCACGCGTCGATTGAGCCGCTTCTCGGTCTCATCCGACTATATTTGGACTTGTTACGTCATTTTCAAAATTCAAAAAACAACATTTTCTTAGGAAACTTTAAAAATTTCCACTAAAAATTTTCTATTATTTGCATTATTAGATCCGTCTCGCCGAGACGAGTCCGACGACACCTCATTTTTGAGAATAGGACACACACTTTTTGAAAAATTCGTATATTGGTCGAAAAATAGCATACCGAGGTTACTTGGTAAGTGCTTTTCCCATACATTGAGATTCGAATTTTCAAAAATTTTCTTTTAACATACAAGTGTGATACCTCGTTGGATTCGATAAATCGGCGCCATTTGAACGGTGCGCATGCGGATTTGTTTTTCGCACGCGCCCCATACAAAAATTTTCAAAAAACACATAGAATTTGCATTTTCGAATTTTCCAAATTTTCCAAGGACACCGGTTGTTCAAAATTTTATTTTTTCTAGTAGATTCCGTCGCCACGCGTCGATTGAGCCGCTTCTCGGTCTCATCCGACTATATTTGGACTTGTTACGTCATTTTCAAAATTCAAAAAACAACATTTTCTTAGGAAACTTTAAAAATTTCCACTAAAAATTTTCTATTATTTGCATTATTAGATCCGTCTCGCCGAGACGAGTCCGACGACACCTCATTTTTGAGAATAGGACACACACTTTTTGAAAAATTCGTATATTGGTCGAAAAATAGCATACCGAGGTTACTTGGTAAGTGCTTTTCCCATACATTGAGATTCGAATTTTCAAAAATTTTCTTTTAACATACAAGTGTGATACCTCGTTGGATTCGATAAATCGGCGCCATTTGAACGGTGCGCATGCGGATTTGTTTTTCGCACGCGCCCCATACAAAAATTTTCAAAAAACACATAGAATTTGCATTTTCGAATTTTCCAAATTTTCCAAGGACACCGGTTGTTCAAAATTTTATTTTTTCTAGTAGATTCCGTCGCCACGCGTCGATTGAGCCGCTTCTCGGTCTCATCCGACTATATTTGGACTTGTTACGTCATTTTCAAAATTCAAAAAACAACATTTTCTTAGGAAACTTTAAAAATTTCCACTAAAAATTTTCTATTATTTGCATTATTAGATCCGTCTCGCCGAGACGAGTCCGACGACACCTCATTTTTGAGAATAGGACACACACTTTTTGAAAAATTCGTATATTGGTCGAAAAATAGCATACCGAGGTTACTTGGTAAGTGCTTTTCCCATACATTGAGATTCGAATTTTCAAAAATTTTCTTTTAACATACAAGTGTGATACCTCGTTGGATTCGATAAATCGGCGCCATTTGAACGGTGCGCATGCGGATTTGTTTTTCGCACGCGCCCCATACAAAAATTTTCAAAAAACACATAGAATTTGCATTTTCGAATTTTCCAAATTTTCCAAGGACACCGGTTGTTCAAAATTTTATTTTTTCTAGTAGATTCCGTCGCCACGCGTCGATTGAGCCGCTTCTCGGTCTCATCCGACTATATTTGGACTTGTTACGTCATTTTCAAAATTCAAAAAACAACATTTTCTTAGGAAACTTTAAAAATTTCCACTAAAAATTTTCTATTATTTGCATTATTAGATCCGTCTCGCCGAGACGAGTCCGACGACACCTCATTTTTGAGAATAGGACACACACTTTTTGAAAAATTCGTATATTGGTCGAAAAATAGCATACCGAGGTTACTTGGTAAGTGCTTTTCCCATACATTGAGATTCGAATTTTCAAAAATTTTCTTTTAACATACAAGTGTGATACCTCGTTGGATTCGATAAATCGGCGCCATTTGAACGGTGCGCATGCGGATTTGTTTTTCGCACGCGCCCCATACAAAAATTTTCAAAAAACACATAGAATTTGCATTTTCGAATTTTCCAAATTTTCCAAGGACACCGGTTGTTCAAAATTTTATTTTTTCTAGTAGATTCCGTCGCCACGCGTCGATTGAGCCGCTTCTCGGTCTCATCCGACTATATTTGGACTTGTTACGTCATTTTCAAAATTCAAAAAACAACATTTTCTTAGGAAACTTTAAAAATTTCCACTAAAAATTTTCTATTATTTGCATTATTAGATCCGTCTCGCCGAGACGAGTCCGACGACACCTCATTTTTGAGAATAGGACACACACTTTTTGAAAAATTCGTATATTGGTCGAAAAATAGCATACCGAGGTTACTTGGTAAGTGCTTTTCCCATACATTGAGATTCGAATTTTCAAAAATTTTCTTTTAACATACAAGTGTGATACCTCGTTGGATTCGATAAATCGGCGCCATTTGAACGGTGCGCATGCGGATTTGTTTTTCGCACGCGCCCCATACAAAAATTTTCAAAAAACACATAGAATTTGCATTTTCGAATTTTCCAAATTTTCCAAGGACACCGGTTGTTCAAAATTTTATTTTTTCTAGTAGATTCCGTCGCCACGCGTCGATTGAGCCGCTTCTCGGTCTCATCCGACTATATTTGGACTTGTTACGTCATTTTCAAAATTCAAAAAACAACATTTTCTTAGGAAACTTTAAAAATTTCCACTAAAAATTTTCTATTATTTGCATTATTAGATCCGTCTCGCCGAGACGAGTCCGACGACACCTCATTTTTGAGAATAGGACACACACTTTTTGAAAAATTCGTATATTGGTCGAAAAATAGCATACCGAGGTTACTTGGTAAGTGCTTTTCCCATACATTGAGATTCGAATTTTCAAAAATTTTCTTTTAACATACAAGTGTGATACCTCGTTGGATTCGATAAATCGGCGCCATTTGAACGGTGCGCATGCGGATTTGTTTTTCGCACGCGCCCCATACAAAAATTTTCAAAAAACACATAGAATTTGCATTTTCGAATTTTCCAAATTTTCCAAGGACACCGGTTGTTCAAAATTTTATTTTTTCTAGTAGATTCCGTCGCCACGCGTCGATTGAGCCGCTTCTCGGTCTCATCCGACTATATTTGGACTTGTTACGTCATTTTCAAAATTCAAAAAACAACATTTTCTTAGGAAACTTTAAAAATTTCCACTAAAAATTTTCTATTATTTGCATTATTAGATCCGTCTCGCCGAGACGAGTCCGACGACACCTCATTTTTGAGAATAGGACACACACTTTTTGAAAAATTCGTATATTGGTCGAAAAATAGCATACCGAGGTTACTTGGTAAGTGCTTTTCCCATACATTGAGATTCGAATTTTCAAAAATTTTCTTTTAACATACAAGTGTGATACCTCGTTGGATTCGATAAATCGGCGCCATTTGAACGGTGCGCATGCGGATTTGTTTTTCGCACGCGCCCCATACAAAAATTTTCAAAAAACACATAGAATTTGCATTTTCGAATTTTCCAAATTTTCCAAGGACACCGGTTGTTCAAAATTTTATTTTTTCTAGTAGATTCCGTCGCCACGCGTCGATTGAGCCGCTTCTCGGTCTCATCCGACTATATTTGGACTTGTTACGTCATTTTCAAAATTCAAAAAACAACATTTTCTTAGGAAACTTTAAAAATTTCCACTAAAAATTTTCTATTATTTGCATTATTAGATCCGTCTCGCCGAGACGAGTCCGACGACACCTCATTTTTGAGAATAGGACACACACTTTTTGAAAAATTCGTATATTGGTCGAAAAATAGCATACCGAGGTTACTTGGTAAGTGCTTTTCCCATACATTGAGATTCGAATTTTCAAAAATTTTCTTTTAACATACAAGTGTGATACCTCGTTGGATTCGATAAATCGGCGCCATTTGAACGGTGCGCATGCGGATTTGTTTTTCGCACGCGCCCCATACAAAAATTTTCAAAAAACACATAGAATTTGCATTTTCGAATTTTCCAAATTTTCCAAGGACACCGGTTGTTCAAAATTTTATTTTTTCTAGTAGATTCCGTCGCCACGCGTCGATTGAGCCGCTTCTCGGTCTCATCCGACTATATTTGGACTTGTTACGTCATTTTCAAAATTCAAAAAACAACATTTTCTTAGGAAACTTTAAAAATTTCCACTAAAAATTTTCTATTATTTGCATTATTAGATCCGTCTCGCCGAGACGAGTCCGACGACACCTCATTTTTGAGAATAGGACACACACTTTTTGAAAAATTCGTATATTGGTCGAAAAATAGCATACCGAGGTTACTTGGTAAGTGCTTTTCCCATACATTGAGATTCGAATTTTCAAAAATTTTCTTTTAACATACAAGTGTGATACCTCGTTGGATTCGATAAATCGGCGCCATTTGAACGGTGCGCATGCGGATTTGTTTTTCGCACGCGCCCCATACAAAAATTTTCAAAAAACACATAGAATTTGCATTTTCGAATTTTCCAAATTTTCCAAGGACACCGGTTGTTCAAAATTTTATTTTTTCTAGTAGATTCCGTCGCCACGCGTCGATTGAGCCGCTTCTCGGTCTCATCCGACTATATTTGGACTTGTTACGTCATTTTCAAAATTCAAAAAACAACATTTTCTTAGGAAACTTTAAAAATTTCCACTAAAAATTTTCTATTATTTGCATTATTAGATCCGTCTCGCCGAGACGAGTCCGACGACACCTCATTTTTGAGAATAGGACACACACTTTTTGAAAAATTCGTATATTGGTCGAAAAATAGCATACCGAGGTTACTTGGTAAGTGCTTTTCCCATACATTGAGATTCGAATTTTCAAAAATTTTCTTTTAACATACAAGTGTGATACCTCGTTGGATTCGATAAATCGGCGCCATTTGAACGGTGCGCATGCGGATTTGTTTTTCGCACGCGCCCCATACAAAAATTTTCAAAAAACACATAGAATTTGCATTTTCGAATTTTCCAAATTTTCCAAGGACACCGGTTGTTCAAAATTTTATTTTTTCTAGTAGATTCCGTCGCCACGCGTCGATTGAGCCGCTTCTCGGTCTCATCCGACTATATTTGGACTTGTTACGTCATTTTCAAAATTCAAAAAACAACATTTTCTTAGGAAACTTTAAAAATTTCCACTAAAAATTTTCTATTATTTGCATTATTAGATCCGTCTCGCCGAGACGAGTCCGACGACACCTCATTTTTGAGAATAGGACACACACTTTTTGAAAAATTCGTATATTGGTCGAAAAATAGCATACCGAGGTTACTTGGTAAGTGCTTTTCCCATACATTGAGATTCGAATTTTCAAAAATTTTCTTTTAACATACAAGTGTGATACCTCGTTGGATTCGATAAATCGGCGCCATTTGAACGGTGCGCATGCGGATTTGTTTTTCGCACGCGCCCCATACAAAAATTTTCAAAAAACACATAGAATTTGCATTTTCGAATTTTCCAAATTTTCCAAGGACACCGGTTGTTCAAAATTTTATTTTTTCTAGTAGATTCCGTCGCCACGCGTCGATTGAGCCGCTTCTCGGTCTCATCCGACTATATTTGGACTTGTTACGTCATTTTCAAAATTCAAAAAACAACATTTTCTTAGGAAACTTTAAAAATTTCCACTAAAAATTTTCTATTATTTGCATTATTAGATCCGTCTCGCCGAGACGAGTCCGACGACACCTCATTTTTGAGAATAGGACACACACTTTTTGAAAAATTCGTATATTGGTCGAAAAATAGCATACCGAGGTTACTTGGTAAGTGCTTTTCCCATACATTGAGATTCGAATTTTCAAAAATTTTCTTTTAACATACAAGTGTGATACCTCGTTGGATTCGATAAATCGGCGCCATTTGAACGGTGCGCATGCGGATTTGTTTTTCGCACGCGCCCCATACAAAAATTTTCAAAAAACACATAGAATTTGCATTTTCGAATTTTCCAAATTTTCCAAGGACACCGGTTGTTCAAAATTTTATTTTTTCTAGTAGATTCCGTCGCCACGCGTCGATTGAGCCGCTTCTCGGTCTCATCCGACTATATTTGGACTTGTTACGTCATTTTCAAAATTCAAAAAACAACATTTTCTTAGGAAACTTTAAAAATTTCCACTAAAAATTTTCTATTATTTGCATTATTAGATCCGTCTCGCCGAGACGAGTCCGACGACACCTCATTTTTGAGAATAGGACACACACTTTTTGAAAAATTCGTATATTGGTCGAAAAATAGCATACCGAGGTTACTTGGTAAGTGCTTTTCCCATACATTGAGATTCGAATTTTCAAAAATTTTCTTTTAACATACAAGTGTGATACCTCGTTGGATTCGATAAATCGGCGCCATTTGAACGGTGCGCATGCGGATTTGTTTTTCGCACGCGCCCCATACAAAAATTTTCAAAAAACACATAGAATTTGCATTTTCGAATTTTCCAAATTTTCCAAGGACACCGGTTGTTCAAAATTTTATTTTTTCTAGTAGATTCCGTCGCCACGCGTCGATTGAGCCGCTTCTCGGTCTCATCCGACTATATTTGGACTTGTTACGTCATTTTCAAAATTCAAAAAACAACATTTTCTTAGGAAACTTTAAAAATTTCCACTAAAAATTTTCTATTATTTGCATTATTAGATCCGTCTCGCCGAGACGAGTCCGACGACACCTCATTTTTGAGAATAGGACACACACTTTTTGAAAAATTCGTATATTGGTCGAAAAATAGCATACCGAGGTTACTTGGTAAGTGCTTTTCCCATACATTGAGATTCGAATTTTCAAAAATTTTCTTTTAACATACAAGTGTGATACCTCGTTGGATTCGATAAATCGGCGCCATTTGAACGGTGCGCATGCGGATTTGTTTTTCGCACGCGCCCCATACAAAAATTTTCAAAAAACACATAGAATTTGCATTTTCGAATTTTCCAAATTTTCCAAGGACACCGGTTGTTCAAAATTTTATTTTTTCTAGTAGATTCCGTCGCCACGCGTCGATTGAGCCGCTTCTCGGTCTCATCCGACTATATTTGGACTTGTTACGTCATTTTCAAAATTCAAAAAACAACATTTTCTTAGGAAACTTTAAAAATTTCCACTAAAAATTTTCTATTATTTGCATTATTAGATCCGTCTCGCCGAGACGAGTCCGACGACACCTCATTTTTGAGAATAGGACACACACTTTTTGAAAAATTCGTATATTGGTCGAAAAATAGCATACCGAGGTTACTTGGTAAGTGCTTTTCCCATACATTGAGATTCGAATTTTCAAAAATTTTCTTTTAACATACAAGTGTGATACCTCGTTGGATTCGATAAATCGGCGCCATTTGAACGGTGCGCATGCGGATTTGTTTTTCGCACGCGCCCCATACAAAAATTTTCAAAAAACACATAGAATTTGCATTTTCGAATTTTCCAAATTTTCCAAGGACACCGGTTGTTCAAAATTTTATTTTTTCTAGTAGATTCCGTCGCCACGCGTCGATTGAGCCGCTTCTCGGTCTCATCCGACTATATTTGGACTTGTTACGTCATTTTCAAAATTCAAAAAACAACATTTTCTTAGGAAACTTTAAAAATTTCCACTAAAAATTTTCTATTATTTGCATTATTAGATCCGTCTCGCCGAGACGAGTCCGACGACACCTCATTTTTGAGAATAGGACACACACTTTTTGAAAAATTCGTATATTGGTCGAAAAATAGCATACCGAGGTTACTTGGTAAGTGCTTTTCCCATACATTGAGATTCGAATTTTCAAAAATTTTCTTTTAACATACAAGTGTGATACCTCGTTGGATTCGATAAATCGGCGCCATTTGAACGGTGCGCATGCGGATTTGTTTTTCGCACGCGCCCCATACAAAAATTTTCAAAAAACACATAGAATTTGCATTTTCGAATTTTCCAAATTTTCCAAGGACACCGGTTGTTCAAAATTTTATTTTTTCTAGTAGATTCCGTCGCCACGCGTCGATTGAGCCGCTTCTCGGTCTCATCCGACTATATTTGGACTTGTTACGTCATTTTCAAAATTCAAAAAACAACATTTTCTTAGGAAACTTTAAAAATTTCCACTAAAAATTTTCTATTATTTGCATTATTAGATCCGTCTCGCCGAGACGAGTCCGACGACACCTCATTTTTGAGAATAGGACACACACTTTTTGAAAAATTCGTATATTGGTCGAAAAATAGCATACCGAGGTTACTTGGTAAGTGCTTTTCCCATACATTGAGATTCGAATTTTCAAAAATTTTCTTTTAACATACAAGTGTGATACCTCGTTGGATTCGATAAATCGGCGCCATTTGAACGGTGCGCATGCGGATTTGTTTTTCGCACGCGCCCCATACAAAAATTTTCAAAAAACACATAGAATTTGCATTTTCGAATTTTCCAAATTTTCCAAGGACACCGGTTGTTCAAAATTTTATTTTTTCTAGTAGATTCCGTCGCCACGCGTCGATTGAGCCGCTTCTCGGTCTCATCCGACTATATTTGGACTTGTTACGTCATTTTCAAAATTCAAAAAACAACATTTTCTTAGGAAACTTTAAAAATTTCCACTAAAAATTTTCTATTATTTGCATTATTAGATCCGTCTCGCCGAGACGAGTCCGACGACACCTCATTTTTGAGAATAGGACACACACTTTTTGAAAAATTCGTATATTGGTCGAAAAATAGCATACCGAGGTTACTTGGTAAGTGCTTTTCCCATACATTGAGATTCGAATTTTCAAAAATTTTCTTTTAACATACAAGTGTGATACCTCGTTGGATTCGATAAATCGGCGCCATTTGAACGGTGCGCATGCGGATTTGTTTTTCGCACGCGCCCCATACAAAAATTTTCAAAAAACACATAGAATTTGCATTTTCGAATTTTCCAAATTTTCCAAGGACACCGGTTGTTCAAAATTTTATTTTTTCTAGTAGATTCCGTCGCCACGCGTCGATTGAGCCGCTTCTCGGTCTCATCCGACTATATTTGGACTTGTTACGTCATTTTCAAAATTCAAAAAACAACATTTTCTTAGGAAACTTTAAAAATTTCCACTAAAAATTTTCTATTATTTGCATTATTAGATCCGTCTCGCCGAGACGAGTCCGACGACACCTCATTTTTGAGAATAGGACACACACTTTTTGAAAAATTCGTATATTGGTCGAAAAATAGCATACCGAGGTTACTTGGTAAGTGCTTTTCCCATACATTGAGATTCGAATTTTCAAAAATTTTCTTTTAACATACAAGTGTGATACCTCGTTGGATTCGATAAATCGGCGCCATTTGAACGGTGCGCATGCGGATTTGTTTTTCGCACGCGCCCCATACAAAAATTTTCAAAAAACACATAGAATTTGCATTTTCGAATTTTCCAAATTTTCCAAGGACACCGGTTGTTCAAAATTTTATTTTTTCTAGTAGATTCCGTCGCCACGCGTCGATTGAGCCGCTTCTCGGTCTCATCCGACTATATTTGGACTTGTTACGTCATTTTCAAAATTCAAAAAACAACATTTTCTTAGGAAACTTTAAAAATTTCCACTAAAAATTTTCTATTATTTGCATTATTAGATCCGTCTCGCCGAGACGAGTCCGACGACACCTCATTTTTGAGAATAGGACACACACTTTTTGAAAAATTCGTATATTGGTCGAAAAATAGCATACCGAGGTTACTTGGTAAGTGCTTTTCCCATACATTGAGATTCGAATTTTCAAAAATTTTCTTTTAACATACAAGTGTGATACCTCGTTGGATTCGATAAATCGGCGCCATTTGAACGGTGCGCATGCGGATTTGTTTTTCGCACGCGCCCCATACAAAAATTTTCAAAAAACACATAGAATTTGCATTTTCGAATTTTCCAAATTTTCCAAGGACACCGGTTGTTCAAAATTTTATTTTTTCTAGTAGATTCCGTCGCCACGCGTCGATTGAGCCGCTTCTCGGTCTCATCCGACTATATTTGGACTTGTTACGTCATTTTCAAAATTCAAAAAACAACATTTTCTTAGGAAACTTTAAAAATTTCCACTAAAAATTTTCTATTATTTGCATTATTAGATCCGTCTCGCCGAGACGAGTCCGACGACACCTCATTTTTGAGAATAGGACACACACTTTTTGAAAAATTGGCCCCCCCGCCCACCCTTATTTCATTTGGGATATCAACTTTGGGACAGGGGTCAAAAACATTTTTTGAAATTTCGTCTATTTTAAATCTTGACAGGTAGACTGCGTGAGTCACACTTGTTTTAATCGACCCCGCTAGAGGAAACTCGTTTATAGCGGACTTACAAAAATAAAAACTACATTGATATCTTGACTTAAAGACACTGCAATTGTTGACTTGTAGGGAATATTGTTGATATCCTTGCTGTACTCACGGTGTATGCTGGTGTATAGATCGCCGCTGCATCTGAAACAAAAAGAAGTAACATTAGAATTATTACATAATTCGTCGTCGACTCCGCCTACTAAAGTGCTATAATTTAGTATACATTAGACAGGGCAGGTGCCCACAAAACGTGGTAGTTAGCCTAAATAAATTCAGCACTGACAAAGTTTTACTATATTAACATTGTTTACTATAAGCTGCACCCTATACATGCAACTTATAGCCTAAACTATACAATAAATATACATTTTAAATAATTTGACCAAGCGCTGTGATAAAAATAATTAATAATTAAAAATTTTAACTAACTACAAATTACATTATTTATTTACACTATTGATTTTACAAATATTTTAAAAACTTATTTTATACAACTTTTACAAATTTATATTTTAATCGTGATTTATTCCAATAATTGACTTCGAAATTATCATATCTCACCTATTAAGATGTTTCACACCCCAAAGCCTAGACGGACGCTCGTTTATTCACCTGAGGTATATGAAACTGCCGACCCAGATAAAACTCTTACGAAACCAAAAAAGCCAAAGATGACTAAAAAGTTGACTAATAAAGAAAATGACGTTGCTGGACCGGCGGAGAAATCTCCAAGGGGGATGACGGCGTCTGCGTCTGGTTTTTTGGAAGAGAGGGAGATGGGGGAAAGAAGTGCAACATCGAAAGCACACCGGTTGCTACAAGAGGGCAAATCCCAATTGGAGCAATCCGGTAACATAAAGACTTCTATAAAGGAGAACGTACTTAGAATACTGTCAAGTATGTTCGAATTGGTGTTGGAAGTAGAGGGAAGGACAAACAAAGAAGAATCTTCGGTCAGCAAAATAAATAATAAAGTAGAAGGATGTATAATTGAAGAAATTCGGGAAAATCGAAAAATATTAATAGATAACAAAAAATATATAGAAGAATTATCGGAGATAATAAAACAAAAGAAAGTAAAGGAGGCGACGACATACGCGAGTGTCGTGGCCGGTCCCCCAAAAGGGGAGCCAAGGAAAGGCACGGCCATGCACTCGGTAGTCGTCGTCTCAAAAGATGATTTTGATACAGGGGAAAAGGTACTTAATAAAATTAAAAAAGTATTAAATGCGACCGAAGAAGGAAGCAGGGTGGATATGATGAGGAAGTCGAGGGACCAGAAGGTGATAATCGGGTGCAAAGATAAAAAAGAGATGGACAAAATTAAGGAAAAGTTACAAAGAGAAGAAAGCAATTTAACGGTACAAGACTTGAAGAACAAGGACCCGCTTGTCATCTTCTGGAACCTCTTGGAAGAAAACTCCGACGAGACGGTGCTGAGGGCATTAAAAACTCAGAACGGCCATCTGTTCAATGGACTAGATGACCAGGAATTTCGGATGGAAGTTATCTACAGGAGGCGGACGAAAGACCCGCACAAGTGCCATAGAGTCCTCAGAGTCTCGCCAAATTTGTGGCAAAGATTAACCTCCGCAGGTGCTGTGCACATCGACCTCCAGCGAGTGAGAGTGGCCGACCAGTCCCCCCTCATACAGTGCTCGCGCTGTCTGGGGTACGGGCATGGCCGGCGATTCTGTAAGCTGGAGGTCGAGGTGTGCAGCCACTGCGGTGGCCCGCACATGAGGGCTCAATGTGCTGAACTTGAGGCGGGGGTTCCGCCCTCCTGTAGAAACTGCAAAGAGGCAAAATTAGGTGATCTGGTTCATAATGCCTTCAGCGCCGTCTGCCCAATTAGGCAGAGGCGAGAGGCCCTGGCTAGGGCCAATGTGGCCTATACATGACTAGACTGGACTGACAGACAGACATACGGATGGAATGATGGAAAGTCAAAGACAGTAATCGAGCACGTTGGCGCAAGTATTGGATAAGAGCATTGATCAGAAAGATAAAAATTATCTCTTCTGATCAATGCGTACACCACGAAAGAAATATCTTGTGCCTCGTGGTCGATTATTGTCTAAAAATTTGCTGGAAAACTGGGTTTTATAATCATAATTATAAAACACCAGATTTAAAGGAAAGTAACAAAATAGAAGGACAATACATAAAAAATGATAGTCATTAAAGTATATTATACACATATGTTATGGAAGTATAAAATCATAATATGTAAGAAATAAAAGTAACCAAATTTAATATAAATTGAGAATAGAAGTAAAGAAATAGATAAATACAAAATTATAAAGCATAGATAACTAGAGTAAAAAAAAAAAAAAAAAAATTGGAAAGTAAAATACTATACAATAGAAATAAGATAAGTAAAAATAAATTTAAGAGATATAAAGACAATTAAATAAATAAAATTCAACAGACTAGAGAACAAAAAAATATGGTTAAAATACAACAAGGATTGATAGTTTAATCAAAGAAATAGATAAATATATATATTATAAAGCACAGAAAAATTGATTAATATTATGATGAAATATTTCTAGTAACTAAAAGAAGATAATAAAATACAAAAAACACACACACACTTTTCTAAACAAGATATACAAACAAAACACAGTAGCCAAGGGCGCCCCTCACCCATAGGGCGGAAAATTACGTAAAATCATTTAAAAAAAAAAAAAAAAAAAACCTAACCTAACCTAACCTAACCTAACCTAACCTAACCTAACCTAACCTAACCTAACCTAACCTAACCTAACCTAACCTAACCTAACCTAACCTAACCTAACCTAACCTAACCTAACCTAACCTAACCTAACCTAACCTAACCTAACCTAACCTAACCTAACCTAACCTAACCTAACCTAACCTAACCTAACCTAACCTAACCTAACCTAACCTAACCTAACCTAACCTAACCTAACCTAACCTAACCTAACCTAACCTAACCTAACCTAACCTAACCTAACCTAACCTAACCTAACCTAACCTAACCTAACCTAACCTAACCTAACCTAACCTAACCTAACCCTTTTTTTTGGAAATTCGCTTATTTTAAATCTTGACACGTAGACTGTGTGAGTCACACTTCTTTAAATCGACCCCGCTAGAGGAAACTCGCAAATAGCGGGTTATATAAATATAGTAATTGACTCAAATAAAAAATTATAAAACTATTTATAAATCTTGATTGGAAGATATCGCAACTTGACCTGTAGGAAATATTGCGCTTTATCCTTACTGTACTTACGGTGCACGCTGGTGTATAAGTAGCCACTGCATCTGAAACAAAAAACAAATATCATTAGAATTATTATAAAATTCGTTGTTGACTCCGCCTACTAAAGTGCTTTAGTTTAGTATTGACAAGACAGGGTAGATGCCCACGTAAAGTGGTAGTTAGCCTAAGCAGTATCAACACTGACAAAAGTTTATAATAATAATAATATTGTTTGTTATAAGCTGCACCCTATACATGCAGCTTATAGCCTAAACTACACTATATATATACAGTTTATAAAATATTGACCTGTGATAAAAATAATTAAAAATAAAAATAATAATTTTAACTAACTCTAATTATATTATTTATTTACACTACTGATTTTACAAATATTTTAAAAATTTTATACAACTTATACAAATTTATATTTTAATCTTGATTTATTCCAATAATTGACTTTAAATTATCACATCTCGCTAAATAAACAAACTCGACCTCTTAAGATGTTCCACACCCCGAAACCTAAGCGGACGCTCGTGTACTCTCCCGAGATGATCTCTGATGTACCTGCCGCGCCAGATAAAACTATAACAAAGATAAAAAAGCAAAAGACTGTTAAAAAATCGACAAATAAAGATAATGACGTTTCTGGACCGGCGGAGAGATCTCCTCGGGGGATAACAGCGTATGTATCTGGTTCTTTGGAGGAGAGAGAGATGGGGGATAAAAGTGCAACATCCAAGGCGTTCCGGTTGCTCCAAGAGGGTAAATCCCAATTGGAGCAATCCGGAAACATGAAAACTTCCATTAAGGAAAATGTACTTAAGATTCTATCAACCATGTTCGAGTTGGTTTTGGTTTTGGAAGCAGAGGAAAAGTCAGAAAAGGAAGAATCTTCGGTCGGCGCAATAAATAATAAAGTGGAAGGGTGTTTAATGGAAGAAATTAGAGAAAATCGAAAAATATTAAAGCAAAATAAAATACACATGGAAGAATTATTGGAAACGGTAAAGCAAAATAAGAGAAAGGAGGTGACGACTTACGCCAGTGTCGTGGCCGGTCCCCCAAAAGGGGAGCCAAAGAAAGGTACGGCCATGCACTCGCTAGTCGTCGTCTCTAAAGATAAACTCGATACCGGAGAAAAATTATTAAATAAAATTAAAAAAGTAATAAACGCCACCGAGGAAGGAAGTAAAATAGATGTGATAAGGAAGTCAAAGGACCAGAAGGTGATAATCGGGTGCAAGGAAAGAAAGGAGATAGAGAAAATCAAAGAGAAGTTATTAAAAGAGGAAAGCAAACTAACAGTAGAAGAGTTAAAAAACAAAGACCCGCTTGTCATCTTCTGGAACCTGCTGGAAGAATATTCCGATGAGATGGTGCTGAAGGCATTAAAAACACAGAACGGCCATCTATTTGATGGTTTAGATCAGGACGTTCGGATGGAAGTTATCTACAGGAGGCGGACTAAAGACCCGCACAAGTGCCATAGAGTCCTCAGGGTCTCGCCAATTCTGTGGCAGAGACTAACCTCCGCAGGGGCTGTGCACATCGACCTCCAGCGAGTTAGAGTGGCCGACCAGTCCCCCCTCATACAGTGCTCGCGCTGTCTGGGATACGGGCATGGCCGGCGATTCTGTAAGTTGGAGGTCGAGGTGTGCAGCCACTGCGGTGGTCCGCACATGAGGGCTCAATGTGCAGAGCTTGAGGCGGGGGTACCGCCCTCCTGTAGAAACTGCAAAGAGGCAAAATTAAGTGATCTGGTTCATAATGCCTTCAGCACCGTCTGCCCAATTAGGCAGAGGCGCGAGGCCCTGGCTAGGGCCAATGTGGCCTATTTGTGACTTGACCGGACTGACAGACAGACACACGGACAGAAGGTTAGAAATGCAGAGACTGTAATCGAGTACGTAGGCGCAAGTATTGGATAAGAGCATTGATCAGAAAGATAAACATTATCTCTTCTGATCAATGCGTACACCACGAAAGAAATATCTTGTGCCTCGTAGTCGATTATAGTCTACAAAAGCTGGGAAACTGAGTATCTATAATAATGATTATAAAACTCCAGATTCAACGGAAAAGATAGCAAACAGAAGGTTAATAAATAAAAATAAAAACAGTCGCAAATAAATATGTATATAAACAAAAAATATATAAAAGGTATATAATCACAATAGGTATAATAAAATATGTATAAATAAATAAGGTCTGATAAACCATGAAAGCAATTAATTGGAAAATTAATAATAGATAAAAACACAAAAGAAATAAGTAAAAGTAAAACTAAAAGATATAAGAAAACCAGATAAAATAAAAAATACTATACCAAACGATAAATAGTGTGATAACATATATACCAGCAACAAAAAAAAAAACTAGATAATAAAATACATAAAAACACAACACACACCTATAAACAAGATGTACAAAAACAAAAACAGTAGCCAAGGGCGCCTCTTACCTATAAGGCGGAAAAATAAGTAAAATCATTAAAAAAAAAAAAAAAAAAAAAAAAAAACCTAACCTAACCTAACCTAACCTAACCTAACCTAACCTAACCTAACCTAACCTAACCTAACCTAACCTAACCTAACCTAACCTAACCTAACCTAACCTAACCTAACCTAACCTAACCTAACCTAACCTAACCTAACCTAACCTAACCTAACCTAACCTAACCTAACCTAACCTAACCTAACCTAACCTAACCTAACCTAACCTAACCTAACCTAACCTAACCCAGTCTTGTTCGAGCCGCGGTCGAGTGCGGACGCGTCCCGAGCAGCTCCCTGTAAAAAAAAATTAAAATTTTTAGTAAAGGTTTAAAAAATATTAGTAGAAATTGACTGTAAATATATTAACTAAAATAACCAGCAAATTATCGGTGTAAAATAACCACCGATCACCAAGATTTCCGAAGATTACAACTGGTTGAAGACTAAACTCCGTCGAAATCGAGCTGCCATCAGGGCCGCACCCACCCTTGGACGACCCTACAAATAGGTGACGAAGGTACCAGCATATCAATCTCGGAAGACACCCGGGAAGCCGCCAAATACGCCACGGAACTTGGGGGATTGTCGTGTTGACAAAACCACCCGAAGTCTCCTCGCGGCCACTGGAATTGTGGTAATTACCACCTTAGTGTACCTGAACTTAGATTTAGAAATTAAACTTTGACCTTGTAAATATTTATACATCCGATATACAACTTTTACAAACTTTATTTTAACATCTACAATTTTAAATTTTTTGACATCATGACTCTGCCCAATGTTAAACCAAAAATAAAATTTGTGAATAATAAGAATAAGACTGCAAAACCTCCCGGCCCAGACGACGAAGCTCCTGAAAGATCCAGCAATGCCGAAGAAACAACGAAAAAAGAGGAGTTGATGAGACGGTACGAGGAATTAACATATAGGATCAGAGATGAGGTGGGCAAAATTACTGTAAGGCTCAGGGTTCAATCCTACCAGGACAACGCCAGAGTCTTGCACTCTTGCTTCCAGGAGCTTGAACAATTATTCCTTGAGGCCGCCGAAACCGCTCCTCAAAGTGCGAAGCCGGTCCTAAAATCCGTTAAAAGCCAAACTGTTTCAGTAAATAAACAAACAGCAATTACTCAAACTACCCCACTCAAAAGTAAAAAGACAATTGCAATACAGACCACACCAGTAAAATCCCTCGTGAAACCTCCAGCGAACCCTCCGGTCAGTAACTGTGAGGACAAATTAGATAAAATGATGTGGGCAATAGAGCAAAACAGTAAGAATATACAGGATCTTAAAGAAAAAATCTGCCAACAAAATTTAATGCCAAACAAAGAAACAAATTCGGAAAAAGAAGTAAGACGAGAACAAAAACAAGCAATAGTGTTGGATACCCTACACTCCGTAATTATCACATCCAAAAACGGAAACCACACAGGGGAACAAGTCTTGGATGAACTAAGGGAAGCTGTGGGAGCTGGGGAAGGAGGAGTATCGGTCGAGAAAATTAGGAAAGCGAAGGACAGAAAAATTATAGTGGGATGTAAAACAATAGAAGAAAGAAATACATTAAAAGAAAGGATATTGGAGTCAGACCACCTACAAGTCGAAGAGGTCGCAAACAAAGATCCGCTCTTAATTTTGAAGGGTGTACTAATAAAAAACACAAGCGAGGATATACTGAAGGGGCTAAAGAACCAAAATAGAAAAATTTTTGACAATATAAACAAAAAGGACGATAGGATGGAAGTAAGGTTTAAGAAGAGAGCTAGAAATCAGCTCCTAAACCATGTGATATTGAAAGTCTCCCCGACAATATGGAAGAGGGTAGTCGCAGTCGGCTCAGTGCACGTCGGCGTACAGAAAATATACGTCGAAGACTTTTCGCCGATAATTCAGTGCTCGATGTGCCTGGGCTACGGGCACGGTAAGAAGTTCTGTAGAGAGAAGAATGAAAAATGTGGCCACTGCGGAGAACCGCATAAAAGAGAAAAATGCCCTAAATATCTAGCTGGCGAGCCCCCATCATGCCTTAACTGCATAAGAGATAAAAATAACAATGCAGATCATAATGCGTTCGATAAAAGCTGTCAGGTCAGGCAAAAATGGGACGCTCTGGCCAGGGCTAAAGTGGCGTACTGTTAAGTAAAGAGCAAGCAAATACAGCCTGGAAATCTGGAATCCGCGCTGTAGATTATCGCAGTTCAAGATGTAAAACATCAGGAACCCGATGTTGAGCTTCTTCAGCGCGGGTTCAAGAATAACAAGGAAGTGCATAACAATAGGACTTTGTCCCAACGGATAATTAGTTATCCGATCGGTACAAGTTGGTGTTGAGTGCAAAGTAAAGATATTAAGTGTTTTAATTGTGTAGTGCGTGTTAAATGTGTTAAGTGATTGGAGACAACCCTCTGCACCAAGGTCAGTAACCTCAAACTGTTTATAAACTTTGCTGGAAAACATAAGCAGATAGATAAACTTGTAGCATCATAGACGTAATGTCTATATACTAAATAGTATAACAGTAACAAAAACAACTTAGCTTATTGTAAAATAATAGAATAAAATACGAGGGTAGTATATAAATAAAAGGTGTAAAATAAATACTGTTAAAACTTAAAATTATTGACTAGAAATACGTACAAATGTAGTATAAGTGAAAAAAAAAAATAGTGTTAAAATATAGTATTAATGTGTAAAATATAGTGTTAAAATTTAGAGTAAACGACTAGAAAAAACTACTAAAAGTAGAACAAGTATAAACTAAATTCTAACAAACATGTTGTACAATGTGAATTACAAGCATAGAATATTAAATAAAAGTATATAACTTTAATAAATGACACATAAAGATATAATATTGTAAGTAACTAATTGTAATGTGTTATGTAATGACAAAATCAACGATAAGTGATGCAAATTTATATAGTATGACCAAAAATAAAAAGATATTGCTTGTTATAATGACAATAAACTACCTACAAGGTAGTGTCAGTGAACAATAAATTTAATATTTTATATAAAAGACAAAAATCCTACAAACATGTAGAATGATACTTGGAAACAACTCAAATGTTAACAAATGTAACTGTAACTGAATAGATTGTACAAGAAATTATACTTTAGTGAAAAATCAGAAGAAATTTTAGCATGATGACAATAACAAACTGTAAGTAAATAATAAATGACAGTAATTAATATAGAAGTAATTATAATATTTGATTGTTAAGAGTTTACCAGTAGAACAAGACAACCTGAATGTAATATCGAAATAAGTAGACTTAAAATTGTATAAAATTAGCAGACAACTAGCAAATAAGATATTTGTAACTAGAAAATAAGAAATCTATAAATGTAAATAATGGTGCCAAGACTCAACCGTGGCAGTACTGGCTAAAAAAAAAAAAAAAAAAAAAAAAAAAAAAAAAAAAAAAAAAAAAAAAAAAAAAAAAAACCTAACCTAACCTAACCTAACCTAACCTAACCTAACCTAACCTAACCTAACCTAACCTAACCTAACCTAACCTAACCTAACCTAACCTAACCTAACCTAACCTGAAGTTCTTAAAACTGCACTAAATTCTCATTGTATCCCTTGCTTATCACTAAAAAGCACCTAATTCAGTAAATTCACCAGTTTTTATCCCGTTTTTCACTTAAAATTTTGCCTTTTAGATTTCTCCATACAAGTTTTCTCGTAGACCCCTGCTGCGAAGCTACCACGGTACTTCGGAGCACCTGACACTTTTTAATTTGCATTTATCTTCTTCATTCCGTCACCCCTTATCTTCCGAGGCGCATTAGGCGTCTCAGCGACCCATATCCGCGCGAATTTTTCGATTTTTGTCTTAAAATTTCGGTTTTTTCTTCGTATTTTCCGAATTTTCCTCTACGCATTTTCATTTTCTTCGCTTTTCTTATCCGTCTCGTCGAGCCGCGTCCGACGACACCACTTTCGCCGGGATCCGACGACAGGAACCTGAAAAATTTGCCCCCCCACCCACCCAGTAATTGCTTTGGTATATCAACTTTTCGTGTACTCCAAAAATAAATAATTTTAAAGTCGTTTTAACTTAGATTTAATCGATATCACTAGGTTGTCTGCATCGTAAATAGTCAATAAAATCACACAATGATGAGAGTAGCACGGTCTCCGGCCCGGAAGAGGGTCGACTTTGATACGACATTTAGTATTCCGGCCACCGCAGCCAGTACCGCTTCGGCGGACGTAAACGATCTGTTGTCCTTTAAGGACAACGACATCCTCACGCCGACGAATACCCCCAGGGTTATCGCGTATAAGTCGAGGTCTGAAGAGGCAAACAGCATACTAAAGCATTCGCTAGCTCAGTTGAAAAACTCTGGCAATATAAAAAAGGAAATAAAGGTGGAGATCGACAAAGCCCTTAACCGATTATGCCAACTAGTTGTTGAGTCGGAAAACGACCGAAAGGTCGACAGGTTGGAACGAAGCGCGGTGGGCTATTGCAGTCCCAATCCGAACATAGATATGTACATGCAGAGACTAGAAGAGCATGCAAAATTAGTGCAAAGTAATAATCAAGCTATGTCGGAGTTAAAGGAAAGAATGGATAGGCACGCCGAGACTCTCGAAAAGGCCGCAGAAACTACATACGCAGCTGTGGCATCGGGGAAATCAGTACCTCAGGGGGGTAAGGAGAAGAGGGAAACCCTCCACTCCGTAATAGTTGCCTCAAAGGATGGGCAGGAAACGGGCGAGAGAGTGCTGGAGAGGGTCAGAGAGGCGGTGGATGCAAAAGAGGGGTGGATAGAGGTGAAGAATGTACGAAAGGCTAAGGGCCGCAAGGTAGTGATAGGAGTGGGGAGCGAGGAAGAGAGAGACAAGCTAAAGAATAGGCTGGAAAAAGAGGGAGGGCACCTCACAGTCGAGAGCATAAAAAACAAAGATCCGCTCCTCATTCTCAAAAGCGTGCTGAAACAACATAGCGACGAGGATGTAATTAAGGCGGTTAGGAACCAAAACAAGGCAGTCTTCCTAGGCCTAAGCGAGTTGGAAAGTAGGGTGGAGATTAAGTATAAAAAGAGAGCTCGCAACCCGCTTACTAATCATGTGATCATTAGTACATCTCCGAAGGTATGGCAGCGCGTAGTTGACTCGGGAACCCTCCGCATAGATCTGCAACTAATTAGTGTGGCGGACCAGTCTCCCCTGGTTCAGTGTTCTCGCTGTTTGGGGTACGGCCACAGCAAGAGGTTCTGCACTGAAGCGGCGGACTTGTGCAGCCACTGCGGCGGTCCCCACTTAAGGGTCGAGTGCACTGAATGGCTCGAGGGAGGAGTACCGGCCTGCCATAACTGCAGTAAGGCTGGCATGGCGCGCGCGGCCCATAACGTATTTAGTCAGGAGTGTCCGATAAGGAAGCGGTGGGACGCAATAGCCAGGTCGGCTGTTGCGTACTGCTAAGGATGTCACACGCACGCAGCTCCTATATCACGTTATGCAAGCAAACCTGCGCAAAAAACGATTGGCCACCGACGAACTCTTCATAGAGGCAGCAAAGCGTAAAGCCGCAATAGCGCTACTGCAGGAACCATATACAGCCAATATTAAAAAAATGAAGAATCGTCAGGGGGCCAGAATCTACCAAAATACCAACGGAGTCCTGGTTAAATCCGCTATAGCGGTCTTCGATCCCAACATGGATGTGATACAGCACCCCGAGCTCACCACGGATAATATAGTTGTGATAGAGGTCAAGACTAGTGCATGGAAGATTACGGTCGTGTCATTTTATTTCGAACCGGAAGCGCCCATCGAACCTTACTTGACAGAGTTAAAAAGGGTGTTAAGAGCATTAAACTCTGTTAATGTCATCATCGGCGGAGACGCTAATGCTAAAAGCACATGGTGGGGCAGCAGGGTTCTGGACCGCAGAGGAGATGACATGGCCGGAACGTTACACGAAATGGACCTACACATATTGAACACGGGTACTGTACCAACTTTCGACACCATTAGGGACCGCAAACGATATACCAGCTTCGTAGACGTGACGGCGTGCTCACCAAATATGCTGGATCTAGTAACGAATTGGAGAGTGGTGGAGGACCTCACCAGTTCAGACCATAATGGTATTATATTCGATGTTAAGCTAAAAAGATCAAAGGGATTAAGCGTTGACAGAACCACCAGAATTTATAATACAAGAAAAGCAGATTGGATCAAATTTAATGATAAAATAGTAGAATTAAAAGTAGAATACAAGTTAACCAAACAAGCAATATCCCAAATTAATAGAGTAGATCAAATAGAACTTGCCATACAAAATTACAATAAATTAGTCACAGAGGCGTGCGAGTACGCCATCCCCAGGAAAAAGAAAAAAGAGACGCTTAACATACCATGGTGGTCCGAAGAACTCGAAAAGATGAAGAGGGGAGTCGCCACTCTCAAACGAAGAATCCGATGTGCAGCACCAGACAGAAGGAACGCGGTCGTGGAACAGTACCTGAAAGCAAAAGAGGAATATGAGAAACAGGTCGTAAAGGCTCAGACTCAGAGTTGGAAGGAGTTTTGCGAAAAGCAGGAGAAAGAAGGAGTCTGGGAGGGCATTTACAGAGTCATATCTAAGACTTCCAAAAGGGAGGAAGACCCACCCCTGGAGAAAGATGGAAGGTTTCTAAGCATAAAAGAGTCAGCAGAGCTTTTGACCAAAACCTTCTATCCAAAGGATGACGAAAACGACGATAGAGCCTGCCATCGTATCACCAGGGAAAAGTCAAGTAAGGTGAATAAGGAAATCGACGCAGAACCAAGCGATCCTCCATTCACAATGACGGAGCTTGAAACAGCGATGAACTCTTTCAACCCAAAGAAAGCGCCTGGAGCGGACGGATTTACTGCGGACATTTGTATAAGAACGATTAGGAATGATCCAGAGTTGTTCCTAGGAATCCTAAATAAGTGTCTGCAGTATCATTGCTTCCCTAGCGCGTGGAAAGAGGCAATCGTGATCATCCTCAAGAAGCCGGGAAGGGACAGCTATAGCGTACCGAAATCGTACAGACCGATAGGGCTGTTGCCGATTCTCGGTAAACTCTACGAGAAGATGCTGGTAGCGCGTTTGAAGTACCATATCTTGCCGAAAATAAGTACCCGCCAGTACGGTTTCATGCCCCAAAAAAGTACGGAAGACGCGCTCCATGCCCTAGTAAAGTACATCCGGAACAAGGTGGAGCAGAAAAAACTGGTGACAGTAGTCTCCCTTGACATTGAAGGAGCGTTTGATAGTGCATGGTGGCCAATGATTAAACTGCGACTGGCGGAGGAAAAGTGTCCAGCTAACATCAGGAAAGTTTTCGATGATTACCTTACCAATAGAAGGGTCACGGTAAGATATGGAGGCGTGGAGGTCAACTCGAACACCAGTAAAGGCTGCGTTCAAGGTTCTATAGCTGGTCCGCTCCTATGGAACCTTCTGCTCGATCCGCTTCTAAAAAATCTGGAAAGCCGTGGTGTTTATTGTCAGGCCTATGCTGACGACGTCGTCCTAGTGTTCGATGGGGACGTCGCTAGCCAAATAAGCAAGCAAGCCAACGAAACTCTCGCGTATGTTGAGGAGTGGGGCGCTCATAATAAGCTGAAATTTGCTGCTCACAAAACAAATGCGATGCTAGTAACCAGGAAGCTAAAATATGACACCCCACGCCTCAACATGGGTGGAACTGCAATAAACATGACGGACAAACTAAAACTCTTGGGGTTGACTATAGACCAGAAACTTACATTCAACGGCCACGTGAAGGACGTATGTAAAAAGGCATTGGCTATCTACCGACAACTCTCAAGGGCCGCAAAAGCCAGTTGGGGCCTCAACCCTGAGATAACCCGAATAATCTACACCGCAGCGGTAGAGCCAGTCATACTTTATGCGGCTAGTGTCTGGGCGCCGGCGGCCGAAAAGGTGGGAATCAGAAAGCAGCTCAACGCGATCCAACGCGGATTCGCGCAGAAAATGTGCAGGGCCTATCGCACAGTCTCTTTGAGCTCGGCACTGGTGCTGGCTGGACTGCTCCCGCTTGATCTCCGTATTCAAGAAGCTGCTTCTTTATATGGGATCAAGAAGGGAGCACTTCAGCCTGGACTAGGAGACAGAGAGATTGAGCGAATGGTCCCAGTGCTGGAAGCTCCCCACCCCGCGTCGCGTGTCGACAGGGACTTTGTGAGCCTGGTGGACCGTGCAGACGTTGATGCAAACAGTAATTTTGATGTAAGGATTTACACCGATGGTAGCAAAACGGAGGAAGGAGTTGGGGCCGCGCTGTCCATCTGGTGCGGTGAATCGGAAATCCGTTCCATCAAGCATAGTCTATCAACGTACTGTACGGTATACCAGGCCGAGCTCCTGGCGATACGCGAAGCGACTAAGTGGGTAAAGACGCACAACGGTCATACATATGGCATATATAGTGACTCGATGGCTGCCCTTCAAACGGTCACAAACCTGGAATCCCTCCATCCCTTAGCAGTGCAAATAAGAGAAAATATGAACATCGCATCTCAACAGAACAAAATAATAAAGTTATTCTGGATAAAGGCTCATGCGGGGTTGGAGGGTAATGAGAGGGCAGACCAATTAGCCAAAGAAGCGGCACAGAAGTCGAAAAAGCGTCCAGTGTATGATCTGTGTCCCATATCTTTCGCCAAAAGTAACCTCCGCTCGGATTCGCTCCTCAAATGGGACCGTAGGTATGAGGCGGGTCAAACAGCCTCAGTCACCAAGGTGTTCTTCCCGGTCGCGTCAGAGGCGTACAAGGTTATCCGTACGCATATACCTACGAAGGTAACTACCCAGATATTATGTGGACACGGCGGGTTTTCGGAGTATCTGCACCGGTTTAAATGCAAGGATGACCCGTCGTGTATCTGCGAGCCCGGAGTACCTGAGGGGATATTACACCTAATCTTAGAATGTCCGGTGTATGACAGGCAGCGATTCGAGGTGGAGCAAAAGCTAAACATGAAGTTAACATCTACAGCTATAGCGCACATAATGGGAAATGAATCAAAAATAGAAATATTCATGGATTATTGCGTAAAAATTGCGACTCAAGTAATAGCCAGGAACAAGGTGTAAATTGTTAATAAACTGTAAATAAGTGTAATATATTAATAAAAATAAAAAAAAAAAAAAAAAAAAAAATATAAAAAAAAAAAAAAAAAAAAAAAAAAAAAAAAATATATATATATATATATATATAACATAAATATTATTCAGTAAGTGGTACTATTCCAAAACGGCATGTTAAATTGTAAATACGTGTAAATATATAAAATAAGAAAAGATAAGCAAAGAAACAAAGTAGCTCATAAGCAAGCTAATAGCACATTAAGACCTCTTCGAAACTTTGGAAGAGACAAAAGTTGAACTATAATAAAAAAAAAAAAAAAAACCTAACCTAACCTAACCTAACCTAACCTAACCTAACCTAACCTAACCTAACCTAACCTAACCTAACCTAACCTAACCTAACCTAACCTAACCTAACCTAACCTAACCTAACCTAACCTAACCTAACCCGAGTCTCGTTTGAGTCGCGATCGAGTGCGGACGCGTCCCAAGCAGCTCCCTGCAAATAAAAATTAAAAAATTGTTAAAAATTGTAAAAAAATTGTTAAGAACTCAGAAATATTGGTGATAAATTATCCTAAAACCTTCTACGGACGCAGCACCAGCTCAGCAAACAAAAAGGAGTAGCAGATCGGCGAGATCTTCAGTGATCAAGACAGGCGGATACTATTATCCGCGTGGTACTTCACTCGTGCCTATTGTATACGCACCAGCGTAGTCAGAATAGGCAGCGAGCACGACGACCCTGCTGAAGACCAGCGCCGACGCAGCTTTTTTAACCAAGTGACAGTGACGAGAAAATTTTATTTTTACTTTATTTTATTTTTATATTGACCGGCATCGTCCTTTGTGTTGTCCTGATCGTTTTACAAATTTTACAACTTCTACAAAACTGCATTTTATTATTGACAAACTGACCCTATAATGTTTCGCTCACCAGCCCAATCCGCGAGAAAAATTGAAGAGCCCAGGACTCCCAGGAACGTGTCGTTCAGGGATCACTCCTGCGACAGGGACATAGGCAGGCCAAATATTAAGATTTATCATAGCCTTCAGTTGTACAAATTGAGGTCTAAAGCGGAGGTCCTACACCAGGATATAGTTGATCGACTCCAAGAGGCCAGAAACCTCAAAAACACGATCAAAGAGGAGGCCTTGGAGAAGATTCAGGCTCTCGTGGACATCATCCACGATATAGTGGACGAGACCCCTGACTTCCCCATGCCAGATCACATGTGGCAGCCAGAGGATCTGGATGCCTCACGACAAACTGCGGAGGAGTCTCGGCATCGAGTAATGGAAGAGTCTCAGGTGAACGAAGGAAGCCTCGGAGTCCTTCGACAACTGTTGGAAGAGAACAGCAGCAAATTAGAAGAAAACAACAAGAGGATGGACGAGCTGAACAGGAGACTCGACCATCACGCTGAGGTTGTGGAGAACGCGGCAAAAGATAGCAGTAACAAAAGTAACAAACAAAAACCTGCGTTTGCACAGCAGCCCACTTTGCACTCCGTAGTAGTGACATCGAGCGACAGTCAGGACACCGGGGAGCAAGTAATGGAACAAGTGAGAGAAACGTTAAACGCTAAAACGGGATGGATTAAGGTGGAGAGAATAAGAAAAGCAAGGGACCAAAAAGTTATCATAGGCTGCAGAACAGAGGAAGAAAGGGCTAAATTGAAGGCGAGACTGAAAAAAGGTAAAAATCTACAAATTGAAGATGTCAAGAACAAAGACCCGTTAATAATTTTGCGAAACGTCTCGAAAACAAACAATAATGACGATATCATGGAAGGATTAAGAAACCAAAACGAAAATATATTTTATGGACTAAGTGACGAAGATCAGAGAATGACAATAAAATTCCGCAAGAAAACAAAAAATGACACACAGGAACACATAGTAATGGCGGTATCTCCAAAACTATGGAACAGGTTGGTCGGGACGGGGACAGCACATGTTGACCTCCAGAGGGTGCCAGTGGAGGACTACTCTCCACTGGTGCAGTGCTCCCTCTGTCTCGGATATGGTCATGGCAGGAGATTCTGCAACAGCACAGTCACTAAGTGCAGCCACTGTGGAGGCACACACACAAAAGAAAAGTGTCCTGCTTGGCGCGCCGGAGAAGCACCATCATGCTGCAACTGCATTGCAGGCAAAGAAGATGCAGTGGACCATAATGCCTTCAGCAACAACTGCAAGATAAGGCAGAGATGGGACGCCCTGGCAAGAGCCGGCGTGGCCTATTCTTAAGCACGGAACGGAAGTCGGCGACAAAAACTCCTAAAAGAAGTAAGCAAGTACCCACCGCAAAAATTTATTGCAAACAATAAATATCTATTTGTTGCATTGCAATACTTACGAGTCGGAGTAGTACAGCAGCTGAAATACATTAAAGGAGAGATTCCTTTCGGAAACTTTGGCACGGAAGATAAATCATCTCCCGCATCAAAAAGCACCGGCATAAAAGGTACGCCATATTAAACATTCCAAAAGAGTGCATCATGTGTGAGGTCTTGTTATAGTGAAAAGCAGTTAACAGTGTAGTGACTGTGTATAGAAAGTGTCTAAATGAGTGTTAAAGTGCTAGAAACCTGCCTAAAGACGGGATATTATAAAAACGTAAGTGTTCTTTGTCACTCTAATAAAATTTTCTGTAAAATTATACAATTAGAAGTGGGTAGGGCTATTTTAATATATTGATTGAAATTAGACACTAGACTCCATTAGAAAATCGTGTATCTTAAATAGTAAATAATTTAATGTTATAAAATAACAAACAAAAGCAAATTATAGCATATATAAATATAAAGTGACTAAGATCTGACTAGAATAAATAAAATTATTGCAGGTAAACATAAATAAAACATGCAAACAAAATAAGTGGCAGATGGTACACAAAAATGCTAAGCAAATAGTGATAAATCTTATCAAAAATATAGATAGATTGAAAGGGTAAATCGAAATATAATATAATTAAGGAAATTGAAGTTAAAAATTGACAACGCAGGGCTATAATAGATGTTCTTCGCCATCTTAACAAAAAATTTCTCCTTAAGTTACAATTGAGGTCAGTTAAAAAATTGATAGAAACAAACAAAACTTATAAAATAGGTAAGACGATTAATCTATATTGGATTAAAATAGTAAATAAAAATTAAATATAAATAATTATGGTTAAAAATGTTAAAACTGTAAATGAATAATAAATATGAATACAGAATTTAAGTAAATAGATGCTTAAAAATTTTCTTGTATCGAATTAGGTATACTGTTATTCGAAGTAACACTGATTAATAAATAGAGTTGTTTACCAATGAAACAAAGCCTGTGTTGCGAGTTAATATTGAAGTAACGACTAGTTAAATATTAAAATATTTGGCATAAACATTTGAGTAAATAAAATAAATATGATATTAAAATAGTAATAGAAATGGCAAAATTATGGAATGTATAATAAGTTAACTGAATGTATACAAAGGTAATAGGAAATTAGATGTATTGCACTAACTCATGTACTTATAGGGTCAAATGATGATGCTAGAAAGTATGAATGTTGAATTATACACTAAAAGTTTAATCAAATGATCATTAAAATATGTTTATTGTAAATAGACTATAAAAAAGTTGAATTTGAATAAGGCAGTAGCTAAAACTACTAGGTTAATGTATAAAAGCTAAAATAGAAGTTAAGTAAAACTTAAACTGTATTTGAGACACGTACAAATTAAATGTATCATGTAATCGTGTATAACACTGAATGTAATACTAGTTATAAGAAACATTGGCAAGAATAGAATTGTATAAGGTGTGAATAATGATAAGTGCAATAATTGTTAGAAAACACAGGCGCAAATTATAATTGTTGCGGTATTGGTAAATAAACTCCTCCCACTGTGGGGTGTACCACAGGGGAGAAACCTTAAAAAAAAAAAAAAAAAAAAAAAAAAAAAAAAACCTAACCTAACCTAACCTAACCTAACCTAACCTAACCTAACCTAACCTAACCTAACCTAACCTAACCTAACCTAACCTAACCTAACCTAACCTAACCTTTTTTTTTTTTTTTTTTTTTTTTGTTAACGGAGGGGAAATGCATTTACGCACAAAGTGTGGGACTCGCCGGGCTGCTAGTCAGCCCGGAATACCCACTAAAACCCCTCCGGCGTTTCCGCACCGGCTGTTGAGGGCGTCATGGGGTCGCGTTAGCATTCTACCACGACGCCCTCCAGCCATGGCCTTGCGGCCCCCTCATTTGGCCTTTCGGCCCCCTCCCCAAATCGGACGTGGCCCATAAATGGACCACGCCCGTCCCCCAGACCCGCATCCATTCGCCGTCTCATCATAGACGGCGGTGGAGTGGGCAGTTGGCAGAAATTGGCCGACAGTCAACAAGACCCCGACTACCAGGGAGTTATTAACTGTCACCCAGGGTGCACCGTCCCGAATCCCTTGTCAGCCCGCCCTCTCACCGGATCCTTGGGATCAAGTGAGAATGCAAAGCTTTCAAAGGACCGGGCACTCGAGGAGGTTCTCTGCCCTGCACCCCAACCTAACCTAACCTAACCTAACCTAACCTAACCTAACCTAACCTAACCTAACCTAACCTAACCTAACCTAACCTAACCTAACCTAACCTAACCTAACCTAACCTAACCTAACCTAACCTAACCTAACCTAACCTAACCTAACCTAACCTAACCTAACCTAACCTAACCTAACCTAACCTAACCTAACCTAACCTAACCTAACCTAACCTAACCTAACCTAACCTAACCTAACCTAACCTAACCTAACCTAACCTAACCTAACCTAACCTAACCTAACCTAACCTAACCTAACCTAACCTAACCTAACCTAACCTAACCAGTCCCGTGCCCGCACGCAAGACGAGCACCAAGCTTTTAAAACGCTCCGCGTACAAAAAATCTAAAAAGTAAAAAAGTTTGTGCAAATTAACAAGTGTTATACATCAAAAGAAGCGGCGTGACGAGTGCAACAGCATAGTGAAAAAATTTTCAAAATCGGACGAGAAACAAAAAAGTTATTAATAAAATAAAAACTTTTTGCGGTTGAAATTTGCGGTCGGCCGCTATAAAGTTACGTTTATTATCGGGAACCTTTTGTTCCCGAACTGTACGATTCTCAGGTTTTACCCCTTACAGTCGGCAAAAATTTTTTGGAAATTTTTCGGGAATCATTTCGGGAGATATAGGCCCGGAACTGCGGCATCAAACCGCAAAGATAAGTTGGTAGCGTGTTCTGAGAAAGTCCTGTGGGACTTATCGCTCCAGGTTTGATACATTGAAGAACAGGACCCGCCGCATCCCTGGATATATTTTTCTGGAATATTCCTTGAACCAAACCTCAGTTGCGGCCCCTGGAATAGTTGAAGTCGGGAATCCCGGACATCTGGCCTTCCTGCAACGGGATAAGAAGGAGCAGGCACTTGGAACTTGAACCAAAACGTGGACGACTATTCGTAGCACCGCCCTACAAGTTTTCGTAAACCTGCGACTAAAGGGAGACCAGATACAGCCCTGGAAAAAACCGGCCAATAGGAAGATTTTCCCTTATTTCCGGCAAGCCCTCGGGAATTTCTGCTTGCTGAAGCCGGCGTTCGAAGCACCTACCTTTGGCGAACCCGGTGGTATACCGTCATCGTACCTGCTGCTCCCCGAGCTCCGGCAATAACAGCATTTTCACCTGAAAATCAAGCTCAGGAAACTTCTCGCCGGTCTGCGCTGGAATCCGGGAACACCGGGATCATACTGGTGGTTGCACCTGACGGGGTAGTTATTAAGCTATATATTGTTGAAAGTTTGGGAATTTTATCATCAAAATTGGATTTTATAGAGATTATCTGGTGGAGGACGGCGAAAAATTTCGCATTGTTTACATAAATTGAAACCGGAATTTACTTTTTTAATTTAGTAGTTTCAGCCCAAATTACATTTTTAGATAAAAATTTACTATAAAAGAATAGTTTAAGAAGTTATTCCAGATTTTTAGGCCCAGTACTTCTAAAGAAATAAAGTTCCCAAATTTACAAAAATTCTAAATTTTTCCCCTGTTTTTTCTCATATTTCCCTTGTGATTTTCCCAAGGGAAAACGTTTGTATTGTCTTATGTGCTCTCAGATAACAGATTTCGGCAAAAAGAATTTTCCAAAACGCATTAATTATTGAGTTTTTTACATAGTAAACAAAATCCCGCCATCTATTGGTGGAAATTGTAACAATATACCTGGGGATTTTGGAGAATTTCACCGAAATTATCCAAAATTTTCTAAAACCAGTAGTCGAATGCAACAAAAATTCTAGTACTGAAAGAATAATTTTTGGTCCTGTAGTTTTTTCTAAAATAAATAATATACATAGCAAAAAGCTGAAATTTGGGGAATTATAAATTCGGTTGTCCGTTGACAAAAAATTTTTGAAAAAATTAGGAAAGCACAGGCTCGGTGTGCACAATCGACTAAAATTATTAATTGCATCTATTTATGTAAAGTATATGAGGTATATAGGAAGTTAAAAAAGGAGTTTCAGGAGGGCTGTATCTCTGGAGTGCCTGGAGCCGCGTGGTCCCTGGGGATCTCAAAAGCAGTGGAGCACAGGATACAATAGAACGGTACGAAATTCAAAATAATTTGTTTAGAAATTTTCTAAATTTTCACAAAAGTACATTTTTTATTAAATCTATTAATAACTAATTTAAATTAAACTTTTTTAAATAACATTATATCTGTCAAAATAGTAGCTTCAAAACTCTCGGTAAAACTTTTTAAATCTTTAAAATCGGTTCAAAATTTATAAAGATAAAATTAAATTAGTAAAAATTAGTTTTCAGCCCCTAAATCCTGAAAACTTGCAAATTGCAGGATTTCATAGATACCATTAAATAGCCCGCATTCCCCCGGCTCCAGAGATATAAGTAACCAACATCCTATCTCTTCGGAGTCCGAAGATATACTAAATTAAAGGTTTTGACTACACCAAAAGTGATAGAATCTTCCGAAAAATTTTATACATTTTATATCGGAATCGGATAACAGAGATTGAGAGCGGGAAAACTGTAAGGCTCCTGGCTTTCTGTGACCCGTAGTTCCTCTAAAAATAAATAATTAAAATACATAAATTTACATTTTTAACCAATTTTAAAAAACTTAAAATTTATTAAATAACCTATTAAACTTAGCACGTTGAGATTGAAATTGCTTTTTGAAATTAGTAGACTAAATATACTTTATATAACATTTTGAAATTTTGAATTTGGCTTAAAGACGAAAAAGATAAGATTTGAATTAATTAAATTAGTTTTTGCTTTTAAATCCTAGAAACCTGCAAATTCCGGGACTCCAGTTAGCCTTTTAAATAGCCCGCGTTCCCCCGGTCCCGGGGATATAAGTAATCCTTGTCCTATCTCTTCGGAGTCCGAAGATAATACTAAATTTAAGTTTTGACTACACCAAAAGAGATAGAATCTTCCAAAAATACTTTATACTTTTTATGTCGGAATCGGATAGCCGAGGTTGAGAGCAGGAAAACTGTAAAGCTCCTGGCTTTCTGTGACCCGGGGTTCCTGGGAAAATAAAAAATTAAAATATACAAATTAACATCTTGGAACAAATTTAAATTCTTAAAATTAATTAAATAACTGATTAAACTTGGTACGTTGAGATTGAAATTGCTTTTTAAAATTAGTAGACTAAATATACTATATATAACATTTCAGAATTTTGAATTTGGTTTGGAAATAAAAAGGATAGGATTAAAATTAATTAAATTAATTAAATTATTTTGCTATTTTTTAAAAATTACTATATTATTTGTATCTCGGCTCCCCGTGGTCGTAGAGGCCTGCGGTTTTCTCTGATAGACGTGGAGTCGAGAGCTCTGTTCTGCTCAATTGGAAAATCGGCTAAACCGATATTGATAAAATCTGGTGGGAGGGGCTTTTTGGCTGACACCGGATCTTGATAGTCTAGGTTGAAGGCAGATCGACTGTGAGGCTCCCGGCTCTCGATAGTCCTTGGTTACCGGGAAAATTGGGGCCAAACTTGAAGTGACCATACAAATCACCCTTTGTTTTGTTTTTACCAAATCGCTGGTATCGCGGCTTCCCGTTGTCGCAGAGACTTGCGGTTTGCGGCATAGGACGCCGATTGACGAACTCTATTTGTAGAGATAAAACCCGACTCTATATAGAGCTATTTATTTTGAAAAATTTTTTCTTTAGATTTGTTATTGTTCTATAACATACTACAAATTAGATACAAAATTGGTAGCATTACTTACCTGATCCTGACTGGAAGAGTGTAGAAACTGCACCTGAAAAATAAAATAAATAATTAACCAAACATTAATAGATACATATCTCGGCTCCCCGTGGTCGTAGAGGCCTGCGGTTTTCGCCATTGACAGTGTTTCTTCGAGCACTACCTCTGTAATAATAAACGAGCTCTACAAGTGTAGAGCCATACAGTAGAGTCTTAGTTTTAAGGACAACTTTATATTTTATATATACAGATTGCTTATTAAAGTACATTGACGAGTATTTTACAAATTAGAGACTACCAGAGCCTTTGGCGGCCAAAACGCACTAACATTTAACAGAGAATTTCTTGAAAATTCTCGAATCTCGTTTCCTTCTTTTGTCATTGATTCATATATATATCATTGACCACCCGGAAAGTCACTTACCGGTGACCCTTGGGTCTTCTGTGGAGCAGCGCGACAGTCGTATAAAATTTTTACAAACCAGAGCTTTAGCGCAGGACTTCACAATGCAGAGGACTCCCCCCAAACAGTTCAAGGCAAAGGACAGCTCCCTTAGGAGTGTGACTTCTGGTGAGGGCAGGAGCAGTATTGGGGAAATGCTGGAAAAATTTGAGGTAGCAGATGACAAGCACGCTCAAACAAATAAACCCGGGACGCGGGCTGGCTCCGTGGCCAAGAGAACAAAATCGGCGGACAACACTTACGTAATGGAAAGCTTCCCTGTAAAAATGGCAAATAAAAGAGCCGAAGCACGGAAACTGGTCGTTTATGCCACAAACCAGTTAAACCTCACCAAAAACATGAAAGGCGAATGTAAAAAACGAGTGATAGAGGTCTTGGGGAGGTTTGATGAAATGATAAACGAGAGCCAGGATCAACTCGACGCCCTCAGGGGAAGAAAAGCATCAGACCTCAGAGACTCCCCAATCCAGAACAGAGTGGAAAGGATGGAAAAGGACCGAACGAACAGACGGACAGCCGACACACAGACGGAGGACAGACTTGTGACGGACGGACTACAGACGGAAGACAGACAAGTTACAGACAGACAGACGACTTGTGAACTGAAAATGGACGGGTACTTGGCGGAGATGAAGGCACACGCCAAGATGATGGAGCAAAACAGGAGTCAAATGGCAGTCCTAAGAGAAGAATTGGAAAGGCACAGGGTGGTCATGGAAAAGGTGGCGACCAGCACCAGTGAAGGGGAATCAAACCGACCAAAATTAGTATCGGTAGGTACCGCACCGAGAAATAGGACGACCCTCCACTCGGTGATGATAGCCTCCAAAAATGACGAGGAAAACGAGGATAAAGTTATAGACAAAATAAGGAAAGCGGTGAAGGACCAAGATGGCTGGATAGAGGTGAAGAGCCTGAGAAAGGCAAAGGACAAGAAAGTAATTGTGGGACTGAGAACAACGGAAGAAAGAGACAAATTAAAGGAAAGACTAGAGAAGGGTGAAACCAACTTAAAAGTAGAAAACATGAAAAATAGAAACCCGCTACTGGTCCTCAAAAATGTCACGGCAATGGTGAAAGACGAAGATATAAAACCGGGTATTGAAAACCAGAACCGGGGAATTTTTCGGGACTTGGAAGAGGGTGAGAAAGAAGTTGAGATAAAGTACACGAAGAAAGCACGGAACCCACATCTACGTCATGTAGTTATAAGCGTGTCGCCAAGATTCTGGCAGAGGGCTACGGAAAGGGGCCGCATACAGGTAGACGTGCAGAGTGTCCAAGTGGAAGACCAGACACCGTTGGTCCAGTGCACGCGCTGCCTTGGCTTTGGCCACGGAAAGCGTATGTGTACAGAAGCCGAGGACCTATGCAGTCACTGTGGTGGGCCGCATCTGAGGGCTCAATGTTCCGATCGGCTTGCAGAGATCCCGCCAAGCTGTAGAAATTGCACCAAAGCAAAATATAAAGAAGTGGAGCATAACGCATTTAGCAGTGAGTGTCCGGTACGACAGAAGTGGGATGCAGCGGCGCGACGGACCGTTGCGTATTGCTAAGGGCACCTCACCGGGAACCTTCTGGAGGATCGCGCAAGCGAACTTACAGAAGAAACAGCT
This sequence comes from Euzophera pinguis, assembly GCA_947363495.1. Taxonomy (NCBI): domain Eukaryota; kingdom Metazoa; phylum Arthropoda; class Insecta; order Lepidoptera; family Pyralidae; genus Euzophera; species Euzophera pinguis. Next base: position 75,924 of record OX376154.1, read on the forward strand.
GGCCATGAGTGAATTCTGTGTTGAGGCGGAAAGGCGAAAGCTCACTGTGGCGCTTGTACAGGAGCCCTTCGTCGACAGTACAAAAAGAATGGGAAGTCGGCAGGGAATGCGAGTTTTCCAAACGAATAAAAACAGCGATAACAGGGTTAAAGCAGCGATTGCCGTTTTTGATCCAAACTTAACGGTAATACAACATCCGACGCTGAACACCATAAACACAGCCGTAATCGAAATACTAACCAAGGATGGAAAGCTCGCATTGGTCTCTTATTACTATGAGCCCAGTGAACCGATAGGACCCTACTTGGAAGAACTGGAAAAGATCGTCAAAACCCTGAAACCCAAGCATATATTGATAGGTGGGGACGGTAATGCCAAAAGTTCCTGGTGGGGAAGCCCAGAGATCGACCACAGGGGTGTAGAGATGGCGGATACCCTCCACGAACTGGACCTTCACATCCTAAATACTGGCAGGATACACACTTTTGATACCGTACGGGGAGGGACAAGATTCAAGAGCTTTATAGACGTGACGGCATGCTCGAGAGATATGTTGGATCTCGTAGAGAACTGGAGGGTTGACGAGGATCTAGTAAATTCGGACCACAACGGCATAACTTTTAACATAAAAATGCAAAGAGAAAAGGGAAAAGAAATTAGTAGAACAACTAGGATATATAACACCAAAAAAGCGGATTGGAATAAATTTACAGAGAAAATTAATGAATTAAAAGCACGGGAAAATATAACGTATACAGAAATTAAAAACATCAAAACTAAACAAGAAATTAACGAAATAGTAAGTAGAATAAACACAATAATAACTGAGGCTTGTAATTACTCAATACCCAGGAAAAAATGTAAAGAAAAACTTACCGTGCCGTGGTGGTCCGAAGAACTCGCAGCGATGAAATTGGAGGTCACGAGGCTGAAGCGACGAATCAGGTGCGCTGCGCCTACACGTAGAGACGCAGTCATAAAAGAGTACCTGGAAAAGAAAGAAGTGTATGAAGATAGGGCGGTGAGGGCTCAGACGGAAAGTTGGAGGGAGTTCTGTGAGAAGCAAGATAGAGAGGGGGTTTGGGAGGGGATATACAGAGTATTGAGAAGGACGACTAAGAGAGAAGACGACATCCCACTAGAGCAAAATGGCAAAATCCTAAACATAAAGGACTCGGCCAAATACCTGGCAGAAACCTTTTATCCGGAAGACTCGGAGAGCAACGACTTATCCATTCATCAAAGCATTAGAGCAAAGGCAAACGAAATGAATGATGGCAAACAAGAAGACACTTGCGACCCGCCATTCACCATGCTGGAAATGAAGTCGGCTGCAGAGTCCTTTAACCCGAAGAAGGCACCTGGCGGAGATGGGTTTACATTAGACATTTGTTCCAAATTCATACAAAGCGAACCAGAGTTATTCTTGGAGCTCATAAACAAATGTCTCGAACACAAATGTTTCCCAAACGCATGGAAGGAGGCCGTAGCTGTAGTTCTTAAAAAGCCTGGTAGGGAGAGCTACACAACTCCCAAATCCTATAGACCCATTGGGCTGCTATCGGTCCTTGGAAAGATCTTTGAGAAGATGCTGGTGGCCCGGTTAAGGCATTATCTCCTGCCAAAAATGAGTAAAAGACAATACGGCTTTGTACCACAGAGGAGCACCGAGGACTCTCTCTATGTTCTAATGCAGCACATAAAAACTAAGGTAGAAGAAGAACAAAAAATCGTAACCTTGGTTTCATTGGACATAGAGGGAGCCTTCGACAACGCCTGGTGGCCTGCAATAAAGCTAAGATTGGCGGAGGAAAAGTGTCCTGCAAATATCAGAAAGGTTTTTGATGACTACCTCAAAGATCGGACAGTCAAAATTAGGTACGGTGGCGAAGAAGCGACAGTAAAAACCAACAAGGGGTGTGTACAGGGATCGATAGCGGGTCCAATACTGTGGAATCTCCTTCTGGATCCGCTGCTGAGAGACATGGAAGAGAGGGGGATCTTCTGTAATGCATTCGCCGATGACGTGGTGCTAGTGTTTGATGGGAATACGGCCCTGGAAATTGAGCTGCAAGCAAATGCCATACTCGACAGGGTCAAGAAATGGGGAGTTAAAAACAAGCTAAACTTCGCCACACACAAAACAAACGCTATGGTAGTAACGAGGAAACTTAAATTTGACCAACCTAGACTCAGAATGGGTGGTGGCGACATTGACATCAGAGAGGAGATAAAAATATTGGGGGTAACAATAGACAACAAACTAACATTTAATACACATGTCACAAATACTTGTAGGAAGGCGCTAGGCATATACAAACAGCTGGCCAAAGCGGCAAAAACGAGTTGGGGATTGGGCCCGGAAATCATAAGAATGATCTACAATGCCGCCGTGGAACCAGTTATACTATATGCAGCCAGCGTATGGGGACATGCGGCGGAAAAAATTGGCATAAAAAAGCAACTAAACGCTGTCCAACGCGGTTTTGCCCAGAAAATTTGCGGGGCCTACCGCACGGTATCCCTCAATTCTGCACTCGTGCTGACGGGGCTGCTCCCTCTCGATCTTCGAGTGCGGGAAGCATCATCCCTGTACAGGATCAAGAAGGGGGCACCCCTGCCCGGGCTGGCGGATAGGGAGATCGAGCGGAAGACACCAGCAACAGACTGCCCTCACCCTGCCGAGCGTATCGACCTGGAGTTTCTCAGCCTGATAGACCAGCAACGCCTTGATGAAAACAGTTACTTCGAGGTCAAAATGTACACCGACGGTAGCAAAATTGACGGAAAGGTGGGAGCGGCCATCTCCATATGGAAAGGTGCTGCAGAGACAAGAGCCGTTAAACTCACCTTGCCGGCATATTGTACGGTGTATCAGGCTGAGCTTCTGGCGATATGCGAGGCAACGAGGATAGCTAAAAAACTCAAGGCGAGTACTTTTGGAGTCTACAGCGACTCTATGTCCGCTCTACAAACGGTTACGAACGCATACTCCCTCCACCCACTGGCCTTCGAAAGTAAAGAAAACATAAAATATATAAGGCAACAAAATAAAACAATAAAATTATTTTGGATTAAGGCACATGCGGGTTTGGAGGGGAATGAACGAGCCGATCAACTTGCGAAAGATGCTGCTGTAGGCTCCAAAAGAAAACCAAACTACGACTTGTGTCCCATTTCACATATGAAGCGAATTATACGCGAGGATTCGCTAAGGGAATGGGATCATCGATACAACACGGGCGAAACCGCGGGAACCACAAAGCTGTTTTTCCCATCCGCGTCCATAGCGTATAAAACTGTACGCGAGTTAAATCCGAAAGGGCTCATCACACAAATGTTGACTGGACACGGTGGCATTGCTGCGTATTTACATCGTTTTAAGTGTAGGGACAATCCGTCATGTACATGTGACCCCGACAGTGAGCAGACGATCTCACATCTCCTGACTGAGTGCCCAATGTTTGGTCGCCAAAGGCAAGAAACAGAACAAAAAATTGGACAAAAAATTACTGTAGCAAGTCTTCCAGGCATAATAATAGATAAATGTAGAAAAAGCTTCTTAGAATATAGTATATATATAATGAAAATAGTAAATAAACAAAATGGTAATAAAACTATGATGCAATAATATTGTTACATATTATATAGCACCATAAGAAAAACATGTAGTAATAATACATAAGGAACTAAAATATAAACTAGCAAAGTATAGCATAATAATAATTGTAGTAAATAAATAAAGAAGATGTTAACAACTAGAAATTAGATAAAGTTAAGTAAACATGAATTGTTGGTAAGTTTTTATGTAAATAGTAATATCTAATAAAGAAAGAGTTAAATTGTTATACACGTTGGAAAATAAAGGAAAAATTGTGTTGACTACCACTCACCCAAATAAAAAAGAAAAGAAATATATTAGCTAGAATAGAAAAGTAAGGCGAGCATCCCACTCGCAATGGTTTAAAAAAGATAGATGTATGAAAGGACATAGTATGAAGTAAGAAAGTGCGAGAAGCATACATGAGAGAACTGGCGTGAATCAGGCTCAAAGTACCATAGGCTCTGGCTTAGTCAGAGAGACTAGAAAAAAAAAAAAAAAAAAAAAAAAAAAAAAAAAAAAAAAAAAAAACCTAACCTAACCTAACCTAACCTAACCTAACCTAACCTAACCTAACCTAACCTAACCTAACCTAACCTAACCTAACCTAACCTAACCTAACCTAACCTAACCTAACCATCCGGAAGACTCGGAGAGCAACGACTTATCCATTCATCAAAGCATTAGAGCAAAGGCAAACGAAATGAATGATGGCAAACAAGAAGACACTTGCGACCCGCCATTCACCATGCTGGAAATGAAGTCGGCTGCAGAGTCCTTTAACCCGAAGAAGGCACCTGGCGGAGATGGGTTTACATTAGACATTTGTTCCAAATTCATACAAAGCGAACCAGAGTTATTCTTGGAGCTCATAAACAAATGTCTCGAACACAAATGTTTCCCAAACGCATGGAAGGAGGCCGTAGCTGTAGTTCTTAAAAAGCCTGGTAGGGAGAGCTACACAACTCCCAAATCCTATAGACCCATTGGGCTGCTATCGGTCCTTGGAAAGATCTTTGAGAAGATGCTGGTGGCCCGGTTAAGGCATTATCTCCTGCCAAAAATGAGTAAAAGACAATACGGCTTTGTACCACAGAGGAGCACCGAGGACTCTCTCTATGTTCTAATGCAGCACATAAAAACTAAGGTAGAAGAAGAACAAAAAATCGTAACCTTGGTTTCATTGGACATAGAGGGAGCCTTCGACAACGCCTGGTGGCCTGCAATAAAGCTAAGATTGGCGGAGGAAAAGTGTCCTGCAAATATCAGAAAGGTTTTTGATGACTACCTCAAAGATCGGACAGTCAAAATTAGGTACGGTGGCGAAGAAGCGACAGTAAAAACCAACAAGGGGTGTGTACAGGGATCGATAGCGGGTCCAATACTGTGGAATCTCCTTCTGGATCCGCTGCTGAGAGACATGGAAGAGAGGGGGATCTTCTGTAATGCATTCGCCGATGACGTGGTGCTAGTGTTTGATGGGAATACGGCCCTGGAAATTGAGCTGCAAGCAAATGCCATACTCGACAGGGTCAAGAAATGGGGAGTTAAAAACAAGCTAAACTTCGCCACACACAAAACAAACGCTATGGTAGTAACGAGGAAACTTAAATTTGACCAACCTAGACTCAGAATGGGTGGTGGCGACATTGACATCAGAGAGGAGATAAAAATATTGGGGGTAACAATAGACAACAAACTAACATTTAATACACATGTCACAAATACTTGTAGGAAGGCGCTAGGCATATACAAACAGCTGGCCAAAGCGGCAAAAACGAGTTGGGGATTGGGCCCGGAAATCATAAGAATGATCTACAATGCCGCCGTGGAACCAGTTATACTATATGCAGCCAGCGTATGGGGACATGCGGCGGAAAAAATTGGCATAAAAAAGCAACTAAACGCTGTCCAACGCGGTTTTGCCCAGAAAATTTGCGGGGCCTACCGCACGGTATCCCTCAATTCTGCACTCGTGCTGACGGGGCTGCTCCCTCTCGATCTTCGAGTGCGGGAAGCATCATCCCTGTACAGGATCAAGAAGGGGGCACCCCTGCCCGGGCTGGCGGATAGGGAGATCGAGCGGAAGACACCAGCAACAGACTGCCCTCACCCTGCCGAGCGTATCGACCTGGAGTTTCTCAGCCTGATAGACCAGCAACGCCTTGATGAAAACAGTTACTTCGAGGTCAAAATGTACACCGACGGTAGCAAAATTGACGGAAAGGTGGGAGCGGCCATCTCCATATGGAAAGGTGCTGCAGAGACAAGAGCCGTTAAACTCACCTTGCCGGCATATTGTACGGTGTATCAGGCTGAGCTTCTGGCGATATGCGAGGCAACGAGGATAGCTAAAAAACTCAAGGCGAGTACTTTTGGAGTCTACAGCGACTCTATGTCCGCTCTACAAACGGTTACGAACGCATACTCCCTCCACCCACTGGCCTTCGAAAGTAAAGAAAACATAAAATATATAAGGCAACAAAATAAAACAATAAAATTATTTTGGATTAAGGCACATGCGGGTTTGGAGGGGAATGAACGAGCCGATCAACTTGCGAAAGATGCTGCTGTAGGCTCCAAAAGAAAACCAAACTACGACTTGTGTCCCATTTCACATATGAAGCGAATTATACGCGAGGATTCGCTAAGGGAATGGGATCATCGATACAACACGGGCGAAACCGCGGGAACCACAAAGCTGTTTTTCCCGTCCGCGTCCATAGCGTATAAAACTGTACGCGAGTTAAATCCGAAAGGGCTCATCACACAAATGTTGACTGGACACGGTGGCATTGCTGCGTATTTACATCGTTTTAAGTGTAGGGACAATCCGTCATGTACATGTGACCCCGACAGTGAGCAGACGATCTCACATCTCCTGACTGAGTGCCCAATGTTTGGTCGCCAAAGGCAAGAAACAGAACAAAAAATTGGACAAAAAATTACTGTAGCAAGTCTTCCAGGCATAATAATAGATAAATGTAGAAAAAGCTTCTTAGAATATAGTATATATATAATGAAAATAGTAAATAAACAAAATGGTAATAAAACTATGATGCAATAATATTGTTACATATTATATAGCACCATAAGAAAAACATGTAGTAATAATACATAAGGAACTAAAATATAAACTAGCATAAGTATAGCATAATAATAATTGTAGTAAATAAATAAAGAAGATGTTAACAACTAGAAATTAGATAAAGTTAAGTAAACATGAATTGTTGGTAAGTTTTTATGTAAATAGTAATATCTAATAAAGAAAGAGTTAAATTGTTATACACGTTGGAAAATAAAGGAAAAATTGTGTTGACTACCACTCACCCAAATAAAAAAGAAAAGAAATATATTAGCTAGAATAGAAAAGTAAGGCGAGCATCCCACTCGCAATGGTTTAAAAAAGATAGATGTATGAAAGGACATAGTATGAAGTAAGAAAGTGCGAGAAGCATACATGAGAGAACTGGCGTGAATCAGGCTCAAAGTACCATAGGCTCTGGCTTAGTCAGAGAGACTAGAAAAAAAAAAAAAAAAAAAAAAAAAAAAAAAAAAAAAAAAAAAAAAAAAAAAAAAAAAAAAAAAACCTAACCTAACCTAACCTAACCTAACCTAACCTAACCTAACCTAACCTAACACAACCTAACACAACCTAACACAACCTAACACAACCTAACACAACCTAACACAACCTAACACAACCTAACACAACCTAACACAACCTAACACAACCTAACACAACCTAACACAACCTAACACAACCTAACACAACCTAACACAACCTAACACAACCTAACACAACCTAACACAACCTAACACAACCTAACACAACCTAACACAACCTAACACAACCTAACACAACCTAACACAACCTAACACAACCTAACACAACCTAACACAACCTAACACAACCTAACACAACCTTTTTTTTTTTTTTTTTTTTTTTGTTATCGGAGGGGAAATGCATTTACGCACAAAGTGTGGGACTCGCCGGGCTGCTAGTCAGCCCGGAATACCCACTAAAACCCCTCCGGCGTTTCCGCACCAGCCGTTGTGAGGGCGCCATGGGATCGCTTACGCATTCTACCACGACGCCCTCCGGCTAAAGCCTTTCGGCCCTAAAACTGGGCGGTGCGGGCATAACGTGCCCACCGCCGGCCCCGACCTCTGCCTCGCCGAGCGCGTAGCGCGTCAGCTCTAGATTCGCGCTCGCGCTCGGCCGCCTCCTTCTGCGACATTACAGTTTCGCAGAAGGAGGCCACTGCATCCCAATACCTCTCGCCACACAGCATCGTTGAGATGATACTGTGTAGCGAGAGGTCCAGATGCCCCAGCGCCACTCCCATTCTTACCCTTTCGGGCGCCCACATCTGGCAGTCTGCCAGAGTGTGTTGAGCCGTATCATCAGGCTCCCCACACTCATGGCAGACCGGGGAAATCTCCCTCCCTATTTTGTGCAGGTAATGACCGAAGCAGCCGTGTCCGGTCATTACCTGCGTCATCCTGTACGTCAACTGGCCGTGTTGACGTTCTAACCAAACCGGGAACGATGGGAGGAGCGCCCCTATGGTACGAGTACCATATGGGGAGTTCTCCAGCTCGACTCTCCATCGCTCCCTCAACCTATCCACGGCCAGCTGACGGACCGCCCTCATTTCTCTGGGAGCGGGCTCACCACCGCGTGCTCGCACTCTCGCCCGCTCCCAATACATCTCCGCTTGCACTTCAGCGTCCATCTCCCATGGCGGGGTTCCGGCCAGGGCACATGCTGCCGCCCAAGATACCGTGACATAGGCCCTTGCCAGACGGTTGGCCACTATACGTTGTGGCCGTCGTAGCAGGGCCCTGTTGGCTCTGGAGAGCCTGTCCGCCCAAATGGGCGCCCCGTACAACGCCATGCTGCGAGTTATTCCCGCATACAGCCGGCGGCACGGGGCACCAGGCCCTCCGATGTTGGGCAGCAGTCTGGCCATGGCCGATGCTGCGCCAACGACTCGGGGAGCAAGTCGTTTGAAATGCTCCCCGAAGTTCCAGCGCGAGTCCAGGATGAGACCCAGGTATTTAATGTTGGGCTTCACCTGGACTCTTTCCCCGCCAAGGGAGATGGACGCACCGGGGGGTGTACTCCACCTGCGTCCTCTTCCGAAGGCGATGACCTCACATTTGCTTGGGGCCACCCTTAGGCCGAGCAGACCAATACGGGACACCATAAGGTCCGCTGCGACCGTTGCTCTTCGCAGGGCCTCCTCTAGATTCTCACCCCGAACGACTACCATCGTGTCATCCGCATAGCAGATGACTGTCGTCCGGGGGAGAAAAGCCCCGCGGATGGCCCAGTCATAGCCGATGTTCCACAGCAGGGGTCCAAGCACCGACCCCTGTGGAACACCGCAGGTCATCGCCCTCTCCTTCTGTCCTTCTCGGGACTCGTAGAGCACCACCCTGTCTTGGAGGTAGTGCTCTACGACTCTCCTCAGATAGAGGGGCACCCCATGATACTGGAGTGCCTCCCCTATTACTTCATAGGGGAGGGAGCCGAACGCATTGGCTATGTCCAGCGACACCGCCACGGCCCCCTCCCCTTCACTCACCGCCTCCTCCGAGAATGTCCGTAATGCGCTTAGGGCGTCAATGGTGGACCGCCCGGCTCTAAAACCATATTGGCGGTCCGACACATTGGGCCCAGCGCTCTCGAGATGCTGGATGATCCGGGAAGCCACGATGCGTTCAAACATCTTTCCGGTTTCATCCAACATCAGGAGGGGCCTCCATCCCGAGGGGGAGTCCTCGGGCCGGCTCTCCTTCCTCAACAGGCAGAGCCTGCCCTCTTTCCACGGCCTTGGGAACCGCCCCGTTGACAAACAGTCGTCAAACAGGTCCCTAAGGCGGCTCCCAAGATGCTGGAGTGCCACCGGCAGGACGATACCGGGGACGCCATCCGGGCCAGGGGCCTTCTTGCGGACCCGCAGGCGCTCTACTCCCCGGTCAAATTCCGCATCCGTGACCGGAGGCACATTCGCCGTGGAATACTCCCTCTCGGGGGTGGACATTCTCGGAGGGGTGAACTCCTCTGCAGCCGGGAACAGGCTTCCGACAATCCTGTCTAGGAGATCCGGTTCCATTGAGGCTGTGGGGGGGGCGAACCGCATTTTGTTGCGCACCACCCTGTAGGGCCTCCCCCACGGGTCCCTGTCGAGCGTAGCCAGGAAGGCCTCTTGCGCCTCTCGCTTGGCTTTAGCTATTGCCGCCGACAGGGCACCTTTTGCCTCCCGGAGGGCGTGATAGAAACTCATTTCTTCCGCTCCTCCGGGGTTATTGCCTCGCCGCCGCCTGCATCGGGTGTAATCCCGACGGGCCCTGTTGCTGGCGAGTCGGAGAGCTGCTATCTCTTCCGACCACCAGTAGACCCGTCTTTTGGCAGACGGCGGACCGGATCTCCTCATTGACGCGTCGCACACTTCGGTGAGCGACGCTCGGAAGCCTGTTGCCCTCTCGTCCACGCCAAGGGAACGGCTAGGCGTGGGAATCCGCCAATTTGCGACCATGGCAGCCTCGTCAGCCAGGTCCCTGTCGAGGCTTGCCATATTCCACCTCGGGAACTTGCTCCTGCTGCGTCCCCCCAGGGGGAGTTGGGACTGGGGCGTTCTGGAGACCGTCATCCGGACATACAGATGATCGGAGAGGGTCTCCACGTCCTCCAGGACACGCCATTCCGCTATTCGTGCGGCGATGGCAGGGGTCGCGAATGTGATATCCACTATCGACCCCCCATTCTGCCGCACACACGTGTCAGCAGTGCCCCGGTTTAGGACTGATAGCCCCAGTTCCACCACCCACTCCAGAACGGTTTCCCCCCTTGGGTCTGTGCTGGGAGACCCCCACGCCGTGCATTTGGCGTTTAGATCTCCCAGCACTATCACCTGGGCCGGTGCCGCCCCGCGGACCACCCTACCTACTCTCCCGAGGAAGTCCTCGAGAGCACGTCGCGGTCTGTTGGGGGAGAAATAAACTCCAACGACAATGATTTCCCCCCATTTAGTCGCGACGTACCCCGGGCCATTCGAGACCCTCGAGAGAGGGGAGCGGCCCCCAAACTGCGGGACGGTTATGCACACCGAACCCTCAGTGTCCCCGACCCAATTGGGGAGAGGGGGAACGCAGTATGGCTCCGCGATGACAGTGAGTGCAATGCCCCACTCCGCCACGTGCTGGACTATTAGGTCCTGGGCACGGGCGGAGTGGTTGGCATTGCACTGCAACACTTCAGGATAGTTCGAGGGACCCCTATCCATCAGTGTTCCATCGCGGGGCCCTCCGAGATGGCCGGTCTAGTCGCCGGCATTTTCCCTCTGGTGTGCGGGGGGTTACATGACCTTCCCCCCATCACGTGGTTTGCCGCCAGTTTCGCCTGGTGGCAAACTGCACACCAGGGGTCCGTCGCCTCACAAGCCGAGGCAGCGTGTCCCGGCTTGCTACAGCGGTGGCACAGGCCTGTCCTGTCCACTGGGGAGGGGCAGAGGGCCCTAGTGTGGCCAATGCCCATGCACTTAAAACACCGCATGGGCAGTGCCTCAAGCCCTCTGACTGACGCCGAAGTCCAGCCTACTTGCAGGCGGCCTGCGTCTATGAGCGCATTGGCCGCCGTCACGGGGCAAGTGACTATCACTGCCCCAATCTGGTTCGGCGCCCAGCGCATTGCACCAATTTTGATGCTCCCCAGTGAGCATTTGCCAATCCTGGCCACCGCCTCTTGCAAGGTCTCCGGCGTCACTCCCTCGTTGAGGCCGGAGACCCTAATTTGTGCCGTTTTTGTTGGCCGGGACACCTCCACATCGCCACCGACCAACTCCCTCAATTTTGCGGCCAGGGTATCGGCCGCCGCACCACTGTTCGCGCCCGGGACCTCAATTATCCTGGCCCCCGTCGCCGTGCTCCGTACACCCACATGGTCTATTCCGACCGACGCCAGACTCAAGTTGGCAGTGACCCTGGTCATGACGGACTTGTAGTCCGTCTTCGCGTCCGGTTTAAGGGTCACCACCACTGCCGCTGATTTGGGCGGGGCGAACCGTATGGGTTTCGGAGCCGGGGCTTGGGAAGCCCGGGGGGCCGTAGGAATGGTTGTGGCCGATTCCGTCTCTTGCTGTTGAGAGGGGGGGGACTTCTTCCCCTTACCCTTCCCCTTACCCTTCTTTGCAACCGTGGCCCACGTTCCTTCATCACTGGGCTCCTCGTTGGCCACGGTTGCCGTCTCCTGAGGAGGATTCAGCTGTGGCTTAGCCTTAGCCACAGGGGCCTTGTTGGGCTTTGGCGCCGGTCCCGGTCTTGCGGGGGGCATCAGGGTTGACCCCGCAATTGCGCCCGATGGTCCCGCTTTGGGCTCCGCCGTCCTATTTGCCTTTTCGGCCTCCCTCTTCCTATCCGCTGCCAGGGGGGGACGAATGATCGGCTCAGGGGCCAATATTCCTCTCTTTTCGGCCTCCTTAAGCCGATCCGTCACCATACCTCCTATGGATAAGAAGAGTTCCCTCGAGAGGGACTCCTTGAAATCCCCCAGAAGGGACTTCACTTCCTCCACGATCGGTTTTCCCGATTGGGGGGCCACAGGGGTGTCCCTCTCAGCAAAGGCCGTGCGGAGAGCCTTTGTTTCGCTTCTCAAGAGGGCCAACTCTTCTTTCATCCTCTTGTTGTCGGCCCTCAAGACTCTTATGATCTCCTCCTCGTTCGCCTGAGCCTCTATTTTTTCTGCCGCGTCCAGTATGTCGCGGCAGGCCACCTTCATTTCTCTCCAGGTTGTCCCTTTCAAGTTGCCGGACTTGCCGGCCTCCTCTAAAACTTTCTTTGCTGACGCCCGGACAACCTGGAGATACTCCTCTACAGCCGTCACCTGTTCAGGTTCTCTCGGCTGGGTACGGCGGAAGGTCTCCGCTCCACCGCTAGTTTTGACCACAAACTCGGCGTACTCGTCCGAGAGGTCCCTCAACCTGTCCCGCACGCTGTACGTCCGGCGTGCCACAGGACGGCCTCTTGCAGAGGAGGACACCTTCGTTCCTCTCTCACCCCCCAACTCGTCTTCTTCTGCCTTCCTCTTCCCGAGAATGGCCTTCTCCGGGAGTATCACCTCGGGGAGGGACTCCACCTCCGAGTCAGAGAAAACCGAGCCGTACTCGGATTCTCGGCGGCTCCCTCCGGCTTCCCTCTCCAACGATCTAGGGCCAGCCCCCCCCCCAGGGGTAGGGGACCTGCTCCTTGGGGTTCCCGTCTTCCCACTTCCTGATTTATTTGCCGAGTGACTCATACTTGCAAGAAAAGTGATTTTCTCGCAAGCCCGAGCCAACTCGGAAAATATTATAACTACCCCTCCAAGGGGGTTAAAAATATGTGGCTACCACTAAAAAGTGGCGCCGATTTTTCCCCTTCGGGCCCTGTACTAAGAACCACCCTGCTTTGCTGAGTGGTGAGCAACGAATTTTTTTCTGAGTTTTATAAAAACTCAGGAACTCCACCCTACCTCAGAAAAAAATTTATATTTCAACCCCCAGGAAACCTAGGGGTGTGAAATAAAAACCAAGAGATAGTGGATACACCACCCTACTTGACGAAAAATACAAACCACCACCCTGCCTTGGAGGCAAAGGGAGTAATTTGCACTTTTCTCAAATTTACAACCGTGTGGGGCAGCAAAAACGCCTGTGAGAAAAAAATAGCAAACCTCGTTTCCGCTAATAACTTTTGAACCTTAAGTCCAAAAGTTAAAACAAAAACGAAGGCTAATAGATCTCAAAGCGAGCTACTAACCCACAAAATTGGAAATCCGTATATACCAAATCCAATTTTTGGCGAATTTTCCCAAAAATACGCAGAAATGCGTAAAATTTAAGGAAAATTCCCAAATTTTACACTTTCCCTTATAACTTTCCAACCAAGAGTCGGAGGTTAATAAGGGAGGTGTCGAATTAAAGGGGAGAAAGCCCCTTATCCAACCACAACACCAAACAGCACTAAATCTAGCCAAAAGTATTTTTTATAGAATTTTGAAAGTACACTACAAGAAAAAAAAAATAGCACCAAATTTCGAAAAATCAGAAGTCCGTGAAAACAAGCCAAATCAATAATTTTTAAGAGCGGAATCGATAAGGACAATTTTTTTAAGCCGAATGGGGTTAAATCAAGCCGACAGGAGTAAGTGCACCGACCGAAAAAACCTCAACCTAACCTAACCTAACACAACCTAACACAACCTAACACAACCTAACACAACCTAACACAACCTAACACAACCTAACACAACCTAACACAACCTAACACAACCTAACACAACCTAACACAACCTAACACAACCTAACACAACCTAACACAACCTAACACAACCTAACACAACCTAACACAACCTAACACAACCTAACACAACCTAACACAACCTAACACAACCTAACACAACCTAACACAACCTAACACAACCTAACACAACCTAACACAACCTAACACAACCTAACACAACCTAACACAACCTAACACAACCTAACACAACCTAACACAACCTAACACAACCTAACACAACCTAACACAACCTAACACAACCTAACACAACCTAACACAACCTAACACAACCTAACACAACCTAACACAACCTAACACAACCTAACACAACCTAACACAACCTAACACAACCTAACACAACCTAACACAACCTAACACAACCTAACACAACCTAACACAACCTAACACAACCTAACACAACCTAACACAACCTAACACAACCTAACACAACCTAACACAACCTAACACAACCTAACACAACCTAACACAACCTAACACAACCTAACACAACCTAACACAACCTAACACAACCTAACACAACCTAACACAACCTAACACAACCTAACACAACCTAACACAACCTAACACAACCTAACACAACCTAACACAACCTAACACAACCTAACACAACCTAACACAACCTAACACAACCTAACACAACCTAACACAACCTAACACAACCTAACACAACCTAACACAACCTAACACAACCTAACACAACCTAACACAACCTAACACAACCTAACACAACCTAACACAACCTAACACAACCTAACACAACCTAACACAACCTAACACAACCTAACACAACCTAACACAACCTAACACAACCTAACACAACCTAACACAACCTAACACAACCTAACACAACCTAACACAACCTAACACAACCTAACACAACCTAACACAACCTAACACAACCTAACACAACCTAACACAACCTAACACAACCTAACACAACCTAACACAACCTAACACAACCTAACACAACCTAACACAACCTAACACAACCTAACACAACCTAACACAACCTAACACAACCTAACACAACCTAACACAACCTAACACAACCTAACACAACCTAACACAACCTAACACAACCTAACACAACCTAACACAACCTAACACAACCTAACACAACCTAACACAACCTAACACAACCTAACACAACCTAACACAACCTAACACAACCTAACACAACCTAACACAACCTAACACAACCTAACACAACCTAACACAACCTAACACAACCTAACACAACCTAACACAACCTAACACAACCTAACACAACCTAACACAACCTAACACAACCTAACACAACCTAACACAACCTAACACAACCTAACACAACCTAACACAACCTAACACAACCTAACACAACCTAACACAACCTAACACAACCTAACACAACCTTTTTTTTTTTTTTTTTTTTTTTTTTTTTTTTTTTTTTTTTTGTTAACGGAGGGGAAATGCATTTACGCACAAAGTGTGGGACTCGCCGGGCTGCTAGCCAGCCCGGAATACCCACTAAAACCCCTCCGGCGTTTCCGCACCGGCTGTTGAGGGCGCCATGGGGTCGCGTTAGCATTCTACCACGACGCCCTCCAGCCATGGCCTTTCGGCCCCCTCATTTTGGCCTTTCGGCCCCCTCCCCAAATCGGACGTGGCCCATAAATGGACCACGCCCGTCCCCCAGACCCACATCCATTCGCCGTCTCATCATAGACGGCGGTGGAGTGGGCAGTTGGCAGAAATTGGCCGACAGTCAACAAGACCCCGACTACCAGGGAGTTGTTAACTGTCACCCAGGGTGCACCGTCCCGAATCCCTTGTCAGCCCGCCCTCTCACCGGATCCTTGGGATCAAGTGAGAATGCAAAGCTTTCAAAGGACCGGGCACTCGAGGAGGTTCTCTGCCTTGCACCCCAACCTAACACAACCTAACACAACCTAACACAACCTAACACAACCTAACACAACCTAACACAACCTAACACAACCTAACACAACCTAACACAACCTAACACAACCTAACACAACCTAACACAACCTAACACAACCTAACACAACCTAACACAACCTAACACAACCTAACACAACCTAACACAACCTAACACAACCTAACACAACCTAACACAACCTAACACAACCTAACACAACCTAACACAACCTAACACAACCTAACACAACCTAACACAACCTAACACAACCTAACACAACCTAACACAACCTAACACAACCTAACACAACCTAACACAACCTAACACAACCTAACACAACCTAACACAACCTAACACAACCTAACACAACCTAACACAACCTAACACAACCTAACACAACCTAACACAACCTAACACAACCTAACACAACCTAACACAACCTAACACAACCTAACACAACCTAACACAACCTAACACAACCTAACACAACCTAACACAACCTAACACAACCTAACACAACCTAACACAACCTAACACAACCTAACACAACCTAACACAACCTAACACAACCTAACACAACCTAACACAACCTAACACAACCTAACACAACCTAACACAACCTAACACAACCTAACACAACCTAACACAACCTAACACAACCTAACACAACCTAACACAACCTAACACAACCTAACACAACCTAACACAACCTAACACAACCTAACACAACCTAACACAACCTAACACAACCTAACACAACCTAACACAACCTAACACAACCTAACACAACCTAACACAACCTAACACAACCTAACACAACCTAACACAACCTAACACAACCTAACACAACCTAACACAACCTAACACAACCTAACACAACCTAACACAACCTAACACAACCTAACACAACCTAACACAACCTAACACAACCTAACACAACCTAACACAACCTAACACAACCTAACACAACCTAACACAACCTAACACAACCTAACACAACCTAACACAACCTAACACAACCTAACACAACCTAACACAACCTAACACAACCTAACACAACCTAACACAACCTAACACAACCTAACACAACCTAACACAACCTAACACAACCTAACACAACCTAACACAACCTAACACAACCTAACACAACCTAACACAACCTAACACAACCTAACACAACCTAACACAACCTAACACAACCTAACACAACCTAACACAACCTAACACAACCTAACACAACCTAACACAACCTAACACAACCTAACACAACCTAACACAACCTAACACAACCTAACACAACCTAACACAACCTAACACAACCTAACACAACCTAACACAACCTAACACAACCTAACACAACCTAACACAACCTAACACAACCTAACACAACCTAACACAACCTAACACAACCTAACACAACCTAACACAACCTAACACAACCTAACACAACCTAACACAACCTAACACAACCTAACACAACCTAACACAACCTAACACAACCTAACACAACCTAACACAACCTAACACAACCTAACACAACCTAACACAACCTAACACAACCTAACACAACCTAACACAACCTAACACAACCTAACACAACCTAACACAACCTAACACAACCTAACACAACCTAACACAACCTAACACAACCTAACACAACCTAACACAACCTAACACAACCTAACACAACCTAACACAACCTAACACAACCTAACACAACCTAACACAACCTAACACAACCTAACACAACCTAACACAACCTAACACAACCTAACACAACCTAACACAACCTAACACAACCTAACACAACCTAACACAACCTAACACAACCTAACACAACCTAACACAACCTAACACAACCTAACACAACCTAACACAACCTAACACAACCTAACACAACCTAACACAACCTAACACAACCTAACACAACCTAACACAACCTAACACAACCTAACACAACCTAACACAACCTAACACAACCTAACACAACCTAACACAACCTAACACAACCTAACACAACCTAACACAACCTAACACAACCTAACACAACCTAACACAACCTAACACAACCTAACACAACCTAACACAACCTAACACAACCTAACACAACCTAACACAACCTAACACAACCTAACACAACCTAACACAACCTAACACAACCTAACACAACCTAACACAACCTAACACAACCTAACACAACCTAACACAACCTAACACAACCTAACACAACCTAACACAACCTAACACAACCTAACACAACCTAACACAACCTAACACAACCTAACACAACCTAACACAACCTAACACAACCTAACACAACCTAACACAACCTAACACAACCTAACACAACCTAACACAACCTAACACAACCTAACACAACCTAACACAACCTAACACAACCTAACACAACCTAACACAACCTAACACAACCTAACACAACCTAACACAACCTAACACAACCTAACACAACCTAACACAACCTAACACAACCTAACACAACCTAACACAACCTAACACAACCTAACACAACCTAACACAACCTAACACAACCTAACACAACCTAACACAACCTAACACAACCTAACACAACCTAACACAACCTAACACAACCTAACACAACCTAACACAACCTAACACAACCTAACACAACCTAACACAACCTAACACAACCTAACACAACCTAACACAACCTAACACAACCTAACACAACCTAACACAACCTAACACAACCTAACACAACCTAACACAACCTAACACAACCTAACACAACCTAACACAACCTAACACAACCTAACACAACCTAACACAACCTAACACAACCTAACACAACCTAACACAACCTAACACAACCTAACACAACCTAACACAACCTAACACAACCTAACACAACCTAACACAACCTAACACAACCTAACACAACCTAACACAACCTAACACAACCTAACACAACCTAACACAACCTAACACAACCTAACACAACCTAACACAACCTAACACAACCTAACACAACCTAACACAACCTAACACAACCTAACACAACCTAACACAACCTAACACAACCTAACACAACCTAACACAACCTAACACAACCTAACACAACCTAACACAACCTAACACAACCTAACACAACCTAACACAACCTAACACAACCTAACACAACCTAACACAACCTAACACAACCTAACACAACCTAACACAACCTAACACAACCTAACACAACCTAACACAACCTAACACAACCTAACACAACCTAACACAACCTAACACAACCTAACACAACCTAACACAACCTAACACAACCTAACACAACCTAACACAACCTAACACAACCTAACACAACCTAACACAACCTAACACAACCTAACACAACCTAACACAACCTAACACAACCTAACACAACCTAACACAACCTAACACAACCTAACACAACCTAACACAACCTAACACAACCTAACACAACCTAACACAACCTAACACAACCTAACACAACCTAACACAACCTAACACAACCTAACACAACCTAACACAACCTAACACAACCTAACACAACCTAACACAACCTAACACAACCTAACACAACCTAACACAACCTAACACAACCTAACACAACCTAACACAACCTAACACAACCTAACACAACCTAACACAACCTAACACAACCTAACACAACCTAACACAACCTAACACAACCTAACACAACCTAACACAACCTAACACAACCTAACACAACCTAACACAACCTAACACAACCTAACACAACCTAACACAACCTAACACAACCTAACACAACCTAACACAACCTAACACAACCTAACACAACCTAACACAACCTAACACAACCTAACACAACCTAACACAACCTAACACAACCTAACACAACCTAACACAACCTAACACAACCTAACACAACCTAACACAACCTAACACAACCTAACACAACCTAACACAACCTAACACAACCTAACACAACCTAACACAACCTAACACAACCTAACACAACCTAACACAACCTAACACAACCTAACACAACCTAACACAACCTAACACAACCTAACACAACCTAACACAACCTAACACAACCTAACACAACCTAACACAACCTAACACAACCTAACACAACCTAACACAACCTAACACAACCTAACACAACCTAACACAACCTAACACAACCTAACACAACCTAACACAACCTAACACAACCTAACACAACCTAACACAACCTAACACAACCTAACACAACCTAACACAACCTAACACAACCTAACACAACCTAACACAACCTAACACAACCTAACACAACCTAACACAACCTAACACAACCTAACACAACCTAACACAACCTAACACAACCTAACACAACCTAACACAACCTAACACAACCTAACACAACCTAACACAACCTAACACAACCTAACACAACCTAACACAACCTAACACAACCTAACACAACCTAACACAACCTAACACAACCTAACACAACCTAACACAACCTAACACAACCTAACACAACCTAACACAACCTAACACAACCTAACACAACCTAACACAACCTAACACAACCTAACACAACCTAACACAACCTAACACAACCTAACACAACCTAACACAACCTAACACAACCTAACACAACCTAACACAACCTAACACAACCTAACACAACCTAACACAACCTAACACAACCTAACACAACCTAACACAACCTAACACAACCTAACACAACCTAACACAACCTAACACAACCTAACACAACCTAACACAACCTAACACAACCTAACACAACCTAACACAACCTAACACAACCTAACACAACCTAACACAACCTAACACAACCTAACACAACCTAACACAACCTAACACAACCTAACACAACCTAACACAACCTAACACAACCTAACACAACCTAACACAACCTAACACAACCTAACACAACCTAACACAACCTAACACAACCTAACACAACCTAACACAACCTAACACAACCTAACACAACCTAACACAACCTAACACAACCTAACACAACCTAACACAACCTAACACAACCTAACACAACCTAACACAACCTAACACAACCTAACACAACCTAACACAACCTAACACAACCTAACACAACCTAACACAACCTAACACAACCTAACACAACCTAACACAACCTAACACAACCTAACACAACCTAACACAACCTAACACAACCTAACACAACCTAACACAACCTAACACAACCTAACACAACCTAACACAACCTAACACAACCTAACACAACCTAACACAACCTAACACAACCTAACACAACCTAACACAACCTAACACAACCTAACACAACCTAACACAACCTAACACAACCTAACACAACCTAACACAACCTAACACAACCTAACACAACCTAACACAACCTAACACAACCTAACACAACCTAACACAACCTAACACAACCTAACACAACCTAACACAACCTAACACAACCTAACACAACCTAACACAACCTAACACAACCTAACACAACCTAACACAACCTAACACAACCTAACACAACCTAACACAACCTAACACAACCTAACACAACCTAACACAACCTAACACAACCTAACACAACCTAACACAACCTAACACAACCTAACACAACCTAACACAACCTAACACAACCTAACACAACCTAACACAACCTAACACAACCTAACACAACCTAACACAACCTAACACAACCTAACACAACCTAACACAACCTAACACAACCTAACACAACCTAACACAACCTAACACAACCTAACACAACCTAACACAACCTAACACAACCTAACACAACCTAACACAACCTAACACAACCTAACACAACCTAACACAACCTAACACAACCTAACACAACCTAACACAACCTAACACAACCTAACACAACCTAACACAACCTAACACAACCTAACACAACCTAACACAACCTAACACAACCTAACACAACCTAACACAACCTAACACAACCTAACACAACCTAACACAACCTAACACAACCTAACACAACCTAACACAACCTAACACAACCTAACACAACCTAACACAACCTAACACAACCTAACACAACCTAACACAACCTAACACAACCTAACACAACCTAACACAACCTAACACAACCTAACACAACCTAACACAACCTAACACAACCTAACACAACCTAACACAACCTAACACAACCTAACACAACCTAACACAACCTAACACAACCTAACACAACCTAACACAACCTAACACAACCTAACACAACCTAACACAACCTAACACAACCTAACACAACCTAACACAACCTAACACAACCTAACACAACCTAACACAACCTAACACAACCTAACACAACCTAACACAACCTAACACAACCTAACACAACCTAACACAACCTAACACAACCTAACACAACCTAACACAACCTAACACAACCTAACACAACCTAACACAACCTAACACAACCTAACACAACCTAACACAACCTAACACAACCTAACACAACCTAACACAACCTAACACAACCTAACACAACCTAACACAACCTAACACAACCTAACACAACCTAACACAACCTCCCGACCCAAAGCCCGGGGTTAATTTTGTGCATCAAATGTTACATATTTTGTTAGACACAAAACCATAGCGAGTTTTATTTTTATATGACGCCATCTAGGTGTACACTGGTGTAGTCGTGGAAAGAAAATTGTTTGAAGCAAGGTTTGTTTTTTTTTTTTTTTTTTTTTTTTGCTATGGCTTTGTATTACATAAAAACCGAGGGTGCTATTTTCAGTATGAAATGTCGTTTTGTCGATTAAATATAGTTCGATTTCGAATTATTGTTGTCTGTCCGTCGAAAAAAAAAAAAAAAAAAAAAAAAACTAAAAAATTTAAAAAAAATGGGACATTTAAAAAATCTTTAAGTGATGATAACTTTCCTTCCTGATGTCCGATTTTGATGAAACAAAGATTAGATATTGTCCTTAGCTAAGGCCAATCAGTTTGTGAAAACTAAATTCAAATTTTTCCAGTAGTTCCGGTTAATCAATGGAAACTAAAAAAAAAAAAAAAAAAAAAAAAAAAAAACTATAATTGATGATAACTTTTTTCTGATGTCCGATTTTTATGAAACAAAGGTTAGATGTTGTCCTGAGCTAAGGCTAATCAGTTTTTGAAAACTAAATTCAAATTTGTCCAGTTGCTCCTGAGTTTAGGGAGTGCAGACAGACAGACAGACAAGATTTAAATAAAACATTTTTTTGTACTCTAATAATTCATCTTTAGCCGTTCCTTTTTATTTTCTACCCATAATAATAAATGTACAGACACGTCGAATCTACCCTTTAATATAATATAGATATGACCAAGACTATTTGAGACCATTCACACTCTTAGCAGGCCCTTCGGGCATCATACTGCAGCGCTATGGCATCGAGCATTTGTGCCACTCGGCGAGTTTGCATTGATCTAATTGTTTAAAATTTAAAGCTTGTATCTATGAAATGAAATGTAGTGAAATGGAGTGAAATGGATTGAAATGGACTAAAATGGACTGAAATGGAATGAAATGTTTATTTTGAGAAAACATGTTTAATATACAAAAAATAAAAACAAAAATGTGGAGTTACAATGATTGAGCAGATAATTTAAAAATGAGATAAGTTTTATACATTTTTATACTATTTAGACCAAATGTTTTTCGCCCGAGGTTCATCCTTGGTTGACTTTTATCTATCTCAGCTGTCAAAACGGACCTTGATTTTGGTGTTGGTTACTACAATGAAGCGACTGCTGTATGAGCTTCGTATTCCTTTTTACTCGAAAACCAGACCAACAGGATCGTGGGTATTCTTACTGTCAGATTTTTTCAGGTTGCCTAAAGGCTTCTGACGCAGCCTAATGATTGTTTTCTAACGACTTAACGTGCCTTCTGAAGCACTGAGGAGGTCGAAATAGAATATGCCACTAATGGTGTCTAATCCAATACGGGTCGAGTCGCGTCTCGCCGTCGTTTGACATGCTAGCTACTCGTACTTCGGATACGCGCGCCGCGCTCGGTTATCGAGCTTCTTGTTATATCTGCTAAAGGACATTATGTAGGTATACTTTAAGTTTAAATTCTTTAATATTGGGACTACGGAACCCTATATTGCGCGTGACTTGAAACGGCACTTGACCATTTATTTATTTCTTTCTGTTTATAACAATGTATGAATTTGTAGCGATGCTGAAGAAAATTTTACACCATTTTTCATCAAATTTTATGAGATTATAATAAAGTAGTGTATAAAATTGCACATACTTTGGTCTTACAAAACGAATATTGTAATTATTTTTAATGGCATTTCACTCGTATAATGCTATTTATAGGAACCTTAGATCACTTAGGATCACACACGTCCATGCCCGGGCCGGCAACGGGGCTTCAGTGGCTGGGCCGACGTCGGGACGTGCACAAGTTTACCTGTCCGAGGCTTTGCAGTTTATTTTCTTTAACCCTTTACTTACCAAAGGTCTCCCCCTGATTATGATGATGATCTTCCTCCGCGTGTCTTTATCTGAAATCCAAAGTTTAGTTACGAGTTAAATTATTTAATATACGGTTTTTGTCTCTAAAACTTCTTTAAACAAAAACAAATTTTACCGTACGCCGACGGAGGGAGATCAGCGTCATATTATAAGCACTGGAGCCAGTAGAACAAAGAACTTGGGGTTGAATTGTTTGTGCGTCAAATACAGGCCGCCATTATCAAGGAAAAACCAGTTTAAACAAGGATTTTTGAAAACAAGTTCGAAAAATTTCATGTTATTTGCATGACAATAATAAACAAAATAGGAATTTCTTTGAACATAACAGGCAGAAATATTTTATTAATAATTGTGTTGTTTTAGCATCGAAGGTCTCTATCATTGGCCGCCAGCTGCGCACACACAGCCATGTGCCGCGATATCCGACAATACGCAATATGTGACACATTCATTCACGACTATGGAACTTTGGTGCCGCGCGATTTGAGTTTCAGAAGTATTCGTGTCGCCGGTGCAGCGGTGCCACGGCAAATTCAGCGCCGCGCTTAAAGACACAGCTTGATTGGAAAATATATCGCAAGTGCTCAGTGCTGTGCCCGCAGCCGGACCACTGATGGTGCTGCGGACTGCCGGCCGCTGCACTATGAAGCCTGCTCCCGAGCTGCCCAATCACAGCCCCACTGGTTGCTGGCCAGTGTGATCGTCCGAACTCTTCCAGCGGGTTAGTCGTTTCTTAATATTTTTACTCTGAAATTATTTCCTTACACTTTCATTAAGTCATCATCATAATCTTCTTTCTCTTTGAGGCTTGTTTGTATCTCATGATAGCAAGAGCCTTATTAAACTTCCTAAACATATTCTGAAAATAAATGTAATCCACGGAGCAAAAGATCACCACAAGTGAAAAGAGATCATCAAAGAGATAGGATTGTGAGCAAATGTTTAAAAGGGAGGAAGTCTTATTCATTTTCCTCCTCTGTGCGTCATATTTTTTTGCATGATATTAAAACTCATTGGAAATACTTTAGATACCTGATTTTAATCAGAGTTTTCAAAAATACAAACCCTACTAACTAATCATCGGGACCAGCTGCTAGTATATTTTAAAACTTATTTTAGCGGTTCTTCTCAGCGGTTTTATGCATTACCAACATCTTAAAAGATTCACGGACGTACTTCCGTACAATTAAAACATAATTTTCCTTTTTGTAATTTTCTATTGTAATGGCTGCAATTTGTTAAAAATAAAAAAATGTAGGTACTACGTTGACATAATATGGAAGTATGAAAATAAAGAATCTTTAAACTTGAAGAGCATTTTACAAAAGATTTATAAATATTTTTGACTCACTGCCGCGCTGCCCAGCAGTAAAGGCCCGTACAGGCAGAGGGTCTGTGACTTGTCGAATTGACTAATTAGGATTACTTCTTGGAAAACTGTAAGTGTAGTGAGTAGCTGTGAATAAATAAATAAATTATGCAATAAATATTAACAGAAAGTTAAAGAAAATGAAAGAATATGTTTATATTTTTTGTCAATTCGTAAATTATTTATTGAAATTGGCTACTTGACTGTATTTATACTTGGGCAATATTTGTATACAAAACAATATGTACACTACTAAAAAGAAACGATTCCGAAAACAATAATTTAATTGTTTGTTAATTAAGACAGTAATTATATTTTAAAGTTTTCTCTAGAAGAAAACTGGGGGCGTGGTGGGGACGACTTACTATCTCTTTTGTACGCACGAAACCAAGTGAAAGTGACGTCATTGCACACACAGTGCATCCTTTTCTTGTTTTTTGACAGTTTCCCTATCCACCGAATTTCAAAGTCTTATAACTTATTTATATAAGAACGGATAAAAAAAAATCGTCGAAAGAATATGTCGAAAGATATTAACAATCGTCGTCTAGCGGTCGGAAAACGAAATGTTGTGTTTTACAATCGTACAGAGACAAAAAAGTTCCGTCGGCAAATCATCGGAAAGACAAATGTTATGTCGTTGAATCATTGCCCGGAGAAAGATATGTCGGGCTCTAGTTCCATAAGTCGGCAAGTTGCGTAGAAGCGATAAATACACGCGATTACAGAATGAATCATCAAAATGAAAATCTCGTGTCAAGGAGCTTGTTATCAAAGTCCTTCCAACCGTCTTGACGAATTTTCATGATGTTTTGAGAAGGCATATTTGGAAGGAGAAAATAGGTCGTAGGTGCAATTTTACTTTTTACCTTATTTAAAATTTAAAACAGCTTTTGTGTTTTTATGTAACGATGCGCATGCATCGTTCCTCATTTTATCCATACTTTTCATTTCATAGCCATCCTCCACCACATCTTCATTCATTCATTCATTCACTCATTTCATTCTTCATTTTAAAATTATTTCTTGTTTCAAAATAGAAAAAGCAAAATAGTTGAAAATGTTGTAAAAAGTAATAAAAAGAAAATAAATGAAATCTAAAATGTGTGTATCTCTAACCAAGATTTCTAGAACACACTCCTTCTTTATCTACTTCGTGTGCCGGGCCTCCCATAGAGCCTCATCAGGGACAGCCGAGCGGGTGAGCCTCCACACTAGCGCCCAACGCGGGGCGATTTTGCGCAGATAGCACTTGGCCGAATCCCTGCATACCATTTCCTTACATGAGATTATTGTTTCTAAATCGAGTTGGGGCAAAAACACATTGTTTGTATGTATGTAGGTATGTATGTATGTAGGTATGTATGTATGTAGGTATGTATGTATGTTTATACCGCTGCCGAACCGATGGTATGATTTTGTTGAAACTTTGTAGGCATGTAGGAAATATCAATAGAATTTTCAAGTTCGTTGGGCATCAAAATCGGTTTAGTAGTTTTGGAAATATTCATAAAAATGTCCGCGATTATATAGTAAACGAAACCATAACCCGTTTTAAATTTGTATAGCGCCATCTAGGTTTTACGTAGGGAATTAATTATATTAGAAATATCGAAATTAGTTCTAAGCAAGCGGTTTTAGATGATTTAAAAGCGAATACATCGAAAAACTCAATATTATTTTTAAATCCCTTTAGTGTTTTTTTTTAAATAACTATAATAAAAATGTCCTGGATTATTGGTACCTAAATCGAGTTGGGGCAAAAACTACATTGTTTGTACGTATGTATGTTCATACCGCGATAACTACCGAATCGATGATGGTATGATTTTGTCGAAACTTTGTAGGCATGTAGGAAATATCAAAAGAGTTTTCAAGTTCGTTTACTAGTTTTGGAAATATTCATAAAAATTTTCGCGATTATATGGTAAACGAAACCATAGCGCGTTTTAAATTTGGATAGCGCCATCTAGGTAATACTTAGGGAATTAATTGTATTACAAATGTCGTATGTATGAATGTTTATACCGCTATAACTCTCGAGCCGTTACTCCGATTTTGATAAAATTCGAAGTGTGTATAGTAGGCATCTATAGAAATTTTTAGTTCGTTTGGCATCAAAATCCGTTTAGTAGTTTTTGAGATATTGGCATTAATGTAAAAATAAATATTTATTGATAACTCCAAAGCTGTAAGTCCGATTTCATTGATAATTAGAATGTATGTACGAAACATTATGATACGTATGATATCAAAATAGATTTAGTAATGTTCAACCGACTTTCATAAAAGAGGATGTTATGTTTTTTTTTCGTATTTGTTATTTAATTAACTCAGTTATTACTGAATCGATTGAAAAAACTATTTTTAAGTCCGATTAGACATTCTTTCAGTTTAGTCCAGTAATTTTTTAAATCAATTGGTTCAGTAGTTTAGTAAAAATAATAATAATAACTGTAAAATACCTAAATTATAGTGATGATGTCGTCGAAGTAAACTAATCATCTTTTTTTCCAAATCACAAAAATAATGTTTTCTCTCAAATTAGTGGGGCCATCGTGAAGATATTTTGAAGTCGGGATATTAATCTACAAGGGTAGGAGTAGAAGAATCAATGGACATTATAGTCTAACGGATTAAAAAGTAATGATAACAGAAGGAGGTGCTTTTTAAAGTAGATAAATCTCTCAAATATACAGGTCATGAAGAATTGATTGACCTACAAGGTTCTTCCAAAATCTGAAACGGAGGAGGTTCTCAATTCGAGTTAATGTTGACAGCATAACTCTCCAACACAACCTCTCGTCCGGGAATCAACATCTGGCCCACGTTGGGGGCGGGCAACGGGTACAATTAAGATTTAACCGCCTAACGAGGTACGGCAAACAACAGCATTCCCAAGGAGAGTGGACGGCAGGCAGGCGGCCGGTCTTAAAATATTAGACAAATTATAGGAATGGTTACAACAAGAAGGAATGCGTCTTTAGATAGAGCGCCAGCAAGATATGGAGAAGACAGACAGTATAACTCCATCATGTCTGAACCGATTCATTTATTTTTTGTCTGAAAGGATATCCTTACTTTCAATGAGATTCCATAGAAATTCCAAATTCCGTAGAAACAAACAACTTTAATAAAATCATTGAAAACCTATTTTAATACGGTTTTTATTGCGTTTATTACTTACTAGCTGTTTCCCGCAGCTCCGCCTGCGTCAAGAAGTAGCCTATGTTTGACCCCAGGTCTTCAACTATAATCACAGAAAATTTCATCAAAATTCATTTAGCAGTTTGGCCGTGAAAGCGGAACAGACAGCGAAAGTCTGTTTATAATATTAGTTTGATATTATAGTATTATAGTATACTAGCTGTTTCCCGCAGCTCCACCTGCGGTATATAGCCTATGTTACTCAGGGTGAATGTAGCTTTCCAATGGTGAAAGAATTTTAGAAATCGGCACAGTAGTTTTTGAGTTTATATATTACATACATACACACAAAAATACAAATCTTTCTTCTTTATAATATTAGCGTAGATTATAGTATTATAGTATGGATTAATAATATATTAATAATTAATAACCCCTCTAACAACAGCAGCTAAAATAGTTTAATTTAATGTGTAACAATCCTGAAAGTATAATAAAATCATAAATTCGTAGAAAGTCAGTATGTAGCATATGAAAGAACGATAATACAATCATTCAAATAAACTCAATTTAACATTTTTGATCTGTCATATTTTTAAATTCACTTTCTTGATATTAAAATATTTTTGTTTATTTTTTCTAAGACTAATCGACCCCATATTACTACGAAATCAATTCAAGGCCATTAAAATGCTATTTTTGGGGTTAGTCTTACTTGGGTAAAATCCATGTACTCGTAGCTTGAACTCCAATGATCAATCAATAGTTTACACCCTGGTGTTAGAGAGGTTAATTTACTCTATTTGCCTTGGTCTACTTATATTTATCTTCTTCGCCCAAGCGTATTTCCCAATCGCGTCCTGAGCTTACGCTTCGGAACGTAAGGCATGTTGTTAATCGTGTTCCTAGATTTGGCAGTACTGGTTATCCCCATGGAGCGACTTTTGACGTCAATAAGTGATATTTATATCCTATATTGAAAATAAACGATTTCATTTCATTTCACTGCCTTCTGACCTTCGGGATGAACAGAAACATTAGGTGTTTTAGTGGCTGACACTGTCAGATTTTTCAGTATGCCTAAGGGTATCTGACACAGGATTACGATAAATCTCTCCCTAATTGTATGAAACTTAAATTTGACCCCAGTAACTGATGGGAAAATTTATTTTTATTTTTGTAGTAAACTTTATTGAGTGAAATTCGCGAGGTCCCTGTTCGCGGCGAACAACTAGTATGGTAGCCCCGGTACACAAAGTAAATGAAAAAGGAGTGTGTGTGTGTACTAGATATTATGATTATGCAAAAAAAATAAAAATAGTTAGCTATCAATATAGTTCGGGTTGCTGACAATTTGGCCACAATTTTTTCCGAAATCCCCTATTTTTTTTTAACAGAACTACTAATTTTAATTCTATTTACTGATTTCTAGATCCGTCCGAAACAAGGGTAGCCTGTAAGAGATTGCTATTGCGTTAACACCACCTTTGATAATCAATGTATGTCTGTGTTTCAAGCTGTATTATATTATTATATCTCCATTTGGAATCCACGGGGTATCCCGGTCCTTTGGGAGGCTTCCGCTTTGGAGAAGTTGATGTGATGTGTTGCTCCTGCCGAACCCCGTTCTCGACCATATCAATAGATGATAATTATGTCCATGAACACGCAGAATGATGCAGTACAAGGAAATATTTCTAGTGAATGAAAATATTATGTAGTATGGGTTATGGTAATGAAGTTTGGCTTGGATGGTTTAAACCTGGGTTGTTTCGAAATCGGACACCTGATGACTCGCCAGTCCGCTACTCAATAAATTCCCCTCCAAATAGTCGGTTAAAAAGAATACTATTCAGTCGTATCGTAATTAAAATGATTGTTTTAGTGAAGAGGCGCCGTGGGCGGCTGAAGGAGACGCGGCCGCTGATACTTACTTTTTGGTGTGGGTTTTCATCAGCGCGGTCCGGCTGACCGAGCGGGACACGAAGCTCTTTTTTTAATTTGGGAAATGAATAATAATCACAGGGCGCTAAGTCTGGACTATAGGGAGGATGGTTTAAAATTTTGAAGCCACAGTGATGAAAGGCAGTCATCGCAACGCGGCTCTTGTGCACCAGTGCGTTGTCATGCAAAAGCAGCACACCTTTTGTCGTCAACTTTCCCCGGCTTTTCTCTTTGATTGCTTCTTTTAATTATCTCAGTAGATCAGCGTATTATTCTCCCGTTATAGAAAGGCCCATATCTTTATAATCTATTAATAAAATACCTTCTGTATCCCAAAAAACAGTTGCCATGATTTTTCCAGCCGATTGAGCCATCTTGTATTTTTTGGGGGGTGGCTGACCCTTTTTATGCCACTGTATAGAATCTTGCTTCGACTCAGGCTCATAATGATGAACCCAAGTTTCATCTGCAGTAACAATTTATTTATTTACCATATATACATATGTATATTAATTGAAAAAATATATTACACTATCCTATCTAAAAATAATAAACTAAATGGAATCTAAATTAGGTCCCCTGGGCAGAGTTCCCATCACGCAGGCAGCATTCCCGCGTTGAATAGCTAAGGCTATTCGCTGAGCGAGAAAGCTGCCCGCGCGAGGGTCACCCGTTGCCTCTTTTAGGCGTCTACTGATCTCGAACAAGTAACAAGTCTTGCAAAAATTCTTTCCTTGTCGGCGCTGCAGAGGTCTAAAAACTCCTTTGAATACTCGACGCGCAGCTGTTTCTGTGGTGGTGTGAGCATTCTTGGCACCTTGGTAGAATATTTAAAATGGTTGTAGTTGATACTCCAACCATTTGTGCGAGTTGTTTCTTCTTCAAACGAGTATCCTCCAGTATAGTTTCTCCATTTTTTCAACGATGTTTGAAGTGGTGGCCTCGGTTGGCCGTCCTGAGTGGGAGTCGTCTTCAAGAGTCTCTCTGCCTTGCTTGAAAAGACTATTCCACTTGTACACCATGGTTTTCCCAGGGCAAGAGTCCCAGTAAACCGATAACATTTCTTCCAAAATTTCGGTTTCCAAAGGTTCAAACTTGGCATATATACTCATAACGAGTTCCTCATTAGTAACT
This sequence comes from Euzophera pinguis, assembly GCA_947363495.1. Classification (NCBI taxonomy): domain Eukaryota; kingdom Metazoa; phylum Arthropoda; class Insecta; order Lepidoptera; family Pyralidae; genus Euzophera; species Euzophera pinguis. The sequence continues at coordinate 107,895 of OX376154.1, forward strand.
ACCTACGGCAGTTCCCCACCCCCCGCTATCCCCTCCATCCTGCAAACTTTTCGACCCACCCTGGTAACTGGTTGCAAAAGAAAAAAAAAATTGTTATGTTTTCGCGATTGTTATTCATTAAATTAAACTATTTTTCTCTTATCTCATAACCAGTTACAAACTAGTAAATACTTCATTGGACTTAGAGATATTTTTGAAAAGGGAGGACGCGTACATTTACCCGGCGATATGACCACTGGTTTACGACATCTACGGGACCGCGGAAATGAAACGTCGTGATAACATAGGGAGGTGCGCGAGCGGCTGAGCCCTTGGCGTGACGTGTCTCAAACTCGATAGCGGCCTGCGCAGGCGCCGCCGCCGCGCGGCATTGAGCGGCAGTCTGCGCGCACGCCGCGTGTGAGGAACGCGTGTACTGTCTGAGTCGCGAGCGCTGCCGACATGACGAGTCGCCGCAGAAAGCTTTCTTTCCTGGGCTTTGCTCCGCAGGTCAGTCAAAATTTATGCAATGTTAAGGAACTAAAAAAAATACTTTTGATATATTTTCTTATGTTATTATTACGAGTAGTTAGTAACTCGAATATTTGAAATAATAAGATTGGAGTAAATATATATCGTATTTTTTTTTTAAATATTATAAATAACCGTTGTTTTATCCTATTTAATCTATGGAAATTAGAGGACCCGGACATATTATGGTTTAGAGTGGCGAGACAAACAAAAGCCCTCATATACGATGTGCTCTGGCACGAAAATGTGTTTTCTCCGCTAATTAGAGTCTCCGTGCTTATACGAGTTTTGGCAGAATCGCTTAGTTAAAGCTGCATTAGTGTCAACGGAAAGTTATTCCGAAACGAAATATTGTTATTATAACCCCTCAAACTGATACGAACAGTCTGATTAAATTGTATATTTTAGTAAAACTTTGAAATTTTTAAAAATATACATTTTCTCATAATTTATTTTTTTGCTGTTCTTGTACTTATCACAATCACAGATCGAAGTTAGTCCTGTATCTTAAAAACTCCAAGTTCATAAAGCTCGTCGAGAGACGGATATTCAGCAAATCGTACCGAGTGACGTCACAAGAGATTGTTGTACCAATTTATGTTTAAAATAATTAGTACATGACATGAAAAATGCCAATGACTATTATTAATATTGACTGAATTTACTTACTCGGTAATATTATTCAAGTTTTATTAGTGGAAGGAAGACTGTGTCATTAATATTATTATTTATATTATACTCTCATAGAAACGTCACATGAATAAATATATTCATCACTTGACACGGAAACATAAATTTGTTTGATGCGAATAAACCTTTGAATTTGCGACGAGGTGCTACGACGGAATACAGCGCGCTACGAGCTACGAGGCTCGTAGTCCGTAGCCGTAGCCCGCCCGCCGTTATTGTAGCTGCAAAATTTCACTGACCGTATTCTCTGTATTGGAAACTTTCCTGTTAAAGAAAGCCTAGTCCCAAATGTTACGACCTTAGGAAGTGTAGACTCAGTGCTCGACTCAGGAATGCGTTCAATCAGTGCTGCGGTTGATTGGGAATCAATAAAGCGCGCGCCGTCTGATCGGGAATGATCATTCATCACATTGTCTTCTTCCAGATAGGCCACACAATGTTTTTACACTTATACATTATAGTGGTAAACTTTTCCTGAATTAGAACTGTCTTTGATTTTGCGTTAGCTTTTCGTTTTTCTTAAACTTTCTCTCCCATCGAAATCTTAGCATTGGTTGCTTTGGTTTGTTTGATAAAAACTAAAAGTTATATAATCGATGTACACAATCAAAAATAAAGATACTTTTACTAGGATACTATTATCAAAAATTGTGTCGCCCTTTTATTATTTACGTGTTACGTCAACATTTATTTATTTATTTATTAAAACTTTATTGTTCCACAAAGTACACATATAACAATTGGCGGACTTAATGCTAAGAGCATTATCTACCAGTCAACCAATGGGAGAAATGTAAAGATAGTTTGGCGCCAAAAAGTTGTACGATCTATTAGTATGGGGCGTTTGGTATCGTCCAAACTCACGTGAGTTAAACTTCGTCTTATTCATTTCTAGATTAGTATAAGTTTTATCTAAGTGTTTTTTTAATTGATTAAGTTTTATTGATTAAGATTGATTGATTAAGTGTTTTTGTTTACTTTTATTGTGAGATGTTTTATTTTAAACATGAAATCAAAAATTTGTATTCACGAAAATGCACAAAGGTCGGTATTTAATGATGACATAGAGACATACAAATAATACGTATAGGTGTTCATTCATTCATACAACCATGTCTATCCTTCCATACCTCCCTTAAACACCAAAGATTGAATTCCCTTCGATTGCTGATAGATGGCCGATGAGAATGTCGTGGCACGTTAGATAGTTTCCAAAATTCTGGGTGTAAATGTAAAGTAAAAAAAACATCAACATAATCTGAATGAAAACCTTGTTTTGTTGAAAAATGAATAATGAAATGAGTGATGATTCAATTTGCAACTTAAAATAAAGGTATTGATTACCAGTCAACCACAGGACCAAACAGATATTGTACAAATATCGGCGATAAAGGATCCTTGACGTGTTTTTATTATTAATTTATTGTACATAATGCATATTATGATTAATGATATCTATCTGTACCTTTATTTCATTTTTTGGCGAAGAATCGCGCCGCAACACCAAAGATAATTGATGTATTGAATAAAATTAGCCGAGTAGTTTTTGTAAACTGCAATTTCCAAGTCGGATCTTTATGATATTTAATGGAGTTATAATGATCGTCGTACCATGGTGTGTAATGAGACGCGCCGGCAAAAACTGCGGGGACTCGGGCTCGCGCAAAACAATGCAAGCAATCACAGGGTCCGTGAAGCGACCCACTGTCCGCGGGCACGCTGGGACCGACCTGAACATACACAGTATACCGAAGTATTGTATAGTTACACAGACACTACTATTATGTCTAGTTAAAATATCGGTATGTCTTAAAATTTAAGTAACATGTTGCGTGGGCCGTATGCTTGAGTGGTTGACCTAAACGTATATAAAGATTTGGTATTAATTATTGTTATAAGCAGTATTTATCAAGGCTGCCAAGGTAGATACCTATTCTCAACAGAAAGCGACTTGGACGATCGAAAAAATTATATGTCGTGGTCACCATATAATTTTTTAGATCTACTGAGACTTTTTGCCATTTGGCAAAATTCATCAACTAAGAGTAGCTTTCTTAAACAGGGTTGACTTTCGGTTCTCTGTCTTTTTAATGGAGCCAGGGTTTCGCTAATACAGCATCAAAAATAGCTATAGAGAGTACAAATTAGAAAAAGAAAGCAGACACTTTTTTTAACTTTTGTTTCCTTCTTCTAACGAAAGTCGGTAACTCTTGAGACAGCCGCTCGGAACAGGGATGTCGTGCTCGTGCTTGTGTTGTTCCTTTGCCTACTGTTTAGTTTTCTCTATATTTATATTTCGATCATCGACCATGGAAGTGGCCGTGGAAAACGTTGCGAATTTTTGCTAATGTGTTATGTAACAATATCTATCGAAAGAAATATTACTTATCCAAATAATTTATCTGTTGCTGGAAGTTTTCGTCAAGGTAATACAGATACGGGTGTTGACGCGAAATTTATCGGCGATCGGACAGCCGGATAAGATAGTGTCCACTGTCGGCCGGTTCCGGATTCGTGTCCTCGCAGCCGGCGCCGGCCCGGGATGTGAAACCTAGGCTCGACCTCGGTGCGCTAGTCCGACTCGCACAGGCCGGTTTTTTTTCTACTAGCAACACATTACATTTTTAACTCAAAATGGGTATAAAATAATGAGGAATGGCTCATGTCATCTATTGGTGCGGACTGCTGTGGCCTATAGGTTCTCAGAGCCGTCCGCAGTGTGCACGACGCTGATGTTTGCGATGGCCGCCACAACGCCGACTGCTGACAAACACTCGGCATTCACTGCAATAATATTTGTGTAGTTACACACCGGTAATCCAACGTTACTCATTATCGTAAATATGTACCCACGAAATGGATCATCAACGAGTCTTAAAGTAAATACTTATATGACTTCCAGAAAATGTTTATAGGTGTTTAGTTGTTGCGGTTACTGCGTCGTCTTCGTCTATTATAAACAATGATTAGCCTACTTACGGTGGGTATCTCACGGTGGCTATGTCGAAATTCAGTTGGTTTTTTTTTTTAATTTAATTTACGCACTTCGGATTTAGTATATATTGTCGAAACGCTTTAAACGAAACGTGACACAACGATGTTATAAAGCTCACTTTATCATAGGCCATTACTATTATCAATTAATAGGTAAATTGCCTGAAATTTGTGCTAGCGAAGTCTGCTCTCTGCAGAGTTTCGAGTAGTATAGAATTTTTAAACTCTACCTCTATTTCCAAATAAAGCACGTTCACACAAATTCAGTAGCGTAGCTACATAGGGGCTAGGCGGGGCAGTGCCCCGGGGCCCTCAAGCTCAGGGGCCCCTCGAATCCACATACAAAATAAATATGACAGGTTGCAAACAGACTTTAATCATGACAACTCAGTTGAGAGAATTTCGAAAGTTATACTTACCTAGGGAATTCCCCGAAATTCTTTCTGTGGGTTGGCAGTGTTGTAAATTTGGCAGATGTGTGTTTTATTGTGAATTCGAGTAAAGATTAAATTCCTGCAATATAAAATGAAAAGTTATAATCCAAATTATGATGGGATGTGTCAAAGGCACCAAATTCTTCCGCTATATGTTAGAAGACAAATCTCAGGCATTGTGTTTTTAGCTAAAGTCGCTCAAAGTATCGTAGACTCGTCAAACCTATTGGAGAAGATTAGCTTGAAAGTCCCTAATCGAGCCGTACGGATACCGACATTTCTAGCAGTACCACATAGTGCCAGTAACTATAGCCAAAACTGTTTCTTCGTTAGATCTTCTAAAGAGGTAAATAAACTGGCTGTCTGTCCCGATCTTGATCTGTTTAACTCTAAACCGAATACATTTAAAAACGCATTGTCAGGAACGTTGTTTGGTGGTTCTCATTTGTAGGCTAGTTCTTTAAATTATCGTACTTTTATCTTTTTATATTTCTTTTTTCTATTGTATAAATCAGACAAGTCGTATAGATTAATAAATGCGAGAATATGTAAATGGTCATTAGATATTGTGTAGTGTTGTTGTTGAAATTGAAGGCTGTATGTACTCCGAATAAAGTAAAATAACATAATAAATAAATAAATAGTTGCATTAATTCAGGCCCACGCGCGAGGAGATCGTTTTTGATCTCCTCACCTCAAGTTCAACTTCCTTGTCAAGCATAATCTAATATTGTATTGTATAAATAAATTAGAAAACTTAAATTATGGACAAAAAGAAGAAACCCAGTGTTGCATTTAAACGCAAACAACACCAAGAAAGAGAAGATAGTAAACAAAAATTGCCGAAATTGACAAGGCCACAAGCAGTGGGCCCCCTTTTTCGATTTGCCCCAGAGCCCTTTGTTATCTAGCTACGCCACTGCACAAGTTGCCTAAGTCTTGAGTGTTATGTCTATACATGTAAGTAAAACTTTATCATTCATTTTCGATCAGGTCAGAATATCAATTATTTCTATGATTTATAATATTAGTATGATTGTATGCGAGTATTGTAGCATGCATTAAGCGACATCGTTTAGCAACCAGCTCAGCACAACTGCTGCAGCGGCTCCCGGTGCAAGGCCAAGTAGCCAGCGTGGCGCCGCCCCCCTCCGACCGTCCTCCTCCCCCCCCCCCCCTCGACCCTGGCTGCACTCCCCCCTGCCTCCACATCGACTGCTGACTGTCCTTGGACTTCACAATTCACAACCAACCAGCGACTCACTGCGCTAGCAAACAATAAACATTGACCATTAACATGCTTCTGCAAGGCATTATATGCCATAAAGAAGCATGTTAATGGATCGGATATATTGTATCCGATACTTATTCATGAAGTTCTTCTTCGTCCAAGCGTGTTTCCCAGTTGCGTCCTCAGCTTACGCTTCAGTGTCTAGGGTACGATGTTTTACATTTGACAGCTTTGACAGTACTGGTTATTACAATGGAGCAACTGCAATCTGATTTCCGTAACCCTTTTAACAGGGAAACCAGACCCATAGGAAAGGAACATTACCCGAGGTGTGTTAGTGGCTAACACTGTCAGCTTTTCCACGCTGCCTAAAGGCATCCGACAGTGCCCAATGAATCCTATTTAATCGATAATGAACCAAATTAAATTACTAAACTAAGGTGTAAAACTAAAAATACTTTTACATTGCTAAAAGTATGGTACCTACCTGACAATAGGGAATAGACATCTACCTGAGATTCCCTATTGTAAATTCAAATTATCTTTATTCAGATTTCAATGATCCATTATTTGACCATGCAGTGTTTGTCTGTAACTGATTGAACAATGAGTTCTAAATTCCTAATTACACAACACAACTAGTTGTGCATACCAATTGGTCCTTGAAGACAACGAAAATAAAATTATTGTTAGTGCTGGAATGAAATGTGTTGACAAATCAAATAAATAAAGTAAAAGAAATGTCCGCAGTCCGCGGCTACCGTGTGTGTCGCGTGAGCCGCGCCGCGCTCTAATTAGCGCGCTCTCGTTCTGACACACTGACAGCTCCATCGGGGGCTGCGCGTGTCACTGTTTATTACACAGATCACATCATACAGCATTTACAAAGACGAGAGTATTCGGAAATATTTTAAAAAGACTGCCTACGTCATGCGTCCTACAAAACTAACCTCGTACTGGACAAGGGACAAGCCCACCTCCTCTCTCTTCCCCCCACGTCACTTCTTCTGGATCTAAAAGAAGCTTCACTTTCCACTGCTGGTCTATCCAAATTTCATTAATGTCATCAATGTAGATACTCTGTATAGAACAATGGAACTAGCGCAACCGACAACAAAAAATAAAAGTCCTAAAAGTTTAGTTTATGAGCAGAATGAGTTTGAATTCTTGTAACATTCAAATGAAATACGTTATCAAAGTATTTCAGGCATATAAAAACATACGGGTGAAGTCGCTGGTCTGTTTAATCGGATTTTTAACTTATCGCGTTTATCCACTTCGATAGATTTATCTAATTACGCCGCTCGAAGTACTTATGTACTGAACAAATAGGTCATGAAAATTTAAAATGGCATAGTTGAGAAAGAGGTCAATATAATCTAAAGGAGGATATTAGATTTCGCAGTTAGGTGAAGTGATTTCGGTCGGGGAAGCCGCGGCGGCGGCAGTGCCGGCGGCGGCGGGAGCCGGCCTGCTCGTGCCGCTGCCAAACAAGATTCTCTATATTTTTCAACTTATTTACATCTATCTAAATGTTAAAAAGGAATACTATTTTTGTAAGATAGTGTAAGCTTTGACTAATTAACAATAATAGTTTTCGAGACGGGTTAATTTTTACGACTATAAGCTATAAACCTGAGGTGTTTACAAATATATAAAATTGCGGGCGCGCTCGTTTGTCTATTTTTTTAAAATTATAGTTTACGAACAATTACTGAACCAGATAGAAAGCAAGTGAGATTGGTGACCAACTCGTCACGTCAACATATTTGAGGTATCACTACTTCCTCCAACCACACAAATCACCTTCTTTATTATTTTTTAATGAAATAAAAAACTGGTTATCACCTATTCTGTAACGCCGGAGTCCATAAAGATACCTATATTACCTATGTATTTTGATCGCCTTATACACAGGCCAGGATAAGTTTTAGTTCAACTCTAACATCTAGAGTTAGGGAACATTCCAATTAGAATAAAAGGGATACACAGCAAATTCTTATTTATTCCAGCTGATATTTTTAACTTTGTAATTAAATTTCAAGAAAATCCATTATCACCACTCATATCAAGCTTACTTATATAGCTAGATTCTAATCTCACCCATAGGATATTTTGAGATAACTGTTTTCGACGCTGCTGTCCTTATCGCAAACAAATGTTTAAAATACTGGATCGGGAGCCCTCATTCCACTTACATCCACCCCTCCGATCCACCAGTGGATCCAAAGCCCAGACAGGAGACGAGGGAAGAAAAACTTTTTTTATATCGTTTTAGTCGTCCGTTTTGACAGCCTGTCTAAGACGTCTCAGCTAATACCGGAAACGTCAATTATGGGATTAATTGTTAAAGCGGGTCTAAATTATACTACTGTATGTTTCAATACACGTAAATTTATTCATAATTTATTTATCATTAAACACGTATTATTATTAATTCAATAAACGTAACGAGGTTTTTATAATCCTATACTATTAAACGAGCAATATTTGTATGTATGTATATTTATATATATATTTGTCTCGCGTTTTCGAAAACGGCTCTAACGATTTCTTTGAAATTTTAAACATAGGTTCTCATAAAGTCAAATAATTAATCTAGCCAGGTTCCATGTCTGGGAAAATTCGTTTTTCCCATATTTTCCAGCAAAAAGATTTTCCGCATGAAATTGTAGTTATAGTACAATAATTTCGGCGCCGGCGGGTCTGCTTCGATAGCCCAGTGGTTAAGACATCTGCTTTGTACTCTGGTGGTTCCAGGTTCAAATCCCAACTAAAGAAAGTTTTCTTTTTCTTTTTTTTGTGTTTTTTTTGTTTTGGAGTATAAAAGTATTAATCAGTATAAATCGCGCATATATTATTTTAAAATGGCTTGAAAGAATTATTTATTCGGTTATAACGTATTAAAATATTTTCCTAAGAAACATTATAGTTTCAAATCACAAGTCATCCAAGTATCACCATTTTCTCAGGATTCCGTCATCAGAACCTGTTGAAACTAATATGGGACCAACTAGACGGTCCAACCTTTCAGACAAAAAAATGAATTTCAAATCGGTTCACGCGTCTTTGAGAAATCGAGTAACAAACATAAAAAAAAAGATTCCGACGAATTGATAACCTCCTCCTTTTTTGAAGTCGGTTAAAAATTGAATGATAAATTCTACCACTGACCCAAAGGAAATACTTACCAATCCACGGAGTAAATAGTGTACCTACCAATTCAAATAGGACTGAAACGTGGAAAGTACTTAAGGAATGCAACTAACAACGATTAACGCTAGATGGCGGTAATCTATTTACTGAAAAAGTACAACGCGCTATCGTTGTGTTTTCAAATCGCATAGGTGATGTATGTAAGCCATACCAAATTTCATCAAAATCCGTCCAGCCGTTTGGCCGTGAAAGAGCAACAGAAAGACAGACAGACAGACTTTCGCATTTATAATATTAGTATGGATGGATACCATAACTACCGAGCGGAGCTCGGTCGCCCAGGTACTAAGGTATTATGTTGGAAATAGAGAAACGATTTTTCTTTAAAAAATCTTTTATTTATAGTACAGTGGGTAGTATCTAAGATTTTTATAGTATAATTTTATAGTAACAGCGGAGAATGCAACCGGGATAACGCTAGGATGATGATTAGGTCTAAATTGTTAAATATTGAATACACTTATTGGTGTCATATTTTATTATACTAAACTCTGCCTACAGGATAGAACTCGCCTATGGAAACTGCGAATAGAGACGAATTAAATATTAAGTAATAAAATGAATGACAAATTGTCCGTAAATGTGCGTGTGTAAGTTTAATTTCTAAAGTTACATAATATAACAATAGGTAATGAAATACGGAGTGAACTGTTGACGCGAAGGTACTGATGCGAGTAATCAATAAGGCTTCAGGTATAACTACGTGTACATTATACTTATATTTATTAGGTGGAAAGGTAGTCGTTACTATCAACGTTATGAACTCAGCGATTAGTAAAGGGGACACAAAACGTTGCCGCTTGATTCACTAAACTTGTTTCACGCTAATTCATCTAAATGAATTAATAAAGGCAAACGACCGAGGTGGTAGAAGTGGCCAAGTATAGTCCAAATACCAACCAAAATTAGATCAGGACATTTGATAGCAAATGGATAGCAATTATGACTAAAAAGAAGAAGAAAAATTGCATTATAATAATAATGTTCTTCATGTACCTGTTTCCACGGGCCTTGTAAAATCTAAGTCTTACAAATATTGCTAGACATCATATGGCGGGATTTAGATCAGAAAATCAGATAATACACCTATTATTAAAAAAAAAAAATAAGCCAAGTCCAACAATTATTGCAGGAACAATGACTAGGATATCACGATTTGTTATCATTTATATTTTGTTTAAGTTATATTTTAATATAGTCATTAAATTATCAATTTGATTTTAATTCGCTTTTGCATGCAAGTTAATTATTTTTCCTTGCTTAGGATTTTTGCACAATTTGTCATGGAATATCTAAGGTACAGTCAAATCATAATAGTATGAACACTACATTACATCACCCATATCACACACACCCATATATGGAATATTGATTCGTCAAATAACTCACAATTATTTCTCTTAAAAAATATTTTATGATTACTGATATCTAAAGAAGTATCCCGAGGTATTAACACAGTTACGTATTTGCTTTTGTTATAAGTATGGATAACTCATTTTCAACAGTTATTGACAATTTAGAAACAGCTCAATCGAAGTCGATGACTTAGCGAAACAGATACTAAACAATAGCAAAAAGGATCTTAAAATAATCTCACTAAATATTCGTTCGATTTATAAATAACTCTTTCACAACTGAACGTCGAACCAAAACTCATTGTACCATTATAACAGAATGTAGACTGGACTCTAAGAAGCCCATACCAAAAATAACAAATTACGATCAATTTTGTTCCACTATGCATATTAATCAATGTGATGCAGTGTACTAGTCAAATAAGTTAAGCTCCTCCTAATCCTCAAGTCCTTGCAAAGGAAAACAGATTCATTCCAAGGATGTTACGTGAAGCTATTGAAATTAAAAAACATCCTAATTTCACTAGAGAGGATGGATGGCAGGTACCACCAGCTTGGGACCCAGTCATTAACTTAATAAAATCGCAAACTCGGAAGCAGACTGCAAGACCCTTAGATACTGTGAGCCAATACTGCGTGAATCGGAATAGTTCCCAATACAAATTTCAGGCGGTAGTTTGTAATCTTATGACATCAAAGACAAATGTTAACTTAGTCTGCCTGCGACCATGAACGCTGTAAAGTGTTTGAAACGTCAGGTGTAAATAAATAAGTAATAAACGCAATAAAACCGTATTAAAATAGTTTAATTTCATGAATAACAATCGCGAAAACATAAGAAATCAAGAATATTCTTATAACTAGATCTAAATTTTGTGAAATTTGTATTTTGGTGCAATAAAGAGTATTTGTATTGCATTGTATTTTAAGCTTAAAATAATAAAGCCAACGTAAGCTTTCTAGCTTACGTGGGTTTTTAAAAACTTGAGACATAATAAAGATCTTTTAAACCTTTGGGGCGGTGCAACAAAAACTAAGTTTATTGAATTAGAGCGAGCGCAAAGATCGCTTCTCAAGGCCATGTATTTCAAACAGTATAAATTTTCTACAGAATTGTTATATGTTTACTGCAATCTCATCTCCATTGGAAAACTGTATGTTTTACAATCCGCACTTAAAATTCATAAAAGTTCGCCATATAATCCTAATTTTATAAATAGGAGAGGAAATCGCAAAGTTGCTCCTATTTCTCCAGTTCTAACAGTATATGCTCGAGGACAATTTAAAAGTCAATCAAGTCATATTTGCTCTAAATAAAGACTAACCCTATGAATAAGCGTAATTGTAACGAAGATATTGTCAAATGGTTAAAAACCCAAAACTTATGACGATATATACCAATAAATTTTAGTAATTATAAAAGTGAACAAAAGAAATATATCATGTATTCAAATTTCATACAAAACAAATCGTCACAAATTTACACTTAGAGTCAACCAATTTGTGTTTGCGAATGTATTTATTGTGATACCGGTTACCGGACTAAAACAAAATAATATCCTATACTATTAAACGAGCAATATTTGTATGTATGTATATTTATATATATATTTGTCTCGCGTTTTCGAAAACGGCTCTAACGATTTCTTTGAAATTTTAAACATAGGTTCTCATAAAGTCAAATAATTAATCTAGCCAGGTTCCATGTCTGGGAAAATTCGTTTTTCCCATATTTTCCAGCAAAAAGATTTTCCGCATGAAATTGTAGTTATAGTACAATAATTTCGGCGCCGGCGGGTCTGCTTCGATAGCCCAGTGGTTAAGACATCTGCTTTGTACTCTGGTGGTTCCAGGTTCAAATCCCAACTAAAGAAAGTTTTCTTTTTCTTTTTTTTGTGTTTTTTTTTTGTTTTGGAGTATAAAAGTATTAATCAGTATAAATCGCGCATATATTATTTTAAAATGGCTTGAAAGAATTATTAATTCGGTTATAACGTATTAAAATATTTTCCTAAGAAACATTATAGTTTCAAATCACAAGTCATCCAAGTATCACCATTTTCTCAGGATTCCGTCATCAGAACCTGTTGAAACTAATATGGGACCAACTAGACGGTCCAACCTTTCAGACAAAAAAATGAATTTCAAATCGGTTCACGCGTCTTTGAGAAATCGAGTAACAAACATAAAAAAAAAGATTCCGACGAATTGATAACCTCCTCCTTTTTTGAAGTCGGTTAAAAATTGTAAAATTAATTAAAAATGATAAATTCTACCACTAACCCAAAGGAAATAATTACCAATCCACGGAGTAAATAGTGTACCTACCAATTCAAATAGGGCTGAAACGTGGAAAGTACTTAAGGAATGCAACTAACAACGATTAACGCTAGATGGCGGTAATCTATTTACTGAAAAAGTACAACGCGCTATCGTTGTGTTTTCAAATCGCATAGGTGATGTATGTAAGCCATACCAAATTTTATCAAAATCCGTCCAGCCGTTTGGCCGTTAAAGAGCAACAGAAAGACAGACAGACAGACTTTCGCATTTATAATATTAGTATGGATGGGTACCATAACTACCGAGCGGAGCTCGGTCGCCCAGGTACTCCTATCCTATACTATTAAACGAGCAATATTTGTATGTATGTATATTTATATATATATTTGTCTCGCGTTTTCGAAAACGGCTCTAACGATTTCTTTGAAATTTTAAACATAGGTTCTCATAAAGTCAAACAATTAATCTAGCCAGGTTCAATGTCTGGGAAAATTCGTTTTTCCCATATTTTCCAGCAAAAAGATTTTCCGCATGAAATTGTAGTTATAGTACAATAATTTCGGCGCCGGCGGGTCTGCTTCGATAGCCCAGTGGTTAAAACATCTGCTTTGTACTCTGGTGGTTCCAGGTTCAAATCCCAACTAAAGAAAGTTTTGTTTTTCTTTTTTTTGTGTTTTTTTTTTGTTTTGGAGTATAAAAGTATTAATCAGTATAAATCGCGCATATATTATTTTAAAATGGCTTGAAAGAATTATTAATTCGGTTATAACGTATTAAAATATTTTCCTAAGAAACATTATAGTTTCAAATCACAAGTCATCCAAGTATCACCATTTTCTCAGGATTCCGTCATCAGAACCTGTTGAAACTAATATGGGACCAACTAGACGGTCCAACCTTTCAGACAAAAAAATGAATTTCAAATCGGTTCACGCGTCTTTGAGAAATCGAGTAACAAACATAAAAAAAAAGATTCCGACGAATTGATAACCTCCTCCTTTTTTGAAGTCGGTTAAAAATTGAATGATAAATTCTACCACTGACCCAAAGGAAATACTTACCAATCCACGGAGTAAATAGTGTACCTACCAATTCAAATAGGACTGAAACGTGGAAAGTACTTAAGGAATGCAACTAACAACGATTAACGCTAGATGGCGGTAATCTATTTACTGAAAAAGTACAACGCGCTATCGTTGTGTTTTCAAATCGCATAGGTGATGTATGTAAGCCATACCAAATTTCATCAAAATCCGTCCAGCCGTTTGGCCGTGAAAGAGCAACAGAAAGACAGACAGACAGACTTTCGCATTTATAATATTAGTATGGATGGATACCATAACTACCGAGCGGAGCTCGGTCGCCCAGGTACTTTAGATATAAACTCATGCAATTTTACTTTGCAATGTGTACAAATTCATACTTTCAGACAAGCAATTTGTGTGTGCCAATGTACTTAAACTTGTTATGTTGTGTACTTGACTAATAATACAAAATTATTATGTGCGAGACTGCGAGTACTTAGTTAACTTACTAGTATCACCCTACGAAGAGCGGATACTCCTAATACAAGTATTTAATATTAGCTGTTTCTCGCAGCTTCGTCTGCGTCAAAATGTAGCCTATGTTTGACCCCGGGTTTTCAACTATATCCATACCAAATTTCATCAAAATCCAATTAGCGGTTTGGCCGTGAAAGCGTAACAGACAGATAGACAGAAAGACAGACTTTCACATTTATAATATTGAGTATGGAAAGTATGGATACTTACAAGGAGGGTCCACCACATATTGTTAAAGACGTACGTTAAAGAATAAATGTTTTTCATTTTCATTTCATGAGTTGCTCGTTTACTTCAGGTTTCCCTGGACGACAGACATTATGCGAAATCTAATGATTAAGGAAATTTGGACTCTTAATCTGATGTTTTAGGTAGAACAGTGTTGGCCATAAAATATACTACGGTATTGGCCACTATGTGTAAAATAATATTCTTCGGTCATCATCATTTCGAGTTGGTTTCATTGTCAATCGACCATGTACACCCTGGTGTTAGAGTTGTGACTCTGACGTGGTTCCTTTAACGACCATCACATAGCAGCCGGGACCAACGACATAACGTGCTTCCGAAGCACGGAACCATCTTTATTTTCAGACAATCTGGTGATTTAAGCCTGCAATGTCCTAACCAAACTGGAAACAACTAAATAAAGTATGCTTCCCGTGGAAATCGAACTCGCGACATCTGGGTCAAAGGCCTGCCTTGCCACTAGATCACAGAGGCAGTTGACATATCACACTAATAATATAATATAACATAATAATATTATAAAGAAAAGGTGTTTGTAAGTTTGTGAGTTTGTTTGTTGAGGGTAATCTTCGGAACTACAGAACCGATTTCAAAAATTCTTTCACCGATATTGAGAATGGGATTTCAGGATGAACATAGGCAATATATTATTCCGTAAAATAAAAAGGATTTTATATAATAGTCGAATTTGCAAAGTAAGTCGGCGAATAAACAGTCGAACTGAAGTTTTTCTTTCGAACGCTGCTTTAACGGTGGGAGGTACATCAATGACTTCTATAGAAAAGTTGAAGAGTTTGTAAAGGCCTACAAAAAACTCCGCGACAGCATATATCTAGCTTTAATTAAAAAGGAAAGCGTCATGGAAGCGGGAACTGAGTGTACACGGGACGACCAAGTGGAAAGCGACCAGTCGGTCGTCCCAGGTACCACTGAAGAGACAAAGTTGTGTACGACTTGGATTTCTTTTTTTTAATTACATTTGATTGACCTGAAAGTGAACTTGAACCTGAAAAATCGGTCTTGACTGCTCTGTGGGGCACATCGGTAGACGTACCTATCAAACATTTAACCATAGTTTGAATTCGGAACTGGCATTTACTTTTTAAAATTTTGATATTTCTACCGAAGTGGCAGAGGGATATGCCCATAGAGCCATAAAGATAGATTATTTTATGTTTTGATCTTCCTTGGAAATAAATACTTTCAGTGGCGGGATTCACCACCACATCATGAGATGAAAACATATGGTATTTATCGGTAGTCCTATACTTGACTCGGCCTTAGGGAGATCTATGTACAGGGTGTCCGGTGGCAGAACCGGGATTTAAATTTTGAATTTCTCCGTAACCGTTAAGCGGAGGAGCGGAGAAGGGGCCGCGTTGGCTTCGTCATTAGTGCGGGTTATTTAGTCGCGATGTCGCAGTGGACGGGTGAACAACGTGCGTTCGCCATCGAAGCGTTTTTCAAGGCCAATGATTCGTGTGTAATTGCTCGCCGAAGATTTTGTTCACGTTACAATATTCGACGCTTACGTGATGCTCCAAGTGAAGATTTAATTCGATCATGGGTGCGAAGATTCCGGGCAACAAATTCGGCAGAAAACAACCCGCGACCGGGGCCCAGCCGGACGTCGAGAACAAATGAAAACATTGAACTCGTCGCGTCTAGTGTGTGCGATAATCCGCGTCAGTCCGTGCGCAAGAGAGCGGCTGCCCTAGGGCTTTCAAAAACTATAGTGCACGAGATATTGAAGAAGGATCTTAGATTTCACCCTTTTAAGATTCAAATTGTGCAAGCGCTTAAGCCTAATGATTACATTATGCGCAAAAATTTTTGCGAGACAATGTTGGAGCGATTTCGCACGGTAAACACTATCTTTTGGAGTGATGAAGCCCATTTTCATTTAAATGGTAGTGTTAACAAACAGAATTGCCGTTATTGGTCACCTATAGGACAGAACCCACGCATAAAACACCAAAAACCACTTCACAGTCCCAAAGTGACGGTTTGGTGTGCATTAGGAAGCAGAGGAATAATCGGACCCTATTTTTTTGAAAATCGTCGAGAGCAAGCAATTTCTGTGAACGGTGTTGCTTATCGGCGCATGCTGATCGATTATTTTTTTCCGATAATGAGTGAACATCCTGCCTTCACTTCGCACACATGGTTTCAGCAAGATGGCGCCACGCCTCACACTGCTAGAGAGAGCATGGCGCTACTTCGTGATTTCTTCCCAAACAAACTGATAAGCCGTTTTGGTGACATCCCCTGGCCACCCAGGTCGCCGGATCTTACACCCATGGACTTTTTTCTATGGGGGTACCTTAAAAGTAAAGTCTATGAAACAAGCCCGGCGACTATCTCAGCCCTAAAGGAAAATATCGCTCGCGAGGTTCATGACATCCCGGCGTCACTTCTCCAGCGAGTGGCAAGGAATACTGAGGCCAGATTCCAAGAATGTGTCCGACGTGACGGTCAACATTTGGACGATATCATTTTTAAGAAATAAAACCCGCATTTGTCTTTTTTGTAATAGTAACTAATATAAATTTATATCTTTTGTAGTTTTTTTTTATTTTCCATTTAAAATCCCGATTCTGCCACCGGACACCCTGTAGATGGTTTTGAAAGAAATGCTAAATGAAGAGGAATACATAACTCGGACGAAGTCGGGACGGGCTTCTAGTATAACATAGATATTTATGTATGTATTTTATATGTAAGTTTATTATGTATGTATTATTTGTAATAGTATTTGTGTATGTATGTTTATGTATGTTTACATTATAAGGACTCTATAAAAGTTTTACCTAGGTAATTAGGTATACTTTTCCTTTCTTTTTTGTACACGCTAATTACCCTTTTCTTGTCTTTTCCTCTCTTGGGTCTGCTGGAAGAAATTTCTTTAGAAATAAGCAGCTCCCTTGTACTTTCTTTTCGTCTTATGTATAATCCTTTACATTTTTATGGTGTACATGAATAAAGTAAATAAATAAATAAACATAGATTTAGATTTTTTTTGTCTACGTCAATCGATTGGCTGTTTAGTGAAAGAAACGAGACCAATTTTATAACTGTTTGTGTGTCATACATGTATGCCCTGTCAAATAGTGTTGTGCCAAGCAATTTCAACATCACTATGATCGATTTTCTTAACGTGAGAAATTAAGTATGCAGTATTTTTTGGGATAAGTTAGAATAAAATTACTTAATAAACATGCTACTTTAGTATTTTTATTTATAACGAGCAACGACTTCGAATAGGTGGACATTAAATATCTTTTTTATAATTATGAGACCAGTGGCCGATTCTCGCTCTACTGAAAACTGTATTGAAAGTGTTTACTACATATAGTTGAATATATTTCGGAAAACCATTCTTCTCTGCCAACTGTTTTAAGCCATTTTTCGTAAATATCTAAATTTTATTGGAATCTGAAAGGTAGGTATTTAATAGAAATTGTAATATTACAATTACGAGAGATGAATGAGAATACGAACACGGGGTTTTCAGTAGAAATCCGCCATGGTTTTTCGCGATATCTCAAATTAGACTATATTTCTAAAGGCGTGAGAAATTTTTTGAGAAATCTCGAATTTGACTTATCTCAGAGACGCGAGAATCACTTACCCGCGTTCGTAGCGGACTTTTTTTCATAAACCGTGTCGGATTGCTGAATTTTAAATATATAGGTACGTTTGATACCAGTAGGTAGGTATTTATTCCTGCCTAGCGTTTGGGTGCAATACTATCGATATGATGTTTGACAGCATCGATGTTAATCCCTAAACTTCAAGAATTAGGTTAAAAATTGTAAAAATTCACGTATTTATTTTTGTCCAAATTTGAATTCATAAGTTAAATAACCTTAAACAATCATGTGATAAAACTACATGATATTTCTCATTTATTAGTTAGGAAAAACTATCGAAACAATTATGAAATCATGGATTTATACAGTGATAAACTTTGGTGGTACATAAGTGTAAAATGTGAAATTATGTGGGTTTTATTTGTTACTTGAGTTACATTTAGGCACTTCACATGAAACCATTAATATGCGATTCTACTGAACACTTTTTTAACACTTACGACTAGATACTTTGTTTATAATAATTATTATTTTTTTGACAAGAAATTCGTAAGGCTCTCTATCTGATTCTAACATACGCATATTCTTTAGATTTCTCTTTCGCATTTTCCGTCTATTAGATTCATAGTCTAAGAAATATATATTCTTCGGTAAAAAACAAGCAAAGAGATCTAAACTTAAGCATTCCTTTCTCAATAGTGACAAGGCTTTTGATAGTTAAAACCACAAACTATAAAGAGATACTAAAGTATATTTTAAAAAACCATAGATTTAGATTAAACAGAAAAGGCAATAAATACCTATCGTAAGTTTTTCCATAGATTTTATACACTCCAAAGGAATGTGTTATTGCATTAAATTATTAGAAATTGAAGGAATTATTGATGGATAGGAAACATTTAGAAAGGAACATCATTTGTAATGATGTTCCTGCCGTAAGAAAGGGATTCATATTATAGGAAGTGCACAATAAACAAGTAGATTATATGATTTTATGGATTAGTATCTGTGTGTATATACCTTTACCTTTATCTCAAGGGAAGTCGTCACTCATTTGTCATTACTGACGTGTCATGTCAGCGGATCCTGAGAAAACATTTCGAATGAAAATATTATCACTGGGGCGAAAGCTGACCAAACTAATAATATTCATTAAACGAAACAAGCGAAAAAATTGATATTATCAGTTCAAATTCTGTTTCGATATATATTGGCATCGGTGTACCTGATACCCTTGAACTGGATGATATTGTTGAAAAGCATTAAGCATGGTGGTGGTTTCGCATCCCGCTCGACCGCTTCCTGTTTCTACAGCTCATGAGGGGAAGGAGCAAGTTGTACTAAGTGCTTTATGAACATAAATACAGATCGGTGTATGGGTATACTACTTACCATTCATGCAAAACAAATAAAATTTACCAAGAGGAATAAACCCACCAAAGGTACGCAATTGTTAGGAAAACATACAATTAATTAGTTGATCGATAAACCGCTTTTGTAATGAGGTTGATAAAAATTGACGACAAAATAACAATAATTTCAGTAGCGAATAGTGAAACAGTGAATAGTGAAGCGTGCAGTAGTCTGCCTCGCATTATCGTCGTACGTGAATGTAGATAGATATGGCCGGAGCTTAAGCTGTCAATACGTCTGTAACGAAGATAAGTGTTACTGGTAATCTTAAATTTTTGACGCAGTGTGATTCGTATAAATAATATGATTTCAAAGCGTGTTCAGTCATGGAACATCAGACAAATTGCATCAAACTACATAATTCTTAGCACTTATTTCACGCGGAAGCCTTATAAACCCCTAGTAATTAGCGTGATTCTATTAAGAGGTAGCTAGCAGCCGTGACCGCGGACGACCACACTCCGCGCTAACAATAGTCAGCTGTTTATATTTAGACAGCGCCCGCGACGGCAGCCCTTCCGTCTAGAGCTCGCCGCCGCCGCCGTAGCCGCAGTCGCCGCGTCGCCGCGTCGCGTCGTCAGCCGCCAGCTGTGTGAACACGACCTAAACTCGTGTCTGTCTAACTCACCGATACAGCTACGGACCAGTACCTACGCTTTTATTTTAATATTAAACTATGTTAAAGATTTCACAAATTAGAGACTAATATGAGCGTATAAGAAGAAACATTTAAGAATACAGATATGCGTTGGAAAAAACGTCTTGTTAATTTAAGATTACCTATAGCGCTCCAACAAGAGAAATAAAATACGTTGATATTACAAGTTTAGGGCTTACATTAATGTAGGCCATCTGAATTAAAAGTTCTTTCTTGTGACAGAAAGATGATAGTTGTGCAAAATGAAATTTAATTCGGCTTCATTAATGGAACATTTCAACTGCAAAGCATTTACGTATCAACATTTAAATATACAAGACCTTTTTTTTATAAAATAATGCACGTGTTGTTCGAAACTAAACACTTAAACAAAAACATTTGCAGGTGCGCTGAACATATATACACTTAGCTAGTTTCAATAATATATTAAACTATGCCACATTTATCTATAAAAGATGACATGAATCACTTTAGAGTGCGAGACTAGTTCTGATTACATACTAGCTCTGATAAAGAAGCATCTGGTGCTTTAACGAATTTCAATCCAAATAACTGGATCAAAAGTAATCTAGCGAAGGAAATGGCTGATTGAACTGTTGCGAAGAATTTTCTCCATATTTTGTTTAAACCTCCGTCTCCGTTTTCGAACGGGAATCATCTGAAATTGATACTTAATCGATACAAAAGGAACTGCTTTTTTTGTCCTAGTAGATCTGAGAATACTTTCATTAGCCCTATTCAATTCACACTCGCTATGAGAGACCATTCGTATGTCAACGCACACGTGACACGATTGTAGCATGCGAATTAAAATGCATAATATTAGGTGCAGCGGCGGCGGGTGCTCTTGACCCCAATGCAGCTGTACTCCAGCACTGATCAGTCAGCCTGGTGCTCGCGATACCATATCACCCATAAATATTACACAATTTACTTGGTGATGGCTGGAAGTTGACTGTAGGTGTAAAGCTCACTCTGCCCAATCCAAAATCTGTTTGTATTTCAGAATCTCACTTCTGAATGATGCATTTTGTTTTCCTACTTTCAGTTTGGTTAGAACATTACGGACTTGAAAATCTGACTGTTTGTTAATAAATAAAGCCGTGGGTAGTAAAATCCAAATTATCAATACCTAGATACACACATATAAATGCACTATATACACATATATAAAGCGTTGGCTTTTAAATCTACCGGGTGGTTGTCAAATTGACGGTACTTGTATATAAGCCAGAATGGTACTTAGTACTATTTCGTTGAGCTCCACGTGTGACGTGTGACGATGATGTGGTTAATTGTAGATGGCGGGAGACGACGAGGTGCAGCTGGACGAGGAGATGGAGCGCGTGGTGTGGACCGAGGGGGCGCCGCCGCCGCGCCGCTCTGAGCCGCAGAGAGACCACGCCGCTCCGCAACCAAACACAGGTAATATATATTATATCCAATAGCTTTAAGCCGCGGTTTCCCACGGGAACCCGACGGCCTTAAGCAAGAAATCAATAGTTCAGTAGTTAAAATTCATGAGGAGATAACAAGAACAAACTAATAACGCTTTCCAGTTTGCGTTCTAAGCTGCTTACATCGAAGCCTACATCGAGGTCTACTTTCTTGCTTTTCCCCCTCCGGTCTACGCCCTTTTGTGAGACCTTTTTCGTCAATATCTATCTTCATTCGTTTATTATTCAATCGCTTTTTATCATTGTCCGTATTATTTCCGTGACGGTTTTTCAAGGAAATCAAACCAACATAAATTGGTGAAATCCTTCCCAAATTTCACATCAATATCTTTTACGATATTCACTGAAAGATTCAGTAACTAGCCTTTTCTTAAGATGGATGCACCTGTATCTTGTCACATCCCGCTTGCACCTTGAGTTCCTGCGCGTCGGAGCGCGTCGTGGTCGCAGTTTTTCTGGCTGCTGCGAATGGATTCGCCAAGCCTCGACTGGAGGTGACGCTCCGGATGACAACTGGAGCGGCTCCGACCTCCGCGGCCTTCCTCCGCCTCCTCCGAATGTCACGATCGTCTTCTTTGTTATGCAACTCTTCTTCAGAATTGATATAATTTCCACGATCTTCCCAGAGCCTCTAGGTAGGTAGGCTCATGGAAGGCATGTAGGTACATGAGTTGCAACTTTTTAGTGTATACCACAATCAAGATCATGAAGTTTCAAATCATTCAGAGAAATAACCATGTTATAATACAATTTTCCTACGCGCATATTATCATGGAGTTGAACACTAATACTTATAACTAAATTTTTATTTTGTAAAATTAATCCAATTTGTTTCATAATTTATGTGATGTTGTACTTAGACAATCTTTAATACAACTTTGAACCAGCAGTCTTTCCTATGTGTAGTAACACTATTTCTTATAAGTAAGTCATTATTCTCAATGGAAAAAGCTATTTTAAAGAATTTATAGAAATTAAAACATTAAAACAATAAATATATTAGTATTTTGTAAGGGTTACAAGTTAGTTCAATATTTGACATTATTTGCGTACTTCTCATGTTGACAACAAAGTATTGGAATTGTCTGTAATTTGTCCACAGCAGGCGAGACAGGCGAGACCGGCGACACCGGCGCGCCGCAACAGGTGAGTGATCATAACAAACTCTTTATTTTCCCACTCAATAGGTCCTGTTAAATATTACAAATTTAAACGGTATGTTGGTGCATTGAAGTATAACCCGTTTAAGTACACCCATTATTCACAAAACAATATTAAAATTCCTAGTACTTAATGGCATTTTTAGAATAATATTCATAGCAATGGGTTCAATCAAAATTGTGATCCAGCAGCGGCAGCCGGCACCACGCGGCGACGTCGTCCGCGCCTCGGCCACAGCACGCTACAGCACTGAGTGCACCAAATCGATACCAGCACGGTTTCAAGGACAGCGCGAGCTAGCGGGTCCGCTAACTCCAGTGTTTCTGAAGCCGGCTCGCAACACACAGCCTTCGACTCTAACGATATCGCGTGTCGACATTACTTCGGAATAAACTTCGATAACGAACTTTATTCTATCATGAAAAATATACTCTCACTTAAAACTATCTATCAATTATATTATATTATATTTCTATCTATCAAGATCAGTTAATTCCAAAAGTTTTGACGAAACTTTTCCGAAGTTCTAACCATAGAATTAAACAATTTTATATTCCAATCGCGAAAACATAAGACATCATTAAAGCTCTTTATGTTTAGAAGCCACTAAATATTTACAATTTGAGAACACAGGTCATATACGAGTAATATACCGAAATACAGAATAATGTTCTAGCGCTGCATTTTATTTAAACAAACACTCACTAAAATGACCACGTTGGGTGACTCCGATGTATGTAATAAATATATAATTTAAGAAGTAATAAAATCCTATGCGTTGTTGTGAATCTGTATATATTTAATGCAGTCGGACATGGTGGACGAGCGGCACGTGCAGTTCGGCGAGCGCGGCGAGCACGGCGAGCACGGCGAGCGCGGCGAGCACGCCGAGCGCCCCGAGCACGCCGCTCCGCACG
The DNA here is from genome assembly GCA_947363495.1 of Euzophera pinguis. Classification (NCBI taxonomy): domain Eukaryota; kingdom Metazoa; phylum Arthropoda; class Insecta; order Lepidoptera; family Pyralidae; genus Euzophera; species Euzophera pinguis. The sequence continues at coordinate 131,618 of OX376154.1, forward strand.
AGCCGCTCGATGACGCCGACGACGAGCGCCGCGCACAACGGAATGAGTAAGTGTCTTCTTACATAGACAATCATCATCTTCTATTGGTTGCACTTTAGAGAATTGCACACTCTCTGTTAATTGATAATTCAACCAAATTAATTTCTTCTTGGACTTCAACTTCGCTGAAATCCCGAAAGCTCGTATACGTCGTTTTGCTTTTTCGTGTATATAGAACTATATTTTTTTTTTCTTCGTCACCGGATCATTGATGATCATGAGAATCCATACATTTGTTAGTATCACTTAGACTATATTAGCATGCAATCCAAAATTTAATTTTAATCAATAATAGGTAATTTTACACCATATTATCAATAAAATAAATGATTGTTGTATAAATAAACTGTTTAATTGATACGGCGGGATTTAATTCGTACGGCGAATTAATGGGACACATTACCTATAGATGTTTCTGAAAGCCTTAATAAGTAGGATATTAATAAACAAGCGAGCTATCACAGCACAGACTACATAACATCAGCTGGGATAATGATCAATTTGGTACATAAAGATGTGCCAAGAATGACGATAAGTGCTACTTACGTTTAAAAAGAGTCTTTCGACATTTTATTTATATAGATACAACATTTGATTACTACGCCCATAAATAATGACTATAGTTGTAAATGTATGTATTTTCCTCATTTGTCAACGTCGGAGACAGATACACGGGTATAATACATTATGTGTTTTTCTTTTTAATTTGAACTAAATCCCAGTCGATTTAGAGGAAATGAACCATGACACATTTTATGAATGTATGCATATTGGGGATTTGCTAATGTTGTTCAAAAATAAGTGTATATTTCTACCAATTCTTGAATGTAGAGCTCGTGGTATCCCTCTCTACCCTCACCGAGTCGTAGTAGTTAATTAAGCGCGCTCTACATATACAATACGCGACATCTAACGCTAAGCTTAGTACAATAATGTGATAAAAAATTTAAATATTTCTATTTAGAGAAACTATGATGTACAATTAGGTTAGACTTAGCGTGAGGTGCACATGGGAACAACCTCACTGACGCATACGCTAGTAGCACTACCGGTCGACATTTCACATAATTGTAACCTAGGCCTATTTCAGATTCGAACTAAAACTTTAGGGCCTGTTCACAATACCGTGCTTTGAATCACAGGATAGGTTATGAAAAGCTACCCTACGCAATACGTTTTATAATATACCAGCAAGTCTGCTGGTCAGAATCAATTTTGTATTATTTAGTTTACTCAATTAGTCACATTTTTTAAGACGAAGTAAGAAGGATATAAGAGGATCGATTGTAAAGTTTGTGAATAGTAGGTGTATATTGAAATTATTTCGCATTTTTTGTTTGGTTGATGAATCGTTTGGCACCCACAGTATGATATCCATAAGACAGTCGGTGATCCGTTCATTTGTGAACAATTTGCCAAAATATCGCATCAAAATTTCGGTAATATCACTTTGATATACCAAGTTCTACTATGTCTTATGAACGTTCAGCGCCGCGCGGGCCGCACACGCTCGACGCTCGCCACGTGTGGAGACAGTCTTACTAGTCTACACATGTAGGTCACCTAGATTGTTCCTTTGATCAGTAAGTGCTAGGAACGATTGATTAAAATTAACTTAGGTGTATTATTACCATTGTACTAGAACTGCTAGAGATTTAATATGTAATGGCGTGCATGCCGACCCAGATATTTAGGGAATAGTGAGCTCCCGCGCCTTAAATATACTTGATAAGAAGTAGATTAAGATAATATAATATACTGCTAATTTGTGATATTTAAAGATGAGACTCTCATTAAATTATAGAAATTGTACAATTATACACAAAGTAGCTATAGCGTTTCTGTAAATCTTATTTTCTTTTCCTGTACGTCACTTTGCCTTTTTGTTTCATAATTCCTGTCGCGGGTCTGCTGGAAGAAATTTCTTTAGAAATAAGTAGAACCCTTGTACAAAGTTTTCCTAATTTTAAATGTTCAATGTATATTTACAGTGTGTACATAAAACAAATAGATACATTAAAATTGTTTAACTATAGTGATAAGAAAACTAAATTCAACTTTATCCCAAAGAAAAAGTTTCTGAGTGGAAGTACCTAATCAATTTCTAATAAAATAATTCATTAACGTCGCCGCTCGGGTTTATATTGGCTCCCCATATTTTTTGTATTCCTATTTTAGGTTGTTGCACAAACTTTTGGTACACAATTTTTTTGTGCATTTTTATTAATCCTACTTTCGCAGCTCGGATTGACTTCTCCAACAAGACTGTTTGATATTCAAGACTAGTTTACAACGTTAACTACCATGAAGGTATTATATGGTTGATACATTGAATATATTATAAATACACTTCTTATTCGAGTTCTTGAATCATTAAACATTTGTCTTAAATAGGCTACTTTCCAGGGTCAAAAGAATATTAAAACTAGTCCGTCATTTAGGGAATCAAAATATTAGTGACGTATTTTTTCTTTTGTCAATTGAGCGATAAATTATAAAGTTATAACGCATTAAAGTTTAGCAGTGACGTGACGTCACATATTGCGAAAAAGTGTTGCACACTGTGCAACTATAACGCGCCATATCTTGACCATTCTTTGTTTAATTTTCAAAAGAAAAAATACGTCTCCAATATTTTTGATTATCTTACTGACGGACTAATTATATTTTTTTAGGAAACTAGCCTATTATCTTTAAAATCTTGTCTTTGGCGGGTTGTTGTGGGTATTGGCGGAGATAAACCGCGCTATAATCGCATCGGTTACAAATCGCCCTAAATGAATGCGGAATCGCCTATATTGTTAGAGGTTTCATTCACCCCTCCCGCTCTCCTGTTGGCAAACATGGGCTAGTAATTATTACCTGCGAGGCAGTGTACGTGGAGAAGCGGTGTGATCAGTGAGGCATCGTCGGTCGAGGTGTCGGGAGTCTGGTGCTGGTGATATATATAGTGGTGACATTGGCATTGTGCGAGCGGCGCGGAGTGTGCCGGCGACGGCGACATGCCCGTCACGTACTCCCGCGCGTCGGACGCGGCGCACCAGCGGTGAGTGGCATTGGCTGCTGAACACTTTTCAGTTCTCACACAATACGATGCAAATACTTTGTTTTTGTAGCTATTTTGTGTCCCACTGCTGAGCAACAGCTTCTCCTCTTTTATTCTACACATCTCTCTCAATTTTTTATGGTACTCGCTTAAATCATCGGACCCTCTCGTTTTCGCAAATAATCTTTATTTGCTCCAAAAAAATATTACATAAAAATATCAACAAACAAAACAATAAGGCCGGCTTAACGCTAAAGCAATTTCTTCCAGACAACCTTAGCGTATAGAAAAAGTAAACGAGGTCTTGTTTTTAATAAGACGGCATTTCGTCGCTTTAAATTTCTTCTTCATAAACCTGCATCAGAACCCCGCAAGTTAATTACTCTACATTGTTGTGTAATTTAGGGTTGGGATTCCGAGAGCTACAACGAAACAATATATAGGTAGTTGACTATATTGTAGAGTTCATTGGTCTTCTTGTTGTAAACTCTAAGTGGCTATTGACTGTACCTACTAAGTACTTATATTAACTTTGCACAATATTTGATTTCCCGGTGACGAATCCTAAATTATTTTCTATAAATCATAGAGCAAGTGGCGATACTACGTATTTGAAACTATTTGGGGCATGAGAGATGGCGGTCAGATTGCTACTGAAAAAGCCTCAGTTTACTAGATTTCTTGACATTTTCCAACATCAGTCCGGAGTGTAGGTAGCAATTTTCAGTTTGCCCAGGCTAGTTAATTACTAAGCGGAAGTTTTTTAGTAATAGGGCTATTGATGATACGAGATATATAACTCTTTAAAACTCGTGCATCTCCAAAAGTAGTAGTAATCAAAGCCAATAATGTTGTCTCGCAACGCAATTAGCAAAGCTCCTCTTCATAGATTATTTTTACTTTTATTGAGACTGTTAAACATATAGTTTTTTGAGTATCGTAATAATCGTGAATGGCAAAGATAAATCTGCGGCCCTGGCATTGAACGGCACAATATTGGGCACGCGACCGCCCGCGCCGCCCGGCACTGCCAACCTCGCAAGTTCAGGGCAGCCACGAAGCGCGCCCCGGCAACAGCAAGTTAATTTATTACAATAGACATAATGCCTGTAAAAATATTAAAGCCCATCAGATACATCATTTAAATGCCTAAAAACTCATGTTCCTGTCGCCTTGTACCAATAAAAAGGGTTACAGAGGTCATACCATCATCATTCTAGCGTTATCCCGGTCGCATCCTCCGCTGTTTACTTCGGAGCCCAGGGTCCACAATAGTTTATACCAATAACCAACAAAATTCGGACGAGATTATTAGATATAGATACTTTATTTGTGACTACAAAATAATGCAGATCGAACAAAGTAATAGACACAAATCGTTGCTATTCTATAATTTTTCTCTTTTATACCATTTGTGACGAGTACTGTAGAGTCAATGGCCAATTCGTCGACTACTTGATTTATTTCTTCACCAGTCCACTTTTAAAAGTAATAAATATTAACAGGTTGATATTTTCTCACTGTCTCACTTTGACAGCCAAATTAATTAAGTAGTTATAAATCTTTTATTATCAATTTCCTGGCCTACTGCGGTTTTATGCGGTTGTTAACCTGGAAACCACAATCAGTTACTATAAATAAGTTAACACATCAAAGAATCCAAACTGTCATCTCTATATCTCATAATCTAATAATCCTATTCCTAACTTGCTAATAATATAAAAGCGAAAGTGAGTTTACTCGTATAACTATATACACACACACACACACACATATATATATATATATATATATATATGGTTTGTTATCTCTTCACGCTTTATCAACTGAATCAATCTGGAATTTCCGCATGTACCATGTGTACTTACTTTCATTAAAGTATTATTGATTTATTAGTATTGAGGAGAAATTGATTAGTACGTTTGCGATGCCGCGGACAAAAGCAGCATTATAATTACTAGTTTTTTGATCGTTTATCCATACAATACTGCTTGTATAAATGACGCCCAGTCCCAGCTGTTAATAATAGAAAACAAGCAGTTATTAAAATTGTAGTTGGTAATTTCGACCCAATTATTAATTTCTGTTCAAGTTCAGATACATAATACTTATCAATAATTCCGGGGGCAGCGTGGAGGAAGGGTGGCGGCAATACTTTTTAGAATTCCGTACAAATATTGTAAGCGTAAGCATTGTATTGTATAATATAATATAATAAAGTTATGTTTAAGTTATAGAATTTCATAAAGTGTCTTTGACGCGTGGAATTAGCGCTATTTCAAAAAATAATCTGTTTAGCTTCTTATTAAGATTAGCACTCTTGACGATTTGGAAACATAAAATTTCGCCGCTTTATGTGATATCCTGCACCTTTGTATTTCATTAATTTACCCATCATCAAGCTCGATCACTTATGAAACGTTTGTTTTTATGAATTAGCCGGACAAGTTCAGCCCGACATAACAGAAGAAGGCCGGCAGTATGTTGTGCGGGTTGTGCCACGCATGCCTGTTAGAAATACCACGTCGACCGCGGACGTGCTGTTCAATTATTCATACTCTCGTTTTAAGCTTACCCAGTAATATAGTAGTACAAGTTTTATGTATAGTATTGTTTTGATATAATTGTTAGGATTTTTTGTCCCGCCACTACATCGACACGTCAGATTACGACCTCAATTTAACCCAAGTGTTAACTTCTAGATAATGCTTTTAGCATTAACTTCGCATAAAGTGGTATACACAATTGAAATTCATACAATAAAGTTTAAATAAATAAATATATCCGTGTAATCCACCCGACTGCAAAGAAGCCAAAAAAGGTGTTTTGGGACGCGCTTCTGTTGGTCCTACTCTATATACTTTCTGGTAGAGGTATAAAGATTGGTGAATTCTATGAAGGGGCATCATTAGCAAAGAATAATACCTATTATATTATGTACATAAAATACAAACATTTAACGTAAAATTAATCAAATATCTTTTCTTAGTTTCGTTTAGAAAATCGGAATGTATTAAGAATTTATAATTATATTCAAATTTTACCAATAATTTCATTATGTACGTAATGATATTTTATTGCATAATTTGTTTTTTATTTTTAATTAAGCTTCGTCGTGAATGCAATAAGTCTTAATAAAAAATATGAAGTCATTGCTTAGTTTTCCCATAATTTGTAGAGTTATTATGGTTTTAAAATATGAAATGAAATAGTTTATTTGCAATGTAGAATATTCATATCACTTATTGATGTTAAATTATTATACAGTTTATTTTTATTCCAGGTGAATCCGTTAACGACCTATTTATCACGGTTTTTACTGTTTCCTTACGCGCGAATGAAATTAAATATAATTAATTTTTAATGCCAACAAAAATTATAACCAGCTTCGTCTGCGTCAAAAAGTAGCCTATGTTTGACCCCGGGTCTTCAACTATATTCATACCAAATTTCATCAAAATCTGTTAAGCAGTTCGGCCGTGAAAGCGTAACAGACAGACAGAAAGACAGACAGACTTTCGCATTTATAATATTAGTATGGATTATATATACAAATGCCTATACTGTTATTAATCGCCATTTAATATAATATGTATATATCTAAGGAAGGAAGTAGTCATCAGCAGGAAATCAAGGAATGAAAAACGACTTCCGATTGGACTGTGTAATGTAATTTCTTAGCATTGAGCAAACGCTGTAGCTGCGAGCTACGAGTACGCTACACACAGCTAGCAAGTGTTGCAAACAAATGTGAAGATCTGGAACTGCAAGTAGGTCAAAGACCCGCCTACATTGTGAAGCCATCGTGAGGTACTTCATAAAAGGTCATGCAAAGAGCTAGTTACAATACTTAGGTACTTTCTGTTCAATATGCTTATTGAAAACATGTACTAGCGGCCCGCGCAGCCTCGAAAAGATACTCCCAAACGGCTAGATTTGTTTCTGATTTCTGAAAATTATCACGTTTCAGCCGATTCAATAAATAAATATACCTAAACGGCCCCAAGTATTACTTAAATACTATAAAGAGAAAGAAAATCGTTTGTCGATTTTCAAATTGATTATACAGGCAGACAGACAAAGTGACTTCAATAATAATATTGTAGTTTCTAGCGAAACAATCAAATTAGATTCTGAATTTGTGATTTTATGGTTTGTCTCTCAACAAAAAGTCCTACATTGTAAAGGCTTGCCATTTTAATTAAATGTTTTTTTATTTGTTTCTTGTGAATTGTCGGATGAACCTCCTAAACCTATGGAAATGAGAGCTGCAACATCGGATGCCAACACGTTAAGGCAGACTGACAAAGAATCGATGTAATTTGGATACAAATGAACATTAACTGAACTAATGAGTTGAAAATATTGTAGATGTACTGAACTAAAAATGAATTCGTATAGAAAGACTGTACTATATTGTATTATATACATTAATGATACAAAACTTATTTAATTAGATAAATAACAAGAAAAGGAGAAAAAACAGGTAATAAGTTTCCCAATCTTTACACTATATCATAAATATTATGTCACGTACAAATATTTGTTACTTACTCGTTTTTATGTGAGGCCGTTCATATTCGAATGAGCAGTCAGAGCAGAGCAGCATATCATAGAAGCAGAAAAAAATTGCATCTGTAGCCTACCGTTCATGGACGCTAGTGGCTTAGAATCTTTCGTAGCTTCTCCCTGCTTTGGAAGGTATGTCAAGCCATTCGTCCTCGTGGTTGAATTGTACGCCATAAAGGAAGTACGAAAATCTGATAGTATTGATCACTAACACACCCAGATTCTATTGGTGTAGTTTCCCTGTTAATAGGGTTAAAAAATCACTCCTTAAGTATAACGGCGCCTGACTCTACCATTTGTTATTGGTTAGACAAAGAGAAAACTTAACATTCAAGAGCTGTTGTAGTGTAGGTACGGTGACATCTGTCTAGCGATATATGGATATGAACAATAAATGGGCATGGATCATGGATGTCAAACTTCTATCTACGATTGTTATTAAATTGTTGACGATAGCCACTAATGCTATGCTCAATAAATACTTAATCGAAAATGTATTAACCGCCTGGTTTATGAGTTACGAGGTTTACAATTTAAAGTTTTGTTTTTCGCTCGGTGCGTAGAGCAGCAAGGCCCTCTGAAATCCTCCACTGTCATCACAATCCAAATCCGGTTATTATTAGATTCACATTGCACGCTCAGTTTATGTTATTCTATATTTAACAAATACGTATTGATCTCCCTATTTACGATAGCGTTCAAATTTTTCTTCAAACTCACGCCGGTCGACGCTCGTGAATAGCAAACACACATGGATCATGCAACCGACGACGGCTTCGCGTCTCGTGTTCCGTACATTTATGTTTTAGACTAGCTTTTGCCCGCGGATTCGCACACGTAGAGCCCGAGTGATCATTTTGTCACACATTCTTTGTCATTTCGCGTTAATATAATTTTCAGAAACATTTATAGAGAATAGATTCAATTCGTACGTGATTTGAAATTAGCCCGTTTGGCCTGCTTTTGGAAATTTCTTGTGGTTATCGAAATGGCCAAGTTACTGATAACTTTTTGGGGGTGGTCCATATGATCTCGCTCGTCTTGGATGTGTCTTGGCAATATTTTGACAGATTCTTCTTATTTGTTTTTATACTGATTCAGCTGATTACCAAATCAATATAATTCAAATATTATTAGTATCTTAAATATATGTCAGTTTCAAATTTCGAACATTCATTTAGTCCAATGAAATACATGTAAACAATGCACTGGATATTCTGTAATTCAGTCTGGAACAATACTTCGGGTATTATGGTGAAACATTGGCGCGGAACCCTGCTTCCATTGGTGACGTATTATTACATACGTATTATTTGGCAATCATGAGCCCCTGCAAAACGAATCACGACACGACTCACTTCCGCGATATTGAAGTAAAATAATATTGCACGTTTTCATTTCATCAATTATGACTATATCCCAAAGCCGAGTACACGTTCCATTCGTGAAGCAATAGATTCGTTCGTAGAGAAAATTTTCAGTGAGCCGGGGTTTTTACCTACGGATCGCCAAATCCATTGTTTCAAATGGAGAGGCTCGAGGCTTTGCGACGTAGCAGCGTCCCCGCCAGCGCTATAACGAGGCCTTTTCTTCGCAGCCGACACCTTCACGCTCACCATCCGAGAAAATTTTCCCTGCAAGATGGCGGCGCGGGTGGCGGGGAGCGCGGGGAGCGGGGCGAGCGGCGCGTGTCGCTGGCACCGGTAGAGGAGCCGCTGCTGGAGGCCGACCGTGACGAGCTGGCCAGCCACCGCAGCGATGACCCGCGCGCGCTTCGCAGGCACAAGATACAGCCCCGGGTAAAGCATTAGGCAGAATTATTATTTTATCACCCGTTTTGTCCTACTGCTGGGCATTGTCGATTCTCTCCAAGTATTGTGGCCTGCTTCATTTTCTGTGGCCACCTTCAGTCATTTAATTCGTTTTTACACGATACTGAAGCTGATAATGATCATTTGACCACTTTGGTGTTAAGACCTTTAAAGAAGGTACAGTTTTGAGATTGAGATAATTAACCTCAAGTTTATCCCTAGGGCACAGTGCACGTAGGCCGCAAAGATGGTGACGACAAGGTACATAACATCCTGCCTGATGCTTTCAAGAAGATGTATGACAAAAACCCGCATTCGGTACGTTATGCTTCCATTTTACACCGTTTTAGACTTTTTTTTACACTGAATTTTCACGGTTGCCAGCTTTTGTAATTCAATTTACTTATTATGCTAAGATTTTTTTAACGGTGATAAGAGTTAAACATCATGACTTTTTAAAGCTCTGATTATCTAAATCCATGAAGTCATAGTAACTCGGATAAACTAATTGCACAGCATTATGTTATACTTTTCTATACATACGTTTGAAATTCTTCGCGTTTTTCCTCATCGTGGTATGTTCTCCAGGTGTTTGTCCAACTGGACGAGCTACTGGCGACAGAGGAAGGCGAGGCGGAGTGGAAGGAAACGGCGCGCTGGATCAAGTACGAGGAGGACGTAGAGGAGGGCTCGGCGCGCTGGGGGCGGCCGCACGTTGCGTCGCTGTCCTTCCACTCGCTGCTGAACCTGCGGCGCTGCCTCGAGACCGGCGTGGTGCTGCTGGACCTCGATGAGAAGGATCTCCCAGGCGTCGCATACAGGTATATTTTATTATAAGATTTATTTGACTGTTGATCACAAAACATTAAAACACTACAGTTTTCTTCTTGTCGATTCAATCTGTTTATTGAATGGATAGCCACTTTGTGAGAGGATACTCGTAAGCGTCTGCGTTACCGACTAGACTGTCTATGCAAACACTACAGTGCATACAGGGTCTATTGACTATGGAATCAACCTCAGTTGATGAGTTTGGACTATTAATAGATTTCTACATTATTTTTTTTAAAGTGAAAAGATGTTTTATAGCATACAATTTAGAGAATGATTGTAGTCAGTTGTTAACTAAGCGAAATCTAATACCGCATTATCATAAGATTTTAGAAAGATTTCTACCACCATTACTTTATGCCTAAGACAGATCTTAATCCATCGCAATTCACTTCGCTTCAATTATTATTAGTCGTCGAATCTTCTCGGCATCCAATACTTTTACCTAAAGAATAGTCAATCTTTTTAATGTGTTCGATGTGTCTGTTTGTAGAGTGGTGGAGAACATGGTGTCGGAGGGTCTGATTGAGGAGGACGACAAGCCGGTGGTGATGCGCTCGCTGCTGCTGCGGCACCACCACGTCAACGAAGACCGCTCGCTGCTGCACCGCTTCAGCATCACCGGACGCAAGCACTCCTCATACACCAGCTTACAGGTACTTACATTTTTCTTATTTTCTATTCAGATACTTCTATTTTTCTATACGAAGATTCGGGCTAAAAATGTTCAAATGTGTTTGACCCAGAAAGGCTACTGCTATGGCACAAGCAGCTGTCAACGAGTTCAGTATAATTTCTTACTTCCTCATAAAATATTTTGGTTTATGATAATAAGAAATATTTTTTTTTCATGTACTCACTGTAAAAATAAATTGGAGACTTATCTTTAGGAATCTTGGTGTAAGCTACGTCGTGATACTGCTGTGCAATTGCCTCCCCAATGTCAATCCCTCTAAGAGCACAAATACAAAAAATTATGTAATCAAGACGACCTTTGAAAGTAAACACTAAGAGGCAATACACTCATAAAACTGATAAATAATTTAAACAAAAGTGTTTGTTGTGTAAAATATTTATATTGTGGGTGTGGCGGCGGCGTTATGCAACAGGAAGCTAGCGGCTCGCGCGAGGGGCGGCTGCGCCGGCGCACGTGATTGTTATTTCTGTTCATAAATATTTGCTGAAAAATGTTATGCTCGAAACTATGTTGGTGACGTCGCCGACACTCGCGACCGCCAAACAATACAAAAAGAAATAAACGCAAATTTCTACTAAGTATATTATTAATAGTTAGATCAATACAGAACATACAATAAAAAGGTTTATCAAAATAATTACATCGGAAGTAAAATATATTTATTAGTATACTAGCTTTTTCCCGCAGCTCCGCCTGCGTCAAAAAGTAGCCTATGTTTGACCCCGGATCTTCAACTTTATTCATACCAAATATCATCAAAATCCGTTCAGGGATTTGGCCGTGAAAGCGTAACAGACAGACAGACAGACTTTCGCATTTATAATATTAGTATGGATATGGACTAGTATGGATGGATATTTTGAAGAAGCCTTTGTCAACATACCCTAGGCTCCGAAGAAACGCAACTAGGAATCACGTTTGGATACTTCTAACACAAAGGCTATTATTTTCTTTCTTCAGCCTTTGTGTAGAGAAACTATAAACTATGATTAAGTATACAGTTGTTCTTATACGAGTAGGTACACCTCGTAATCAAATCATATTTATTTCACAATATAGTTGTTTTCCTGATGCACGAGTAAATTAAACTATTTCTGTCATCCATCTAAGCAGTTGGAAATAGAGATATTAACATAATTGATTACGTAGATCAATATGTAATAGTGGCTGCTTTGACGGCTGAAGAATGCGTCGCGGCGAGTTCACATCTCAATGTCGTTCAAGCCGCTGCCGACGTCAACATGCATTGATTTTTTTTTATGTTATAATATACGATCACTGGTCTTGTTTTAATAGGCACCTACATTTATAGAACAGAAAATCTACACCATGATCGGGCATCATCCTGGAATTTTAATTTTTAATAATTAGTTTACCCCCTATCTTAAGGCGAATGGATCATGACTTGCAGCCGCGCCTTAAATCCTTGAATCGAATTTTGATAATTGTTATCAAATTTACTACTAGTAGGTAATGAGCGTGTGGAAAACACGCCATTAGTTATGTAAGGAAAGAAATTCAATATAATAACAAAAAACTACTGGCGCTGCGGCACGCGATTGCGACTCGATAGCAGCTATCGATGCTATCGACACTATCGGCGCGATAACTACGCGATAGAATTTCGTTTGTCAGGATCAAGGTTAAACTTTTGCTTCGGATTTATGTTATTCCACGGCCGACGCTGCTTAGCAGTTTCAGTGAGATAATAAAGCAAGATGTGTTGATAGATCGATTAGAAAATCTTTTAAAATATTTAACTACCTACGCTGTCGCCTACTCAAGAACGAGCAAAGCACGAATTAACATAAGTTCGACGTATGCCTATTGAATATGAGATTTTTATCGAAAAAAGGAAATAGGAAACTAAATGGTTGAGATAGAGTATTAACGAAAAATAGAGAGATAAGAACAATAACATTATTTTTTCTTGTTTGTTGCCCTTCGACCACTTACATTACAACTCATTTCCAATGTTTACCTCTTACTCAATCCTCACAGGATTTATGTTAGAGCGTAGGTGTATCCAACTAAATATGATGAGTCAAGTTTAGCAGAAGGAAGAAACCAGATACTAGACAATAGTACCTAACATTTTAGATGGTATATTGGCGTTCGTGTGTGACAGTCGCTGTGGCAGGAGGAAGGCGTGGCGGGGGCAGCGGGAGGGGCGAGCGCGGGGCGCGCGCGCTGCTCGCTGTGCTCGGCCAGCGCCGCCTGCCGCCGCCACTCCGCGCATCTCATCGTACGACCGCTTGCTTATCGACCTCCCTAGAGTCGCCACTCGTCACACGCTCCCATGCCCTCTTCTTAATTTGAATCTGCGGGACTGATGATGGGCCTATTGACACTAGATTACCATCTTCGTCTTTCACTATAAAATCGGCTCTGCTTGAAAAGGTCCGCGTCGACAAATTAAGAAGCGTTCTGTACATTTCATTATTGGTTTTGTGTTGCCATGTGAAACTTCAGTAGTAGCAGCGTAGGTCACCACTCATCAAGCCACTCGACTGACGATCTCTATACGATGTCGTATCATTACATCGTGTATGAATTCCTGCGCTTATCTCTCTCTTTAGCCATGTAGATGACCACCATTTGATTGACGTCATCCACTTCGTCACGCCGCAGCCATCGTAGAAGCCGCTCATTGTATCCGCTCCCTGACAAGCGTATAATAGATATCACTTAGTTACTTTAATCTATGACGAAGTATTCCATTGAAAATTTGGAACCATAAATTACAGCAGAATGAAATAATAGGATTCATCGCTCACAAAGCATGCATGCAAAGATTTCAATTTTTTTTTAAAGTGAATTTCAGCAAAATTGATCAGCAAATCCCACATTCAACATGTGTTCTGAAATTATTTTTTTAATGAAATGAAAATACCGCCATAAATTTTGCAGTCGTAAAATCACGTTTGTTCTATATTGCTCGCAGTTGCGCTTCCTAGATTATTCATAAAAGGCATCTTGATCAGTCGGACCAAGTGTTCTATTTTGTATCTAAAGGTCTCATTGATTTCGGTACCTTGCCTAAATCAGTTCGGATTGTTGCGAAACAAGACTCTCAAGTTTAGTATTTGAGTAGATATTAAAATTCATCACATAATTTTAGGCATTGATTTCGTGGCTACTTAGTTTAGATTTTAGCGTTATTTCGCTGTTTATAAAAATACGCATGTGTGTGAATCACTTGTTTTTATTATTTGTATTGGATGTAGTAAAACTTACATCGTAAATGTAATGCGCGCTACAGAACCTGTCGGAGCAGCGTCGGCGGCGCAGCTCGTACGCGCTGCCGCTTGACAAGGAGCGCAAGAAGTCGTCGGCGGCCGGCAGCGACCAGCGCGAGGTGGAGTACCTGGCGGCGGCAGCCGTCGCCGCGGCCGAGGGCTCGCAGGAGGACATGCGGCGCGGACACAACGACTCCATCCTCAAGCGCATTCCCGAGGGCGCCGAGGCCACCACCGTTCTGGTGGGAGCCGTGGGATTCTTAGAGCAGCCGACTATTGCTTTCGTCAGGCTCGCTCAGGGCATACCGATGCCTTCCATCACTGAAGTACCCATCCCCGTAAGGTTCATGTTCATCTTGTTGGGACCGAGCGGGGCGGACCTCGACTACCACGAAGTGGGTCGGTCGATATCGACGCTCATGTCGAATCCTGCATTCCACGGCATCGCATACAAGGCGGACGACCGGCGCGAGCTGTTGTCCGCCATCAACGAGTTCCTGGACGACTCCATCGTTCTCCCGCCCGGGGACTGGGAGCGACAAGCGCTGCTGCCGTTCGAGGAGCTGCGCGCCAAGAGCGAGATGATCCGGCGCCGCAAGCGGAACGCCATCGAGCGCAAACGCGCGGCGTCGGCGGCCGAGCCGCTGCCGCTGAGCGAGAAGCAGGCGCTGCTGGAGGCCGAGCGCGCGGCGCTGCCGCAGGAGCCTGACGACCCGCTGGCGCGCACCGGCCGCCTCTTCGGCGGTAAGTCTGCATTTCATTGTTGCGTCTACTTTTATGAATAGTATTATGTTAGTATATCAACGAGGTAGCAAGATTAATATTTACATCATTCGCTTTTTGTTGTTATACACGGTCGCCTATTGTCCTTAATTGACACCTTTTTCAGATCGTCTGCATTTTTTTAAAGACTGACTCTCCCTTTGTTTATCTTTGTGTTTTTATTCGCATTAGTTTCATAGTTCAGGCACAGAATTATTAATAGGTTCAGGTATACATATAATAAGTTTATTTTAAGTATTATAACTTTATTGTGCACTAGCTGCCCGCAGCTCCACCTGCGGTATATAGCCTATGTTACTCAGAGTGAATGTAGCTTTCCAATGGTGAAAGATTTTTTGAAATCAGCACAGTTTTTGAGTTTATTCATTACAAACATACACACAAAAATACAAATCTTTCCTCTTTATAATATTTTAGTGCAGAAATACAATGCGTGTAGTGCAAAAGACGAACCTAATACTAGGAATTAACTAATCTGATAATGTAAATCTAAAGTAAAATAAAATAACTATTTTAAAATTTTTAGACCAAGAAAACGTATGTAGGTACGTAAGGTATAATTCAGCTGAGTGCCTAAGTAGGTAGTTACAACACTCATTACAATAAAAATTATAATTGCGCAATAAACTACATTTTGGTGTCACTGTTCAAGGTGACCTGAATAAGAATATTTTTCATCTTACAGTTTATCCATAGGTAAGCGGGCCTAATAACTCGGTAAAATACGAAGGACTACTGAAAAAAGTAGACATCTTATTTAGGCAGTCGACAAAAAAATTATTAAGACATCAAGTCATAACGATCTACTCGTATGTATAAATTTTTTCCTTTAATATTTTTTTAAACCCTCAATTGTCATGGTTCTGCCATCAGGCGTGATCCGAGACATCAAGCGGCGCTACCCGCACTACGTGTCCGACTTCCGCGACGCCCTCAACGGCCAGTGCGCAGCCGCCACTATCTTCATGTACTTCGCGGCACTGTCCTCGGCCATCACCTTCGGCGGGCTTCTCGCTGAGAAGACCTACGGTGCTATTGGCATCTCCGAAACTTTAGTAAGTTGTCGACACCTTTACAACTACGTCTGTGCTTCCAGGTTTATTACA
Organism: Euzophera pinguis; assembly: GCA_947363495.1. Taxonomy (NCBI): domain Eukaryota; kingdom Metazoa; phylum Arthropoda; class Insecta; order Lepidoptera; family Pyralidae; genus Euzophera; species Euzophera pinguis. The sequence continues at coordinate 147,739 of OX376154.1, forward strand.
CACACACGCCTACTAAAGCTGTTGGTTTTATCACAGGTTTTCACATGCGCAGGCGGCGTCGTTTTTGCCCTGCTTGCCGGTCAGCCTATGATGATCACAGGGGCGACCGGTCCGCTGCTCCTCCTGGATGAATCACTGGCCGGCTTTTGCAAAGCGCAGGGTATGGACTTCCTTGCTGCACGCATGTACTGCGGCCTCTGGATGATTGTGATTGCGCTGTGCGTCGCTTCCGTAGAGGGGAGCGTTGCCGTCAAAAAAATCACCAGGTAGGATATGAATACTTTAAAGGATAGATTATGAATTGTATTTATAATGCATAAAATTACATAGTAATACTATGAGTGACATTACATGTTTATAACCCTCTTTGTGTTAGGTTTACGGAGGACATCTTCGCGTTCTTGATCTCTTTGATCTTCATCTCGGAGCCGATCACGGCCACCATCAACGTCTACCGCGCGCACCCGCTGCGGGAGTTCTACCCGTTCGGGCCGCTGCCGCTAGCTGCGCCAGCGCCGCTCAACGTGACGGATGCGCCGCTCATTGTTACGCAGGCGGCGCTCAACGCCACGCAGACGCTGCTCAACGCCACACATATGGTGCTTAATGGAACTGAACCGACACCGATAGGTAAATAAATATGTCCTACACAATCTTCCTAATGTTAAGTTTCCAATGTATATTTACAGCGTGTACATGAAATAAATAAATAAATAATCTTTATGCGTTGAACTTGAACACATTCGTATATAATAATATGGGTTATAATACAATGTTATACGAGTAGCACTACCAAAAGGTTGTGGTTAATGTCTGAAGGTATCTTAATCCTTAGTGTTGACCGGAGAGAATTGAACTTATTGTAAAAGGGTAATATATTTGGCTATTGGCAGGCTACCTCCCGGGCATGCCGCGGCCCAACACAGCGCTGTTCTGCACCATGCTGACACTGGCCACCTTCATCATCGCCTACTACCTGCGCATCTTCCGCAACGGCAAGTTCCTCGGACGGAGTGTAAGTTGAACAAACTGGAGATTATTTGCAACGATGAACAAATTATTTCTGAATTCACTATTTCATGGATGATGATTAGATGACAACTACCACTAGGGACTACTCGGATGGTAAAACTATTATATATTAAATAGCATGAAGGATTTAGAAATAAGTGCAGCTAAAAGACAACAATAATTACAGAAACTAATTGTTCACATCACATTGTTTAAAAGCCTATTATTAAAAACTACTCGCTTAATTCGTTCCACTGATAGTAATTAAATACGATTTCAATATTTATTAGTTGTGTGAGGATTTTCACTTGAATTAACATTTCCAAATGTTTTACTTTCACATTATTTGAAATAATTTACTAGTACGATAGGAACAAAACAGCCTTTGTTCTCACTAGTTCATTTCGCAGTTCCTTCAATTCCTTTGGAGGATCTACTGAGCAGTACCTACAAAAGTTATATTTTACAATCGCCTCTGGATCGCTAGTTTAGATCGGCGAAACGAGTAATTCTTATTCGGTATGTATCGTATGATTTTTGTTCGATTTCAAAGGATTATTTATCGATATCAAACAAAATTTATTCGTCATATTATATGTAAAAACTAGGGCCCCTGAACTGGGACCTTTTAGATTAGACAATTTTTAGCTTTTATTAGAAATCGACGATTGATACTTACCTTTGATCAAGAGTAGGATAAAGGTCAAAGTTTCTAGGACCATGATTAAGTGTATGCTGGCGACGCAACTAGGAATACATGCTAGGATGAAGAATCAATAAATCGATCAATCAATCAAATATTTATTAGCATAAAATGTAGGTTTTACAATGATTTTACAATATATAAGAAGAAAGATAAAATAAAAGTTTTTAACAATTGTTAGAGCGCAGAGCTGCATAACTTTGTTGTATTATCTCTTCTATAGCAAAGTAATAACACAAACGGAACTGTTACCAGGCACGACGTGCGCTCGGTGACTTCGGAGTGCCGATCGCCATCGTCCTGATGGTAGGCATGTCGGCGTTCGTGAACGTGTTCACGGAGAAGCTGCGCGTGCCCGATGGACTCAGCCCCACGGCGCCGCGCTCTTGGCTGGTGCCGCTCAACCCGGGGCTCGAGACCATCCCGATGTGGGCCGCGCTCGCCATGGCCCTGCCCGCGCTCATGGTTTACATCATCGTCTTTATGGAGACACACATCGCCGAGTAAGATAATTAATTCATCCCCGAATGAGTACTCATTATTTTCCCCTTTCTTAAGTTTAATTAACTTGCTCTGCGAATTGTGCTGTGCGAATGTGGTTGTACAGAGATTATTGATGGTTTGTGCAGCGATTATAATATTCTTACTAAAATTGGTTCGAACTTGTCATGAGTTTGTTGTTCAATTGAATGCTGTTTGGAAATGTCCGTATTTCTCAACCAAAGTACAAACTTTGGTGGTTGCAGTAATAACTCAAACTATTTAAAAAAATATAAAGTGACTGAGAAATTGTGAATGTTGAATGATTCTCTTGAATGTGTCGTGGCATGACAAATAGACGACATGAGTTGGCGCATACAGAATTATTTTCTCAGAACTGTAGATTAATCTTACCTAAACCTCAAAATACTTGAACAATGATTAAGCCTTTTTTGCACAAATTTGCACAACAATCACGCCACCTATGTTACACCACACCTAGTCGAAAAGGTTGCGACAACAAACCCTTCCTATTTCAGGCTGATCATCGACAAGCCGGAACGTCACCTGCGCAAGGGCAGCGGCTTCCACATGGACATCGTGATCATGTCGCTGGTGAACGCCATGTGCGGCATGTTCGGCGCGCCGTGGCAGTGTGTGGCTACCGTGCGCTCCGTCAGCCACGTGTCCGCGCTTACCGTCATGTCTACCACTCACGCGCCTGGTGACAAACCCTTCATCGTGGAAGTTAAAGGTTTACTTGAATACAAACTACAATAAGACTTGATAAGAACAAAACATTGTCAATATCACTGCCCGTATGGCCCACAGATGTATTTAAAAAGAGTGCTGAATTATAAATATCGAGGGTGATTAAAATTCATACTCATAATCATCATAAGAATGTCTCTTGTGGATGCTCTCTTTCTGGTGGTCTTTAAGTAGAAGTCATTTAAAGCTAGGAAATTAAAAAACATCCTAATTTCAATAGAGAAGATGGATGGCAGGTATCGCCAGCTTGAGACCCAGTCATTAATTTAATAAAATCGCAAACTCGGAAGCAGACTGCAAGACCCTTAGATAGTTCCCAATAAAAATTTCAGGCGGTAGTTTGTAATCTTATGACATCAAAGACAAATGTTAACTTAGTCTGCCTTCGACCATGAACGCTGTAAAGTGTTTGAAACGTCAGGTGTAAATAAATAAGTAATAAACGCGATAAAACCGTATTAAAATAGTTTAATTTGATGAATAGCAATCGCGAAAACATAAGAAATCATTAGAAGTTTATACAGTTTGTTTGAAGTAGAAAGTAATAACCAGTACCGCAAAACATAGAACCATGACTTACAGCGTGCCCTAGGCTCCGAAGCGTAAGCTGACGACACAACTAGGAATACATGCTAGGATGAAGATGAAGATACAGCTTGTTATAAGTATACATTCCAGAGTTTGCGGACGTACCATTAGATATATTGGATTCTTTAATAACGACAACCATGCAGCCGGGATTAACTGTTCAACGTATATGTGAAACGTGAGTACTATTTGTAGACGTGAAGCAAGCCTGCCATGTCCTAATTAAATAGGAAATAATTATTATTGTTGTTTAGTTAGGAAATGATTTCCATGGGAATCGGGTTAATCACTGGACCATAGGCTTCCCCTATTTGAAATTTAATGAGTATGGATTTAAAATTTCTCCGTTTGAAGAAGAAAATATCCTTTTTATATCTTATATAGTGTTCGCCAGGCGCGTCTTCAACTTGCGCTTTAGAGCCCAGGTACTTTTTTTTATCATTATTCTTTATTTGACGGTACTGATTATTGCTGCGCCACACTCAGCCATCGAGCTCCTTTTTCTTTCTATCCGACTTATTTCATTTAAATTTTAGTTTTAGTGATCTATGGCTTATCTTCTTGGTTTTATTAGAGTATGTTTGGTGTTATGATTTATTTTGATGTCTGTAGGCAGGTCTTTGGGTTCACTAATGTGTAATAGAGTTAGCATTGTTTCCCTTGACATTTCTCCTTGATCACGTTAGCGAAGCCACAGGTAACAGCTAGTATTTGATAAAGAATACATTTGTAAAATCTGTGTTTAGTCAAATGTTTACTTCTAAAGTAATATGTTTGAAAAATGATTGGTTTTACTATAGTTAATTTTAAATCGTTTTTTGTCAAACATTAGGGAACCGTAATTAAATCCTGATTCCAGAGCAAAGACTGACGGGTCTACTAGTAGCGATCCTGGTGGGCATCTCTGTCGTGGCAGCCTCTTTCCTGCGAAAAGTGCCGATGGCAGTCCTCTTCGGCGTGTTCCTGTACATGGGCATTTCGGCGCTGGGTGGCATCCAATTCTGGGACCGGTTCATCCTGCTCTTCAAGCCTGTGAAGCATCATCCGCAAGTACCCTACGTGAGGAGAGTGAGTACATCTGTCTTATACAATACTTTCCTGAGCATATGTCAAGTTGACGGCATCTCGTCCTGCATGTTAGTTTTGTTCCTCCTTCATTCCACCCACTCGAAACTTTATTTTGGAATTCCAGAGTAGCTAAAATAAACAAATACCTACGTCTTCCCTACGTTACCAATTGTTTTATTCGTCCGATAGAGCTACAGGTGACATGTTACGTTTGCAGGTGCCGACCCTGAAGATGCATCTGTTTACCCTGATCCAGCTGTTCGGCATCTGCGTGCTGTACACCGTCAAGTCGTCTAAGTTCTCGCTGGCGCTGCCGTTCTTCCTGGTGCTTATGGTGCCGCTGCGGATCTCTCTCGCCTACGTCTTCACGCCCTTGCAGCTCAGAGCGGTCAGTATCTATTATGCTTCAAAATACAAGTAATTAGTACGGAGGGGCAAAGGGGATGTCAAATCTCACTACGTAGGTAGCACAAGAGGAGATATGGTGATTAAAAACCAAAAACTTAAGTCTAACTGCTAGTTAGTCATCATCAATTCAACCACAGTCAGGGCACTGCTGAACATAGACCTTTCCTAATGATATCCAAAATGACCCACTATTTAAACCAGTTACTCTAATAAATAATTTCACACACTTAGTCCATAAAAAAATAGAGCATTTCTTAGCCTCAGAATCAGTCCTTCATATAACTTCACAGTTTTAGAATTGGTTATTTTTTATAATTGGTCATTATTCGACTATACCCTTTACTGTTGTGGCTAAATGGCAGTCTATTAAGCTAAGATACATGCCTTCAGGCAACTTGAAAAATCTAACAGCAGTGTTGATACTAACACACTCTAAAAGGCGAAGTATAGTTTCAGCTATCTACTAATACCTGCTCCTACCTAACCTAGCTAGCTAATCTAAAGCTACAGAGGTAGGTGACATTATTTAGATGATAAGAAACATTAAGATATACAAATAGGCTCATTAATATGAAAGCGCGATTTATTTTTTCTAGTACTCGGTCTATGCTGTTTCTCTATCGAATAATTTTAGGGATATTGTTGGACATACGTAGATTCATTTCAGCGTACTTCCGATGCTGCTGCCCATCGGAAGTATTCTTAAGCTAAGGAAGAGTGGGAAGTGTTTGAGTTAGGGAAAAGGATGAGGTAACTAGGATGCTACTGACTCGGATGAACATAGGTTGACTCAGTAGCAGCTCAGGCAAGTCGGGCTCGCGTATCCGAATGCTATGTATCCAAGCCATCGGACAGATGCTTGTAAATAACACCCCTGACTTAAGCGTATAATTAGTAACAACAGAATAATAATGTGATAAAACCGCACTCTGCCTGCAGCTGGACGGCGCCCAGAAAGAGATCGACAAGGACGATGAGCCGGACTTCTACGAGGAAGCGCCGCTGCCGGGCTAGCCGCGCCTCGCGGACTGCACTGTACTGCCGACCAACGTCCGATATTAGGATAGACACACACCAACGCGTTTGCCATAGTATTGTTAATGTTGTTATATAGCTCGACGCTATAGGTGAGGGCTGTGAGAACAATGGGTAGAGATAGACCCATCGAGTTCGCCTGTGACAAAGGAGCCGCCGTCGCACTGTCGTATGCCGAGAGCAATCATATAATTATCAGTATTTTATCAAAATAAGAGAAGTATTTACAATTATTTCTTACATATTTATATTAAAAATATATATTTTTCAAGAAAGTAGTGATAAATAGATGTTACTATCACTGGTGACTATTTTTACAATGATATTACTAATAACGTAAGTACATACTAATAACGTATTAGTACTCTTAGTAACTATTCAAATGTATGTAAGTAGGCAAGTTGCAATATGTTTTAGTGATATTATAAAAGTAAAAGACAAAGCGGTCGACGCCACAATTATTTTTTTATTGTTGTTAAGTATATCGGCTTCAACGGTCCGGAAAAGTGCCGCAACGGTAACGTCGGTCGAGGTCATTTTTTAAATCGTAGTACCAGATGAGGCGAGGTCTTCTATGAAACTATTTTTAACAAGTACTTAATAAAGACCTTTGAGAGTCACATCCAAGATGGTGGCTGGCTTCTCACTGTCATCTGTTTCCGAACATAGAATTTAATTTTGCATTATGCACCAGTACAGAGCTAGTCAAGATATCATGCAGGTTAGCTGCAAATTATTAAAAATAAACAAACTTAGGACACCAGTATACAGTACTTACTCGTTTTAAGGTCTAGAATGTTATGAATGGCCGAAGTGCGTGGCGCTCATCAATTGTGTGACCAACCCAGTGTGATTTTAGGAAAGGCTGTGTGCGACACCAACTATTTATTTAAATACTTGTAGATATAACGTAGTAAAGTAATTGCACAGAAGATACCTGCGCTTCTTATTAACATAGTCTCGTATCGACCCGCTATGTCCCGCCCGGCCCGCGGGATGAAAGGAATTGCTCAAATCATTTTTGTATATATTTTGAAAAGAAACACATTTATATTATGTTTTAACTTCTTTAGCGAGCCAAAGTGACGGTGCCAAAGAGATTTCCATTGAGCGTAAGTTTAATTCTCAAGGCGCATGTGTAAGGTACTAACTATTATGGGTTTATTTGGATAAATATAAATAGCAAACGCATATAAGTTTTTAAAGGTACCTGTGGAGCTCGTTGTGCTGACGTCCGTATTAACAATTCAGTTACTAGGCTGTAATAAATACTTTTTTTTTAAAGTATATTTACTTTCAAAAAAGTATTTATTACAGTACTTATTCTTTTTTAAGTATATTTACTTTAAAAAAAAGAATTTATTACAGCCTAATAACTGAATTGTTAATACGGACGTCAGCACAACGAGCTCCACAGGTACCTTTACACAGCTCGAGGATATAATTAGAAAAAACCGGATCAGCACTCACTCGTCTGTCGTTATAAAACCGGTGGTGCGCAGATCAGCTTCATTGAGAGGGAGACATCATAATGTTTACTTACCCAAGGAAGTTAAACTCGAGCCACAACCTTACCCCAAGGAAGGTATCTTTAGTTAATAAACCTTTACAAATTATTTTTTATTAATTAACGTGCCTCTTTATAAATGAAGAAATCAGAGTTTCATGAAATGTCCATCTTTGCATATTTTAAATTTTCTTTTCTTTTTTTACTCAATGTAATACATACGTTTTCGTGATTGAAAAATTTAGTTTTAAGATTATGAATAAACTCGTAGAAAATCAGCGAATGTCTATAATACGAAAGTGCCATTCAGGTATGTCACAATTAGACATTTCGACTCGCAAAGAAGCAGGTATGTTATTTCAACTTTGAAAATACTAAGTACATCATTTTGTGTTTCTTCATTATTATTATATTATTATGTACAGAATTAAGTAATTGCTACCTACCTTTATTACTTTGTCATAAACTTTACAAACGTTAGTACAAAATAAAAATAAAATGTTATTTGATGCAAATTTTATTATTTGTTATTTTGTTAAAATGTAACTAGAGGTACTTATTTTCTAATATTTGAACATTAATGTTTTATCATTGATTGTGATTCAGTTTTAGTTTACGTCGCCAGTCAGCTCTTTTGTGTTTTCGAGTTTGTTAAGTTTTTATCAGTAACTTAGGTAAATATGATTTCTAAAAAAATTTTACTCACGTAAGCAATACAGAGCCTGTATGCCTACTTATTGCGGCTTACTGGTTTGATACGTACTTTTCATTCCTGCCATGTGTAGAAATATGTACTTACCTAATTTAAAAAAATATGTAACTTTGTATTTATAATCTAATTTATCTATGAAGGTTGTGTTGAATATGGCTATAATCGAAGTCGTCAGTTACCTGCCCGGGGCAGCTTTACTGTCTAAAAGCTGATACTTTGGTCCTGCGACGCATGTCTCTACATTCGAGAGAATTGCGTAGAGCTCTAGTTTTTGGTAAAGAATCGCTGTAACGTGATCTCCTACAAGACCACAAACATTTACAACAAATAAAGTAACAAGTTACAATATTACGCACTAAATCCTGTAATTCAAAGTCTCGCTCGTAGAGACGAGACGGCTGCCCCCCTATAAATAATATAAAAATTAACTATAGTTATGCCCGAATGGTTCTGCTGCTCTACTTGCACAAGCTATCAGAATTTGAGCATTCTCTATCATTCGATTTAATAACGCAGACAATATCGACATTTTTTCATTTGTGTGAAATCGCTAAAGTGCTCCTTGCAGATAGAAATGTAACTAAAAGTTCCATACAAATGGAATTTTTAGTCGCAGTCGCTACGCTAGTCGCTACGCTAGTCGCTAGAGCGTCAACGATAATATTTTTTTATGGCGTATGATAGTCAATGATCATTAAAAAAAAAAAAAATGAAAATCACAACTGTAAATACTTATCTAAAAATCTGTTTCACCACTGTCTCTGAAGCTGATGTAATTAATTGTTGATAATTTGTTGACTATGTTATTTGAACAATCTATCTAGATTTAACTGTCTTTCATTTTATACTTTCCCATTATATCCCCTTACTCTGAAAATCCATCGGTGTGCCTGCTAGAGCTATTTTTGAAAAATGTATGACATAATGTCGAAAAAAAGTCCTTCGAAAATGAACGAAAATCCTTCAGTAACGAACAAAAATTATTGGACTCTCCGATACTCGATAGCCGCTCGAACTGGTAATAATCGCCACTGAGCAACAGGCTTACCCTATTTTTGAAATGTATGACAATATAATTATAACGAATGTCCTTCTTTACTTATTACATCTAAATAAAATTACTGTTTTACCATGTTTTCGCCAAATATTTCATTTCTATGAAAATCATTCGATATCGAACAAAAATTATTAGTTTCGACGATTTTACGTTTAGGTTTCTAATGCAATGTCGTAAATTAACACCTTTTTTGCTCTTACATTGCAAACACTGGCTATACCATATGAGAGGATCAAAAAATGTACCCTACAGTATTGCACATCTTAAAAAGATCTACAAAAAAGTTCCTGGTACCATATGTCTAACTATTGCAGTTACGCCACAACAACTATTTTTTCATGTTAAAATTTGCAATATTAACGTCGGTACAAACTAGGCCATATTATTCGTGTCTCGGTATTAATGCTTATCCAAATAAATCATTCCATATTCAAGGATGGTTTAATACCTGTAAATTACTCTTTGAATGAATGAAATCGGACATTCCATTCAAAAGATTACGGATTTTGTTTTGTGTTACAATTCCTTCGCGTGGCGAAACGGTACAAAGTACACGCTTTCTTCCGGTGGCGCTTAGGTGTCGTCAAATGCGATAAGGAAAAAACCAGTCTAAACGTACAGTCTAAGTTTCCAATGAAAATGGGCGTTAGGCAGGGGGCCAGTCGTAAAACAGGCCAAAATAATAGGAATGGAATCACTCAGGAGTGCTTTTTATGAAAAGTGTGTGTGACTCACGCAAAATCGGCGAGTCGAATAATTTTTGTACGATATCGAATGATTCTCATTCGACATATACATATGTCACACATTTCAAAAATGGGGCTCCAGAAGGAGAGAGCGTCATGGAAGCAGTAGCTGAACACGCATTCCTAAGGAGGGTTGATCTTAGGCAGGCGGCCAGTCGTAAAAACATGCCAAGATAATATAATAATAGGAATGGAAGCAACCGTAAGGCATGCGTCATGGAAACGGGAGTATGGTGTCAACCGTGGACGTGCCGTTGTTTTACCATATTTTCATTGCTTGTGCTTCACATTCGAAAAGTCATAATAAAGAATCCACGTCAGAGGCAGAAAGGCGTTTCCGAGAAACTCTGACATCAGGGTGTGCAGGGTCGATTAGACATGTAAGCAATGTGAATGATTGAAAAGTCGTTATAAAGAAGGCACGTCAGAGCTCGAAGGCTCTCCGAAAAAATTCTGACGACGAAAATCGTCTCCGATAAAACTTTAACACCAAAAAAAATACCGTTTGTTTGTTTCCAAAAATTGAAATGCCCAATGTTGTTTGACCTCTCATATAGTATGCCCACCATACATTTTAAAAGTAAATTTAAGTTGGTAGTTGACCTTTGAGAACTGGTAATATTATATGCGTATCTACCTATATGTTGCCGAGGACTATTAACTATTTAATAAAAAAGTTTCTGCCTAGTAGTTTTTGCGTGAAAGATGCACAACAGACAGACAAAAATTCCAAAAATCATATTTTTGGCTTCTGGTACTTTATAAAGATTCCACGGACCAATTACAAAGAGATGGCGTTTCAAATGGCGCAGTGTTCCGATGTGAAAGGGCCCTAGTAATATTTTTTTCATTTTATATTCAATTAACTACTACAGTTTTATTACATTTATAGAGATAGATGTACAGAATTAACCTTACAGTACAGTTTTATGAAATGTAGATGTAGATTATAGAATATTGACAGTGAGGCAAAGCTAAAACAGTGATACCAAGGCATGCAGGGTCGATTGACCGAGACAACTTCTTCATGATCTAGCAAACAACTCCGAGGAAAATGCTGAAATTATGTGATTTTGACGACTTACCTCTTACTCCGCTTATTACTTTGCTATGAAAATTTTATCAGGAGACTTTGAAAAAGTCTTTAAATGATGATAACTTTCTTTCCTGATGTCAGATTTTGATGAAATAAAGATTAAATATTGCCCTTTGCTAAGGCCAATTAGTTTGTGAAAACTAAATTCAAATCTGTCTAGTAGTTCCTGTTTAACAGGAGAAATTGAAAAAATCTTTCATTGGTGATAACTTTCTTTCCTGATGACCGATTTTGATGAAACAAAGATTAGATGTTGCCCTGAGCAATCAGTTTCTGGAAACTAAATTTAAATAATGGCTGTTTAACCTATTTATGGACAGCTGTCTGAAAGATCTGAAAGATTCGAAATGGGGTTTAAAAATGAATGGGTTAAACGTCAATTGCCTTCTTTATGCCGACGATCAATTAATACTTGCGCAGTCGGAGCAAGAATTGCAAAAGATGATAACGATTATGAATGATGCTCTTGTAGGTAAAGGTATGAAGATTTATTTATTTAAACTTTATTGCACAATACAAAAATTTGTACAAATGGTGGACTTAATGCCAAGTGGCATTCTCTACCAGTCAACCATGGGACCAAACAGAGAAAGAAAAGTTGGCGATAAAGACGAAATTACGAACACACAAGAAAGATAAAATATATACAAAAGAAAAGTAATAATACATATGATTACATATTATACATAAATACATAAAATAAGTATATAACATATATACATACAATAAGAATAGAAGATAAATGTAAGTAAAACGAAAGTAATAGTGTTTGAAAGAGATGAAAGTAGAACAGTTTGCAATGTAAGTATAAATGGAAAGAGTGTTGAACAAGTGAATGAATTTGTGTATTTGGGTTGTATGTTTATGAGAAATGGAAAGCATGAAGGTGATATTGAAAAAAGAGTGGCTGCGGGTAATCGGATAAATGGGGCATTGCATTCCTTTATGAGCAGTAGAGTTGTATCTAAAAATGCACGTCTGGCTGTTCATAGAGCAGTGTTAATGCCAACTCTTATGTATGGTAGTGAAAGTTGGGTCTGGCAGGAAAATAATGAAAGCAGAGTGAATGCAGTTGAAATGAGAGCTTTACGGAGTATGTGTGGAGTACGTCTGAGTGATAAAATTAGAAATAGTGAGAAAGGAAAAGGTGTGGTGTGAATGAGGATGTAGTGACAAAAATAGAAAAAGGCATGTTAAGATGGTTTGGGCATGTAGAAAGAATGGATAAAAGGAGACTTACGAAAGGTATTTATAAATCAAAGGTGACAGGAAAAGTCGGTAAGGGCCGGCCTCGGAGAACATACTGTGACCAAATCGCAGACATATTAAAAAAGGGAGATGTCAGGAGTACCAGTAATCGACAAGCGTGTATGACGAGAGTGATGAGCGTAGAAGAAGCGAGGGAAGTCTGTAAGGATCGTAGCAAATGGAAATCCGTAGTCTCTGCCTACCCCTGCGGGAAAAAGGCGTGATGGTATGTATGTATGTATGTATGTAAATTTAAATCTGTCCAAAAGTTCCTGAGATTAGCGTGATCAGACAGACAGACAGACAAGATTGATATATAAATTTTTTCTGTAATCTATTATTCATCTTTAGTCGTTCCCTCTCATTTTCTAGCCAAAATAATAAATGTACAGACACGTCGATTCTACTCTTTTATTATAGATAACCAAACTGGAAACCACAAAGTATGCGTTCCGTGGGAATCGAACCCACGATCCCCGGGTCGAAGGCAAACCGATTATTCTCACTGTCCATCCCATGCTTTCCCCCCGGGGTGGACATTGTAACAACTTTTAAAAATTATTTGCAAACCCCTTAACCACTGGACCACGAAGGCAAAATTGTCTTATTATTTGCCATAAAAAATCATTGCAATTTTTTCATGCATGACCACAGAAATAAAATCAGTAGCTCGACCGCCTATGTGGTTTCCATAAAAAAGTTTATAGTTTATGACGTCATCGGCCCTATTTTGCACCGCCTAAGCCAAGTTAGCAAAACAAAATGTTTTCATTTTTTGATTGCCAGTGGCTTTGAATATCGAATGAAAATCATATGAAAGTGACGTTTAATTCGTACCGCGTAAGCCCTGGCTTTCAAACAAGATGGCGCCGAAGACATTTCTTATCGCTTTCAATCTGTCATCGAAAACTTGATGTGCCGGGGTACTGCTTTCGACTCCATTCAGAATAAATATTATGTAATTTGTATATTAAATACTTAGATTTTGTCGAATTATTCCATTTATTAAGATTTCCGACCATTTTAGTCTTATTGCTACTTGCTTTCATTAGTTTTTTCTCGATTTGTGAAATGTTGTGTAAGTTTCCGCGCGGCCCGCTGCATCCGAAATTCCGAATTAAAAAAAGTGATATATAGCTTTTCACAACCCTGACACGTCTTCAGATATATTTATACCAAATTTCATCAAAATCCGTTCAGCAGTTTGGCCGTGAAAGTGTAAATAGACAGACTTTCACACTTAATACTATTAGTATGGATACTATGCAAAACGTAATTCTTAAGTAATTTATTATATTATTAATAGGTTTGTTATTGGCAATGTTACAGATCTTGGCTGCTTTGTTAATGTATGGAAATGGATCCTACCAAAAATGTGTAGACAATAATTTCAGCCTAGGCCTCTTGCAGACATCCATGTCCGATTGTCTTGCAGAGTTGACTAATGCATTATATGAACCACATATCTTGAGAAAGTTTAATCATGTTCCTAATATCGGCAACTGATTGTAATGCTGTCCTAAGAAGGTAAAAATTTAACTTATTTATAAATCCAATGCTTGTTTACATAAATCTATCCTGTGATATTATTGGTCTACTGAATAGTCAGCCATTTCGACTCGGCAAGAATTCCAATCTGGATAAATATTATGAAAATGCTAAATAAATATTTATAAATTTTCAGGTGTTAGGTCGACCATCCACAAAGACCATGAAAGATGACATCCATACTGCATTCATGAAGTAAAGCGAATTATACAAATAGATGGGCACTAACCTAACAAACAATGAATGGGATGCAAATAATTGAAATACCTAAGAAAGCTCAAAAAAATTGTGATATTAAGTGTGATCCAAATATATTTCTTTTTGCAAGCTTGTCTTGGTCTTATTTATACAATATTTATATTTTACTTGATACAATATTGTTTGCCTGTTATAACTGTATTGCACAGAAAATAGCATTACAGAAACTGAAGATAAATGCAACAGCATTAATGTGAAATAATACACTTTTTGCATCATATCCAGAAAACTTCAACTTCACCCAAATAATAAAGAAAAATAAAAACAATTAATTTATAGAATTACCGTTTATTGGGAAACATTCACAAATATTTAAGAAAGTTTATGTTCCAGTTTAAGATCTGATACACTTGCATTAATAGTACTGTAGGTACAATATTTAGAATTTTACATTGAAAGTTGAAAGTTGTACAAAGGGTTGTACACAGGCCGCTTGCATAATTTGCTTCCAGTTGACCTTATCCCCACACTTCCTCGCACTCTCTTCTAAATTGAGATCCCAAAGCGCTTACACTAAAACAATGAAGATTATCATAACATTATCAAAAATAATATAAAAAGTCACAAAACTTCCATGACGGGAATAGGCGATTACATAACTTCCATTCTGGCCATTGATGATTGATGAAGTGCATTTTATTACTACACTTAATTTAACAGATTTGCAAAACCTAGTGCAAAATATTTGTGTAATTACCTACATATTCTCTAACACATAAACATACAAACAAAATACTCACTTGTGAACTCTCTTGGAAGTATTTCTCGTAAAAATCCAAACCTGAGGCATATTCCACAGCAAGAAGGTTCCTTTAGTAATCGAACACACTTTGCTCAGCAACTTATTAGTGCTGCAGGCTTCTTCTACGTGAGAAGCGGGCGTTCTGAAATATCAATAGGTAATTATGTAAAACATAATTATATATGGTCAATAATAGGATAGATAAAACTGAAAATAAGATACCATACGTTGTAGTTGTAGCTTGCTACAAGTACTTAATCAAACTCATCTAAATATTATTATAAATCTGTGTTTGTTAGTATAGTATCAACACAGGATACCTAACTATTATAAAAGCATAAACTAAGGTACCTACTACTTACTTTCAATTGCTTAAATATCCTCAGATTTGAATTATACTATTTAATACGGTATATAACTCTTTTCCTACATAATTAACAGTTTAACTTCTATGTTGAATGTTGTTATTTACATGGTTATTTACAATCGCGAGAAAAAACAGACATTTTAAATTTCAGTGTGGCTTTTACAAGACGTATTTAGCCAGTAGCAAGTTATTTCAAGAAAGTTGTCGCGTCGATAGCTCTCGAGTCTTAACTTAGTATAGTGACGTTTAACTTTGGCCGCGTTATGGCACTTCTATGGTTTCTACCCTACTTTTAGAGATGATAGTAAACGTTGTAACACTAAAACTATCGCTAAACTACTTTGTTCATTTTTTACTTTGAATTGGCTAAATATGTCTAGTAAAGGCCATATTAAAAAAACTGTACGTCAAACTTTGACATTGACATTTTTTTACAAAATGCCGTTTTCTTAAATGGCGTTTTGGTTTTGCCTTGTGAGGTCTGAATTAATAAATATACCAACTCAGCTAAATAAATTTATTCTTTAAAAACTAAGGAGAATTATCATGAAAAATAAGATTTTTCATAATATCAATGTATTATTTTTATAAATTTACATGGAATTCATCAAAACACGGAAGAATTTTGAGATAAAATTTGAATGATCAAAACGCGACCTTTTCAGTTCATTTCGTTCACTTTTTGTTATATCTGTGGTACATCCAAAGAGAATACAATACTACCGTAAGAAGAGACGGGACTTCCATAGAGCGAAGTAGACTGACACGAAAATGTCAAAACGAGGTAGTATTTACGTAGGCAACATAACAATAATTATCTCATCCGGTAAATTACCAACATTGAGAAAGAAATAATAGTGATGTCCTAGGATATTAAAACTTGATATCGATAAATATGGGCTATTTATCGATATCGAGTTATAAATGTAGAACCATTTCGACTTTTGGATTATAGCCAAGAAGTTGCATTGCTACTTCCAAGCTATTTGGAAATAAAACAAGCGAAAACAATCAAATGTTTCTATTTGAAATATGTGATTAGCGCAAAGGAGATGTCAAGTGGGTAAGATCTCGTATCCATCTAAATGATAGTAAGCTAGATGGCGCAATACGGGACAGGATGTAATGCTACATTACGCTTACATGGATTTAAATGCCATGGTATGGTTACTCCCATTACTATTATTGAATGTTACAGAAATAAGATAAGACACAGTTAAAAAATAGACATTTTTTATTAATTTATAATAATAATATAACTCTTTATTGCACCAAGAAATTAAAATTACAAAATTACATAAGAGATTTGCACTGTACAATGGCGGCCTTATCGCTATAGCAATTTCTTACAGGTAACCAACGGGTAGGATATAATAAAATAACATGGGTAAGGCGCAGACATAATACACAGACACAAAAATAAAAAATATATATGTTAATTTACACTTAAAAAAGTAATTTAAAAGTAAACTTTATAAATCAATACAAGAATGGATCGGACCCCAAATTTTTCCTCATGTGACGTAAATGGGACAAGATTTTTACGTCACAACTACTTAAGTGTTACGCAAAAACGTAACATAAAATTATTAAGCTTAAGCCAGACCATAACTCTATAAATTTTATTATTATATAGAATCCAAGTTCCAAATTTTTGGTAAATAATGTGATATTGTGATATAATACATTTTTTTTAAAATAGGTATGTTGTACTCACAAAGTAAAATAAACCATAATCGACAAACCCATACTAATGAAATAAACCTATATATAATATAATTAAAACTGCATAAAAGGAACTTAAAGCCTAATAAGTGAAGAGAACTTAGCGGAGTACTCTGTGACTCAAAGATGCCCATAAAAACTAAGGGTAGGGAGTACAACACGGCAGTAAGATCCAGATTGAGCGATACTCAAAAATTGCATAACTTTATTAGCCTATTCAAAAAAGCAGTCTCACTATAGGCACAATAATTACTTCACACATCATTGTGGTCATTTTACAATTTTACTAATAATTTCATATTAATGAGATTGTACGACTACACAAATTTTACAAAAATACACTGTTATTTTGGAATAAAAAAGGTTTTAAATAATAGATTCGATAACACATGTGTTCTTTTAAGATGTACTTAAAAGTTACCAATTCCACTTCATACAAGATGAGGTCGAAAGAATTATACAAATTGATTGGCTTTATACTTAAATATACTTTACTCAACAGTAACATATACCTTTTTTGCAGCCGTTGGAAGAAATTTCTACATAATCACCTCGCTCAATATTCGCACCTGCCATAAATATTTTGATTTATTTGAATGTATTAAAACAGTAAGTTAAATAAATAACTTAACTAGGTTAAATAACTTGGTTTATGTAAGAGGCCACAAAAAATGTTTTAGGTATTCCAACTTAGACATCTATATAGTTGTAAGTAAAAAAATCCAATACTCGACTCCGCTGTCCAGTAGTCTCTCCGTCTGTCACCAGGCTATATCTCATGAATTGTGATAGTTAGAGTTGTTAGACAGTTGAAATTTACACAGATGATGTATTTCTGTTAACATTATAACAACAAACACTAAAAAAATATTTAAAGGGTCTCCCATACAACAGACATGATTTGCGGTTCTTATAGATAATGGTACGGAACCCATTGCGCTCGCGGCCGATTTCAGTTTTTTATCTGAGTCAATACAGTTTTTACGACGTTAGAAACATTTACGCCATTATGATATTCGTTTTTATTATCTTCTCATAAAACACACAAAAATCATGGCCAAAAGTTAAACTTATCATTCGATTAAATGTGCCATAACATTATTTATTTATAACTACCTGTTTTCGGAGGCTCCGCCTGCGTCATAAAGTAGCCTATTTTTGAACCCAACTTTTTCACAAAACTTTCAACTAAATCCATACCAAAATTCATTAAAATCCGTTCAGCGGTTTGGTAGTGAAAGCGTAACAGACAGACAGACAAATTTTTGCACATGATAATAAAATATTAGTATGGATGTTAAAACAAGCACAATATTATAACACAAATTATACTATTTTTAAATAAATTAAAAATAAACATCATCTATATATATAAAAATCAATTGCTGTTAGTTAGTCTCGCTAAAACTCGAGAACGGCTGGACCAATTTGGCTATTTTTGATTTTAAATTATTTGTGGAAGTCTAGGGAAGGTAAAGGTAAAGCTAGTTAATAATAAAGTGTTCTGTTCATTTATTAACGGTGCAGTTCTAATTTACTACATACCTCCATAATGTTCACTTGAAGCAATAATGCATACAATTTCGATTCTTTTGTCAATCTCAATATTTTCGACTGGAGGATAATAGGAACTTGATGAGCTTGCTGTATTATCTGTAATTAGAAAAGTCAATTTGAACATGTAAGGCATGACACATGAATTATTATTATTTTAACACTAATCTAACTGTAACGGATTATCTGTAATTAAGAGTAAATTTATACTCACTTTTTTTATTCGTTACTAATACACTATTTTAGCCGTCAAGTTATAATTTAAAAAAAAGTGAAAATAGTATCTTATTAGAATCTAGAGCATGACCAACGCGCCATTCAAGTCATGTAAAAGATAAAAATAAAAATGCCACTAGCGGTGACCAATTCAGGCAGACCATGTTTGGCATCACCTGACAAGCGCAGTACTTACTTCCATACTAATATTATAAATGCAAAGTCTGTCTGTTAAATTGCTCAACGGATTTTGATGAAATTTGGTATGAATATAGATGAAGACCTAGGGTCAAACATAGGCTTAATTTTTTACGCAAGAGGAGCTGCGGGATACAGCTAGTATTACAATAAAGATATAATTAGATAAATTGTACAAATAAGATAAATTGTATCTTTTCTCACCATCTTGTGAAGATTGTTATTGTCTGAAGATGTGGTATGGAAATTCAGTAAGTATTTCATCTGGGAGTGGCTCTGCAGTAAGCTTTATGGATGGAACAGCGGTTTTCTTTAACTGTGTTTTTTTTAAATTGAAATCACTGTCTTTAAAATGCTTCCCACATACAAATTTTAGTTGGTGAAGTTTTTCGATTGGCAAATAAACTAAATCCTCTTGGCCAGTCATTTTTAACCCATTGCTTACACCTGAAAGTAAAATATTTATATATGTAATTTAATTATGGACAAACAGTTATCAAGACGCATCTATGTCAAGCAGTACATTGACTATTGATTGATTATTAATCCAAGGACGGGCCAACTGAATTAAGACTCTGACCAGGCAAACTACAGTTTTAAAAATGAACTAATTTTTTTTTAGAAAGGCATAGATTGGTTGCATATCGGTCTACGGCAATGGAAATGTGTTATTATAATGTGCCTAATTCTTATTGTACATCCACATAGATATCTGCTTGACCCAAAGGTAGACAGGCTGATAGGTAATGCTATTAGAATTAAATCCGCCTTGTATATTTATGCATATCATATAACTCAATCAACAAAGCAAATTCGTTATCAGGGCCGTCTTAAACTATGCTGTGGTTGCCTGGTCATACAATAATTATATTTTACTTTCATCTTTACATATTTTACTTAAATAAAGCTTAAATCAAGGAAATCCTAGTTATGAATATCACCATTGTCATAAATATATTCTGATCCTGATCTTTTTCTGTTCTTAAGTTTATGGATCTTTGCTCTTTGTGGTACTTAGGGTGTACAAAAGTTTCATACATTTTGATGTTAGAATTCACAAAAATTATAATAGGTATCACGCAAACTGCACATTTACGCATACCTATAGGGATTTTAAGAAAGTATTACAATGATATGAGGGTTCATAGTTCAGTAAGTATCACAACTAACAGACCAATTGTGTTAGTATTTTTTTACATTTTGGATATAAGGAATAAATGAAATAATAGGAAACTCAGCTTACCGGACTTCATCAAGGGGGATATCAAGCCATAAAAAAACGTTTTATGCCTTTCTTGTGCTCTGATTTTAAACCACAAATTTCACATTTTCGGAACGCCATCTTTAGCCTACATTTGAGTTTGATCGCCTATTTTATAACAGGGATCGAAAAGATCTATCCAAATGCAATACAAGTAAAAATATCACTAGGTAAGTTTCTTCAATAATTTGTAAAAGTTTTCACCAAACACTTTTCGACTTTATACCGGCAAACTTGTGCTGTCAAGGACTAGGTGTCTGTCAGATAATGACAAAGATACGGAAGTATGGTGGCAACTAGTCAATCGGAAATCACACACAGTTGGCAATTTTAATCCTACCCCGCTCCATAGAATTTTTTTTTTGTATGAAGTTGCGACAGACTGGTACATCTGCGAAAGCCAAAGCGAGGGCTGGTTTTAGTAGATTTTCGGCGGTAGGTTTTTTTGAAGACGTTAACTTTAGTATCGCTTGGAAATTTGGCTGGCTATTGTCATCGCTTTGAATATAGGCGGTCGGGCTGCGGTAGCTCGACCGCCTATGTGGTTTCCATAAAAAAGTTTATAGTTTATGACGTCATCGGCCCTATTTTGCACCGCCTAAGCCAAGTTAGCAAAACAAAATGTTTTCATTTTTTGATTGCCAGTGGCTTTGAATATCGAATGAAAATCATATGAAAGTGACGTTTAATTCGTACCGCGTAAGCCCTGGCTTTCAAACAAGATGGCGCCGAAGACATTTCTTATCGCTTTCAATCTGTCATCGAAAACTTGATGTGCCGGGATACTGCTTTCGACTCCATTCAGAATAAATATTATGTAATTTATATATTAAATACTTAGATTTTGTCCAACTATTCCATTTATTAAGATTTCCGACCATTTTAGTCTTATTGCTACTTGCTTTCATTAGTTTTTTCTCGATTTGTGAAATGTTGTGTAAGTTTCCGCGCGGCCCGCTGCATCCGAAATTCCGAATTAAAAAAAGTGATACACAGTGCTTTTCACAACCCTGACACGTCTTCAGATATATTTATACCAAATTTCATCAAAATCCGTTCAGCAGTTTGGCCGTGAAAGTGTAAATAGACAGACTTTCACACTTAATACTATTAGTATGGATACTATGCAAAACGTAATTCTTAAGTAATTTATTATATTATTAATAGGTTTGTTATTGGCAATGTTACAGATCTTGGCTGCTTTGTTTGCTATGGAAATGGATCCTACCAAAAATGTGTAGACAATAATTTCAGCCTAGGCCTCATGGATGTCTATCCATGTCCGATTGTCTTGCTGAGTTGACTAATGCATTAAATGAACCACATATCTTAAGAAAGTTTAATCATGTTCCTAATATCGGCAACTGATTGTAATGCTGTCCTAAGAAGGTAAAAATTTAACTTATTTATAAATCCAATGCTTGTTTACATAAATCTATCCTGTGATATTATTGGTCTACTGAAATCAGCCATTTCGACTCGGCAAGAAGTCCAATCTGGATAAATATTATGAAAATGCTAAATTAATATTTGTAAATTTTCAGGTGTTAGGTTGACGATCCGCAAAGACCATGAAAGATGACATCCATACTGCATTCATTAATTAAAGCGAATTATACAAATAGATGGGCACTAACCTAACAAACAATGAATGGGATGCAAATAATTAATGGAAATACCTAAGAAAGCTGAAAAAAATTGTGATATTAAATGTGATCCAAATATATTTCTTTTTGCAAGCTGTCTTGGTCTTATTTATACAATTACGTATTTATATTTTACTTGATACAATATTGTTTGCCTGTTATAACTGTATTGCACAGAAAATAGCATTACAGAAACTAAAGATAAATGCAACAGCATTAATGTGAAATAATACTTTTTGCATCATATCCAGAAAAAACTTCAACTTCACCCAAATAATAAAGAAAAATAAAAACAATTAATTTATAGAATTACTGTTTATTGGGAAACATTCACAAATATTTAAGAAAGTTTATGTTCCAGTTTAAGATCTGATACACTTGCATTAATAGTACTGTAAGTACAATATTTAGAATTTTACATTGAAAGTTTGAAGGGTTGTACACAGGCCGCTTGCATAATTTGCTTCCAGTTGACCTTATCCCCACACTTCCTCGCACTCTCTTCTAAATTGAGATCTCAAAGCGCTTACACTAAAACAATGAAGATTATCATAACATTATCAAAAATAATATAAAAAGTCACAAAACGTCCATGACGGGAATAGGCAATTACATAACTTCCATTCTGGCCATTGATGATTGATGAAGTGCATTTTATTACTACACTAAATTTAACAGATTTGCAAAACCTAGTGCAAAATATGTGTGTAATTACCTACCTATTCTCTAACACATAAACATACAAACAAAATACTCACTTGTGAACTCTCTTGGAAGTATTTCTCGTACAAATCCAAACCTGAGGCATATTCCACAGCAAGAAGGTTCCTTTAGTAATCGAACACACTTTGCTCAGCAACTTATTAGTGCTGCAGGCTTCTTCTACGTGAGAAGCGGTCGTTCTGAAAAATCAATAGGTAATTATGTAAAACATAATTATATATGGTCAATAATAGGATAGATAAAACTGAAAATAAGATACCATACGTTGTAGTTTGCTACAAGTACTTAATCAAACTCATCTAAATATTATTATAAATCTGTGTTAGTTAATATAGTATCAACACAGGATACCTAACTATTATAAAAGCATAAATTAAGGTACCTACTACTTACTTTCAATCGCTTAAACATCCTCAGATTTGAATTATACTATTTAATACGGTATATAACTCATTTCCTACATAATTAACAGTTTAACTTCTATGTTGAATGTTGTTATTTACATGGTTATTTACAATCGCGAGAGAAAACAGACATTTTAAATTTCAGTGTGGCTTTTACAAGACATATTTTGCCAGTAGCAAGTTATTTGAAGAAAGTCGCGTCGATAGCTCTCGAGTCTTAACTTAGTATAGTGACGCTTAACTTTGGCCGCGTTATGGCACTTCTTTGGTTTCTACCCTACTTTTAGAGATGATAGTAAACGTTGTAACACTAAAACTATCGCTAAACTACTTTGTTCATTTTTTACTTTGAATTGGCTAAATATGTCTAGTAAAGGCCACATTAAAAAAACTGTACGTCAAACTTTGACATTGACTTTTTTTTACAAAATGCTGTTTTCTTATATGGCGTTTTGGTTTTACCTTGTGAGGTCTGAATTAATAAATATACCAACTCAGCTAAATAAATTTATTCTTTAAAAACTAAGGAGAATTATCATGAAAATAAGATTTTTCATAATATCAATGTATTATTTTTATAAATTTACATGGAATTCATCAAAAAACGGAAGAATTTTGAGATAAAATTTGAATGATCAAAACGCGACCTTTTCAGTTCATTTCGTTCACTTTTTGTTATATCTGTGGTACATCTGCGAAAGCCAAAGCGAGGGCTGGCTTTAGTAGATTTTCGGCGGTAGGTTTTTTTCAAGACGTTAACTTTAGTATCGCTTGGAAATTTGGCTGGCTATTGTCATCGCTTTGAATATAGGCGGTCGGGCTGCGGGTCGAAGTTTTGGGTTCAAGGTAGGCCCTGGATGCTTACTATCATCACTTATTTCCATTACGAATAGAACGTTTTACTGCTGGACGTTATGCTGTAATGGGTTAAGGTTTCCTAAATGCGAGCGAGAAAGCGAGATGGCGCTATAATGTGTTTAAGGCGACATCTCGCTTACTGAAGAGGTAATATAGTGAGCACCCAGATGTGCTTGAGTGGGCAGGTTAAGTCTCTCGGGTCTTAATTTAATACGTCGACGCATAATAGTGGCGCGTCATATGGCGCATCTACTTATTTCTGTAGTCATGTCATGATCATGATAATGACAGTGTGTAGATACTAGGCATGGACATATTAACTAAGTAGTATGGTACTCGGCCTGTGGTGTTGTGTGGCTGGTGGGTCATCACATTTTTTTCTAATATTGTTTGGTTTGTACTTCTGCTTCCTGGTAAATTGCAGTGTTGCCATTGTTATTTTTATGAAAAAGAATGATTGTATGATAGAATGATATCATCTGTTTACTTTATGGTAGAGCTACAGTGCTGCCACCAGTCGGCGAAATAAGTTACTAAAAAATCGACGTCAATCAAACATGTCAGTCACACATTTTTAATGGCGGATATTGTATTGTTTTTTAGACACTACAAATTCCGGTATAATGTTTTTTTATTAGGCTACGTTTCAAGATAAAATATGTGCTAAGTATAATTTAACACCTATTCAAGTATAGTGACTGAAATAAGTTTATGATGTTAACGGCGTACCGACAACTATGAAGTTTGGAAACGTCGCGTTGTCGTTAGACTTATTGAATTAGTGGAGTTCGGTGGTGTGTGGCTCGAGCCCTCGTCTGGTGGTTGTAGAGGCCGGCCGCTGGCCGAGGATTCAGAATGGGGGCACAGCAGGCGAAGGAGCGCGGCACAGCCAGCGGCGCGTCCATGCGTTCGGCCCGCGCCAACCCGCGGGTGCCCAAGGACCCCCGCATGCTCGGCTCCAACATATTCACGGAACACAGCGGTAAGTGCTCTTCAGCAGACCACTGTGATCCTCGGCGTTCCCCGCCAATCTTGTAGAATATGTGTACCTCTACCCACTGTCTGTGTATCCAACTGGATTTGTTTAGCAACTGTTTAAAAAACTACAGCTGTAGATAATGTGAAAATAGCGAATATATATACCTCTTTCTGATATATTGCATCTTAAATATACAAATTCAAATTTAATAAGATCTTGTTGAAGTCATGGTCACTATTGTTCACTTACACTGACTATTAGTATCTAATAAAACTTTTAGTTTAAACAAATAAAGTACTATTTAATAAACTCAAGATGTTTTGGAATATAATGAGCCTCCACTCCACATGACTGAATGGTCTAATATCTGACACTTTTATTTTACATAGAAATTAATTAGCAAGTGAAATACCTATGAGCTACTCTGTGCAAATTCACTCAATATAATTTAGGTACCTATTGAAATAATGAAGTTGTGATAGGTACCTAGTAAAATCAAAAGTTCTGTAACACTCACTTAAATGCTCCACAATGAGGATGTTATAATGTATTTTTCTGTCATTGTTAATTGTGTACATTGTGAGATAATAAGCTTAAACATAAATAGTATGTTGTGTTGGTTTACATTTCACATGATGAGTTTGAAACAATGAAATAAAATAGTCTGGAAATAACTCGTTAGTGATAGATTGGTTTGCTAACTTCATCAGCAACCAGTTTAATTTTAGGCTGGTTTACACACGATACAGTGCTTTCACGGACACAAAATCCACCCCACACACACAAACAATTTACTCACATATTTAAATAATGGTTTGTATGTGTGTGCCCGTGAAAGCACAGGATCATGTGTAAACCAGCTATTCAAGTGAATTATTAAAATATAGGGGAAGAGAACTAGCGAAATTGTAGTCTTACTGTTCATTAGAACTTTGACCTGAAGTAATTCTTGAAAAACATGTTTTGTAGGTTTTTTTGGTCCATTTTTAAAGAGCCCCCTTTTTAAAATAAAATAAAAAAAAACAACTGCTGTGCTGTGCCTGAGGTATGCAAGCGGCGAGACGGGGGGGTGAAGTTCAGGCGCACATGAGAAAAAAATATCTAAAGATGTGTGTTAAAGTTTCAGTTCAATATTTTTCAAAATCATATTGAACAACAAGATAACGGTAATTTAAAAAATTAAAAAACCTGACTGCCATCTGTGTAATTTAGAAAAGAATGTACCTAATAAATCTGCCATTTGTTTTTTTTTTTTATTTCGTTATACCCAGCATCACTCTTAAATACGAATATAACGACACCTCTTAAACTAAAATCTATCGAGCTGTTCAGGCTGCAGTGCTTGCCAAACATCTATACATACATACATACATACTCTTGAAAAACTTAACCCTCCTTCGGGTAAAAATGGGCTTGGATTTTATTATACTGTTAAATATACAGTTTCAAAAAATTGGAATTCGATATTGAAAGATGAGATCTATCTGGCACTATGAATCTCATGCCCAACTCCCCATGCATACCCAAGGCGCGGTACAGCGGTTGCGGTCTAACTATATGAAATGATATCATTCTTTTCTTCTATATCTCTGTAATTATAAATTTGGGACAAAATTTTTGTATGTATTCTTCATTTTCCATTTAAAGATACAGTTAATTATAAAAAAATAAATGTGTTTATTACAAAAAACTAGTAGTTAATATTGCTTATGTCAAATGCAATATCAATCGCTTCATGTTGGGCCTTAACTAACTAGTTAATTAATAGAATAGGTTGCATATAATCTACCACTACTAAAATAATTTGATTTTAGCAAATTTGTTCTTGTAGCAATGCGAATATTATTAAGCTGTCCGATAGCGAGTGCAAATTGTTTTTTATTTTGCATTTTATAATTTTTAATTTTCTGATTGTCTCTAATGGTCTGTCTGATTTTCATCAAAACATAAGCATACATTTTTTTTTGCCAGCTAAAGCCAAACCCTCGACATAGCTGTGCGGACTCCCTAATCGTATGCTTTTTCTTTAGTAGAAGAGAGTCTGCTTCCCTTGGCTCTTTCAATGCATATCTTGTAAGTCATTTAACCCTGCACAGCCTTTGTCGGAGGGGCTGATTAGGCTCATATACTCTGGTGTCCTAGGATAAAACTGCTCATTAGCACTGCAATCACAGCTTTTACTTCTGCCGTGAAGATATTTGCAGTGTGGCATGCACATAAATCAACTTGAGACAGTCTATATAATGTACATAACATGCCACATATTATATGGTTTCGATCCTCGGCAGTGAGAGACAGATGAAGAAGAAAAAGAAGATGCACATTAATAGTTAATAATTATTATGGGAGTAACTAGTTGTTTTTATTTTTATGGGAGTAACTAGTTGTTTTTATGTTTTGCCACTGCAAATGTTTTTTTTTAAACTTTTATATTGCTCTGCGAAATGTTTATATTGTTCTTGCACCTTCTTTGTCCAAGCGAGTTTCCCAGTTGCGTCTTGAACTTTTTATACTCTATTTAAAATTTGTGTTCTAATTTTAAATCGAGTAGTTATAAAAAGGTTTAAATAAAAAATAAACCAACTATTGTTTTTACAAAACCCAAGTTTTCCTAGAGTTTTAGGATGCTGCTACGGATCCCTCAGTAACTATAATATACCTATGAATCAAATATAAATAAAAAAATATATGAGAAAAATTGTAAGGAAAGATTTTTACTGTGATTTATTAGTAAAAACTGTAATAAAGAAATGGTTGGGAACTAGTGTCATCGAATTTACCACCAGAGTTTTTTATTTTTTATTGTTGAGAATTACTCACTACCTAATACCTATCAATGTTTCCTTATTGTGCAATAAAGTGTTTTGTATTATTCTCCTAAAATTTATATAAATTAATGACCTTTCAAATTTATATTTATTGGTTTAAGTTAGTTACTCTTTTCATAACTATAATAAACTGGAAAAAATGTAATCATCTTAATTAATTAAGATATTTCCTAAAAATAACAAATAACTGTTTTAAGATTTGGGTATTATGTGTTTGATGTTGTGCAAGCAAGGTAGCTCTAGAGTAGCGAATGGAAATTAGTACTTGAATTGACCTGATACAATAGTCTTTAATAGGTCAAACAATCCTACAACATGTAAGTGATTGATTATAATGCTCCATGAGATACAAGCTGCTTACAGAT
Organism: Euzophera pinguis; assembly: GCA_947363495.1. NCBI lineage: Eukaryota > Metazoa > Arthropoda > Insecta > Lepidoptera > Pyralidae > Euzophera > Euzophera pinguis. The sequence continues at coordinate 175,841 of OX376154.1, forward strand.
GGGGTATTATTTTTTATATCCATATAAAACTATTGGTGGTGTTGACATTGTGAGCTAGCTAGTAAAATTTAAGTTGATTTGACTAAGCCAATTTTTTTTTGACACTCAAATGTTTATTAAAAGCCGTTGTTTTCGTGTTATCTGTAATTTGCGATAACATAAAGACACTTCTTTCATCAGATAAGGAATCGAAATAGCGACAATGATTGGACACAGAATATATAAATATAAGCCATTAAATACCATGTACCGTAAAATGGAGCCCTATTTTTGAAATGTGTGACATATATGTGCAAATCTCTTATGTAATTTTGTAATTTTAATTACTTGGTGCATTAAAGAGTTATATTATTATTATTTATTATTATTATATGTCTAATGAAAATCGTTCGATATCGAACAAAATAATATTCGACTCGCCTATTTTGCGCGAGTCACTCAAAAATAGCACTCTACCTGTCTGGACAATATCTCAACAAACATTATGGCTGGTTTACACACGATCCAGTGTGGCGATCCATTGCTTTCATGCATCCTAATATAATACTAAGTAGTGACATCTATTGTTGAAGTTTGTCAGCAATTGCCAGGGCTTTTTAATTATTTTTTCTTAAACATGCGCGGAAATATTGTCATTACTTTTGAATAAAGAACACGCGAAGTAACATATTTACGTAGACTGGAAATCAAATTCACTTCCCGGCGCGTTCTTTGAATTTGGAACGAAGAGCGCGCCGGCAATGTTCTTTGAAACGGTGTGCTGTTTGAATTTAGAACTTTTTCATCTATCGTACACCTTGCGTTCTCATGGCTGTATCTGAAAAACCAAAATCACTTCCCGGCGCGTTCTTTGAATTTGGAACGATGAGCGCGCCGGCAATATTGTATGAAACGGTGTGCTGTTTGAATTTAGAACTCTTTTATCTATCGTACACATTGCGTTCTCGTGGCTGTATAGCCACAGATGCGTTTACCTTTCGGCACAAACTGTAAAATAAATTAAATTTAAAATAAAAAAGGCCCTTTTTTATTTTCTTGCATTTTTTAAGAAAAGCACTATTATGCCTCGGCCGAAATGGCAATTGCCTATTTCGCTGCCTTTGCAATAATGTACTATAATGTTTATGAACTTGGCAAAAATTCAGGAACATTAAAATATTTATTTACATCGATTTCATTTTTACACGACTGACCAAAAACGAAGTGTTATGTTAAATTAAACTATTTTAATACGGTTTTATCGCGTTTATTACTTATTTCATCGCAGGCAGACTGCCTGCGACCATGAACGCTGTAAAGTGTTTGAAACGTCAGGTGTAAATAAATAAGTAATAAACGCGATAAAACCGTATTAAAATAGTTTAATTTTATGAATAACAATCGCGAAAACATAAGAAATCAGAAGTGTTATGTTTTCAATGTAAGTGAGATTCTTTATTACACCAAGTCTTGAACTAAGTTCTCATTTAATAACGCACACATTTTTTAGGCAGACATTTTCTTAATGTAAACGCGAATAACTATCATTTGTGATGAACGTGTTGTCACCTGAACAAGCAAATATCTACTTGATTTAAGCCATAGATGATTCCATAGATGGTTCCGTATAAATCTGTAGGTATCGCGTTCAAGAAGAAAGGGGTAGTAAGTTTAAAATTATTAAACATATATTTTTATTATATGATGTAACTAAAATTTTACTAATTTCGCAATTTTTTCCTTTATCTGTGCTATAAGACGTTGCTTTGTACCAAATTTCAAGATTTTGAGGGATGTACACGAGAAGTACCCTGTAGGTTTTGATTCCCTTGCGAGTGTCAAAAATTTGCGGCATAAACAGCTTTATCTTTTGATTCCGTTGGCTTAGAAGTTTGATTTTTTTACAGCTTCAAGGGACAGTAGACCTGAGTATTTGATAAAAAATCCAGCTTGATACCTCCACGCGTTCCTAAGAAAAAGGGTCCTGACAGACAGACAGACGGACGGGTTAATAAGGGTTCATTTTTTACCTTTTAAGGTACGGAACCCTAAAAATAAATTTGGTTCCTTTGAGAGGTGGGCGTGAAATGGAAACAGGACGTCCGGACATGTTCACCGGGCCTGTTCGCCTTGTTTGCTACTATAGCACAGCACTAGTCTAGTTGGTGGGCAGTTTCCTACTGCCTCCCGCCGACACCACCGCAGCCTGTGCACACATACACACACATGCGCGTCAACAAGAAGCCCCTCTGACCGCTTTATTTACAGTCTGCTGCGTCATTTCAAGAGGGATTCGTTTCAGTATTGGAATCGCAGACATTCATCATATTTATTGGAATATTTGATTTTCAGTTCACTGATCAAATATTGACGATCTATCTCTGAACTCGTAAAATCTGTTCAGTCGTTTTATATGAAGAGAGCTAGATATCACGTTAGAAGTCATTGTAGTAACTCTGAATAGGTGAACCTGCATTAGTAGTTCTGTGAACAGTAGACCTCGCGAACAGTGTAATAATAATGTAATAACCATGTTGTACCATGACAATGTAATAACGTAGACGCTAGTGACTGTGTCAATAAACCTATTCTTCCATATCCATACTTCTATACTATTATTATAAATACGAAAGTCTGTCTGTCTGTTTTGCTTTCACGGCCAAATCGCTGAATGGATTTTGATGAAATTTAATATGAACATAATTGAAGACCCGGGGTCAAACAGACTACTTTTTGACGCAGGCCGAGCTGCGTGAAACCGCTAGTTTGTATATATAATAAAACCGGTCAATTGCGCAAACGAAGGGTTCCGTACCTTTATCTATGAAAACCGCAGAAAAACACGGTTGTTGTAAGGGGGTCTTCCTTACAACAACCGTGTTTTTCCCTTAATTTTTTTTGTATTATTTTAATTAAGTATTTATAATTAAAAACAAAATTGTTTGAAAATATAAAATATAACAAACATCATGAAACAGTACTACATTTTATAAAAACTACTACATTAATACTACATTACTGAAATTACAATAAAAAATATGTAAGTGAAGTATTTAAATAATGTAATATGGCCGTTATCGACATCAAGCAAAAAAAATTACGATTGTTGTGTGGGACCTATTATTCTTTTTTATTTTGTACTAGGCTCTTTCCGGCAGCTCCGTCTGCTTCAAAAAGTAGCCTATGTTTGACCCCGGGTCTTCAACTATATTAATACAAAATTTCATCAAAATCCGTTCCGCGGTTTGGCCGTGAAAGTGTAACAGTCAGACAGACTTTAGCATTTATAATATTAGTATCTCGCCAAAAAAAATTAAATAAATCAAGGAATACATGAGCCAAGTTTCATAAAAATCCGTTCAGAAATGTGACCTCTAGTCCGGAACATACATTTTCCGATGCAAAAGCAAAAAAGTCGAAGTTTGAGACGCTTCGTTATTATGTATTTTTCAACCGGCCAAAAACCAAATGCCCTAGTGTCAGTGTTATGTTCCCCTCATGGCCGCCGTAAAAGTCTTTTGGGGCCCGGTTTCCTTGCAATTATTACGTATAGTATAAGCATTGACTTCGTAGGCCAATCGATCCTTTACCCTGGTATCAGAGGGGTCAATGAACTCTGTATGCCTTGAACCAGATTCGAAACTATACAATATCGATTGACGTACGAGGAATCATCATTATTCAAAACCGCCTCCACTGTTGCTGTATCCTATAATTGACGTCTCCGTTTCAACTTGGCCAAAAATGATTTGGTATGTCTGTGTGTTCTCCTCTAGAGGTCGCATTTCTCAACCGATTCCCGTGAAATTTTGGGAGCAGGTTCGATAAACATATAAAAATCGATAGTCGAGCCATTATTTGGAAATTTTTGTAAATGAACGAGTTGGCACAATGGGTCTAAGCGCCTTTGAATTTTATGGCTCTTACGACCATTTTGTGTTTGTAGTGACAACGAAATTTTATTTTTTATTATGACATATAATAGACGTATATTTTCACCAGTATTGTCAAAAGATGAATAATCCAGTTTATTTATAAAGAGATCTGACCTGCCGCTGTCACGCGAACTTGCCGTTCTAAAGAGAGCACATGTTCTAGGACTCAATTTCCTCTTACATTAGCATGGGAGTCACCATTCATAAGTCACAGGGATTGACTTTACCCAGGGTAGTGGTCGACCTTGGGTCTAGAGAACTGGCTGTAGTTTGCTCTTGTACGTCGCACTTTCCACTGATGCCATTTTGGAGCCCTTCGATTTTGAACGTCTATGAAACTCCTTCTGTTAAGAACAGAGGAGGAAAAAAGACTAAAAAGATTAGCGGAACGAACATTATCAAGATTTTAATATTCAATGAAAAACATGGTGTGAAAAGTTCCTTCGATCTGCAATCTCTATAAGCTCGCGAGGTCTACAGCTTACAGAGCCACTAGTTTTTAATAGAAAGTCAATCGACCCCGCCACCCTGGTGGTATGGATATGAAAATAATAGAGAAACACAAACAAGTGAGCTAGATAAGAACAATGCTACAAGACAATACACGCCAAAATGAAAAAGAAACATAGTTACAATTCAAAATTATTGTTATTCCTATGGTGAGAAAAATGAATTCAATGCTAACAAAATCGTTTTGAAATGGATACCTTTCATTTTTTCATCTTGGAATCCTAAAAAGTGGTTTTTATTCAAACTTTGACAAACTAGACGACAGATAGACGAGTTTGTAAGCAAAATTTTAAAGCACTATTAAATCACGCGTGAAATCTTTTTTCCTTAACTTTTTATATTATTATTAAGTAGGCAAACCTTGTAGGAAGCGATTACCTTAGCCTCTTTGAGACGCTTGCAATAGGAGAGTGACGCGTGCGCCTTCTGACACTGAATTAGTAACTATAGTTATCCAAAAAGAAAATAAAACCTTTGTTTAATTAAACCATACTACGGTTTTTATCGATCATCATCATCATTTCGTGTAGGTTACATTGTCTATCGATAAAAACAGACTTGTAACAATCGCCAAAACATAAGAAATCATTAAAACCATTGTTCTCAGTAGTTCCATTCGTAGTAGTAGTCCTTTGGAGATACTTTTTTGTCTCTGCAGTTCAAATAAGGAACTGATTTTGTGGCACTGCAGAAGTGCTGAAGAATGTATCAGTGCCAAAAGTGTGCATAATTTATATTATATTTTGTTTTAAAAATAATTTATGTCGAGTACAATGTCTACTTTTGTACTCTGTGCTTAAGGTGCAATTTGCTAAAGATTGTAGTTTGTGATTTAATTAAAATTAATAATTGAAAGAGAGAGAGAAGCGGGCGAGTCTCCATTACGTGACTGACCAAGTTGGTAAAATCATGTTGTTAAGTAGGAAATGAGCTGTTTATCTCCAAACAGCTAAACAGACCTCCATGTAATAGTAAAGATTCACATCAATCACGGCAACTTTAAAAACATCATCCAAATAGACTATTTTTTCAGACAGACGTTATTCATAAAGACATTGAGCCATGTCAACTCTTCATCGTCAAGGGCTAATTAGGCTATCGTACACATACAAAGAAGCATCATGGGTGCTCACTGCTCGTATTGCTATTCGTTATGTAGTCGCGACGATTGACGATTCTATTTCCACGGCGAGGCGGTGATAATAAAAGGTGGAGCGCAGGTAGCGGGCAGGACTGCAATTAAGGTGCTTTTTGTGGGCCGCGCATCCTGGGTGGCCCTGTCTTCTCACTGTTGTACTATGATTTAAACAGATCAAACTAAAGAAAAATAATGTACGATTGAAGTCGAAAATGCATTGATGTGTTGTATCACTCTTCCATCAGATTAGTGTGGAATGTCCATAGAGATCTTACCCCAATAGTCTGAAAAGTGAAGCGGTGACGCTTAGATTAATAATTGTTAATGCCGTAATCCTAGTAAAGTCTTTTAGCCCAATCTCAAATAAAGCCTTTAAAGTGTACTTTTTTTTATATAATAATTAACAATTTTTAAAATTGTGTTTGATATAAAAAAAAAAATAACAAACAATTAATTTCAGCACATAAAATAAAATAGAAAAAGTAATGGCAATAAAATTACATTATATCAATTACTGTCATTAATATTTTCAAAATTATGTCAATGTAAAAAACTCGTATCATTACTCAGAGTCTGAAATTTATAATTCACTGATTACTCTTGTTTAATCACCCCCCAAACAGAAAAGCTAATGTTTAATTTGAGAGTAATTTAATATTTCGATAATAATTTGCAAAGTTAAATTAAAACGAAACTAAAAAATATTAATCCCAACAAATTACAGAAAATATAGTTCTCCAGAATGAATTTGAAATTGAAATCAAATTAAGTCGTTTGTTTTATCCTGCTGGAATGGAGACTATAGATAGTCATTGCAACTCAATCAAGCTTATTGACGTTACTAGATGAATTCATTCTTTCTGCATTTTTTTTATTTAAAAATTTAATGCAGATGATGACTAACTATAGCGTTATAATTTTTATTTTTTAACCTTTATCTATTGGCTTTCTACCGGGAAAAGGTCTTTGCCACCTTTTTTCAAAATTCTCTGTTCCGCCACCTCACCACTTTTACTAAATTACAAGACAAAGTTTAACGATTTTTTTTTTGTAACGCGTCTCATAATGTGATGTCCGCACTATCTGCACAGAATAGATTCGCCGTTTCAGTATGTAAATTGGGTCAGGATATAAATACCACGCCATATCGGGCGACGGCAGGAGGCCGACAGACTGCTCTCCGGCGTTTCTCGCTACGCCAATGCTAAACTATGTACATCACATAGGCATTAGTGCAAACGTTAAATGCTTAAACCGCGCTGTCACTGTCATTCTTTTGGTGCAATACTACCGCAGCAATATTTGCCGCAGCATTCGGCAAGACCGGCAGCATGTCTGGATGTGAATGTAGCTTATAGTATTTAGATAAAAAGAACTTTCCCACTTCTGCGACTGATGTTCGGAAGTATTTATTGCTTGCATTTCCCACGCCTCCTCCACGAACCCTCTTCTTTGCCACTTTGTTGCAAACTTTAACAATGTACTTTTAGAACGGTGACGTGGTTGAACTTACTTATTTTGATATCGGATAACGAAAGTGTGAGTGAATTCATTTGTAAAGGTAATCTTCAGACCTAGTTACTGTGGTGTGTGTGTGTGTGTGCGCATCGTTACACTATTAATCCGATTTTAAGAGATCTTTTTACAAATCACACCACTGGCGCCTGAAACCACGGGAAACAACTAGTCTCCTGCAATAGTTATAAGTTAACTAAAGGCTTTACAGCTCCCAGCTGATCGAAAGCGGAATGTATAACAAGGCGACTCATTTATTCCGTTCGATATCATACGGCTATATGTACTCGTATATACGATTATACCTTGTTTTAATATGGCACGGCACACCTGCGTCACCCGCTTTCATATTGCCTCTTGTTATTTTGTTCATATGTCGTTGATAAAAAAAAATGGAGTCATGTGATACAAATAGCATCTCCGCATTGGTCATTTACATAATTCTGGATATAGTTATCTCCTTTAACCACAGAAAAATATACTACTGTACTGGTGAAGACTGACAACCATAGAAGTATTAACAATGGTATAAATTTATAGACGCAGCCCTCTTAGCCTAAATTTTTGAGTTCGGTGAACTAAAAGCTTATTTAACTTTTTATGAAAGAAGTTTAGATTCTTTCCTAATAAATAGGTGGTGTGTCTTACGGTTTATTCCACTTGATACAGGGCATAAACAGCAACAGAACTTTCTGCGGCCAGAGTTACTGATGATAGAGGAGGAGGTATTTCCTTTATTTGGGGTGACAATGTTCGCTCGCGCCGTGCGTCATCGTCGCAGTCAGTCAGTAGGTGCCGCATACGGCGACTACTAACACATTTGCATACAATGCTGCCCTGCCTTTATTTTGGCTCTCGCTTATGCCTTCCTGTCCAGCTTGGGACGCTTTATGATTCAATATATAGCAATGTTTAATATTGTTTAGCGTAGTAATAAGTTGATTAGACTCATTGAGTAAAAGTTCGTTGTTAAGTAATCCAAGTTGGATTTACAAAAAAACTTCACAGAGGTAATATTATGTTGCTTTTGAGCAATATTATGTTGCTTTTGAGCGAACGTGGAAATTTTATTATATCTATTGGTCAAGCGCGGGCCAAAGGTGTCAATATTTTTTGGTACCAAAGAGGCGGTCTCTTTGGTTTCTGACGTGGTTGCTTTCACGGCCACTAGGTAGCAGCCGGGTCGGACTAAATCTGGGGGCATCGGGAGTCTAAAATACGAAGCACGAAATAATTTATGTTAACAGACATCTGATTTAGCTAGTAGTCCTATCGAATGGGAATATTTAAAAAAAGAGAGGTTGCCAGAAGAATTGGAACCACGATCGGGTCTGCCGACAAAGATTTTACCGCTAGAACCTTTAGAGATAGAATGATGGCGAAATCTTTAGCTTTACGAGTGTAATGCGTCATTCCGAAGCATCGGTGACGTCACTATATAAGTTGTTGTGGTGTTCCAGAGGCGCTGCTGCAGAGCCGGCCGCTGCCGCACATCCCGGACATCCCGGACGGCGAGGCGGGCGCTCCCCCCGCCACGGCGCCCGCCCCCGCGCCTCCCACGCCGCAGCCCCTCGACACCGCCAACAGGTATGCTTTCACCACTACCTTAATGCCGGGGCTACTTATGAGAGCTAGGGCTTTTCTCATTTAGGCGGTCAATACCGCTTGAAAATATGCGTTAGCGAAGCGGACCTTTTGCTCTGAGGTAATCAGGTGAGAATAAAACCGATAAGGCGCTTAGATGAGTAGTAGTAGAAGTAACTACATGTTCCTATAACTGAAATCGTATCACTGAGGAGTATAAGGCAATTTTGAATTAAATATTACAAACTAGCTTTTTCCCGCAGCTCCGCCTGCTGCGTCACAAAGTAGCCTATGTTTGACCCCGGGTCTTCAACTATATCCATACCAAATTTCATGAAAATCCGTTCAGCGGTTTGGCCGTGAAAGCGTAACAGACAGGCAGAAAGACAGACAGACTTTCACATTTATAATATTAGTATGGATGAATACCTTGCAGCGCTACATTCGAGGGTCATTAACGATACGGCGTATATATTAAATTGAGTAATACAACTGGATCAATCTTGCGTATATCGTTGTTATCATTCTCATGTCACAGGGCTCGAAATATTCGCCACATTGTTATTGTCATGTCAAGTCATGCCTGTGATTCACCGCACGTTGATAACCGGCGAATGACGCTTTTTATCGTTAGACTAGCTGTTGGCCGCGGTATCGCCCGCCTGATCAAAAGAGATTTCCAATGAGGTTTGAATCACTTAGATTATAATTATGTGACAGGTCTTTCAGGATCTTCTTTTAATGAATTTAGAAGATTACTACCCCATCGGACCCCAATAGGGATAGATAGTATATCACATCCGGCACTTCGAATTTTAAAATGGTTGGTAGTCAGCTGGTGGATGGTTTATCAGGTTAACCGTACAAATAACACCCATGTTCCCCATTTAGGGGCTGATATCTAAAAACCTTAAAACAGGTAACAAATCATTTATCAAAACAATTATTCTTGTGAAGTTTCGACTGCAACGGACTAACTAATCTCCTTCCCCCGTACATACTTTGAATATCACTTTCCTTATAAGTGCATCCTCTGATAACAAAAAAAAAACCTCACTTGCTAAAATTCAATGACAGGATCAATTTCAGTTAGCCAGAGTATGTCCTTTCAGAACTGAAATTCTAAAAATACATACAGGTATTTATTTATTCATCAAAAGAAATAATTTTGTGAAGTTTCGAATATAACGTTCTAACTCATCTCTCTCCCCCTCCTACTTTGGACCACATTACACCCCCTTAGGTGGTGCGTTTTGAAAACTCCATGCTTAGTGCAGCCGCTGATTACAAAAGGGACCCCGGGGGATTGCTGAAATAAACACAGTCACATAAAGATACTTTGGACCCCCGTTTGACTCTCTTAGGGGGTGAATTTTGAAAAAAACCTTTCCTATCTGAGCACTATGTAATAACATAAAACTTCTGTCCAAATTTTACGTCTATGGCTTTACGGTTTAGGCTGGGCGTTGTTAATGAATCGGTCACCCTTTATATATATATATATATATATATACAATCATTTTCACTTATTTATTTTATTAGGTTGCCAATCAAGCGCACGGCCTGCGTTGATTTCTGAAGTTGGTTGCTGAAGCGATCTTTTTTAGGATAACTCTCGCGCATTGCCAACTTATAACTGAATCCAGAATCTCGGTGTCTTCTCATACCGCAATACAATACTATTAACCTGCCTAATTCTGTACCACACTGAAATAAAGGTGGAGGACCTTTGTACAAAAGTAGAACTTCTGGTTGTGATTGCTTGAGCGATAAGTCCGTCTTTGATATTTTTATTTATCAGCTACTAATTGTCATGTCAGTAGCAAAATTTTGATCCTCTCCGAAAGAGAAGAGATGATGAATAATGTTGTGTGATGTTGCAGATGGACGTCGAAGGAGAACCTGCTGGCGCACCACGAGGAGGACGACCCGCAGCTGTTCGTGGCGCTGTACGACTTCCAGGCGGGCGGCGAGAACCAGCTCAGTCTTAAGAAAGGTCAGCGGGATGCACTTTTTTTCCATAAAAATTAAATAGGTAACACTGACAAGTAAATATCGCCAAACTGCGTAATAGTTCGTTGGGTAAAAAAAAACAAATAAATGCAGTCACAAGTATTTTTTATTAAATTAACTCAACGAAAGGATCCCTTACTTCATTAGTACAGTGTATATCAGTGGCATACGCTGAAAACAATCTCTGGATAGGCACAAGTCCAGCTCGTATATTGAGGGTTTAGAACCGGATTTTTTTGTAATAGGAACACACACAATTTCAGTTATACAGACGATTCGGCCTTTACAATTACTTTATGCCCTCTAATTAAACAATGATATTATATTAAATAAATAGGCCCTAATACTACAACACCTACCTTAATATGTTTTCATGAAATTGAACAAACCAATATGTTTTGGCTTACCGCTTCTCAGCTGATCCAATTTAGGCCAGCTTCGTCCATATTTATCGTTTTTGCACAAAACACACATGAATGCAAGCATTTACGTTTAATCTCACTTTTTCACTTCCACATACGACATTATGCGAATACCATAACGGAAACAAATAATCTCTTTTGTAAAGTTTTAAAGCCTACTTTCTAAATAATCTTATTATAATGAGAAAGACACCGAGCGCCGAGCGAGGCGTATTTGTTAGTAAACCAACAAAATGGCGTCAAAAGATGCGTTCAAATGAAACAAACAATAATGCTATTAATGTTCACCAAGATGAAATAAAAATAATAAGATAATTACATTGTTTTGTATACGGACTTCTATTATCACTCCAACGTCTTAAATTTTTTTATAAAAAAGATACTTAAGAATATTTTTGCGTGTAATAATGTTTTCACATTTTAAATCGTTGAGTGAACGCATTTAAAGACAGTGTCTCATAATACGGATTTCGGCCAATCAGATTCAATTATCCTCACTTCTACATGGAAGCGCAGGCGTGTGTGTACAGGTTCCCGATATAGACACATAGACAAAAACTTGCTGCTTTTGTGTGACAAAAATCGGACTGCCTACCTTGGGACGACGCGATCCCCGCGCGGAGTGATACCTACGTACCTAGTGATGTGCCCATAGATATCAGAATAGATGTGCCTGTATGCACTTGCTTTGCGCTTGGCGCGCGAAAATGTACCGGGCGTTTGACGGTGCGTTTACTGTTTTTTGTTATGAATGAAAATTAAATGTAAGTAAAAAAACACATGGTAGGCAATGTCTTTTGGTCTTTATTGGATGCACGTCACTGGCTGTATATATTATATTACTTGCCTTGCCAACCTCTGTGGCGTAATAGTTAACACCTTAGTCCGCTAATCTGGAGGTTCTGGGTTCGATCCCCAGTCAGGGCACGTTGCAAATTATGCTTCGATCTGAACGTGTGCGTTCGTAACCATCGTGCATGTCAAGCGACGAAGATCGGAGACGGAGGGTTTTCAATATTTACGCAACAATTGCAGAGATAGATACGGATTTCACTAATACAAAGGTCACGTGCGTCGATATGACGTTCCTCAGACGCTGTTTGCCGGACTTCTATCGTGCATACTAATAGGAAACTTTCTTCATTTATGTGCGGGTGCCGACATTAACAACTGAACTTACATTGATTAGTTTGTTAATTAAATATTACGTCAAGTTTGTCACTATGTGTAGGCATTATGCTTTGCAACTAGTTCAGTGTTTGTGATTGATTGAGCTACTACTACAGTGCTGTACAATAAATTTAATGAACTTTACTCATATAAACATACACTTTAATTGTATTTTTACAAAGTGTACATGACAGCATTTTGATCATATAATATTTCAATATAATAATAAACTTCTCATTCTATCAAATTAATCATTAAGAAAATTCTAAATTACCATCACTGAGAAAGTTATTATCAGCAACTATTGTTTTCGATAAGAACGAAACCTGTCGATTTAGAATACATATATTTAAAAAAAAAATTACAAATACTGAGTACATTAAATTAAGTATATCTATAGTATACGTGTAAGCGGTACCACAGAGAGAACTTTTACGTTCATAATGAAATACAGTAACTTCGGGTGGGAATGAGATGCAATGGGCGTTCTGTTCTGCTACCAAACACGATGTCGATGTTTGCATCGACATTTTAGCGTTTCACAAAATTACAAATCTATTTTTACCGTCGGTAATTCGGTATTGTTTGTGTTGCCTAATTTTCATATACAAAATTGTGCAGTGTATTGTTTTAGATTATTTGTAACTTGAACATATAATGCTTTCTCAACATGAATTTTTCTTACATAACTAATTATAGTTTGTTCTCACTGATATTAGGTACAAGCAAAAAATCAATGGGTAAAAGTTATTGACGTGTCCCAGGCAAACAATCCCGAAGGTCGGTTCTCAGTAACATTAGGTAGAAGTAATTGACGTGTTGTTTATCGTAGGCGAGCAAGTCCGCATAATGAGCTACAACAAGAGCGGCGAGTGGTGCGAGGCGCACACGCTGGCGGGCGGCGTGGGGTGGGTGCCGTCCAACTACGTCACGCCCGTCAACTCGCTGGAGAAGCACAGCTGGTACCACGGGCCTATATCGCGCAACGCCGCCGAGTATCTGCTCAGCTCGGGGATCAACGGCAGCTTCTTGGTAAATACATACGCTTTCATAACGATATCACGGTCATTTTAAAAATTAAAATAAAATCGACAATTTTTCTGTAAAATTTGGACATGAAAAAATCCGCCAGTTTTCTTTTTCCCTTTCAGCACGGGAGAAAAATTTTCAGAAATTTATTGTTCCAGTGGTTTTTTTCAAATATTGGGATACTAAAAGCGCCAGAAAAAATAAAATAAAAATTTCATACTTTTACTTTTTTTGAGAACAGTACCGCACGATCGTGCGTCTTAGGTGTACAGACACCACCTGCACGATAAAGCCTGTTTAAGGAAAATTGTAGGATTCTGCTATGAAAACACATAATTTACTTGAATTTTTTATTAATTTTTATAAAGAAATGACCGCAACTAATATTTTATTACATTAACAGTTAAAATTTGAACTTTGAAAAGAAACATAAATAGAGATCAACTTCTTCTCTTTAATTTAAATTAAATGACTTACAATAAAAATACATTATATGAACTTATTCATTTAAATAAACAACATATTATGTAACAGTATATTAAAAAAAATATAAACTATCACTCTAAACTTATTATCACATGAAATGAGTTCAACTTCTACTAGGTTATTTTAAACAACTTTTTGGTAATCAATGAAACAGGCCTTTTCTTTGAAAAGGCTTTTTATATTATTTTTGGACCGCCTGTTATATTTTCAAACTTGCAAACCCTTGGCGAGGATATTTTATCGTCAAAAAAAGGATAGTGGCAAGAGCCATCATATCTTTTGGCAACAGACGTGTCGATTGCTTTAATATCTTTGAGGGTACATATTCTTCTTGTCGAGTCGAAATGGCTGACTTTTCAGATTGGTTTAGACTAATAAGTGACCTCGGTCATCGCCCTATCGTTGGCCGCTAAAAGTTCCTTATGCATGTAGGAGTCCGAACATTAAGGACACCCTAACAGATGCGCCATGGACTGAACATCCCCGCACTCACAAAGGCTGTCAACTGAGAACCCCCACCTAACTTTGTTCTCTTGGCATCTCCCAACACCAGCTCGGAGTCTGTTCAAGGACTGCCTAACTACCCAGGAGAGATCACCATCAGGTTTCGGCACCAGGACACCAGGAGTTTCGGCTAGTGAAATGCCTGTTGTTTCCTGTGGGTACTTTATTTAACCCTTTGTGTTGTGTGAGTACCCTCAAATAATTAGTACCTTCAATCAACATCTTTCTCGTCATCATCAATGGCGTCGTGATGTTGTTTTATGGTAGAATGTGTCAAACCTCCAACCGAAAACTTAGTAAGTCCATTAGCGTGCTTAGTGGGACTTTTTTTGGGATTGACAAGGTAATCATTGCGGTAAGGCGCCAGGCATTAGGTACAGCTAGGTATGACTTTCAAACATCTGCTAAGCCCTCCTCCACGTCCGAATCTTGCATCTAGAAGAATCAATAAATACTATGCAATTTTTTTTCAACCTGCTCGAAAATAGCTTCATTATTTATAAAAACAATACTTCTATTAACTGAAAAGTATTCGAATTTGGAAAAAAATAAAAATAAAACTTATACAATTGCTATCTGTATGCTGCCAGCCATTGAAAAATTAAATTAATACGATCTTATTACTCATAAGTAAAAAAAAAGGCACTGTACAAGCTTCGGGCGAAAATTTGCCGCTACTTTAAAAAGCCCAGTTTTCTTAAGTTGCCTCATTTCCGGTTCCGCCAACAATGTAAGTACTATGAAATATTAAAACAGTTGTAAATGTGTCAGGTGCGAGAGTCGGAGTCGAGCCCCGGACAGCGCAGCATCTCGCTGCGGTTCGAGGGTCGCGTCTACCACTACCGCATCAATGAGGACGCCGACGGAAAGGTACACGACACCAGAATCTATTTGCAAGAAAAGTTTGCATTTACAAAAACAATAGGAGAGACCTCTGCCTAGCAGCGAGACAGTTGGTTAATTAAAAAAAAAACAAACAAAATGTTACATAATTGTCACTTCAGTGAAATCGTTTATTTTCAATTTTTTACTTCAATTGTTACTTTAACCAAGTTTACCACCGCTATTCAAGCGCAAATGGAGAAGATCACAAACTGTACTACGTCAATTTACAAACATTTTGGTAATAAAATATATCTAGCTAAATACTTCATCGGTTTGTAGTTTGAGTTAGACTGCTGCAATGCAAAGGGAAAATCTCCCCGCCAGTTAGCGTGTCGGGGAACTGCGCGACAGACGATGTCTTGTCGGTGGGTGTCTGCGGCCAATCCGTAGAAATCTCTATTGTAATATCTGATTTCTTTAAAATGAAGCTTTTAATTAAATATGATCAGAGAAAATGTCGTAGACAAATATCTTCTGGGAGTTACGTTCGGTTATAACGTCAGTCATAATCTATGCCTTGCACTCGGAGTAGAGAAATGTCACTCGAGTGATGATTAACAAATACGAGTACGTTTTCAGTAGACATCGCCATATTTTTCGAGATATCTCAAATTCTACTTTATCACTACAAACATTGTATGTATTAAACAAATGTATTTATTTATTGAATACATTGACAGCACTTACAATTTTCCAATATATGTTGTGATTTAAGGAAAACTACACGGGTTTAAGAGACTATACATGAGTGAACAAAGGACATGAATTTGTCACAAAATATATCTACGTTCATTAATTGAGTGGGCTACATGGTTAATCGATCTTGGTGTCATAAATTTTCGGACCACCTTTGGGCCTTAGACGTGGTGCTTTTAACAACCACCAAATGGCAATTATCGTTGTCATCAGTCAATCAGGAGATTCTAGTCTGCAATATCAATATCTTAAGCAAATTGGAAATAACTTAACAAAGTATGCATCCTATGGGAATCGAACCCAAGAGTGTCCACGACCTCCGGGTCTAAGGCCTTAACTACTCGATTACAGCCCTATATAATATATTATGTATGCGTTCAGGTGTACGTGACGTCAGAATCAATGTTCGGCACTCTGGCGGAACTGGTGCACCACCACTCGATGCTGGGCGACGGGCTCATCACGCAGCTGCTGTACCCGGCGCCCAAGCGGAACAAGCCCACCGTGTTCCCCTTGGCCCCGCCCGACCACTGGGAGATCGACCGCACCGACATCGTCATGAAGCACAAGCTGGGCGGCGGACAGTACGGAGACGTGTATGAGGCTGTGTGGAAGCGATGCAACACCACCGTATGTATATCAAATCGTTTATTTGCATAAAATGTATCTCATTGTTCTTATTCAATGATTATATAATATTCACCTATACACTTTACAAATAAAGTTACATACTACGACTACTAAAAATTCTAGTTTGAATTTCTAGTCGCGGAACACGTTATATGATAGATTTTATACTCGTAATATTTATTTCATTTTAGTGCGAAAAGTTGTTTTTTTTTTTTTACTTGACTGTAAATCCTGAATCTCCTTCATTCTCTATGCAAGGTTCCATTCGCCTAAACCAACCATGGAAACACTTTTGCTGCCAGTTTTGATCCGATAGATTCGCAATTGCGATTTCGTAGGCGGCCACAGCCTCTTCGGCACACGAATCAAATTTCCATTTCATTTTTTCCTTGATTAACGGGATCAAAAAGAAATCATAGGGGTCTAAATCAGACCTGTACAGTGGATGGGGATGACTTCAATATCGGATTCCTCAAGAAACGCTTTGTTCTGATATCGAGTGATGTATGAGACGAAACATAGTCGTGATGCCCAATCTTTGGTCTCCTCTCTCGTAAAGCATGGAAAGCTTTCGGCAATACTACTATTGTTTATCATTCTGAATTAACAGATTTATGATTTTCCAACGTTGTTGTCGACACATGTCCCTTGTGAGAAAAAAAAATAGTCACTATTTTTTTACCAACGTTACGAGTCTTTGCTCTTTTGTCGGCAATTTTTCTTCTGGAAAGACCTATAATGATGATTGTCTCTTATTTTTCGGATCGTATTGATAAATTCACGATTCGTTACCTGTGATGATTTTCGTAACACGTTCCATTTCAAATTGTAGTAAAATATAATAATAATATCACAAAATATTTAAAATCACAAAATATTATGCACGCAAAAAACGCGAGATCTATCGTGGTAAAATGACTGGATTATCATTATTTTTTTACTAGCGATCTGGCTACTTGCGTTCTATCCATATTTATAATTTATAAATGTGAAAGTGTGTTTGTTTGTCCTTCTTTCACGTTAAAACGGAGCAACGGATTGATGTGATTTTTTGTGTGGAGATAGTTGGAGACCTGGAGAGTGACATAGGTTTTTTTCCGTGACACAAACGGAATTACACAAGCTAGTTTTATAATAAGGGATGCTTACGTGTACAGAGGACGCACAGTAACAATGTACGTTGACGCAGGTGGCGGTGAAAACGCTGAAAGACGACACGATGGCTCTGAAGGACTTCCTGGAGGAGGCGGCGATCATGAAGGAGATGCGGCACCGCAACCTCGTGCAGCTGCTGGGCGTGTGCACTCGCGAGCCGCCCTTCTACATCATCACGGAGTTCATGTCGCGCGGCAACCTGCTGGACTACCTGCGAGCCGCCGCGCACTCCGCTCCGCCCGATGCCGTCGTGCTCATGTACATGGCCACGCAGATCGCGTCCGGCATGAGCTACCTCGAGAGCCGCTCCTTCATACACAGGTCTACATTAACAACATAAACAGCTTACTGGCGTTTTCGACGTTGCATTCTTATACGGTCCTTCCGCGATTCTCTACACATTCAACGTAACACGCAGCTCTTTGCTTATGCATCTATCATAATATATCTCTACGCTAACAACCTAATCTCTCCACCTAGTTTACTCAATTATAATTGTTACCCGAACTTAGTAATATTGCGTGCTAGAACACCCACATTTCAAAGTACGTTTTTGCGAATTGTTGGGAATGATGCCTGCTGCTCTTTGACATGGATTGGATGTGACATTATTTTTGTTTGCCAATAGATGGGACATGGCTTCTTGTTTGTTTTTACATCTGTACTATGTTTAAAAAATAAAATTAATTTAATCTTCGTCAAAGTGCGCAACAAGTCTTGTTAATTAAACTGAAAAAAATGTTACAAAACTAACTGAAATAGATTTTCAGTAAGTACCTCATCATCATTATTTCATGTAGGTTACATTATCAATCGACCATCAGAGTTGTTCGGAATCGCCTCTCGGCCCCGACATGATTCCTTTAACCACTACCAAATGTCAACCGAGACCAACGGCATAACACGCCTTCCGAAGCACGGAATCACCTTTATTATCAGACAATCAGGGGATTCAATTCCTGCAAAGTCCTAACCAAACTGGAAACAACTAAACAAAGCATGCTTCCAGTGGGAATCGAACCCACCAACCCTGGGTCGAAGGCCTTAACCACTGGACCACGGAGGCAGTTAAACCTACCTATTACTCTAGGTACCTAACTATTCTCTTTTTTTCTCGGCATTCAAAACACTGGTTCATTTTATTAATGTAAAATGTATATACAATGCAACATAAGATTGAGTTTGTAGTGCTATAATAATAGTAATAAAATATAAAGTTGTAACGACGAATAGAGACCGATAGTGGAAGAGCAAACTCGATATTTTCTTATAGTCCTACTAGCTGTTGCTCACGGATTCGTTTGCATAAATTTCGATTTTTGAAAAGTATTCAAGGAAAGCAAGACTGTAGCGCTTTAGAGGCAACAATGTAAGACACATACGAATGTATTCGCCCAAATAATATAAAAAAAAACCTATGAAAAAAGGTCTGTAGTTTTCACGTCGTCCCAACGGACCCTGCGGAATTTCACACTCAGTCTATGTTGTAGTCTCTTATGTTCATGGCACGGGACAAAGATACTTCATTCCCTAATCATTAGTGATTTTCATAAAAGCCCCTTTGACTACCGCCGCGGAGTAACGTTTTGACTTGCTATTCCGCTAGTTTTGGGTTCGATTAACAGATGAAGTGCTGAGATAAGTGTAGTAGCGGTCGACTAGCCTATTTATATTATGGCGAGCGAGAAGCCAGTAGTAACAATCATATTTATAAACAGTACATTGTAAACAGTGTATACTAGGCAGCCAACAAAGGTTCCCGCGGTTAGAAATAAGTTAGCAAAACATTTGGAGCACCGTGCGTTCGGCACTGGCCGTACTCGCCGCCTGTTCGTCAACAATCGCAGCATACACAACATAGCGCTTGATACTATTGTTAACAACTGTTTAGATAATGGCACATTTGCCAATCATAAGTTAAAGTGTGCGTAAAGTTGAGCACATCTCACTGCCACACTCAGAGTCGTTAATTACTATTTAAGCAAATTGTTCAAAAATATTTTTGCAGCTTTTGTCAATTTGACACAGCAGCTGCGTTGAAACAAATTTTTATGCTTTTGTTAATCTAGACCAGTGATTCCCAAAGTGGTCCAGGTGGACCCCCAGGGGTCCACGGGAGACTTGCTGGGGGTCTACGTAGGCGTGAACAAAAAATGGGGGTCCATAAGATGTTAATGGGGGTCCACGAAAATTTATCTGCTTTTGATAGTAAAGAGCAAAAATGTAAGCATAGTTTTTATAAGGGCCTACCTACATTGTTTTAAGTACCTATCTAAGCAGATAATATTTTAATAAGGCAAGCGACTGTTACTTGTCCAAACTTGTGTATTCGATATTACGTACAATTTCGTGTACAGACTTGCAAAGCGCTATCCGCCCGACAATGCTTAATGCTTGTTCAGACATGAACTTGATCAACACTATAAATACTTGATGCCAAAGGCAACCAAACGCATTCATTTGTTTCCGGAATTTCGAAAACAAGGCGGAATTTGGAAAAAAGTTGTGAGAAAATTTATATCTGTGTTTGCTAGTGCCGGAGAAAAGTAAGTAACCTACCTTTTTTTGTTATAGTACTTAAGTATTTTGTTTACGTGTACTAGTCGGTTGATCACAACGGCCTGTATAGATAGGTAACTTAGTAACTTACAGATATTTTAATTGTCCTCTTTCGATTTGAAGACAAACACAGCACGTTTTATTCAATTGTTTTTTCACGAGAGAAGCACTGCCTCTCTAAAAAGGCCGAATAAGCAATATTGCAGAGCAATTAATTTTGTAATTTTTCTTGCAAATAACTACTAATTTTATAAAACAGTAATTTCATAATCATGTTAAATTGATTTTGAAGTAACTATTTTATCAAAACTATTCCTTTTCGGAAAGAGCGAGCGGTGCGCGGGCGACGGGAAAAGGGCGGGGCTTGAACTTCGATGCCTGTTTGTCACGTTTTAACAATGAAGCCGCAGACAAAAAATACGCAAATACACGGAGCGCGTGAACTCATTGATTTAATAAAATGTTAGTTATCGTTTTTATGGACAATTTTGGGATTTCGACGTTTATTTTTTCCTACACAAATATGATCAGTATTCGATACTGAGTACACTAATTTTTATTTATACTATTAAAAATTAGTGTAAATTATGTACTTTAAAATTGATACCGTTTTGTGAAAACGTTTGTATTTGTCTCAGCGGTTTATTAGTTGGTCCCTTTACAAGCCGTAATTCTATTTCCGCGTGCTGACAAAGGCTGCGGTGTGATACCTATATTCAGAAAAAAACTTGGTTACTAAAACATTTTTTTTACAGGTAAGGTAACTGACACGAAACATGGCTACAGCAAAGAAAAAATGTCGACAATATAGTGTCGATTATTTGAAATATGGTTTTGTTCCATCAGAGGCAGACAAACAATTGCCCATGTGCCTAATAAGCAACAAAGTTTTGAGCAATGACTCTATGAAACCATCAAAGCTCGAAGATCATCTAAAAAGGTGTCATACTGATAAAATAGGTAAAGATTTAAAATATTTTCAAACATTGAAAGAAAAATATGGAAAGAGACCCACCATGCACAGTATGTTCGCTTCAACATCTCAAAGTAACGATGATGGCTTGCGGGCATCTTACAATATCTCATTACTTATAGCAAAATCTGGAAAACCGCACACTATCGGAGAACAATTAATTTTACCCGCTGTTGAAGAGGTTTTAAAAACTGTTTTGCACAAATCTCCATTTGACGTACTAAAAAGAATTCCATTAAGTAACAATACTGTACAAAGACGCATTGATGAAATGAGCTCTGATATCGAAAGCTTTTTGTGCAATCATCTGCAAAAAACTCATTTTTCTATACAACTGGACGAGTCAACGTTACCCAGTAATGAAGCATTACTATTGGCATATGTCCGATTTATTGTTGAGGAAGAAATTCACGAAGAATTGCTATTTGCCAGAACTTTGGAGACTGACACTAAAGGCGAATCAATATTTAATGTCCTGAGTAATTTTTTTACGGAAAAATCGATCCCATTTACAAACATTATTTCAGTGGCAACAGACGGAGCTCCTGCAATGGTCGGGCGATATCGTGGGTTTATAAGTCATCTCAAAAGAATTATACCAGGACTTACAGCTATTCATTGCGTAATCCACCGACAACATCTTGTGGCAAAACATTTAAGTGACAGGTTGAACCAATCTCTTCATTTTGTAATAAAAGCTGTCAACAAAATCAGAAGCAATGCATTGAATACACGTTTATTTGCTCAATTGTGCGACGAAAATGATGAAGACTTCCAACGACTGCTCTTACATACTGAAGTACGCTGGTTGTCGAAAGGTGCATGCTTAACGAGATTTTACTCTGTTTTCGATTCCATATTAGAGTTCTTAGAAAGTAGAGATCCAGATTTAAAAGAAAACTTGATCAAATTCAAAGCAGACATTGCGTATTTGACAGATTTGTTTAAAAAATTTAATGATATTAACTTGCAGTTACAAGGGGACAGCCTGAATTTAATAAAAACAAAGGGGATAATTTCGGCTTTTCTTGGGAAATTGAAATTTATGAAGCAAAACATTAGTCGGCGCGAATTCTCTCAATTTCCAAACTTGTCGCAGGTAGAATGTATTGATGAGGATATCCATACCTACAGTCAACATTTAAGTGCCCTGCATGATGACTTCAAAACCAGGTTTGAAGATATACTGACGATGGATATACCACCATGGATAATAAATCCATTTGATGAAACGGAAGTGGCCAATGTTGTATTACAAGAGGAGCTGCTCGAGCTAAGCACTAATGAGGAGCTGAAGGTGAAATTTAGAAAAGGCTACCCAACATTTTGGCTGCAAGCAGAAATACCCGAAAAATATCCTGGACTGTGGGAAATCGCAAGGAAATTTTTAATAGCTTTTCCCTCGTCATATCTTGTCGAAAGGAGTTTTAGTGCCGTTACAAACCTCTTAACAAAAAAAAGGAGCAAATTAAACATCACAGAGCGGGGGGATTTGCGGTTATTGCTCACAAAAATAAAGCCAAACATTGATCGTTTGCTGACACTCCATCAGATACATCCTTCCCATTAATTAAAATTATGACCTGAACCTATATTACCTTAATATTTTTTTCTTGTAATTCTATTCTTTTAATAAATAAAGTGATATAAAATGTACCATTTTTCGTTTTTATTTTACATATCGAAATATAGGGACAGAACTCAGAAGTGACACAATTTTTATTTTTTGGCGACTTTAAGAATGTGGTAGAAATGTAGCAGCAGGGGGTCCACCGAAACCAGTAAAATTTTGAAAGTGGTCCACGAGAAAAATAAGTTTGGGAACTACTGATCTAGACTAAGGAGTATAAATTTAAAATATCTTCCTCTTACGGTGAATTATTTAACCGAATTTTAAAAAATTGCCTTTATCGTCATTTACGACTTTTAAATGCGGCTGTCAATCCGAATTCCCAAATTTACCTTTAGACATCATGAAAAATGGGATAATATTTTAGAATAATAGGGTCTGCATATTTAAAAACATGCAATTACAATGGCCAAAATGTTTATTGAACTTAATTAAAGTTGAAATGTAATGAAATCGTTTATTTTCAATATCATAAATATAAAAATCAATTGCTGTTCGTTAGTCTCACTAAAACTCGAAAATTTGTGGAAGTCCAGGGAAGGTTTAAAAGGTAAATATATTCGGAGGCGATACGAAGTTTGCCGGGTCAGCTAGTAGAATATAAATATTATATACATATATACATTATATACATATACACTTATTGACGTCAATTTACTTATATTAAGTTAAGAAGAACCAAAGCGGACGCGAAGTGGAGTCGCCGCTCCGCTGTCGGTCCGCTTTCACATCTGTGTGCTACAGGCGATAAGACGAATACGAGTTGTATGAGTAGAGATCAAGAAGGTTTAACCCAAAATACGTTTGCTTGTAGTCGTTTGAAGCAGATCTAGTTTCGATAACAGAGCGCGCGTCCCACGCCACTGTTTATGTTTAACGTCGCTTGTTCTGGTGGTGTGCGTTGTCGACTATAACATTGCGTGTTTACTATTACTGCTTGCGACTTTTATTTGTTAAGTTTATGATAATACTAGGAAGGTTAGGCTGTGGCCATTACAAAGTTTAAATGTTCATAGCCTGACACTAGAAACGTTTTCGGAATACCTGTAAGCTTGTCAAAGAGTATGTTTGACAAGCTAACACGCGCAAATAACCCAAAGTAGGTTAATATATAAAAACTTTTGAAGCAGTATTATATAGGCTACGAAATTTAATATCAAAATTTTGAAGAAAGCCTAAAATGCGTATATACAATTTTTGATAATTTGTTCAGCCATTCTTTTGGTGTATTAGGTGTAACTAACTGTTTAAATACGTGATATAATTTGAAAATGCTCATTTTCCTATGTTCCTACAATGCGTATTTCGAGAAATAAGTAAACAAAGGAGAGCTGTACCGATCGGATTAAAGACAGTTTGAAAAAGGATCTTTCTTACTAGTTCCATAAATGCCGGTGGCACTAATGAAAATGATTCGGTATTTCGAATCAATTTAATGATACAAAAAAATTGTCTTTACAAATGTACAGAATTTGAAAGAACGAAAGAAATAAAGAAATAGTTTATTTGCATAAGAAATGAGGTTGTAATGCCAAGTTTCCAATGTATATATTACAGTGTGAACATGAAAAACAAATAAAAAATATAATATTGCAGAGACCTAGCAGCACGCAACTGCCTAGTGGGCGAGAACCACCTAGTAAAGGTGGCGGACTTCGGTCTGGCGCGGCTGATGCGCGACGACACGTACACCGCGCACGCCGGCGCCAAGTTCCCCATCAAGTGGACCGCGCCCGAGGGGCTCGCCTACAACACCTTCAGCACCAAGTCCGACGTGTGGGCCTTCGGCATCCTGCTCTGGGAGATCGCCACCTACGGCTTGAGTCCTTACCCGGGCGTCGATCTCGCCGACGTCTATCACATGCTTGAGAAGGTACGCGCGCCATACTCGTTACTCTTCTTTTTGATATGACTTCTCCCGGCTGCGACGCGAGTCGAAGACCATAAAGTTATCGCGAATATCCATACTAATATTATAAATGCGAAAGTCTGTTTGCTGTCTGTTACGCTTTCACGGTCAAACCGCTGAACGGATTTTGATGAAATTTGGTATGAATATAATTGAAGACCCGGGGTCAAACATAAGCTACTTTTTGAGGCAAGCGGAGCTGCGGGAAAAAGATAATTTATACAATTTCTTTTAGTAAAAATAATATGAAATTATTGATCCTTTTTGACACTGACAAGAATAAATAGTATTTAATAATTTAGTAGATAATTGCTACAACACCTTTGAATGAATCTTCTATGATTTACTACAAAACTATGGTTCGCCATCATCAATATAGGATATGAATTAGATGCACAAACGCGCTCGCGACGTCTCCCAGCCAAAAGTCTGCCCATTTCGCCGATGGACACAGTTGTCTATATTTTACAACCCTAAGTGCGAGCTCAATGTATGGTGTGTTTTAGATTTCGCATCCCTACCGTGAGAGTAATACTGTTTATATTTAAAGCAATCACCGTAGCTAATATATATATATGTGCAAGTACCTATTACAGTCCTTAGGACACATTTTCATTGGCGTTTCTTCGTGACTGTGTATCTAGTTGTTATCGTATATCGATGTTTGCCATGTAATTTTATTAACAATAGAAGCAACAAATTTGATGTGTGGTGTATAGACACCTAGTGTTATCAGTGTATGAAATAATAACATCGATATTGAAACAGCTTAAGTTTATTAAAATTAAAATAATCGAAATATAAAAACAAGATGGCGCCGTGCGCGAGTCAACAAGCGCTCAGCTAGCGCGGTGTTAGTTTTCAAACAACGCACGGTACTAGAACTAGAGTTTGCATTCGGAGCCGATCGATCGGTAAACAAGACGCAAGGCCGCGTCCGCGATAGCCGCTCGCTTTAAACTAATCGTCCAACATTCAAACTGGAATGAAAACATTGGATTCAAATGAAAACCCCTTTTTTAATAACCTTATTGCGCAATTAACATATTTGTGTCTATCCTATGTATGATTGGAAATGTTGAACGTTCGGTACGATTAGTCGCGAACGTATGAGACGTGTGTATCGCGAGGTGTGTCGGCTAGCAGCGCGAGGCGTCGATGCACAGATGCTTGCGGCAGAGCTGGCAGTGCGGTCTGGTGACGGCGATGCGAGAGAAGATCTCGGAGGCCGACAGCTCCTTGCTGAGCTTGCTGCACATGCTGTACGACACCGTCTTCTTGGAGAAGTCCTTGGCGGGCACGCAGGTCCGCGCACGCACCGGACCGATCTCCTGGCCGGTCTCCACTGAAACAATCACACGATCTTAACCACTTGTTTATAAAGCGAATATAGCTAACGCGGCGCATTGTACCTAATGAAATGGCTCGTACAACTGCAATGTTTACTTTTCTATTTTACTTCATGTAATTTGTTATTTAAATATTCATATGAATGAACTTTAACACAGTATCTTAGTTCTGATTTTGGCAACTGTAGTAAATCCTTGTAATCTGACATACCGAGCTTGGCAGACTCGGACGTGATGACGATGCACAGGAACGCCATGCCGGGGATGTAGCAGTCAATGTTGGGCACCTGAAATACATACTTTCCGTCATATCTCTAATAATGCCAACTATGCATAGATCGCATTAAATAATCTTCCATTTAATTATAGCTTGCTAAAATACTTAACATGGCTATATTTCTAGTCGTTTCTGGAGCATCATAATAAAAATTGTTTTATCTTATGTTGATAACTAATATCTCTTTTTAAGAAAATATGTTTCTAATATCGTCAATAGGTAAGATACGGACCGTGATGTTAGCGAAATCGGGATGCTCGGGGTCCCAGCAGCCGGGGTGGTCGAAGGACAGGCAGTTGTAGCACTGCAGCCCCTTGGTGCTTGTTGTCATGAACTTCTTGGGCTTCACCTTCTTGTGCTTGCCGGCGCCTGTACATACACACACACACACACAACATTGTATGATACGAACACATTTACAATATCTTAATGCTATGAACTTAAATAAGATGTGGTTGTCGACATTAGTTCGAGGCCTTATTCTCAAGTCGAAAGGGTAATTGAGGATATCTAGCTTTACTAATTTTGTATTTTCATGCTGAAACGTAAACTTTACGAACTCATATGTGATTATAAACTTTTTCACCGTTGTGTTTGAACTCACTGATAAAGTTGTACGAAATTAGTATGTGGTTCGGAAGATTTGCAACTTAATATCACTGGTTTGATTTTGACGCTTTGAGGAGTTGTTGTTTGACTAGGTCCCGCGATGTCTTACCAAGGGCGGCGACGGAGATGAGGAGCAGGTAGACTGCGAAAGTGTTGAGCACGGCCATGTCGATGTAAGAAGCACTTGTGGAGACGACGGTCGTGTCGAAGCGAATGCGGTTTGTTCCGCCGCGACTGCCATTTATACCCGCGTGTCCGGTCGCGCTGTACGGCGGGTTCCGATCGCCAGTCGTTACTCATCACATTGCTATGATGTGTTATACAAAGTATGATAAATATATATATATTTTTTTATTATATTAACATAAATTTAAAAGAACAAATAAGATGTGATTTTTTTAATTTGGATGAATACATCCACGTATTAACTCAAGTTACATTGGTTACAACTTCTACCTGAGTTAAAACTTCTAGTGCACTAGGTGTTGAAATTCTTCACAAAACGAACAAAAAAAAACACATGCTTTAGTATTTCTTATTATAAACCTAGAGTTAGTGGTGGAGTTTCTTCTAATATTCTCCGTCATTGCTATTTAATTATAAGCTAGGATTATAGGCCCGCAGCTCCGCCTGCATCAAAAAGTAGTTTATGTTGGACCCCGGGTCTTCAACTATATTCATACCAAATTTCATTAAAGTCCGTTCAGCGGTTTGGCCGTAAAAGCGTAACAGACAAGACAGACTTTCGCATTTTTAATATTTGTGTGGATGTGTTATTGTTCAGTATAAAATATTGTCCAAATGTAAAATAACACAGTCAAAGTAGCCTATTAGAACAATAGATACACCCGTAATCTCGTGTCGATACCGGATGTTGTCTACGTCACAAGAAAAAGGAGACGTTTAAACCATTTCTTACCATTTGTGGTTTGGTTTATTTCTGTACATACTCAACTCAAAAATAGTAAAAATATCAAATCGATCATTTCAATATCTATTATTACTTTATTACGAGAGAACTTTATGTTCTGGACATACACACAAATCATATAGGTCTCCTTTTTTGGCTTGGCCCAAGCCGGCATAAAGCCCACGTGTGCACAAATTCCGACACCGGCTGTTTAGGGGGTGAGTCGCGGTCGCGATTGTTTTTGTTGACATTATGCCGGCAGCGCGGGCGGCGTCGTACACTAACTCGCGGGCTATTTGTGTACAAATACTATATTATTGTTTGCGGCGGGAATGCGGAGACGTAGCCTGCGATTTCATTGTTTTGTCCGGCCGTGGTCTCGGCCATACACGGTGGTTCACATTGCCATTAAATATATAGGGCATTTCTTCAACTAAACCTATCTAAGTTTAGCTGATTATAGATAATCAGCAATACCTGCGGAAAATTCAATGAGTCGATGACCTAGTTAAAATCGCGGGGTTATGCAAGATGTAGGGAACATGTCGTATTCTTCACAATAGAAATCTGCAAGGGAGGTCCAGCAGTGTTCTTCTAGAGGGTGAAAGTATGATGATAATTCAGTTGAATTTTCATCACTTATTTTAAGCTAGAATAAGTTTTCAATATGTATACCATAAAGTTCATTAAAATATATTATCAAATCAAGTTTTAATGTACTTTATGGTTTTATTTGCATTCAAAGTTTTAGATATTCATAATTTCTGCTAACTTTGTATTCGATTTCATACTGATAGTTTCTATGAAAATTCAGTTTGTTTCATTCAGCAGCGCATGGAATATTAGTCCATCCTTTCGATGGGAGACGTGGGTAAGGTCGAATTCTATGTCTATGGTAGTAGAGACTGTTGTTGATAGTTTCGATATGTAAGAAACCAGTCTCATTTATAATATTGATCGCCTGTATCAACTTACTTCAGCGATAAGGCGGCCATTGTGCATAGCAATTTATTTTTATATTTTCGTGTAACAGTTATATTATTCTGAATTTTATGGACAGGCATTTATGTTTTAGCAAGTGGTAATGATAAATATGTATGTGTGACGTCAGGGCTACCGCATGGAGTGCCCGCCCGGCTGCCCGGCGGCAGTGTACGAGCTGATGCGTGGCTGCTGGCAGTGGGCGCCGCAGGACCGGCCCAGCTTCCGAGAGATACACCACGCGCTCGAGCACATGTTCCAGGACAACTCCATCACCGAGGGTGAGCAGACCATACTACATGTACTAATCTAACGTGGTTCCTTTAACGACCAACGGCTTAACGTGCCTTCCGAAGCACGAAATCATCTTAATTATTAGACAATCAGGTGATTCAAGCCTACAAAGTCCTAACCAAACTGGAAACAACTAAACAAAGTATGCTTTCGGTGGGAATCGAACCCACCACCCCCGGGTCGAAGGCGAACGCCTTAACCACTGGACCACGGAGGCAGTTTAGAACATATACTACCCACACACCACAAATTCAAAAATTTATTTACAAAATGTGGTAATTGAGATGTTGTGTAATACACTAGTCTATCACACTAATACATCACAACCCACCAACGACTGCAGTCCGAAACAACCCATTCAAAAAGGGCTCATCGGGGATTTACACAGCGGTTTAAAAAACTTGTGGTGCGACACGACTGAAGACCCCCAGAAACACACAATAGAGCGTAAATATAAACGATACTTCTTTTTGTCTTTCTATTGTGAATGTCGTGCATTTCCGTTCTGAAGGATTCCGAAGACATGTTAAGCTATTGGTTCCTCATAATATCGCTAAACCACCATTGATGAATGAATGAATGAATGAACACTTTATTGCACCATTTACAAACAAAAGAAACACATTGTTAAATCCATTACAACTAAATGGGTTTGATAAGTAAAGACATGCCTTATTATAGCTTAATAATCGGACACCAATGTTAACAACTACGCAAAGTAAAAAGTGAGCTAAGTGAGTAGTGATGACAAAAATGACATTATTTTTGCATATTATTTGCGCCACAATATCTCTTAAATCTTTTGTACGGATAAAAAACGTATCAGATCCTATCAATCGAATGTATCAAAAATTGATACCCATTAGTTACATTATGGGCTAAATAACACAAAGGTTTCTTTCTTCTGGCCTATGTCCAGAGCTACATATCTACATCCGAAATGAGAATGACAATATTCTCAGCCTCTTTACATTCATGATATCCGATTTTGTGCGAATTACTCTTAAACTCGATCTCAATGTGTAAAGTAAAACCATATGAATTACAAACAATAACATTATTTAACGTACATTAACTTACACCTACTTAAACAAACTTGAGTGAATGAGAATTCCAAGATAATTCCAGTTTCTCAGTTTTTAAAAACATGCATTAAGAATTTATGTCATATATTCTGTTTGTTTATACTTTTATGTATAGTGTCGGGATAGGACGTGATGAAATACCTACTTATATCGCTAAAACGTCCAAAATATCGTCATTAATAGTGTTGGTTAAATGAGCTAAATCAACATATATAATAAGTCTATATATAGATCGATCTATCGAGCATGCCAGTGCATGTTGTAAAGAAAAAGTATGTTATTATGAATACTATGTGGCTAAATATTACCTATTATCAAGCGTTTGTTTAGTTTCCATTTATTAAACTTGGAGATTTACATTCTAAGTCTGTCATTGTTGGAGAAAACTTATATTATGCTAATTGTAACTTTCTATGAGTTTACGGAGATGAAGTCAAAACACAGGCGTCCTGGCTCTGCGTCGCTTTCCACAATTCTTATCGAAGCTATAGTTTAGATTGTATCAATTATGCTAAAAGGATTAGCTAAGAAGAGGAAGGAAAAATAATGCAACTAAAAATATGTAGTTTGCCCAAAATTTTATTTGTTTATCGTTAGGTTTTACATTATGCAGAATATAAGGGTGGAATAGGATGATGGGGCTAAAATGTTGTAAATATTAAAATTAACAATGGCCAAATACATTTTTTTCCAAAAATTTCTGTCTCTAGTTGAATGTGAACACACTCTTCATTATGTTTCACTCACATTGACAAAATATCTTAAGATACGTAATAGCACTGAATTAGTAATAGTAAAGACTGCCGTTGATTGTGTGTTCGTTCGGGCCGGTCCCGTGACCTCGTGGCCATTCCTCCTGGTTCTCACTAATTATTCACATAACATCCAGATGTATGGTGAGTTTCAATGGGTGTGTATATTGTTATTGTGTTCTCATCGAGCGGCTTTGTTTCGTGATTTGTAAACAATATTTTCAGCTTCTTAAATCGTTTATTTTTAATTCTTTAACAGCTGCACTCGGCAAATTCGACAAACTCAATTAAAAGGTATCAGCTACGGGGAGTTATTTATTTACATAAGCAAATCCTTAGCATAGATAAAATATATCAAAAGGATTTTTTTTAGTTATAATATATTGCTTAGGTAGTCATCGACTCTAAATGCGACTTATAAGTATTTGAGTATTCGTCTAGTGTTGCCTAGAGGCAATGTGAAGGGCAGCAATGTTACGGTCATTACTCTGCTACCTACTTATTGTGAATTGTAAAAGAAGAATAAATGAATTTTGAATTGAATTTTGAATAAATGAATTTTTTGAATTTGGTCATTCACGTGTTGCCGTATTTAGAAAATACGCAACAACAACGGCTCGCGGCTCTCGCTGCTTGATCTACCTGCTACTTGCTATTTCGTAATGCGTTAGAGTGCACGTGTAGCAAATGTGAATACTGACTTTGGTGAAATGAAATGAAATTGAAATGAAATTGTTTATTTTTCAATATAGGATATAAATATCACTTATTGACGTCAATTTACTTATATTAAGTTTACCACCACTTCCAAAGCGCAAGTGGAGAAGAAGCGGCGCCACAAACTCCACTGCAGCATTTTCTTCAAAACGTCAATTTACAAATAAGAAAAAACTTTCCTTAATTACCTAGTTAAATGAACGAATTCACATGTTTGTCAGTTATTCCGATTATTAAATTAAATAAAAATTGAATAAAAAATTAAACGGTACGTTTCATACTGTTTCTTGCGGATAGTTAGATGTCAATAGGTTGGTTTAGACTTTTCGGTGGAAATTTTAAACGTATCTTCAAGATTTCTGTGATAAAATATTGTTATTTTAATGACATAATTTGTTACAAGTATTTTATGGTCTCTTTCTCTTGTGAGTATAAAATATGAAGACCATTGTATCTATATTGGTGTTGAGGTAAAATAAATTATTTAAAGATAAAAAAAATAGTTTGGCACCTAAAGCAATTTTTATTCAAAAGTTAAAAGTAAAACGGTAAATATACATGAAACCAAAAATATACAACGGAGAACATATTTTTTGATAATAATAATAATTAAAGTATTGTTTCTGCGCTAAACAGAAGTGGAGAAACAGTTGTTAGAAACGGGCGGCGGGGCGGGAAGCGGCGGCAGCGGGGGCACGCCGCAGATGTCGCTGCGGAAGGGCGGCGCGGCCAGCGGTGCGACCGACCGCGCGGTGCAGATGCGGCGACCTACTAACCGACGCGGCAAGCAGGCGCCCACGCCGCCTAAGAGGACTAGGTATTGGAAAAAATACCAAATATTAACCATACTAGTAGATAAAATTTTTTTTTTTAAATAAATTTGATGTTAGTATTTATTTAGGAAGGTCATCATCATTTCGTGTAGGTTACATTGTCTATCGACCATGTACACCCTGGTGACAGAGTTGTTCGGAATCGCCTCTCGGTCTCTGACGGCCTGGCCACGGAGACAAGCGGTGCTCCGTCGGTGCGGGAGGCGGAACGTCTATCCGCGACCTGTAGCCCAAAAGCTAACATGTTTTTTATCAAAGTTTTCTAGACATTGCTTACAAAGTACGGTGCATGCAAGTCATATTATTTGAAAGCGTTTGTGGATTACATTATTTTAATCGGAATCATGGCAAATACGGATAATTCCACAAGAATGAGAAATACAAAACATATTTAAGTAAGTAGGTTAGGTACTTGTATGTGTACATATACTTATTTTTAAGTACCTAACTACCTAATACTTGCGAGATCAACATTATAACATAATAATTTATCACGCCAGAATAGTAGTAACCTATTTAAATAAACTTTTTGAACAGTAGACCTCGCGATCACGAACAATTTTATAAAAACGCTACTATGAACTGACTCCTGTTTTTCATAGTAAACCTATGGGGAATCTGTTAATAAATAATACCACAAAATTTTATCTCCATGTTCTTCCCAATAAAAACAAAGCTATTGACAAAAAAAAGCTGTGTGTGTCCGTGACACAAAAATACATCCCCATATCTCAAAATGGTAAGAATTATGATTGTATGGGATATACTATAATTTAATGAGGTAATAACACTGCTACACCTTGTATTTTATTATATTCTATCTGAATATAATTTTAAGTGCTTATATTTTTCAATATAATTCACAGTGTAATTTTAATTATAAGGCCACTCGCCAGCCGCTCGCGCGGTCCGCTCGTTACCACGCGCCATTCGCCTCGCCAGACGCCAGTGCGCGTGGCTTGGTTAGCGCGGCAGTATGGTTTTGTTTTACACGCGCGATCGTTCGCACGAATAGTCGTCGTGGCGAATTTCCCTGTGGCCAAACTGTGACGCGGTTCTTTTAACGGCTTAACGTGCCTTTCGAAGCACGGAATCATCTTTATTATCAGACTATCAGGTGACCACCCCCGGGTCGAAGCTGAACGCCTTAATCACTGGACTACGGAGGCATTCAGGAAGGTAACATAAAGCGTTTACGCTTTATTAATATAACATAATTTTTCCTATCTTTCCATCAACCCATGGATGACATTTAAAAGATTTACAGTCTGTTTAAATTTCACTGTTTATGCTCAACTAGCTGTTTTCCGCAGCTCCGCCTGCGTCAAAATGTAGCCTATGTTTGAGCCCGCGGCTTCTAACTATATATATAGTAAAAGCGTGAATGATATGTTTGTGTCCGGCAGCCTGCTGTCGTCGTGCAGCTCGTTCCGCGAGTCGCAGTACGCGGCCGACGACCACGCCAACATCGACGACGCGCTCGCATCGCTCAACGGTCAGTACTACACACACACACACAACCACACACACACACACACATGTGGCGATAACTTCTGATAGATACGGAGCATATCCCTATAATTGGCGAAATCTATATGGTAAAATCAAATTAATTAAGACGTTACTATACCACAGACTGTCACGCAAAACTTAACACTTTTTTTTTCGTCGGGGCTTAAATAATATTAATATACTTACACCTTAAGATGAGCCACATTAATAATAATTTTATAATAGAGTCGACGAAAAAGTCTGCTCTCAAGTATGTATGGAAAATTAATAAGGCATTTTACAACAATGCACAAAGTGAACATTGTTGTAAAATGAGTAATTTCGTAAAAAGCGATGACTAATTTCAGTATCATCATAAGAAATGCGTTTATGGGAGTTTTCATAAAAAAATAAATTCAAAATAAAATAAAGAAAAAAGAGCGATTGGAAAAGTTGTTTAATACGTTGAACTTAGCCTGTATATGGTTCTATTTGACAATCAATTGATACAAACTTTATTCGCTTTTTTATATTAACAGTTCATCAAGCCACCATAGAGAGATTCAACATACAGACAAACTAGCAACACATTTGCCCTATCGAATGCTGGCCTGTTGTGGAGTGTCGCTATATCATAGTTTTACAATAATTTAACTTGATGCACACGTCCCACCCTGCTGTCGAACGAACTCGTTTTGTAAACAAAACTATAGTAACAAACAACGTGGCATTTGCAGATATTTGGATGAGGTGACTAACATGATACACCTTCAAGGTTATATTTAGAAAAGCCATCTCATCTTCTGCATTGCATTCAGCCGGATTGGGCAATACGAGTATGTAAATACGTTACTCCCGCTGTTACTGTCATTTTCCTATACAACAATAAACCCGACAGCGGAATAATATAGGGGCCGAGTGTAAACGTAGCTTAAGAAATAGTCTCACACGGGCAGCGGTCACACTAAATAACGAATTAGGCACATCCCCCTACACCGCACTGACGATCTGCTGTTCGTGCGACCACCGCCTAAGTTGCAGATAGTCGCGTCATGTACACGCTATTTCGTAATAGAACCAATCAGGGCAGCTCATTCAGTGCCAGCAAGTTATATCAAGAGATCGTAGTTCATATTGCCCGACTACATATTTGCCGAGCCTGAAGTCCATTGCATACAGCGTTTTTTCGTAACTACTCGCTAATCGCGTAATTTCGAACAAAAATTCTGTAATTCTGGAAACATCATAGGACGTTAGATTTCATAAACGCTGTGCGCATGTGCACAAGTGCGAGTGCTGTCGGCGTTGCACTAGCAACGTGTCTGTGTGTGTGTGTGTGCCTTACCGTATCACGCCGCTGTGTGTCGCTACATCAGCCGACATAACATTACCTATTACCACGTCATTGTTGTAGTCAGTCAGCTGGTCAGGTGTAGCGACACACACTTTATACTTTATGCATCCGTTAAACTAGCATTTTTTGTCTGTTGTCCGCTCGCTCAGGTGTATAGCAATAGGTTCGACTTTGTAAGTATACATCGGCATCATCGGTTAGGCTCCCACCCTCTGCCTATACTATTTTAATCTATGTATTTATTTTTGTATCCTCTAATTCTTGACACCAAATGTATTGTATTTTCATATGGTATACATTGTATAATATGGGTATATAGAATCGTGTGTGTGTTGTACGCACGTGGCTGCTTGCATATGCTGAAGTTGGACTTGCGCCGAATTCAAAGCATGCCAAAATTTGGAGTACTTGCCGAGAATGATAGCGAACATGTTCGGGCGAACTTAGTGTCGAAGTGTGATGTAACAATCCTTGCGGTGGCTTAGCTCTACACTCGTGATCTTCCCGGCACGTACTTTATTTCACAACCGTTTCCTATCCCGGGAGTATTGAAGTGTTCAACTAATAAGTTTGCGCTTACGTATATTAAATAGCTTATTATTCTGATTGGATCTACGGAACTTAAGTGTGACTGGTAGACCAGTTGGCAAAACACGAGCATTAATTGTGCACTAGATACAACAAATATTTTGATTAAGAAATATTCAAGGACAGCCTGTAAAATGGTATTTATTTTATGGTAGTCCCTATGTCCGTAGTAGATTAATCGATTAATTATAGTAGATAATGATTAATAAGTAATGTTCATTTTGAAATTATTAAATGACACGTTGTTCTGTACATCAGTCTATTGTTTCTTTTTCTCTGTTATGATTTCTGTTTGTGGATACGTCTGCAGCTGCATTGACTAAATTGGTTAAAAAAATACATACAGACGCACGAAGAACCGCCTCCTTTTTAGAAGTTTGTTAAACATGTGCTTTTTGGCCGATTGGCATTGTATTAAGAATACATTTGAATTTTATAATTCCTCTCTCCTCACACCTTTTGACGCACCATGCCAGACACGCAGTTAGCGTTCACACAAACAATCATATTTCAAATGCGCAACTTGCCTGACGTGCAAATGACCCGATACGCTATGAAACGTATTAGCAATGGCACTATGCTCCAAAAGGTAAAGTAGTGAGGTGTTGCACGTGTAGGCAACCCCTGTCATTGCTTTAAGAAATTTAAAGTTTGAATATATAATTGTAATAATTGTTGTCAAACCAAATAAATAACAAAAGTAACATAACCTAGATCTCTGTGCTCTGTGTCTTTTACACAATTTCCAGTCAAAGCTTACATAATATATCTTTCGCTCTCGTCGTTTCCCACTATATTTATTGTGATGATATGTTACCATAATACAATCCCAACCTGTTTATTTAATTTTGACGTAAAAGGACTATAACTTTTATAATTTGTACAGTATTGGAATTTACAAAAATTATTGTATCTTTTTTGTTTCTAATAATAGCATATATTGGTGTTTAGACCGATTCGCATAAAGAGTCCTGTAATTTGTATTAGTTAGGCATTCACATCCCAATCTATTGTAGATCTGATGTATAGTTAGATAACAGGAAGATAGCTCTTATTTTATTTTAGAATTCCTTACATTTGATATACAATAAACGTAAGCAATTTGCATACGCAAATATTTACCTAATACTCGCAATTATGTGAAGTTAATTATAATTAATAAATTAAATAATACAGTTTCATGAATAAGAATAAAAAAATATTTTTAAAGATGTATAACTTTTGCTTTTTGTAAATTAAAATTATAATAGTAAATTAATTCATTTGCTCGATTTATTTTTAACTCATGTTATACGATTATGAATTTGTATTATTTTGTATATAGTACAAAGTGAAGGGGCTGACCCAATGAAAAGCACCTGAGTCTTGTTAAGGTTTTAGTTATCATAAATAAAAAAAAGTATAACCCGACCAGGAAAAAGAAAATGCAGGATGCATTGACGTCGCTACTAAACACCTTTAAGTGGCAACACGTTGTATGCGACATGTGAACAAATTGACAATTTTCATTTAACGAAATAAAAATCAATCCTTCATTTTTATTGGCGTCAAATATGATAACATGTTTTATATCAGTTTTCTCATAACTATGAATTATTTTTGCCATTTTGATAAATAAATCGTAGGAAATAATCACAAAATACACAACTTCCACTCTTGTCTCTTTTTGTCAGACTTTGAGATGACGGAATGTTACGTGAATACTTAGTTGTTAGTAAAAGTAATTACTTAACCAATACCAATATTTTTCCGCAATATGGCGAAGGCTGCTATTTTTCTGGTTGGGCTTTACTTATGTGCTTTTTAGTATAATAATTTTGTCTCTGTACATCCATTTACAGAGACTAAATAAAAGCAAAATTTCGGTAGACGTGTGCGA
Organism: Euzophera pinguis; assembly: GCA_947363495.1. Lineage (NCBI taxonomy): Eukaryota > Metazoa > Arthropoda > Insecta > Lepidoptera > Pyralidae > Euzophera > Euzophera pinguis. Next base: position 213,682 of record OX376154.1, read on the forward strand.
GCGTAGTGAGAATTGAGTAAATGTTGTGATGTAGGGGGCGTGCGGGGGGCGTCGCCGGAAACGTCCGTGGAGGGCGGGGGCGACACGGACGAGGCGGGCGAGCGCGACGAGCGAACGGAGCGCGGCGAGCGAGCGCGCGGCAAGCGGCGGCAGGCGCGCGCGCCTGTCACCGTGGCCGCGCTCGAGGTGCAGAACGTCAAGCGGGCCATCAACAGATATGGCACGCTGCCCAAGGTAGGCCTCATTAAACATCAAGATGGATACATGCAAACAGGCTAACTTAAGTATATTGTAAAGCTTGTCCAGCACATTCAAAGTTGCTGGTAATTTATGAACAACAAATATTAAAGCTTTGTTGTCATTCATTTTATTATTTATCCACTTTTCAATGTATTACAATTTGCACAAATTTTAATTTAGGGAGCTCGAATCGGCGCGTATCTAGAGTCGCTGAGGCAGAGCGGCGGCGGGCCGGTGTCGACGAGCGGCGGCGCGACGAGCGGCGCGAGCGGCGGCGCGGAGGAGGCGCGCTCGCTGTCGCCGCGAACGGCCCGCGCCGCGCCGCACATGATCCGCTCCAACTCGTCGGGCGGCGTGACGGCCCCCGCACCAGCCTCGCCCCGCGCCGCCCGCGCCGCGCCCCCGCTGCGCTCGTTCGCGGGCAGCCCCGCCAAGCCCCGCCCCCGCCTCGCCGACCTCGAGTTCCCCCCGCCCCCGCCGGACCTCCCGCCGCCGCCAGAGGACTCACACCCGCCACCGCCACCGCCACCAGATACCAGTAGCTCACCACCTGACGTACGTAGCCTGCCTTGCTAGCTAAGGCTGGTGTATTATTTTCAGTGACTAATAAAAATAAGTGTGAATCTAAGTTACAATTCGATAACAATAAAAAAAATATTAATGCACTCCCTGGTTGACACAAAATGCTTGACAAACATGAAAATCTGCGCGCTCGTCTTGCTTTGCTCCATTTAAAAAACAGTTAACATAGCTGTACGAATTAATGATATCAAATTACACATAATCCTATATAGAAGCGACGTTAATTGGCTAGTCAACTAAAAAATAAATTGTGTATTTTATATATTTTATTGATAGCAATAGAATATTTTGGAGATACAATTTAAACGAAAAAATTCTTAAAATTATATTTATTTTGTTATTTAATTTTAAAGATTCTATAGTTCTGACGTCACGCAACGATAATGGCTATCTCGAACTGCCAGAAAGCAAAAATTACTAAGGTATTAAAAAATATGTATGTCAGTGTCAAATGTCAAAGTCAAGATGGACCGCGAGCCGCGAGTTGGTTCTTGTTTGTTTACAATCGCCAAATATCTAGGTATTTACCCCATGTCTCGTATCTATTGCATATTGGCCTGTTTATTGGACTTTACTGCCGTCCCTTCATCCGTTGACATCAGATTTTTCAATAATTGGACACCGATTCTTTAATAAAATGTATGAATGAATGTAATGAAGATGTAGTTAGGTTATGTAGGGGTTATGTTTATTTGAACAGAGATGACATTTGACATGGGTGACAAGTACGTGAAGCGCCTAATTAGCGCTACCAAACAAAAAATATTTATTCACTACCCTGTGCTACCAACCTAAAAAAATAAATGTGAATAGCCGGAAGTTATCCGGCTACGTCATAAGTTAACTTTGCTAAAAAATTAAAGTCATTGGGTTTTCTGCGATTTTCTTTAAAAATACTTGCTTATCTAAAGATCTGATGAAAAAGTTTACTAGCCAATTGTGATAACGTGCATTGCAATGCAGGAGCGAGGTTCAGCAGAGCGCCTCGCGAAGCAATCGATGAAGGAGATGCTGGAGCTGAAGCTAGTGGCGGAGATCAAGGAGCGCGCCGACAAGAAGAAGCACTCGCAGGCGGACTCACCCCCCGCGCTCGCCCCCTCCGCCGCCGGCCCCGCTCTCCCCTCCGTCGCCCCCGCCGCGCACGACGACCCCGCCACGAGGCTCGTCTGCGAACTCTCTGCTAGTCTCAACATGGAGCGAACGAGGAATCATCATGAGAAGGTACTTGTAATACCACTCTATCGCGCGTTTTCCCAGTTGTTTCCCAAGTTGGATGCTTGGCGTCCGCTTTCCTATTTTTTTCACTGCACTTGTTGGCAAGTTCGCGGACGCTTCTATTTTCTTTTCTCATAACCTTATGATCTGTTCCCTTGTCCCGTCTCAGCCAAAAAATAGCTCAACCAATTTTGTTAAATTATACATCGTTATATGACTTAGTTTTTTTGGAGCGAGTGTCCCTGGTCAAGAATGTAAAAGATCAAAATGACAGATTTTTGGCGTCAAAAAGTTTGTCTTCAAATTTTTTCGGCCTGAACATTATAGTTTGGTTTCAAAAGAGAGGGCCTATAAAGGCGATTACAAAAATATACACGTTAGAAACAGGATTATTTTACCACATTTGACTTGGCTGGTATTACTATTTCATTAAGTGTTATGCTAGTCGGGACTCAGGAATTTCAAAATAAGTAACCAAGCAACAATTTTCTAACTATTTATTTTGAATCTACCATCGGATCGGAAAGTAGTTATCGTTTTAAGAAGATTCGGCATGAAACTTAACTTTTAAACAATTTGTTTACAAGTTTTATATTACACTTTAATTTTATTTCAATCTAGAATAATGGACTGATATTACCAATAGTTAACAATAGACCAATGATTTATAATATTAATAGGAATAAATAATACTTATCGTGTTCTATGATCGACAGCCAAGCGAGAGCTCTTGCTTGTGCGACATGCCTTTTTATAAGCAATCCTTATCCCACACTCGTTACCATCTCGCTGAAGATGGTGGGATTGCTGGCACGAGTACGATTGGTCAAATTATAGACTACGACATTTTACATTGACAATTTACAATATTTCTCAATAAAGTTTCTAACTAATAATTTATACAAAAATAGCATAATATTACATTTTTGCTGTCGCGCCAACAAACATGACATTATATAATGTTCAAAAGTATTTGTGCATGTGAAATCCCAAATTTAATGTCGTATTCCGGGGTCGAGAAGTTTTTTTTACCAAAAAAAGTAACTTTTGTTAAAAGACAAAATTAACATTATTTATATACACTTTTTCTCATTTATTAAAAATATCAAACACGTTTTTTCAAGTGATCAAAAAGTAAAAAAAAAAATCATTTACACGATGTGATGACGAACAATATATTGTTTAAATTATAGTGTCATAACTATTGAACTATAGATATAGTAAACGTTTCGCCTGTGTCGTACGCTAGAGCGAGCCGGAAGCGCCGAGCCAGACGGTGTCGCCGATCGACCTGAAGGCGGGGCTGCGGCGCACCTTCAACCATATCGACCAGAAGAAGCAGGAGCCCGACAAGGGGACCGACTTCAAGGCGCAACTCAAGAAGGTAACCAATAGGGCCTTCAATAAATAAATATTTAGGGACAAATCAAACAGATTGAGATAAAAAAAAGAAAAAAAAGTAAGTTCGAGAAAAGAGCATTTTTCCATCACAACAGGCAGGCGTGTTAACCAAAAAATATATACGACGTGTTTTTTCTTTTCAAAATTAAAGAAAGAATGATAAAGATATGGCGCGTTAAAGTTCCGTGTGACGTCACAGTGTGCTACACTTTTTCGCAATATGTGACGTCACGAGCCCCCACTCCTAAACTTTGGTGCGATATATCTTTATAATTTATCGCTCAATTGACAAAAGAAAAAATACGTCACTGTATTTTGATTCTCTAAAAGATGGACTAATTTTAATATTAGTCTTTTGACCCTGGAAACTGGCCTATTATTATCATCTTTATTATCAGACAATCAGGTTATTAAAGCCTCCAATCTCAACCAAATTGGTAACGACTAAATAAAGTATGCTTCTCGTGGGAATCTGAACCACGACCTGGGGGTCTACCGCCTAACTAGCGTCGATTTCAAGCCGACGTCGTATTCCGATTACGATGCCGATGCCGTCGATATCATTTCATTGGTACCGCGCAATGATAGCGGCGTCGCCTTGAAGACCGTCGAATACAAGTGAACGGAAAAAAGAGCGTCGATTTGCGATTCATTTTACTCAATTTAAACACATTTTTTTATAGTACTTTGTTTTTTAATTTAATAATAATGTTAAAAAACAACAATTATTGGTATAGTTTTGATTAAATAAGTAAAAAAAATTGATTGGAAGGTGGTACAATTGCGTATATATATATATATAATTGTGTTTTATCACATTATCAACAAATGCGTTCCGTAAAACCGAACGGGGTAATATTTGACAATTACGAATTCATAACCTCACTTAAGTCACTTTGTTTATTGACGTGATTGTGTAGTGAATTAAAAAACAGTAAGTAAATAACTTGCTTTTTTGTTATTATATGATAAAACAAACATTCAGCTAGTTGCACAGACCTCTGGGACTTTATTCCTTTGTAATTTGTAGATGCCAGCACCAAGAAAAGTGAGCCTTCAGCAGGTGGAAATCCTGCTAAATTACATGGAGGACCACATGGATATGGCGAAAGGGCAGGCCTCTGACACCCCACAAGCCAAGGTGGCAGTTCGGAGGCTGTGGAGGAGTTAGCGGCCACACTTAACGCCCAAGGCACGGGCGTACATAAAACTTTTTCGGAGTGGCGGGACGTAAGTGTATACAAATCTTTCTAAGTGTGTTATTTATGCTTTGTGTCAAGGGTATTCATTTCCTATATACACCCATAATGAGTATGTTTTTAAGTGTGTCTTTTAACCTATATTTTGTTTTTATTAACACAATGTTTTTCTGTGATGCTTGTTGCACGAAACTAAATCTTAAAAATTAAAGGGGGTCTTCATACAAAAAACGTGTTTTTTAGCGTTTTAAAACATTACAAACTAAGTATGGTTATCAGTCTGTGATGCCCGTAGTATACAGTGGCTTTGCTTAGTTTGGGACGGATGACTGTGTGTGATTGTATTAAATCTTATTATTTTTTATTGTATGTTTATTATCTTATCAATACTTAATATCACTTATGTCTTGTTTTAGGTACCGTGGAGATACCACAGCCTCGGTGGGCTTGGGAGGCCGAGCAGGATCGGCGGGCGCTGGACGAGCGCCGACTGCAGGCGGAGGAACGAGTTGCTGACGCTAGAGTCTATGGCTAGGTCGATGGCTTCACGTCTGGAAGTGGACCAACGCCTAGCCGACTAGTTTTATTTGTTATGAACCTAGTATTTGAATGATTTATAAATAAATAAAAAACAGAAGAAAACTTAGTCATTTATGTACTTACCCTACACATAAACTAAAATTAAGTACTTACATTTGTACAACTATAATAACTTATTTACAATATGCAATTTGATACATAGAAAAAGAGTACTTATACAAAAAAAAACCTCAATCTTCAAAGCCCCATTCCGGTGGTTGTCCACTTCTCTCCTCTGGTATCTTCTTTACTCTGCAATAAAGTGTCTTTTTAACATTTGATTTGAGAAAGATCATTATTTAAAGTTATAAATGTTCATTTTATTTTACAATATATCTACCCAAAAGCACTAAAGGTATAATTCTCTTATTAATCTAGATATATATACATACCTAGCGTCGTCGGTTGCGCCACAACCAAATGACCACACTTTGCCTATCAGCACTTAAACGCCCATCATCATCGGCTGGCACTGGCAAGCGAGGAGGCTGTCGCTCTGCATTGCGACGCATTGCATCGCTGTCAACCTCGAAGTTTGGGTCGTTTATTAGATTATGAAGAACAACACACGCATTCATAATCTGTGCAGTCTTTCTTGGTGTATAGTGCAAAGTTCTATGAGCCAAGAGACAGCAAAACCGGGACTTAAGTACCCCGAAGGCTCACTCGACCACATTACGTGTCCGCACGTGGACTGCTGTGTAATTGGCTTCTGGAGAATTTGGTAGGGTGCCGAGGATGGGAGTCATCATCCATTGTCGCTGGGCATAGCCAGAGTCACCTGAAATATAATTAAATCTTTGTTAGTTTTTTTAAATACCTCTCTTTTTTATTTTGTTTTTCATATATAATGAATGTGCACTCATTTTTCAACTCCACTACTTGCATGTCTTATGTAGAATATTATGTATTACAAATATAATTTAGACAAATACTAATCAACTTTTTATGGACCAAATAGTATTTTATAGATTGACTAGAATGTAAAGTAATATGACTGTCAATCATTTCCTTGTGACTGCTATTTGAGACATAATCTAAGGTATCATAATATCCAACTTACCCAACAACCAGTAAACCTGCCCTTCATCATGCAGTCTCATTATGGCTGTGTTGACAGGAGACATGTTCCATACATGGGAATCATGGCTTGCACCACCAAAAGATGCATCAACATACAAAATCCTGAGATCCGCATCACAAATCTAAAAATAAACAAATAACAATAAGTAGGTACCATTGGTGGCTGTAACTTTTGGGTAGCATGCATTTATTATTATTAAGTACAAGTGTGAAATTTGCAATAACATACCTCCTTGCTACCGAGTCTCGTTCTGTTTGAGTATGTGGAAATTTTATATACTTTCTGAGTATTTCAGGCCTGTTAAGAGCCTCGGTGACCTCTTGCAAGCATTCTGATGTTGATTGCTGGCTAAGGTGAAGAACGTCGTTATCTCCTACACTTCCTTGGTAACTGCCGGTAGCGTAAAAGTTCAATGCCGCTAACACCTGAAACAAGCAAAATATTTTAACACTTCAGCATTTGTCAATAGGTTACCTAAGTTTAACAAATGAAGTACATACCTTAATTTCGGGTTTTATTCCACTGCTCCTTTCATTTGTGGGCAAAAACGGAATGATGTCCCCGCATAGCCTGACAAATGTAGCTTTGTTCACGCGAAATCGTCCTTGAAATTCCATCTCAGGCAGCAGCAAAGGCTGCGCCACTGCGCGCTGTTGGCGTCTCCGCTCAATGTTGAGTTTTTTCAGCCGCTGCTCCTCCGCTGCACCCATGAGCGCCATCCAAGCCATGGTTTCCCGCCTTTGTCCTAAAACACACAAACAAACAAAAACGAAACAAAATTTGTGAAATATGACTATACAACAATAAGAAAAAGCCTAAAGCTTTCGTAATACAGCAATATAATTAAAAAAAGCAAGTTTAATTGAAGAATATTTCTTATCGACGGTTCAATGCGGTATCCCAAGAGTCGCCGTATTCAATTTGAAGCGTCGGTATCGGCTTGAAGCCGATGCGTCGGTGTCAAAACTTTGCGCGGTAGCTTTTATCTGTCAAAATCACTGAAACCATTCGTTCAATTGGCGTCGTAATCGTCTTCCAAATCGACGCATCGATATCAGGGAATGCGCGGTACAAAATCAGCGTCAACTGTCAAATTGAATTCGATGCCGACGATAATTTGAAATCGACGCTAGTTAGGCGGTAGACCCCCTGGTCTATGGGAAACGCGTTACCCACTGAACCCACTGATGCAGTTATACAATTTTACAATACTATTTTTTAGCTTTATTTGGGACAAAAAATAGTCTCTGCCTAACCCTAAGGGCAAAAGGCGTGATGGTATGTATGTAAAAAAAAACAATACAATATTTGTCATTATAGCCCGACCAGGATAATAAAAACCCTGCATTGGCGTCGCTACTGATCGTCTTTAGGTGGCAACATGTTGTATGTGTCATGTCAACAACAAAATTGACGATGTCATTTAATTAAATAAAAATCAATCCTTCGTTTTAATTCGCATCAAATATGATAACATATTTTATATAACTTTTCTATCATTACTATATATTATTTTTACCATTATGATAAATATTTACACAACGTCCACTCCTGTCTCTTTTTGGCAGATGACATTGAGATGACTTGAATATCTAGTTGCCAGTAAATTAAATTAGTTGTAATATTTTGCCGCCATATGGCCAAGGCTGCTATTTTCTTGGTCGGGCTATAGAATTAAATACTTCTAAAATACAAATAGTATAAATTATCATCAGTTTTCGAAATATATTTATTCATCTGTAACAATATGCATACACAATTATAAGGAAAGTTATTGTAACATTCCATTCCAAGGCATGGAAGATATCGTATGTACAAATGTTTTTCTGAATGATTTTGCGGAGTGAGTTACGCTGTACTGGTACGCCAGTACTATTATCTATTCTGTGCCTCAAGTGTAAATCAATCAAATCCTTTTTTTTCTCTATCGCCCCTTAATTAGAACTTTCATGAATGTATGTTTGACGATAAAGGTGGATACGAACAAAAAGAGCAATAGCAACATGAAGGAGACGGACGAGAGCGGTCGCTCCATCATCGACTTCAAGTCGCGGCTGCGGAAGGTGGACGGTGCCGCCACCAACGGCGGACTTCGGAAGACTAGCGAGCAGGTGGTATTCACAGTTTGACCACAGATTACATAATATGTGCGCGCCGACTTTACCGATTACCCTTATACAAAGTCATACACTTACGTACTTACGCCACCTATCAAAAACGTGAGAAATAGATTTATTTGAGATTTAAAACTTTTTAGATACAACATTTAATCATCTTGTGATAGAATTTGGGTATGTAAAAAAAGTGTTTTAAAAATTACTGTTCTTTTCACTTGCCCTTCCCCAACGCAGTAATCCATAGGACATTAAGCTTTGAAAGTAACTAAAGTAGACTAGCTTAGCAGTTGCCATATCAGTTATTTGTCTGATTTTTCTTACAGCATATACCGCAGAGCTAAGTTTTTTAGAGAGAGTTGAAATGTGCGAACCCCATTGCAATTTTGAATCATTTTGATTCCTAGAAAGGTGGTGACCAGAGATGTGAATTATTTGAAATATATATATTCGAAATGCAAATACAAAATGCAAAATACCTATTTTTATTTTGAAATACTTTTTTTCTTAATGTATTTTGTATTTTATTTGAAATACTTTATATAAATATTTAGTATTTATAAAATACAAAATAGTTTTGTTACATTTTTAATTAATTTTTCCTATTTTTCATTCTTATATCCAAGATTACCATAATTATGAACGCACTGATCGTGATCGTAGTGTTGTCATTGTCAACTAGAACAATTATACCAACATTGCGGTCCGTGCGAGCCAGAAAAAAAAACATTGCGCGTCAGTCAACTGTCAAACCAGTCAAACCATCGTCAAACAAACTTGAGGTCAAAGGCGCGCAAATTTTTTAATGGATACCATGTCACCTACCATATCAATTGTAGAAAATGAATCCTTTAAGGCTCTAATCCAGGGGGGGGGGGCGCCCCCCTAGTGGGGCGTAGAGAGATGTCAAGGGGGGCTTGAGACGTTTGTGTTTTTAATAGAAAAATTATTTTAATGCGTTAATGAAGTAAACACTGTAGGTAGAATATCACATTAATTCATTCAGTCGATCACCGTTTGCGAGACTGATTTTTCAGCTCAGTTTTAATAAAAACTAAGCAGCGAAATCGTCTGGGCGTCGATAGCGACCTGATGGTAGCTCTGGCAAAAACTGAACCTAGGATCGACCAACTGGTACAGAGAATGCAATGTTGAATGTTCTTTTTGTACAAATTACATTAAAATAAATGTTTTTAAAATAATGCGATTTTTATTGTAGGTACTTACTTACTGAAAAATTTATTGGGGGGGGGGGGGGGCGATTTGTGATCATGGGAGCGTTGATGTAAAAAAGGTTGGGAAACCCTGCTCTAATTGAAGGTGCACAGCAATTAAGTGTTCCACCGAAAATAATGTGCAGGCAAACATGTAAAAAAAAAATTGCAGAACAATACACAGAATATATAGAAAATACAAAAAATAATTGAGAAAGGTTGATTTTATATGTACCACAGCTGATATATGGTCATCATCTAAGAGAAGCTACCTGGGCGTAACTGCTCATTGGATTGATTGTGATAAATTTAATCGGAAAAGTGTAACTTTGGTTTGCAGAAGATTTAAGGGAACACATAGATGATAAAGTAGCTGAGCTGATTGCAGAGATTCATTCTGTTGAACGACTATTTTCTTTTGGTGGAATGATTATGAGGCCCCATAGGCGGAACATGAAAGATGAACTCTTTGAACAAATACTAGTTTTAAAATCAGTTAAATAAAAATAAGTGCTTATGCTTAACAAGGTATTTTATTTTCAAAACTTATTTTGAAAATACGTATTTTGCATTTTGTATTTAAATACTTTTATTTAAAACTATTTTGTATTTCTATTTGAAATAGTGCTAACAACTATGCATTTGTAATTTGTATTTAAATACTTTTACTAAACTATTTTTCACATCTCTGGTGGTGACATTTACAAGAACTAACTTTCCTCCATTTAACATTATATCTATTTGAGTCTTTCTCACATTTGGTAGAGGAAATTTAATGCATTGGGTCTTATTAGCATTCAGAATTAAGTTGTTTGGCAATTTGATATTGTGGACAATGCATCATTCACATGGTCGACACTTCCGCTATGGCGATCAATTTTGAAAATCAAACTGTCTGCAAACAAAACTATGCCAGCCTTTTTTTCAACCGCGTAAGGCAAGTCATTGAGGTAAATCAAAAAGAGTAAGGGTCCTAGTATCGAGCCTTGGGGTACGCCTATTACTTAAATATGAAGTCAATAACTTTATTGCTTTAGCGTCAAAACCATAATTTGCAAGCTTGAGCAGAAGTGTCTCATGATCATCACAGTCGAATGCCTTGGAAAGGTTACAGAACACTCAAATAGCATCCAGAGACTCCTCCCAGGCGGTGTAAATATGAGTGATAAGAGCCACTCCCGCATCGGTTGTTGATTTGCCGGCAGTAAAACCAAACTGTTGGCTATGAAAGAGATCATAGGCCTTAAAGTGCCGCAGCATTTGATTGAGCATAATCTTTTCTAATATTTAATCAATACGAGCAATATAGAGATAGGTCTATAATTGCAAGGCTCCAACTTCTCTCCTTTTTTAAATAATGGGATTAATTTACTATACTTCATTAGATTTGGGAAGATGCCTTGATCAATACATTCATTAAATATATAAGCCAAGTCAGGAGCAACAATACCAATGATGTGATAAATTACACTAACAGACCAGTGATCCTTAGATTTTTTCAAGTTAAGCTGTTTAAATGTTTTAATAATATCACTGGGATCAATATGCGAAAACTTAAAGTTGGACTCACAAGATGTGACATTTGTTTTAAGTAGTGTTTCAGCAGCCTGAGGGCTTGAATTTATATTTGAAGTTACATTGAAGCGCTCCCTTTAGACAAATGCCTTTGTCTTTTTTTAGGCAAGGAGCCTCTATGGCACAAAATTATTAATAGTACTATGCCTATGGTTTGACCAAACAAGTATCAAACTGCACCATGTTTAGTTGGTCGACCCTGTAATGTTATTGCCAAATGTAAGTATGTCTCACTAGTTTTAAAACTTTTGATCTTTTAAAAGTCAAGTGGTAGATATGGTTATGGCACGGCGAATTTATATTAACTTTTTCACTGATATGCCGCCTCTGATCTCATGTTATTTCATATCAGAGTTCGCCAGAAGACAGCAAGAAAAGCGACGAGAGCGAGCGGGCGGAGAGCGTCGGGGGCGGTAGCGGGGGAGGTGGGGGTGTTACCGGGGGAGGAGGTGGGGTAGGAGGGGAGGAGGAGGACAAGCGACGCAGTACGGGCAGCATCAGCAGCCTCAAGAAGCTATGGGAGCGCGACGACGGACACGACACCTCGCCGGAGGACACAGGTACTGCTTTGCTTTCTTCCGACACGGGTTTGGAGAACTTGCCCAGTCCAGCAACTAACTAATCCATCATTAATCAGTTTCTTGTCCGTGTAAACGTAGCATTATTGCAAATTAAATATTTTGAAGAAGCGGTTTTTAACCAACTGCCAAAAACTACAAAAAGGAAAGGTTCTTGGTTCTGCTATAAATATTGTTTGTCATTGTCATTACATGATTCTAAAATGATTTTTGTAAATATATTGTTTAAAAGGTGAGTGTTTCGTATCTTTCGCACATTTACTGTTATGAATATTTTGGAGTCGAATTAACTTATAAAGCATTGACTTGGAGTTAGTAGTAATATTATATATATAATATTACTTCAAAGTAGTATTTTGAAGTAATATTACTACTTAAAAAAAAAGCGCAAAAATAACACACGAGAGATAATGAAAGATGGCGTAGTATTATCAAATAAGGAATGCGTGGAAGAGTTTGCAAATTATTTTGAATCTGTGTATGACCCAAAAAAGCCTATGCTTGATGCTTATGTCTGAGGCGGGGGGAGGTGGGGCGTATCGGGTTCACATTGGTGAGCTGCAGTTATGTGACGTTCAACGAGCCCTACAGCAGCTGAAGCCAAAAGTCAGCATGTCCAGACGGTATACCGCCTTACATCTTTAGGGATTGCAGACCAGTATTGGCCGAACCACTATTGCAAATTTATAATTTGTGTATAAAGTCTGCTGTTTTCCCGGATGTATGGAAAACTACGCGAGTAGTTCCGATACCAAAAGGGCAATTGGGAAACGCTATTGAGGACCACAGACCAGTGGCAGTACTATCAATTCCGGCGAAGGTGTATGAGTCGACGGTTAATAATAGCATTTTTCCCCAGGTAAGCGCTCAACTTTCTGACGCTCAACACGGTTTAAGACCAACAAAGAGTACCATATATATTATATTGTGCCACAATATATATATACATATATATTATATTGTGTCTATAGTGCCGACGGTGGACGGTGGGGGGCAGGCGGATATGGCCTACTTCGACTACAAAAAACCTTTCGACTTAGTCGATAATGACACATTACTGACGAAGCTGGCACGATTTGGCTTCTCCCCGCTGTTGCTGAGGTTATTCGCAAGTTATCTGAGTGATAGGAGGCGGCAATGTGTGGAGTACCCAGGGCATCTTTCTAAGTCATATTTCACTAGATCAGGAGTAAGTCAGGGCAGTAACCTTGGGCCCTTGCAATTCATCCTAATGATAAATGACCTCCCGCTAGTGGTAAAAGAGTATAAATGTTTACTTTTCGCTGACGACCTCAAACTGACAAGGACAATAACATGTACAGAAGACTGCGAAAAACTTCAGGGTGATATTGACAGGGTCGTAGCTTGGAGCACACATAATCATATGGAATTCAACTCCACGAAGTGCGTAACGATTACATTCTCACGGGCGCGCACCCCGATCCAATATGATTACAACATGAACGGGGTTACTTTGCAAAAGGTAAATGAGGTGAGGGACCTGGGCGTGACTTTTAGTACAGACATGACATTCAGGATGCATATTTTAGAAAGCTTTTAGGAATCTAGGTTTTGTGCTGCGTACTGTGAAGGGCTTTACATGCCATCATATGTCTGTATAATACCCTGGTTCGCAGTCAACTTGAAGTGAACTCTATGATCTGGGATCCCCATGAAGCCAAATATAGTCTGATGCTGGAAAAGATACAAAACAAGTTTGTTAGGTATCTTACATGAGACTGTATGGAGTTTACCCGTTCTACCCGTTGGTGTATCCTACTTTGTTCATTATAGGGATGGTTGGATATGAGGAACTAAAGGTGAGAAGGCAAGTTGCCCTTATAAAATATCTGTTAAGGGTCTTAAGGGGGGAAATTTCTAATGCGGATGTGTTATCGGAAGTGTGTCTCTGTGTGCCGAATGGATATTTATCGCGCCGCCGCCGGCCGCCGCTGCTGGCACTGCCGAACGCACGCACTAACTTGATGCCAGAAGCCCCACTGACGCGAGCGTTGCGAACACTGAATGCTGTGGTTCTTGAGATCGACCTATTTAGTTGCACTATGAGTGAATTCACAAGTATATCATTATCGAAAATTTGTTATAAGGCATAAAATATATGTATTGTAAATGTATATTTAAATAGTGCTACTCTATCGCAATGGACTTATCCGTAATGGTAGATGTGCAAGTGGAAATAAATATTATTATTTTTTTTGTACGTGCGGCTGGATAAGTTTTTTTCTAATATATTATACGGCCCTGGATTACGAGCATTTTGAGGCTATTGTTATTTTTTTAATCTTTCGAGTAAAAAATAAAACATAAGTACCTATGATTGTCGAACTCTGCGTTCAGAAAATGTGTTTATTTTTAACCGACTTTAAAAAAAGAAGATTTCTTTCACGGAGGAGCATCACGTGCACATTGCCGATCCTTAAGAAATATTTCACGACCCTGTTGAAAACCCCCATATTGCAGTCTCTCGGGAAAACCATGTTAAGGAGCTCATTTCATAGTCTCAGCGTAGGTACGTGGTAAAAAGTGTCTCTTAAAGTGCACTGTACGTGATCCTTTGTATTATGATGATATCCCTTCTTGGTATTATATTGATATACATATTATATATGAGGATCAACTCCCTGTCGATGACGGGAAGTGTAAATGTAAACGGCTTTAAGAATTTAAAATTTTACTTTTGTCAAGTCAGAAATAATAAATTCTTATGTATGATTGTCAAACTCAGCGTTCATAAATTAATTTGAGATATTTCAACCGACTTTCTTAAATGTGTGGTTAGGTTCTTAATTCAGCTGTATTTAAGTATTTTAGCTTGCTGCAAATAAGACAGTAGATACACGTTAGATAGGTGTCTATTCTGTAGTAGGTACTGTGCTGAAATTGCAAAAGAAGTGATAAAAAGTGAAAACAGTTTTATTTTTACAACAACTATTTAGTAAACAAAAGACTACCGTAAGCAGTCACCGTAGCCTATGGGCGCCTGCAATGTCAGATGATTTTCCCAATCTATAGCTGAAGATAGCTATAGAGTTGCGGTAATAGAATAATGATTTTACCATATGCAACTTTTGTTGGCGACGGTACGAAGTTTGCCGGGTCAGCTAGTATTTAATATAAAGTCGTTCGACTACAAGGTCGATTAACCTCTCCATCTTTATGTATGAATCTGCATAAAAACATCTGCAAGACAGCCCCAGAAAATGACTAAAAAATGATTTTATAAGAAAGATTTTACATCGATGCCGTTGTGTTATTGCAGGCGGTTCGTCAATAGGTCGCAGCGGGCGGCGCGAGGACAAGCCGGCCGTGCCCAGCAAGCCGGCAGTCAAAAGCAAGCCCAAGCCGGGCATCTACGCCACGCCGCGGCCGGACGACGACGACCCGTTGGCGCAACTGCGGACCGCGCTCGCCTTTTGTACCAACGAGGTTTGTGCCACAATAACAGCGGCGAGCCCGATACTTATTACTACTTTGGTTATTTCAAATAAAAGATTTATTATTATTATCTCTTTGTTTATTCTATTCTTTATTTAAGAGTGGTTTTTTTTTCGATTATTCTGCACCATGGCCTGTCCTGCCCGTTGCAACCACTCGCGTGTATTTCTTAATTGATTAGTTGTATTATTTTTCTCTTATTTATTTGTTTCAAAAGTGAAAAGATAAACAGTCACCAAAAATAAAATGTTCGTAAGGATTGAGGAGCCACAACAGATTTTTAATTAAAACATATTGCGCTATTGAGTAAGTCATTAAATATTTATGTAGCCGTAATTTTGGAAATTGTAGTACTTAAAATATATAAAAGTTATGGCCATTTAAAGGTGGTGCCTCAGTTCTGACGTCAAGACTGATGGACGTCAGAACTGAGGTACCATCAGTCCAGACGTCAGAACTGAGGTACCATCAGTCTGGCCGTCAGAACTGAGGTACCATCAGTCCAGACGTCAGAACTGATGGTACCATCAGTCTTGACGTCAGAACTGAGGCACCACCTTTAAATCCCCTTCATGCGTTTTCAGGTGGCTGCTCAGCTTTGACGTCAGGTCTAAGGAGCCACTTTTAAATGACCATAACTTTTATGTATTTTACTACAAATTCCAAAATTACGGCCACATAATTATTTCATCACCTACTAAATAGCGCAATATGTTTCAAATTAAAAGTTGTTGTGGCTCCTCAATCCTTAGACACATAAAATAATGACGCAACAAATGTTTACAGTCACTGAGCCGGACTCGTTCTTGTACCATGTATCATTGAGTGACAGTGTTTTATATTACGCGTATAGTAATTTAAGTTAATTGTATTTGGTAAACTCATATATTATCGTTAGGAAATTAAATTAGTTGTATTTACAAAATTTATAAGTTCTCGTGGCGGGGACTTCAAATGAAACATTTTTCAAAGGCAGCTCTATTTTTATTGAACTGGGAAATGGACTTATTATATAAAACAAGTATGAGCTCTTTGACCTAAAACCCGAGCAGAAAAAGAAATAGTGGAGGAATCTATCTATTTTTAATAGGGTTACCATGATTATGTTTTTAATTGGGACAAACTATTTCAAACTTCGTAAATACTGTACTTAAGTAGCTAGCTAGATAGCTTAGCGGGACGTGATTGTTGGTGACGCATACGCGAATTGAGCAACAGCGGGTGCGACCTAACTTGGAGTGGACAAAACTTGGCGTATAAAGTTCAGTCGTTGTCCTGCTTGTCTTGGAGCCAAGGCCACTAGTAAACTTTCCTTGTCTTCCCCGAGGGAGCCAATAGGGGAGACATGTCTATGAAACGTTATTTTCGACTAGATTTCAAGTTCCCAAAAGTCTGCACAGAACTACTTGGGAGGAGGTTAGCACCTCCTCACTCGGAACATTTGATTGCGTCTGAAAAAAACTCTGCATAAAGTACCACCTTTCCCCTTTTTTCCAGAGGAGCGTGGTCACCCTATTTTGCACAAGTACCAACGTGATAAAGCTTGTATTTGCTAGAGACAGGTTCCTCCACTATTTCTATCTCGCTTGGCTCTGCCTTGCCTCTATGCAAATTTGCAGAAGTACTCAGTCCTGTTTAATAAGTCCACTGTAAGTGAACTAGGACAATATACTTGACGTGACACTATTTATTTCATTGTCTATTGGTCTCGGGTGATTTAATCGCGTGTGTGTCAGGTGCGTCGCGGCGGCAGCGGCACGTCGCGGGGCTCGCTGTGGCGGCTACAGACGTCGGAGCGGCTCGCGCAGCTAGCGGCACGCTGCGTGTCGGCGGCAGCGGCGCCCGGCTCGCCCGCCACACTGCGACTGCCGCTACGCTCGGCCGCCGCGCGACTGGAGGCCACGGCGCGCGCGCTCGCCTCGCCCGCCCCCCTCCACCACCACCACGCCGAACACGTTGACCAGGCGCTCACGCAACTAGCTGAACTTGTCAATAGGTCAGTCGGTGCTCTAAAACTCTATTCAAACTGAAGAGAATCCCGCGCGGGACGCCAACAGAAATCAGAATACGTAGAAGTGCCATAAGCAGATCAGTTAACTTTTTCATACGCTACGGCACTTCTACCGATTGTTATTTCTATGGGCGTCCCGCCAGTCGCGCAGAGACGCGTCTGTTTTAACGGTCCTTTACGCTATCTAAATCAATGTTTGCTACAGTTCTTTGAAAAGCCCTAAAGTTGCTTGCTTGTTTTTTCAGTAAATCGTCAATTTTGTTGTCAGTTCACCGTGATTGGGATTTTTGAAACGATGGTGATTGGTTTCCAAAGTTACAAAGAGGAGATGCCGTTTGAAATGGCGCGAGGATGTGGGAAACCAAGCACCCCGCACGTCTGCCTTCCGCCCCGTGTAGCCTCACAAATACTTTCTTACAAAACGCTTATTACGACATCTTCTCTTTGTAATTGCTCCATGGTGTGGAGAGTCGTGGGTTTGATGACCGACGACGGCCTAATTTCCGTCTTGGGATCGTATGCTTGAATCGTAGATCGTATTTTTTATAGTTGCTTTTGACTACATCGTACATGTTTTTGGTAAAATAAACGTCAGATTTGTCAGAATAAGCCCATAACTGAACATGATTGTTATAGATCTCCTGCCAATAGCCATCGAGAGTAGAAACCTTGTGATTGATATAAAGTACTGTTTTCCTATCTTTGCCATCCTTTTTAAAGTTAAACATATAGTTGATCAATTGCATCAATGATAAGTTGTTGATTTGAGAGTAAGTTTTCCATAGTTCGGTAGGTATATGTTAAGAAAAGTTGATAGAAATGTTTGAATAAGTTAGGTAAGTAAATACCTGGTAGCTTCTTCATATGCTGTTGCTGATGCCAGTACCTTGATAGACCGACGTTGTTAGCGTGTGAACTTGTTTCCACACGCAAGAGTGACCATAAAGTGATCCAATGGGTAAGGTAAGACACGCGGCACAAAATCACTGAACACACGCGAATGTCCCACATTTTCCGAAGGCTCGAAGGACGAGCTTATGTATGAATTATTAGTAATGTGGAGGAAAATGATAAAAGTGTTAAAAAACTGAGTTATATTGTCCAAGCCTTAAATTACTTGATAAATGATTGTAAGAACGTACGATGCGCTTGGTGATCGAAAACAAACTATTTGCTAAATTGTGAATTTACATAAACGCGGCGAATATGGCTGACGCGGCGAATTATATTTAAAGTAAATGGCCCGTAAAATTAGTACGCACAGTTCATCCGATTGCTATAATTGAAATTTTCTTATAGTTCTGACTTATAGAAACTTCGATAGTATTTCTAAGATATAACATATGGAAACTGATGCTACAATAAGCGGAAATCTGCGCAACACCCCAGAGGAAAGTCAAATTCGAGATGTATTGAAAAAAAAATTTGGCGGCTAACTGCAGAAAATCCTATCAGTCTGCCATTCGACTCAATCTCTAAAAGCCCCAAGAATCGACGTCCTGAAACGTTGCCCCAAACTGTAAATAATTTTTAGTTTTAATTTTCTTTTTAATTTAATTTAGTGCGTACATTGTCAATATACATGTCTTTTCTAGATCGATATCGAACAAATTAGATTCGACTCTCGATTTCAAAAATAGCCCTACAAGACTACTAATAATTCTGTGCCAGAAGACTGACAGTGTGCTCCGTTGTTGCAGGTAAGCGGCGGGCGCCGCGCAGAAACGAATTTGCTGAATTAATGTATTATTTATTTAACTGTGAAACGGATCAACTGAGTTCTCTCTAATGGTATTTATATCGACATTTACGACGAACGCTGTATTTAATCTCGTACGGTCCACGCTCGAGAACGCATGAACCAAAGAGTATCAGTAGAGGCCGCAGAGGCGGCACAGGCAGTACAAACGACGCGCCCAGTACAACCTGCCTTCCGATATCATTGTACAAGTATTACGTATTGTATTATCTAGTTAGGAGCCTTACCGCTGTTCGCGTATCCTCTCGTATGTATAAAGACTGATGTACCGATAATACTGACATTGTTGGGAGCGCTCACGGGCAGTCGCGTTCAGCGCAACCTAGTGACCACTTTCCGTGCCAAACGTGCGCCGGCGCATTGTTCGTGGGCGGGAGACATGCGACTTCTTTATTTTAAGTTAGTATACTGTGATACGGCTTGTAGAATTGGTATTTAATCGACGCTAAAGCGAGAGGCGGATCCCGCGACCGCGTCTCTTCGATGTTATGCTCAATATTTTTTCTTCATTTCGTCATTTACTATTGTAATAATTGAAAAATTAGGATATTTAAATAAAATGTATACATATATTTAGCGGACGATCGAGCGGTCAGATAGGTAACATTTATATTGAAGTTATTTAAGTATAACACTGATATATGCTAGTCTTTATTATTATAATATAAACATATTTCGTTTAAGAGTATATATACGTAAGTTCTCTAAAATAGATTCGCGTACAATCATTCAACTATTTTAGCAATCATGGTATCATAAGAATTTTTTACTCTCCGCGAGCGAGCGTTCGCCGCATGTACTCTATCGTCTATAATAATCCGTGAGCGAGCGTGTGTGAGTGCCGGGGCCGGCCGGACGAGCGGCCTACGCTCTTTTATATTTATACTGAGATTGTTCCTGAGTCCGCGCCCGCCCCGTGATAGAGGGCGAGACGCGGTCGTTGCCGCGAGACCCGTGTGCCATTTGTGTTTTACATACTGTTTTCTAGAACGCATCCGTCGATAAATCGGTCTACCGCCAATTCTTCCATGCATTTAAGTCAATTTAGCTTCCTCGAGGCTTTTTTATCGAAGGATAGGTTGTTGAAAACATTCACCATTCCTCGCTGTCTAGACCAGTGTAACTTCGTGTGCACTATTTTACTAGTTTTCATCAACACTTTCGCTACATTGCCACTTATTGAAAATTCGAATTAAAAAATTTTTGCTACATGTTTAAAAATTCACTTAATTTTCGTTGGATTACGGCACTGATTGGAGTTGAGCGCACCTCGCGGCGCGACCGCGTCCGCATACCTGCACATTCCGACCCATCCCGCTTCGGGCCGACATTCCGGACCTTTCCTGATGGTATATTATAAGTAATAGATTCCAAAGATACCCATGTCCGATTGTAATGGAATAAAATGTTTCTTTATGATTTTGTCTTTTAATTCATTTTTAGAAACTATTTCCTTTAGTGTTCTTCTGGAATGGTTTTAAACATCTAAATAAAATAACAATATTAATAAATTAGTTTATTGAAACAATACAAACAGAATACATTCACCCAATCATTTCGAGCGGGGCTCATTATCTTATTACACATCCGCAAATCTAAATTGATTTAATAAATGCACCGATTTATTAAACTTACAATGATTTAGTAGTAACCAAATCAATAACGGTAAACAATAACAAACAATGCATTCATTTAACATAAACAAGGTCCACATAACCACAGTACTGATACACATAAACACCAGTTCCTCATAGCCAATTATTGTGCACAGTACCGATCAAGTAGTCAATTCTAACTAGCTAACCAGTTTTTCATATTTGGTTTAAAGTAATTCACATAAATAAGTTTAAAACACAAAATGAGTACTAATTCTTGAAGCGTCGAATAGGTTTAAATGAAATCATTGAAAAACTGGAAGCAAATCCGCAGCCTGTAAAAATTGTGCGTTGACGATCATGTCGTGACAGTCGACTGTACCGTCCTCCCCACGCCCCCTTGGCCTCGCCCCGCCCGTACAAACTGACATGAATTACATACATTTATTTCTACATACTTAAAAAAACGTAAGTACAAGTAATCATGGTATAATAAAATTAGCGTATATTTGGTAGCGATGTGAGTTTGCGTTAGTATACTACGCCGTTGACGTCCACCTGGCACGGGGTCCGACAAAAATAAAACTACTGTTAAAAATAAATAGACTTTGGGTTTTATGTAAGTTGTGCAGTTCAATATTTATTGATATTATTACCAGTTTTTTATTTATATTTTTGTAAGACCCGCCATGGCGATCAACGTTTTTAAGCGTTTGGCAATTACTTCTAAAACATTAGGTATCGAACAAATTTTAAAATCACCAGCTCAAAGTGATGTATATGTCCCTGATTACTAACTGATACCTACTTACATACAAACCTCTATGAATAAGTGTGCTAGGTATAAATGATTGGTCCACAATGGGCTCTCAGAGGCTGTCGGTCTTAAAGGAATGTGTCAATATTTTGATTGTGTTTGTCTGTCTATAATAACATAACAAATGAGTACTTGTCTATGAGACTATCAATTTTATTATAAATAGAATTGAATTCCCGTAACATAATAATTTCACGTGCGGGTCAAGCTGCCTTTATATACTCGAAAGCTCGGGCTCCGATACGCAATGACATGACCGGCGGCCACACTGCCATCCTCACATGCGCTTCTCTGTGAGGCTGAACCACTCATAGCAAATAGAAAATGTGCTAAATAGCAAGTTTAGGCGTCATTAAAAGTTAGCAGCATTAACAGTAAAATAAAAAATTGTTAAGTATATCCGGTACTTCAAAGCAATAGTTAGCAATAGTTTTTATTTATTGAAATAAATCTCGATGATCTGATTTTTTTATAGTCTATTCCGATTCGACTAACATATAATGAGTGTTGTGTGATGGGGCCGCCGTTCGCTGGTGGCGTCTACCAGAGCTTGTTGTGGTAGAACTTGACGTCGAAGTAACCGAGCTCCGTCAACTGCGAGTCGCGGCGAGCCGCGGCCGAGCCGGCGGGCGACGGCGCGGCCGGCGTGCGGCCCAGTGGCTGTCCGGTTGGCAGTCCAGCGGCGGCCGGGCCTGGCGCAGACACCGGCTCCACGCGCAGCGACGACGGCCGCGACGGGCTCACGTACGGCTCGGGCTCGGGCTCCGGTTCCGGTGCCGGCTCGGCCGCAGCCGGCTGTGCTGCCGGGAACGTCGGGCCGGACCCTCTGCTCGCACGAAACCCACTAATAACTCGTAGATATGATGCAATTCATCAATATTTTACAGGTTGAATATATTTTTATAAGAAAAAAAGTCCATAAAACTAAACAGAACTTGTAATTTAGGGTAAGAAAAAAATGTAATATTTTAATTTTAATAAACAATTAATTTTTTAATAAACATTAAACACATGTAATGAATTTAAACTTTTGTAAATAGTAAATATTGCGGCCAAATACATCATATAGATTGATCATGATCAATACTTACGTTACTAACGTTAAAGGACATACCGTTGCCCTAGCGGCGTACCATCATAATGTCATCAAGCTAAACGTAACACAGATGGATTATGGAAAAAAAAAAACAAGTTAAAATAATGAGTGGGTATACATTGGATTTTCTAAACTTATGATTTTTCTTTTCCCTTAAGTCCAAAGCCAATCCACGTCACGTGCATGCCGAAATAAAAAAAAAAACTAAGTGCTTAAATATATAGATTCCCATCAATAAAATAAATTACAAAACTCTAAACATACATATAATTAATATTATCACAGTGCATCGTTACTAATCTTCGTGTCAA
Organism: Euzophera pinguis; assembly: GCA_947363495.1. Taxonomy (NCBI): domain Eukaryota; kingdom Metazoa; phylum Arthropoda; class Insecta; order Lepidoptera; family Pyralidae; genus Euzophera; species Euzophera pinguis. The sequence goes on from OX376154.1 coordinate 236,508, forward strand.
AATAAAACTAATAATAATTATAAAAATTAAGCATAGCTGCGACTTCACTCGTATATTATTATGTAATCACAAACAAAATGCAAATGTCAAATATCGCTGCTGAAATGCTTAATTCTTTAAAACTATACTCAAAGATACAATTGAAATGCGCAAATTATACAAACGTTATTACAAATAAATATTTTACTATGTTTTGTTTGTCAAAAATGTCGTTTCAAAGCCTGAATTTACTGCAGTTTGCGCACTGAAAAAATAATTATCCTATGATATAAATTAGTTAATTGCGTTAAAATGGAAGCACTACTAATACGTAGAAAGAAAAATAGTTGAAAGTGTGTGTTTTAAACTCATGAAAGACACCCGCCTCTAGGTACTTAACAATCAACATTGGGGCAAATCACTCTTCGCCAACACACATAGCTCTTAAAAATCAAACGTATTTATAACCAAATAGAACTCGATCATTCATTCAACATAATCTCGTCAAACATTGGAATGATGTGTAAAAGTGAGTCACAGAAAGAAGAGCCAAAGAAGAACGTCAGATATCGCGCAGAATTCAGGATGCTGGCCACTACCCAGCGGTCCTGGGTCGCTAAATTTTTACAGATGAAGTTCTCTTTGACAACTTTTATAAAATCAAATCATAGGGTGATTTTCGGTTTAGGAAAAGAAAATACTGATATCGATTTAATCCGATGGCTTGTGATCGCTCTTCAGCATTATAATTTAAATTTTGATCAATGTAGGAGTAGCAGAGTAAAAAGTTTTATGCCAGGAATGTTGCAATAGGATTCTGAACGAATTATTACAAATACCTTTAAGTCATAACACAACAATTATAGTTTTAGGCGCTTCATGTCTTTGTCAAATATTATATTGCAAGATAAAATTCATATTCAATAAAAAATCTCAAATAACGTCGTCGAAAAGTGAACCCCTTACACAAGAGTCACGTACTTACATCGAATAAGGAAGTTCGCCACATTTGTGCGAGCGTAATTAATTACTCATACACACGGGAAACAAAATAATACATATTTCTCTATATATAGAAGCTGTAACTAAATATTCACTACGCTTAAGCTTGCTTCACACTTTTTCTGAATTAGTTTGAATAGAATTGCAAAATAATCATAATAAAACTTATCACTTTGTAAAATCGTATTTCATTTCATGACATTCTCAAAATTCTTTTTATCCAGTTCCAGTGTTTAACAAGAAAGCTTGGTGTTGAAATATTCCCGTTAATACGAACATTTATACAACAAGTAGCAACGACGACAACAAATATAACCCCATCTTAATATAATTTGTAAATATGAGTGACGGAAGACACACTGGGTTATATTTCCGTCTTGTTGGTAAATCAAGGTACAATTACTAAAAAGAGTGTCTCGACTACATATGGTTCTCGCCCCACGCTAAATAAGCTACATAATTGCAGACTACTAATATTGCACTTTTGAGTAAGCAATCTAAAAAATTAAGATAAAATGGACGGTTTCATTTATAAAATACATTCTCTGGGGCTCTAGTAATAAAGTTGTCAACAACAGAATACTTAGAATTGACACCTAACACACTTTGTAACCGATTTAATTACGTCCATTGCGAGAGTTGTAACCAGAAGGGCAATCGCGGTGACGTTAACGTATTTCTCAAAACCGGTAAGACGATTTTTTTCGTTCGATTTCGAATGATTTTCAGTAGACATATTCGGTGAGTCGAAATCTGCCGTCGCGGTTTGGTTTTGGTAAATACGTTAACGTTATCGCGATTATGCTCTCTAGAGTGCGCATGCGCATGCAACAATGGATATTGACTTAAAGAGCTTTTTCCATCAAAGTTTGATTAAAACAAGATGGAAATATAAGTATTTTATTTTTCAACTGTTGAGTGTTCAAAACATTTACGACAGAACGATATTATTCGCATTGTGTGTATCAACGTTATGAAAAACGGGCGTACGCAATCGATTACAGAGTGATGGGTGGCGTGGGGCAAGAAAGTACAAAAACACGGGCTTCTAGGCTCCGGCGAACAAAATGAATATAAAGTGAACAAGCGTTGCGGTCAGTGCCAGTGGACGCTCTGGGGCGAGTAGCTGGAAGCAACCAAATTCAACGTAAAATAAATGCAAATCATAAAGAAAAGTGGACATGTGTCAGACTCAAGCTGCTAAAACGCTAAGTTTGCAGAGATAGACGTATGGGCAACCCTACGGGGATCCTATTTAATGAAACCCAAAAATAAGACTTACAACTATAATGCTCAAAAAGCACAGGATACATTAGAGTCTCCACATAAGAAATACACAGAAGAAAGAAAGGCTTAGAAAGAAAGACACCAGAAAGAAAGATCACAAGAAAGAAAGCAAATTTAGAGAGAGAAAATTATTTTGTTAAATACGTAAAATTACTATAGCAGGCAAGCGAGTAAGCTGGAGTGCGATCGAGCGTGCGTTCGACGTGGTTACCGATTTCCGACTGTCGCGACAGACCGATGTTGAATGCTGGCTGCGCGGGCGCTAGGACCGGTCCATGAGAACGAAAGGACAACTACGTCAGCGCGGTCAAGCACGAGCGATTTTGCTATACAAGCTACGCACACTCGGTTTCACTCGTACATTTGTTTTATATAGCAAAAAATAATGAAACTAAAATTAATTTAGGTAAATTAAGTTATGAACTCTTAAGATACAATTTGAAGCTAAATGTTAGAATGATGAAAGTGATTTTAACTATTACTTTTATACAATAAAAAATGAGAAAAGAAAATAAGTTTGAATTTAAGTCAGCTAAATTACAAGAATTATAAGATTAGAATTATAAGCAAAGTAAACATTATATAAATGATTAAAAAACTAAGAATTGTATCCCTACACTACCCCCCTGCTGAGACTGAAGGTCAGTGAAGTCGATAGTCTCGAAATTTGACTGTCCTCCCATATCTCGTCTTCTTCACCAATGGCTGGTCATCTCTCCCTGGAACTGAAGTAGGTACCTCTGTTATTGGTTCACGTATGCTGCTGTCTCCTGGATTCACCTTTCGCTCCCTCGTCTCATGTCTTTGCTCATCTTTGGTAATATGCGTTGGTTTGACTCGATCAATAGACACCATAGTCTCTCTGTTCTGAACTGCCAACTTCATTGTCTTCTCACCCCTCTCCAGAACTTTGTATGGACCTGCATATGGCGATTCAAGTGAGCGTCTAGAAGCATCCTGCCGAAGAAATACGTATTCTGCTGTGGCAATGTCTTTGGGTACGAAACTTGTCTTTCTGTCATGTCGACTTGCAGGCATAGGAGACAACCTCGCCATGTGATAGTGAAGTCGTGAAGTGAAGTTAGTGGGGTCGTGACTGACATCAGTTGCTGGAATGAAAAATTCTCCAGAACGCGGAGGGGCTCTCCGTACACGAGCTCTGCTGCTGAGGCTTTGATGTCTTCCTTCCAGGCACTGCGAATGCCCAACAGCACCAAGGGAAGTACTTCTGTCCAGCTTGACGTGGATTGGCACATGATGGCTGCCTTCAACTGGCGGTGGAGACGTTCCACCATGCCGTTGCAGGCAGGATGATACGCTGTCGTAGGACGATGCTGCGTACCCAGGACAGCAGCCATTGAGCGGAAAAGGTCACACTCAAACTGCCGTCCTCGATCGGTGGTGATTTTCGTAGGGCAGCCGAAACGGGCCACCCAGCCTGATATGAAGGCCCGGACACACGTCTCTGCGGTGATGTCGAGACTGTAGTTGAGCGATGTCGACTTGTTGTCGCCGGTAGATGTGTCCTGCAGAAGTCAGAACTGCCACGCTGGTGTGCGGTGGCCGGCCGTGAGTACCAGACGTGGGCTGCGGTGGATGTGCCGGTCGCTGAAGTCCTTGAGTTGTGAGGGTGAGTTGCAGGACCAGGAAGCTCGGTGAGTCGGCTGCGATGGACCTGGAGATACCCTTATAGTTGGCTTGCTGTGAGACTGCTTGCTGCTGACCAGATGATGAGGCTTGAGAGGTGATGAAAGGTTGGAGAATGATGTTGAAGAAGGCTGAAGGCTGCTTTGAATCACGTCGGAGAAGGCAATATGGGAAACCCTACGGGGATCCTATTTAATGAAACCCAAAAATAAGACTTACAAATATAATGCTCAAAAAGCACAGGATACATTAGAGTCTCCACATAAGAAATACACAGAAGAAAGAAAGGCTTAGAAAGAAAGACACCAGAAAGAAAGATCACAAGAAAGAAAGCAAATTTAGAGAGAGAAAATTATTTTGTTAAATACGTAAAATTACTATAGCGGGCAAGCGAGTAAGCTGGAGTGCGATCGAGCGTGCGTTCGACGTGGTTACCGATTTCCGACTGTCGCGACAGACCGATGTTGAATGCTGGCTGCGCGGGCGCTAGGACCGGTCCATGAGAACGAAAGGACAACTACGTCAGCGCGGTCAAGCACGAGCGATTTTGCTATACAAGCTACGCACACTCGGTTTCACTCGTACATTTGTTTTATATAGCAAAAATAATGAAACTAAAATTAATTTAGGTAAATTAAGTTATGAACTCTTAAGATACAATTTGAAGCTAAATGTTAGAATGATGAAAGTGATTTTAACTATTACTTTTATACAATATAAAATGAGAAAAGAAAATAAGTTTGAATTTAAGTCAGCTAAATTATAAGATTAGAATGATAAGCAAAGTAAACATTAAATAAGTAAACATTAATAATAAATGATTAAAAAACTAAGATTTGTATCCCTACAGACGGAATTCGTTTTTACTCCTACCAGACTAACGACTGAATACTGGAATATGTACCAGTATTTCGGAAATAACTTATTACCCTGAGAACCCTCGCGAAGATACGAGTTTTTACGTAATTTTTTTTCTCAATGCGAATAGCTCGTTAGGACAACGTATTTCGCATGAATATTTGGACTGTACTATTTGAGTCTGACATGTGTGTTAAGTGTTCAAAATCATTTGTCTGTCAACCTTGAACTAGCAGACAAACGCTCAATCCTGAATCGTCCATGCAAGTTTTCTCAAATTTCTGCCATTAATGTTGATCAGAGGCGACACCATTAACAGTAATGTCCGTAAAATGTGAGATAGCATGTAACTAGTTATCAAATCAAAATTATTCGGCAATCAACACTGAAATATACAGTGCAATGGATTATTCAGGAATAGCGTTAAAAAAGGCAAATGATGTGGTACATACCCATTGCTGGTGTCGTGGCAGAAGCCGCCGCCGCCGCCGTGGATCACCTGCCAATAAGATATAGATTTTAGGTTACATTAATTTATAGATTGATACCAGGGTGTTCACAATGCGAAACGAATGAATTTCCAGCAGTACAAACCACAGTATCTTGATATCCCAACAAGGTGTTACACACATACGGGCGTATTGAGTAATGTGTAGTATTTTTTATTTTTGATCCTTCCTCATTAGTTCAACATAGTCCACCCCTCGAATACTTAAATTGACGTATTTTCAGGCTATTTTAAGTAAACAAATATAAATACGGAGCTAAGAAAACGACAAGTGAGTTCCAGTGTTGCCAGCCGTCAAAAAAGAAGTTATTGTGTGGTATCTCGTGATCTTTCATAAATAACTAGCAGCCTGTCTCGACTTCGTCCAAACCAATAATCTTCCTCGATAAATAAGCTATCCAACACTGAAAGAATTTTTCAAATCGTACCAGTTCTTACTGAAATTAGCGCGTTCAAACAAACAAACTCTTCAGCTTTATAATTAACTAGCAGCCCGTCCCGACTCCGCTCAGGCCTATATCCAACACGGAAATAATGTTTGAAATCGGACCAGTAAGTAGCTCTTGAGTTGAGCGCGTTCAAACAAAAAACTTTAATAACTTTATAATATTAAATTATATGAATATAGAATAGTGTTACGAGCTCGGGGTTCGCAATTTAGAGAAAAACACCTGATGACTCTTAAAAACGTTTATTCCCACAAGGATGGTCGCCGACGTCACTTCACTTCACTTATCACTAACAATGTCCAAAACACTTGCTAATCACAGTCACTATAACTTGCCGAGGTCGCTTGTATCACTTGTTATTCGCTCCGGATATCGCTTCTTGATCGCACTTGTAGCTCAGTTAAATTAGAACTGCTCTCCTGAGGCACCTTCCGATATTTATATGGCCCGGGAAACCCGCTCCATAAGATTCTAGAAAGATCACAACTACTCCGGAATAGAGAGAGAGGGATACTCTCTGTCTCGTTCCCTTAGTACATACTAGAAGTGCGAGAGCGAGACAAAGCAATATGTCAGAGCGAGATAATCGATGTACTAGATCGTTCGCGATATTATTCCCGTATGGAAACACGCGACGATTGTACGAGAATTTTCCGCGGACAGCGCTACTCAAACTTCCGCGGACCGCATTTTATTTTTATTTATTTTTGATTTCGTAACACTGCCCCCTTCTTAGAGATGCTCGTCCCGAGCATCATCATTACTTCCGTGATATTTCGCCAAGCGGTCGATGTGAACAATCTTCATTGCTCCCCTTGGTTGACGCTGTATCCGATACGTCACATCATTTAGTCGCGTTACCACCTTGTATGGACCCTCCCACTTGGTTTGTAACTTTGGCGATTTCCCTTTGCGGCGAGTCGGGTTGTGAAGCCAGACTAGAGCGCCTTCCTCGAAGCCATTTGTATTCGACATTCTGTCGTATCTGGTCTTCATGTTCTCACTCGACTGCAACCCGTTTTCTCGAACTGCGGCGTGTATTTCTCGCATTCGGTCACGCAGATCAGAAACGTAGTTTTGAACACTTTGAGGTTCATCTGGTGAGCCTCCTGTTAGGAGGTCCACTGGCAACCGCAGCTCACGACCGTAGTTGACATATGCGAGTTGCCTTTATGCTTTCATGTTCTGCTGTTCTGTACGCTAGCAGGAACAGTGAAATGTACTTGTCCCAGTCCCTTTGATGGCTTTCCACTATTTTTGCCAGATGTCTCTCGATCGTCTGATTAAACCGTTCGACCATCCCGTCTGACTGAGGATGGTAAGCCGTGGTTCGGGTTTTGTTCATTCCCATAATCCTGCAAACTTCTTGAAAAACCTGTGACTCAAAATTCCTGCCTTGGTCGGAATGGATTTCCAAGGGCACGCCAAAGCAACAAATCACTTCTTCCACTATCTTGGTTGCAACTGTCGTAGCTTCTTGATTTGGTATAGCGAACACTTCCGGCCACTTAGTGAAGTAGTCCATGACCACCATGAAATACTTGTTCCCTGAGTCAGTGACAGGAAATGCGTTCCCAAGGTGCACCGACGTTGTACAGTCGTAGATTCCCTCGGCTCCTGGTATGTGGCCCTTGTACGGCAGCACAAGTTGTACACTTGCGGCACCAGTCCTCCACATCCTCCCGACAATGGAGCCAGTAGAACCTTTCGCGGATTTTCGTTAGCGTCCTCTTGACTCCCAAATGTCCACCGGACACGCCGTCGTGTACTTCCCGAAGAACATCACGTATTTTTGTTCTTGGAACCAGAATTTGCAGTTGAAACTCTCTGCCGTTAGGTTTATCCCATTTCCGGTAGAGTATTCCGTTTTGTACAACGAGGCTATCCCATTGCGCCCAGTACGCCTTGGAAACAGTGCCTGTCGGTGCAACTTTACTCCACTTTGGCTTATCATTACTTTGTGCCTTCCACCTGATGATGTGCCGTAGGTCATCATCATTCTCTTGCTCCTTTCTCATCGCATCGTTCTCCCAGGTCTCTAATGGTTTCGTCCGAGTTAGCTTTACTGTCATTCCTTTTAACTCCTGCCTGATACAGTGCTTACAATCTTCTGGGCAGGGTCTGCGTGACAGCGCATCCGCGTTTCCATGGGCCCTCTCCGATGATGAAGCCACTTTCTTCATCTTCAGTTCCTTCACGTCGTCTTCAAGCTTCTTGATCTTTGGGCAGTTCATTTGTAGGTGCCCTCGTTCGCCGCACCTATAGCACATGGATCCAGGTCTCTTCCTTGGTGCTTTTACTTCTTTAACTTCCTCCACTACTTCGCGCACTTTGTGAGTCGCGGAATGACGAATGTCATGTCTGACGGCTTCCACCTCCAAAGCGTGGGCCAGTGCATCTTTCAATGAGGCATGATGGTTTAGCCTTACTGCAGCTCTGACTTCCGAATCCTTGATGCCGTCGACGAACGCCTGCACGGTGTTGGACTCAAGCATCTTCAAATCGGCCCCTGGATACGCCTGGCGGACGAGTCTTTCTATTTCCAGCGCCCATTGCTGCAGACCCTCTCCTGAGCGCTGGACTCTGTCGCGGAGTTGAGCGCGGAAGACGTGCTCCAAATGCCGTTCCCCGTATCGCCACTCCAGTGCCTCCAGCAGGTCCTTGAATCCACTGCCCGACGGAAGAACCTCCAAGACCGTCAGAGCCTGTCCTCGGAGTGCGACGGTGAGAGCTGTCAGGCACTGTTCATCTGTCCATCCGTTAGCAGCTGCGATGGTCTGGAACTGTTGACGGTATGCGGTCCAGGACGAGGTTCCGTCATATGGCGGCAATTTCACGCTGGGTCCGTGGTGGGCAATGACTGTTCCGCCACATGCAACTGCTACTCCCGTCGTTTCAAGGCGCACGAACTTCTTCTGTAATGTGGAAAGGTCCGTCTTCATATTTTCCATGTCGTTCCCCAGAGTCGTGACGCGTTCCTCCACCAAATCAACATCCTTGCGTAAGTTGGTAACCACGCCACTAACTTCACCAATAGCTGACAGGAGTTGTTGTTGAGCCTTTTGTTGAAGCTTCTCCTGCATTGTAAATTTGTTGTCCAGCATTGTAAATTTGTTGTCCAGCATTGTAAATTTGTTGTCCAGCATTCGCATCAATTCCCCAAAATCAAAGATAGGCAGCCTGGTGGGCGTTGGACTTGCCCTGGTGGGCGTTGGACGTGGCCTGGTTGGTGTTGGACGTGGCCTGGTGAGTGTTGGACATGGCCTGATGGGCGTTGGACGTGTCCTGGTAGGCGTTGGACGTAGCCTGGTTGGCGTTGGACGTGACCTGGTGGCCGGTGGCCGCGGTGGGAGCGGCCTGGTCAGCAGATCCAGTAGAACTGGCTTCCGCAGCACGCTTCGCCCTCGTCTTCACACCCTCACTGGTGACGTCTTCTCTCGGAGTCAATGGCATCTCCAAATCCACTTATGACACCAATTGTTACGAGCTCGGGGTTCGCAATTTGGAGAAAAACACCTGATGACTCTTAAAAACGTTTATTCCCACAAGGATGGCCGCCGACGTCACTTCACTTCACTTATCACTAACAATGTCCAAAACACTTGCTAATCACAGTCACTATAACTTGCCGAGGTCGCTTGTATCACTTGTTATTCGCTCCGGATATCGCTTCTTGATCGCACTTGTAGCTCAGTTAAATTAGAACTGCTCTCCTGAGGCACCTTCCGATATTTATATGGCCCGGGAAACCCGCTCCATAAGTTTCTAGAAAGATCACAACTACTCCGGAATAGAGAGAGAGGGATACTCTCTGTCTCGTTCCCTTAGTACATACTAGAAGTGCGAGAGCGAGACAAAGCAATATGTCAGAGCGAGATAATCGATGTACTAGATCGTTCGCGATATTATTCCCGTATGGAAACACGCGACGATTGTACGAGAATTTTCCGCGGACAGCGCTACTCAAACTTCCGCGGACCGCATTTTATTTTTATTTATTTTTGATTTCGTAACAATAGTATATAATATATATAGATAGTGTAGTTGTTACATTAGCGATGGCGGAGTGCGGCTTGGGCGCGGCGAAGCGGCCGACGGCGGCGGGCGCGCTCTCCGGGCTCTCCCATTTGCTGTAACAGACAGACAGACAGACAGACGTTTTAAACATCTATCATATGAATATACATATCAATTAATCAAAACATTTATTTGTGAAAACATAGGTAGTACATACAGGTGTTAGTGTTACAGTAGCAATTCAGAATCACTATGATATATATATTTAAATAGATGGACATAGTTGGGATAAGTCCGAGGAATAATACAAATCGCATGGGCGTGTTTACCCAGTTGCATCCCAAGCTTACGTCGCCTTGCCATTTTTTATTGTGAGTTTTCTTTTGTAGGTTTAGGTTACATTGTTTTTCATGCAACAGGTCAAACTGTCGTTGGTCACATATGATCGTTTTGAAATATTGTTGTTGTAGGCGCTCATTGACCTTTGAAATATCATTTGAAATTTTTATTTATATTTTATTTGGAGGTAGTTTGTTGTCACTACGTGCCGCGTGAACACATCGGCCGCGGCCAGCGCCCGTCAGTCTGCCGTAAACCTCTTAGCGAGTGACACCATACTACTCCGCGTAATAATTTTCACACGTGTTAGTTTTAAAAGTACCAAAACCCTTGTGAACGTGCAAATAAACTGTTATTTTTTTGGAACTAAAGCGGCGTTTTACATAGATCGAACCCCATCCCCTACAAAGTGGTCCTTCGAACCGGATCTCATCTATGTACTATAAGCCACCGCCGAAAATGGTACTTACGCGTAGTGCGAGTAAAAATAAAGTGTCCACGTACTTAACTGTTGATGGGGGAGAACATTGTCCCGAAAAAAGTGTAAAATCGGAACCTGTGAAATTACAACCAAACCAATTTTTGCAACTACCCCAACCATCGGGCTCCGCATTGGGCGTGTCGACACTGCATGAGTCAGCTACACTGCCAGCTGCGACGCGGCAGCAGCTAGCTTGCGAAGCACAACATAGACCAGAGCCCCATAAGCCGAATGACGTACCAAAAATAGCCGCAGCACAAAGAAATTCGAAAACTTCACAAAGTTCAATGTCATCTTCCATCAAAGCGAGACGCAAGAGGTTGCAATTGGAGGCGGCTGAACAAAAGGCTAAGATACAGATGGAACTTATTGAAAAACGGCTGGCAGCCGACTTAGCCGACCTTGAAGATGAATACAGTCCACCTGAAGGAGATCGTGAGAGTGAGCATACACACACCGAGGTAGAGAAGTGGCTTGAGCAAAGTCAACACGAAATGGAAAAGGTCCCGCACGCCCCCGCTAATGGTCCCACTCCTGGCGCGCTGGACTCCCTAAATGGTACCGTCGAACAGTTGACGACAGCTTTGAAGCAAATCACCACTTCATCAACCGCCTATGGACTTAACACTCAACTCCTGAGTAGTATGAGTGTACCTAAGGACTTACCCGAGTTTCACGGAGATCCGCTTGAATGGCTACAGTTCAAGCAAGCGTACCTGGAATCCACCAGAATATGTGGCTTCAGTGATGTAGAAAATGTCTGGAGATTACGTAAATGTCTTCGTGGAGCCGCAAAAGAAGCAGCCTCGGCTCTGCTTATTTGTGCCACTTCTCCCGATCAGCTGATGTCAACGCTGGAACTAAGGTTTGGAAACCCAGATACAGTGTTATTTAAAATCACCCAAGAGTTGAAGAAACTGCATCCTTTAACCACCAGATTACCAGAGTGAGATCGTGCCTTTTTCTGTCAAAATATAGAACTATGTAACAGCTGTTCGTGCTGTGGGACGAGAGGAATATCTCCGTGGTTTACACCTGGCTAATATTATTTTATCAAAACTTACCACAGTACTGATTTCCAAGTGGTCTGATTATAGTTACCCTAAACTCCAAGTTGGAAACAAAATATCAAGAATAGATATGCTGTCCGAGTTTCTACGCACAGAAGCAATTAAAATATCTACCACAACTAATATAAATCAGATGGGCACGCGAAATTTCACACAAAATAGATCTACAATACGGGAAAATAACGGCAAGGGTGCGCAAACACTGTTGGTACAAAGCAAAGATAAAGAAGAAATTTGCAACTTTTGTAAGAAAAATGCCATGAATTAACAAAATGCAAGGAGTTTTTGAAAGCGTTACGCAAAGATCGATGGCAACACGCAAAACGCAACGGACTTTGCTATAAATGTTTAGTATCCCGACACGAAAGAGAAACTTGCTCCGCCCCCGCTTGTGATCCGCGCGGCCCGAACTCGTAGTCCCGAAAGTTGACGAGATATGTACATCGAGCCGGAACCCGCCGACGGAGACTATCACGCATTTAAGTGTTACTAACAAAGTGTTGTTAAAAGTAGTGCCGGTTAAAGTGTGCGGTCCAACGGTGTAATTAGTACATGTGCTATATTAGACGACGGAGCTTCGGTCACAATTTTGAGCAGCCATCTGGCGGCTCGCGCTGGCCTGCGCGGACGCGCCGAGACCCTGCGCGTACGCGGGGCGTGGGATGAAGATACGTATGTCAATGTCTGTAACTCTAATGTTGTAACGATGAATCTATCAAGTATGTAATCTGATGAGTCATTTAAAATCAAGGCCCGTAGTGTTAATAATTTAAATTTGCCTGTTCAAGAAATTAGTTTGTCAGAATGTAAAAAATATAGTCACTTAAATAATATTATTATCGATTACGATAGCTTGTGTAAACCTGAAATATTGATCGAGCAGGATAACTATCACTCGCTTGTACCTTTAGAATGTAAAGTAGGAAAGGTCAATGAGCCGTCAGCCACGCGTACCCCGTTAGGCTGGTGCGTGCACCGGCCGCTGCAGCGCCGCGCGCGATCGTGCTGCTGGCGGCCGCGGAGCCCGACCGCACTCTGCACGAGCTGCACGAACAGGTACGCTGCTCCTTTTCTATCGACGCCTTGTGAGTGTCGACTAAACCTCGTCAAAATAGGGACGAGGCCCGAGCGGTTGCTGCTCTTGAGAGTAGTGCGCAGCTAGTAGACGGTAGGTGGCACGTCGGCTTGCCCTGGAAGGATCCCAATGCAAGTTGCCCGACAGCTACCCTTGCGCGCTCTCGCGCTTAAATAATTTAAATAGAAAATGTGCAACCAATCGGGAATACGCGGATAGGTATAGGGAACGCACGCATTGGACATCTGCTGGATAATGACTTCGCCAAACATCTGACTGACAGTAGTGAGTCAGTACCTAGGACCTGGTATCTACCTCACTTCGGGGTCGATAACCCTAATAAGAAAAAACTGCGTCTTGTTTTCGATTCCGCCGCTAAAGTACAAGGTAAGTCATTAAATGATTATTTACTCACAGGGCCCGATTTACTCAATTCTCTATTCGGTATAATGTTACGCTTTCGACAGAATAAAATAGATATAGCCGGAGACCTTAAAGATATGTTTTTACGCGTTAAAATAAAGACTCAAGATCAGCACGCATTAAGGTTCTCGTGGAGAGATCACCCAAAAGACGAAGTCAAAACCTACATAATGACTTCGCTGATTTTCGGCGCAAATTGTTCTCCATTCATAGCGCAATTCATAAAAAATAAAAACGCATTGCCGCATGAGTCATCGCAGCCGGCCGCCGTAGCTGCAATAATCGAGCAACACTATATGGATGACTATATCGACAGCCTGCCTGACGATGCCTCAGCTATAGCTATGATAAAAGCGGTAACAGATATACATAAAAAAGGTGGTTTTGAGATGAGAAATTGGACAAGTAATAGCATATCGGTTTTAAAAAGTTTGCCAAAAGAGACCTTAGGAGAAGCAGCCGTAAGGTTCAAAGTTAACCAGCAAGATTGTGGTGAGCGTACATTAGGCATGATTTGGTACCCGGTCCAGGACGAGCTAGGCTTCGATGTGTCCCTGAAAAGGATTCCTGAAAATATAAGACTAGGTATCAGCAGACCGACTAAGAGATTGATGCTCGCGGTAGTAATGTCTATATTTGATGTATATGGCCTACTAACGCCCTTCACTATACATGGAAAAATCATGCTTCAGGATGTTTGGCGGGACAACACCAACTGGGATGACGTCAATTCAAACTCTGTTTATGAGAAATGGTGCAAATGGATTGATAATCTCAAACAGCTAGCAACGGTTCGCATGCCGCGCTGTTATTTACATTGCTCGAGAGCAACAAGGACGGCGCTAAGGTCTACAGCCGCGAACAAGACAGAAACAGACTGCGAGTCGGCTACGAAGGGTCTACAAACAGCCGCTTGCCTCTACGCAGAACCGCAGGCTCCTACGAGCTTTCCGAGTGCTACACAAGATGCTACGACAGCGGACAGTGCTACGACGGAGATTAGTCATTGCAGTAAGGTTCAAAATTATTATAGTAATTTAGAATTGCATATTTTTAGCGATGCGTCATCCAAAATCAATGTGTGCTGTCGCCTATTATCGTTGGACTGATAACGGAGCAGTGAATGTCGCCTTTGTTGCTGGAAAGGGTCGAGTTGCGCCCTTTAAGCCCACTACGATACCTAGATTAGAGCTTCAAGCGGCACTATACGCAGCCAGGCTAGCAGACACTATAACTCGAGAACAGAAGTTAGAAATAGGAAAACGATATTTTTGGTGCGACTCGACGACTGTGTTGCACTGGATTAAAAATGACGCACGCAATTATAAGACGTTCGTAGCGACTCGTTTAGGCGAAATAGATGATTTGTCCAAGCCTACGGAATGGAGGTACATAGCGACTAAACTGAACATCGCTGACATCGGCACAAGGGAGCATTATGATGTCGCGATCTTCAACAATGAGTGGTTGTCGGGTCCGTCATTTCTTTTCGAGGATAAGTCGAGTTGGCCGCGTGACGTCATAGCTTACTCGAATGACGGCGACTTCGAATATGTGAATTTTATGGGAGAAGCATTTTATAACTTGTCTGTTCCGGATTCAAATCGATTTTCTTCTTGGTTGCGGTTGCTTAGGTCAGCAGCTATGGTTCTACGATTTATAGACAGATGTAAAAAGATGACCCGTAGCGTTTTAGAAGAAATGGAGTGCGCTGAATGTCTATTAATCAAACAAGCTCAAATGGAGTGCTTTGCTGCCGAGATATCTGCAATCAAAAAAGGTAAAAGCATTGATCGTACTAGCAGGTTACTTACCTTATCGCCAATCCTCGCCAGGCCGCATAGGTGCCGCACGCGGAGTGTCTCCTGCCTGAAACTAAGACACCTATTATATTAGATGGGAAACATCAGGTCGCGCGATTGATTGCAAAGCACTACCACGAGAAGGCTGCCCACGGGAACCACGAGCCCGTTGTCAATAATCTGAAACAGAAATATTGGTTATTACAAATAAGGCCTACCGTACGGTATGTAGTGTCGCGTTGTATGCTGTGCAGAATAAGGAAGGCCAAACCGCAGGTACCCAGAATGGGTGACTTACCTTTGGCACGGATGGCACACCACCAGCGCCCATTCACTTATACTGGTGTGGATTTATTTGGCCCGATGGACGTCACAGTGGGACGGCGACATGAAAAGCGATATGGAGTGATTTTTACTTGTCTCACTGTACGTGCTGTACACATAGAATTAGTGCATTCGGTTACTACCGATTCTATGATCATGGCGCTCCGCCGTATGGCGTCGCGACGAGGCTGGCCGCGTAACATTATGTCGGACAATGGTACCAACTTGAGAGGGGCTGACACCGAGCTCAAGCGATCACTGCTAGAGCTTGACAAGGGAGCGCTAAGAGACGAGGCTGCTAACAACGCTGCTGAATGGACGTTTATTCCTCCAGTAAGCCCACATTGGGCTGGCGCATGGGAGCGCCTTATAAGGAGTATCAAGACCTCCCTCCGGGTGATTCTGAAAGAGCGAGCCCCAAAGAACGAGGTTTTAAGCACGCTTCTTGCAGAAGTTGAGAACATTGTCAACAGCCGTCTTGATGCTGATGACTTATACCTGCGAAAACAATGGCGGAAGTCACAAACACTAGCGGATATGTTTTGGAAGCGTTGGGTGAATGAAGTTTGCCAGACCTCATAGCACGTCGCAAATGGCATCAGGAACAGGAGCCGCTGAAGGTAGGCGATTTGGTATTGCTTGTGGATCCAACAGCCCCCCGTAACGTGTGGCCGAGAGGCATTATCCAGCAGGTATTCCCAGGCGCGGACAGTCGAGTGAGAGTAGTGGAGGTGCGCACCAAAACAGGTACGCTGAAACGGTCGGCAGCGCGCGTCGCCAGGATCCCTTAAGTAAATGAGTGCTAGTTTCGCACTAGGGTGGGGAATGTAGGCAACGCGCTCATTGACCTTTGAAATATCATTTGAAATTTTTATTTATATTTAATTTGGAGGTAGTTTGTTGTCACTACGTGCCGCGTGAACACATCGGCCGCGGCCAGCGCCCGTCAGTCTGCCGTAAACCTCTTAGCGAGTGACACCATACTACTCCGCGTAATAATTTTCACACGTGTTAGTTTTAAAAGTACCAAAACCCTTGTTAACGTGCATATAAATTGTTATTTTTTTGGAACTAAAGCGGCGTTTTACATAGATCGAACCCCAACCCCTACAGTTGTATTTCCATTACCCGTATATTGTACCAATAGGGTTCCACAATACTAAACAGATGTCTAATGTACAACAAAGTATTAACAATAATTGATCACGATCTAACAACACTACACCAAGCTAATCCGAGTGAAGTGATTCTAGCTACGTAGCACAATAGTCCGGTCAATCTAGACACTCGAAGGTACATAAATTCACATAAAGCTGAAAATTGGTAGAATTGTTAAAAATGTGATTATAAATAAAACTTAAAAGTTCCCCATCATTCCCGTGTATGGAAAAAATTTTACTCGAGGTCAAAGGTCAAAAAAATGAGTTTTTCGCGATTTTCAGCGAAATGGTAAGTCTTATCATAAAAATATATTAGACAAAAATTGTAGGTCATCATATTATCTATCAAAAATGTATCAGTGCTTTCTTTTCTACGAGCCACCCTTTCTAGGATATAACGATTCAAAAAGTTGTTCAAGTTGTTATGGGCATAATATGCACACGTTTCCACGCCACCTATGAATATACTTAGCGCGTTTTTTTAACGTGGTTTCTCTCGAGTAAATTTTTTTCCATACACGGGAATGATGAGGAACTTTTAAGTTTTATTTATAATCACATTTTTAACAATTCTACCAAGTTTCAGCTTGATGCGAATTTATGTACCTTCGCTCTCATTTTTATGTTTAGATTGACCTGACTACAAGTATACAAACTTGAAAGAAATGCGTAAAGTGCGTGCACTAACCAGAGTCCAGGCGACACTAGCTCAGAACGTCTCTTCTTACTATCCAATATCTGTCGCAGAGAAAGCCTGCGGTCAATGTTCAAAATTCATGCGTAAGCATTAAGCATACTTGACTGGGAATCCATACTTCATACTAACATTACGAATGTAAAAGTGTGGTATGAATATAGTTGAAGACCCGGGGTCAAACATAGCCCACTTATTGTCGCAGGCGGAGCTGTGGGAAATAGAGCTAGTAAACTGTATAATGACGGAATTAATATTACCAGTTTACTAAAACAGTATTTTAGTTAATAAACAATAAGTAGGTACTTTTTGGGATTTGTCAATCAAATACTGTTATTTATAGTTAGCTTAACTTGTAACAGTATCATTACTCAGGAATATTCAGTCAAAAACCACCGTTATTCAGCTTTCAACATAAATAAGTGGTTCCTTATTCTGTAGACATAGAAAGGAGAGTCGATATAACTATATATACGTTGTTTTGATGTTTATCGTCTACCTATTCAGAATCACATTTTTTGTAAATAGATTATGCTTACCTGACATCCCGGATGTTGTCAAAGAAGTTAGGCGCAACAGCAAAGTTGTTATTCTGTCGCAGCAGGCGCTCCAGCCCGTAGTTCTTGGCCAGGAACTGTTCCATCTTGGGAGAGGGTCCGTCGACGGCTAGTTGTCGAGGCTCCACTCCCTCGTCCTGCAGCATGCGATCGAAGAGCAATCGGCCGTAGCCGTGCCGTTGCCGGTCGCTGACTACGAAGAAGTCGAGGACGCATAGAGGCTCCACTTCGCAGACCTTGTCGCGGTCGTCGAACAAGAAGAGGTGCTTGCGACCCATTTTTAGAAGACCGATCACTTCGCCCGCGCCCCTGTCGAAACGAAACGTTATTTGAATTTACGACGCCAATTTCAACAATATTTTAATGTCTTAGTAACCCTCACTCACAGATATTTATATTTTATTTGTTGTCTTATTTACTTATGTAGTGCAAGTGAAACGACGCTTTGCGAACGGTGAAATTTTTTTAAATGAATGACGAATCAAATACGGTATCGTCCAGATGCGATCGGATATCGTGACTTGCGTCACGTCAGGTATCTGTCTCCAGATTAATCGTGCGGAAACTCGGAATGTACGGAAGAAGATAAGGATAGGCTAGGGAATAAAGTCAAAATGGAAGTAGCGCGTTCAGAATTAACGACTTATAAAATGAGTAAAGCATGCACATTTAAAAATAAACAAACTTAGAACCAAGTATACCTAAGAATATAATTCAATATAGTATGTACATATTTGTTAAGCGTAACCTCAAGCTGTAAGCTGAGGACACAATTGGCAAACTGTTCGAAATCCGAACTTCGGATTTAGAAAAAAGGTACACACATACATATATTTTTTTATACAACTAAGTAGGCAAACAGGCGTACGGCCCACCTGATGGTAAGTGATAACCGTAGCCTATGAAAGCCTGCAACCCCGGAATGTCACGAGCGCGTTGCCGACCTGTCCGCTATCAGCACAGCGACCCCTCTGGAGCCTGGCGACCATACTCACCAGCAGGAACACAACAATGATTTACAGTGTTATTTGGCTGTTGTAATTATGTCAAACCAGCAGCATATTCAAAGTGCAGATAGTGTAATATAAGCAGGAGAAAGTGTAGCCGCGGCGAGGGGCTTGGACGCTACTTCATCTCATGCGAGCCGTGTATCTCGTGTTATGCAATCATCCAAATAATGAAGGTTACTATGCACATTTGCCATTATAGTTTGCTTACTAACTGTTCAGGTCGCTATGTATAATATTCGACGGAATACTGTTTGGCATGAAAGAAAAAGTCAAACAATCGTGATTTTTACCAGTTGGTAGCAAGCATAAATGCTGATCTTGAAAGAAACCTATTTTTGAGAAGTATTTATTTGACTCACCTCACTGGCCTTCGACTCCCATATATGGTGAGTCATACTTCTCAAAGATAGGTATATTCCAAGGCGTTTCTGACAGCAGCAGGGTTGATGTATCATGTAACCCACTCGATAAGAATGACTGAAAAGTCATAATATAGAAAGAACCCACGTCAGAGGCGAGGTTTTGGTTACGTTAATGTCTTTCCAGTTAGCGCGATGCATTTTATGACCAAATTCTGAACACAAGCTATAATGATCCTTCGAGAACTGGTAAAATAAATGCCTATCTATATGTTGCTGAGGACTATTAACTAAATAATAAAAAAGTTTCCGTCCACTAGTTTTTGCGTGAAAGATGCACAACAGACCGAACAACAAAAATTCCAAAAATCATATTTTTGGCTTGTGATCTGTTACATTATAAAGATCCCAAGGACCAATTACAAAGAGGAGATGGCGTTTCAAATAGCGCAGTGTTTCGATGTGATGTTTTGCCCTAGTAATGTTTTTTTCATTTTATATTCAATGTACGGAATTGACCTTTCTACAGTTTTATTACATTTTACTGAATTAACCTTACAGTACAGTTTTATTATATGTAGATTATAGAATATTGACAGTGAGGCAAAGCTGAAACAGTGATACTAAGGCATACAGGGTCGATTGACCCTTTGACACCAGAATGAGCAGTTTATAGGTCATGAATTGAATGAACCAAGGGAAACGGACGTCAAATTCACATTAAAGGGAAGGGAATTCGAAACAATAACACAAGGGCTTACAGAGTCGATTGAACGAGACAACTTCTTCATGATCTAGCAAACAACTCGGAGGAAAATGCTGAAATTATGTGATTTTTATGACTTACCGCTTACTCCGGTTATTACTTTGTTATGAAAATTTTCCCTTTCTTTCCTGATGTCCGATTTTGATGAAACAAAGATTAGATGTTGCCCTTAGCTAAGGCCAATCAGTTTGTGAAAACTAAATTCAAATCTGTCCAGTAGTTCCTGATTATCAGGAGAAATTGAAAAAAATCTTTAATTGATAATAACTTTTTTTTCTGATGTCCGATTTTGATGAAACAAAGATTAGATGTAGGACAATCATTTGTGAAACTAAATTCAAATCTGTTTACTAGTTCCTGAGATTAGCGTGTCCAGACATACAGACATATAAGATTGATATATAAAACATTTTTTTTTTTGTAATCTAATATTCATCATTAGTCGTTTTCTCTCATTTTCTAGCCAAAATAATAAATGTACAGATACGTCGATTCTACTCTTTTATTATAGTATAGAAGATAGATAGATTAATCCATACTAATATTATAAATGCGAAATTCTGTCTGTCTGTTACGCTTTCACGGCCAAACCACTAAATGAATTTTGATGAAATGTTGTATGAATATAGTTGAAGACCCGGGGTCAAACATAGGCTAGTTTAGGACGTAGGCGGAGCTGCGGCAAACAGCTAGTAGATTATATACTCACATATTTGTTAAGATAAAGAAGATAACAAAAATAAACAGCATTAACTTATTACAGTTATTTGATGCTATCAAAAAGGGCGAAGAAATGCTCGCCCGGTGATTCTTCTGGGCTGTGGTAACCTTCAACAACAGTCGCAGATATTGATTTTTTGCTTTCTTAATAAATATTTATGCAGATACATGCAGACACTTAATTATAGATGAAAAGTAGACTTGGACGGACAATGTAGGCGCAACTTGGTAAGGCGTAAGTGTGTAACTCCTCAGCTGTAGCCCACAGCAGTTCATGGAAATATTTAACTCCCGAAGCAAAAGAAATGTCCATTAGTTTGATGTATCATCTTATTAGGCCTCTCCTAATGATTCCCTCTCTCCTGATGACTGGTTGTAAGCGGTATAGCGATTGTATGTCCAGCAGTGGACTGATTACAGCTGAAATGATGATGATGATAATCATCCTAATAGCTCCTAAAACTTGATAAATTTTTAAGAAGGATTTTGTCAAAAGCGGCCTTAAATTGTGGTGGCTCTTAACAACAATTCTTTTGATGTGTATATTTGTAATTTTTTAAATATATTATCAAAATAAGCATTTGTTAAGCTATGCATAACACATTCGCCAAAGTTTCTTATTTATATTACACTCTTATTATATGGAGAAAAAAAAAATTAACCACAAATTCAATGCCAGTATATTTCAAATAGTTATTCTCGACTCGGAACAAGCCAAAGTAACCATGTCCCATTAATTAGGGCAAATGCCTTTTGTCTGCTCACTGGCATAGACAATTATGTCAGTGAATAGAGTGTGAAATCTTAATGTTGTAAACAACTCGGCTCCATCCATAAATGCCACCAAATTGTAATCTTCCGAAACCAACAAAACTAGTTAACATCAATTGTTTCACCATGACCAACTTGGAAATGTCTGGTAAGCAAAAAATGCAGTTTCATTAAATACCTTTAGCAACATAGCACAAAATCTCCTGGAGCACTATTTTTGAAATGTATTATTCACACAAAACTGGTGAGTCAAATGAAAATTATTCAAGTCACCAATTATGAGAAATAAAAATAATTTGATATCAAATGGAAATCATTCAACTCACCGATTTTGTATGACTTATATACAATTAAAAAATAGGGCTCCTGAATCCATTTAATAAAATACTTACAGTCACTATATCTTAGAATTATTTTAAATGGTTAAACAGAAAAGAGTAACAAATAAAGTTACATTCGCATTTAACATTTTTAATTAGTGGCATATATCTTAATTAGTACAATGTGCAAGAAACTATTAACAATAACTGACCCTTTAGCTCACCACAACTGCTAGTGGAGGTCATTACTGATTAACTATGAAGACAAAAAATACTGACCCTTTAGCATTAGCGTCTTTGAGCAGATAGAGGGTGTGTGTGGGCGAGTTCCTCAGCTTCTCTGCAGTGGTGATGACCTTGTTGAGGCCCTGCGCCGCCGCCGACAGCTCGCCCAGCTGGTTGATCAGCTTAGACAGGCTCTCTTGCATCACTCTGTTTCATCAAAAACATAAATAGTTAGTAATTTGCATTTTAAGAACATTATAGTAAAATAAAGAACAGAAAATTATGAAACAGTACATGCAATGACAATCTCGTATATCTGTTTCAGTCAACGTAATGTTTGAGAGGACACTCACTTCTGACTTCAGATTTCTTTCTACGAGGATGGATTGAAAAGTTCGCAGCCTCAGCAAGAAAACAATATAAAATATAAACAAAAGTAATTTTATTTTTCCACGTAATCTCCTTAGCAAACGCACTTCTTCCATCTGGTTTCCAACGCCTGTATGCTAGTCATAAAAAAAGTTTCTTCAAAGCCTTCAAAAAAGTCACCTACCGCAGCTCCGACCTCCTCATTTGGTGAAAATTTTTGACCTCCAAGGTGTTTTTTTAGGTTTGGGAATAAATGAAAGTCGGAAGGTGCCAAATCAGGGGAATAGGCGGGATGGGGAAGTAATTCAAAGCCACAATCACGAATTTGAGCCATAGATTCAACAGACGTGTGAACACGTGCATTATCCTGATGGAACAACACTTTCTTGCTGAGTAATCCTGGCCTTTTCTCTTTGATTGTTTCACGCAAACGACGTAAAAGGGTGCAGTAAGAAGCCGAGTTTATAATTTGACCTTTTGCAAGGTAGTCCACTATGATGACACCCTTAGCATCCCAAATAACTGACGCCATTACCTTGCCAGCTGACATAATTGCTTTGGCTTTTTTTGGAGTTGGTTCATCAGGTTTTTTCCACTGCTTGGATTGCTGTTTTGACTCTGGGGTGTAGTGGTGTACCCAGGTTTCATCCATTGTCACAAATCTGGACAAAAAATCTTGTAGATCAGCCTCAAACATTTCCAAACAGTCGCGAGAAATCGTGAGCCGTATTCGTTTTTGTTCAACTGAAAGCAATCTGGGTACCCACCGCGCAGAAACCTTAGAAAATCCAAGTTCATTGACTATGATGTTTTGTGTTCGTTCATACGAGATGCCAATAGTGTCTGCAATCTCCCTGATGATCAATCTCCGATCTGCCAATATCAGATCACAGATTTTCCCGATGTTTTCCGATGATGTAGACCGGCCGGAGCGAGGGTCATCTTCAATACTCTCTCATCCGCATTTAAATTCTGCAACCCACTTTTTCACAGTCGTATAGACGGAGCAGATTCCCCCAATGTTGTTGACATATTTTCTCCATTCTTTAAAAACGCTGCACTTAGGCTCACAAAATTGAGTCTAATTTAAAAACAGATAATGCTATTGCGATAGAATTTTACAATGTGACAACCAGAGAGTAAGCAAATCGAATGAGGTCAGTTACATTAAAATAGTTCAAGTATTTATGTGTAAGGCCGCGAATATTTCGATCTACCCTCGTATAGTTGACAGTAGTACTAAGTAACTAATTATTTCTAAGTATTTTTACTGTGGAATGATGAAGTTTTAATAAATAAATGATACATGTTTCTTCATAGTCTCTTTTATGTCCCACTGGCAATCATGTGAAGAGCCAGCTTAACATAACTATGGACATTGAGGGACTGCATACAAAATGCCATCATCAAAGACAAAATAGGGAGCTCAAGAAGTTTTAATCCAATTCAATTATGTATTTATCATGTTTGTAAATGGTGCAATAGTGTTCAATCATTCATTTATTATGTAAATCGGGAAAGATAATCTAGGAAAGTAGACCATGAGCTCGGACGCAAACAGTTAAGGATGCAACATACTTGGACGATGAACTAACTATTAAACAGATTTAAGAGATTCATTTCGATCTGCCAATCCACAGACATGTTGGTTTAATATTTGCTAATAATCGCTAAGTTACTTTATTTAAATGAATATACCTTCTTGGTAAGGTAAAGAGAAGATATTTCCATAAGTGTGACAGATTCAACCTTATTATTTCTGTGACAATCCTACTTGATGATTGTGAAAGTTATCTACTTAAAAATTTGCTACTCAATCTTATTTCGAAGATTCAATTTGGGACACTAACAGAGAAGACAGGTATTGACATAAATGTTTACTAGTTTATTAATTTATTACATTTCAATCTCTATACCTAGATACTATGATTTATTTCCCATATAGATTGTATATCTTCGCAGAAATAGAAAGTTTTTTGTATGGTTAGTGATGATATTTTGTAGAAATTGATCTTAAATGAAAACTGACTGATGCTGAATAATTAAGTAAATAGACGAAGAATAGCTCGTCAGTTACTAAGAAATCTATTTTTCCTTAGTCAGTGCGCGCAGTCATGCGAGTCACGGTCAATTGCCGCCGCGAATGGGCAAACCTTGCGTGGGTATGACGACACCATGCCAGCCTCCTCACAGATATCATACCAAGCTAAAATACAGCAAATCATACCTCACACTGCGGACATCCCCCTGGTACCCTGGGGGAATCAGGGTGTAGTTCAACTTCGTGATTTCGTCCTGAAGCATTTCGTTCACAGGCACGATCCACTCCATTTTTATTTACGATATTGCACAGTTACACACTAATAAAAGTTATAACGAATTTGTTGTCACAATAACAATAATCTCAAAATGTTGTAAATAATACCAACAAGAATTTTCACTTGATTGACTTGAGTTTAAAGAAAAGACAGACCAAGATCCAAGACTGTCTCGTCGAGTTTAGTAAATGTTGCCAGTGGAAGCAAGGAAATATTTCCATAATCGCAAACTGTGTTGCACTATATTACTACTCGCAACAAGCGAATGCTAATAGGGTTTTTCTCAATTTATTTTTATCATTCTCTAACAAACATTCACTACCAGAAACTGAAAACAGAAAGATTATTTAAAATCCGTTCATAAATAAAATAGGTAAATAAGTTTTATAATCATAATCATTTATTCTTTTGTAAACATGTTGAATTCAAGATGGTACATTGAAAATATTACGCACATACATGTTTAGCCTACCAGGCATACAAAAGTGAAGTCAGTGGTGTCACACATCATCCAAACGAAATCATGCAAAACAATATAAAACCAGAAAATAAATGCGAGTTAATCTTACAAAAATTAGATCAGCTGCCCTTTAAAGTCACGATCAACATTTTGTCAGAAAAGAATTCATGCAAGTGATAATAACATTTGGTTACCAACAACTCTTTCAGATGAGCTTTAAATTTATTTAGGGGTAATTGGCTAGTCAACTAAAAAATAAATTGTGTATATTATATATTTTATTGATAGAATAGACTATTTCGGAGATACAATTTAAACGAAAAAATTCTGAAAATTATATTTATTTTGTTATTTAATTTTAAAGATTTTATAGTGATGACGTCACGCAGCTATAATGACCATTTCGAACTGCAAGAAAGCAAAAATTACTAAGGTATTAAAAAATATATATGTCAGTGTCAAATGTCAAAGTCAAGATGGACTGGGAGCCGCGAGTTGGTTTCTTGTTTGTTTACAATCGCCAAATATTTAGATATCCCATTTCTCGTATCTATTGCATAATGGCCTGTTTATTGGACTTTACTGCAGTCTCTTCATCCGTTTACATCTGATTTTTCAATAATTGGACACCGCTTCTTCATTATAATGAATGAATGTAATTAGGTTATGTTTACTTGAACAGAGATGACATTTGACATGGGTGACAAGTACGTGAAGCGCTTAGTTAGCGCTACCAAACAAAAAATATTGATTCACTACGCTGTGCTGCCAACCTAAAAAATTAAATGTGAATAGCCGGAAGTTATCCGGCTACGTCATACGTCAACCTTGCTAAAAAATGAAAGTCATTGGGTTTTCTACGATTTTCTTAAAAAATACTTGCTTATCCAAAGATCTGATTAATGTAATCTATTCCCTAAGCCTATTCCTCGAAATGGTTTACGAATTAGACATTTTCATAAAAAAGTTTACTAGCCAATTCCTTCAAATTCCGAGGCAGTTTATTATACACTTTTGGTGCCATGCTAAAGATACTATTACTCATGAGCCTCGTTTTGCACTTTGGCAATAACAATGTAGTAGGATCTCTTCTATTTCTATTATTGGCATCAGCTAGTCTTGTAAATAGACGAGGATTAGATTTTACAAATACACTAACCTCAAAGATATAAAGCGAATGCACAGTCAATAATTTAAATTTACGGAAATATGATTGGCAGCTATCTGAAGGTTTTAGTCCAAACATTGCTCTAACTAATGCATCGCTTCTGGGCTTTAAAAATTTGGCTTTTATTAGTTGCTACTTGGTTTCGTGCGTACAAAAGAGATAGCAAGACGTCCCCACCACGCTCTCACTTTTCTTCTTAAGAAAACTTTAAAATCCAATTTACTACCGACCAATTGGGTATTCTACTAATTTTTATTTTTTCTTTCATATTAATATTTTATTTCCAGAAACAGAACTATGAAAGAATTTTTGTAATCCGTTCAAAACTAAATAAGATATAAGCCTTTGAAATTCGGTGGAAGGGGAAACTGTAAAAAAACAAGAAAAGTACCTATGCACTGTGTGAGCTGTGACGTCACTGCCACTCGGTTTCGTGCGTACAAAAGAGATACCACGCTCCCACTTTTCTTTTAGAGAAAACTTTAAAATCGAATTACTGCCTTAATTATCAACCAATTTTGTTGTTATTTCAGAATCGGTTACTTTTTAGTATATATTTTGTTTAGTATAACAATATTATCCAAGTATGAATACAGTCAAGTAGCCTATTTTGTTGCTTTTTTTCGGAATCGGTAACTTTTGTACTACTTTTCGATTGTTTGTTGTTTCGTATGCAAATAATATGAATACAGTCAATTATAAATACAGTCAAGTAGTCTTTTACTGTTGGCTGTGTTGGATTTGCGTTTTTCTTTTGATTTTGTATTATAGAAGAATCATCAAGGAAATAAATTTGAAGAGACGATGATGATGACAAATGAAATTAGTAAATATTGCTTCATATAATATTATTTTAGTGAATGTTAGTGTACGAGATACAGACAGGGTGAATTTTGAAACACAGACACAGGGCCTTAGTAGCTCTAAACGTAGGGCAGAAACGAGTGAGTGAACGAGATGGCGCAATACAAGGCGACATCTCGCTTGCTAATTCGTTTCTGATCTGCTATTAGAGATGATAGTAAGGCTCCGACCTTTTCAAGATTTACATAAAATTGTATTGTTTACTTTCACTTACTATTATCGTCACTGTTAATATTTGGCCGGTGTTTTCAAAATCGGTCTGTAGGTAAATAGGTAGTACAAGATTGTATTTTCCGTGATTTTGCTAATAAAATCACTAAGGCGTCTACACCTACGAACACACAAGAGTCACAGTTTTCATTGACCGAGCGAGCGAAGCGTTTTTTGCTTTAGCATCGGAAACTTGGCTCAAGTATTCCTTGATTTATATTTTTTTTTATAGTAGAGCTGTTTTTGCTTGTGTGAAAAATGAGGGCAAAAAGGAAGAAGATTGCTGCAGGATTATTTCTGAACGGATCTTTACGAAAGTTGATTGGATTCCTTGATTTATTTAATTATTTTTGTTGAGAGCATGGCCTTAGTCCTTAGACTATGGATCCAATAGACGGGAAATGCGAAAGAGAAATATATAGGATATGCGTATGTTAGAATGAGATAGAGAGCGAGACCATTTCATATACACAATAATGCCCCATAGCGGCCTTACGGATTTCTTGTCAAAAACAAATATTTAAACTATAAACAAAGTATCTAGTTGTAAGTGTTATAAATGTGTTCAGTAGAAGCGCATAATTATGGTTTCATGTGCAGTGCCTAAATGTAACTGAAGTAACAAATAAAACCCACATAATTTCACATTTTACACTTAAGTACTCGCTTAACGTGATTGACAAGTGACAGCTAGAGTATTGCCAGTGATAATTTATTTTAGTTCCAAGCACTTAATAAATTATTTTGCGTGCTTCCGCCACCAGTTAGTTCATGCAAACTATTGCCGGCCGGCACCCACCCACTACTGTAATTAGTCCCAACATGCCCGCCACCACTAGCTTGCACATGCAACACGTGTTTCGCCTCTACGCGAGGCATCTTCAGGCACTAGACCAAGCTGTTAATAGTCCGACGTATAAACGACGATAATAGACGTGGACGGCCGGCAATAGTTTGCATGAACTAACTGGTGGCGGAAGCACGCAAAATAATTTATTAAGTGCTTGTAACTTTAACTTCCGCAAAGTAACGCCTGAATCGGTTAAATATATTTTAGTTCCGTTTCAGGACTTTTTTGCCAAGCTGTACCTATATATTTAAAATTCAGCAATCCGACAGGGTTTATGAAAAAATGTCCGCTACGAACGTGGGTAAATGTTTCTCGAGACTCTGAGATATGTCAAATTCGAGATATCTCCAAAAAACTCTCACACCTTTAGAGATAAAGTCTAATTTGAGATATCGCGAAAAAACATGGCGGATTTCTACTGAAAACCCCGTGTTCGTATTATAATTCATCTCTCGTAATTGTAATATTACAATTTCTATTAAATACCTACGAAAAATGGCTTAAAATGGTTGGTAGAGAAGAATGGTTTTCCAAAATATATTCAAATAAGTACCTATGTGTAGTAAACACTCAATACAATTTTCAGAAATTCTCCAAATTATAATAAAGTTAATTAATGTCCACCTATTCGAAGTCGAGTCGGAGTGATCTTTAATAATAAAAATACTAAAGTAGCATGTTTATTATGTAATTTTATTCTAATTTATCCCAAAAAATACTGCATACTTAATTTGGCAATGTTCTCACGTTAAGAAAATCTATCAAAGTGATGTCGACATTGCTCAACATTATCTGACAGGGCACACAATGCCTTAGTCGCGAGCTATTTTTTGATTGGGGTAAAAATGAGAGCAAAAAGGGGGAATGAATGTTTGACGAATTCGTCGCCTCTAGTGAGTGTTAGCGCAGTTGTCAAGCGTTCTGTCTGCTTTCAGTTCAGGAGGACCCTGTGCGATCAGTGGCAAAGTTTTTATTTCTAAATAATTTATGCACTTTTGCCATCTCATAGGTTGTTCATTGATCCCTTTACTAAAAAAAACCATACGGACGGGAATCAATAAAATCTTTGAAGGCGGTTTGGACTGCCCCATCGGAGATTGCAAGAAGTTATCCAAATTTTGAAAAAAATGATAATCTGTTGGAGCAAGGTCCGGGGAGTACGGTGGGTGTCTTAGACATTCCAATTGAAGCTCTTCTAATTTGGTAGCCGTCTGTTGTGCAGTGTGTGTTCTAGCGTTGTCGTGAAGCAGCAGTGGCGTAAAGCGATTGACCAGCCTCGGTTAGCTTATCCATCATGGTTTGCAATTGCTGACAATAGACGTCTGCCGTAATCGTCTGGCCATTTGAGAAAACTGCAATGAACGACACCGGCACTAGTCCACCAAACGCTTACAAGTAACTTTTTTGGGTCAATTTTCGCTTGGGGCAGGATTTGGCTGGCTTGCCAGGGTCCTCTTTTCATCATAGGTAATGATTCGATTAAGAAACCCTTCAAATTTGTGCCGGTCAAGTAATGTAACGCAGCAGTCGACGCGCGCTTGCCGGTTTGCTTCACTCAATTCGTGAGGAAGAGGCCTTAAAGCTTTTTAATCTTCCCACTTTGCTTCAAGTTGATTAAAACAGTTTTATCACTAACACTGCCTGCAGCTAACTCGGACGTGATTTGCGATGGATCCGCTTCCACAATAGCCTTCAATTCTTCATTGTCAACTTGGGTCTCCGGCCGTCCACGGGGCTTGTTCTGCAGGTCGAAATTTCCAGAACGAAAACATTGGAACCAAAAACGCACTGTCTTTTCTTTTGCGACACGACCGCCATACACATCATTAACCTTCGAGCCGTTTCCTTAGCACTGGTGCCACGGTGGAAGTTGGAACTCGTACTCGTAAATAACGCAATATTTCAAGTTTTCCATTTAATAAACTGAGCGCCGCAAACTTTTGTGATTAAAGTTTGAAAAAAAACAAAATTTTGTGATTAAAGTGGACAAGGAACTAATATTAAGTTATTTATTCAATTTAAAAATAAATAACTAGTTGTTCGCCGCGAACATAGACCTCGCGATTATTTATTTATATAGACAGGATTCAAATAGACGTTCGAGTTTGCGTGTTGTCGACCTCCAAACAATTTTGTAGACAAAAAAGCGTACGGCCTGCCAGCTAAAAGGTCAAAGTTGTCCAAAGACACCTGCATCTTCTGGAGTATCACGTGTGCATTGCCGACCCTTAAACAATTTAGTAG
The DNA here is from genome assembly GCA_947363495.1 of Euzophera pinguis. Taxonomy (NCBI): domain Eukaryota; kingdom Metazoa; phylum Arthropoda; class Insecta; order Lepidoptera; family Pyralidae; genus Euzophera; species Euzophera pinguis. The sequence goes on from OX376154.1 coordinate 266,834, forward strand.
GCAAGTATGCATAAGGCCCGCCCAATGGTGAGATTTCACAGTAGTCTATATACAGCTACAACACCTGGATAGTCACATCCGCATTGCGGACCATTAAACAATTTATAAGGCAAACCGGCATATGTCCTTTATGATGGTAAGAAGTTGTAGACGTCTATAGACACCCGCAACACCTGGAAGGTCACGTGCGCATTGCCAACCCTTAAACAATTTATTAGGCAAACAGGCGTCGTAGGTGTTTTTAGACACCTGCAACACCTGGAGTATTACATGCGCTTTGCCGACCACCCAGACCCCTAAACAGTTTAGTAGGAAAACAGGCATACAGCCTGCCTGATGGTAAGAGGTTTACTAACCCCCGTATTCTTAAACATAACCTAAAGGACGTCCTTCACTCAAACTCATTGGAGCCTCGAACTTTCCTTGAAAATTATATTCTTAATTGGTAGCGTGAGCAAACTCCAATGAGGAAAGACACAGATTATAATAACAATTGCACGAAAATTGAAAAATACAAAAGAATAGAGTAAAAAATAAACAAATTAAGTAGTTAATTAACCACTTTCGAGGCCGCCTCAAGGTACCTCTCGACCAACCTTATATTTGATAGTTCGATACTCCCCTCCAATGAGGAATCTCCTTAAGTCAAGGAAGCTAGTGACGACTAATGATACCTATGAGTCGGAGTAACTTTAGTCGAGTTTGAGGAAACGTTTGAGAATATGGGTGTAAGACTACTAAGTCAGTGGACACCGGCAACATATATGTGGAGATAAAAGTCACACTCCCGTAGTAGTCTATAGATACTAATTCGACATTTACCATTAGGTTTGCGGTATGCAAGTTTGCCAACTAAATTGTTCAAGAGTCGGCAGGAGTGAGTGTCCAGGAGTTGCAGGCGTCTATAGACTATTACCGTCTTACTACAAAAAGTTAGACATCTGTTAAACACGTGTCTAAAGAAATATATATCGTAAAGTTACATTTATCTATAACCTAAAGTATTCTTAGACTACTGTTTAACAAAGCATAAAACCATGTCTATACTCTGTTTAACTTTAGACTATAGAAAAACTTAGATTAATGGTAGTAGTTTTTTTGAAACACGTGTTGACCAGTTGTCTATATTTTTGTAGTAAGACGGTTACTGTCTCTTACCATCTGGGAAGCCGTATGCTCGCTTGTGAGTTATTCCGGTCTGATCTACCAAAAAGATTCACTCTTCATTATTATTATTCAGTCCGGTCTGATTAAACGGTAGGGTTAATACAGTCAAGAAAAAAAAAGTTGTTGAAGAAAAAATAACCTGTTTTTATTAATTACTAGCTGTTACCAGCGGCTTTGCCCACGTGATCAAAGAAAAGTCCTTATGAAACCTTCTTCGACCAAGCGTGTTTCTCAGTTGCATCTTAAGCTTACGTTTCACAGCCTAGGTCATGATGATGGAGCTACTGCCATCTGATTTCCGTTACCCTTTTTACAGGAAAATTTCACCAACAGGAACATGATCCGAGATGAGTTAGTGGCCATCACTGTCACATTTTTCAAACTGCTTAAAGTCATCCGTCATAGCCATCGGGACTGACTTCCATTATGTAGCACCAGCCGTCTGACATATATTCTCTTGTCAGCAAATACGTCGATAAAGCTATGTGTCTTCGAAATCGTTTGTCTTTAGCAAATTTTAGCGCATTTGATTTTTTTTCAAAATTCATTACAATGAAGATCACTTACAACATTTGTAGCCTGTAGCCGACAATTTATTATACCAGATCAAAAAATATTTTCCAGTACAAATACTTTGTTACTGTCTGTCTGTATCAAAAATATGCTTGGGGATCTGACCGGAATACAATATATATATTTATTTTGATCCCCTGGACGGGGGATCAGAACGGAATAGTATATAATTAAAATAAAACTGATCCTTTAGGGTATCAGATTTTAGGGATTAGACCGGAATAACGCATGCTTGTTTGCCTACAAAATTGTTTGAACGTTGGCAACACGCAAATGATACTCCTAGTCTCCTAGTCTTATAAATATCTATAGACTACTTAGATCAGATTTACTTGGAGTATATTCTGAATATTCGGTAAAAGTTATCCTGCACCTAATATTAGTCAACAGTGATCGGCGAGCTACGGTAGGTTTAGCCGAAACAATGCCGTCTAAACTTAAGTCTAGCCGAAGATAATAGGCTACAACCGGGGACCACGCCACTTTGTAGATTAACTTCCCGACTTCAAATATCTTCAAGTAAAGTAATAGATTTTTAATTTTTTGAATAAAAAATATTATTTGTTTACCTGGATGACATGATCATCTAGGTGTTTTTTCAGTTATTTACATTTATAATTAAACTACCAAACCGATTATACTAAAAAATTCAGGAGAATAAACTGAAAGTGTACGCTTTAAAACATGAAAACAATTTTATAATCGGCTTAGAAACGACGGTGTTATTAGGTAACAAATATGAAATAAATATCAAAACCTCCTATTTTTGAAAGTCGGTTAAAAAACAACTAAGACTATTTTTTACCAGATGTATTTTAACGTTTTGTACATACATTCTGAATATCAGCTAAATCCGACCAACGGCTTTTTACCTTAATGCAAATACCTCAAAAACTACTAAACCGATTTTGATGTCAAACGAACTTCAAAATTCTATGCATGTCTCCTATACACCATTTCAATTTCATTGAAATCGGACTAACGGCTCGAGAATTATCGCGGAACATACATAGAAACATATATACATATATGTATACATACATACAAACAATGTTTTTCGCCCCTATTTGATTTGTAGACAATTAAAATAATACAAAAATACATCCCTTACATAAACCGAGTTTTCTTGCGGTTTTCATAGATAATGCTACGGAACCTTTCGTTTGCGCAATTGGCCGGTTTTATTATACATAAATGTGACGCAGTCACTAGCGTCTACGTTATTACATTGCATGGTATTAGCACTGTTTGCGAGGTCTACTGTTCTCAGGACTACTAGTTTAAATAGGACTCCAGGTGATTCAAGATTTTAAGGTAAACCAAATTGGAAATTACAAAAAAATGGTTACATATCGGACCCACGACCTCTGGGTCTTCAGGCAAACACCTTAATCACCGTGGCAGCGAAACAACCGGATATTGCATACCCACTAGGTGAACTAAGTACACCCAATGCCTTATTGTAGTATGCGCAATAAGTTGTAACACAATAAACACGTGTTAGTAACAAATACATTTATTTCTGCCACAATTTTCAACATTTGCACTTACCCTCCTTGTGAATAGGCGTGACCGAGCTTAATACCTAACATCCATACTTCCATACTAATATTATAAATGCGAAAGTTTGTCTGTCTGTCTGTTACGCTTTCACGGCCAAACCGCTGAACGGAATTTGTTGAAATTTGGTATGGATACATTTTAAGACCCAGGGTCAAACATAGGCTACTTTTTTTCCAAAATTCCGTCCTGAAATTGTTGCAATAAAAGAAGAAAATATGTATGAAAATTTGTTTGGCTATTTGTTAAAAGAAAATGGCGCTGCCATATATTCATTTATTTAATTGTTTGGCTGTTCGTCAATAGATGGCGCTGCTTATATTTAATTGTTTGTTTATTCAACATTAGATGGCGTTGCTTATATTAAAAAAATATATAAAACATATTGAAATGTATACATCAACAGATGGCGCCACCATAAAATTAAACTATATAGTTAGTCGTACGGAAATAATAAGACTATGCAAGTGGTTGTGTTTTATTGTTGTTCTGCAGACGCAGAACGTCATGCATCTCTGAGGGTAGCCGAGACCTCAGAGGAGTCTCAGGCACGTCGACTCTTGGATGCAGAACGTCATGCGTCTTTGAGTGATACTCTTTGACGTGCTTATTTCATCCTATAACCAGTCTATTACCTTTACACTTTACATTACCTCTAGATATTGATGCAGCCTCCCTCAGAACAGACGCTATATCACAATAAAATTGATCTATTTGTAATTTGTGAGAAGCAGCATTACAATATTTACTATCACAAGATAAACACTCAGATGGTGAATTAATTTTATTATATTTTTATTACAGTTTTCCCTATACAGAGATATCTGTTCACTGCATCTTTCCCCCCACACAATAGTGCGATTAGCAGCTAACTCTTTTTTGATTATATTAGGTGATATACAACTTTAAGTCACACTCCAGTATCCGAGGAAAGTAATCGGACCATGTTACATTATGTTTAACATACACCTTTCTTACTGTATGCATAACATATTGTGATACAATACAGTGATCTAGCAATCGCCTACACCCATGAAAATCGCTTGTAAAGGTGTATCTGATAACAATCTAAGCTTATTTACATCTGCACAAAACCAATTTTATTTGTGTGTGTGTGTTTTATTCAACATTAGGTGGCGTTGCTTATATTTAAAAAAATGATAAAACATATTGAAATGTATATATCAACAGATGGCGCCACCATAAAATTAAACTCTATATAGTTTCTCGTACGGAAATAATAAGACTATGTAAGTGGTTGTGTTTTATTGTTGTTCTTCGCGAAGATTCTTGATTGTTTGTTTGTTTTTCCAGAAAAAAAATATTGGCCTTATTGTTGTGTGTGTCGGTCGATTCGTTCAGTTTCTTAATTTAATACTCAATAGGTAAACTAATTCTTAATGGTACCCATTAAGAATTAGTTTAGTTAATAGGAAAAGTTTTCTTAATGAGACTTAAAAAGTTAATAAGAGTAATTTTCGGATTTAAATATTGGTTGGATTGTTGGGTGTGTCGTGTCGATTCGTTCAATTTGTCACTACCGATTAGTTTAATTAATAGGAAAAGTTTTCTAAAAAAGTTATTAAGAGTAATTTCCTGATTTAATTAATATTATGCCTCGCAAATATAAATCTAATTTGTCACAAAGCTCATCAAGACCTCGAGCATTAAAAATGGCTCGATACCGAAAATTGATCTATTTGTAATTTGTGAGAAGCAGCATTACAATATTTGCAATCACAAGATAAACACTCAGATGGTGAATTAATTTTATTTAAATTTTTATTACAGTTTTTTCAATACAGAGATGTCCGTTCACTGCAACATTCCCCCCACACAACAGTGCGATTAGCAGCTAAATCTTTTTTGATTATCTTAGGTGATAAATAACTTTAAGTCACACTCCAGTATTAGAGGAAAGTAATCAGACCATGTTACATTATGTTTAACATACACCTTTCTTACTGTATGCATAAAATATTGTGATACAATACAGTATTCTAGCAATCGCCTACATCCATGAACATCATTTATAAAGGTGTATCTGATAACAATCCAAGCTTATTTACATCTGCAGTATTATTCATTACAAAAGTCTGTGAGCTCATCATGAAATTCACCCGGGTGAGCATTAAAATCACCCAATACATAAATAGATTCACTGCCATATTCATCTACCAGAGTACTTATTTTACCTAGACAGTCTGTGAATTCCGGTAAATTAGCAGTGGTATCCGCAGGCATATACACACATATCACTATAATGGGATGTTCCCCTGTCACAAATTTTATAGCACAAAACCGATCCCTATCACATGGCAGCACAGACACATTGGTGAAAACCGCACTCCTCCACAGCAGGGCCACCCCGCCGTAGGGCCGGCCTCGCAGTATACCCACCGAGATATCCATTGCGGAAGTACCAGTCGCGCTGAAGTTGCCATCGATACTTTGCAGAAAAGTGAGCTCATTTGGCAATAGCCAAGTTTCTTGCATAGCTATAATATCCGAAGTGAGACACAACTGTCTTACACTATCAACATATCGTTTTACGTTTTTGCAGTTAAAGCTTACAAGTTTACTTACTGTCGAGGCTATAATTTGGTTTAATATTGCCATCTTGCTCTGTTCGTAATCCTGTCATTGAAACCGCGGGCGGAGCCGCGGGCAACAGCTAGTAATAAATAATTATATGCGTAATTTTTTTGAAGGTATATGATTTATAATAGATCTGTATCATCCATTTGATAATAATTTAATCGTTTTGTTTTTTTTTCTTCTACTAATAATTCCTACTAAGATTACATTATATTTTAAAATTTGTGTAAGGATTAGAATACCTAGTTAGTTTTAAGATTGTTACAGCATGATCGAGTCCACCATGATTTTCTCTGCTAGGTACTTGAGATGTAGCGTCTTCTTCTTCGCCCAAGTGTGGTCCCCAGTTGCATCGTCAGCGTATACACTTCGGAGCCTAGGGACGCTGTAAGCCACTGTTTACTAAAATGGTGTGACAAAATAGAAAATAGCACTAATGGCGACCGTCTCGCCGGCGTCGCTCATCTCTATCTATAGGATTACAATAAGCCCCGAATGGAGAGTTTTGAATGTACCAATTATTTTAAATGCGCCACGCACTGTTCGGTCGGTTATAATTTCATAATATTTATAAGTTATTGTTGTATAGAATAAGTGGTCAAGTGCTGTATCAAGTCATGCGCAATATAGGGTTCCGTAGTAGTAGTCCCAATAAAAAAGAATTTTAACTTAAAGCACACCTACATGATGTCCATAAGAAATAACAAGAAGCTCTATTAAAAAACGAGCGCGGCGCGCATATCCGAAGTACGAGTAGCTAATGCGCGTGTCTAATGACGGCTCGACCCGTATTGGATTAATGGCATATTCTATCTCGACCTCCTCCGTGCTTCAGAAAGTACGTTAAGTCGTTTGGTGTTGTCGATAGATAACACAATAATTAGGCTGCGTCTGAAGCTTTTAGGCAGCCTGAAAAAACTTTTTGGACACCCATGTTCCTGTTGGTTTGGTTTTCGAGTACAAAGCGTTACTGAGGTCATACAGCAGTCCATTGTAGTAACCAACACCAAAAATTAAGGTCCGTCTAGAGTAAAAAGCGTTTAGGCTCCGAAATGTAAGCTGAGGACCCAAGTGGAAAACACACTTGGACGAAGACGAATAAGAATTAAATAACGATTAAATCGAATAATTAGTCTTTTCTTATAATGAATATATAACAGCCTTATACAAAAGCTACCAAGGATGAACCTCGGGCAAAATACTTTTGTACAAAATAAGTAGTATGAAAATATATAAAATTTTATACTCAATAATTGTACTTCCACAAAACTTTTTGTAAACTTCAGTTGATATTAAAGCTTCAAATTTTGAAGAATTAGAGCAATGCAAACTCGCCGGATGGCACAAACGCTCGATGCCATAAGGCCTGAAGGGTCTGCTAATAGTGTAAATGGTCCCAAATGATCTTGCTCATAAAACCTACTATAAAATTTTCTTTTCATGTTAAAACAAATCTGAAACAAAATCACGGAAGTTTCATAAATACCACTTTGATATCGGAAATGAAAATGTCAAAATATGTCAAACTATCTGCTTACGTGAGATGCATAATTCAATGGATTGAAATTTTACTCTGAGAGTACTCATAATGTTTTTTAGAGACCTATTCAATGGTACCCCCCACACAAATAGAAAGTAGAAATGAATAATTTCAATCCCCACTTTACATGTAGGGGAGGTACCCTAAAAAAATATTTTTATCTCACAGGATACAAATATGAAAAATATTTTTCGCTCCGCATGAGTAATATGCATAGACATAGCAAATTTTAGCTTACTAGGTCTAATAGTCTCTGAGAAAAACGAAGGACAGACAGACGGACAGACGGAGAGGGACAGACGGACAGACGGATAGACGAGAACGAGACGGTGAGGAGAGGTACCTCCACCTTACAGAAGACCGCAGCCAAATAACACTGTGATGCAGTGTTGTGTTCCTGCTGGTGAGTAGGGTCGCTAAGCTCCAGAGGGGTCGCTGTGCTGACAGGTCGGCAACGCGCTCGTAACATCTCCGGTGTTGCAGGCGTTCATAGGCTACAGTAACCACTTACCATCAGGTGGGCCGTACGCCTGTTTGCCTACTTAGTTGTATAAAAAAAAAGTCGGACAGATATGACAAAACTATAAGGGTTCCTTGTGTTTACTAAGGAACCCTAAAAAGGGAACATTTTGCCTAACTGTTTAGGAACTCTTCCCAGATGTATCCATGTGAAATGTTATTTTTTAAATTGCCGAAATTGATTGTAGAGTCGAGATAAGAAAATATAACTTTATCATAACTATTAGTAACTTTGTATTACCCCGAAGGTATATACTCGTAATAACAAAGTGAATCGTTTGGACAACACGATTACAAGATTAGTCGGCCTCCAATTACTGTAATCAATTAATTACGTTCACTTTGTGTTATTTTTATTGCGTATTTCGGTCAACGGGCCGCTCACATGCGTTAATCCGATTACGATGTTGCCAAACTTGTTAGAAATACCTACGTTGAGATGTCGATTCTCGAGTACACCTACAGTACTGTCACACAGAAGTGGCCTTCTTGTGCAGTCTTCCGGAACTTCTAATGCTCAAAATGTCAAAATGTTAATTTTGATAGGCAATTACATATTTAGGAACTTTGCACCAAGCTTTGTAATGTTATTCTTAAAAAATCCAAAAAAAAATGTAATAAATAAATTGTAACATTTATATTTACGGCACTCCAGTGTCGTTCTTGCATGTCAGTGATGACTAAACACGTGATACCTACATTGTACCTTTTATATCTAAGATCTTATTTTGTGTCTACTTACCATGTTTATTGCAAATAAAGTTTCATTCATTCATTCATTTGTTTGATGTTGTACAAAATAATTTTATGCCTATAGGAATTAGTGAAATTTGAAATTTATTTTGCGGTAATAAGTACTTAGACAGCTACTAAAATACGGGGTACGTATTACAACACTTAAATCTCTATTTGGCATTTACAATGAAATACGTACCTAACTTTTGGGGATTAGTGACTCAAAGTGTTTATTTATTCTAGCTGCATTCCTTACAAATCCTTATTGATGAATTACATAGTTTACATACATAATCATTATTGTTTATTCAATATTATGGCGAATCATTCGTAGATATTAAGAATTGCAACGGGATGGTTGGCAATCCGGAAGGGGCCAGGTCAGACGGTCGAGGCCGTCTGCCTGCTCGTCCTTGGTTCAAACACATGGTCCTTTCTTTTTCAATCGATTATGAATTGAAAGTTATTAGTACTTGTCTAAATTGATTGCAGTCAAATGTTAACATAGTCGTTCTTGTGCCTTCACGAACATCCATTTAAGAGCCACTATACCACACAGTTACATTACCAAATAGCCAAGCCTCAACGTCACACAGAGCTCTACTGAATTATGTAAATGTATATATTAAGATCAATATAGGATCGAATAGTGTTAACGGCGGTCTTAATGGATTGCATACTCAGACAGTAAGTGTGCATCATGATAGGCACTTACAGTAATTTATTGCAGGTTGAGACCTCGCGAAGAGATTGCGGAACCCGAACCTATGACCCGTTGGTGCATTTGAGAGCCTTAGAGACTCCTGGAGTTCTATTTTTGAAAAGCGTGTCTCACGCAAAATCCGCTTATCGAATAATTTTTGGTCGATATTGAACAGTTTTAATTCGACATAAACATATATCATAGTCATAAGCGCCCTCTTTTCAAAATGTGTGACTTACACAAAATCGGCGAGTAGAATAATTTTTGTTCGATTGATTTTTAATCGACATAATGTCATACATTTCAAAATCAGGGTTCCTGGGATTTTGTCATTAATTTACTGCAAATCGTCAAGATTTTATTTATTTATTTATTTTTATTTATATATCCGTATAAACTGTAGCTAATAAATCATTATACTTAAGTATATTAATTATACCCAATGGACTTTACGACAGTAATTTTATGTTAGTAATAAAGGGTCTTTCAAATAGGGCGGGTCGATGTTGACAGTTTGTGGCGGCCATGTTGTTTTTGTGACATCTGTCAAATCTGTTGTTTTTTTATTAGGTCATTGATGCCAAATCACCATGGCAAGTTACTCGATTGACCAGCATAGGTCCAAATGATAAAACTTAATTCTCAAAATGAGTGTTCGTTAGTGTGCATTGCGTCCATTTTACGGCAGACGCCGTTGCCCTTCGAAGTCGACTCTGACAAATTTGAGGCGACCGATTCAGTAAACAACCATCCAACACCCTCGCCGAAAACATCGCCGCTATCCGTGAGAGTGTCGGAGGGGACTCCGAAGCAGTCGATTTCTCGCCGTGCACGAGAACTCGGCCTTTCGCAGACTTCAACTTGGCAAATTCTGCGTCGGGACTTGGGCCTGCACCCGTACAAGATCCAACTGACCCAACAGCCGTTTATTCGCTAACTGAGCTTCAGAACATTTAAAAGAGAACCCTGATTTTGGCCGAAACATTTTCTTTAGCGACGAGGCGCATTTTTAGATGAATGGCAATGTCAACAAGCAAAATTGCCGAATGTGGGACGACCAAAACCTACATGAGGTTCACCAGGTGGCGGCATCATCGAACCGTAGTTTTTCGAAAACGACGATGGCGAAGCCCTCAACGTCAACGGCGAGCGCTACAGGTCAATAATAAACAATTTCTTTTGGCCTGAATTGAGACGACATGTGGTTCCAGCAAGACGGCGCTACGTGCCACACAGCGAACGAAACGATGGACATTCTGCATGAACGGTTTGAGGGAAGGGATAACTCTCGCAGAGGTGACATGAATTGGCCACCAAGATCGTGCGATTTGACCCCGTTAGATATTTTTCTGTGGGGTTTCTTGAAGTCACACGTCTATGCTAATAAACCGCAATGACTGATGCCCTCAAATTCAACATAACGCAGTCCATCGCTCAGATTGAGCCGGATTTTTAAAGAGTCATAGAAAATTGGACCTCTCGGATCCGTGCCACTGTTCAAAGCCGCGGCGGACATTTAAGCGATGTCATATTCCATAAATAATGGCATTAATGGGCCTTTCGAATAACAAAAAATACGTTAATATCTTACACACAGCTTGTTTAATTCAATTTCAACATCGGCTCGTCCTTGATGAATTTATTGTAAATTTATATTTTTTTATGAGAGAGACAATATTAGGGTTCAAATAAAATTATAATTTCGAGACTCATCTCGCTTACAGACAAACTGACTATGTAATTAAGGCTCAAGGCTCCAAAAATAGTCAATGAATTCAACACTTCCTCGTGTACTGTATTTTTAAGCTTTGTCATGCCATTTTGAGGCAGAATTCATTGACAGCCACTTGACCATCGCTGTTACGTGTGTTATATCACACATCACATATCTCATGAAGTATTATTGGTACGAGCATTAAATAACAGCCGAGGAGTCAGGAAGTAACAAAATTAAACAATAATAGCGAGCGCTTCCACTCTCTCCGTGTCAAGAGGGTCTTCCTGAATGTTATACTAATTGCGAACCTAATTATCTAGTTTGTTTGACTTTTAAAAGTTAGGTAATTTATATGTTAAAATTAGCAATATATTTGTGTGTAGGTTTAAGTCATCGTTGCACCCTTCTCTCCTGTGAGCTGTACAAACTAAAATGGCAAAGTAGAGGCTAAGTTGTTTAGAATGTCTTGAGGCAATCGTCGCAAAAATGGTTTTACTGGTGGTAATGGTTCCATAACCTGGGCACGTGGATAATTTTTGACATTGACGTAAAGTTCCGGAGCGAGAACCATTGATTAGTCTGACGAAGCACGTGCGTGGTTGCTAAAAATTCAAGTTATATTTTTAAGTTGTTCACAAAGAAGCATTTTCGATAGAATTTGATAAGACTATGTCCTTACTTTTTCATTTTTTGGGTGGGGTGGTACACAATAAACAGGAAATAAGTTTGAATGTAAAAAACAAAATCGATGCGTTGATGTCTTTAAAGTTTTTTTATGAAAATTTATATTTATTGGATAAAATTACAAAACATTAATAAAAGAAAATAATGCATTTTAATTCATTACATAAAATTCTTTTGTTGAAGACTTCTGTGGCTGGTGTGGTGTGGTTAGCGCCCAAGTCTGTTGGTCCATAGAGGCAGTGTACTATTAAAATAATAAGAGCATACTTATTAGAAAAACGCAGAGGCGTTGTGCGTCCAACCCCTGATGCCATTATGAACAGAATTGTGTTAACGAGGTCTTTATTACGGCTTATTTTAAATGAAAGCAGGACAAAGTGAAAAACTTGATTAAAACAAGTCTTTAGCGATAACATCGAAAACTCCAAAAATAAACGAGCACCATATTCATTACCTCATTGAGCGACATGTTATCTAACCGGACGATGGCGTGCGCCTGCGCCCTTGACCCCCTCCCTGCCAGTGCTCACTGCTGGTAGGTACTGGTAACGACACAAGTGTTCATTAATTATGTTTAACACTGAGTGTCGGCCCTTATGGCATTGGGCGCATTGCTCAAAGGCAAAGCCCATGGAAGAGGTTCGTCCCAACTGGGAGCCCTTTGCGCTTTTGCAGAAAAGGCGTGAGTGGTGAAAGCCCTCGCTTCAAACTGTCCAGCTGTAATTTTAAAAGCTTTCTGTATCTAAAATTGTAGGTAAAAAAAACAAAATGTAAGGTTATTTTTCACCCTTCCCACCAACAAAAAAGGGGTGTTTTTAGTTTGACGTGTCTAGTAGAGGTATCTGTGTGCTGTCTGTCATCGTCTGGTAGTGTCTAAACCAATGGATCGACTTCATTTTGTTTGAGAAAACTAATTAATTATCTAGATCGATATGATTCTTAGATACCGTTTATACATATACTAGATATTTCCTGCGGCTCTGTCCGTGTCAAAAAGTAGCCTAGTTTTGACCCCGGGTCCATACCAATTATCATCAAAGTCGGTCCAGTGGTTTAGCCGTTTAAGTGTAACAGACAGATTTTCGCATTAATAATATTAAGTATAGAAGTATGGAGAGGAAAATTATCTTATAAAAAAATAAGGTATTAACTTCAAATGTCATGCTTGGTAAAATAACATTAATACTGGATTTCTTAGCTATGAAATACATTTTATTTGATAACTATAACAAAATATTCGCAACAGATATATTTTATCGAGATTGTGTGAGGCAAAGATGCGATGACAATATTAAAGATCTAACACACGTGCTAAGTCAATAGTAATTCATTACGCAATGTGAGTCATAATATATTTATTCTTCTTTCTATAATGTAAATTGACGTTTTAAAGAAAATGCTGTAGTGGAGTTTGTGGCGCCGCTTCTTCTCCACTTGCGCTTTGGAAGTGGTGGTAAACTTAATATAAGTAAATTGACGTCAATAAGTGATATTTATATCCTATATTGAAAATAAACGATTCCATTTCATTTCATAGTTTTGCTACCAAAGTGGAAGAAATAAAAGTAATTAATATCAAGTAAATAATTTATTTATGTACTTATTTGCTACCTCAATAATTAAACAGAAACTTTTGTGACTGAGTGTACCCTGTAGCCTTTTCGCCTCGGAACGTGGTTGTTTTTTCTGGAGAGCCGATTCATTTAGTGACAGAATTAAAATTCATCATCGTTGCGCTTCATTGACTTTTCTAAACCCTTGCTAAATTTCAGCTCAGGTCATTATACTTAGTATTTATGTGAGTTAATGTGCATTTTAGTGTAGAATTAAGTTTCCTTTGATGTTTGTCTGGTAGTTTATTCTGTGCCGCTAAACGTTCCTAAAATCGATAAACTAGAGCCCAAATTTTGCAAGTATGACATTCAGTGAATCTAATGAAAGTCGTTCGACTCAACGATTATGTTGAATGAAAATCATGCGATTCACCGGTCGTTGCTCGTGAGTCGTATTTTAAAAAATAGGGCCCCAGTGCTTTCTACAGGCACAGAATAGATAATAGTACTAAAGTGCTACAGGTAGATAATTTACTTTCACATCGAACCACCGCCAGATGGAGCACCAGCAAATACTATACCACTAGCCATCGTCACTTAATCAATCACTTTTGTCAAACGTCGCGGCGTGTTGTTTGATAAATTGATTAATTTCTGGAGCGCTATTATTGAAATGTATGACTCATAATAATATGTCGAATGAAAATAATTCGAGTCACCGGTTTTGCATGCATACATACTTTTCCAAAATAGGGCTCCTGTACAGTTCGTAACGGTAGGTAACGGATAGGTAATTTAACAATAGTTACAACTGAAACGGATTTTTTTTTAATTTTCTGAAAGTTAAGAATACTAAGTTATTAATTATTTTTGGTAAATAATTTGGGAGACATAGAGGGCTCTACCATCTCTACTATACACAAAAAAAATATACAATTAACTTGCATAAATCTATTGTATTCTACCTTCATCGATCTCCATCATCTTCGTGGCTTTGGAGCACAGAATCCTTATCATCAACTATAAAGAAAATTAATTGTGAAATAAAATGAAAATAAATTAATGAGATACTTTTTTCTGGCCACTGTTATGATTAAAATGATTTTCGTTCGATATCGAATGATTTTTACTCGACCCGCCGGTTTTGGGCCAATCGTCTGCTTCAAAAAATAGCGCTCCTGAAATAGTTACAGAAACATTAATATTGTTCTAAGCACTTTACCGGGGTGCCCGCTAGGAGGTGTGTACGGGAATTGGTATCACAATAAACTACAACAACACAAAATAGCAACAACAACACATAGTCTTAAGTTTTTATAAATTGAATTCCAGTAAAACGAAACATCCAGTCCAAGTTATAACGTAAATGTAAGCAGTAGAAGCAGCCTCGGGCGGGACATAATATTTTATGTATATCGCAACGCGCACACGTTCGTCTTACGCAATTGATGCAACTCCAAAATGGCCAAAATGCTTCCTTGATAAGATACGCTTCCTAGTTAGTTAATGATGATAATGGCGTAGATTTGATATTTGACCGAGCGAGCGAAGCGAGTGAGGCGCGATAACTCTCGAGCCATTTTTTAGTTCGTTTGTTATCAAAATCGATTAAGTAGTTTTTGAGAAATTGGCATTAATGTATTCATAACTTAACTCTTTAGTTACTAGTCCGTTTTTGTTGATAATTAGAAAGTATGTAGGAAAAGTTATAATACGTTTGGTATCAAAATAGATTTTGTGATTTTTAACTAACTTTAAAAAAAGAGGTTTTTATGTTTTTTCGTATTTGTAACTCAATAACTCTGTTATTTCTGAACCGGTTGAAAAAAATATTTTAAAGTTCGATAAGGCATACTATCAGTTTAGGCCAGTTACATTTTGAAAGCAATTGGTTCAATAGTATAGTAATAAAATTAAAATAACTGTAAATATCTACAATGACAGTGATGATATCGTCTAAGTAATAAAAATAATCGTTTTCTGCCAATTTACTGAAGTCATCATAACTAGTAGAAATACGAACCCCAACTTTTTAAGACATTAACATTTTGCTACTGACGTCCAAAATCCGAAACCCAGGAGGTTCTTAATTCGAGTGAATGTTTGACAACATAACTCCATAATTCGGTCATTTCTGAACCGATTTAATTTTTTTGTTCTAAAGGATTACTTTCATTGAGACCCCATAGAAATTCCAAACCCTAAAGAAAACAATACGAGTATGCCTGGCAAATGAGAGAAAAACACAATCCACCATTTTTTATCTTTCATATTATTTAAGTTACTTGCTTGATCTTAAAACATGTTTATTTGTTTTCTAAGGCTCATCGACAGACCCCATTTGCCCTGGTGTCAGTTCTACGACATACTATATTATGCTGCATTAAAACGCAATTTTTGGTCAGTCTTACTGGGGTAAAATAAAAATTCGATCGATAGTTTACACCCTGGCATTAGAGGGTTTAATTGCCTTGTATAAATTTCCTAAGCACGTCCTGAGCTTTCACTTCAGAATAAGGCAGTACGATTATTCCCAAGGAACGACTGTTTAAACAGAGGTGTGACCTGGTGATACGACCAGAGGTGTTTTAGTGGTTAACACTGTCAGATTTTTCAGACTGCCTAATTTGCTTACGCTTACACGGCTAAACCACTGAACGGATTTTGATGAAATTTGGTAAGAATATAGTTGAAGACCCGGGGTCAAACATAGGCTACTTTTTGACGCAGACGGAGCTGCGGGAAACAGCTAGTTTCAAATATATTCTACCTAGCTGTCATGTTTACAAGGAGTTGTGCCGTTATCAGTGAATAAAACTGGTCTTTATTCACGACAAATACTTTAGTATTGATCTGATTACCTTATGCTAGGATACGAACATGATAAATATCATTTTGGATTTCGTGTTTACATGTTTTTTCTAGCCTTTTGATATTAATTAGGTATAATGTTATGTAATCCCGTTACTTGGCCAATGTCTTCCTATTGTGTATACCTTTATATTCTACTCAGAGCAATACGCATAGAAATCGTCAAGAGATTCGCTCCAAAATTGTGCATGATTTTCTGAAAATGTGCGCAAGCAACCAACAAGTGTGCGTTACATAGGTACTAAAAATTATATTATGACTTAAAAAAATTCCAGAGCACTTCTGCTCCAGAGTTTAACGTCAAAGTCGAAAAATGTCAAGCCTCGAAATGACGTCAAGATAGTACAACTAGTCTTTATCTTACAACGTCCAAGTCGTTGATTGTCAAGTTTAGAATCAGAATCAGAATCATTTATTTTGCTGTGTAAAAAGGTTTCAATTTTTTTCCGTCCAGTGTATTCTGTCTGCTAGACGATATATGTCTCAGACGTGCAAAATTATTTATAACATTAAATTTAATTATATAATATTACGATGTTTAAATAAAAAATAATCTAAAATGTCAAGGTCGTAAATTCGACTACCAATCAAATAGTAAGAAAAGCTTTGAGATAGGTATTAGTCTACCTGTCACGTCAACTTTATTGATGAAACCCTATTAATTACTTTAAAATAATATTATGTTCCGTACCAACTACATATATTCTATTAACGTTATAAGTTAACAAATATTTGGTACGAATGCTGTCAGTTATTTATATACATTAATAAAAATTTTTTGACAAATTATTTTACTGGATAAATTTAAAAAATATGAAAAATGTTTTCCTTCAATAGCCGGTAACAAAATATTTCACGTGCTCTTTATACAAGATACCTCAACATGGCCTGTTGTTTCGTATTCACATTGTAAAAATACTTAAACGAGCACATCAAAAAAAAAAAAAAAAAAATTTAGTATAATAATGAAACAACCGCTTGAAGGAAAAATTTTCGATATAGAATGAATGAGATGTAATGAAGGCATATATATTTTGTGTAGTGATTGTGTGAAAACCAAAGTGTAATAAATTAACCTATACAGAATCTCTAATATTGATTTCTAGATGGGTAACAATAAAAAATAGTTTCATTCGCAGTGCTGAATTAGTAAAGTTTTTAAACATATTCGCTTGGCAAATTGACATGTAAAATTAAATGCAAAATTTGATAGCCTCATGATAGAGACAATCATTTTAAATATATTACCTAGTATTAAGTACCACAAACATCCGACATATTGATCTATTAATATGTTGTAAATTGTACGTCCAATTTCCTTGAAGCAAGAAATGCATATGCAGTGACTTGTCGGGACTTACACAAAAACAAATGGCACAATAAATATCGACGTAGTAAAAATATAAAATCTCGACACAACACCTGCACTTGCTACTTTAAAATATTATCGTAACTTACTCCAATACACGCAGGCCGCGATCACACCCCACCTTGCAAGCCCCACCAATTTCAAGAGGCACCTTTCTATCTCCCAGTTCAAACTGCGACAGCCTTTCTAAGTTTGCCGGGTAAAACGGGCTAGTAGGGATGAACCAAGGGGCTCTATTATGCAATTCTTGGACTCGCAAACTACAGAGTATATAAGCTTGTGGAGCGTTCAGAAACGGTAGAAAGTTAGTCAGTCTCGACAGACCAGCTGTATCTGAAATCAGTCCAGCCAACTAAAGCAAGATGTACGCGAAACTCGCTGTAAGTGGAACATCAATCAAAATCGATTATAATTTTTTTTTATTCAAAATAAAAAATGATCATTAATATTATATTGATTATGACTATGACTTCTCCATTCGATTTCGAAAAATAAACTTTGTTTTAGAAAAAAGAAAAATAGTACAAGTCCCTTCAAATTTCGAACAAATGGAAAAACCGTAAAGCGAAAATCATGAGTATAATAAAAACTTTCTCATAATTTTCATACTGATCCTTAAAATCTTGATATTTCAAGACTTTTTTCGATACTTTTCTTTTTAATTTTTGACATGTTGACATAAAGGGCTGAATATAAATCCTGCTTTCAGCTCGTCGCCGCCCTCGTCGCCGTCGTGGTCTCCTCACCAACCCCTGGTGGTCATGGTGGTCAACAGTAAGTATTTTCAACTACCAGCTTTTCCTCGATACTTCTCTCGTATAGGAATTTTCAGTCTTATCTTAATTGACGTCTCGACTACCAAGTGTAACATTGTTAAAGCCTAATTATTATTTTTTGCTTACTTTACTAGAATTTTAAAATTGGGTCAACTCATCAATTAAATTATTAAACGAAAATAACATATACTCTGTACGGTATAAGTAATGAGAGATATTAATAAAAAATAAATATTGATTATAATGTTTAATAATACACAAAAGAAAAGATATATAATTTTTGATAAAGTACGTTATTAAAACTAAAATCATTAATGAAAATCATCGTCAATATTTGTAAACAAACGCAGTTGCTAACAACAACCAATTTCCGGTTCGCAAACGCGAAAATAAACAACAAGCACGTGAAACAAGTGACAGTGAACTCTACTGCAGAAAAAAAGGAGTGTTCATTCACAGAAACCGCGATAAAAATAGTAGAAATAGTGCATCAGATCGCAGCGTAACGATAGTGGCGTTATGCAAGTCAGTCAAGGCCGCGAGAGGCGGACCCGCGCGCGAGCTCTGGTTAGTGTCTCTACCATGTGATAAATTGTCGAAGACGCTAGCGACTGCGTTAACAATTTTGTTTGGCAAATCTGTACAGCACCTCTGGCGTCTGTCTGTCTGTTATGCTTTCACGGCCAAACCGCTGAACGAATCTTGATGAAATTTGGTATGAATATAGTTGAAGATCCGGGGTCAAACATCTACTTTTTAACGCAGGCGGAGCGGTTTGCCGCAGGTAAACCGCTAGTTCTATATAAAATCTCATAGTATAAGTTCAGAACGCGGAGCATTAATTTTGAACTAATTTGACACCTGTTTCCGGTTAATAAAGCCGTTTTAATAACCCGTTTTACGGTTTTATTGTTTTCGTTGCTATGGTACGGGGATTGTAAATGGTTGTTTGTACTAATGATTTCTTATATTTTCGCGATTGTTATACATTAAATTAAACGAATTTAATACGGTTATTATCACAATTATCTAGTAATTTCCATCTAACAACACTTTGCAGGGTTCAAAATATTATTTGTCTTGTTTGATACTTGTTGATTAAACCTGTTTCAGAGATCTGTTAGTATAGTTGTATTAAATGTTAGAATCTTACGAAAACCCAATTTGTGAGCGTTCAAACTAATTCATTACCAGATATTAATATCGTATCTTCAGATTTCTTTCATTTAAAATAACACCGTACTCCTTGACGCATTTTATGCAATATAATAATTACTCTCGAGTAATGATCATTTGTTTTTTTATTTTATGTTTCTATAAATACTAGCATTTCGCCCATCGAGATACATTTTCAAAGCCATGTAGTGCTGCGATTAACCGACATGCACAAAAAAGTTTGCATAACGCTTACAATATAATAACCGTATCTAAAATGATATGCCATCTAGATCGATATATAATAGTATTACATAACAACATAGTATGTAGGTGACTGGGGCGAACGATAGCATAAAGCTGCAAGCTGTACATGTTTATTTTGAAAATGTAACTATTTCACATGTGGATTTTGGATAAAATATATTTTTTTTAAATATGATTATTACAATACAAAATTTGAGTTCAGGATCTTGTGGTTTTGAGTAAGGTTTTCCTCTTTTCTTTAGAATTGGGAAAAAATTAAAGTCAGACTTTAATTTTTTCTTGTGTCGTACCCTAGTTGCCCTGTCTCTTGTACAAAAGAGGACCTTAGAACTGCAAAAGATTGAGTTGTAGTGGCTAAATACTAGTCAGAATTAATTTAGAAATTTTATAGGTATTTGTCTCGAAAAAAATGAGGGGGTAGGATAAGATAATGCCACAAAATGTCCCGACGCGCATGTACATTTCTAGTCTTAGGACAAAAGACGTGACAGAAAAGAGGGAGCTAATTACATTTTTTAAAGAAAAAAGATTGAAAATATTACTTGCTGTGTAATGTTTCCGTCCATCTTAAATAACATATAAATGATTAATATGCGCAATAGCACTAAATAAAGATAATAATTTTCTAGCTAACCTCGCCAACATCTAGGCTAACGGTAATGAAATGTTGCACGTAACTGCAATCGAGATTAATAATCAACCTGAGACAAAAAGTCGAAGTACCTAATTATTTAATTGTTTTTTTTAAATGACTACTGTTTTCGACATAAATTTAAAATCACAATTCAAATAAAATCTTCAAATGTATAACTTCAAAATTTTGCCTCAAATTATTAGAAAAGTCTGAGAATTTTATGCCAATTGTAGTTATAAATATTTATAGCGTAACGATTACGGGATATTGCGATGGGTAATAATATGTTTCGCACTGTTTAGCAATAAACAGAGGTAAGTTTTAATTCAACTCCGCACAGGTTGGGAAATCAAACTAATGAGAGTTCCTTCTGAAGTATCTATTGAGCCATTTATGCACTTAGTGTCGCATAAAATCGCTATTCATTCAATCAATATTTTATACGAATTTTGATGCTTAAGTGCGTCCTTGTAAAGTCTTTGATTGATCGATATCTTTTCTTCGGCATACAATTTAACAATTAGATATTATGGCTAATCAAGTCATCGATAAAGTTTAAGCTGTTGATATTGATTTGATCATTCATACATCTCGGAAAGTTCCATATTGTGGAAGCTGTAAGCTCGGGTTGACATTTACCTCGTGTTGCAAGTAGCGGATTAGGTATACTCAGAATAATACTTGTTGAGATATTATGTAATATTTCTGTTTACATAGAAGTATATTTACGGTCAAAGTAATATAATATGATGATTGATTTTATTATCATTACTTATGTAATACAAAAAATGTAGCGCGTCACTCCCTATAATGATGATCATAATAAGATTAAATCTACTAGCTTTTGTGCATTATTATACAATCAAAATCCTAGGCACTAAAGTAGATAATAGAACATCACAAAGCGCTGAAACTGAGGAAGTAATCGAAAACAACGTAGCAATAGAATTTGTGACAACAATATCCCCATTCGTAGAATTCATGTACAGTCTTCAGAATTGTACCTTTGTAGACGTCCATTCTATGTTCATGTATACTGTTCAAAGTAATCAATGAGGTTCTAGATAAATAATATGCTCATAAAATGTTAGTACTCAATACATTTGCTTCCTGCCTCCCACAAACGCACATTGAAACTGTTACATTGCATCATAACGAACTGAATTTACTACCTGGAAGTATCCTAACTCGCAGCCCAACTTCCTCCTTCCAATTTTGCTGTAATGATCTTAATTAAAATCTTGTACTTGCCACGGATGGGTGCAGGGAAAGCTGCCGCTAAATTGCGAGATGAAAACAACTGTTTAACCTTGTTCTAACTTAAACATATTTTCAAAAAATCACTATACGAGGAATATAATCCGTTGGCCCGGTTTTGATAAGATAGGTACTTCACTGGCAGACACTTAGCTGGCTATACGTTATTAGTTTCAACTAAAAACAATTCAATCAATAAACAACAGTAAATTAATAAGAAAACAAATAAGTATGATTACCTACTCAGAAAGAAATTATAATCAGCTCTCTGTGATTAAAATTGTGTCAAGTAGGTCATTACTATTGTATCCAACGAAACATACTCATGCCTTTTTCACATCATGTGTATGCTTTATAATGTAAAGCAAAACATGAATGAATTACCCAAAATTTCTCACATAACAATTGCAAAACAAGACGGAAATAGGGTTTTAAAACCGGTAGATGGTTCTAGATCCGTGGCCTTTTGGGCAACCTGGTCGAAATCGTATAATATGAGAAAGTTACGTAATAATAATTGCTGTGCTTTCGACATACTACCGAAATACAGCCGGTCTACTTGACGCTGTATCAATTAATGTAGTTGACATCATTTATCTCGACGAAAGCGGAATCAACTTGAAAGTAAATACGTAACTATGTAAGCCCTTTATCAAAAATTAGGTAGGTGTTACCAAAATTATTATAACCATTTGATTTATTTAATAACTGTTCTTCAAATTTGAAAACAGAATTATGTCACAGTTATATAAATAAAAATGAATAAAAATATTCATTCCGACTAAATACTAATGCTAGAGCTATCAAGAATTCTCTGCGTGTCAACTAAGTACATACAATCCGTAGCAATTTGGCAAATGGCAATATTACTGCAAAATAGAGCGTTTCCTGCATCTCGTGCAGTGAAAGTAGATTCATTATGTCTTGTGCGGATAAAAACACAATTATTCGAGCCTCTGTACTGGAAACCAATGATTACAGACCACTAGGTACCACCGCACTCCAAAATAAACATTCCCCGTGCCTTGCCCTAACGTGGATCATGCACATCGAACACAATAGGTTCAACCCATTTCTATTTCGATGTGATTTTCTTTTCATGATTTCGACATTAATTTGTACTTTGTTCTTGTATCGTTGCGTAGAACATTACGCATGTCGGTGTGCGAGTTATTTATGTTTTGTTCAAGTAAATTTTGTTTTCCTTGTTATGTAAAGTAAGAAACAATGTTATTTTTAGAAAAAATATATATATTTTGGTCTTGTGCGTTGAAAGAAACTAAATAGGTTAGGAAGGAATTGTACTAATTTTTGTTCTTAAGTATATGTACAAATACAGTTTAAATAGTCAAGCAAATGAATCTCTATCTTCGTATCTTCAGCATGAGGAACAACTATTACATCAGCTGTTTCTTTGTCTACAGCAAACACGTCACTATCCACGTCCCTTACAAGGTCCACACCATCCATCACCACCACGTTTCCAAAGTACCATACCCCGTGCACGTACCTGTCGTGAAAGAAGTCCAGGTCATCAAGGAGGTGCCCATCGTGAAGCACGTCCCGGTGCCGGTGGTGAAGCACGTGCCGGTGATCAAGAAGGAGATCGTGGAGAAGAAGGTGTACATCCCAGTGCATCATCATGAGGAGCATGTGGAGTCCCACAAGTGGGAGGGCGAGTCGCTGCCGCAAGGCTGGCACTGATTGAGAACAAGTGATATTTAGATTAAGGTGAGTTCTAACAGACAGTACTTTACCTTTCTTTCGACTCGACAAGAAGAATTCACTTACGTGAGTTCCTTTGGTGAAGTTAGCACACATATCCATAGGTATATACTAAAACAATGCTTTGATATCTCCAGTGTGTTCAACTTCAATGGACCATAATCCAAGAAATTGTTTGACATTATGAAGTATCCTTTGTCCAGCGACAAATAATGTCAACAGCATTTTCTATCATCGCATCTTTCGCTATCATTTGGAAAATCCTTCTCATAACTTGCACCCCAAGTTGTCACATGTTTCAAAGGGAAAATTCTTCCTCGTACACTTAGAAAATTTATAGGCATCTAATATAGGAGCCTTCAGAAGGGCATGATAAGATTCCTATAAGATAGGCTAGTGGGTCGTAGGCCTGTTTGGAAACTACTACCTAAATAGTAATTCAATATAATCCGCCATAAAATATATTAAATATCTATATATTTCTAAGCTGCGAGTAAGATTTCAAGCAGTAATAGTACTAATATTGAATTACTGAAATAAGTATCATAAACCCATATATGGTTACGATCGCTATTAAACTATGTTGTCATTGTCAATGAACATAAAGTGAATAACATATGTTTTATACATTTTATACCTATGATTAGACCACCGGCTGTTTCGATTAGTTCAGAAAAGTGTTCGTTTATGTCAACAAACTTTAAAAAGTCATTGTCATTATTATTATTATATTTTATTGTTTTATTAATTAGTTTTGCTCTGTTAATCAAATTATCGTTTATTTCCCCAGGTTTAATTTTACATTCACCGACGCGTGTGGCGTCTTCCGTCGCCAGTATTCATCCAGTTACCATCAATCGACCCTCATGTAAATAGTTGTAAGAACCAAAGAAAAATAAACGATGTTTATAGTGTTTTTTAGAAAATTGTTTGATTATTTCAACATCTCTACCTGTACTGCACAATAGGGGATAGATAAAAAGTTATTCAATTTATATATTTTTAATTAATCGGCTGTCATTTTTTCAAGTAACAGCAGCAATCAGCATAAAATAATCAATCGCATTTGGTATTTATGATCCCTTTCGTCTACTTTTCCTTTATGTTATACTACGAAATGGTACCTATGTACCTCTCTCCACTTATAATCCAGGTGATATCACCTAGGCGTCTCAAGTGGAATAAACCCATTTTCCTAATATATTGATGATTTTAGTTGCATAATACCTATACGCCACTAAAATGCAACTTGTCAGAGAAGATTTGCATATAAAAATGCCTTTACTTTGTCTTGTAAACATAAACCTACAAATTGTTATATGTGGTGTGTTCCCTACAAAGTAAATCTAAAACAAGCTAATTAATAAAAATAACAAGATTACCGTTATTTAAAAAACTAAAACATTCGACTGTCTTTCTGCGTAATTTGGAAACGAAAAAAAAATATCTGTCAGTTTTTTGTTTTTTTTTTTTTAATTTTATGTATCTAGTGTCAATCTCACAGTAAATACGAATCTAACGACACCTCTCCAGCTAAAATCCACAGAGCCGTTCAGGATGCAGGGCGTGCCAAACAATTATACATACAAAATACATACATACCTACATATAAACTCTCGAAAAACATAACCCTACTTCTGGCGCAGTCTGGTAAAAAATACTACTGACTGCTGTTTAATTTATATTTCTTTTTATTACAAAAATACATTGGAACATATAAGTTATATATACATTTTTGAAATCTCCGTTTAAACCTCTTCATTTTGATACCCTACTCGATTTGGTTACTCAGATTATTTTTTTCCAGTCGGATGTTTATTGCGTATATATTCCGATATTTTCTTTTCATGATGACGTCACATACCCTATAATACTTGAAAGAAAGCAAGGAATCTAAAGACACCTCATACGTTCATATCCGTTAAGCGGTTCTTGACTTATGGTGGAATAAAGAATCTCGCATACATATCAACATACGTTAACTCTAAAAACATAACACTCTTTGATCAGTCGGGTAAAAAACTTCAAAATTATAGAAGCTGAATTGATACTTAAATAGATCGCTTTATGACCACACCAATAATGGTTGTGCTCTAGTAGTAGTGAGTTGTGTGTACTTATTTATATTCTGTAATCTGTAGTTGTGGCTTGACCGTGATAGAAAGTCCTCTGTTATAAATTGTGGTTTTCCATATGATTTAATATAGTAAACAACTCAATTTCAATCTTGCCTGGTAATAGCTGCTCTATTAATAATTCTGTGCTAGTTATCTACAATGCAAAGAAGCTGTATTTAGCACAGAATTGTATTATAAGAGAACCTAACGTAGTCTAAGAGTATATTTTACTTTATCAACAAAACATGTAAATATTAAGTACTAAATTATAAGAACACTTCTAGGTTTAAACCAGTTCTTATCATGAAAAGTGCTGCTAAAAAAAGGAAAGCCTTTGATTAGCAAAAATATTTTTTCTCTGATATTACCCAGGCGAACCACGGGAAATTATTTTTGCTCATCATTCACCTGTAAAAAAATTATTAGTCCGCATTATCATATAGATAGAGTCTTCGATCGTATATTAATTTACTATTATCTCCCAATATAGCTTATGATTTCATAGAGCTGATTTATTTTTAAATTTTTTGCAAGATTTAAGTATAAAAAAAAGATATAGTTTATTCATTGAAAAAGGAACGTGTTGTGTTCGGTTTCAATGCTCTTTGAAGTCATTGCATGAGTTTACATGGTATTACCCCAAGTGCGTAAGGACTGATGTCATGGATTTCACCGTCATTGTGGATGCATGGGCGCCACTGTGAGGTAACAGCAGCTGTGGCGGAGACACGTACATCTAGATCTGCGCACGCGCTGCCTGCTAATGCGTGCACGCGTCATCATAGACTAGAATTTGAGCTGCGTAATCATGGGTGAAAGATACCACTATAATAAATATTTTTTCCGGGATTTAAGGTACCCGATGTCCTTCGGATGCCCGACTATGAGTTTGCGGAATTTCAGGAAGATTCGTTTAGTAAGCGTATATGTATCAAGTGTGAAAAGGAAAAATCGCTATTTGGAATATTAGTTAGTATGAAAGGGGCGTGACTATGAGTCGGTTTAGAAGCAATCTTACTATTTAACGTGTTTTTCTAAGCACGGAGGAGCTAACGATAGAAATATCTCTAGTAGCACAGAAATAGAACCACTGATTAAAGAATGCTACAATAAATTTTAATGCAAGTTAGGCCTCGCTCTCTGTCGCTTCACATCGTTAGAAACTCATGCCCCACTAGGAGCTTCTCAAAACTCTATATTGACAGTCGACCTTTCTCAATGTTGACAGTTTATGGACCCGGGCGTGTATGTCGGGCACAGCAACTTATTTGGAGAAGAGAAGGTCGCATTTAAAAATCTAAAATGTAAATGTACGTCATAAAATTGTATATTGTTTTATCTATGTAATACATGTAGATAGGTAGGTATATTGTCATATAATCAAAAATTTAAATAAATACGTATTCACTACAAAATATCATCAAATCAATTTAATTCGCATTCTTACGCATGTAACAAGCACAATTTCACAGAGCGCGCTCCAGTTTGTTTATGATTGAATATTAGCAACGATCGGCTAAATAACAGTGATTTATTTGTTACAGTAACCACAGAGCATGAACACTTACTCAAATATGTAATAAGTTGACGTCAATCCGGAGGGCAGAGCAAGACTGGTGGTAACTGGTCATGCCAGGTAATCTTTAACGGGGTTGCTTAAGTTCAAATTAAACATGTAACTTATTATTAAGTGCACAGTTTACAAATGTTCAAGGCACTATAAATCTATGCTTCAAAATAAATTTTGCTTCTGTTAACTGAAGAAAATTGCAATTCTATTTTTTTACTGGAAGAAAACTGGAAAAAAGAACCATAAAATTTATATGTAGAGAGCAGAGGGTCGAAGTAGGAAATTTGCGATTTGAGACATACAAGTTTTAATAAACAAAATAAAGTTACTTTCTATTCGTATTTTCATTTAAAACCAAGCAGTTAGGAGTTACAGAGTTTTCAAGCTGCCCTAATCAAAAATCTAGAAATTCTTCATCTTCTATTTTCTTTCATTTCACATACCTAGCAACTAATGTCTACCAATCGTTAAATCAAACATAAAAATTAATTTTTTAAGTATAATTTATTAAATAATAAAAAAGAGTCACCCTAAACATGTTTAGTCTTAAATGAATTATGATAATCATATAAATATTAGGTAAACATGATATTCTAAAGAAATCAGCTCAAATTGTAGTCACAAACAAGGAAGAACTACATAAAATTAAAAAAAATACAAAAGAGCAGTTTCACGAAATATTTCTCGCGGCAATTAGTGAGGGACGAAGACACTAGCTACTCGACTAGGTTTGTTCTAATGTCTTTGTATCACTTCTCTTCTGTACGATTTCTATTTTTGTCACCATTATTGCTTCTTCATTAGTAATCGAAGAACCACCATTTCAAAGTGGAAAATATAAAGTTTTCTCATTTGTTAATCACGTCAATTGACATTGTACTTTTATTTTCCTCTTTTACATATTTCTCTTTTTGCGTTCCTTTTGTGTAAGTTCACTTTTTTTTTAATTATAATAAAACAGTTGTAACCCTGATAGACCCCGATAGCTGTTTGGGCTTTACACGTCCATTTCCCTTAATAGAAAACACATAATTTCGTAGGTGGTGAACGCTATGACGCTGGTGAGCTGAGCCTTGAAGACTGTGATGCCCCAGCCGCGGTACAGCCCGAAGATTCCTTCCCTCTGTAAATGATGTAACAAACATTTTAAGAGCTAGGCTGTCGATGGAGTTCGAGAAGAGATAAGAGACAAATATGTCAAAGAGATCCCAATTTTAGGAGGATTGGTATGAATCTTTGTACGTATCATGTAATAGCTCCTAATATCATCATGTCTAATTCAATTTTTAAACATTAGACATTTTTCTTCAGTGTTACGAGAAATAAAAAAAGAATGAAAACCGAGATTTTTTATCGGTTCAACAATTAATTAACTGAGCGAGCGAGGCCAGCTACAGTCTCCATTTTAAACCTTTTAGGTATTGAATACATATTTGAAGTATATTCGCGAAGTCTACTGTTCATAGAATTACTAGTCATATTGTGTCTACCTTGATAGTTTTTAAGATGCACTGATTGAGGTTCCTGCACCTAAACAGTTTCCTTGAGGTCGTCGGCACTTTATACTTCTGGCTCTGCTGATGACTCTGAAATCAACACAACAATCATATTCACGTTATACGTGGGGCGCACTATAAGTTTCCGGAATGAATATGAAAAAATACTATTAAAGGTACAAAATTAATTTATTGTTTTTCTAAATAATCTCCCTTGGCGTCTATGCACTTTTTCATTCGATGAAACCAGTGTTGAAAACTTTTGTGCCACTCCTCTGTGGTGACCTCTGAAACGTGTTTTTCATACTCCTCGACAGCCTCTTCTGGTGATGAAAATCGTTGACCGCGTAATGGGTTCTTAATTTTTGGGAACAGAAAAAAGTCACAAGGTGCCAGGTCGGGACTGTATGCAGGATGACTCATTAGTTCTACATTTTTCGCCTTCAAAAAGTCGTTTGTCTGTCTGGCCGTGTGAGAACTAGCATTGTCGTGGTGCAGGATGATACGGCGTTTACGGTTATTTTTACGGAGTTCGCCAATAACTTCCGGCAAACAAATGGTCGTGTACCAGTCACTATTCACTGTACGACGATTCTCTAAAGCAACAGTAGCCACGTGTCCAGTTTTATTAAAAAAAGAAGCAATCATCCGCTTAGATGCACTTTTCACGCGCGCCACTTTGGTTGGTTTCGGCTCATCTTGAAAGACCCATACGCTCGATTGCTGCTTTGTTTTGGGATCGTAGCAATAAATCCATGTTTCGTCACCTGTTACTATGTCCCACACCAAATTTGACGCACCTTCATTGAATCTGGTAAGCATGGCACTGCACCAAGTGACGCGGTCCGTTTTTTGAGCCTCGGTCAAGTTGTGTGGGATCCACCGCGAGCACAGCTTTCTCACACCCAAATGTTTGTGTAGGATTAATTGTATTTGACTCATGCCTATTTCTAAGGATGCGCGAATTTCATGGTAGGTCACATGCCTGTCTGTTTCAATCATACGGCGCACAGCATTGATGTTTTTGTTGGTCACAGCGGTGGACGGCCGACCATCGCGAGATTCGTCACTGAGATTGATACGACCACGCTTGAATTCTGCAAACCAGCTATAAACAGTTGTCTTGCATGGTGCTTCATTGCCAAAAGCTGTTTCAAGCCGAGCGATGCTCTGTTGAGCTGTCAAATTACACTTAAAATCGTAGAAAATCATACTACGAAAATTTTCCCGAGTTAAATCCATGTTGATGCAGACACACAATTTTTTTAATGGCGCCACAAGGTAAAAACAAAAGACAGTCAGATGAAACAAACTGCATTCTACAGCCAAAGAGTTCTATTTTCAAATGTTGCAATAAATTTTTAAATATTGTTTATATAAGTGGCCTGTTCTGGAAACTTACAGTGCGCCCTATGTAATATAAATTACACTCGATTCTTATCGTTTTATTTAGGAATAGATTTGCCTAAATGTCTAAGTAACTGTTTATGTGGTCCAATTGTTATGACGTTTGTCTGCAGATCCAAAGGTCGAGGGTTGGATTCCCAAGCGTTGGTTTAGTTGTTTTCAGTTTTGACATTGCAGGGTTCAATCACTGTTTTGTCTGATAATAAAGATATTTCGTGCTAAGGACACGTGATTGTTGATCTAGGCTGCCATTTGGGAGTCGTTAAAAAAACCATATCAATATCCCACTAGATGTTAATAAATGAATATCTAATTAGTTTAAAGTTTTTTGCGCCAGTCTTTTCCGTGGCGGTAGGCTATTTCAATACTCAAAACATTCCTTGCATTATGAGCGCTCATAATATGGAATAGAAGATTGAATAGGCGTACCAGTACACTGAATACTAAATCAAAGGATTTGCACAACATAGTTGTGGACAGTAATGGCGGAGACGGCAGCCATTAGGCGGAGGAAAATTGTGATCTGCGGAAGCGAGATTACGTGAGACTATGCGTAACTGAGGCATTGGGTGAGCTGCGATATGGGTATTTTATATGGAGGAAGTTCCTCGTACGGTTGGAAACACCCTTTAAACTAGTTTTGTGCAATATTTTAGGAGAATTCAAAACTATTGAACGGAAATTGGATTTTACCGAAACTTCTTCCAGAGTTTAAACTTGATTGAGTAAAAATAAACTTCGTTGAGTATTTCAAGTTTCCATGTCGCCAATCAGTACAGTTCGCTACATTAAGGAATGGAGACCTCGCAAGTTTATCGATGCACTCAATATATTATGACAGACCTAGAACTTAGTTACATGTTATTTTGCAATTAAAGGCGTAATTGAAACAAAAAAGCACTCGTGAAACGTTTGTAATGAGATCACACACTTATTGAAATGATATAGATAGTACTAGCTGTTTCCCGCAGCTCCGCATGCGTCAAAAAGTAGCCTATGTTTGACCCCAGGTCTCTATATTCACATCAAAATCTGTTCAGCGGTTTGGCCGCGAAAGCGTAACAGACAGAAAGACAGACAGACCGACTTTCGCATTTATAATATTAGTATGGATAGTAGTTTTCGAGTAATTCTGAGTATTAGATGTCGCGAATGAAATTTTAAACATTATTGTAATTAAATTTCAAAGCATTACTTGTTGGATTAAACAAGACGGCAGGTAGTGAAATAAAGACAGTGCTTACAGCAATCTGGAGCCTCCTCTTTGCCAAGTCGAATGGATAAGTGACAGTCTTCGAGAGGAAGCCGGCTGCCGAACCCGCCATAGTGCTGGCCAGCAGTATGTGCTCAGGCCTGTACTTGTTGGAGGCCGAGTGGTGGCTGCAGGTGGGGTCGTCGCATTGACGCTCGTGAAACAACTGCAGCAGGAACGGCTGCAGGTAGCTGAACGTGCCGAAGGAGATTCCGACCGCTGGACCCATCTGCGGACGTTGATCATGTGGTAGAAACTAATTACAAGTAGCTCTGTGAGCAGGAGACTTCCCGAACAGCATAGAAGATGATCTTTCTTTATTTGTTAATAAAAAGCTACTACAGACATCCCCATTTCATTTTCAGAGTTTTAACAGCACTTGTAAGGAACCCGGCATTGGAAGTTGTTATCAAAATATGTTTGAAATCCGTTAAACAATGCTACATTTAACTTACCCTATCTTTACCCTAATCCTCAAAACCCCCTCCATTAAAAAAAGCTCTCGACAATTTTATTTTAATAAATCAAAGAACGTGTGTGCCAAGTTTCGTAAAGATCCGTGCAGACATAAATATACAGCAAACTTTCCTCCATTTACCCTCGTTGCTGCCGCAACCAAAAACACTCGACAAAAAATATACATTTTTTCATACAAAAGCAAAACTGGCCAGTCTCGAAATGGAGACTTCGCTTTCGGTCAGTCTATTAATATCGCAGTGATTGTAGGCTTCTAAAAAGGATTTTCACTACAGTCACATAAGTATTGATGTAGAGACTCTGACATTAAGGATTTCCTCAAATTACGTTTGCCAAAATCACAAGCTCTCCAAGCTCCATAGTACAAAAACGTAATCTGTAATTTGTGGAATTTAACCAATATTAAACTAAACTGAACTAAAGCTTACTTCTAATTTACTTTAGTTTACTAATTTGTTTGTCAAGTGGTAGGTACTCCTATCACCACCTATCATTTAATCACTTATGTGTATGTATGTATATTCAGCCTATTAATGTTGACTATTCAATATACCCTGTCTTAAGTTCTAAACATTGATTATAAAAGATTTAACAAAGAATGCCATCAATATAGAACCTGCATGAGAGAGGCGCTGAGCCCCTCGTAAAAGGCGAAGATTCCTCCCGAACGGTACACCATCATCGCTCCGTTGAAGATGCCCCGGTACTGCTCGTTGACAATCATTTGGCGCACGCGGATCACCTCGATAGGGAGCACCAGGGTCGTGCTACAGCAGCCAGCGAAGATGCCACATAGAAATCGCAGGTATGGCCTACATAAAACAGATTTTTATGAAAATTAGGATACTTATTCATATTAGCGTGTCGACTCTGGCCTCTGACAAGGCATTGTCAGTGGCTTCGTAGAGATCCATAAGCATGCAGGTGGTGGAATAGGCTACTGGCCGTTTACAAGAGTTGTTGAATCGTCTCTCTAGCTATCATGAAAGGAATTTTGCTGATATAGTCCGCTGGTGTAGTGAAATCAGCGTCCTGTTACGGTTTTCCCAAATGACTATAACAAGGGTTATATTTATATAAAAAGGGCGTGGAATCAAATGTACCTACTTAATCGTGGTAATAATCTCAATGAAATTAACAAAATATATAATTTTCATTGCAATACAATTCAAAGGATATTGAATTGGCATAATAATTACTACACAGGGTGTGTAGTAATTATTACACTAATAATAAATAATAAAGGCGTAGGGATGTGACGACCCCATCGCCCACTGGGTTCTCTTCCCAGTGCAGTCAGTCTCCGCAGGGCAGCTTGTGGCGAGCTATTGGTGAGTGGCGACACCGCAGACCTGAGTGCTCCCAGGGGAGGCCTCCGTCCCTTACCTCCGACCTTCCTTCGCCAAGGTCGGAGTGGACACCGATGAGGGACAGGACCCCTACCTCTGGCTTGCCTTAGCCGGCTGGCCAGAGTGGAGTCGCAAGAGCTATATGCTCGAGGGTGGAAGTGTATTGCACGTAACGGGAAACCCCGCTCACGAGGCAACTCGCGATGGCGAAACCGGAGCCGCACCTCTCGGCACCCTTAGCCGCTCATTCCAATGTTGCCCTTCTGTTGTCAAACGTGGCGACTATTTGGGGGGCCCATTCACTGAGTAGCGAGTCACCGCCTGCCACTTATAGTCAGTAATCATGATTATGGCAGGTGTCCGATTTCTATTGCAATAGCCCAGTTTAAATCCATCCAAACTTCATTACCATAAATAACCCATTTATTCTTTTCACTTATTAGAAATAGTTCCTCCTCCTGCCGAGACCTGTTCATGGAAATGTCAACTATTGATATAGCCGAGAACGGGTTTTGGCAGGAGCACCACATGACATCAACTTCTCCAAAGGGCCTCTACGCGTTGGATCCATATCCCCGCGCAAGCCTCTCAAAGGACCGGGGTAACCCGTGAATTCCAAGCGGAGATAAACAATAATAATAAATACTACAACTTTTACAATGGGAAAAAGGTAATCAATCAATCAATTCCTTTATTTGTTACTTAAATGTTGTGGTGCATTGTATCGGCTTACCGCAAATCTGATGAACGTAGACATTGCTACAATATTACTGACAGGTATTTATTTCGTTATATGACATTGTTTCTTGTACTCTTCCCTATGTATTAGTACTTCTATTAACTATTTTATATCAAAATGTACTTACTGATACGTCTTGCTTGGTTGAAACGTTTTGGTTGTGTACGATGTGGCCAACTCAAACACGTAAAACTGACTGCTCACAGACAATATGGAGTGCATCTGTGAAAATGTGTAAAAATCTAAAATCACTCCCATTTTGTTAGTATCGCAAAACACCAGCAGACAAAGACAATAAAACATGGCGAGGTATTGCACCAACTATAGATGGTGGCCGGAAATTAAAAGCTGAGCTGCGACTTAGAGCAATATCTACCGGCTAGTGGGGAAAGTGCAAAAATATTTAATAAAGACGAAACATTAACACAAAGCATTTAAAAGGATCCCAGGAGTGCTATTTTTGAAATGCATGGCTCATATGTCGAATAAAAAATCGTTTGACTCAACTGTTTCCAGACCTAGAATATAATAGGATGTTGTATTACATACATATCATCACGCCTTTCTCCCGTCACGGATTGACGAGAGTGATGAGCGTAGAGGAAGCGAGGGAAGTCTGTAAGGACCGTAGCATATGGATATTCTATTCACAAAGTAAAATCGAACTGTCACAGAAAAAAGAGAACATATTGATGAGGTTCCGAAACAATCTGTTTCACTATTATTGTTAAGAAACGCATTGTTGTAAATGTTTTGCCAACTTTTAAATCTTGAATAAACAATCCCTACTTCATTCTACATTTAACGCGATTTAGCAGAGTCCGTAGGTACCACGTCAAAACAATGGAGAATACAAAGCATTGAAAATAATTTGCACTAATAAGTACTAGCACGACCCAACCTGGCCTAGATTGTGTCCGGCCCAGAAGCCAAAAGCACCTTCCTCCTTGAAGATCCTCATAGCAGTAGGCAGCCATCGCGACTTGTATTCCTTCTTCGGGTTGCGCTTCTGCAGCTGGGTCCTGAGTTTGATGATGTCCAAAGGCTGGGTGATGAACCTGGTCAGCACCCCGGAGGTACATCCGGCTATGAGCTTCTTGTGGGCGTTTATGTCATTCTTCTGGTAACCAACCATTGACGCATGGCTACCAGCAGCAACCAGAATTTATGCGTGGACATCATTCCTCCTGCTCATGGTAGATTGTGACAATATGCGTCAACGAGGCAGAAAATATCAAATGCCGCTTACGTACAATGAAGGTTTTATTAAACAGAGACTTTTT
The DNA here is from genome assembly GCA_947363495.1 of Euzophera pinguis. Taxonomy (NCBI): domain Eukaryota; kingdom Metazoa; phylum Arthropoda; class Insecta; order Lepidoptera; family Pyralidae; genus Euzophera; species Euzophera pinguis. Next base: position 301,927 of record OX376154.1, read on the forward strand.
AAACTTAACCATAGATCAACACAATTCATGTCCATAACCGGTCGGTACTTATTACTTCACTATAGAATTTGTAGGGTAGGAATAAGTACCTATCTGTGTAGTTGCCGTTCTTATAACAAATATTTTAAGCTTTATGCTGAACCCACGCAATGATTAAAATCGGATTAAATAGAAATCCGCCGTAATGCAAAGAAAAGAAAATTCTACAAGACTATAATAAATTTAAAGCTTTTGTGTTTTATTTTAATTGCTGGATATTAACGTCTACCTGATTGGGGCGAAGCCAAATATGGCGTAATGGAATAATAAAATTATAAACTCTGTAGATAGAGACATACCATAAAATGGTCGGCATTTTCGAAATTTACAGTATTAGTTATGTTTCATCCATTAAAGTAAATCTTCACCAAGGTAGAACCGTAGTTAGTAAACTCTCAATTGCACATTTGCACATAAAATACAGAAAAGTAAAAAATATGTGTCGCACAATAGCGGGCTTATTTTTTTTTATACAACTAAGTAGGCAAACAGGCGTACAGCCCACCTGATGGTAAGTGGTTACCGTAGCCTATGAACGCCTGCAACACCGGAGATGTCACGAGCGCGTTGCCGACCTGTCCGCTATCAGTACAGCGACCCCTCTGGAGCCTGGCGACCCTACTCACCAGCAGGAACACAACACTGCATCACAGTGTTTTTTGGCTGCGGTCTTTTGTAGGGTGTATCTCAGAAAGGGATTTCTTTGTTAACCAATTAAATAAAGTTTTGTTTATTTCTTTGTTTGACATCTGAGACAGAGAGCTGCGTACGTAAGCTTAAAAATTCAATACATACATTACAACTTTTAGTTATATTCGGATAGCAATGTTTATTGATCATCATACTGAATTAATACTAATTATGAACTATAACCTAATATGAAAAAAAACGCTGAGATGACGATGATGATTAATGAAAATACTTAAAAAGGAAGCTTTGCGTGCATTTTAATTTCCGGCTAAATTAGTTTTCGAACGCTATCTTAGTTGTTATCTGATAGCGCTGCCAAAACTTCATTAACCTCTGATAAAATATAATAATCAGTTCATAGCTGCACTGGTGGGTTTTACTTTATGAGCTTGGTATTGTGAATTGATTTAATCAAACTTAAATAAGGCGCAGCTTAAACTTGATTTAAACTTAAATACTCCGAACTAAAAATTTCGATACGTTGTACTGTTTTACTGGTTGGAGTAAATACTCCAACCAGTAAAATTTACAGAATAATTTATTTTTTTATAAACCTAATATCTATTAAAACTAAGTCAATTGCACTAAAAATAAAACAAAATGTGGACTTACTGCTTTACGGCATTCTCTATCAGGCAAACCTTAGGTCCAAAAAATGGAAATACCATAAAAAACTCGAAATATTTATAAAGTACCGGATCATACGTATCAGGAATATCTACTTATATATTATAAATTATGTATACAATAAATAGATTGTTACATAAATACAATATTACCTATGTGGATAATAAACTATAAGTGCGTAATACGTAAGATTAATAAAAAAAAACTATGTCTATCCCGGGCACTTATTTACGTAACCAATTAAAAACGGTAAAACAACATGCTACGTAACGTAAATCCTTTCTGACTATTGAAGGTTGTTGATTTGGAAAATTTCCCTTAATCTAAAATCTTTTTATAATCCGCAGACAGTGCGCACAACGTCACTAAATTTAGTCCAAAACAAATACTGCCAAGTTTATTAAGGCGATGTAGCTTTTGGCATAATTGGAGTGATGGACGACGGACGAGCAATCATTGCCCACCAGAGCTCGCCGCGAGCGGTCCATGTCAATTGTTTATTTATTGTGATATTTGTGAATTATTGAAGAAGTGAAGAAGTGAAACTTCAATTAATATTATTCCAAGTGTTACTTGTACCTCTTAAAATTATTGAACGTGAAAGTGCGTGAGACTTCCTCATCCTTTCAAAAAAGTCACTTCAGTCAGACTTTCCAAATCAGTAATAATATTTCCTAAAATATCAATTTAATGACACTTTTTTTTGAAAAATATCACAAGTGGACTTTAATTCTTTAGAGTAATTTTCTACTAGTCAATCCTCAATTATATCTCATTTAAGTAGGTATGCTTAAAAGGTTTTGTAATGTAACATTCAGGAATTTTCTAAGGTGCATGGTAGATTTACTGTACTAGTAGATAGATAAGTTAGCAATCTTTTTTCCGTTGGAGTGAGGGTAACTTTTCGTAAGCTACTAGGAGAAACCCTTGAAATACCAAAATCTTTAAAACAAAATTAAATAATAATCATGCAGAAGCCACAAGAACCGGAAGCTGTAATGGATCCTGAAGATCATCCCTTGAAGGTCAAGGTATGTTTTACTATTAGACTTTTATAAATCATTTGATTATTAACTCCTAAACATAAAGTCAGATGGTATTTATCAAATTAAACGTTATTGCACATTTAAATAAAATGTGCTTTTGGTGAACTTAATGTCATACGGCATTCTCTACCAGTCAACCATAGGACCATACAGAAAGTGCAATTGATAAGAACATACGTATATTGTATACTCACAATATCAACGTTCTTCTAAACATACATGCGAAAGTCTGTCTGCCTGTCTCTCTGTTACACGCTACCACCGAGCTGATTTTCATGAAATTTCATATGACAACCATTGAAAACCATTGTTTAAAATATAGGCTACTTTTAAAAGCTAGAAAAAATTTAATAAATACTGTTAGACATGGGCGTCCCTCAAAGATTTTAAAAATGACCGGTTTGAAGCAGCCTGCATCCAGCGCTTGTATGCGGCCTTCTTCAGGTCGTCTGACCACCTAGTCGGTGGATAAATAAACGGTTGGTATTTCTATTTTATTAAATTTCCTAATCAACTAACAAAAACCTTAGTAAATTTTAGGCATCCCATATGCGACCAAAACACACTATTGTTTTCTGCAAGGGCAAGTATCAATTAATGGAGTAATGTTTCGTCCCTTTTATGGTCCAATTAGTCATTTAATATTCACTTGTTATCTGTTATCACCGGTGCTGTGTCCCGGAGACAGGAATAGAAAAATAATTACACAATTAATGTAACTTCCACACCTAATATTACAAATGCTACTCGTGCAAACAAGGACATGAAGAATAATTGTTTGATGTGAGGCAGTAATCTTTATCATTTTGGGTAGTTTACATTGTCGATGGACCATGTACAGCGGAACTGACGCTCGGCCTCAGACGAAGGATTAGCGGTGTTCCGGGGTTTACTCCTCCCTTGATCTGTACGGCAACCATGAGATTGTATTGACCAAAACACTAGCGACTGCGTTTACAATTTAGTATGGCAAACTTGTACAGCGCCTCTGGCGGATAGTAAGGTAACTAAGAAATTCCGTATTAAATCTTAACGCGGTCGCTAGCGTCTGCGTTAATAAAATCTTGTGGTAGAGGTACTGTTGCTAGGATACTTGATGCTTAATGCAAAAATATTTCCGTTAAAAGTGCTCGCGAAAGAGATGCCACCTTGTTTGTTTTACTCATGTTTCTGTGGTAAATTTGTTTTGCACAAAATAGCCGAGTTTCCATTTCCATTACAGTTTCAAAATCCAAAAATGTTTTTTTCAATCTTTAAATGAAAAGTTTTAGGGTATGTTGGCTTCTTCAAACACAAGGGCAGATGTAAGTTTTTAATATCAATAAAAGTGGGTTAGAACCGACCCCTCGCTTCATTATCAGAATGGACGTCCACGATCTTATAACTATAAAAGCAATCCAGTAATTACTAAGGCCACGGCAATTGTCAAAGGACTGAACCAATAATTGCCGATGCAATTAGGAGGTTCGCTTAATTGCCTTCATATCAATCATCCTCAAATTTAAGATATTAGGGCGGTCGTACATTGGCCATACTAAGGAAAACATCTGTTTATTTGTTTGTTTGAAATATCTTTATTGTACAAAACATAAGTAATTAACATACAAAAGCATTATCAAAAACTAAAAGTATTATACAATAGCGGACTTATCCCACTAAGGGATCTCGTTAACCAGCGAGTGCTTTTGGATAAAAGAATTCGTTTCAATAAATTTTCCTTTCAATAAAATAATTCAAAAGTTGATTGTATTAAAATAATCTTCCTCCAAGCGTGTTTTTCAGTTGCATCGCTTTCTCGTCTTACTATTCAGAGCGGGGTACCTACGCTGTTAATCATGGTCCTAGATTTGATGGTTACAGGTTGTTACAATGTATGTCCGAGCTCCGTTTTTACTGGGAAACCAGACCTTCAGGGACATGACCGAAGTGAATTAGTAACCAAAACAAGATTTGCATCGAATCATCGGACATAGCCTTACGAGTCGTGAGTAACGATTGCTATTTAACGATAACAACCGGGGCTTAACGTGTCTTCCGAAGCACAGGGGAGCTCAAAATAGAAAATTTCACTAATGGCGACCAATTTAATAATACGGCTACGTTTTGCCGGCGATTGAACCAAGCAATCTTTCAACTCTGAAATCCCATCATCCATCCATACTAATATTATAAATGCGTCCGTCTATTTGTCTGTTACGCTTTCACGGCCAAACCGCTGAACATAGGCTACTTTTGACGCAGGTGGAGCTGCGAGAAACAGCTAGTACTAAATATAAATAATATTTATTTATTAGGAAGACCAACGTTTAATAAGAAATTTTATACAATGCAATTTTCTTATAATTTGAAGTACCTAAGTATTCTAATGTACTTTTTTACTCTTATAAACTGACCTAGTACTTCTATAGTGTTTTTTGTAACATGGAAGTAATAAGTACCTCCGGTTAAACATAAAATATCAAAATAAGTATAATTTAAAAGTAAGTAACCTATTTTCAATTCAATAATTAGAAGTAAGGTGATGACATTATCAAGACATTGTCAAAACGTGTACATTTTTCAAACGCTCTCGATGAAATTTTGATAAATTTTATACCCGTTTTATTTATTTAGGTACATAGTTTATTCGAAATTTCTTTTCAATAATGACTTTGTTAAATAACGTAACACAAAATTTTACTAAAAAAATTGTAAATTATAAAGATTTACTGGAGAAGGCTTTTGAAAAGTTTCAGGTCCAAAAGAAAAATGACGTTGAAAGTCTGGTCCAGTGGATGAAGGAATGTAAGTGGACTTTGAGAAAACAAAACTTGGCAGAAATTTAGATTTCATTTGGCACAAATTTGATGGAGATTTTGTTTTTTGAGGGAAGGGCGGGAGGTCCTGAATATAGGAGATATTCAGGACCACAAAGGACTGTTTCGGATCAAGTTGGTCTATGTAGAAAGATCGTCACTTCGTTCCTCGCAACCTAACCTGCCGGCTTTCTCGCGCAATTTTGAATTTTCAAACATTTTGACATTATCTTTACAACCTTGAAACAATCATATCTCTGAAACTAGAACTTTATGCAAAGAATAGACAACTACTTCGGTTTCGTGTTAATCTTTTGAAATTATTGAACGCCAATTTCGTGCCCAATACTTTCTTGTTGTTTGAACCGAATCGCAGACCAGTTATATGGCAATGTCAGTAGCTTTCTGTATATAGAGAGTTTTATGAAGTATGAAGGACCTCCCAGCCTTCCCACTAGAATCTTAATCTCCTCCATGTTCGTACTAAAAGTTTCTAACTTTCTATCCTTGATATTTCCAGCTAAAGTAATCGACGAAGCCAAACCATCCGAAATAAAGGTGCGAACTTTATTCAAAGACGTGGTGAACAAGCGCAATGTAGATTTTTCGAACTTCAAGGTAGCTTTGATGAAGCTCGCGGCCGAACAAAACGGAAAGCTCGAGGACATGGCCGTAGCTTTGGCGATAAAGAGTGAAAAGTTTATAGGAGCTTTATCGGCGGCGGCTTCAGCTTTTAAAGAATCTATGAAGAAATGAATCAAAACTAATTTGGTGTTGTATTGGAATTAAAAATTGTAAATGACTGTTTTTTTTATTTTAACGAGGCTCAATCTTCTCAAAATATAAATGTATTTTTGGCTTGGACGTAGGCTTCTTTTGTACTCGACTACGATGGATTCAAAAGAAATAGGGTAGACAAGTCTACTTAACGTACATTTTATAATTATTTTGTCATAATCGATTCTGAGTTTTCTACATTGATATCCTTTGTCATTCCATGCGTGTAGACTGTAGAGTGTTTTAGCATTAATATATTATTTTTTCCCCTCATTCCACTTGAATCCATCCTCACCCAGGATACTGTTAGGGGTCATTCCATTGCGTGTAGACTGTAGGTAGAGAGATTTAGCATCAATATTTTTTTTCTACTTGTACTTCTGCAATAAACCCCCTTAATATATTTTAATTTCCTAGTTGAGCAAGAAAAGGGACAATAGCAATATGGTTGTGCTGAGCTGACAAACGTAGAAATTCTATTGACCTAAAATTAATCCCATTAAATACAATGCCTAAAGCTCGCAGATAATATTGTTGATATATTAGACTTTGTTAACCCTATTATGATAAGGGCATAGTACGTAAACATTGACTGGAATATTAATAAATAATAGTTATCGATAGATGTACCTAATACGAGTATGAGGCACGATACAAACAGAATATTATCTAAATTACGAAGCCATACGAGTACTTCAAAGTACCGATTAGGAACAATATAAATAGTTACAAATGTGGACAAATGTTATGTTTTTTATAGGCCTCGGAAAGTCGCGGGGAAGGTAAGCACATCATAGATTGAATAATACCTATAATATTCAGGTTGGTCTAGTCCAGTTTTTAACAATATGGTGTACATTGGTACTTAATTCACTTCTTGAATAAATTTTAGATCCACCATACCACTGTTGGTATGGTTAAAAAGAGTATTAGGATATTATGTAGTGCCTAGTATTATTTTACCAACCTTAGATTATCAATTGGTCTCCGCGGTGCTAAGACTAGTTTCCAGAATGCAGCATCTTATTAGGCAAGTGTTTGTAAAACAATGTGCAAAGATGCTAGTGTGCGTCGATTATGGTGTTGCCAGCTACTTGATTGGTGCCTGACCTGTGGGAAAATTATTAAATGCTATGGTCTTGTTACGTATTATAAAAAGTAGTTAAGAAAATCCTTTAAAATGAAATTAAAATAAAACTGGCCAATTGTGAGTCGGCTTGCGTGGAGAGGGTTCTGTACGATTTTTTATTTTTCTCCATTTGGACCTACTAAACAAATTTAAAGTTATCTCATAGGTTTGCCTGTAATTTTGTGCATCAAAATTCTGGAATCGATAGTTTCGGAGCTAAGGTAGGGGGCATGGTTAATTTTTGTCTACTTTATTTAATAATTCTAATATAGAATTCTAGAAATGCAACAAGAACTTTCATTTGATTTATGATTACACAGTACAGTATGTTAAACGTTACTTTTAATTTTTTGTTTAGCTTGGAGCTAATTGATTACTGACCCCTGTTTAGTTGTGACCCGGGTTTAAATACAAATAATAGACATACACATACATACATATTATCACGGCCTTTTTCCATACGGTAGTCTTGCCGGAAAATCGATTACACATCGAATAATATCTATTCTTTGATAGTTGAAAAAGTTATCTAAGATATCGATAGTGATCATGTATCGATAGTATCGATATTGATACTATCGATAATATATTTTTGTATGAGTTGAGTGATGATGATTTGTGTAATGCCTGCTTTACACTCCCGCCACCGCTCCGAGTTCCGTTAGGTATATCTGCATAGTACCGGTACCTTAAATGCTTGGTATTTTAATTAAGATAATCCATTAATCGATTATTTTCGATAAATTGACAAAAATCAATACTACAAATTAGATTACACCGATATTATCGATACATAATCGATGCATAATCGATACATAATCGATACATCCATCGATATAAACGATTACATCGTCCCATTTCAACTATAGATAATTGCTTGGTATTGCAATTAATAATGGGTTATTTTTGATTAATATCAAATATCGATTAAATTGATTATATCAATACTATCGATGCCCTTGATTATTAAACAAATCGAAATCGATTAATCGATATTTAGAATGTTGGTGGGCGTAGAGGTGGAAAATGGAATCAAAATAGTGGTTACTAGTCGCATCGCCTACTAATAGGTATGGTTTCTTCGATTTTCGCCCACTCCCTCGGCTGGCTTGTATGGTGTAATGAAAACGCTTAAACCAAACTAATTGGTTTTATTCTAGTTAAAACACAGCTAAGAGAATATTGAGATATATGACACAAAGACAGCATGTCACATTATTTTTCGAAAAACCAAAGACAACATATCATGTGGTCTGCATGGGAAGAAAAGCAGCTAGTATATTCTAAGTTTTTACTTTTATCCCAGACCAGCATTGAAGAATAAGATGCTAAAGACAGACAGACAAAATTGAAGTTAAACTTATAACATCCCTCTTTTGGGGTCGGAAGTTGACGCGAAACCTCGGGGAATTTGGGATTTTTTTAATACACGGCAACATTGAGCACTGAGCGGTACTTCACGCCATATTTTAGGGTTTTATTATTTTCATGAGTAATTTATGTTCATATTTAGAAATTATACAATACTTACTGATGGTATGTAATACCAGTATTATTTGTACACAGTTTGACTACGCAAACTGCAATTTTGCTTCTGCTTTTACATTAAATTTTGAATTTATCTAGACATCCAACTCTCTCATCGGTTGCGGCGTGACTGACGCAGGTATGCCGCGAGTACGCCGAAATCGGCATAGTTTTAGTTGCCGCATTTTTCTAGTACGCCGACGTTATCTGGTCGAGTGAGCGAGACCATTTATATTAATCTAAGTTACCAACCAATTTTTCGGGGCTCGAAAGCCGAGTGAGACTCTCGTATCCATAGCGAATGCACGTGTCAAACGATGGGGATATTGGTTTAGTCGTTATTTTCTATTTCGAGAGCTCCTCCGTGCTTTGGAAGGCACTTTAAGCCGTTGGTCTTGGTTGTTAATGATGATAGTCATTAGTTTGGTAGATGCTTTTAAGCAGCCTGAAAAATTTGATAATGTTGGCCACCAACACACCACCGGTCTTGTTCCTCTTGGTCTGGTTTGAGGAGTCCAGACGGCATTCGCTCCATCGTAATAACCAGCGCAGCCAAATCTAGGACCATGACTTACAAAGCAGGCTTCAAAGCATAAGCTAAGTACGCAACTAGAAAAAAAACACGGCTGGACGAAGAACGCTTTTCTAAGGCAAAAGAGTTTTGGTAACAAGCAATAAAATCTGAAACATAATCGTATGGTTTCCAGGCCATGGTGCGCTGCCCCCGACCGACCGTTCCGCAGACGAGGACTCCGGAGCCCCACACTCATCTGCCTCCAATCTTACATGTTTCTACACCTACTGGTAAATCATGGTTAATTAAACTACTTGTTTTGTTCTGATCTTCTGATGGTGCTGTTGAAGTGATTTGTGGCTGACAAAGTTTAATATAATTGACGCAAAAAGACGACTGCTTTCGGAGCTAAATTTAGCTTTAACCTACGAGTAAGAAGGATAAATGTAAGTTTTTTTACTTGCTGAGAAAATGTTACTCTTTGTAAGTCTAGTAGATCATGCGATCAATTTAAAGTATGTTTATATTTTTTTGGCATATTTATTTATGACCTGGATTTAAAATTTATTTAGATAAGCTTTGACCTCGGGTTTTCAAGGTCAATGATGTATCAAAAGAAATTATGAGATTTATTGTTATCCTGGAAACTTATCGTCTACTTTAACCTAAACCCAACGAACAAATGTATTTATTTGTTTTTTATTTCTCTAATCTACAAGTACATGTACATAAGGTATGGCCATAAAATAGATAGATAGTATCAGAATTAAGCCTACTTTAACAGGATTAAAAGACTTGTCATAGGTTTATACTTTACTGCATTGGCTCGGCGACCTAATCTTGGCTTTCCGACACAAGAGTTCTCCACTCTTTCCTATTCTGCGATATTGCTTGCTAGTCTGTCTTTTGTGTCCTACAGATGATGGTATTTAACAAGCCATAAAAATTTTCAGGCGATTTCCCTTCAGACCGTCGTTGGTCGCGTTATCACCACGGATGCGTGGCAAAGAGTTCCCCATATCTGGATTGGACTGCCAGGAAAGGGACAAAGAAGTCTGCCAGTGGTAGGTAAAGTGCACACGTCTCTCACACAGTACATAAAGCTCAATTCTGAAACAGATTTAGAGCTAACTATCACACATCGGCGGAGGATGTGTCCTTGGGACATCTCATCTCATATTATAAATGCGAAAGTATGTTTGTCTGTCTGTTGTTTTGAGTTTGATAAAATTTGGTATGGATATTGTTAAAGAGCCGGGGTCTAACATAGCTACATTGATATTCTATAATATAATCAACCTTCAAAGGGTTGTGATGGGGGTGATAAATCAATTCTTTAATAAATTTTACAATGTTTACAGGCAAGAGCCGAGGCAGAGGACTAAGCGATCCGTTAAAAGGTGAGATCAAAATTCTGTATACCTAATTGTCTAAAGGGCAACGGACTGGCTGGAATGATAATTTATACTTCATAGACTTTCATTGTATTAGATAAATATACCTTAGTATAAAATCACGCATACTCAAGGCATAGTCTATCAGATATCTCTGTCATCTAAACGCTTTCCCAGTTGCGCTCTATGCTGGTTGGCTTCAAAGCCCAGGGCATATATTCCCGTGAGGCGTGAATCCTTAATTTCACCCAGTCTTCGATTTTATATTATTAGTTGATCTGATGGATATCAGTTCCAAAAGCAGTGAATTCCTCGATTTGCAGACGAGGAAGAACTATCCAGCTATTTGGATCGGCACCGTGGGTTTCTCGAGACCTACGTGATGGACAGAATTCCTGCCGAAGAGTTGGAGCGGTGGCTGCTGCAAAAATTGAAGATAAGGACGGTGGTGAGGGCGATGCTTAATTATAGGTGTTCTTTTTCATTCTACCTATTTACCGGCCACATCCTCAGCTAGCTAGCTCAGGGTCCGCTTTCATGCTTTTACTTCTGAACCCGGTCATCGGTATTCTTGGTACTTCATTAATTTATATCGAGTGAGTTACATATGATCAACCAACTCTGCACACCCTGCTGTCATAGTTTTACAGAACCGCCTTCGTACTTTGATTGTTTAACTCTTTTTACTTTATTTACTAAATCAACATCTTCTTTGTCATCATAATCTCGTTACAAAAATCATTACCTTGTTAGTATTTCTATTAGGCCGCATGTCCAATATTGATAATGTCGAATGTAGAACTAAATGTTGTTCATAAGGATCAGATTCGCGCAATAATAATATTGATGATGGTAGCTTATTCATCATTTGCTGCCCCACGTCGCAACACATGGGAAAGCTGCAGAACATCCAGTATTACTAAGCTGTGGCCATAATATACTACCATTTAGTAGACACACAAGTATGCGGTCTGCCTGAGGGAAAATGGTCACCGTAGCCTGCAATATCGGTAGTATCACGAAACTGTTATCTAAAATTGATGAGTTCTTGTATCTTGTCAGCATACTCTTTTCCAAAAACACTCTCATTCATATATTTGCAACTAGCTGTTTCCCGTAGCTCCGACAAAAAGTAGCCTATGTTTGACCGTGAGTCTTCAACTATATCCATACCAAATTTCATCAAAATCCATTCAGCGGTTAGGCCGTGAAAGCGTAACAGACAGGCAGACAGACAGAAAGACAAACAGACTTTCGCATTTATAATATTAAAGTATGGATAAGGAGAACTGTTGATATAAACACGGTCATGGACAAAAATCTTATTTTTTAGGTAAACATCCCCGAAAACGGACAAGGCGCTCTCCGCAGGATTAGGTCGTCAAATAAAACCACATTCGCAGTAAGTTAATACAACAGTTACTTCTTACAGCCTGGTGACAGACACACAGACCCGTCAGGGTCCCGTACCCTAGTAAAGTAAATTAAATATTGATGACTAGCTGTGTCTCGCAGCTCCGCGGGCATCAAAAATTAGCCTGTTTGACCCCGGGTCTTCACTTCAACTATATGCAAACCATATTTTATCAAAATCCGTTCAGCAGTTTGGCCGTGAACGCGTTACAGAAAGACAGACAGGGTTTTACTATATATTTTTGTTATTACTTTTACTCAGAGGTTTTTAAATGCGTAGAATAAATTTGATATGTGATCAGCAAGCAAAATAGGTTTTTATTTAATCTTTTACAGAAGAATAAATTATATCATTTTTATAATCACAACCAAGTTGCTAGGAGACAACTAAACTATAGTCAAAAGCATAGTACACAACTAAGAGTATACAATCTAAAAATATTACTTATTAAAACAGATAGACAGACAGACTTTCGCATTTATAATATTAAGGTTGGAAGTATGGATTTCATTATACCTTTTGACTTTAACTTTAGGATTTGGTTGGCAAGTTAAGTGAGAAAACGTCCGAATACGAGCTGGTGTGGGAGCTGGCAGGCTGTGTTACCGCCGCTGTGGGGGTAGACGTTTACAGGATCTACAAGCTGAGAGCCGATCAGTCTGATGTGGTGCAGTACTTTGTCGTAGATAATGACAAGGTAAATGTTCTGCTTACTTTAAACGGTATACAGATAAATCAATCCTATCCTATCAATGTAATCAATATATCTCAGGTTACTTGTAGACATTTTATAGGTAAAAGATAATTGAAGATGTAACGCTCTGAATAAACTTAATGTCTGAAGAAGTAACCCAATCAATTAACATGCTCTATTTTTTTTGTTTGTCTGACTCAAAATCGTTACATAGACAGTAAACACACAATTTAATACTAAATTCACACTAAATTTTATACAAAATTAAACAAAACCCTATATACATATTACACATGATAATGGTACGCAAGGCAGACATTCATCATCAACAAAAATCATGCGCAAAGACATACCCACGCGCAATGCTATTTTATTTCTCTAGTACGTATCCAAATATACAAATTAGACCTCTGTATTGCTACCGACAATTAATTTATGTATTTCCTCTTCACAGTCTGAAAACGAAGCTCACCAGATCGCTTTCGTTCGAGCAGAGTCTGACACTGCAGAGTTTATCCTTGATGTAGCTCGTCGTGGGAACCCTAAAAGGTTGTCCCCTCCAGAAAGCCTGGGGTTCTCAGCAGTACCCAGATTTTCAAAAACTGACAAAAACAATCATAAGGTAATATAAACTGTTAAGAATGTTAAAATAAAATAGCTGTAGATATTTAGGTCAGATTTTGGAACTTAAGACTAGTAATATTTAGTAGTCCTCTGCATGGTTTTCAGCTTGAGAATAGACCATCCTTTCGGAGCGTCTTTACAAGGGTCTCTATTTATTTGAACCTTAGAGTGAGTGGTGAACTATTTAACCAGCAAAATTTCTAAGGGCTGGTTAAACCTCAAGGTCGGACGAGCAGATAGTTATGAATCTTTTGGTGAATCTTTTAAATAGTTAAAGAATGACAATGAAACCTATGTTCAGACTCCTTTTTCTGTAGAAATGCAAAGTCAAGAAAACACGATATGTTTAGTTAAATTGATGATAGTAGGTCGCACCCAGTGCTGTTTTATGTAAAAACTATATACATATAAAAATGTTTTGGTTTGCCTGAACAATAAATGATGTGATTTATTTAGAAGGAGCTGAAACATGTGATGTACCAGCCGATGCTGACGTCGGGCGAGATGTCATATGTCATAGAGATGTGGAAAAGCACGGGGTTCCTGAAGGTAGATGAGGAGGTTTGTGCCAACCTGACGCTATGGGGGATGCTGGCTGTGCACTACAGGGGCCTTTACTCCGACAACATTAAGGAACGCAACATGGCGGATTTTTTGCTAGACGTCGTCAAGTAAGCATAACTGTAAATATGTTTTGGGTAGTGTCGACTTTAACTCGTTGAAAACGACTAGCAGTCAGCATTTTTTTACTCTTGTAATATTGATCCTAAAACCTACATGATTTCCACTGACATTTAATGATTGTTTACACCACAGAAATTTAATAAGGATGTCACTCCTAAGTAAGATGTTTTATTTCAGAGCAATATTCGAGAAAATGGTTTCCTTGGATCAGCTGATAAAAAGAATCTTGGAATTCGCTCAGCGTTTAGTGAACGCCGACAGGGCTTCGCTTTTCCTAGTTGACTACAGAAACTTCGAACTGGTCTCAACTGTCTTCGATCTAAAGTTCGAACGTGGACAGGACCGCGACATGGAGAAGAAGGAGATCAGGATGCCGATAAACAGAGGAATCGCTGGACACGTAGCACTTTCCGGAGAAACTATGAATATTCCTGATGCATATGCTGACTACAGATTTAACAGGTTTGTATAAATTTGCAATATATATGTAAAAAATATAAAAAAACATAGAATAGATAATATTCTCGTCATAGAACGAGACAGTAGGGCAAAATCGCTTTAAATTCATTGGGTTAATTTTAATATTATCTATTCTGCGCCTTTGCAAAAAGTTGATATATTGTTTGGATGACCTGGAACAACGTATTTTATCGATGTAATGTTTTGTTTTTTCAGAGATGTTGACGAAGCAACTGGCTACAAAACGATCAGTATTCTTTGCATGCCAATAAAAGTTGAAGGAAAGGTGATTGGTGTTGTCCAAATGGTCAACAAGCGATCCGAAGAAAACTTCGGCCACGAGGACGAAGTAGCATTTGAGATATTCTCCACATTTTTTGGATTGGCCCTTCACCACGCACGGTTGTATGATAGAATTATGAGGAAAGAGCAAAAGTATAAAGTAGCTTTAGAAGTATTGAGCTACCACAACACCTGCCGAGAAAACGAGGTTCAGGCTTTATTCGCTGAAAAGAGAAGCAACGATGTTGATTTAAATGATTTCCATCTAGATCCATATGGTTTGAATGAGTTTGAGAAATGCCAATGTGCTTTGACAATGTTCAACGAGTTGTTTGATATGAGTACGTTCGACGTTATGACGGTAACAAGGTTTATATTGACAGTGAAGAAAAACTATAGGACGGTGCCGTACCATAACTTTGACCACGGCTGGGCAGTTGCACATGCTATGTATGTCATCTTGAGAAGTGATGATCGTAAACGGTTTGACTACAAAATGGTAAGACATGTTTACCTAGATTTAAAATATTTTAAGTATTTTTTGCCTTGTTAAAACTGAGTTTTACATTGTTAAAGCTGTAGACATCAATATACCATTCTTCTTCTTTGCGAGTCGACTCTGGCTGTTATCAAAGTTCAGAGGACCAAAACTCCGCCACCGACAAGGCATTATCGGTGGCTTCGTAGAGGTCCCTGAGCGTGCAGGTGGTCGGGCACGCAGGACAGGACAGGAGATGCGTCATGGTTTGACACCGCACCGGCAGGCCACCAAATACCATTAAATATTACATATAAGCTTACCTGTTTGTACCAAATTCGTTCAGTTCTAATCAGGCTCTAAATAAACATATATTATGTCAATTATACATTAACTAGCAGACCGTCCCGACTTCGTCCGGGTTATAAAAATTATCTAGTAGTTTAAAGCTAACCTCTTCTTTTAGTATATCTTTCAAAACCGGCTACATCGACGCCCTGAGCCCGAGTAGTTCATATTAACGGATAAATACCGTACGTATTCATCTCTATAATAATATGGTGATGAATCATGCCACCGAAAATATTTCCAAGTAAGATCGAAACATAAAATAAAAAAAAAAACAACTAAATATCGGTGTCTAACATCCGTAATCTTAAACATAACCTCAAGGATGTCCTTCACTCAAACTCGTCGGAGGACGCCTTAGGGAAGTCCCCGAACTTTCCTTGAAAACGACATTCTCAGTTGGTTGCTTGAGGAACGACGCAGGTTATATTAACAATCCAAAGCACTAACATTGAAAAATACAAAAGAATAGAGTAAAAAATAAGAAGTAAGTAGATACCTTTATCTGGTGGTTTATAAGCACTTTATTTCATTTCGAGGACGCCTCAAGGTACCCTTATATTTGACAGTTCGATACTCACCTCCAATGAGGAAAATACTCAAGTCAAAAAGCTGACGACTAATATATAATATACCAATGAGTTGGAGTAAGGTTGAGTCGTGTTTGAGGAAACGTTTGAGAATATGGGTCTAAGTAGACCATAGATTTAGAATTTTTTTGACTACGTCAATAGTCTAAGAAGTAGACTAACTATCAAAACGGTTGAATGTCAGCCGTTAAAATAGAATTTTTAAAGAAAACTATTGTTTTTATTTTTAAAAAATTGATGTGCTTATCCAAAAATTTAATATTTTTCGGATAAAAAGACCCCATTCCTCCCACCAAAAAAATAAAGTAAGCGTTAATAATTTTCATCTGTTTCCTATTATCTTACTTATAATGTTGTTCATGATGCACAGCTGTCTACTCATTTTTAGAACTTCCCCCTTTTAACACATCCACGGATACAAAGGAAACCGTTGATAATCCAAACTGATTTATATAAATAATACTTAACTACAAAAATTCTTAGCACTCACCCAGTTTTATCCTCATCTCCCGCTTCCATGACGCATGCCTTCGGGTTGTTTCTTTTCCTATCATTATTTTGTCATATTTTTTTTACGATTGACCGCCTGTCTAACGTCGACCCTCCTAGGCAACACAGAATGCGTCCTCAGGTCTCGCTTTTATGACGCTTTCCCTTCTTGGGATTTCCATCCTATTATTATTTTGGCATGCTTTACGACTGGCCGCCTGGCCTCCTTCGTTGAGAACGTAGAATGTACCATAACATTGGTTTTTCCCATATAATATATTTGACGACACCCACGCGCCACGTAAAGAAAGCCAGCATACCGGGTTCTGCGGTCCACGCCACGCCAAGGGATTGAAACTCAAAACAAAATCCGTAATATCTTTGGACTGGGATTTCCGATTTCATTAATTCAAAGAGTAATCTACAGGTATTAAAACAGTCTTAAATATGAAATGATTTATTTGGATAAGGATCGAAATGAATAAATTGAATGAAACGAATAATGTGGCGTAGTTCGCACCAGTCGTCAATATTGCAAATTATAACTGCAATCTAAGATGTACAAAACTGATGTGCATTATTTTGATCTATCTCATAGTGTCAAGCCAGTGTTTTGCAACATAACTGCCAAAAATGTATTTATTTACGACCTCACATTAGAAACCTCTAAAATTATTAGTGTTTCTCTACTACATTATACATGTATTATACATATAAACTTTTCTCTTGAAACACTCTATCTTTTAAACAAAACCGTATCAAAATTCGTTTCGTAGTTTTAACGATTTAAGCATACATAGGGACAGACAGCGGAAAGCGACTCTGTTTTATACTATGTAATGATGATAATGATGTTGGTTCTTTTCAGCGTTTGGCCTTGTTCGTGGCCTGCCTCTGCCACGACCTGGACCACCGGGGCTACACCAACAAGTACATGAGCGAGACTGCCTCCCCCCTCGCGGCTATGTACACCACCTCCACGCTGGAACATCATCACTTCAACATCACCGTCACCATACTACAACAGGTACATACATGCTAAATAGATAAATACATATTTTTTTTAAGATCCCTATCATCCTTCGCTAATTCCTTCCAATTTTTCTCGAACATTTTTAAGTCACCAGACCATTTTGTTCTTGGCCTTCCTCTTATTTGATACACATCAACAGGTATTTTTTTGTAAATATTCATTTCAATAATATGCATGTAACAAACATTTGTTAGCTATATAAGCCCCACTACTGGGTAAAAGGCTCGCAAAAGTTAAATATTAAGGGTGATTTGTAATTGTTTTTATAGAGCTAAGTAGGCAAACAGGCGTACGGCCCACCTGATGGTGAGTGGTTACCGTAGCCTATGAACGCCTGCAACACCGGAGATGTCACGAGCGCGTTGCCAACCCTAAAATCATCCTTATCGGAGGTTCATCAATATCCTTTTTTTGGGTGACAAGCTAAATTAAAGCTGCAATATCAGCGTTTTTGAACCAAAGTTTCTAACGGAGCATAAACTCGTTTTCCTTAATTACTCATTTAAAATTATTGTTTGGATATTAATGTATTCATTTAATTTCAGTTGTCTGTAATTAATTACGAGAAACATATTAGTGGCTTATTTGTATAAAATCACTATAGACTACAAGCTTACTTTGTAAAATACTCGTATCCACATTGAAAGTAACAATCATAGTTATACTAAACTATTAATACTTAGAATAAAATTGTTAAATATCCCCATTTAATTGTAAAATTAACTTGTACATACATGACAATGACAATATCGAAATGTTTGAAGGACGGCCACAACATATTCTCTCACATGTCGGGGGAGGACTACAAGGCGATCCTGGGCTTTATCAGGCAAGCAATCCTGGCGACCGACCTCGCGGCTTTCTTCCCCAATCTGGAGAAGATGAAGGAACTGCACAAGGAGAACGATGTCAAATTCGACTGGGGAAACACAAGCCATAGGTAACAGACATTTTTAAAAATGTAAAGCCAACTTATTTAAACGGAATCCATATTTCCCATAAAAAATTATAAAGAATTCTTTGCTGGGCGAAGTTTTTAAAATTATATTTTTTCGCCTACCGATTGTTAGTGGTGCTACTAACGTGCGAGTTTGCTCACATAATTTCCTTTTGTGTTGTTATGACGAACATTTCGTTTTAATGTGCTTGTAGAACCGACTCATTTTGTTTCATCTTAGGTGTGTTCGTGATTTCATTATTTTCTAGAACAGGAAAATTAATACTAATAATTAAACGTTATTAACGTCGGAAGTATGAAGGTATTTTACGCGTTTAATCCTGTAATTTTATGTTCTAAATATGCAGTGCGTTAGTTTAAAAGTTAATTTAGTATTTTCTGATTAGTAGTAGTGGTATATCATTTTTATAACTCAGAGATCTCGCCATGGCAATATCCATGACAGCGGCTGACTTGTCGGCGTCCGCGAAACCCTGGGACATTCAGATAAAGACTGTGAAGGTGATTTTTGAGGAGTTCTACGACCAGGGCGATAAGGAAGCAGCGGCAGGACGGACACCCATCCCCATGATGGACAGGACCAAACCAGAGGAGCAACCCGCTAGTCAGGTATATTACATCTGCCTTAAATAACAAACGTTTGTTAAACTTATTTTAACTAAAATATTTAATATATTTTAGTCGCTTTCACTCTAATTTAATTTAGTTTTTTGAATTTGACTATGTTTTGGCTCATTCTTTAACGTCAAATTGTCAATAAGAAAAAAAAAAGAAACTTAATATATTTTAGTTAAAATAAGCGTTTAAAACCCATTTTAACTAAAGTAACAAACGTTCATTTGTTACTTTAGTTAAAATGGGTTTAACTGATGTTTGGATTTTTTTGTGAATAAGGACATACCCCTTAATAATATAAGTTTTTGATTGTAGTTACTTCTCCCTTTCTTGTCTTCAATATTTCTTCCTTAAAATATTCTCATGAAATTTCTTAGGTTCACATACAGTTATTATGTAATTTAAGACTTTCATAAATATGTATATCATGAAAAAGTACCTAAATTCAGTTTCATTCAATGTATGTTATCAATTTCCAGGTGGGTTTTCTCAGCCAAATTTGCGTTCCATGCTATACGGTTCTCAGCAAAGTGCTTCCTAACACAATGCCTATGTACGTTATGGCAATGAAAAATTTACACAGATGGAAAACTAGAGCTGATAATATTGCAAAAATTGCTTTATCTGATAAAGGTGTTGAAATTGAAGAAATTATAAAAGACTCAGATGATGAGGACGACAATGTACAAGAAATACTAGATAAAGCTAAAGTTGATATCATAGATGAGACGAAAGTTGAAGAGATAGTTGAAAACCTAGCTACGAGAGACGAAGTTAATATAGAGCCGGTTGAAGCACTACGTGAAATTGTTCCTCCTTGGGAAGAAGACATTGAAGAGGACAAAAGAGTGAATAAAGAATTTTGGAAGAATACAGACGAAGCTTGGGTTGACGATGAAGGAGTTATTGTCAAAGGAGAAAATAAGGAAAATTAAATCCAGCTGCTAGGTGGGTCGACAATATCAGACGATAGCTCAGGAACGAGATGGGAAGAGAAGGATAGGCCAGTAGTGGTTTAAAGAAAGCTGACGATGAGATTAGGCTAAGTGAAGTAAATGTGTAGTGAAATCCATTTTGTTTTTATTAAATAAATGTCTCTATGTTACATACCCATTTCCTAACACAATATACACGCACATGAAGAAAATCTTAGAAGATAATTTTAATATCTTGTAACGGCCGGATTTTAAAGATAAAGATAAAAAGCCTTTATTATTTGAATTTAGTTACAAATTAAATTGAGTTTATGTGCTTGAAATATTATTGTCCTACATTTTAAGGATCATTCAACAACTCTAGCTCACTTTGATCTCTAACTAGGAGCTACACACGCCAACCAAACAACCACCATTTTATCTGATGTATACTGTAGTAGCTATGCCAGCGACTTCGTCCGCGTGGAATAGTTATTTTAGGAATCATGGGCGAGCGCTCATCATGCGGCGTGTGTGAATTTTGTTTCAGAGTTATTTTAAAATTGTATTATCTTATAAGATGTTTATTGAAATAAGGTGATGTCAAAGACAATTTTGTTCACAGTTAAATACTCTTAATCAATAACACATTTATTTGGATAAAGATTAATATTATTATGTTGATACAACTCTGACAAATAATTTGTAATAATGCATTAATTTCGACCAAATTTGATTATCATAAAAACGGTTATTGTGAGTTAATCTTAAAAGATAGACATATACTGTCGCGGACATTTTTTTAGATAATTTAAAGAGGAATAACATACATATTTTTTGGGTATCTCGAACAGTTTTCGCAGCGCACGCAACGGAAGCCCTCAAAGATCAATAATTTATCCCGTTTTTTTCCACATTTTCGGCTGTTTTTTCGCTCCTTTTAGTCGCAACGTGATGTTATATAGCCTAAAGCTTCCTCGATAAATGATCTATCCAACACAAAAAGAATTTTTCAATTAGAACTAGTAGTTCCTGAGATTAGCGCGTTCAAACAAACAAACAAACTCTTCAGTTTTATAATATTAGTATAGATTCGTATCACAAATTAAATAAGAATGTCATACATCGCTAGAGTTTCCGATAAGTTGTAGAGGAAGCTTATGATAATTTTAGATAGACACATTTTTAAAACTTTAATATTTTTATTTATTTGATTTGCCAGTGTAAAAGAAGTTAAGAATATGAGAGATTTTATTGGTAGTAAGCAAAGAGTAGAAATTCCGTTGTATAGTGTTGTTCTTGTCTTGAAGTTATTTGTCAAAAATGTTTGAAGTAGTAACTTCAGCCTAAGTTTTCTCGTGTGATGCCACCTCTGCCGATGTTGTAGTCTTTCACGTCATAAAAGGATATGAAAAATCTGAAACAAATTTAAAATCTTCATTAATTATCAATCTTTATACTGACCTACTAGTTGTTCGCCGCGAACATAGACCTCGCGATTATTTTATTTATATAGACAGGATTCAAATAGATGTTAGAGTTTGCGTGTTGTCGACCTTCAAACAAATTTGTAGACAAAAAGCATACGGCCTGCCAGCTAAAAGGTCTAAGTACTCTATAGACACCTGCATCTTCTGGAGTATCACGTGTTTATTGCCGACCCTTAAACAATTTAGTAGGCAAGTATGCATAAGGCCCGCCTAATGGTGAGATTTAAACGTAGTCCATATACAGCTACAACACCTGGATAGTCACATCCGCATTGCGGACCATTAAATAATTTACTACGCAAACACGCATACGTCTTGTATGATGGTAAGAAGTTGTAGATGTCTATAGACACCCGCAACTCCTGGAAGATCACGTGCGCATTGCCAACCCTTAAACAATTTAGTAGGCAAACAGGCATACGGCTCGCCTAATAATAAGATTTCGTAGTAGTCTATAGACACTTGCAACACCTGGAGTATCACATGCGCATTGCCGATCACCCAGACCCATAAACAGTTTAGTAGGAAAACAGGCATACGACCTGCCTGATGGTAAGAGGTCTACTAAGACTACTAAGTCAATGGATACCGGCAACATATATGTGGAAATAAAAGTCACACTACTGAAGTAGTCTATAGATACTGTGGCGGGCTGCGTATCCTTTTATTTGAGCCCAGATATACTCAATCGCGTTATATTTGCAATGGTATGGTGGTATTCTCAAAACGCGGTGACCGTACTCCTGAGCCAGTTCATCTATTTCATATCGGACATGGGATATTTTATTTTCTTTAACTAATTTGATTAATTCTGGTCTTAACATTTCCATATTTGCCATTTTTTTGTAACCATTCCACCAATTCATGTTTTTTATTGGCTTGGGTAGGTGCCTTTACTATTTGCACATAATGGTAAGTAGCGTTGTCCATAAAGATAACAGAAGGCTCTGTAGGCCGGGTAAAAGCACGTCCTGGAACCACTCTTTAAATGTAGCTGCATTCATTTCTTCATGATAATCGTTCGTGCTCTTCAAATCGAATGCAAGTATCCATTCTCCACAAACCCATATTTTACAGTACCTGCGTGACATACGAGTATGATAAGTCGTACCCCTTTACCCATTAGCACTTTTGATATTGAGGCTTGAGTATCGTCTGTCCATGAACGGAAAACTGTATGATGGGCATTTAGCCATGTTTCAATAATGAAGACGACGCTATCACAGATTTCGATTTTTTTCGCTTTTCTTAAAAAATGTACGCGTTTCAAAATAATATCATATCTGAAATCCTACCTGTTGGTTGCCTGGAAGAAATTACTCTAGCGATAAGGCCGCCTTTGTACCATAGTTATTAATAATATTTATGTACTTTCTACAATTTGGTGCAATAAAGAGTTATTTATTTATCTCTCCAATATAATCTTTCGTTTATTGGTTTTCATATATGAAAAACCAATATCTTTTAAGATTTTTGATAGGGCTGTTTACCACCGCTAAACAATAAAGCATCTCTCAATGATACCAAAGGCTTTGGCCTGTTAAGGTATTCATTTCTTGAATAGTAACCGTATATATGATTACATATTGCATCAGCGTCAGAGGTGTCGATATCTGTCACTAGTTTAGTTCTAAGTTTTTTCTTTGGAGTACGCAATATATTATCCGTCGTGCCCGAAGACCCGTACTTTTCTTTATTAATATTTGTTATAGTTCGTTTGCTAACTCCAAGCGCCTGAGAAACGCTGGAGAACTCAGGCTGGTTGACGCCGTTAAAAAGTCACATGGCGAGTTCGATTAAGACCTGTCAGGAACGCATTTTTTCAGCGACCGAAGTATAATTATCTCAGGAGAGTATAAAATGAAACATTTTTTTACAAATTTTAAGGTTGGGTACACACAAGTAAATAGTAATAAAGTTTTTAAATCTGTACATTCATAATGCTAAGATGATGTAAAGGATAAATAAATAAATGATGAAATTACAATAGGGAGGAAGGTACAAAGATAATTACCTGTCAGGAATAATTCCAAGTTCCTTCTGTATATAGGCGGTAAGTTGTTGAACAACAAGCTTGTTCTCCTCCGGGCCGACATTGCCGATGGACTCCAGCGAGGCGATGGCTGCCGGGGACGTGGAGTCTTCTCCAAAGGTCATCTGGCAGTCCCCGCAGATCACACACGAGAATTTCTGTTCACAACCGTTAGATATTAAAATGTAGCTAAGGCATAGACTGCTAGAGACGAAAGGATAATTAAAACTACGTACTAAATAGTTTTGGATTCTTATGACATCACAGACAAATGTTAACTTACTCTGCCTGCGACCATGAACGCTGTAAAGTGTTTGAAACGTTAGGTGTAAATAAATAAGTAATAAACGCGTAAAAAATAGTTTAATTTAGTGTGTAACAATCGAAAGTATCTTTTTCCAGGGGAATATTTTTATTGAGCCTCAAGTACAGGCTGTCCACACAGATTGCTCAGAAGAACTGGATCATAGGAATCTAAATAATAATGCATTATGGTCTATTATTAAAGATGATTCTGTGCTCGGAAGGCACGTCAAGCCATAGATCCCACACCATGCCAGAGGCTGAAACTCTAACATCAGGGTGTAGTACAGGGTCAAATTGGCCATGGAACCCATTCTATATGAATGAATGGCAATAATAAGATTTCTGTGATGATGATGGCCATATGGCCAACTTTGACTAAACAAGAACAAGTATTTTAGACGTTTTCTTCTTCTTCAGCTCAGTGTCACCCATAAATCACATTAGCATTTTACACGGTTTTTTTAAATTTTACATTAAACTTAATTAAAAGAAAGAAATACAGAAAAATATGAAAGGAAGAAATCATTCCAAGGCAATAACTGATGCGGCCATTGGGCTCTGAAGCAAACAGCTGAGGATACAACCAGGAAAGCGCTACGATAAGGAAGAAGGACAACTTATGTTACGTACAATTTGAAACTTTGAATTCAACATTAATGACAAGATAAGCTTGCTTCACCTTTGACTTTCCCCATGAGGCTGGCATAGTCACAATGTGTGACTGAAGCCTCACAAAAAAAAAGAGATTAAAAAAAAAAAATTAATGACACAATCATTACAAACATAGAATAATGAACTGTCTTCTGGAACCGAACAAAAGTATCTAGAGAAACTGGCAGCACAAGTGAAGAAGTAGTTTCAAAAATAAATTAAACACAAGTAAAATCATCTCGCTTGCATAAGAAAATTACAGAATTAAAACAAGGAGTAACCCATAGATTAATAATTGGTCTTCTTCTTGGTAAATATTAATCTAAGGAGTAACCACTATGCTCACCTCAGCTGATTTTTTCACCGATTCGACTAAAACTGGGACGATCCTGTTGCAGAAATCCGCTGGGATGTTTGATTTGGGGACGTTGGTTAGAATTTTAAGGCAGGGCATCTTGTCAGTATGTCTTCCTGTCTCGGAGTCTTCAATGATAGTGCCCGCTACAGTGATAACACCCAGAGATGATAGTATTATCATTCGTTTTATTTTTATATGTTATCATCGGATAATATACTATAAAGTATTGTGTTCACGGTGAATTTTTAAATTTAATTTCTTTCTGTTGCTGATCCAAGTTGACTTAAATATTGAGTAAGCACAAGCATTTGTCTTCATAACATTTATGGTTCAAAATCAATATCCAAACTTCCAAACTAATATTATAAATGTGAAAGTTTGTCTGTCTGACTGTCTTTATGTCTGTCTGTCTGTCTGTCTGTTACGCTTTCACGATCAAACCGCTAAACGCATTTTGGTATGAATATAGTTAAAGACCCGAGGTCAAACATAGGCTACTTTTTGGCGCAGGCGGAGCTGCGGGAAAAAGCTAGTAATTAATAAGAGTAAAATGGTTAATATGAGATGAGAGATAAAGTGCAGCCTACGTCGTAATTCGAGATACTGTGTAGGTAATTTGAATGTAGTTTAACTCAGTTGTTCCATACCTTTACGAGTACAAGTCAAGATGGACAGTAATACAAGAAGTTATGTAACAGTCATAGATTTAGAATTTCTTTGAACAATTATTATTAAAATGTCATCGAAAGGTTTCAAAACGCACAGGCTCCATCTATTGTATCACTCGCCTTACTTGTTACGTCACAATTTGAGATAGGCTGTTTTGAGTGCGGAATGTTTTTAGACCTTATAGATTTAGATCTTATTATTTATAGGATATCCGTACTTCCATACGATCCGTATTCATACTATGCGAAAGTCTGTCTGTGACGCTTGCACGGGCAAACCGGTGAACTGTTTTTGATAAAAGGTATGAATTAATTTAAGACCCGGGGTCAAACATAAAATATCAGTGCAATATTGTCGGATGGACTCCCTTTATCTATATTTATTTTAGCACGTTCCCGATTAATCCTCTGCTGGTTGTTGCAGTACCAACTTTCTGTACTGCACTTCGCTTAATCTCCTTTACCCCTTATACCCAATATGTACAAAGTGTTTTCAGTTTTGACGAACCCTAAAAGAGACGTACTAACATAAATCCGATATGTAAATAATGACGAACATGATGCAAAGGTAAAGGAATTGTTGTAAATAGTTGAAATAGTTGTAAGTATTGTATTACATTAAGATTTTCAATGATTCATAATGTGATCATATTGTAATTCGTGCAAAGTGGCCATTTTAGATCCACTGATAAAATGATACCCTTC
Source organism: Euzophera pinguis (assembly GCA_947363495.1). Taxonomy (NCBI): domain Eukaryota; kingdom Metazoa; phylum Arthropoda; class Insecta; order Lepidoptera; family Pyralidae; genus Euzophera; species Euzophera pinguis. The sequence goes on from OX376154.1 coordinate 328,257, forward strand.
CCTATCAGTGGATTTGAAGGCTTTGGGTATGGACCACTAGGCCTTTTTGTACCTTTGTGTCAGAGTTTATGAAACCTTCTATATACCTTTGTCACGCTAGTGAATAATCTTCGATATACGATAATCAGATTTAAAGGTATTTGTATATTTAGGTATTGTATGGTCCAAACCACACATTTTAGTAAATCGTTATTTTTGTATAACTCAGCAATTCGCCACGCCGCGCATTTTACATTACTTGTAATTGTCAAATCAGTTCACGTTCATCGCCCTATCATCGCGGACGTGTACTCACTTTTCATTTTTGTCGCTCAATTTTCTTATCAATCAACTAAAGGTGTCCCATAGATCTTTTTGGTCCTTCGAGCCGGATTTTATGTAGGTTTATATTGTGTAGTTTTCTAAAATTATAATCCTTATTTTCTGCCCGTATACTTTTGCGTCGCACAAATTTCCTGTTCCTCCATATGGTTGACTGGTAGAGAATGCTTTAGCGTTAAGTCCGCCTATTGCAGAAGTATATTTACCTGTGGTACAATTAAGTTTTAATAACAAGGTACGATACGAATAGACTAGAATAGAACAGAGCACAGCAGAACAGAATAGTTTATTTTGCCAGAATACATGTGTTAAAAAAGGTGTTACAAAGTGTTTGGCCAATGTAATTCAGTCTACTAACAGACGTGCAAAATTTACTTACAATATAATATAAACATAAAGGCCACAATTTTCATTAAGACAATTATTTTATGAAAATTATTATTATATAATTATTACGAGCTACGTCACTCCGAAAACCGCACTATCAGAATCGTTATTTTCTCATATTTTAAAATTTAAACGCATACATAATAACATCAATTGTAAAATTTATCATTTATTTTCCGATCATAAACTCTTTTCGTTCTATCTATTCTTATTATCAAGTGATTAATTATATCATTAAGAATTTAGATGCTAAATAATATAATTACTTGATAATAAGAATACAATACACCTTTTTTGTCCTAATTATAAACAACTTGTAGGTATGAAATATGCTTTTCGTGGCACTCAAACACCAGATCCTAAGGCGAATTCCTTGGCTACTCAACCAGCAGAGAGACTAAATAATACGACGAAAAACAATGGAGGAGCCTTTGCTCTACCGTCCGTATTACTGACAGCTGGTTAGATTACTATGATGATGAAGACCGTCTCCTGAGTAAATTCCAAAAGCTCTAAGAAAATATATACCAAAGTCGTCCTTCCTACAAGTTAAATTATCTACGAGGTAGGTAGAAAGGGCACGAGTATAGAATACAATATTTCTTTATTGACCACAAATTGAAACAGATATTATGCACAATAAGGACAACTTAAATCTATAAAGATAATGAATTAATTAATTAATTAACACTTTATTAAACATTTACAAACAAAAGAAACACATAGTTAAATTCATCACAACTAAATGGGTACAAAGGCGGACTTATCGCTAATGCAATTTCTTCCAGCCAACCTTAGGAAATATAATAATATTTGTAGACAACCGTACCTTTCCAAAACCGATACTTCATTTTATGAAAGAGATATTAAACACGAGACAATTTTCAGGTTATCCATTCTGGAGTCTACTTTTGAACAGTGTGACTCAAAATCAAAATCGTCAAGTCGAAAGATTGTCATTCGTCATAATCGTAGAATCGAACGGTTGTCATTCGACATACGTGGGGCGCACTATAAGTTTCCGGAATGAATATGAAAAAATACTATTAAAGGTACAAAATTAATTTATTGTTTTTCAAAATAATCTCCCTTGGCGTCTATGCACTTTTTCATTCGATGAAACCAGTTTTGAAAACTTTTGTGCCACTCCTCTGTGGTGACCTCTGAAACGTGTTTTTCATACTCCTCGACAGCCTCTTCTGGTGATGAAAATCGTTGACCGCGTAATTGGTTCTTAATTTTTGGAAACAGAAAAAAGTCACAAGGTGCCAGGTCGGGACTGTATGCAGGATGACTCATGAGTTCTAAATTTTTCGCCTTCAAAAAGTCGTTTGTCTGTCTGGCCGTGTGAGAACTAGCATTGTCGTGGTGCAGGATGATACGGCGTTTACGGTTATTTTTACGGAGTTCGCCAATAACTTCCGGCAAACAAATGGTCGTGTACCAGTCACTATTCACTGTACGACGATTCTCTAAAGCAACAGTAGCCACGTGTCCAGTTTTATTAAAAAAAGGAGCAATCATCCGCTTAGATGCACTTTTCACGCGCGCCACTTTGGTTGGTTTCGGCTCATCTTGAAAGACCCATACGCTCGATTGCTGCTTTGTTTTGGGATCGTAGCAATAAATCCATGTTTCGTCACCTGTTACTATGTCCCACACCAAATTTGACGCACCTTCGTAGAATCTGGTAAGCATGGCACTGCACCAAGTGACGCGGTCCGTTTTTTGAGCCTCGGTCAAGTTGTGTGGGATCCACCGCGAGCACAGCTTTCTCACACCCAAATGTTTGTGTAGGATTAATTGTATTTGACTCATGCCTATTTCTAAGGATGCGCGAATTTCATGGTAGGTCACATGCCTGTCTGTTTCAATCATACGGCGCACAGCATTGATGTTTTTGTTGGTCACAGCGGTGGACGGCCGACCATCGCGAGATTCGTCACTGAGATTGATACGACCACGCTTGAATTCTGCAAACCAGCTATAAACAGTTGTCTTGCATGGTGCTTCATTGCCAAAAGCTGTTTCAAGCCGAGCGATGCTCTATTGAGCTGTCAAATTACACTTAAAATTGTAGAAAATCATACTACGAAAATTTTCCCGAGTTAAATCCATGTTGATGCAGACACACAATTTTTTAAATGGCGCCACAAGGTAAAAACAAAAGACAGTCAGATGAAACAAACTGAATTCTACAGCCAAAGAGTTCTATTTTCAAATGTTGCAATAAATTTTTAAATATTGTTTATGTAAGTGGCCAGTTCCGGAAACTTACAGTGCGCCCTATGTATAAACCATCATTTGATCTCCTGGTGATTGAATCTAGAACCAGTAGCAGTCTTATTGCGGTCTAATGTTTACGCTACGAAGGTCATTCGAGTAATATAACCTTGAACGACCTTCATGTAGATATTTTTTTTTTACATTTAACATCACAAGATAGTATTATATTACAGACCATTGTGTAATACCACTCGCTATCTGATAACAATATAACAAAGTCGTGTAGATATTGATTAAATAACGGTTTTGCTACACAGCGATTAAAATTGACACTTGCTATGCGAACTATGCAGATAATGTTAACCAGTCTCCGACGAGAGTCCGCACGCACTTATCTATAGGCATGACGACAATTTTTGTCTTTATAAATGTAAGACCTCACAGTACAAGGCTCATTGGTAAAACACTTCGATAAAACTTAAACCACGACGATTCCAAACACTCCATGCTTATATGGAACATAATCTGTTCCGTTATGCGATCTCTAACCGGGGAAAAAACACATTCCGTGACCGACTAACACAAACATCTCCACAAAAGTAAAATTGGCCAGTCTCGATATGAAGGCTCTTCGTTGCTTTGCTCGCACGATCAGTAAACCTTAATTGCAAGAATACTTACCTGCTTGGTGAAATAGATTTGACAGATAATATTATCCAGGTAATTTATGCATCATTTCTTATATTGCGATCTATAAAACATAATGGTTTCTAATATCGTAGGATAATAAAGGCAGTTTCCCAACTAACAGGTGTAATGCTCATGCGTACATCGGTGACGTAGCTTTGCGGTACGTTGCGACACGCGAAGATTGCCCAAGATCCACATAAGTATGCCCACATACACACCAGAATTAGACACAATGAGGTATTTTATTCGGCTGTTTTGCTCAATGTACAGAACAACATCTCATTTCGATACGTTGTATGATTACGATCGCCATTTGCGCATTTTTATAGTTTGTCAACATTTCAATAGATACTGTCTATCATTATATTATTATTTCCTCGATTGCATTTATGTTTCCAAATAATCTTGTTTGGGCGTTTATTTTTGTATGTAGCTTCTTCTTCGACTACAGGTAATTCAAGGCTGCAACTATACGGAAATCGAAACCACGATTGAACAGAGACCTTACTGGGTATTGTCGAATTATAATTCCAACAAAACTAGTACACTTCTTCGTCTAAACGCATTTTCCTAGTTGAGTCCTCAGCTAAAGCTTCGCAGCCCAGGTTACGCTGTAAGTGAAGGTCCTAGATTTGGCAGCACTGGCTAATACAATGTAGCAACTGACCGTCTGAACACCGTAATCCTTTTTACAAGGAAACCGGATCGACAGGAACATGACCCAATGTGTTAGTGGCCAACACTGTCAGACACATGCGGCGCGTTCGGCAAACGAGATCTCAGTTCTATTCAGAGCAATATTATGTCCATTCCTGGTGAGAACTATCCAATTCTTCCATCTTCTCCTAGCGAGGTGGTCTTCTTCTACCTCGGTACCGTCCCGTATTCAACAAGTGGCTAACTTTGGTTTTCTTTATGGCCTTATTCACAAATAAACAACTTGATACAGTTTTATCTCCTACAATCGCTAAAACATAACGACAGCATTTGTATAAAACATTGCATCAACCTATAACTAACTAAATAAATAACCTTTAACTTGCCTTGCTAGCTAAGCTGTATAAAAGAGGACCTTATGTCGGCTACGAAAAGTGCAACGGATGTGGAATAGTATTTTTTTGAGCTTTCGACTTGAAAAGAAGATGACCAATAGATAGGTACGTTCTTAACCTATGCGTGACTATGTTAATTACTGTTTGTTGTGTAATAGTTATTTTTAGCAGCAATTACGAAGATTAATGGGTTATTGATTTACTGGTTTGTAAAACCATTTCTAATGAAATCTTCGATCGACTCTTACTTTTATTTTCTTAAGAAAATAAATATCCATTTCCATTAGTCACGCAACCTAAACAGTTTTTACGATTTTATTAATATTATTTATTAATCATATATTGTCTATCGCATTGGTTTTTCTGTTAAATGATAGAATACAGTTTTGATCATTATCATACGTTGGCCAAGCAAGCATACTAAATTCTGTTCATGAGATTCTGTTTAACAGTAGTAGGTATTCTCTACCGGTAAAGGCATTAGAATGTTAGTCAACTGGTTCTCACCATTTAAATAGTTCCTTTAATAGCTTCCTGGTCTTCTTTTGAGAATTAGTCCACTTTTTAGGCCAGCACCGAGAATACAGGAAGATAAAGACAATAAAACTAATAAATAGACAATGTAATAGAGCTATCAATTCTTTTGTCGTGGCTCAATGATTGCGGCTAGAAAGTAACAGGCGTTAATGTCGAGCAAAAAGGAACGGCAATGAGTGACTGCCTAGAACTGAAAGTATTCCGTACGTTTTTTGACAGTAAAAAAACGCATCATATAAAAAAAAGCTTAAATTAAAAATGCAAGAGACTTTTTATTATTGTTATGTAAAACAATAGTTTACCTTTTGCCATGGAAAGAATGGAAGAGCATCGAGCTGTTAAAAAGCGTGTGTGGGAAAGTCGAGTGGGCAAGATGTCCGGTCGGCCCTCAAAGATTTCGCTGGAATGACGAGGGCTCCCCTATTCTAAAAGTATGACTCTCGCAAAACCGATGAGCCACATGATTTTCATTCGACATAATTGGTGAATCGAACGATTCTCCGAACCGAGTCACATTTAAAAAAAATAGGGATGAAGAGGGATCTGCGCGAGTTGCACGCCGATGACTGGCAGGAGATGGCGCAGGATAGATCTTAGTGGCGATTCTTATTATCGGAGGCGAAGACTCACTTTGGGTCACTGCGCCATCTTAGATTTACTTAGTTTGCGACGGATCCCAATAAATTTCTCACAATTGTCAACGACAATCGAAGTGTAAGTTCAAGTACGTATTGTTCTCACGACTGAGCACAGATTATAGAGGCAAATAGTAAGTAATGAGTAGATAAAATAGATAATAGACGTTATAGTCTGTGTACGATTCACTCATATCAAAGGGAGGTTCAGGAACACAATCGACCCTGTGCACCCTAATGTACGATTATAACTATATCTGCCTGTCATAGAGTTTTCCCAGTAACATTCTCAGTTTGGAGCAGTGATTTTGAAGCAAAGGGTACGTTTTCCTAATTTTTTATTAGCACCCTTGGTTGTGCTGTGAGATCCATCCATAGTAGTCAGCCCTTATGTTTTTCGACAAAGGCCTTCTCCATATTCTTCCGAATTTGTGTCTTCCATGCCACGTACATTCTGTTGGGGCCTGCATGGCTGTAAGATCATTTGCGTTAAAAATAAAAGTCTCTGACTAGTACCGGTTTCGCTAATTGTATCTTGATGAGAGGAAGTGGTCGATTCTCTGGGCGGAAACCACGCTGCAAATATCCTCCAAATTAAACAGTCTTCATCGTGGTTTAAATTTATTTACATATCATAAATTTTAAAAAATAAATTTGCAGATGGACTTTTGGTAACAGTAAAAATATTTGCATAATTTATTGCATTTCATTGATCATCAACATTCTGAATGGTTGCATAATGATGCAAATTTTCGTCAATTTTATGAGAATTTAGATATAATTAAAGTTACGTAAGTTGTTTTTTTATAAGATTTGAGGCTTGGTAATAATATTAGAATGTTAAATGTATGAGTCGAAAATAAATTTGTGTTACCTTAACCATTCAAAAAACTATTCTTTGCCCTATAGGTATAATAATCTTCTATGCGATCCATATGAGTCAAAATTTAATTTTCTATGTTTTTTGTAATATAACAGCTGAACATATTTATGTGATTCAATTTTTTAAATAACGTTAAGCAGACCCTCTGGTTTTCCTAGAAGCTAAACTTCCATCACATTCATACAATGCAAGAAATTACTCTTTATTGCAACAAAAACAGAAATAAATAATGCCATCATAAATATCAAATACTCTTAAAAATACAATCAAAAGTCATCATATTAATGAACTTTCAACAGAAATGAATTCATTCATTCATTCAATGAATAACGAACAAGATAACGATAATTTAAAAACTAAAACATCCGACTGCCTTTATGTGTAATTTGGAAAGAAAAATAAAAAAAATCCGCCATTTTGTTTTTGTTTAAATTTTATGTACCCAATGTCACTCTCATAGTAAATACGAATCCAACGACAACTCTCAAGCTAAAATCTATTGAGCCCACACATACTCTCGAAAAACATAACCCTCCTTCCGGCGCAGTCGGATAAAAAGCTGTTCAAGTTTTCCTTCATTATAGTAGTAATGAGCTTCCGCGAACGGCTGTATCGAAGTTGATTCCGCACGAAGCCATCCGGAAGCTTCTCCATAGTGTTGCATTAGAGATGGTCGCCATTCCGGAAATTTTCCCATTTATTAGAATTTTTTAAAAACTACCGGGAATAAACGGTAATTAATTATTTTTCCCTTTTCTTCCCCTTGCATTTCACTTTTTCCCTCTTGAATTTTTTCCCGCTGCCCATCTCTAACTACAATACAAACTCTACTAGGACTTTGATTAACTTTGATTATGATATAACGATTCAGACATTCTACTAATGTCTGAGATAAAGTCACAATTTTAAAACCGATAGTTCGTAATCGTATGAGCGCTATTTTTGAAATTTATGGTATGACTCATTATCTCGAATGAAAATCATTCGATATCGAGCATTCATTTGACTAACCGGTGTGTAAGTTATACATTGCAAAAATAGGACGACATGTCTATGGCAGACTTGGCAATCTCATATTTTTTGTTTTCGACATTCGTTATTGTTTTCATATTGTGTTTTGTCTACTTGTTATTTTACGATCTAGACATTTTACTACCCCGTCATTTCGCGAGGCACCTGAACATTTTACGCCCTCGGTGTAAAGCTTTGTGGGACAATAGTAAGAGTACTTTTATTGCACAAAATTATAGTTCGTAAAGGTAGAAAATGGTACCAGATATTAGTCAACAAAATGAGCGGCGATTGCTTATTCTATTTAATTTAAGATACATACCTATTTCATAAAATTTAATAGTTATCTAAAATTATTCCTTTCTCTGTTCATATGATTTATAACGTACAAACAATAGTTTGCTATAGTCGCCATAAGTAAATTTTATAACAACAGAATAAAATTTACTATAATATTTATTACTAGCTGTTTCCCGCAGCTCCGCCTGCGTCAAAAAGTAGTCTATGTTTGATCCCGGGTCTTCATACAAAGTTTCATCAAAATCCTTTCAGCGGCCGTGAAAGCATAACAGACAGATAGACAGACTTTCGCATTTATAATATTAGTATGGATATGGATAATACTAGCTACATAGATTGAGTTATTTCTTGATATGTATCATATTGGGAATATGCAGTAGTGATTATAAGAAATGACTAAAAGATAAGTAGGTGTTTTGAAAAGTGGGAATTTTGTAAATTGTTTATCAGGTGTTAAATATAGGACACATGTTTGTTGATGACACCGAAACAAGGTACTTATTTCAGTGTTGTTGTGTTTATAAACTTAATTCAATCATGTTTCATCAAAATGTTTGTTTATTTGTTGGTTTCCTATCTGTTCACGTTATATATTCACGAGGGCAGAGCCGCGGGCAAAAGTTAGTATAAAATGAGAATATTGTATTATTTTTTTATTTTACATTTTAGCAAATAAACTTTTTTGCTCTATAATATCAGTATAGACAGATTATCGCAGACAGAGTGATGTCCCGTCTCCGGAAATTTTCGCAAACATTATGAATATTCCACGGGAGCTTTGTTAAATTAACGGAAAATTGTTAATAATCCCGTAAATGTACAGTGGGAAAAATTTACAAAGTTTTCAGCGGCACATCACTAATCACGCATTTCTGGTTTGCCCCCCACTACTTGTGTACCCAACTGAACATCTGATAAGATCACTGGTCCCATCCCTAATCTGGTATGTAACACTTACACTGAGCTATAACAAATGATGGCCGTATGCTTGGTTACATAATCGAATCAAATGCCAGGGTTCAGAACACGGGAGATGCCATAGCATTATAATTAACCTTTAGGTTCGTCAAGTACTTTACGTAATGTATGTATGTACTACAGTCTTTGAATAAATGGACAGCTCAATATCCCACACTTATAACTTCAACTTAAGTGAACTTAAGTAAATTATTAAACTTTTATAATCACATTTACTGTATCGCCTTACTTTATTCACGAAGCAGTTCATTCATTCATATCCAGTGGTTTACCTACATGATCCATCGACAAATAAAAATAATTCTTGCAGAATAAACAACTCTGATTCTGATTCTGACATTTATTGTATAAAATATACAATTGTTCATCACGATAGGCGGACTTAATGTTTGACTTTAACACTGTAACGACTTTAAAGTAAACGCATTAACTAAAAGCCAACCTTTGGCTCAAGCAGAGATCTTAACTGTGGGTGTACTTACAATCACAGTTAAATTATAATACAAAAGATGGATTGAAGGGTAAAATGAGGGTAAATCATCTTAGTTTACATCAAAAATTGACTTGGTTAGTTACTCTTGTCCCTCAATAAATATTTGATCAAACAAAATATTTGGCCCTTAGAATGTGGTGTCATATTACTAATATTTGTTGGCACGATACTACTTGCTAACAGATCAATAGTCATGTGCTTGACGTCAGGTCACACCTCCGAAACCACATAGAGGTTATCTAGAGGTTAACGGACTTCTTAAACATAAGTTTAATGTAAGAAAACGTTTACGGTATCATCAAAGGAGGTTGGGGGAGCTTTTTGTATTTACAAAAAGTTAATGATTGTTTAATGTGTTTTCACCTTTATCCATTGAGTTTAATTGTGGTAAAATCTTAGAATGTTCAAAAGATTTTTTCTACTGAATGGCGGTTTTTTTTTATTTATGTGTTTAGTTAAAACTATTAGGAAAAAAAGTTCGCTTTATCCAAAAACTGTCGGACCAAATGTTCAGAGTGTATAATTTTTATTTTTTTTAGTTAAATTTCTTCTATATACTTATTCATTTTAATTCATGAAATTTTTGATGAAATATTTACACATCTATTAATAAGCTGAAATGCTAGTTTGCACACTTCCTAGGTTTTTATGACAAACTTTCGTTCTTGCATTAATTATCAAATGTTGCGTGCTAGATGTCTAGACGTTATGTGTTTTAGATAATGTCTCTGATGTAATCTGTCACGCAGTATCTTCAAGAGATCGGGAGATATTTGTGAGACAAATCACCCAGTTCCTCATTAGCAAATACCAAAATTTAAAAATAAGTTAGAATTAGCGCGCGACGTCAAACCTTCATGGACTTTTGGCGGGAAGCTGTGAAGAGCAGTACCGGCGCTGTATTTTATTTTGCAAAATTTGTGTTTTTTTGAGTGTTTGTGCATAATAATGATGGATTATTATTCGCAAAGTGTTCGATAACAAGTGTGAGTGTTGGAAAGTGATATAGTGTTTTATTTATGTAATTTTCATGCTTATTGACAAAATCTCATAGTAATCGCTAAGTGCAGTTTTTCTACCACTTCACTTAGCCTGATTCTCCTGACTAGACTTGCCTACCGACTAGACTTTTAGACTTGACTAGGACTTTACGAAACCACACTGGAGGACTGAAGAAGGTTGACTTGTATCCATTGCCGTAAAACCCATTACTAAGAAAAAAAAACAAACCTCTATGATTTTAATTCAATTTAATTTAGACTTTTGGTTGCATCTTTTCTTCAAATATTGTTTGACTGTAAACCAAACTAATTCAATCAGACAGGCGGCTGGTCACAGAAATAATACCAAAATAATAATATTTTCTTTCTTTATATTTCAAACTACCCTAAGGTTGCCTGGAAGAGATTGCTTGAGCGATAAGGCCGCCTTTTGTAAACATACTGTGTTTACATTTTATGTAACATATTTAATTTTTATTTATCTGTGTGCAAAGTGTTAAATAAATAAATAATAATAATTAACTAATAGAAACGGAGTTTTTGGCGGGAAGCTGTGAAAAGCAGTATCGGCGCTGTATTTTATTTTCCAAAATTTGTGTTTTTTTGAGTGTTTGTGCATAATAATGGTGGATTATTATTCGCAAAGTGTTCAAGAACAAGCGTGAGTGTTGGGAAGTGATACAGTGTTCGATTTATGTAATTTCCTTGCTTGTTGCCAAAAGCTCCTAGAAATCGCTAAGTGCAGTTTTTCTACCACTTCACTTAGCCCGACTCTTCTGACTCGACTTGATTATGACTTGACTTGACTTAACTACTGACTTGACTTTATATTTGTATAATTAAACAACTTTATTAAAAACTGTTACTTGTTACTGGCTAAATACGAAAGTAAAAGCCAAATTGAAAAGAAAAAAAAAAAAAACTAATAGAAACCGTGAATGGTAAACGGAAGTTGTGCATTAGAGGATCCTAAGCACATAACTTCAATATACAGAGCACTGTGTTCTAAAATGTTTAATATGCATGTTCTATTTATGAGTTAAATAAATAGACATTACTTATTTAGCACTAACATAAGGTAATTAATTAATCTTGACATTTAACCAGCAAATCGCTAAAATGATGATATTTAAACAAGTGTTCAAAAATAAAAGACGGTTTTAATTTATGTTTGTATGTAAAAATATTTATTGTACACAAAGAACATACTATCAGAATACAGGTTACAAGAAAAGGCGGACTTATCCCAAATCTCTTTCAGTCAACAGACATAGACATATGGGCACAGAAGAGGGTACAACACGCAAGAAATCTTAGGTACAAAGTATACATAGACTTACATCTAACATACAAATTTAATTACACATAAAAACAGCAAGCTCAGCTCAAGTCCGATCGTTAGTAGTATTCCCTAACCCGAGATTTGAAAGAGTGAGAAGACAGCTCTTTTATCTCCGAAGGAAGCTTGTTCAAGAGAACTAACAAGGAGTTTATTTAAGAAAAAATGCAAGTTTCATCATCATGAGACTGCTGAATAAGAAACGGTGAAAAATATAATCAACCATGCATGCACATAATACGTGGGGCGCACTATAAGTTTCCGGAATGAATATGAAAAAATACTATTAAAGGTACAAAATTAATTTATTGTTTTTCAAAATAATCTCCCTTGGCGTCTATGCACTTTTTCATTCGATGAAACCAGTTTTGAAAACTTTTGTGCCACTCCTCTGTGGTGACCTCTGAAACGTGTTTTTCATACTCCTCGACAGCCTCTTCTGGTGATGAAAATCGTTGACCGCGTAATTGGTTCTTAATTTTTGGGAACAGAAAAAAGTCACAAGGTGCCAGGTCGGGACTGTATGCAGGATGACTCATGAGTTCTACATTTTTCGCCTTCAAAAAGTCGTTTGTCTGTCTGGCCGTGTGAGAACTAGCATTGTCGTGGTGCAGGATGATACGGCGTTTACGGTTATTTTTACGGAGTTCGTTAATAACTTCCGGCAAACAAATGGTCGTGTACCAGTCACTATTCACTGTACGACGATTCTCTAAAGCAACAGTAGCCACGTGTCCAGTTTTATTAAAAAAAGGAGCAATCATCCGCTTAGATGCACTTTTCACGCGCGCCACTTTGGTTGGTTTCGGCTCATCTTGAAAGACCCATACGCTCGATTGCTGCTTTGTTTTGGGATCGTAGCAATAAATCCATGTTTCGTCACCTGTTACTATGTCCCACACCAAATTTGACGCACCTTCGTTGAATCTGGTAAGCATGGCACTGCACCAAGTGACGCGGTCCGTTTATTGAGCCTCGGTCAAGTTGTGTGGGATCCACCGCGAGCACAGCTTTCGCACGCCCAAATGTTTGTGTAGGATTAATTGTATTTGACTCATGCCTATTTCTAATGATGCGCGAATTTCATGGTAGGTCACATGCCTGTCTGTTTCAATCATACGGCGCACAGCATTGATGTTTTTGTTGGTCACAGCGGTGGACGGCCGACCATCGCGAGATTCGTCACTGAGATTGATACGACCACGCTTGAATTCTGCAAACCAGCTATAAACAGTTGTCTTGCATGGTGCTTCATTGCCAAAAGCTGTTTCAAGCCGAGCGATGCTCTGTTGAGCTGTCAAATTACACTTAAAATCGTAGAAAATCATACTACGAAATTTTTCCCGAGTTAAATCCATGTTGATGCAGACACACAATTTTTTAAATGGCGCCACAAGGTAAAAACAAAAGAAAGTCAGATGAAACAAACTGCATTCTACAGCCAAAGAGTTCTATTTTCAAATGTTGCAATAAATTTTTAAATATTGTTTATGTAGGTGGCCAGTTCCGGAAACTTACAGTGCGCCCTATGTAATATATATTGTCTGTCACAATTTACACAAGATCCGTGACAGAATAATAAAAGGATGATCCATAAACAAAAGATCACCGATCCCATCGACAGCCGATTAGTTACAAGTTACGTCACTAGTGCGGCTAAACAATGGCTAGTGCGAAAATTATGTAACTGCATTGTGTGTTTAGCCAAAGCTGGTTATAATAAAAAAAGTAATAAGAAGGTTATGTTTATTTACGCAAATGTATGGCATTTATAAACTTAATTTTACTACTAATTACGAATGTTTACTTGATTTAATTTTTAAAATACCGCACTGCATGTTTAATTACAAAATAAAGTGCGTTTAACAAATACCTTTATACTTCCCGACTTTCCAACCGTGTTACAACAGCCGTGGTCGCAGAACGACTGGCTCAGCATTTCTACAGCTCCATACTTCCAGCGGAATCGTCTTCCACCGGCATAGGATAGTGTATCATTATACAAAATTAATTGATAGAATATATTTTTTTTTAAATTAGATAATTTTATTTATTAGTTTTATTTAATCATTTGTATGTTTTCTTCATTAAATAGATATTTTCAAACTATTTTATGTTTATGATTAATAAATAATTATAAGTTTAACTTCTTTTCTTTATACTGTGATGTGTTCGTGGCCAGTGATTTGAATTTGAATGTACGGAACTGAAAGATGGATGCAGCCGCCATGTCCGACCTACAACAATGAGTGCACGGTTCCGTAATGTGGCCGGGGAACCCTGGAATTGTCTCATTTACATTGTATGACTTTAGAATTTATGAGATGCAATGTATCACATCGGATAAAATGTCTTATTATTCTTGCTCGATGTCGTACAACCTCTTTTCTTGTAGAGTGTAAATGGATTTTATTTTATTGAATTTTCATTTTCAACATCTAAATCCTTCAAAGTTCAAGAGACGGGACTATTAGGGCACAAGTAATTTGTAATATGTTTAGTTGTATGGGACTATATGGAATAGAACATTAGCATCTTATAATTATTGAAGTCATGTACAATGGGAGACAGACAAAAGTGTCATGAACCTTACTTATTGTAATGCCAGGGTTTTCAGGTTTTCTGTATCTAACTGTACTGGCTAACTTCTAATAATTACAATGAATACGTTCCGATTTTTTTTTAAATCCATGTAGGGTCATCGGCCGCAAGTTTGCCATATTTACTTGCAACATATAGTAATCATAGCGCACGTTACATAAGCGTTACTTAACAACAAATTATTTTTATACGCGCTCTCCGTATGACCCGCGTGCCTGCAATCAGCTTTCACGGAAGGTCACGCAGTGTTTGAAATGATTACCAAAAGATGTAGCACATTTATGAATTACGTGAATTTAACATTAGACGCAATACAATATAGTATATTGCAATAAAGATATTATCTTAATGTGAACTGTGACACCATACCAGCTCTTTTTAGATGGCCCTGTAGGTCATGATGAGGTACTTACTTCCCATGACCCTATCGCCTACCGTAAAAAATACTGTATCAATCGGACTATGACTATCTTATACTGAACTAAGTTAACTTGGTCAAATCTAGGCGACCAGTACCACAGAAATAACGTACGTAGAAGTAACGAACAGACGATGTGGGTGTTCACACCCTCCCACCAGAAACAGATACTGCACCTCACTGAGCAGATTTAGGGTAAAAATCGAGTGCTAATTTAAGGATGTCGGTTTTGCCGCCGCAACGATTATGATGCAGATAGAGTAAATAACCCCGTACCACAGAATTATAAGCACGAACGAAGCCGTGACATGTAAATATATCTTATAAAGTATTTAAATGAAAGATCTATCCTACCTTCATATGCAATTAATAGGTTTGGTTGACATTTTAAACGTATTTACGACAAACACACTTAACAATAAACATTTCTACTTTAAAACATGTAGGGCAAAGACAAAGAGCGATATTATAGTCATGTCAAGTAATGACACTAGTCATCGGGTAGCTCTCACAAGTCACCTTTGACCCCATAAAAGAATCGTGCGTAGGCGCATTGCTTATAGAAATCACTAGATAACATTACTATTGTCCAGCTATGTGCGGCCTCGAGATAATTGAGATTTTAATATTGATTTATTCTAAGATTAGTAACGTTTAATTACAAAATATAAAATAGGATGCTAAGAAAATACTTATACATACAGTTCCGCAAACGTGTCGGCCGACAGGCGGTAGTGTGCCCAGAAGGCTGTCAAACTGTATCGCAAATCTCTGTGCCAAGTAATTTCCAACCTTCCGGTCACGAGATAAGTCTTTAATGTAAACAATCTAGTTCAAATCGTAAATTACTATGACAATGTTTTATGATAATCTGTATGTTTATTGTTTACTTCTTGGTCTTTTGTTAATGCGATTTGTTACACCTTAAATTAAAAACTGTGTTTTAATACTGTAAGATATTATTGTTAACATATTTGAAACACAATGTATTTTTTTTTATGAATGTCTTGAATAATTATCATGGTCAGGAGATTTGTGCCTAAGGAGACGGGGCGAAGAGCTATTAAAGAATTTTATCTAATTTCAGGAAATAAATTTGTTTGTCAATTTGTAATATCTTTATTGTACAAAACTCAATTGAACAAAATACAAAAGCAATCTTATCAGTAAATTTCTTATCGATCCAGTGATATAAAATTATCTCTTGTCTGTTACGTTGACAGCAGACTAAAATATTGCTAACTAGCTGTTTCCCGCAGCACCGCCTGCGTCAAAAGTTGCCTATATTTGACCCCGAGTCTTCAACTATATTCATACCAAATTTCATCAAAATCCGTTTAGCGGTTAGGCTGTGAAAGGGTAACAGACAAACATACAGACAGAAAGACAGACAGACAGACTTTCGCATTTATAATATTAGTATGGATATCCATCTGTATGGCAGGATATGTATAATGGTATAATGGCATATTATGAATGATAGTAGAGAATCATTCATCATAGTCAAACAAAGTACTTCGTGTTAGAATAAAACATTCTAATGGCGAGGGCTTTCGATTTCGTTCGGACAAGAAGATGTGCCATATTATAAGTTGGTGCAGAAGGGTCTAATCGGATAGACGTAAATTGGAAAATTATTAAAATTGCTTGTTATGCTTTTTTAAGTTAGATTCGTTCTAAAATTTTTCGATAAAAACAGCAAGCTCAGGAGAAATTAAAATTTAGCCTGCAGTAGACTATTCTAAGACTATTTCTGTTTCTCCATACTCTATGGTCCTCTATACCTTGCTGTCTCACGGACAAAGCACGAGATCACGACTATTGCACCGATTATGATATTATGCAACGCTGGAAATGCATTTGGCATGTAGACAACACAAACACAAACTTCCAAAGAAAATCAAAAGATATACAAAAAAACTTCGAACTGAGGTTTGTTTATCTATGGTCCGAAAATTATATTAAGTCTTTATATTATTTTAGGTTGGTGCATTTAAGGGTTACGGAGGTCAGACGGCAGTCGCTCCAACGTAATAACCAGTGCCGCCAATTCTAGAATCATGACTAACAGCGTACCCTAGGCTCTCAAGCGTAAGCTGAGGACTTAACTAGGGAAACACGCTTGCTTTACTTTGACGAATAACTCTTCTCTCGGAGGTCAAGATCTGTTTCAGGTCGCTGAGTCAATGCAGTAAGTATATTTTGTTAAATTTACATTTACAGATTACAGAGAACACAATACGCTACAGTGTTTTTTGAAGAACTATACGACGTTAGCATATTATTCTGTTATGTGTGGTTAGACTAATGCTAGACAAAGCTACTACTAGTCCGCTGGTCGTAAAAGTGCAAAGGATTAACCGAGGTCCTCTACGCAGTTTCCCCCAACGACACAATCCGGTCACCTAAGTGAAATCATCATCATCATCATCATTTCAGCCGCAGTCAGTCCACTGCTGGACATAGGCCTCTCCCAATGATTTCCAAAATGATCGGTTGGCAGCAGTCTGCATCCAGCGTCTGCCTGCGACCCTTTTCAGGTCATCTGACCATCTGGTCGGCGGATGTCCAACGCTGCGCTTACCGGTACGTGGTCGCCATTCGAGAACCTTTCTGCCCCATCGGCCATCGGTTCTCCGCGCTATGTGCCCCGCCCACTGCCACTTCAAAGAACTAATCCGCTGGGCTATGTCGGTGACTTTTGTTCTCCTACGGATCTCTTCATTTCTGATTCGATCTCGTAGGGAAACACCGAGCATCGCCCTCTCCATAGCTCTCTGGGCGACCTTGAGCTTTCTTATGAGGCCCATAGTCAAAGACCACGTTTCGGACCCGTATGTCATCACTGGTAACACACACTGGTCGAATACCTTCGTTTTAAGGGACTGAGGTATTTTAGACGAGAAGACGCTACGTAGCTTCCCGAACGCCGCCCATCCGAGTCGGATTCGACGAAAGACCTCGTCCTCGAAGCTGGAGTTGCCAGCCTGGATCATCTGACCCAGGTAGACATACTGGTCTACAACTTCAAGGGTGTGGTTCCCGACTGAAACCGGTGATGGCGTAACATGGACATTACACATTGCCTTGGTTTTGTCCATGTTCATTTTAAGGCCCACCTGTTGGGAGACCACGTTGAGGTCGCTGAGCATGGTACTTAAGTCCTCCAGCGATCCCGCCATAACCACGATATCGTCGGCAAAACGAAGGTGAGTGATATACTCGCCATTGATGTTGATGCCAAGTCCTTCCCATTCCAGGAGTTTGAAGGCATCTTCCAGAGCAGCGGTAAACAGTTTCGGAGAAATGACGTCTCCCTGTCTTACACCTCTCTGCAATGGAATAGCCCTCGTGCTCTGCTCCTGTACTCGGACTGACATGGTGGCGTTGCTGTATAAACACTTCAACACTTCGATGTACCGATAGTCTATGCGGCACCGCTGGAGAGACTGAAGCACCGCCCACATTTCGATCGAATCGAAGGCCTTCTCATAGTCCACAAACGCTAGGCATAGTGGCCGGTTATACTCTTTGGCCTTCTGTATAACCTGCCGAAGCGTATGGATGTGGTCTATGGTACTAAACCCTTTTCGGAAACCGGCTTGTTCGGGAGGCTGGAAGGCATCGAGCCTGTTCGCGAGACGATTCGTGATTACCCTCGAAAACAGCTTATAGATGTGGCTCAGGAGCGTGATGGGTCTATAGTTCTTCAATAGGGTATTGTCACCTTTTTTGAAGAACAAAACCACCACGCCCCTGTTCCACGCCTCTGGCGTCACGCCCTCGAGCAAAACGGAATTAAAGAGCTTCTGAAGGATTTTCAGTACCGGCGTTCCGCCCGCTTTCAGAAGCTCTGCTGTGATTCCGTCTTCACCCGGCGCCTTGTTGTTCTTGAGCTGTTTAAGGGCAATCCTAATCTCGTACAGGCTGATGTCCGGGATATCTTCCGTATAGTGTCGGGTAAGCTTGGCTCTTGGGTCTTTGGCCAAGCTTTCAACGGGTTTGGCTACTGAAGTGTAGAGTTGTCCGTAAAACCTCTCGATCTCCCTCAGCACCTCGGCTCTCGTCGATACCACGTTGCCGTCCTCCGTCTTCAGCTTGGTCAGTCGGCTCTGCCCAATAGACTCCACCTTTGCGAACACTTTGGAGCCTTTGTTTTGCTCTATCGTCTCCTTAATACGTTCTGTATTGAAGGAGCGAGTATCGTTCCGCAAAGATTTCCGGATTTGTCTATTGAGCTGCCGGTAGACGTCGGCGTCTTCGGAGGTCTGCAGCATCATGGACCGTCGCTTAGCCATCAGATCCAGGGTCTGAGGTGAGAGTTTTTGTGGTTTATTTTTGGGGCGGGATTTGAAGATCTTCTTTCCCACCGCCTGGACAACTTCTACAAATCCGTTATTAATCTCGTCCACGGAAACGCAATCCTCAAGGCATGCAAAGCGATTTGAGAGCTCTAGCTGGAAAGAATCTTGGCTTTGGATATAAGCTTGCGAAGGTCGGAGTATAGACCCCATCAAGCGAGTTCTCTCTCGTCTGAGATCGATGTTCAAGATGCCCCTTACAATCCGGTGATCGCTACCGATTTTAATCTTGCTGATCACAGAGACATCGTTGAATATCTCTCTCCTCGTCGACAAGATGAAGTCTATCTCCTGTTTTATTGGAGCTTGGCTCTTCTTAGTGGGCCCTAGCCAGGTCCACTTTCTTTGCGGTGGCTTCTTGAAGAAAGAGTTCATCGCGAAGAGTCCCTCTTTCTCCAAAAAGCCAGCCAGCATATGGCCTCGCTCGTTTCGCTGCCCATATCCAAACCGTCCCACCCTGAGCTCTCCACCGCCTCGACCGCCGAGTCTTGCGTTAAAATCCCCCATAACCACCGTAAAGTAGGTTTTGGAAGCGTGTATGGCCCTACTAATGTCCTCATACACCGCTTCCACCTCTTCATCTGAGTATTTTCCAGTCGGCATATATACCTGTATAACCTTCAAGGAGTATCTCTTTGATACTCTGAGTATCAGGTATATTACCCTACCGGAAACACTCTCGATGGTTTCGACGTTGTTTATGAGGGACCTGTGAACGAGGAACCCGACACCATGCTGGGACTTCCTTAAGTCTCCCTCCCGGTGATAGAGAAGGTTACCAGACTTTAGGGTTGTCGTGCCCTCGCCCTCTCTTCGGACTTCAGACAAACCCACTATGTCCCATCGTAACCTACTCATCTCCTCTTCCACTTCCTCCACCTTGTCGTCCAACCTCATCGTCCGGATATTGTGTGTTACCAGGGCCAAGTGTCGTCGGGGGTGGTAGCCGGGTCGACTCCGGGGATTCTTCGCACCCCCTGCCCCGCCGCTACCGTGACCGCTACCGGAGCCAGGAACAGCGGGGCTGCCGGGCACTGGGGGCCTTATCATTATATTGTCCGTCATATGGAGGTTGATGCCATACTCGCCACGCTTGGCAGGCGGGTTGGCGAGCGCAGTTTTTTGCGGCTTATGGTACTTTCGACGCTGCTGCCCATCGAAAGTATTTAAAGCAGGGGAAGGATAGGATTTTGTTGGGTTTGGGGATAGGAAAAAGGTATTAGGATGCTACTGACCCGGATGGATTTGG
This sequence comes from Euzophera pinguis, assembly GCA_947363495.1. NCBI lineage: Eukaryota > Metazoa > Arthropoda > Insecta > Lepidoptera > Pyralidae > Euzophera > Euzophera pinguis. Next base: position 348,739 of record OX376154.1, read on the forward strand.
GTTGAGTGAGTAGCAGCTCGGGTAAGTCGGGCTCGCGTACCCGTATGCCATACTTCAAGCCATCGGAAAGATGGCTGAAGGTGAACACCCCTGACTGGATGAACACCCCTGACTGGAAATAAGAAAGTAATTTTCTCAGAGATTTGTTGTGATATTAAGAATTGCAAGTAGGTACGAATGTGTTAGGTATCAAATGTACTCAATCGTTTAACTAACCGTTAAACTACCCTAAGGTTGCCTGGAAGGGATTGCTTGAGCGATAAGTTCGCCTTTTGTATACTGTGTTCACATTTTATGTAACATAATTAATTTTGATTTTACTGTGTGCAAAGAAGTGTTAAATAAATAAATAACTGTTAATAAAATAGAGACGTAAACAAACATGCATATGATCAGCTTATAAGATCAGCTAAATCATCGTGAGAAACGGCCTTGCCAGTAGTATCGAAGGTGAATGCACGATCCGGGAAACGTGGGATCCACAACCCGTCATTTAAGACGCTTCCTATGATCTTCTGTCGAGCTTGGCCACATCTGCTGTCTCTCTCTAATGCCTTTCATTAGAAACAGGAAGACAATATGAAAGTCAGACCTTGATAATTATCAGGTGACATTCATTCTTGTTGTTTCACATTGTGCAAGTTTCTACTAAAAGTTCAATGACGGTGAGAGTGATTAGAACAATGTGTTTTATGCAAGAAACATTTATTGAGTTCGATGTTCGAATGTCACCATAAAGATATAACATTTTCGAATGGTTAAAAATCTATCGATATTGTTTTGTTTCCTTTTGAGAAGTTCACTGTGTGGCTATAGTTATAGCTCATCGGAAGTATGTATGTATGTTTAATTTACTTGTCATAAACTGTTATAAGTAAATGTATCTAAAAATGTATTGCGGTAAATAAAAATTTTATTCATTTTTTTCAGTTACTAAATTATAACACTTAAATCTAGAGTTGATTGTAAGTGATAGATTAGAATTTTTAGTCAAATACCGGTCGAAGACAAAATTATATGTAGAGATGCGACTCGAGAAAAACTTCCTCATTGACGGCAAGCAGTATATTAACTACTAAAAATCCGATAATACTTTTATGTCATTATTATCATGCAAACCATTTGACAGATGAGGCAGTAATATATTATTCAACAATTAATTCATAACCTATATAATTTTAGGCATGAAAGGGTCTGAAGTGTTAGTTGACACGATAATATGTAGAAAAAGTTATTCTTCATCCTAGCGTTTTCCATGTTGTATCCTCAGCTGCTTGCTTCGTAGCCCAGGGTCCGAGTTGGAGAAGTTAGGTACTTTTATTAAATAAACAACATAAAAATCGATTGCTATTTTCTTTCATTGTTTATCCTTCTTGGCTCAAAACTAATTTTAAGGGCCGATTTCACAAATTCAGATTTGCTTTATTCCAAAGATATCAATGCAATTTACTCCTGTTTAAGGAATTTTACATTTCACCATTCGTTTAAACTGGGAATATAACGATAATTTCAGTTATCTTTTATACCACCAATTTTGACGGTATAAGAACTATCCCTAGGATAACAATGGCTGCCACTGATGCCATCGGCTGTTTTCCTTCACAGATGGCCGTTGCGATGCCGCGTGGTTGACAAGTTTTTTTATTGTCAAGTTGCATGGCATTCATTGATCAAAAACTCCGTGCTTTTTAAGAAATAAGATTAACTTATTTATTTGCTTTGTCTTTCATTCCTAAATAAAAAACTGTCTTAAGGTAAATGATATAAAAATTGTAGGTAAAATATAAGTTAAAGATATCAATATACTATCAGTACAATATTGTGTACCGCATGCATTTTTTTTTCTACAAATAGGATTGCCTGTAAAAGATTGCTATTGCCATAAGGCCGCCTTTGCACATCATTATGTCTACATGTATGTGTCTCAAAATTGTATTTTCCTGGTGTAATAAAGTGTTTATTATTATAACATAGTACTGTGGTAAAATAAAATAAAAATCGTTTAATTCAGGCTTCACAATCCTTAAAGTGTTAGTAAGAAAACTTATATCTAAGTATAATATCTACATTAAAATTTTTTGACGGTTTCGTGTCTTTAATGAGGTAAACGCGAGTCCAGTGCTGCATGATAGCACTGTCCACGTCCAACGAAGAAGAGTTTGTTTGTTTGAACATGCTGATCTCAGGAACTACCAGTCCGATTTGAAAAATTCTTTCAGTGTTGGATAGCCTATTTATCGGGGATGGCTATAGGGCTGGACGAAGTCGCGACGTGCTGCTAGTAGTAAAATAAAACTACCATAATTTTGCATACTCAATCGCTAGCGACTGCGTTATGATTATGTTTGGAAAAAAGGATGGCCGTTAAACAGATTCAAACCAGGTTTGCAAAGACTAATGTTCTCCATCGTGTCCATGATATAAACTTTAGAAGCCCAGGATTCCTCTTTTAGAAATATATGACTCAAGCAAAATCCGCGAGACGAATGATTTTCATTCGTCATAAATGGTGAATCAAACGATTTTCATTTGTGCATAATAATGGTTGATTATTATTCGCAAAGTGTTCGAGAACAAGCGTGAGTGTTGGGAAGTGATACAGTGTTCGATTTATGTGATTTTCTTGCTTGTTGCCAAAAGTTCCTGGAATTAGCTAATAGCAATTTTTTTACAAAAACATAATCGTGGCAATCAACAAAATTAGTAACAAGCCCGGCGTGCCACAAGAAACAAAAAAGAAGCCAGGTTCCAAAGTGACATTGACAGGACTTTTGAATTGACTCGATAATTTTGTTGAGTTAAAACGTGGACGGAAGTTGTGAAGAGCAGTATCGGCGCTGTATTTTATTTTCCAAATTTGTGTGTTTTTTTAATTGTTTGTGCATAATATTGGTGGATTATTTATTATTCGCAAAGTGTTCGAGAATGTTGGGAAGTGATACAGTGTTCGCTAAGTGCAGTTTTTCTACTACTTCACTTGGCTGATTCTTCTGACAAGACTTCACTAGGTACCGACTAGACTTTCAGACTTGACTAGGACTTGACGAAACCACACTGTAGGACTGAAGAATTAAGAAAAATTAAGAAGGGCTATAGAGGACTTGTATCCATGATCGTAAAACCAATTACAAAAAAAAAAAAAATATTTAAAAAGTACCACGTGCAGCTGCATATTCCTCACGTCCAAGTGTATTTGAAATTAGTCGTATTGTAAAATCATTTACCATTTACTCTTTTTCAACGGATAACCGACTATAAATCGAAGAATAGTTGTACCAAGATTATTTACACGACAGTATAGTGTGGTGAAATACAAAGTAGGTTAAACGAGAATGTATGCTAAGAATAAAATTATTATTAGATTAGTTACTCTTTGATAGGAATGATTTTGGTGAAATCGACCATAAGTATACAAAATATGTTTTAATGTATTATAGTGTCCAAGTGAGACTTACATTGTTCGATTTATTATACCAATAATTTATTCCGACCTTGAGCAAGTACTAAGAACTTCCAGCCATTCACGCCAAGGTGTTAATCGTCAAAAATTTACACTTACCTTGAATGGTTGACAAAACGTGAATATTTTCGAAGTAACTTTTATATTTTCTTAAATAAACCGATTTTACCAACATCGTTCATATTAATCTAAGCGTAAAAAAATGGATGGCAGACATTTTTATTCTAGAGACAAGAGTCCTTGTACCGGAATTATTTTCTTTTGGTGAAATCGGCCCTGTCCTTAGCAATTCTGCTTTGTCTTTTTTATCTACTTTTAAACATACTGTTACGGACGTCTTAAGATAGATGAAGAAGACGCCGTAATTAGTTAATGTAGATATTAGGCTTAAGTATTGTAAAAACACTTAGTCTATAAGAAATGTATGTAAATATTGAATTAGTATAGGATTTAATTGAAATGTATATAAATAAATAAATAGATAAATACTGAGCGACAGCCTGAATCGTTGCCCCGTACAAGCGGTGACACCGATAAAAATGAGTAGAGGGGCAAGGCTGTATCGCGCCACGTGATTGGCGGACGGAACGTGATCCGCGCTATGATTGGTCGAAGGAAAATGAACACGAGAACGTGACGTGTTGACCACCGCGCACAACATATATATATGTGCCTAATTTCTTGTTTCGACATGCTCAGAAAGTGTGCTCAAAAAGTGTGCTCAGAAATGCTCAAGTGTACTAAGAATTGTAAATACTGAAAATTGTGAACTATTGGAATTGTGAATCTGTGATTGTGAAACCAGAATAAAAAACATCGAAGAGGAACCTGAATTTAATTTCAAACAAGAACATACAGTCCACTACACATACTATAATACTACGAAAACATTTCGTTTACGAATTTTACAAGATTTTTAGCTGCCTGCGTAGGAGTAGCACCCTAAAGGGCATTTGATATAATTTTTTTGCAATACTTACCTATTGATTAATTTAACTATGTAATTTAAAAGCAACTTAAATATACAAATAAATATTTTACTCAAAATAAACTGTCAAACTACTTAATAACGAATATATTTTACAATTTATGGGTTTCTTCAAATGGCGAATTATGCTGATCTCATTTTATTTACTTATTAAAACTATGTTATTCCATATGTACTTCAATCAGAATTATTGCAAAAAATACAACCCCTTTTCGAGTCCTATTTATATAACGAGAAGCAGAAAACTTTGTTAGCGCAAAAAGTTGATTCGATATTCTCATCTTATCTTTAGATTTGAAGATGGACGATTTGAAGTCAGCAATGTGTTCGAATTATATTTTTCAATTGTTTGTTAACATAGTGGGTGTGAATGTGTGTAACACACAGCCCACGCCGCCAAACCTTCGCAATCATAAAAAGGTTTGAGACTTTCTTATGCTTTTTGGAATTGTTTTGCTATAAAATTTTGACCTTGACCCGGGGTGCTGTTGATGACGACTCCATCCCAATATGTCGATACAAAAAATAAAAACTAAATAAATCTAAACTAAAACTAAAACCTAATAATAAAAATTAACCTAAAAATAAACACTAAATAAAATCTAAAATTAGTCCATGCGGCATGGTGCCAAGAACTCCGGCAGAATTCCCGGGCTCGATTGAATAATAATAAATGAATATGAGAAACCTTACAATCTATCTAGCCAGGAGCACTCTGTCTCAACTCATGTCAAATGTTATTTACATTTGACATGAGTTGGACTCTTCAATTAGGACGAATGAAAGTCATTCACCGGTTTTATGTAAGTGACAATTTTCAAAAATAGTACTTCAGGAAGAAATTGCCGTGGCGTATTTCGCCACCGTCATCAACTTTGCGTGTCAATGGTATTGTACTCTCCTGACTCAGAAACAAGCGGCCTGAACAGCTCTGTCCGAGCCAACTATAAGTCAACTAACACATAAGACTGTATTAACACATAAGATATGTGGTGTAAATTAAAAAAAAATAAAAATGCTAGCTAAAACTTTTCAGGGCCGGAGCACAAAATATCAAGGGGACAGAACTGACTAAAATAATCTAGGAAGGTTAACGGACGGACGTAAGATTAGCTACTATATGTAAGTTCCAGATGTAACGTTAGGATAATAATAATTAATTAATAATGAAGGCGCTTAACGGATTTATCTGAATCTAATAAAGAAACAAAAACTTAAGTATAAATTAATACCGCAGACTTCCACTTGCTGCAGCAGCAGTCTGAATATGGTAAATTCCCCGAACCATCTCGGTAAAACTAGCTTTAAAAATATCGTATTAACCGTAGGCTGATTTAGACGGATCCGGTAGCGTAGATAGTTAATGTGTGGGGGTTTCAAACATGCCTATGAAAACGTCTACAAAGACTAATTCGCTACTAGATCCGTCTTTTAACAGACAGACATACAGATACGTCAAACTTATAAACAACACCCCTCTTCTTTTCTTCGTGGCAAGCCTAAAACGTGTTCATCTGTAACCCATACATTGTGTGACTTGACAATTGAACAAGCAAACAAACAGCAACCAAGACATGCGAACAGACGTTGTTTGGAGCGAACTCGGTAGCTTGTCAAAACACATTAATGTCTTGTACACACTCCGTGTTTATCTTCAACAAACTTATTCCTTCCACGTAAGGTTGAATTTCCAATGGGCCTTGACCCGGCTCATCATCTTTTGAGACTGTCTGAAGAGGACTTGAAGTGTTAATTGGTGAAAGGTTATTTGGACTGTGAATTTTCAAGAAGGTCAACGTAATTCCATGATTTGGATGATCAGAATTCGTAAGGACCATTGCAATATTGCACTTCTGTTTTGAAATTGTTATTGAAATTTTAAAAGTCATGGTGTTGAGTCATGTGGCATTGATTCGGTTCTTTTACGACATAGAGGAATAGCTATGCAAAAATTATTTATTTAAATGGTGTGTATACCTTTGAGAAACGAATTTTTGACTCTTTAATTTATTTATTTACTAACAACAAACAGCTACATTACATTTAATACTCAAATTTAGTACATTATAAATTTTAACAGTAATGCAGCCCACAGCGATGTTCGCATATTACTTATCCGACTGTGGCAACCAACTACTCCTACTTAAACTAAAAAACTGAAAAAACACAAAAATAAAGTGACGAAACAGTAACAAGTTAAATTAGGTAAACATTACCCATGAGTACAAAATTATAGCTAGAGCTGACAATACTTGTTCAATTTTAGTTTGTATCAAGATATAAATTAGATTTTTGCTAATCTGATAGCTGCACATATAGAAATGTCTCTGTTGTATATACAGCATTTTGTTAGTCACTATTGACCAATACCTATTGACACCTGCTTGTTAATTGATCACCAAATAGCAGATATTTCGACACGTGGCTTAAAGTAGACTTCAAATCAAATCAAATAATTTATTTCGGACTAGCGGTTTCCCGCAGCTCCGCCTGCGTTAAAAAGTAGCCTATGTTTGACCCCGGGTCTTCAACTATATTCATACCAAATTTCATTAAAATCCGTTCAACGGTTTGATAGACATAAAATTATAATGATAACATAAAATAAAAACAAAAACAAAAAAATAAATAAAAAATAAAGAAATATCAATTCAGCTACGATAATCTCAGCGGCATAGGCACTGGGGTATGTCTGTCACAGCATTTACGCATTTAAGGACAGTCCAGTCGGAGCATAGTGTTGATGAATCAGTCCTTTCTTCAGTAATCCCTTGGATGTATCTCTTTTGTTTTGACGTCAGTCTATAATCTGAAGTGCCCCTTATTTGTTTTTTTTTTATATTGGTAAACAAATCAATGCTACGCTGGTATGGCCAACTGATGAGGCGGAATACTGACCATCCTGCTAAGAAGGCAATGGACATACCTGAGAGGCTGAAAGGAAGAGGGAGGCCCATGGCCACGTGTTGGTCCAGTATAAAGAGAGACGTGAAGAACCTTTCGGCGACAACCCAGGACAGACAATCCTGGCGCCGAGTTACGAAGAGGCCCGACCCCAGATAAACTGGAAAGGTGGCAGGAGTAAAAAGAAGAGACAAATCAATGCTACTTTGCTTATATCCCTTACATTTGTACCTATGCATCGGGAATCGAACTCACGGCTTCCTTAACCATTGGACCACGAAGGCGTATTATGTGTATTTTCTTTGCTTCAATTTTCCTGTAACAATATTTTTGATGAAGTCAATTTTTTTTCTAAATGTCCGTTTCCTTAATATGAGCGAATACCACCAATTAACAATATTAAAAACAAATTACATTACCAACGAACCTATAAAATATCCAAATTAACTCTTTATGTATCCTTTTTATATGTGACACTTTTTTCAATTTCTGGCCCAGCAAGGCGGAAATAATATAAATCCATATGGTGTGTTTAACATTTCAAATATTTATTGTTTAACCCGTTTGAGCAAATATTTTGTCCCTGCGATTTGTTTGATCAAATATGTCATAAAACGGAAGAAATTAACATTTGGCGCCGCTCGGAGTTTGCGGATAGCCAATATCATTAAAATTCAACAAATGCTAATGAGACTTCGGACGCATCAAAACATTGAATATATTTACCATTCAATGATGTTAGAGGTCCAAAAGCGGAATGAATATTTATTATTCAAAATACAATAAAATAATTTATGGCCACACTAAAATATTCTTAGTTTTAGCCTGTGGTTGACTGAATACAAAATGGCCTTTTGACCTGCATTTCAACTGCGCACTTTATTTGTGCACTTATAAGCTGAAAGCTTACCTTACTTACAGATTTTTTTTTTAATTTTAATGATAAAATGAAATCAAAGACGGATGGCTGCTTTGCACAAACAATTGTTATATTGCATATATATGCAGAGGGGTAGTGCTGCCAGCCTTCTAGGAACCCTTTCTCTCCATGCTGGAATCTGAATTATTTTTGACCTAAATTGTGTATGTGTTACATTGTTTTTGTGAATTATACAAAACGTCGTCGATGCTCCAATTTGCGGCAATAGTTAGTTCAATCAGAAATCAATCAATCAGAAAATCTGGAGAATCAATCAATCAATATCAATATCGTGGTGTGCGTTTGCGTTAAACCAGAAAGTCGTGAGTTCGACTCCCACCGGAAGCATGCTTTAGTTGTTTCCAGTTTGATTAGACACATTGCAGGCTAGAATCACTTGATTGTCTGTTATTAATGATGACTCGGTACTTCAGACCGTTGGTGGCTGCCATTTTGTGGTCGTTATAGGAACCACGACAGAACCCGTATGGCGGATCTAAAAAACTCTGACACCAGGGTATACAGGGTAAATTTACTACGTGATATGAATGAAAATCAAAAATTTCAATAAATCTTGAAGTGTTATCTGTCGCAGTAGCTTACGTGGCTAACATCAGTGTATGCAAATGACTAGTATTGGTTATTGCCCAACTGGCCGGTCACGTACCAACCGCGGCCGGCTGAATCCTTAAGCCTATTGCGACAACATTTCCTAATATTATTGCTAGTCTGCGATTTAAAAACGATTTTAAGATAATGTTCTTTTTATGTCAAAACAGTTGCTTGATGTCGATGGCGAGAGTGGCTTCCGTCTCTTATTGCTAGATCGCAGTCGTTAAGATATATCATAGGGTGCACATTTAGGTGGCATGAAAAATATGACAGTTGCACTAACATACCCAAATTATGATCCTGCTTGGTCTGGCTGGCCTCTGCTGGTTGTGGACTACGAATATCAGATTAATAAATATTTCCCTTTGTCACGTCACGCCATAACTTGGAATGTTTACTGATCTCAATCATTTTTGTTATAACATTCGAAAATAAAAAAAAACATAAAGGCTGAAATCATCATAAAAAGCACATAAAATTTGAAAATGTCTTAAATCTTCTATATTTCGATTTGAAATCCCGTACGACATCCAGGCGGGCAGCCATTATATTGCAAATCCAGAAAATGTAGCACTGCCTTTCCCTTCTTTTGTTTTAATCTACTTGGCGGGAGAAATGAAATGAAATCGTTTATTTTCAATATTAATAATATATAGGATATAAATATCACTTATCAAATTGAACCACCACTTCCAAAGCGCAAGTGGAAAAGAAGCGGCGCCACTTACTCCACTGCGGCATTTTCTTCAAAACGTCAATTTATAAATTTAGATAGTTATTAGTTAGTTGCAATTTAGATAATTATTTTCAGTCTAACTAATAAATGATTTATAAATAAGTAAAAAAAACTTTCCGTAATTAACTAGTTAAATGAACGACATGTTTTACAAAGGCAACATTTTTTACAAAAATAAAAAAAAATTCAAATGTAAAAACAGAATACATATATAATACTAATTTGTTGAGGACTCTGCACCAAGCTTAAGTTCAATATTCCTGTCATTAAGAAAATCACCAGTACTATGATAAGCCTTTTCAGATCTTTAACATGGGCTTTAAATTGTCCATCAGGCAAACTAGTGATTGGTTTAGGAAGCTTATTGTAGAGGCGTATACAGTTCCCCCACAAATTAGTCTTTAACCCTACACAGTCTATAAGAAGGTAAAAATAATTTATCCTTATTGCGCAAAGGTCTATCAGTTTATCCGAGTTCTTTCTAAGAATATGCAATTATCTCACACTCCACAGAAAAATTTTCACCATCACTTAATCTAGATTACGACAATACAATAGCCACATCGTCGTAACAACATTCTACACTGGATCACTAGCCATTAAGGAACTGTTTAATGTAAAACAGATTCGCATTAAAGCTATATAAATTCGCTACGAACGAACTGTATTGACCAACTTAGTAAGTGATTCGCCGCTAAACCTGCCCGGAATATACCGCCTTGTGATCAGTAGCATTAGCAAATGTACAGAAATACTTAGTTCTAATGTTGATTACTTGAGTGGGATGAACAAGTTCTGATCAAGTCTTCTTCTTCTATAGTGTTTATGGATTAAAACTATATTTATGTAAGATGCAACATTATTAACCCATTGGTTGTCTATGTTAGAAAAACCCACGCTTTTAAGTTCGCCTTTAAACAGTGTCTAAATTACATATAAAAATAAACTTTTTGCCAATAATTCTGGGAACCAGGCAAAGCGGAGACGTACGACTATCAGAGGATGTAAGCAGGAAAATTGGTTTATATCAACGAATAACGAGATAAGGATGTAAATAAATATTAATATATAACGAAGTAACGCACAGTATTCAACATAGCATTCAAGCTACGTCCTAGACGAACATAAAAAAAACTTTGCATTATTTTCATAAACTGTTTGACGTTGAGAATGCTGTGTGTTGGTAGAATCTATTATTAGCAGTCGGCCCTCCCGAAACTTGGTCCAATAGCTTAATCAGATTGATCGGACGACGTTAAATTTTTTTCCTAGTCGGACGTTAAGGGACTAGGAGGAATAATTGGTCTGACTGAATCTGTTTGTTCTTGTTGAAACTTTTTAGATATACACATATGAGTGACATCATGCAGTCAATCTATCTCATATGTGTTAACTCTTTAATTTGTGACAGCGGCGGCGTGTGGGCTAGATAGAAATGAACATTTACTTATAATCGTAAGCGTGTTAATAAGAACTAGGCATGAAATTGAATCTGCCACGATATCACCATAAACTGTTTCTAACATATTCTTAAAGTCGACGTGTGTGTTACACCCTAGCATCAGCCAGAGTCTCGGTCTCTCACGTGGTTCCTTTAACGACCATCAGATGGCAGCAGGGCAAAGGCTTAACGTGCTTTTCGAAGTACGGAATCATCATTGTCATACAATCAAGTGATTTATGCCTGCAACTGAAAACAAGTAAACAAATTATACTTCTCGTGGGATTTGAACCCACGACTTGAAATGTGGTTTTAAACCTAAATATTAACCATAGTTTGACATCCTTATGTCTTAATAGGTGATTTTTTAAAATAATGGGTTATACGGCTATGGATAGAAGTCATTTAAAACCCTTCTTAATTATTCTATCTTCTTCAGTCCTACACCATTAAATGCACAAACACTCAAAAAAACAAAACTGGAAATTAAAATACAGCGCCGATATTGCTCTTCACAGCTTCCTGCCAAAAGTCCACAAAATAGGTGATTACAGATTAGTATGTCACGCATAATAATAACACAGGCTTACGTTGACATCCCAAAAGTAACATTAATGAGTTAATTTACAAAATTCTAAGAAAGTCCGACAAAGGAATTTTTCTTCATATAATTATGATAATGCCGCATTCCTCTTCGATTTCTATGGTTTATTTATGAATATTTCTCTATTATGGTCACGTGGTGGGAGAACGCTTGCGAGGAGGTGTGTCCTCTTTGGCTTCGGGGTTTCGACCCACACAAAGATGTCGCAGGCCAAGTTAATAGAAATAGATTAAGGGGCGGAAAGGCCTAAGTACTAGAGAAAAAAGAAAGGATAATAAAAGGGCATCAACTTCTCTATCCACGATATTGATTTTTTTTTATACCACTAAATAGGCAAACAGGCTTACGGTCCACCTGATGGTAAGTGGTTACCGTAGCCTATGAACGCCTGCAACACCGGAAATGTCACGAGCGCGTTGCCGACCTGTCCGCTATCAGCACAGCGAACCCTCTGGAGCCTGGCGACCCTACTCACCAGCAGGAACACAACACTGCATCACAGTGTTATTTGGCTGCGATCTTCCGTAGTGTGGAGGTACTTCCCCAGACGGACTAAAAAAAACCTTCGTTCGCGAGTCCAACTCACACTTGACCGGTTTTATTAAATGTTGGTATACCTGAATATGTGGTTACTAGTATGTTGTCTACCTATAGATACACCAGGGCCAGCATCGAGTCTCCATCGATGCTTTAGCAATCCGATATTGAAACAGACAGAGTCGAATCCATTAAGCTCCTAAACAAGTCATTGTGATATAATAGCTGAATTATTCATACTGATGTTACTCGAGGAGCGTGTGATAGTCATGTAATATTTAATTATCGTGAAGTAATGGTGCCCATTGCCAAACAGTTTTAGTTGTTTTAAAGAAATATAATAATTTTGCAAATCTTCTAGAATATAGTTCATTAAGCGATTGCCAAATTGCAGTTTCAATACTAGACAGCTATTTAGGCTAAAACTAAGTCTAGCGCGTTTTGAATAGGCATTAGGTATGACTTATTTATTTTTGTCTAAGACCCTAACAATGGTAAAAGCTAAACTGCATTTTAATAACTCTATACGATGACAATTTCATAACCTTTTTTTAGTTTTACTGTTTTTCCCAAATATTCTCAGAGAAATCGATTCATGAAGTAACTTGCCTTTTGGGATACCCATGATAAATAATAAATACAACATTGAACAGCACCATGTAAAGAGATCTAAAGTTATTTCAATGATTAAGTAGAGCAAACGTTAGAAAAGTTTTGACTAAAACGGTGATAAAAATAGCAGAGGACGATCGTGTACGTCAGGCCAATTTTTTCTATGCTTTGGAACGGACTCCATTGAGCTCTTAGACAAACCGACAGGTTCTCTTGGCGCAAACGTAAGAGGAGGATCGACCCCAAATAAAAGAAGAAGAGAGCGAGCTAAAACGTATAGGTACTATTTAAACAACACTGACTATGAAAACTCATTCATATCGAGTGGGTTACTTGGTTAATCGACTCGGGGTCAAAGTTTTTCGAAACAAATTTCGGCCTCTGACGAAAATAAATTAATAAGAGGGCGTTATAAGTGTTTCGTACCTCAAAAGGTGATAAAGGAATCCTCATTTTCATCATCATCATAGTTTCAGCTGCAGTCAGTCCATTGCTGGACATAGGCCTCTCCTAATGATTTCTAAAATGACCGGTTGGAAGTAACCTGCATCAACCTTTATTTTAAAATCATCTAACCAGATCTAAACGGCAATCTTACCAGATATGAACGGGAGTCTAAAGTTCAGTTCTTAATGCTGACAGTAGATGAAACTGAAAAAAAACTCTGAATTTACAATAGCAATATTATTTTGAAAAGACTGACTCGTGTTACAAGCGGTCCTTGAAACTAAAAGAAAAACAAACATTTGCTTGCATGCCTGTTCACACGTTTAATAGACGTTTTACGAGCAATCAACTTTAATGTCTCTGCGAATCAAGCAACCAGGCAGCTATTATTCAATCAAATAACATAAAATTGTTAAATAACATAAAAGTTTGTAATAAATCAAGTTTGCTCACTGACAAAGTATAAAATGACGATAACAACAGACTTATAGATATTTTTATTAAGAAGCTGCCCAGGTTTAAGCTTATACTTACTAAATTAATCAATAATATCGTGTCTTGGACACAAAACTCGAACCGCAGTCATACATTCTGCATTCGTTGTATCAAATGAGCCGATCATTCAAATATAATCGGCCTATGTCTTACATAACAAGGCGCCCCGAGGCCTATTAAGTATGCGCGCACTATACGACACTAATTATGTGATTATTTACATTAAAAATTGGATTCTGATGACCCCAAGCTAATTTATTACGTTTAATAAATGTTTACTCGGTGAATCCCAAAAAATGTGTGGTAATATTTTATGATTGTGCGATATTGATTGGGTAGTTGAGTAATGATATAAGATGACATATCTCTAACGTCATTTTGAAGTGTAATTAACCTTGAGGTACAATCCCTTTACTTAATTAGCATCCTTTAAAATATATTTAGTTTCTCGGTCAGTAGACATCATTAATATTGGACCCTGAGTGAGTAAAATTGTATAAGATTGAGTCCGGGCAGTCGGAGCTGAGCGTTTTCCGAAGCACTGAATGATCTTTCTTGTCGGAGACTTTGTCACTTTATTTATTAAAGTTTTTGAAAACGTAAAAATACATTGTACCTTAAAAATAGATGTTTAAAAAGAAAAATTATGAAACGAAGACAATTAAATGGACAGTAGACGGATGAATTGAGTCTCGACAGTGAACGTCTCCTCTCAAGGTCGGTCGTTATGAAAATTCGCCATTGTCCGAATTGTAACTTGTAAGCTCTGTACAAAATATATAGTGAACAGATCGAACTAGCCCGGAGTATTATTTTGAAAAAAACACACGCAAAATCGGCTAGTCATATAATTTTGTTATTTTTGTTCAATAACGAAGGATTTTTGTTCAAAAATAGGGATCCTGCTAATGGCAGTTCTATATATTCCTATTTCTGTGGGCGTCCCGCCTCGCTAGCGGGATTCGCCTCAGTTTGAATAGAGCTATACAGATATTTTGAATATTATGAAAAGTTTGTGATTCGGAGCATACACATTTTTTTATCTCGAGCTTCTTCGTAATTCGAAAGGCAAGTTAAGCCGTTGTTTCCGTTTCATTTCTTTAGTTAGCGTGAAAAAAATCTAACAGCGGAAAACACGCTTAGACAAAAAAGCTGTGTGGTGGCTAACATTGTCAGATTTTTACAGGCCGCCTAAAGGCATCTGGGACAGCCTAACTTAACAGGCTTTACGCGCCTTCTGAAGCACTGAAGAGCTCGATATAGAAAATACCACTAAATGGCGGAAATCCAATACGAGCCCCACAAGTAGATGACATGCATGACTATGAATGTATACAGATAATTGCAGTAGCGATTCCCGCTAACGAACGCTCTGTTTGTCCACTTGCATACGAACGAGTACATTGCACAAGTAGATGGTACTCGACAATCGTTTCTCTGGTTTTGTAATAACGAGATGTTAGGATAGACCTTTATGACCGTGCCTTATTGCTAGGAATATGTTGACCTTTCGTTCGTACCGGTGACATCTGTTTGTGTAAACAGTATAGATTTTTTAAAACTAGCTCTAATTTTTTTCAGCTCACGAAACTTGATTTACTTTTGTTGCGACACTGTCGCACAGCAAGTAATTACTGCATGACTTAACAGATGGTGCTAAAAGCAAATAATCTCAAGTCCCATACAAGAACCCGAATTACTATAGAAGACTAAATCGCGCTATCGAAGTTTCTACGGATTGGAGAATAAATACACCTCCGACAGAACATAGTTGGAGCCGCGGTTCCCCAGGCATACCACCACGCCTGGCGGGAAGATCTTCCTTCCATATTGCGGCGGTCGAGCAATAACACTCGCTCCTGCCATACTCCAAACTTCCAAATGTAAATGAAAATAAAATACATGTCATCAAATGACTTTGACTGGTGGTTGATTCAACACGACTCTATTTCTAAGGACTTTGGTTGAGTTAAACAAATATGTCTGAGCTTAATATTGTAATTGTAATAATAACCCCTCAATTTGGGAAAGCCCAAGTTCAGCAGTGGGCTGACTGCTGCTGAAGTGACGATGACGAACCAATGTACATTCATTTTCTATTGGTCTTGCAAACCTGTAAAATAAATAGATAAGTAAAACTGATTATTATTGTCAACGTGTTAAGAGCCCCTGGCGCTGTGTTCCCTAGATACAATAACTGATTTCTAGAGTCCAGAGTCTTTCAAAATGCTACACAGTTAATGATGATGATGATGACAACAATCACATGATAATGGAATCCTATTAAACACAGAGAAAACAAATTCACTCGCCGCATATACGGCCCGGGGACTACATACCTTCTATAATGACTCACAGTTTTCAATGCTTTCATAATAATAATTTAATTGTAAATGTATACCTAATGTTTTCTTATGTTTTCGCGATTGTTATTCATTAAATTAAACTATTTTAATACGGTTTTATCGCGTTTATTACTTATTTATTTACACCTGACGTTTCAAACACTTTACAGCGTTCATGGTCGCAGGCAGACTAAGTTAACATTTGTCTTTGATGTCATAAGATTACAAAACTACCGCCTGAAATTTTTATTGGGAACTATTCCGATTCACGCAGTATTGGCTCACAGTATCTAAGGGTCTTGCAGTCTGCTTCCGAGTTTGCGATTTTATTAAGTTAATGACTGGGTCCCAAGCTGGCGGTACCTGCCATCCATCCTCTCTATTGAAATTAGGATGTTTTTTAATTTCAATAGCTTCACGTAACATCCTTGGAATGAATCTGTTTTCCTTTGCAAGGACTTGAGGATTATCAAAACGCATATAGTGGTTGGGTTTGTCTAGAGCATGTTCACAGACTGCAGACTTGGTTGAGCGTCTATTTTTCATGTCAGCAATATGTTCTTTTATACGAGTATTAATGCTTCTCTTTGTTTGCCCAATGTATGATAAACCACAGTCACAGTCAATTTATAAAAGAACATATTGCTGACATGAAAAATAGACGCTCAACCAAGTCTGCAGTCTGTGAACATGCTCTAGACAAACCCAACCACTATATGCGTTTTGATAATCCTCAAGTCCTTGCAAAGGAAAACAGATTCATTCCAAGGATGTTACGTGAAGCTATTGAAATTAAAAAACATCCTAATTTCAATAGAGAGGATGGATGGCAGGTACCGCCAGCTTGGGACCCAGTCATTAACTTAATAAAATCGCAAACTCGGAAGCAGACTGCAAGACCCTTAGATACTGTGAGCCAATACTGCTTGAATCGGAATAGTTCCCAATAAAAATTTCAGGCGGTAGTTTTGTAATCTTATGACATCAAAGACAAATGTTAACTTAGTCTGCCTGCGACCATGAACGCTGTAAAGTGTTTGAAACGTCAGGTGTAAATAAATAAGTAATAAACGCGATAAAACCGTATTAAAATAGTTTAATTTAATGTATACCTATTGAAATGATTGACAAAGTAATTTACCTAGAAGTAACAATTGATACCAGGTTTTCATAGGTATCACATATAGATTACATTTGTTATAAATTAAGAATACTACTTGGTAAATTTTATCACTTAAGTTTTAAAGTAAGTACATACCTCGATATTAAAATGCTTTTATTTTGCCTTAGTGAACGCTGTAATGAGTCACGCTTTTGATTGCTATTACATTTGAAACATATATCGATAAATTAGAAACATTGCAAATCAGATTGTAAAGGAGATTATTCAAAATATGCAAAATTTAAGCAGTAAGTTTAAAACATAAGCACCTGTTGGGAGTAAACAACCATAATAAGCAAGACTTGATTTTGATTCGGCATGAGCGTGGCACCAGGCTGGTGGTATCTACAACCAAATATGAGGTTCCTAGAGTAAATACTTACTTTGGGGACAGAACATTTAAAAAAAGGTTACCGTACTTCCTAAACAGCTTACCTGAAAATATCAGACTGGAACGCTTATGTCGATTTAAAGATTTATTGATAAATTATTTATTAGACTCACTTTTTAATTTTGCAGAACGTGAAAATCCATACTAATATTATTACCTAATAATTATATTATCCTACCTAAAATAATATTATCCTTACTAATATTATGAATGCAAAAGTCTGTCTGTCTGTTACACTTTCACGGCTAAACCGCTGAACGGATTATAATGAAATTTGGTATGAATATAATTGAAGACCCGGGGTCAAACATAGGCTACTTTTTCACGCAGGCGGAGCTGCGGGAAACAGCTAATGTAAAATATTTTGTAAAGTTTTAATAAATAAAGATACATACCCTACTGAAAATCACTTGATCTATTTTCATATTTGTTTAAATCGTTACCATTTTTCCAATTGAGACTTTAGCTAAGTACCTCGCAGATAGGGTTGCAAACTTGCATATAATAATTTTACATAATACATTGCACAATTCCGTTGTACCTCATACGAGGAATTGCGAGGAGTGTTATCGCAATAATGCATTATGCTTGCACCCAAACCGGTGCATCTCGAGATAAGTGGACTATGTGATGACAACACGATGACAACCTCGTATTCGTATTTCTATCCGAAAGGTGGTAGATTATCCATCAGTAGTGTATAACTTTGAAAACACAGGACATCATTTTTTTTTTACAACTAAGTAGGCAAACAGGCGTACGGCCTGATGGTAAGTAGTTACCACAGCCTATGAACGCCTGCAACACCGGAGATGTCACGAGCGCCTGTAAATATTGTTAGAGTTTTTCTGAACCGTCTTCTGACTTGTTTTCTCGACCCCCGAATGGTAGCTGGTACTAATTCAAAGCACGGAACCATCATTATCACCAGACAATCAGGTGATTCGAGCGTGAAATGTCCTAGACAACAAACTATCCTGTGGGAATCGAACCCACGACTCTCAGGTGTAAAGCCCCACTTACCAGTCCAGAGTTTGTTTAGTTTCTTGCAGGAAAAGTCATTGTCAGACGGTGGCAAAAATGTAAATGATGAGGGTTACAGAGTTCATTCGTTTGAAAGTACTGGACTGCTATTTTTGAAAAGGGTGACTCAGGCAAAATCGGCGACTAGGGCGATTTTCATTACCATTCGACATACAATTCATACTTTTCAAGAAATACAAGTTTAAAAACTTACTATGAGTTGGGGCTAGCTTAATTTGCGTGATTTGTCTTATAAACAATATTTATTCTAATGCCTTACTAAAGATTAAAGCGTGTGTGTGTCTTATGCCATAGTTTAGCTTGTCTACATAATGAAAGTCATTATTTATGCAATACACACACGTAAAAGCCTTATGGCCTGATACGCAAAGTTATAATTAGCACCGATTTTTCCCTCCAAAAGAAAAACGCACAAATATGAACCAAATCCCTGAACAACTAAGTTTAAAATCGCTTGACAGATTTTAATAACAAATTAAGACAGAAAAGTGAAAACAACTGTCGAATTCCGAGTAAGTTACAACTGTTTATGGTCAATCCTTCTTTATTTATATTTCTTGTGGTCATTACCAGTGATTGTGATGTCCTGTATTCATTTTAACCTTTTAAATATTACATTATACTGGCTTAAAGGAAACGGATATAAGGTTTTTACAGACACATGTGTTTGTCTGTTTTTATCTGATTTTAAACACTCACCGACTTTAGTTAAGTAGAAACTATATGTCAAATTTATAGTAGCATTACGCGTACCATCTAAATCACGGAACCTGTCCCTTAGAGAGAGAATTTTTAAATCTTAAGTTGTACTTAAAGTTGAGTTAGAGTTGCTGTAAATCTTTACTAAGGAGTTTAAATTTAAACGCTAATACCGAAAAGTACATACTAAAATGACGATTTGTGGTTAGCCCATTATATTATTAGGTTTATGTATTCTATTATGAAACTAATTCGTTATGTATGACTTTAATATAAATACCTAATTCGTTAATGCAACAGCAATGAAACCGTCTTTCATTGTCTCAATACTTCCCGCGTTTGCATAAATTAACAATTAATTAAAAACGATTTTAATTAATTAAAAACACACATTTTAATAAAATTATTGTTATTTGATATAAAAATATGCAATCTCACACTGTTTCGGTCGTTTAAAGTTAATAACAATATGTTGCGACTTATTGAAACACGTTTTAAAATTTAATGGGTAGAAGGCATGACATAAATAATCAAAGAAATTGTTTTAGCTTTATATATATCGGGATTTAAAAAAAGCAGGTTTTATATTTTAAAAAAATTAAATACGGCCCTTTATTGGTTTCTCGGGGACACTGTAATATTTATAATGTAAAATTAATATTAGGATTACATACATCCATCATGCCTTTTTCTCGTAGGGGTAGGCAGTGACTACGGCTTTCCATTCGCTACGATCCTTACAGACTTCCCTCGCTTCTTTTATCTCGTCATAGACGGTCGTCGACTACGGGTACTGCTGACATCTCCCTTTTTTAATATGTCCGCGATTTGGTCGCAGTATGTTCTCCGAGGCCGGCCCTTACCGACTTTTCCTGTCACCTTTGATTTGTAAATACCGTTCGTAAGTCTCCTTTCATCCATTCTTTCTACATGCCCAAACCATCTTAACATCCCTTTTTCTATCTTTGTCACTGCATCCTCATTCACACCACACCGTTTCCTTATCTCACTATTTCTAATTTTATCGCTCAGATTTTATATTAGAATTTAATAAAACTATGCTAATAAAAACCTAAAACGAATAAAAAACTGATTTGTACAAATTATTGATTTATTTATTCTCACTACAAAATCAACTAACATTTACCAAAATCCTTGTTCCGGAGCTACTTCTAACTTCCATTTTCAACTGCCTCCGTGGTCCAGTGGTTAAGGCCTTCGACCCTGGGGTCGTGGGTTGGATTCCCACGGAAAGCATACTTTGTTTAGTTGTTTCCAGTTTGGTTATTAGATTGGAGGCTTCAATAACCTGATTGTCTGATAATAAAGATGATTCCGTTCTTCGGAAGGCATGTTAAGCCGTTGGCCCCGGCTGCCATTTGATGGGCTCTGACACCAGGGTGTAAATGGTCGATTGACAATGTAACCTACACGAAATGACTTTGACCTAATCTACTATGTCCTATTCTGTTTTTTTTCCTGTTTTTATTTGTATTTTCCAAGATTATAATAAATACAAGAAAGGATTTTCTAACAGCAGTATGGGAGCACCGCACCATAAAGCCTTTTTTAACACATTTGCTCATAGAGTGTCTTTTATTTAAATGTAATTAGGCCATTAATGGGGGTTGTAAACTGTTGTTTACAACCGTTGTTTATATTTTAATCGTACTTGTAAAGTAATGGTTTCCATGGTTACGGTACATTTTTTTTTAAATGTACGCCAAGAAGATTTTAAGTCTCAAACCAATTAATTCATGGTTTTTGCAAAAAATATAAACTCATTAAAAAATATTAACAAATCAACACTAAATTTTATACTTATATTTATTTTACTGAACATTAGCCGTATTGGACTACAAATATTAATTTGGGTAGAAAAATTAAGAATGGCCATAAAGGACTTGTATCTATGGCCGTAAAACCCATTACTAAAAAAAATTCTATCTGGGTCTGCTCTGTCTGTAGTCTCTGTAATAGTGGTTTTAATAACATTATGTCGATTTAATAAATTAGGGAAGTATACCTAAATTTTACTCCGCCAGAAATACTAATCCAGGCGAAAAACGGATGTTGATAACTGACTAAATAGGCTGACTATAGCTACTTCCTAAATCTTCAAAGGAAGAGTTATGGACGAAGCGTAGACGAAGCTTTAAAACAGAATCAAGAACTACTTATAAGTTTGTATTTGGATCTCCAAAAATTGGGCTTGTGTGTTTGTTAATGCATTGCTAGGTATGCATTAAATTAACAAACACACAAGCCCAATTTTACTCTAATGAGGTATCTAATTATGAAAAGTGTTCATAGTGTACCAACAAATGTTAATGTGAAGAAATGTTCTGATATCGCTTGAAAACTTTTATTTATTGTGTAAATAATAAAAAGTTAATAATATAAGTGTGTTTCTCCTCGCAAATGTGTAGAAAATCGTCATATGACAACTCGTGAGCGAAATTGGTTATATACTCGGCTTCTATATACCGCTTAGTAAATAATGACCAACTTCGCACCCTTGTATCATAATCTACTATTTTAGTCAAAGTCATTTGACTTCAAACATTACTGGATAAAGTACATAACATATGAGACTTTTGGCGGGAAGCTGTGAAGAGCATTAACTGCCCTGTATTTTATTTTTCCAAAATGTGTGTTTTTTTGACTGTTTGTGTATAATAATGGTGGATTATTATGCGCAAAGTGTTCGAGAATAAGCGTGAATGTTGGAAAGTGATACAGTGTTCGATTTATGTGATTTTCTTGCTTGTTGCCAAAAGCTCCTGGAGAGCGCTAAGTGCAGTTATTCTACCACTTCACTTAGCATAATACTTCTGACTCGACTTGACTTGACTTAAGACTTGATTAAACAACTTTATTCAAAAAAAATTACTTGTTACTGGCCAAATAAGCAAGTAAGAGCCATATAAAAAAATATAATGCATGCATGTATAAGCATTAATAGATTACGCACGTAATAAATCGCATAATATAATTTTAATGATAGTTGTTACAAAGGCCTTGTAGGTCAAATCTCGCCTTATTTAACATATTGATTTGATAACCATTACCAAAATAATAGCCCCAAACCAATTTCAAAATAACTGACGTTTCGTGAACTTTCTATAACCTGTCTCATTCGCACCTTAAAAGCATTGACATGTTATTACGAAAGTAAGGATGTGGCTATTGGCACGACGAAATGGCAGCATTTTTTTCGGCCCCAAATTGTTTGTATTGGGGCCGCGGCAATATAGTGGTCTTTGAACCACGGAATAGGTAGGCCTAAAAATGTTTCTTCGTAAAATGCTTATCGTGCAGTTAATGCCTCAAAAAAATCTGTTATTCCTACCTTCCTTTGCCAAAAAAAAAACAGTCCTACACGGCCAACTAATATGAACTGGAAATGGATAAACGATTTTTATTCCGAATGGTTTAACTACCTACTTAGATGGGTTGAGAAAAATTTTACAAGAGATTGTTCAGAACGATCAACTATTCTATTCAGTTGGACGCTAATTAAGTGTATAAGGTATATGTTAGATGAAAATATTTGCTCTAAGTAAGTATGCATTATGTTCCGATGTGCCTATCCTTATATGAAATCATTGGCACTGCTAAGATTTGCCTGTGAGATAATTTATTGTAGTCAGCAATTAATATGTCTGTTTGAGAAACTAGTTTCAATAGCGGTATGACCAGTGACCACACACATAACATGCGCGATGAACTGGCATTCCCTCAGCTTCGCACGCGTACAGTCGAACAGATAAACCTGACCCCTCAGCCATTACAGTGGGTACGGTCACGGTAGGGTTGCCAACCGTACTATATTATATAGTATTTTACTATATTTCGGGTCTGCGTACTATATACTGTTGAACAAAAATATAGTACGCAAAAATACTATATTTTCAGCACCGAAATCTACAAAAAAACCCTTATTTTAAAACATTTTGCAACGCGCCTTTATACTAGCTTTTAGGAGAGATTTAAAAAAATGCTAAAACTATGATGGTACTTCCGAACTTCTCAATATTAAATTGACAACAACAAAATATTATTTTCAATAAAAAAACAAAGTTCGTTTATTTTTTGCTACGGGATTTTAGTAATATCATAATTCCACTTATTAGGTAGTTGTTGTTTCTTAAGAAAGCTAGATGAAATAAAATAGATATGCTAAGAGAACTAGGGGCATCGTGAAGAAGATAAGATTATTTCAAAAAATGTCAATAAGTAAAATCCCCACAGATAGTTTTATACAAAACATTGTTAAAAATTGCAAGAAGTTTAGTTTCACCTACAAAATAAATAGGTAAAAACAAATAGGTATATCTTTGTCCATTTTGTCATTTTTCCATAAAATACTATATTTTTTAGAAATGTACTATATTCTTGATAGCTTATTTTCAAAAATACTATATTTCGCCAAAAAAAAGTTGGCAACCCTAGGTCACGGCCACCTTTATCTGTCTTCGACTGTACTTCAATTCCGTGAGAAAATAAATGAATAAATAAATTTCAGAGTCTGAAAAAGGTACAGTTTCATCCATTATTTTCTATTATTATAGCGAGTTCCTATAATTTGTATTAAAATCTAAAAGAAAAGAGTGTTGTGTGTTAATACTGTTGCCGGCATAAAGAAATTATATTCTTCAGAAAATTTAAAGACGAAAACATACGACTGTTTCTTGGAAATCGCCATAAAATGATGAATGCCAGTCATCTCAATACTTCCCTTTAAATCGTGAACCACTTAATCACAGTACACATCGATTATTAATTAGAGTTGTCTAAAGATATGAAGATAACGTTTACTCAAAGCAAAGTCTGGCTCAGTCTGACAGACGACAGATAATAGTCTGGTTTTAGTGCGGTTTTGACAAAATTATAGGTTGTGAATTTGGCCAACCGGTGTACGTTGATGCAATTTAAAATGAAATGAAAAGAAAGAGAATATACTAAGTTAACCATGTTACATCCCTTTCTCTCTTATCTATTTTGACGTGAATGAAAAAGATAAAACGTTAATCTGGGCTTTGTTTGAGATAACCACGACGAGTTCGATTCCCATGGGAAGTATACTTTATTTAGTTGTTTCCAGTTTGGTTAGGGCATTACAGGCTTCATCTACAGCTACATCTATGGCGATTCCAAACAACTCTGACACTCGGATACAAGGGATAAATCAGGTGACCTGTTCGCTATGAATGAACGAAAGACAATTTTACATGACATTGTATTGTCAGTTTCGTAATTCAACAAAACAAACTTTCGCTTGTACAAAGCGCGCTGTGCAGAACATTCATTAATCCTCATATTAACATACATAAGCTTCCGTCGGTTTTTTCCAAATTGTATTACTGCCGTAATTAATATTACGCGTTCTCACGATAATAAACACTTTACACACACAACTATATTTAAACAGACTATTTACTTTGTTACTTAAAAAAAAAAAAGATTTTTTAAGATTTTTTTTTTCTCGTTTTACAGTTACACCCTCGTACGCATTAGAGCGCAGAGTGTCCTTCTATTAATTTTGACCTTTGTAAGTTTGTGGTATTGTGAATGAATGAATATGTTTTTGTGACATAAATAAACAAGAGTTTTTTTGATTTATATAATATATAATATTTTAACTGTACACGGGTGGCCCAATTTTGGGCCCTTACGAACATTTAAGTGACTGTCGATGCGCCAAGAAGAATAACTTTATTTATATATATATACTATACCTACGTACAACAGCCCAATTGTAAAATTTCTTGAGCCTATCAGGTTGATCCTGATCGGTTAAATCTCCTTTTTAATCAGTAGATAAAATCTATTTAAAAATTATCGAACCAAGCGATTTCTAACAACCTAGTGCAGTAAATTGACATTACGTCATTGGGTCGGTGTGCAAATTAAAAATATTGCAGACAATATTTGATAACATACTTCAATAGAACGTATTGTCTCACTATTCTTTGAAAATATTTACTCAGGATGCAGAATTTTCAGATGGCTTAGTAAAGATTTTTCACATAGTTAATACTCATTTCAGGATTATTTTGGAAACATCATTTATGTAGTTGATATACATATTACATGTACAATAATATAATACTTAAATTAATTAAGTTTCCTCAGATTACTTTTGCAAAAAAAAACGACTAGACAAAGGAATATAATATACCTATATATAGGTATTCTCATTCAGAAAGGAACGTTTATTTGGTGGGGTTTCGATGCTCTCTGGGTAATCAACCGCACGACAACGGATTTATTGAAAGCTGAAGATTCTGGAAAAATTAAAAGAAAATCGAAAATAGCGGTGCTGGACAAGGATCTGGCTGAATGTTTTGGAGGCATTTGTGACGTCGCTGGCTTAAACTTCTGAAAATTAGGAGAGGGTCAGGACGAGGTTGAGTCAAAGCAGCTTATCGGAGAAAAAAATCTGACTGTCAGTCCGCCGCTCAAGATACCACTGTAATTGTACGATACAGAATTATCCATATCAGATGGAAGTTGTCAACTGCTTAAATGCTCTCTATTTGGGCAAAATAAAAACAATCTGGCTCTCTCTGGCTTTGGAGCTCTAAATTAGTAGGAATATCGTTAAGCTTTCAATAAACATAAAAGTTATTTTATTTGCAGAAAATAAGACAATATTTATTTAAACTCTTACTATTTGTAAAAGTTTTCTTCAAAGTTGGCTACGGACTTACATCAGACGTGAACAGAGGTTAACATTTTGTAATATCGATATTTTGTATCTAGTGTGTCGGACACAGACGGGTCGGAGGTCACACACACTTACGTTTAGCCCGTTACGGGGAGATACGCAGGTTTCATCACGTTTTAAATTCAAGATGTAGCCACAGATAACTGTTTACATCAAACTAACTTTATATTAAAGCTGTTATTGGGCTTGTGGCTTTAGCAATATCAAATTATCAAATTAAATTATTTATTTTTGCAACCACGCTGTAAGCCAGTATTGAACAACTAAAGTACTTAGGTTAATTATGTACGTCAAAAGAATAGATTTAAAATTAAATACAAGTAGTAAGTAGTAAAGGCCGCCTTTGCACATCATTATATCTACATGTATGTGTCTCTATTATTGTGTATCTCCGCTTGGGATTCACGGGTTGCCCCGGTCCTTTGAGAGGCTTGCGCGGGGATATTGATCCAACGCGTAGAGGCCCTTTGGAGAAGTTGATGTCATGTGGTGCTCCTGCTAAAACCTGTTCTCGGCCATATCAATAGTTGACATTTTCATGAACAGGTCTCGGCAGGAGGAGGAACTATTTCTAATAATATTATAATTAATTTCCCGCTGGGTGTAGACATTTCACACAGATCAAGAAACCAACGTATGTGGTCGACGAAAATGTGTCAATGACATTTTTGATGTTGAAAAAATAAGTCATTTGTGTTGTGTGACATGCACAAATTAATTTTTTGATGATTGAATTGATTGATTGATTTGATTAAACCAGTTTGTCATACAAGTATCTCCAAATAAAGCTCGAACTTTCCTAGAAGCTTTGAACCTCGCCTCCGTGATCTTTCCAAAGTCCAATGTCGTAAGTAGTTCAAGCCCTTTAAACAAGGCCTTCAATTTGGATGATTTGCAAAAGTAACGCGTGAGGAAACATATCGATTACGACACTCGTTCAATTTTGTATTTATTTCGCAAGAGGGTCACATAGTTCCACGGTGCAATTTCTACAAAGATACATTTCTATGTCCATTTGACTCTACTTTGTTATGTAATGGAAAAGTGGCGTATTTTGTTGATGATCTGTAATCAAAACATTGCGTGTTATGACCTCGTGTAGATAACTGACTATTTTTGGACACTAGTTCATAAAAGAGGCTTTGCTTCTTGAGTGGATTGTTCTCTCAACATGTCAGGCTAGTGTGAGCTTCTAAATCTTGACAGTATTTTACCTTGGTTCGAGTGTGTTGCTGTAAAAATATTTTCATTATCTTCATTACATTACTCGTAATACTAACGTTTTACATTTCACTTGGAATATGCTGTCTGCATATTTTTTCGTAATTCTTTTTAATGAAGCAGATTGGGAAGTCATTGCTAATTCGCAATAATAACAAAAATTAAAATACAAAGTACAAATATGGGTATTCAAACAATGATATTTATTTTTATTTACAATTAAGTTAAATTAACAACAACAATTAAAGCAAAATCTTCAAACTCAAATAAAAAATTCTCCTTTAGGGAGAGATTTTTTAAATTTATACTTAGTATAATTCTCCATAAGTAGTATAGATTAAAAATTATGTCTATCAGTTTGTAGAGTTTGCTCAAGGAGTCATTGTCTTTAACTTACAAGGCATGCCCAAAAGCATATTTGTTTGTTTTGTTTACGACATAAAAAACTTATTACAGTACAACCATAGCAAACCCCCTAAAACGTGCGACCAAGGTCACTTTCACGGAAAATCCGATTATCGAAAGGTCGACTCTTGCGCACTCGATAAATATTCCATCAGGGTACAACCCTACCCGATGGACCTATAAAGGGTTGCGCCACTTTCGCTATGAATATATTTAGCGGAAATATATGCTAAACGGCGCCCCGTCTGAACTTGACCCACTATAGCTCGCGTTTCGCTCAAAAATAATGAGAGATCAGAAGAGCATACTCATATATCATTTTTATTTTTAGTTTGACTTGATTATCACATAAACTATCTCTTAATTTTGAAATGAAATGAAATGAAATTATTTATTTCAGACTGTGCAAATAACAATACAAGTCCATAGTGTGTTAGTAAGAAACTTATCCTATGTTAGTAAAACTTAAAATGTGGATTATCTTGGGCATGTATAGACGACCAATGCTTAATAATCGACTGTCCACTCTTTCTGACACCACCTTCAGGAGTGTGATGGAACTGCTCCTTACCTGGGCCTATAATGAGGCAACTCTTTTTCGAAGCACTGCACTGAATTTTAATTTGAAACGTTAGCCGATAGGAGTTTGACATTATTATAACAAAATTAACCATTATGATTCTGGAAAAGTTATGAATTTATTTATTTATTGATCGAGCGAGACAAGCGAGCGAGGGCTTCAATTCAAGTTAGGGCGAAAAAACATTGTTATAACTCTGACCGCGATAACTCTCGGGCCGTTAATCTGATTTCGATGAAATTCAGAAGCTGTATAGAAGACATGCACAAAATTTTCAAGTTCGTTTGGCAACAAAATTGGTTCAGTAGTTTTTGAGATATAAAATTGTTTGAGGGTCTACAAGACGCAAGTGACACTCCTTGCGTGTTGCCGACCCCACGATTATTTGGATCCTGTCTATGTTAGTATAGTAAAATAATCGTGAGGTCTATGTTTGCGGCGATGAACTAGTTATAAGTTTTCTTTGAAATAAGTGTCTAAAATTAATTAATACAGATCTAGGAAGCTAAGGCTTTTATAAACGAGTTAGGTCATCGCATAATTGTAAATACCAAAGATAACCACTGAGTGTCGTATCTCGTTCAAAGGTTCAAAGGGTTAGGCGTTATGGGTACTTTTGGGCCAGGTACGACACGGGGTGGCCTTATGTATTATTTTTTTCTTTTTTTTTATCTTATGTTTTTATTGTAATGTAAATAATTGTAATATAAATTTTACGAATAAAGAAAATCATACACAAATCTTGTTGTTCCATAAATTGTCTCTTTGAAAGACTGGGTGAAGTGTCAGTTCTGTGAATACCCTATTTTCTGTTTTGTTTCTACGAAATAAACTGTTGTTTTTATTTTGCATCACACATTGAAACGTTACGTAAGTTTATAACTGTAATAATCAAGAATATTGCAACGGATTCGTTGGTCAAATCAAAACTAAATGATTTCCTCTTTATTTAATTTTATCAGTTAAGGTAACTAAACACTTTATTGCACCATATAAAATTGCATACAAAGATATTTTGTCTATAACAAAGATGTACAATAGGATTTTATTTAGATTTGATTGTAATTGTCTGATTGACAAAAATAATCCATACTTCGGAATGCACGTTAACCCGTTGATCCCCGCTACCATTTGGAAGTCATTATAGGACCCACGTCAGAAGCCAAGAGCCAAATTTATTAATTTATCGAGTACATGTTAGCATAAGATTGACAAAGTAGAAATTCCAGTTAAACATGTACCCAGTAAGGGTATGGCGACATTATAAAATAGTCATGTTTTATTATATTTACACAAAACGAGACAAGATGACTTTGATAATTTGAATCATACATTTTTAACAAAAATGAAACAGATTTGTTCCAGATGTAAGATTAAGATTTATTGTAAGTTCTGCTGGGTTTGTTCTCTTTTATTCTGTTGGGTAGGTTATTGAAAATTCGTATACACATTACATAGGGACGCTTGAGATAGATTTGGAGATTTGATACCGGTAATTTTAACCTGTTTTGTGACGAAAAATGTGAGTGATTGAAAATCCTTAATTGACGGCAACGCGGCAGGCGTCCATATTATATATTACCAACACCCATCAGAAGAGATGTTTAGGCCTATCTTCCTACTTTGTATAAACAAAGAAAAAGCCTACTCGATATGAATGAACATGATCCAAATGATACTCAAGATTCCGAGTAAACCTCAATGTAAAAGTGGTTTGTACGAGTATTTACGAGTACTTTGACCCCGTTGCATTTTGCCTCAGTTTCATTACAATTCCAGGTTCGTAGTGATCTCTTATATAACTGACGATAATCGTGTTGTACGCCATATTAAGTGATGTTATTGTACTTTCGACACATCAAGATGTGTTTTGTACCGAAATTAGTTGTTGTTAGATTTCCGGATAAAAAGTTACCAAAAAGGATGAAGATGTTCGGTGTCCGTATGACGTGACACTTTTAGTTTATTGGCGGTAGTTTTCAAATATGAAACAATATCGGTAATTTAAAAAATTAAATACCCGACTGCGTTTCTGTTTAATTTAGAAATGAAAACGCCTAAAAAAATTCGCCATTTTGTTTTATTTTTTTATATTTTGATATACCTAACCCAGTGTCATTCTCACAGTAAATACAAATCTAACGACACTTCTCCATCGAGCTGTTCAGGCTGCAGAGCGTGCCAAACATACATACATACCCCCAAAAACATAACCCTCCTTCAGGCGTAAGCGGTCAAATAGAAAAATTATTCATTCATATTTTAAGCACACCTTAGTGTCAGAGCTTTTGGAATTACCTTTCGGCCTCTGATGTAACGTAATAATATAAATATCGAACTAGTTTGTGTCTTTTGTTCAGAATTTTATTTGGTTCGTAAATTCAATTTTCAGCCTAAAATTACACAAAATTTGAATACACAATTATCAGGTAGAAAAAAATATTTTGTGTTTGGAACGATTGTTTCAATCTCTGGATGTCTTTTCATACAAGGAAGCCATCTTATGATCATCAAATAAATCTACTAACTTCGACAACCTTCATGAAAAAATAAATATTTCAGATTTCGAAAAGAAAATGGACAGGATTACTACTTCATCTTAGCGCTTTCCCGGTTGCGTCCTCCGCCTAAGTTTACATCGTCACAGATGTAAGCTTAGTTACAAATGATAGTCACCAACTTCCAGCCGAGGCAAAGTAGCCACCGTCATCCAGTTTATGATATACGCACATTTGACGCAAACAAACACTGTTGACCTCCGCGTGGCCTCCGACGTTACTCGAATATTTTTTCTGAATCTCTTGTTCTTAACTTATAAATTTATGCACCTGATTCCGTACCTCGAATGACGTGTTAAGCCGTGGGTTTATCATCATCATTTCAGCCGCAGTCAGTCCATCATACATAGACCTCCATCATAGTTGAGTGGTTGTTGCCATACTCCCCAAGCTTGGCAGGCGTCTCAACGAGCGCAATTTCAGCTGCTTATTGTACTCCCGACGTTGCTGCCCATCGGAAGTATTCTTATGGTTGGGAAGGGTGGGTTGTGAGTGGGATAAGGAGCTCGGGTAAGTTTAAGTACAAAAGAAGCTAGAAGTTCGACGTGCTTCCTGAGTATAGAACCCCTTATGCAAGTCGGGCTCGCGTACCCGTTTTCTATGTATCCAAGCCATCGGAGAGATGCTTAGAAATCATACTCCTGACTAAGGCACGGCTGTCATTTGGTGGTCGTTAAATAAAGAAACCACATCAGAGGCCATTATGGAAAGAGAGAGAGAGTTCCGAAACTCTGGGTTTACAGGGTCTCAGTTTGTTTACAGGTTTGATTGACCACGTAACCTACTCGATATGAATGAATGAACTGTGCATCGAAGATCAAGTTAAATTAAAAACCCTCCTTTAGCCACATTCGGTTAAAAAGTATTTATTTTTTAACTCTTTATTGCAAACTACAGTAAATAATATATAACAGTTACAACAAATAAAGAAATATTAGTATTAATAGTTATTAGGATAAAGGAGAGTTAACATAACTCTCCTTTTGATAGTACCCTATTCAATAAAAAAACCATACTATTGATATCATGGCATATAATACCTGTGTTCTGAGCTACCGCGACCACAAACATATGGCATCTGAAAGGTATACTAAATCACATGAGTATGTCATGGAATAGAGAGAAAATTCATAAAACAACACCGAGAAGCTTGGTATGGTTTCAGAATAAACATGCAATGCGATAAAAACCGTTGCATCGTTCGAAGTTCGGACTTACGAAGTCTATTCTCAAAATTATTACATTAAATCCACATAATGAGAAATATATAAAAAAACACAATCTTATTTTTTAATTAATTAATGTTTGTAAACATTTTGTATACATAGTTGTATCGCGAAATGGGCAACGTGAGATATACCTAGTTAATTTAGGCATAAGCGCGAATTGGGTAGACTGCGATACAGGTGTATACTGTGCAGCGAGTAAAGGTTCTAACGGCCGGCAGTGTGGGAGCACCAGAAAGCTTTTCTCTGTTCCGTAACTAACTCACGTCAGGCGCCAAGTTGCGTCACTGTCGACACTACGCCAACCGCATCATATATGGCCAGCTCTTACGGTTTAACTGTAATTGCTTCCTTGAGTTATGGCTGAGAAATGTGATTTGAGAGGAGCCCGGGTTCTCAGTATTAATAAGGTGGGGCAGACAGAGCCTATCAAATACTATATATTCAGAAATACATAAAACCTTAAGCTAGACCGGTAAGGACTTGAGAGAATAAATACGAGTACATTTACAAGTTGATCGAAGTAACCTACCTGACTAATGGTATGAGTATAACATGTTTTTTTTTTAAAGGGAAATAAATAAAAACAAAAATGTTATATACTTCTATATTAGGCTAACTAAAAAAATCAGCTTTGTTTTGTAGACGCCTGGCATATACATAATAACTGTAGTTTATTATTAGACTTCAAAAAGAAACTCCTATCAGCTTAAACCTAGTCTAATTTGTTATTACCCAGACGGACTACTCCATACAAAATGTCCTACCTCTCTTAGAAGAGAAGCGTTATTAAGTAACAAACATCTAAACTTATAAAACACTAGCTGTTTCCAGCAGCTCCGCCTGAGTCAAAAAGTAGCCTATGTTTGACCCCGGGTCTTCAACAATATTCATACCAAATTTCATCAAAATCCGTTTAGCGGTTTGGCCGTGAAAGCGTAACAGACAGACAGATAGAAAGACAGACAGACTTTCGCATTTATAATATTAGTATGGAAGTATGGATTTTAAGAGAAATGTTATCTTACATTTACAATTGATATTGTTTATAAAAAGGTGTTAATCATATCCATACTGACTGTTTCACGCGGCTCCGCCTGCGCCCAAAAGTAGCCTCTGTTTGACTGCGGATTTTCAACTATAGTCATACCAAATTTCTTCAAAATCGGTTCAGTGATTTAGCTGTGAAGAGTAACAAACACCCATCCACACATACTACCGTTTCTAATAAAAGTAAAAGTTAGAAATATAGAGAGAGTAATAATATAATATATCTTAAGATGTTTACATGTTAATAATTACATCAGCAAGAAAATCGCAAATGCATGAATCTTTTTCATTTTCAACATTTTTTCTAGCAGTTTCCACGGTAATTATTTAAAACCGACATTAAAACCTTTTGGAACTGCCGGCAGCTCTCGAAGGCTTTATTTCCATCGATAAGACAGGTCCATGACCAATAATGATTTTCATATTTGGGAATAATATTGACCTTTTAATGACAAGTTGTATGAACAATGACCTTAAAGTTGTTGACCTCAGGCATCACTATTACTGTCCCTACGAATCATTGCCGATATAAATAACAGTAAAACTGCTTTCTGAACTTGGCTTTGTTTGCATTTATAACAAAATATTTTTATAAAAAACTAGCTGTGCCCGCGACTTCGTCTAAGGATGAGTGATGTAGTTATTGCGATCTACAGTCGTCTCAATGCTTCTCCAGATCGTATCCTGAGCTAAGTGGATTGACTTTTGCAAGGTATGTAGGGGGACGCCCGTTTTACCCGACTGCGAAAAAGCAAAACAGGAGGGTTATGTATTTGACCTGTATGTATATATCGTATAATTAAAAGTACAAATTAAATGTCGTACTCTGCGGTCAGGTCGTGTTTTTTTAATGAAAGTGTTCTCTACTGTCAAAAGCGTTTTGCCTCGTTTCGTGACCGAAGAATTTGAAGGCTTGTTGTTTTGCAAATAGTTATTAATTTAACAAAAATAAAATAAATAAGAAAGTGTTATAACAATTCATAGTGTATCGCTAGCGGTGCAATAAGGAAGCCACACTGAACTCTGTGTCGTCAATGAATGCTTGTCGAACGTGTTTATCATCGAAATTAACTTAATGACACGAAAAAATGATAGTTCAAGAGAAATATTGAAAAAGTGCGGAAGGAAAGATGATGATAGGTTATTTACTTAAATTTTAAACCATGTTTCACGATAATTTTGGAGAAGTATTTGTTGGTATATTTTTATTACATTACTTGCCAAATCAAAAATAAAACAACCCTCTATATTTACTACAGTATTAAAAGCGTATAATATTGACCTATAAATTATCAGAGTGGTAACGGAACGTAAAGTATAAGTACGATAATAATTATGTATTTTGATCATATAAAATTATACAATACCTTTCTTGTTGACTAAAACGTGCCTAATGTTTTGTGAAAATTTGTTATTTTCCTAAACTATCAACAAGGACATCATCGTCACGTCCAGGTGGTTTTGTCATACGCAGGACACAATTTGTGTCTAGAAAGAGACACCACACTGGCAGGCATCCATTGAGCTGGTGCTCCACCTGTACCTACCTTCTCCAGCCGACCTGAGCTTACGATCTATCCAAAGGCTTTCGTTTATTTATTATTTCATGGATATGATTTTTTTCAAAAACCAACCGTCAATGGGTTATAGGATTTCCTTATATTAAAACATTAAATATTTTTTTTGTCTAGGGACAACAAGTAAAATCATTTTACCGTGCAATTTGACGAGAACGAAAATTCTGGCATGATGTCAATTTTTTTAGCTTATAGCATATATAAATTCTGAGATTTGGCCATATGTTATGGATGTATTTACAAATGTACTATTTTAAAACTAACTTAACTAACATATTATAATATAACTTACTGAAATACTATTAGTGTTAGTGGAACTAGTTAGTGGAACTAAACAAATGTGGATTATTTAAAAGAAGTTCTTCAATATCTTTTAATATTTTTGGGTGTATTTTATATTTCAATATATGTGTTTTACTATAAATACAGTCGTAGGTACTTACCCGGAATTGGACAGTTGCAATACACACAGTTCTCACATAGCAATGGAATGTTCCATGAGCTTCACGATAACATCGGCTTCGTCTGTCAGAAAATGGCATCATTAAATAATGAATTATTGGTAGCTCTGAGAAGATTATTAACATTTTGAAATTACTGGCCAGATTTTTACAGTGTCTTTATTTAAGTAAAACAGGATATTTTTATTAACAGTATATTTTAGTATATGAGTAAAACTAACCACAATAAAAAAATCCGACAAAAAATGCACCTCTTATACAAATCTAGTGATTAGCTGACTCAAATAAATAATATCTCTCATAGAGAGAGAGTTTTAAAATCTATCCTAAGAAGTTTCTTTAGTAAATCTGAGTATGGCAGGTGTCCGATTTCTATTGCAAAAGCCTAGTTTAAATCCATCCAAACTTCATAACCATAACCCGTTTTATTCTTTTCACTCATTAGCAATAGTTCCTCCTCCTGCCCAGATCCGTTCATGGAAAGGTCATCTATTGATATAGCCGAGGACGGGTTTTGGCATGAGCACCAGATGATCAACTTCTCCAAAGGGCCTCTATGTGTTGTATCCATATCCCCGCACAAGCCTCTCAAAGGACCGGGGCAACCAGTGAATCCCAAGTGTAGGTAAATTTAAAAATTCGCCCTCTAATAAAGATTTTTTATTTGAATTTAATGAGCTTATATATATAGTGGATTAAAACTTTAGCTGGATAAACTAATTTTTCTGTAAATCTAATACTCAATTGAAAAAAAATAATATACTTACGGCATAAACAGAAAAACGAGCGACTCAATATTATCTGACCGTACAAAATATCTTTTTGATGTACAGTGGCCCGAATAAAAAAGTATACCATCTTGCCCTCACACTTACAAAGGTAGTCTTTTCCATAAAACAAACTGTGATTGTCATTATATTTTAATCCTACGCTGAGATCTGGTCCTACAGCAAATTACAGTACCGTTACATGGGAAAAAACTAGATGGACCTTAAACGGATGACGGCGTTCCTAGAGTATGTATGATAGTTACCGTTCTACAGAAACCCTGTATAACGTCTATGGATGAAGGCATTTTTTAATTGTGCTGTAAGCAGTTTGAGATAGCGGGAATTGTATAAAACATAGCTTGAAGTACTTTAAGAGACTTATTCTCTACGACGTACGTCGGTGCTAAATCTTTTCTGTACCATTACGACCGTTGAGAAAATTATGTCATGGGTTCCTTCATGTTTCGAGCACTTAAAACTGTTGAACCTGCCTTTTATAACAAAATAACAGTCGTTATAGAATCTGAAAGTCATATTGACCCGTAAATTCAAAAGTAAAGTAATTTTTGTCATTCAAATAGGTCAAATTTTAGCACCATAGATCTCTTATTACAGCAAAGTAGTGCAGGATTAATCTTTACTGCTTATTTTTGCCTTAGCTTTACTCCATTTTCCGCATATAGCTTGTATACTCGTTTAAGTCATATCATTCATATGCAAATTTATAACATCCGTTTTAATTTTGGCTTAACCTACGACCTAAAAATTAGTCTTCTTAGTCCAATCGTACTTTCCTGGTTCATACTCAGCTTCCGCCTCAGAGCCTAGGGTACGCTGTACATCATGGTCCTTGATTTAGCGACCTATAAAGTATTCTACATTTAGGCCAAACCTCAACTTGACAAAGATGTCGCACAACCTCAACAAAATTAAGGACCGTTCAAACTGACGCGAATCCCGCGCCACTGGCGGGACGGTCCTTCAAACTTTCACTGTCAAAATTGCGCAATCGATTGTTGCCGAATTGACACACCTAGACTGATACACACTAAATGTTTGATCACGACACCTACCTTATTGATTAGATAAGTAACTGAACATTGCCTATCTGTTACATTTTCAATATGTCATACACACAAAGACCATAAAAAATAGTACACAACATAATGTTGTCTATTTCCTGAATGTTTCTTCACAATTATTGTAAGTCTGTATCGTAGTAAAATTAAACCAATTTGTTTTTATTAATAATAGATCGTCTAATAATACTAAACACAAAGTTACGAATATTTATCATACACAGCCATTTCTAGGACAGCGATCATCAATAAATCTATTTTTGGCATCTCTTTGAATGACAACAACGGTAGCTTTAATGATATTCATTCATACATATAAATAAGTTATATAAATATAATATACAGTGATATAGTTAAGGATTTTTAAAACATTCGGCATTGTTCGCCATAACCAAGCGTTGGTACTCGAGAACACAAAGAAATCATTGCAAATTAAATAATTTAAGATGGCAATTATATCAGTCACCGGAAAATAACAAGAATCGTATGTTAATCAATTTACGAGTTAGTTGACCAGCTATCGGAAAATAATAAACTGTAGTTGAAATGTATTATTTTACGAATGTATTTTAGTAAATTGATTAATTTACGGCATCTTGCCGTTAAAATCCGACCATAATGGCTTTTACCCCGCTCCCCGCATGGGCAACATAAATTTAAGGCTTTTGATCCAATAGTCAAACCCTAAAATTAAAATATCTATAAATATACATCTTTGTTTAATTTTAGGTGTTCTAATATGTATAACTACTCTGACTGATTGTACTGACTTCCATACTTCCATACTAATATTATAAATGCGAAAGTCTGTCTGTCTGTCTGTCTGTTACGCTTTCACGGCCAAACCGCTGAACGGATTTTGATGAAATTTGGTATTAATATAGTTGAAGACCAGGAGTCAAACATAGGCTACTATTTGACGGAGGAGCTGAGGGAAATAGCTAGTTCACAATAAATCCAACTGCAATGTAAATGACCTAAATATATTTAAAAACATTATATTTTTAATAAGCAATAGATATGTATATGGTGAGTTAAAAGGTTGTGAATGTTTTGATTATTAATTAGCCTACATAACTGGTTTTTGAGAATGAAATGTCTTTAGATACAGGTATGTGCATTGAGTTATATAAAAAATATTAAAACTTGCGACAATTTTTTTAAATAACTCATGAACATGTGTGCCAAGTTTTGAAAGGATCCGATTAGAAATAAGTAAACAGCAAACTTTTCCGCCTTTACCCACATTTTTCCCCCATTCAAAAAATCTCTCATACGTAGGCACGTACATACATACTCTCGAAAAACATAAATAATCACTTTATTTCAGACGTTTAATCCATTTGGTTAGTAACAAAAGTGCTTAACCTAGTTTTAAAAAAAATAAAGTTAGTGC
The DNA here is from genome assembly GCA_947363495.1 of Euzophera pinguis. Classification (NCBI taxonomy): domain Eukaryota; kingdom Metazoa; phylum Arthropoda; class Insecta; order Lepidoptera; family Pyralidae; genus Euzophera; species Euzophera pinguis. The sequence continues at coordinate 387,191 of OX376154.1, forward strand.
CATTTGGCATTGGGTAATAAAGTACAGTCGAATATAGATTAGCCTGACCCCTCAGCCATTACGGTGGATATGGTAAGATTGTCACGATATCTGTATGCTACTGTACTACCTATATACGAGGCATTTTCCTATACCTACAAATGGCGCCAGATCATATTTATAGTATGATTCAGGGGCAGTCATTTACATTGTTGTGGTTTCTGATATCAGTATTCTATTAACTTTAAATAACAAAATCCAAGCCTGTAGACTAGTGCACACTTCTGGAAAAATTGTTTGCCATATAAAGTTAGATGAATATATAATCGTGCATGGTAGACAGATACTAAATATTACAGTTGAATTCATAGTGGTTTATACATAACATTTGTAGATAGACATATTTTAAAGGCATATCACATTTTAACATATCTGCAATACTCGGACAATAATAAGATAAAACTGAATTGGTTTATGTAACGTAAGTATTTTTCTCTTCATCATCATCATCATTATCATCGGCTAATCTAAAACTATGACGCATACATAAATCTATATATATATATAAATCAATGCCACTTTTCGTTGTAATTTTATAATTCAAGAACGGGCTCACCTATCCAAACCAAATGTTTAGGCTTTGTTCGGACAATTTAGTAGATGGTTTATGTGAAGTTTGCACAAAATCGGTCGAGCGGTTCTTCGTTTATCACTTTAAACGTAGCGAAGCACGTACCGGGCCGCTAGTAACATACTCGTATTTCATGCACATTTTGTAGTTCTAATAGATTGCGCTTATCAAGTTAGGTTTTCTTTACTTAAGTTAAAGTTCGTATAATCTATAGAGAATAAGATAATTTTTATTCCACAGTCATCATCATCATTTCGTGCAGATTACATTGTCTGTCGACCATGTGCACCCTAGTGGTGTATTCCACAGTGATTCGATATTATGATTTATTATATTATCGTATTTTTTAATTATTTGAATACCTAATAGATCGTACTTGTTCGTGAAATAAAAATAAAAATCATCAAAATATTTAAAAAAAAAAAATGAATCTATTTAACAAAATTAAAAATATTTGATCCAAGTGTCAGTACAAGTAACACACATATTTTTAATAAAAGATACACGTTGCTTATCTAAATTTTTTAATTAAAAAAACATCGCCTTCTCCATATCACACTATTAGTAAAATATAAGTCTGTCAATCAACCTAAAAATGTGAATAAATAAATAAATATAGGTACAAATCACACAGATTGAACCCCAAAGTCCGAGACTTGTGTTATGGGGATACTAACTCAACGATACGATACACATTTATGAAATACTGGCAGCCCGTTCCGACTTCGCCCAGGCCTGTAGCCTTCCACGGTAAATAGGCTATCCAACACTGAAAGAAATTTTCAAATCGGATCAGTAGTTCCTGAGATTAGCGCGTTTAAACAAACAAACAAACCCTTCAGGTTTATTATATAAAATACTCGTATAACTCCATACTAATATTATAAATGCGAAAGTGGGTCTGTCTGTCGGTCTTTCTGTCTGTCTGTCTGTCTGTCTGTCAGTCTGTCTGTCTGTCTGTCTTTCTGTTACGCTTTCACGGCCAAACCGCTGAACGGATTTTGATGAAATTTGGTACGAATGTAGTTAAAGACCCGTCAAACATAGGCTACTTTTTAACGCAGGCGGAGCTGCAGGGAAAAGCTAGTATTATATGTAGTAAAGAAGTATAGTTGAGCAAAACATTAAAATCCAAGTTTTCAAACATCCAATTGTTAATTATTATCGTTATCAATATACAGATAAGCGATAAGCTATGATGATAACATTATACTGAGTCTATTTGAACCTTTATGTTTATGACAGCCTATATAGCTTCAGAGGGGTCAACGGGTTATCTCTGTAAGGTTTATCAGTTTGAACTACAGTGCTTAACAATCAAGGGTTTGAACCTACTTTAAAAAGGATTTGAGTAATCTTCCTTATGTCTAAACATCAATTGATCCGAATTTATAAAGTAAAAATAGCGCGCAGAACCAATGGCCGATGAGGCAGAAAGGTTCTAGAATGGCGACCACGAATCGGCAAGCGCAGCGTTAGACATCCACTGACCAGATGGTCGACCTGAAAAAGGTCGCAGGCTGCTTACAAATCATTGGAGAGGCCTATGTCCAGCAGTGTACTGACTGCGGCTGAAATGATGAATGATGATAAGGTAAAAATAATAGTAGCATAAAAAATATTAATTATAGAACCACATAAAGCTCTCTGCTTGACCCAAAGATTGACTCTCGTAATGCTTTTAGCATTAAGTCCACCTATTGTGCTTTAAAATTGTACAATAAAGTTTAAATAAATAAATAAATAATAATAACAATATGGCGGGATGTTTTTAACTTTGTACTTAAATGACATGGAGTATTTTCATTAATAGGTACTCGCGAAAATCGCGAGATTCGTCACTGAGATTGATACGACCACGCTTGAATTCTGCAAACCAGCTATAAACAGTTGTCTTGCATGGTGCTTCATTGCCAAAAGCTGTTTCAAGCGGAGCGATGCTCTGTTGAGCTGTCAAATTACACTTAAAATCGTAGAAAATCAGACTACGAAAATTTTCCCGAGTTAAATCCATGTTGATGCAGACACACAATTTTTTAAATGGCGCCACAAGGTAAAAACAAAAGACAGTCAGATGAAACAAACTGCATTCTACAGCCAAAGAGTTCTATTTTCAAATGTTGCAATAAATTTTTAAATATTGTTTATGTAAGTGGCCAGTTCCGGAAACTTACAGTGCGCCCTATGTATTATCTTTGTAATAGCCTTTTCTTCATTTCGTCTTCCATGTAGGTAGAATCTTTAGCTGGTGACTTTGGAACCCGGGGGCGGTATATTTTCTTTCTATATCAATATGACGAAATGGAATAGTATATTTTATTAAATTATTTTTAAAAACTACTTCTTTTTAAACGAAAGCATAACTATTTATTGGATAAAATTTGGCTATAAGAAACAAAATAATAATAAAAAAGATAGAACTTAATTTAACTAACCTATAATAAAATTAATTGTTTCACAACTGAATAACCTATTCAAGCATAGGCATAAGCATTGGCAGCTTCTCGTATGCTAAGTGCTCTTATCAACTTTTTTTTTTATTGACCTCATTCGCCAGATCCTGTGATTCGTATTATAATTGTTATGTCTATGGTTTCTACAAGGATGTAGCAACCACTTCGTTTACTCTTTACTCTCTGGACTACTTGTAAAAGCCTTTTTGTAAATACGACTTTTTCAAACTTGAAGACCTGCAAAAAGTAAACTGAAGACAAACTCAGTAGAAATTGTTTGTAAATGAAAATGGTGTTTTATTTTTTTTAAAACTTCTGATTTGCTAATGAGCAAAACACTGAGAAATTTCTTAAACAAAATTACGCTTTTTATATAACCCATGTTGTATTTTGTGTAACACAATAACATGTTTTGGTTCTAGGGTTAGTCGAGCTAGCTCCAAATTAATTTATAGACTTTTTGTTATGGGATAGTAACTCAAAGATATTTTACTTTTTAAAAAATACATCTAATAGTTAATACGCTAAGACCTATCGGAATCTGAAAGAATATTAGTTGTAACGGAGACATATACAGACACGCAAAATAATTTGGAACTGCTTTTAAAACCATTTCGTATTTTCTACGTAACTCTACTATTACTGTCATCTTTCTGGATCTTAAAGTTCAAAGTTTTAATAATTGGTCGGTGTAAATAATATACCCTAAATAATGTTGACATAACACAAAATAAAGAAAGCTTCTACTATCTGAAAATGTCAGAACAAAATTCCCACAAAATCTCAACTAATCAATCAAAACCTCAAAACTTGTTGTACCTGAAAGAACTGTAAATATAGTTTATGAGATATGATGCAATTTATTAAATATCAGATTATTTACAAGTTGACAGGCAAACTAATAGAGAAACGAAATAAAGAGTTCAATATAAGTTTATTTGATTTTAAGAACAATACCCAAATAAATTCAATCAAACAATAAGTTTACAACACTTGTTGACGATAGTCAACTTCAAAACCAAAGGCTTGTAATGTTAATCGTCTAATCGGCACGCGATAAGATAATCGCATTGAGATGCACGAGGAAAACCAAAGTTCTATCAAAAGTCCATCGTGCCATACAGCCATCTCTGCACGTCACGAGAGGGGCTGGTGGATAAAAACCACTGTGGATCACCGACATACCGCAGTCGCCGCCACGGCCCGGACAGTCCATCAAAATGAGGATTCTAGCACTAACGGTGGGTGAAGTGATGTGAAGTGATGAGTGTACTGTGTTCGTTTACATGGATTTTTCAAACTAATCAGTGAAAAATTTATAACTAAATTTTTCGAGTTTTATTTTTGGGGTTGGCGCGGAGAATTTTTTTTCAAATATTATTACGAGTTTACCGGAGTAAACGAAGTTTTTTAAACTTTATTGCACAAAATACAATGCGTACAGTTTAAAAGACGAACGTAATGCAAGGAGCTTTGTCTAACAGTTAACCTAAATTATTTAATCAATAGGTCTGTAAAAAATTAAATAAAATAGTGTAAAAAATTAAGAAACCTACGGATTTTTCGGATTATTTTAGAAATACTTTTACATTTCATATACTTATTTTTTTACTACTTCATAATGAATTAATTATTACGTATGTGTGTACCACTTTTAAAAAAAACAGGGCTGTATGTTTAGAAATATAACAATAAATATAAATAAAATAAAATATTAGTGCTTTTCTACTACAATGAACATATATATTTTTTTTATGTTTCTTAAATCGAGGTGGCCTTTTGGTCGGAAAATCAATTCAAAGTTTTATATTACTGCAGGATAAGCACATACGCTAATTAAAAAGTTCATTTTTGTTGGTGTTCAATTCGACTCCTAAATTGATCATTGAACTATAATTGATACCTTTAACCTATATGATACTTAAGTATTTATATTTTTTCTTTAAAAAAATAAATTATAATTATTCAAATTTTGAATATACTTGAAGAAAAACTAAAGCAGTTTTCTTTTTAATTTAATAAATTATTAGATAGGATTGTTTTGTAATCTGTTAAATCGATTGCAATTTTTACTACAAACAACTTAAAATACAATTCACTCGTGAATAATTCATAACCATATATCATCAATTATTTTAAAATTAGAAATTGCATTAATTTAAATATAATTTTAAACTTAAAGAAATCAGAAAGCGAAACTTACAACAATTAATTTTGAATCCTAATGAGTTTCAATTATAATTAAATTGTTTATGTTTGTTTCAGTTGTGGGTGGTGCTGGCTGCTGCAGCATCACTCGCTGGACCGCTCAAAGAGGACCAAGCACTATCCAGAGAGAAGAGATCTCCAGGAGGATGGCACTCTCCTCCACCACAAGGAGTTTGGAAGAAAAAACTCGTCTGGAAGGAGGAGTGGAAGCAAATCTGGAAGACAGAGAAGAAGTTAGCGTGGCAGACTGAATGGCAGAAAGAGAAAGTGCCCGCGTGGAAAACAGAACAAGTCCAGCAGTGGAAAGAAGAACAAGTCCCAGCATGGAAAGTCGTGCAGAAGCCCATCTGGAAGGAGGTACAAGTCCCGATATGGAAGGAAGTGCAAGTGGTAGACTGGAAAAAGGTATGGAAACCAGTATGGAAAGAAATCCAGGTCCCTAAAACTATACAGGTACCCGAATGGAAACAAAACTACATCCCGGCGTGGGTGAAAGAGGGTGTTCCCGGAGAGAAATATTTAGGAAAGGACGACCATGGTTGGGAATACACCAGCCACGACCTCTGGAGGAAGAAGATGATCTGGAAGCCAGTATGGAAGAAAGTCTGGAGGACTGAGCAAAAGTGGGTAACAGAGAAGAAACTCGAATGGAAGGAAGAGTGGAAACAGATCTGGAGGACAGAGAAGAAACAAGCGTGGGCAAAGGAGAAGAAGCAAGAATGGGTAGAAGAGAAAGTGCAAGTCTGGAAGACTGTCAAAAGGGAAGTTTGGGTACCTGTACAAAAAAAAATCTGGGTTGAAAAATCGAAGCAAATCCAGGTACCAGTTTGGAAGTCCGTCGAAGTTCCCGCCTGGAAGAAAGTATGGAAACCAGTGTGGCAGAAGGTCTGGGTGCCGATTCATCACGAACACCACGGATGGGACTAAACATAGGTACGATCCATGACAAATTTGTACATATAATATAAATTTACATAGTCATTTGTTAACTAATTGTTACCGTCGATACCAAGTATTTTATTTGTAAATATGTTCAAATACTCAGATTTTATTTTTGGTGAGTACTTGAATTTCTGAGGCGTACGCGAAGGCGAATGCTCTTTTGGCTTCCAGCGAATTCCAAATTTTTCATGTTTTAAAAATGTTTCGCTTGCGAATGCGAAATACATTGGGCTTTGCGTGCGCCTTAGGAAGAGGATATAAAGTGTTATGGTTACCAAAAATGTGTACTAAAACAGTACTATATTCAATTTTATATCCACTTCTTACTGGACTTGTAGACTTTGGTCAGTTTTGATACATTTATTATTCAAAAGATTATTTTTTGAAATTTAATAACTGTTTCTTGTAATTTAAGTGATATAATGTTATTGGTCATTCCAAAATTGAGGCTTTATGAAGACTATATGCCTACCTCTGTTACAAAACAGAAGTAGCCATTTCACTATTTGCTTTACTCGAAATATCGATAATGTTTTCTAAGAAAGCATTTAATTTTATTATTATTGTTTATTTGTTTTGTTTTATTTAGACGAGGCTCAAAGTTCGGAACTCTTTCGGACGGTAATTACATGAGTATTTTTTATGCTTTTATTGTGACTTTTTTATAAGTCTTAGCAATATATGAGTTAAGAAGTCGATTGAATTTTATTTATTTGTAGAATTCCAGGATTGTACCTAATGCATCTGATTTCTTGACATAGGTATGAGTAAAACTTTTCGAATGTCAATTAAATTTTTGACGTGTTAGCTCGTAAAACTTTTGGTTTATTAATGAGTAAACACCTTAATTTGTTTGGTTTTTAAGGAAGTTCTCAAAAACAGGAAGATATTTATATTAGGGATTGCATTTTCCTAATAGAAATTTTTAGTAGAGAACTATGACGAAACAGACTAATAAAATCTATTTACATGTGTTTGTAAAAGAAGATATTTAAAATGCAGTCTATCAAATTTTTTTCTCTTTTCATAATTTTCAACTGGTTCTTTGCCTTCATGGCATGGTCGAGAAATCTTAACGTTTTCCTCGTGATTCTGAGTTCTATTATATACCCAATAATATTGACTATAGGATAGGATAATATATCTACCGGACCTCAGATGGGAGGTGGTAGAAGACAGAAGAGGAACATATAATATTGGATAGAGAGGCGATTTTGAAATTTAACAAAACTCGAATATCTTTTCAGGTACCAATAGAGTTAGTGCGGGGTCAATAAGATAAATATATATTTTTATGTATCTACCACGACTAGAAGCGTACCCTGGGTTCTGAAGCTTAACTAGAAAACACGTTTAGAAGATGAAAAATAATAATACAGTGCTTAGGAGCTTTCTCGATCTATGCCGATAACAACAACCTATAACAAATCTTCCAACCCATGTATAGCGTCGCCTGTCAATCTCTACATCCTTTCATTTGTCGATAAAATAACAATAACATTAATAACGCCCTCGTTTGACACTTCAACTTCTTAACATAAATTTTCTTTCATTCATCAGCTCTACCTTATCAAGACCTTTGGATGTCAACTATTAACTTAACAGAAATTCAGCAGGACCACTATACACTCACACCAGGGTTCGATTGTTCAAGTATCCCACTCGATAATATGATTAGCAAGATCACTACTATATCGTCAAACAAACCATGAACTTCTCCAAAGGATCTATGTTTGATCTAGGTATTATCCCCGCGCAAGACTCTCAGAAGCTCGTATGATAAAGGTTTTGTGGTAAGTATTAAATAGATTGCAGGCCTACAGCTGGATTTATATTTATAAATATTATTATTAGCTTTAGCACACAGAGACGTTAACTTAAGCAAATTATTTTTTTAACAAAAAATATTAATGCCTCGTTCATCTTCAAACTAAAATAAAAAAACACATTCTCCATCTTCTTCATGAAAGAAGAAGAGATTCTCCATCAGAGGAAGCATATTTAAATATTTACTCATTATATAAGATTAACATAAGCAAATCAATAGACGAAACTCCTTAGTTTAACTAAGATATAATTTACGTCTCCGAGTGCAGCTGTAAGATGAGATAAACTTAAACCCATTTCCAGGATTTGACCTGAACTGGATGACCAAAACATTACTAATTTGGTGAGTAATAACTGTTATGAAAATGAAAGTATGCCACAGGGCTCCGGATGACTGACGTAAATATCATTTGATACGAAAAATGACACACTAAGAATTTGGGCATGTAGGTAGAATGTATGTGTGTATGCCCACAAAATACATGAATGTTCAATAGTGTGCCTAGGAGGAAGTAGCTAACCTAAATCTTAATTTTCTACTATTGGAAAGTGTTCATAATATTTTACCTCACCTTCTCAAGATCGAGAAAGTATGGGACTCAAGTCGCCTTAAGTAAAGAATTTTTTGAACGCATATACCTACTTAAATAATAAGATATTTCCTAGGAAAGGTTGCAGATTATAAAGTTGACATCTGCATTTTGTTTGATTTTCGAAAATAAACGTTAAAGGCAAAACCAATTTACTTAAACCCATAGCAACAGCACCAAACACGCATATATAATAAAATCCAGATATATCACCAACACTTTTATTATTTTACAAATATCACTTATTAACTCATAAATCAATTAACCACTTAAATCACTATGTACCTATGTAATCTATCGCTAACAAGTTAATATTCTCCTCGATACTTCTTGCTTCCACTCGGGCTCGATCAAGAATGACCCACAGTCCTAATAAATTGTTTTTGACAAATCTCAACAACCATCCCTCCTATATATTTGTTTTTAGTTTAACAGCCAATCAATACAATTCCTCTTTAAGTATTTTAAACAATAGTACATATTTAATATTTTACTAATTTAATTAACAGATGAGTTTATTAATTTATTATGATAAGTTATAAAATGAATTACAAAATAATTTCTACACACTAAATTAAAATATTTATACATTAATTACAAACTTCCGGTAGTAATAATGAACGAATGATTAGTTCATATTTAGACATTGGTTCATCGTTGATTCACTATAAGTATAATCACATTTATATAAAAATAAAATACATTAATTTGGTATTATATTAGTTCATAATTTAGAAATCACAACACTCGGCCATCCGATTGCGGGCTTTCTCCGGAGCACGCTATAAATCACAACACTAGCAATACATGATAATTATAGTTACCAATTTAAAAAATAAAATAAATAGAAACAACAATTAAATTCTATTAATTCTGCAACAATACTTCAATATTTAGATAAATAGGATGTCAAACATTACCTGTGTTATTTATTAAGTTTACTCAAACTTTAATTACAATACAACTTCTAATTTATAAGAAAAATCGAAGTACATTTTCATAAACTAAGGTATCATTCTTATTACTAAATACATAGTTATTTTTTTGATTCAGCCTCACTATCAGAGCTAGATGAGGATTCAGAACCAGAAGATTTGTGTAGCTCCAAAGCTTGATTATTAATCCAAGGTCGCATTCTATCCGCGGCCACAACACTATCGTATCGTCTTGTACCAAACCCTGGTACATTTACAATTTGGTATCTGTCGTTACCTAAACATCGCTCAATTTTGTAAGGACCGATAAATTTAGGCATTAGCTTTTTACTTTTTCCATCATTATTATAATTAATTTTTGTAATTTTTACTAAATCACCTACGGAGTACATAATGGCGGGAGATCTTTTAGAATCATAATATTGTTTTTGACGGTTTTGGCTCTCACGAATATTTTCTGAGGCCTGTTGCCTAATTTCATCTATTTTGTGTACAAATTTGTTCATTCCCCTGGTTAAAAATATTATCAACAGGGTTGTTAAACCTAACACCAAATAGTAGTTCTGCCGCAGACTTCTTTGTGGTTGCATTAACTGTGTTATTTATACCCCATTGGACTTTACCCAGTAGCTCGTCCCAGATTTTTCATCTTTTCCAGAGTTTTGAGTGGCTAAAGAAGTAAGAATGGTCTGATTGAACCTCTCCGCTTTACCGTTTGCTCTGGGGCAAGCAACTGCGTTAAGCACATGTTTGATTCCGTGGTTGGTACAGAATTCTTTAAAAAAGATGAGAAGTGAACGCAGTACCCCTGTCTGAAACTATTCTCGTAGGTATGCCAAAATCATTAAACAAATGTTGTAATACTTTAATAACATTTTTTTGAAAGATGGCTGGTGCATTTGCTAAACCGAACGGCATACGTTTAAATTCATAGTGGCCGTCCGGTGTAACAAAGGCTGTAAGGTGCTGACTGTCTTTGGCCATAGGTATTTGGTAGTAACCAGATGCTAATCTAAAGTAATAAAAAAATTGCTGCCACTTAAGTTCGAAATTTGGTCATCTATTATAGGGAGGGGATATTTGTCTTTAACGGTTTTATTATTTTCTATACACAATCTAGGCTCTCCATTTTTCTTTTTGACAACTAAAATGGGGCTTGCGTAACTAGACTCAGACTCTTGAACGATGTTATTTTTCATTTGATCATCTACCATATCCCTGACCTTTTCTCTTTCACTAAAGAACAACCTATAAGGACGATATACAACTGGAGTTTTATCATGAAGTTCAATATTCAATTCAACATTGTTGGCACATCCTAACTCACTTAGATTCTGAGCAAAACATTCCCTATACTTTTGCAATAAATTATAAAGACGATTAACCGTATCCTCATTTACGTCAGGACCCATTTTAATGTCGGATTTTTCAAGTGGTGTAATACTGTTATCATTACTCATACATGAATTAGTTGTACAGATTTTAATTTCAGCGACAGGGTTTACTCTCGCTATTAAAGTACCGGTTTTGAAAATCAACGGGTCAGACGCCAAAGAAGACACAAATATAATCGTTTTATTATCAACAATCTTGTAACAACCCGGATGTAGATGATACTCTTGATTAGGGCTTAACCTGATACTCCTATTGAGATAGACATTACCAGAAAAAGTTTCCTTACAATACGTTTCTACTAACCCACCCTTAACTATTGAGGTATCCTTACTAACATATAAACAAATAGATTTGTGATCATGTTGGTCGGCGAAAGGAGTGTGATAAAAGAACAGGGTATCTTTATCTTTAATTACTGTTACAGAGGGTAACTCGGTGAAATTCTGTCCTATCAATAACGGCGCAGGTAAAAACAAATCTTCGACGGCCAAAATAACTAATTCTGTTTCTACTTCGTCTAATTTAACTTTAACTGATGTCCTAAACTTTGGTCCGATTTTAGAATTACCGAATCCGTTTATAATTGGTAAAGGTCCATCAGATATCTCTACTAGATTCAGCATCTTTGCAATCGAAAATTTTATAAGACTACAGTCACTTCCAAAATCAATGTACGAGTTTAATTCGATACCATTTACATTAATGTTTTTAAAATATTTACTATTTGTATTATGTATAATTTCGCTTGTTAACGAGCCAAATTTAACTTATTACTAGGCTGATTTGCAGCACTATTCAAGTTTGGTAAAACATTAGAATGTATTTTTAAAACATTTTTATGGGCCGTCGAATTATTTTGACTATCACCGTGAAGGGGTTTGCGATTACAATCTTCAAAATTATGACCAATTCTATTACATTTAGCACATTTGATTAACGTTTTTGTACATTTAGTGTAAACATGACCACGCTCTCTACAATTAAAACACATGATATCATTTTACCTTTTTTGGTAAATCCGAGAATGATTTATTGTAAGTAGATGGACTATCACGTTTTTTAAAATTATTGTTATTCGAAAAGGTACTATGCGGATTCTCTTTTGTCAAATTAAATTGCTGTGATGCTAAATAACTTACTAAATCCTCTGGTTCTTTACATTGTAGAGCCTGTGCTCCATTACGAATAGAATGTTGTGTAATACCGTAAACTATACAATCAACAGCCTTTCGTCTTTCTATATAACGAGTAACTAAAGATAATTTATCATAAAAATAGTCTTTAAGGGTTTCATCTACTCGAGATTTACGATTCAACATTTCTTCTAACAACTTGCCAAAATTTTCTTCACTAGGAAAAGCCTTTCTAAGTTTATCCTGCCACTCTTTCCATGTAAATTTTAGGGACGGAAGAGATTCATACCATTTTTTCGCTAAACCAGTAAGCTTTTGGAGAGCATAGTGAATTACGTGTTTTTCATCCCATTTATAAATAACGGCACACTCGTCTACTTTCCTTAACCAACGTTCAATATCTTGAGATCTGTTATTGGGATCAAATTCGGGAACAACATTAGTAGAATTCATGCTCTTACTTGGACCATCCTGTAACGTAGTTATAATCTTCATGATGTCCTCAGCAGTTAGACCTTGCATGGTTCGTTTGCGTTTTCTTGGTACCTCATCTTCACTTTCGCTCGACGAAGACCTCCTGCTAGATCGTCGTCGCCGCGGGCGTTCTGGAGTGCCACTTTCATTCATTCCACCTGAAAATTTTTTTCGAGCGCTACATATTCTACTTTGTACAGTTTATTTTAAATTCTCTAATTCACGTAATATTGTTGCATAGTTTCCTCAATGTAATAAATACAGGGTTGGTTCAAATATTGTAAAACACTTTCATGGATAGCTCAAATGTCAAAAAAAAAAAACACATCTACATGCCCTGGCTCAAATATCTCCAAGCACACCTACATGGCTTGGCTTAATCTTTAAGCGCACCTACATGGCTTGGCTCAAATATCTCCAAGCACACCTACATGGCTTGTCCTAATCTCCAGGCACACCTACATGGCCTGGCTCAAATATATCCAAGCACACCTACATGGCTTGGATTTATCTCCAGGCACACCTACATGTCCTGGTTCAAATATCGCCAAGCACACCTACATGGCCTGGCTCAAATATATCCAAGCACACCTACATGGCTTGGCTTAATCTCCAGGCACACCTACATGACCTGGTTCAAATATCGCCAAGCACACCTACATGGCTTGGCTCAAATATGTCTAAGCACACCTACGTGGCTTGACTTAATCTTTAAGCGCACCTACATGGCTTGGCTCAAATATCTCCAAGCACACCTACATGGCTTGTCCTAATCTCCAGGCACACCTACATGGCCTGGCTCAAATATATCCAAGCACACCTACATGGCTTGGATTTATCTCCAGGCACACCTACATGTCCTGGTTCAAATATCGCCAAGCACACCTACATGGCCTGGCTCAAATATATCCAAGCACACCTACATGGCTTGGCTTAATCTCCAGGCACACCTACATGACCTGGTTCAAATATCGCCAAGCACACCTACATGGCTTGGCACAGAATTATTGTTGCAAAATATAGACAGGTTTTTGTGTTTCAATTGTAACTATCATGTGCATAAAAACAAAAACAAACAAAGAAAGGCTAATGGTGATCATTGTTTATTGCGTCAGGATTATCGGGGAGTGCCCCGACCAAATCCCTTGGCAGCAAATATGCGTCACTACAATGAGAATCCAGAAATAATTTGCCTATCGCATCAACACAGTTACTACACCAATCTATGACTTGGATTCCCTTAATAAAATATAAAACATTTCAATCAAATTTTTCAAAAATCAATTTTCGAATTATAAAACAAATTTCTTTGGAAGTTAATGAAAATATTTAAAGCACTTACGGTTTCTTTTCGGCATGGCGCAGGCTGTATCCCACTTCTGAATTATAATAAAATCCAGATATATCACCAACACTTTTATTATTTTACAAATATCACTTATTAACTCATAAATCAATTAACCACTTAAATCACTATGTACCTATGTAATCTATCGCTAACAAGTTAATATTCTCCTCGATACTTCTTGCTTCCACTCGGGCTCGATCAAGAATGACCCACAGTCCTAATAAATTGTTTTTGACAAATCTCAACAACCATCCCTCCTATATATTTGTTTTTAGTTTAACAGCCAATCAATACAATTCCTCTTTAAGTATTTTAAACAATAGTACATATTTAATATTTTACTAATTTAACTAACAGATGAGTTTATTAATTTATTATGATAAGTTATAAAATGAATTACAAAATAATTTCTACACACTAAATTAAAATATTTATACATTAATTACAAACTTCCGGTAGTAATAATGAACGAATGATTAGTTCATATTTAGTCATTGGTTCATCGTTGATTCACTATAAGTATAATCACATTTATATAAAAATAAAATACATTAATTTGGTATTATATTAGTTCATAATTTAGAAATCACAACACATAGTACTATTATTAATTCTATGATAAAGATAACCATGCGTCGAATCTCATTTTTATTTTTCTTGGAACAATTCAAAAATCAACTTTTTCTCTTTGTATGCCTGACGGCGCAGCATGGCGCTCAGAATATTGTATTTCTTACATCTTTGTAACCCATGTCTGAGAAATGAATATATGAATTTGAATCTTGAATTCAGCTCTCTTCCGGCAAGTTTTCTTGAGGAGAAATACCACATCTTAAGTACCATTGTTATTTGTTATGAAGGTTTGTTTTCATATAGTTTGCTGCGACTGCTTCTGTTGTAATCCTTTTTACATAGAAACCAGACATACAGGAACATGACCTGAGATGTGTTAGTGGCCAACGCTGTCAGAATTTTCAAGCTGTCACAGCATAACGACTGCCATCTATCTATAATATAACAACCGGGGCCAACGGCATAACGTGCCTTCCGTAGGATGAAGGAGCACGTGATATAAAATGCCATTAATGGGGATTAATATGGGCTGCGTTTTACGCAGACGCAATCGGGGCCTACGGATATCGGTATGCCAGATGGATTAACAATGTGCGGAAGGTTGCAAGGGGCGGCTTATACTGAGCGGTTCATAAGTAGTTTGGAGGACCGCACAGCTTATAGACTCCTATATGTAGTCACATATTTAGCAGTGAGGGAGCTATGAAGATGATGAAGAAGAATCGGTACAGATACGCGCTCTTCGCTCTGCTATCGAGGCAGAAATAAGAGACTGATGTTCCCTTAACCAAGCAGGCGCGGCGTTAGACAGCTCACAGATTACCACCTGACTACATGGTCAGATGACCTGAAGAAGATCCCAATCGAGACCTGGATGAAGATCGCTGCCAATCGGTCTTTATGGAATGTTTGGATGCATTTGGATGTAAACCTGTAGCTGGAGTGCTATTTTTGAAATGTATGACGCAAAATAGGCAAGTCGTAAGTATGATTTTTGTTCGACAACGCATAATTTTCGTTCGATATCGAATAATTTTTGTTATGAATTTCATTCGACATATATGTCATAGATTTCTTTCTTTCTTTCTTCCTCTCTTTTTTTTCTTTCATCTATCTTCTTATTTATATATATATATATATATGTAAAGAAAAGAGTATATAATCCTTTCTTTAAATACTTTTTAGTCAATACCAGAGGTAAAGAGATTTGAATTGGATTGACAGCATACAGAAAACCTGTCAAAGTAAAAATAAAAAGTATGGTGAGAATTGCATTTAATTTATATTATTCAAAGAAACTATTAAAATAGAGAATAGGAAATAATAAACGTAAATGTTGTTTCTTTGATAATTTAATTTCAGGTATGTAGTACATACAAAATAATAGTGATTGAATTTAGTCGATGTATTTTGTACTTTTATTACTGAATAAAACTTTGATAATTTAATTTCAGAGCAACACATTGGTTTATTTAATTTATTCAAAATATTGATTCATCTTATAAATTGCGGATTGACAAATTTGAAAATAAGGATATTCGAACTAGAAAAACAAGTCGATGTTTTCATTATTGACGAAGAAAACTTTAGGTATGATTTTTTGATCGGATTGGATATAATTAAAAAATTCAAATTAACACAAACCGAAAATTTAGAAATTAAACAGAAAATATGCCTAAGTAATAAGACAGGAATTACTCCAGTAAATGAAAAGAATGATACTTTGAAGTATAAAAATGAAGAGAACTACACATTGAAAAACTATGAGGTAAATTTCAATGAACATGTCAAGGAAGGTGACTTTGAGATACAAATAGATAATTTGGATGGATATGAAAAAGAAAGAATAATTGGACTAATTGATTAATATAAATCAGTTTTTGCAAAGGACAAATACGATATAGGGACAGTAAACGGGTATGAAGCTAGAATAGACTTGTTAGTAGACAGATATTGCTGTAAAAGACCTTATAGGTGCACAGTGGAAGATAAGAAAGAGATAGAACAACAAATAGCAAAATTACTTGAAAATGAGCTAATAGAAGAATCTTATAGTCCATTTGCAGCACCAGTAACTTTAGCTTTTAAAAAAGAAGATAACAAGAAGTCTAGGTTGTGTATAGACTTCAGAGATTTGAATAAAATTGTAATACCTCAAGCTCAACCATTCCCTTTGATTGAAGATTTAGTTCTGAAGACTCGAAATTGCAATTTGTACTCTACTTTTGATATTAATTCTGCATTTTAGTCTATTCCATTACGTGTAGAAGACAGGAAAAAGACGGGATTTGTGACACAAGACGGACATTACCAATGGACTTGTCTACCTTTTGGTTTAAAGACTTCCCCGGCAATTTTCCAAAGGGTATTAAGTAATATATTGAGGAAACATAGACTGACTGATTTTACAGTTAACTATATAGATGATATTCTTATTTTTTCTAAGAACTTTGAAGAGCATGTTAATCATTTAAGAAGATTATTGGAAGCGATTAAAAAAGAAGGAATTAGGTTGAAGTTTACAAAATGCAAATTTGCATCTAATTCAGTCAAATACTTAGGACAATGTAATTCAAAATAATTCTGTCAAACCATTGAAGGATAATGTAACATCGATAAAGAATTTTCCTGTTCCAAAATCTCAGAAGAATATTAGACAGTTTCTTGGAAAAATTAATTTTTATCGTGAGTATATTCCAAAATGCTCGATAGTTTTAGAACCATTACATAACCTACTCAGAAAAAACCAAAAATTTATTTGGACCGAAGAATGCCAGAAATCGTTTGGAATTATTAAAAATCTGTTATGCTCTCAACCTGTTTTAGAAATTTTTGATCAAGATTTGCCAATAAACATTTATACCGATGCCTCAATAGAAGGCGTAGGAGCAGTCTTAAAACAAGTACAACTCGATGGAAAAGAGAAACCTGTAGCACATTTTTCGAAAAAACTTAATGAAGCACAAAAGAAAAAGAAAGCTATATACCTTGAATGTTTAGCTATTAAAGAGGCAGTAACGTACTGGCAATATTGGTTGATTGGAAAATCATTCACAGTATATTCAGATCACAAACCATTAGAAAATATGAATTTAAAATCAAGAACTGATGAAGAACTAGGTGATTTGACATATTACTTATCACAATATGACTTTAAAATAAAGTATTCTCCGGGAAAGACAAATCTAGAAGCAGATTGTCTTAGCAGAAACCCAGTATTGGAGTCAAATACAAACAATGATGAACAGTTAAAGGTGGTAAATTTAATTAAATTGAGAGAAATTATACTAGATCAAGAAAAAAACAAAAAAATTCTATGCTGTAATAAAAAGAATTTGATTAAGAAACACAAAATATATTTCAAAAAAGTAGGTAGAAAAGAAAAAATCATTATTTCTGAAGAATTTAGTTTGGATTTTTTGAAAAAAGTGCACAAGTATATGTGTCATATTGGGATTGGACAAATGATAAAGACGATAAGCCCATTTTATACAGCTGAAAATTTGTCGAAAAACATAAAAGAGATTTGCAGAAATTGTGTTATTTGCATCAAAAACAAATCAAGAGGATGTGATAAATTTGGTTACATGTCTCATTTAGGTCCTGCCACTAAACCTTTTGAAATAATTTCAATGGATACTATTGGGGGTTTTGGAGGTTCAAGATCAACTAAGAAATATCTACATTTACAAGTGGATCATTTTACCAGATATGCATTTATTCTTACATCAAAAACACAAACTGCTGATGATTTTATAAAACTTGTTAGAAATATAACAGACACTGAAAACATTGGCGTTATTCTAACTGACCAATACCCCGGTATAAATTCATATGCATTTAAGAAGTTTTTGAAAGACAAACAGATACCAATTATTTTTACAGCTGTAAATGCGCCATTCTCTAACGGTTTGAATGAGAGAGTAAATCAAACTTTAGTAAATAAAATAAGATGCAGAATAAATGAAAGTGAAAACAAAAGAGCCTGGACAACCATTGCTCACGAATGCATAGATAAATATAATGAAACCAATCACTCGGTTACTGGTTTTGCACCGGCTTATCTTTTATATGGTACGCATGTAACAATGTTGCCCAAAGAATTGAAAGAAAAGAACTCATGTGATGACTGGATAAGAGACAAGAGAATCGCATTTGAAAATACAAAGAAGTCACATGATTATAATAAGAAATTATATGACAAAAAACCGTAAATATTGGGATTTCAAAGTTGGAGATATGGTTTATGTAGAAAATGGAAACAAGTTAAATAGAAAGAAACTAGATGAACTGAAAATTGGACCATATAAGATTATTGAAAAAATTTCCAACTCTATTTAGAGTTGATATAGGTCACAAGAAAATAGAATCAACACTTTTCCACATTACTAAACTTATTCCAGTTCTCACATAAGGTGATGAAGATAGCAGTAATATAATGAAAATTTTATTGAAAATTTTCTACCCTATGGGGGGAGATGTAAAGAAAAGAGTATATAATCCTTTCTTTAAATACTTTTTAGTCAATACCAGAGGTAAAGAGATTTGAATTGGATTGACAGCATACTGAAAACCTGTCAAAGTAAAAATAAAAAGTATGGTGAGAATTGCATTTCATTTATATTATTCAAAGAAACTATTAAAATAGAGAACAGGAAATAATAAACGTAAATGTTGTTTCTTTGATAATTTAATTTCAGGTATGTAGTACATACAAAATAATAGTGATTGAATTTAGTCGATGTATTTTGTACTTTTATTACTGAATAAAACTTTGATAATTTAATTTCAGAGCAACACATTGGTTTATTTAATTTATTCAAAATATTGATTCATCTTATATATATATAAACAGATTTCAAATTTTTAAGTTCGACTCACGAAAGGACCCTGCGTTCTCCAAACAATTTGACTTGCCACTCCCTCTCACCATACTGGGTTTTACTCCAACTCTTTCGCCGTCACGGCTGTCAGACTCTGGAACGCGCTACCTGAATCAATTAGGAAAGCCTCCAGCCGTGGGTTTCAAAGATCTTGTTTACACAGCTGAGTGATGTGGGAATCTAGTTGCCGCATATGTTGTTTATTTTGCATTGCATTTAAGTATATATTTATTGTTTATGTAGGTATATTGTAAATACGTGTTTATATTATACTAGCGACTTGGTACGTACTTCGCTACGTATGAAGCGATAAATGAAGAACCGCTCAACCGATTTTGTGCAAACTTTACATAAACCATCTACTAAATAATCCGAACAAAGCCTAAACATTTGGTTTGGATAGGTGAGCCCGTTTCTTGAGTTATAAAATTACAACGAAAAGTCGCATTGATTTATATAAATATATATAGTTGTAAGTATATGCTATATATATATTTATTGTATATTTTTGTATGTTTTTCTGTTAATTTAACTTTATTTTACACCCACATAAAGCTCTCTGCTTGACTCAAAGGTTGGCTGTTAGATAATGCTTTTAGTATTAAGTCCACCTATTGTGCTTTACAATTGTGTTTGTACAATAAAGTTTAAATAAATAAACAAATAAAAAGAACAAGGGTAACTGATTCATCAACGCCCAGCCTAAACCATAAAAGTTATAAAGGTGAAATTTGGACAGAAGTTTTATGTTATTCCATAGAGCTCAGATAAAGGTTTTTTTGAAAATTCATCCCCTAAAGGGATTAAACGGGGGCCCAAAGTATGTATGAGGGAAGGAGATTAGTTAATCCAATTCATTCGAAACTTCACAAGATTATTGCTTTTGATAAATTTTTAAATTCGTGTTTCAGGAATTTTCTGAATTCTCCCTATTAAAGGGGGAAAAGAGGGATAAACCCTGAAAATGCAAAAACTAAACGATCACTGGTCTGTCAGTGAATTATGGCATTTGAACTGTTTCAATCAAGAGGTGCACTAAGAATGGATTTTCCAAAATTCAAATTCAAAAGAGTCAAACGGGGATCCAAAGTATATATGGTGGAAGGAGATTAGGTAGTAGTCCGTTTCATTCGAAATTTCACAAGATCATTTCTTTTGATAAATTATTTGTTACCTGTAATCCCTCAGAAATGATAATGAAAGTTATCAAACGAAGAGAAAGCGTGTGAAATTACAAACTGTGTTTAATATTGTTTACATGACCGCCGATATCCGCGGGGAGGAGAGTTTCGTGCGCGTAATAACATATAAAAAAAATTTACAATATATTTTCGATTTTTTACAAATAATTAATAACTTACACGCTTATATAGACATAATTGTTAATATGTGCGGATCATAAATTATCTGTTCAAGCGTGAGTTGTATTGGTACAAAAAAACCGTTCCGTACCATCAAAGGGAATAAATAGCATCGAAACCGAACTACAGAATGAAAAGTTAGGAATGAAAGCGATGAAAAACATAATTGTAAAGAATTATTCAGGGTTTTATTTTACAAATAATAAAAAAAAATCTTATAAGTTTGAGTCCGGCAGGGGTGATGGTATTATGCTCGACCGCCGCAAAGGGAAGATCTTCCCGCCAGGCGAGATGGTATGCCTGGGGAACCGCGGCTCCGACGATGTTCTGTCAGAGGTTTTATATATGCTCCAATCCTCAGAAACTTCAATTGCGCGATTTAGCCCGCCATACTAATTTTTGTGTTTTGTATGGGAATTACTGTTTTTCTGTTTAGCGCCATCTGTTGCGTCGGTGGTGTAATTATATGTTGTGCGAATGTGTCGCCACAAAGTCAACACATTTTGACCAGTATCTTCTAAATAGTCTTTTAATCAGTCATCATACACACTCATCACTAAAACCACAGCATTAAATTTTACCTTTTGTGTAATATTATTATTGTGTGCGATTTAGAAAAAATATCCATGTCGAACATATTGACTTGTTAAAAAGTCACCAAACTCCCAGACTACAGTTAAAAAGTCGCCAAGCCCAGACTCAGGTTGTTCAACCTGTACACTATACGGTCGCCGGTCAGGTATGCGTTACGTCACAGATCTAGATTCATGTGACATTATGAAGCTTATCTCCCAGCTTTCACTTATTCTAAACTTCAGGTATGCATGTTTTTGTTAAGAGGAAGGATGCTAAAAATATTTTAACAACATTTTGTGTGAACCGACAGACCTATGCATATTTGAATATCGGTTACCACTATTACTACTCGAAAATGGCAATATTCTTCATTTCTCGTAACTAACATTTTATTAGAAGGAATTTCCTCCCTCGTACACTGCGATTGTGGAATAATACCTGCCATGGTTTTCTTAAGAGATTACAACATAGGAGCTTCGAGGAGGGTGTAAAAAAATATTCACGGTCGGCAACGCATTCGCGACACCCTTGGTGTTATAAGCTGCGGTGTCCACTTACCATCAGGTGGGGTGTAGGTATGCCTGTTTTTCTACTTAGTAGTTTCAAAAAACTCCGAGCAAAATCTAGTCGGTGCAATTTGTTTATGTAACTACATATATTTCACAATTAAAATACATTCTACTAGTTGTTTCCCGCAGCTCCGTCTGCGTCAAAAAGTAGGCCATGTTTGACCCCGGGTCTTCAATTATATTCCTACCAAACATTAAATCTGTTCAGCGGTTTGGCCGTGAAAGCGTAACAGACAGACAAACAGACAGACAGACTTTCGCATTTATAATATTAGTATGGAAGTATGGATTTTAATATATTAAAAATGCATGGCAAAGAACATTCGCCTTAAAAGGAATAATTTGACTGCCAAAGACACTGTAATAGGTTGTGCCATCAACTGCCATCCCGCCTTTGATTCATTTGTTTGTTTGTATGACCGCTGCGCATACGCAAGCTGTGATGACTTGCAAAGGTTTACAACACAACATTTATTAGAAAAAATATTGTAAGTACGTACCTAAAGGGCCTTCTGATTCGCAGGACTCTTTTATAATTTCTTTTAATCCGATTTTATGTACCATTAATCGTACTATTGAAATATATTGTTCATCATCATCATTATTATTATCAATTTATGAAAAATATTTTTCCACTCACTGGTACCATTGATGATACTGAGCAAAGAGCAACGAAACCGGACAAGGAATTAAACAAGTTCCTTTCTCAGTGGTACTAAGCCATTCCAATTCCCATATAACTAACATGAATTAAATAGTGCCAATAGTGGTACTACTGGAAAATTTTGTCCCACTGGTACCACTAATGGTACTAAGAGTTCCTATATCCGTCCGCTATTGATCACGATACTACCATACCACCTAAGATGCAATATAAGATCTCAGATAGAGCTCGCTGGTTCACTGTAGCCGAACCAAGGCTTCTTTCAGGCTGCCTCATCATCTGACACTGCCTAACAACTGCCATCTAGCGATAAAAATCGAGACCAACGGCTTTCGAAACATGAAGAAGATCAATATAGTAATGAGACTAGCGACCATTCCAGTAGCGGTCGTGCTAACCTTCGCTAAATACGCTTTACAAGCGCGCATGCCCTCTCGGCTATCGAGCTTCAACTCCCTTCTCTATTCTACTAGGAGGAAAAAATAATATGGTAATTCTTGGAGCTGTGTTCTTGTCAGTGGAGCAGCCTGGAGCCTCTTCCATTCCTCTCGATTGTAAGCGAGATCCTTATCGATAACAAGAGTTCCAAACACTTGAAAAAGAAAAGCATTTTGAAAGTGATTGAAAATAGAAGGAACATGTTAGGGCATATGATACGACACGACGATTTCATTGAAAACATAATCGAAGGAAGGTCCAGGATATATATTAAAGACATAGACCATTAAAGCAAATTATTCAGACTTGAATAAAATATTATTCGTTAGATGGATTTTTTTATCTTTTACTCATTAGTACAGATTGTACTAAGCAGTTGCTTACTTTAATAAAGGTTTAGTATAGATTCTCATTTGAGAATTTGCAGTCATGTGTACTCCGTATATTCATATCCATGTATAGAATAATTTGGAATAATTGTATATATCCATAGATTATAGGTAACAAGTTCTTTCTCAAGTTCAAATCATGATCTATGATACACTCTAGATAGCGAAAGGTACAAGTGCCATTGTAATGTTAAAGCAAGTTAAGCAAGCCAGGGCGTGGCCGCGACTTTGATTAGTCGCCGCAACTTGTAATGTCATACCAGTGATCGGATAATCGGGCGCTAATATACCTAAACTTATCTTTTATTCCCGCGAAAGAATAATATTAAGTTACTTTTAATTATTTTCCGAAATTTGTTCAATCCCGGGAATGCGGGTTACTATTGATTTAGGAAGGACTACCATATTATTATTTCAAGGAGTGAAGTTTAGGTATATAAGAGCCCGGTTATTCGATCACCATAACCCAAATCTATGGAGTGCCAATGAGTCGCGGCTGCAAAAACTAGATGGCTCCCGTAAAACTAAGTGACGACAATGTGATGAGAAGATTGGAAAATACCTTTTGTGGTACCACCGAACGTTCGTAAGAAGCGGCGAAAAGAGTAATGGTACGGTCACGTCTTGCGTAAAACGAAAACATAAGTCGGGAACAAGTGTCTGGCCATGCCTCCATCCGGGGCCTGGTAGAAGAGAGCGTGCCCAAGAAGAGCTGGCTTCACGTCGCAAGGCAGGATATGCATGCGTGCTAATGGACTCTTTGCCAAGGATTCCGAAGATCGGCCGAACGGAGACGTTAAGTAGAAAAGCGGAGAGTAAGTTATTCATAAATTGTGGGTTACAGAATCAATTACCTGGAGCCCAATCGAGCTAAATATAAATAACGTAAACGTATTTACCAAAACCAAACCACAACCGCGAGGGCTATTTATAAATTACTAGCTGTTTCCTGCAGCTTCGTCTGCGTCTAAAAGTAGCCTATGTTTGATCCCGGGTCTTTAACTATATTCATACAAAATTTCATCAAAATCCGTTCATCAGTTTGGCCGTGAAAGCTATCAGACAGACGGACCGACAGAATTTCGCATTTATAATATTAGTATGGAAGCAAAATCGTTCGGCTCGCCTATTATGTCTCCTATACTCTCGCAGTTAGCCTACAATAACTAAAATATGTTTAGTCATTTCTATCTTACTTTTAATTTACGTGAAAGAACGATTTTAGTTAAATTGGATTTATCGAACGTTCGCATTTTTTTATTTATGATTAAGGAGATTAGTACTTACTTGCGAAATAATCGCGTTTCGTCAATGTCCCACACATTCTACGACGACATAGGGATTTAAATGCTAACAGGAAAAGTCTTAGATGGCAATAACAATATCCTCAGACAACGACAAAATTAAAAATTATCCTACTGTTACACATTTTCAGAACATAGACCTTAAGTACAATCAGCAGCCCTTATAAGGCCGGTTTTAATAAGCGTTCTTCACCCAGTGCCCTCGAGGGAAACCGGTTTCATTGTGGTTCCACGTACCCAGGATTTCAGATCAGTAGATCGATTCCGCAACTGGTAACCAGACTGGATGAAAGTGACAGGGTTCTGGGTTAACAATGTATGTTAACTGAATGCTTGTCCAATAAAAATGAATTTATGGCCTAGAGGCGCCTATTTTACTTTAGTAATATTTTATTTCTGTATTCTCATGGTGCAATAAAGAGTTTTTATTTATTTATTTCCTATTCTTAGCTTATTAGAAAAGCGAAAGTAAGTTTGTTCGTTTGTTACTTCTTCACGATTTATCTTCAAAATCAATGTTCCTGAAATTTCGCATACTAATAGGTATGGAAACGAACATAAGCTAACTATTTTCACGGAAAAATTACCGATCCCGTGGGATTTATGTACGCGTGTAAAACGACAGGGCAAAGACTGTCACGAAAGTTTTTTTTCTAAGGTAACCGAGAAAAAATAAAATTATACAAGGTGGATTTTTAGTGCAAATTTTTAGAGGTGTGGTTTATTAAGTCCAAAAAAAGTACTCATAGTTAAATTTTAAAAATCTGCACCCTCGTCTTTCGATTTTTTCGAAACTACTAATACTACTGAGGTATTAAACAATATATTTACAATTAATAATTCTGTTTTTTCATCAAAGTCAGAAGATGTTGTGTCCCACAGCTGGGCAAAAACCTCACCCTTTTGTCGCCATTCCTATCTCCTTAGAGTTTCTTGCATCTAATCCAGCTGGAAACTGTCAAATTGTCGCTCCATCTTCTCTTTCTTCTTCCTATGGTATTTATTTGGACATTACAACAGATATAAATATTCAAATGAAAGACATTTATTGGTATATCACAAGTAAACATATAAAAATTAAAACTAACTATCCTATCTAAAAATAATAAATACAAAAAAACTAAATGTAATCTAAATTGGGTCCCCTGGGCAGAGTTCCCATCACGCAGGCAGCATTCCCGCGTTGGACAGCAATGGCTATTCTCTGAGCGAGAAAGCTGCCCGCGCGAGTGTCACCCGTTGCCTCTTTTAGGCGTCTACTGATCTCCCTGTGAAGACCCCGCGCACCGGTGCACCACGGGCCTAGTAATATTCAAATGATTCACAACAACTATTTCATACGACTATCTTCCTTGTTCATAACAAAATGAATAAAGAAGCTTAATTTTTCATTCAAGGCGAAAATAATTATGAAAACATGAAATTGGCCATTGTTTGTGTTATCACAAATGATAATCGTATCATGTTTGGCTATTGTTCCTTCTCAAATTACCGCCAGGATGGTATCGACGTTTTTTTAAAAAACTTAATTGTTTACATTTAGTTGCGAGCGGAAAAAACCTTAGTCATCTATTGATATGAAAATTCTATCTAAGAATTTTATCTAAGAATTTATAACCATAACCAATAAATTTTGATGAGTATGTCTGTCTTTCTGTCTGTTTCTATCCCTGTGTTTGCTTTCAGGGATTAACTGCTCGACAGATTTTGATGAAATTTGACATGAAAAATATCCGCTAAATCTAACCCTCGAGGGATTGTAATGGGTGGCAAAAGTTTCTAATAAAATATACCGATCGTATTATAGGATCTACCAAAAAATATAGTAATGATAATGATGATTCTGTGCTTCGGAAGGCACGTAAGCCTTGGTCCGGGCTGTAATAAGGTTGTCGTGAAAGGACTCACGTCAAAGCTCAAAGGCCATAATGCGGTACAAAAAAACTCTGATACCAGGGTAGGCCATTTTATTTTAAAAAAAAATTATTTCGTATTACAAATTTGAGTCACTGAATTCGAAAACAGTTAGAAGTTTTTGAATCCGTTCAATTTTAAATAAGTTATAAGATTTTGAAATCCTGTGGAAAGGGAAATCGTCAAGAAACAAGAAAAGGACGCACATAATGGCGGAGTGAGGTCACTGCCACTTGATTTCGTGCGTACAAAAGACATAGACGTCCCCACAAAGCTTCCATTTTTCTTCATCAGAAAACTTTAAATGCTAATTACTGCTTAATTAATTACCAAATTTGTTGTTGTTTTCAGAATCGGTTACTTTTTAGTGTATGTATTGTTCCGTATAAAAATCTTTTTAAAATGTGAACCCAGTCAAGTATCCTAAAAACCCACTCGACATGAATGAATGAATCGAAAACCTCAACTTGATTAAAGTTATTATAAACTAGCTGTTTCCCGCAGCTCCGCCTGCGTCCAAAAGTACTACAACTATATTCATACCAAATTTCATAAAAATCCGTTCAGCGGTTTGGCCGTAAAAGCGTAACAGACAAGACAGAGAGACAGACAGAAAAACAGACAGACTTTCGCATTTATAATATTAGTATGGATATGGATGTAGGCTAATTAACCACCGTCTTTTAAGTACGGAAAAGTATAGAACATCTGCAAGACTTTAAAAATGACATAGCAACAAAGCCGAGTTAAACAATAGTCGCTTTCGCTCACGATACAATTAGAAACATGCCAAGAGCGCTGCATAAGGTTCCGTAGGATTTTCTATTTATTAATTTTATAGCTGACAAAAAATCTTGCTCATAACATGTACTAGGAAAATATTGTACATCCTATCCCTGTGCTATCCATGATACCAACTGCATTGCACAACCAGTTGCACCACCGGTACATGCAATAGCAATCTAAAGTAAGACTGTGACATCTAAAAATAAATAAATACGTACAAGTTATAATGCAATTTTTACCGCGTCCTACAAAAAAGATTATTCGTATTATTTGTGTACTTGTATTTTCAATCTGGAACTTAGCTTAAGAAAAAGTCATCTGGAGAATGATTTAGGTAAGTTTAGGTTTGGTCTGGAGTTGGTTTTATCTCCAATGAATGAACGAATGAATGAATAATTTTATTTCAAGAAACTTGGTCTCACGGGGAAGATTAGCACCTATCTAATTCAAACCAATTCATTCAAATGATGACCAGACAAATTCATAAGTAGATACTAAGTATCCTTAATAGACGTGTCATTTTTGAAACCACAACCACAGAATAGTTTAAATTACTTACCACATCTAGGCATTATGAACTGAATAAATTATCAAATCTATTTGGAAAACATCCAAATGAAACCGAGTTATCATAATAAACATAACTATAAAAAAAAAATTGATCACTTAAGTGCAGTTCGCATTAAAAATTGCCTTAATTATTTTTTACTAGCGGTTTCCCGCAGCTCCGCCTGCGTTTTAAAGTAGCTTATGTTTGACCTCGGGTCTTCAACTATATTCATACCAAATTTTATCAAAATCCGTTCAGCGGTTTGGCCGTGAAAGCGTAACAGACAGACAGACGGACAGACAGGCAGACTTTCGCATTTATAATATTAGTATTGATTAAACTACTGTACCTACAAAATTTAAATTAACTTCAACGAAAGCTCAAAAAATTTGATAACAGAATATTATAATAAAAAATATTTTAAAGAATCTAACCAAAAAAATAATAATACTAAAACTTATAAAAAAAATATCATGTGACCACATTAGTTTAATTTAATTGTGATGCTTTGTGGAACCCTAAAATATTAAGTTAATTACTTTTAAACTGTCAGAGTTAATAAATAGCCTATGATTTTTAAGCATACACAAAAGCCTTTGCCCCTTACACATAGCCCTCTACTGTGAAGCCTCGCGACTGCTTAATTTAAAACTTTTTCAATAACTTCTTTCATTAGAAGTTCGTTTAGATCAAACACAGCAGAATCTTTGATCTACTTTTTGAATTTAGACTGGATTTTTTTAAAGCATTTTTTTTTTTATTTGAGGAGTACATTTTAGCCTAAATGGAAATTGTTTTGGTGCAATATTAACTGCATTTTTCTCAATATTTTAGGAGCTTACCCCCGTATTCTTAAACATAACCTTAAGAACCTCCTTCACCCAAACTCATTGGAGGGCGCCTCAAGAAAGTCCTTGCCCTTTCCTTGAAAACGATATTATTAATTGGTTGCTTGAGCAAACTCCGATGAGAAATATACAGGTTATAATAACAATCCGAAGCACAAAAATTGAATAAATACAAAATAATAGAGTAAAAAATAAACAAATTAAGTAGGTAACTAGGCGAAAAGTGGCAGAAAACTGATTTATAACCACTTTCAAGGCCGCCTCTAGGTACCTCTCGACCAACCTTATATTTGATAGTTTGATACTCACCTCCAATAAGGAATCTCCTTAAGTCAAGGAAGCTAGTGACGACTACTCATACCAATGAGTTGGAGTAAGGTAGAGTCGAGTTTGAGAAAACGTTTGAGAATATGGGGTCAAACTATTATAAGTCTGTTTTGTGAACCCATAAAAACTGTTAGGAATGCCATTACAGTCTAATTATCTTTAAATGAAGCTAAAATTTGGCAACTGGGTATTTTACTATTGTCAACGCAATTATTAAAATTTGATTGGGAGTGGAGTCCCGGGGAGCTGCTGTATTTTCAACCGACTACGAAAATGAAGAATCTTACTTTAGACTGAATGTATTTTTATTTACATTCAGACTCTAAACAAGTTTATAGGCCGGAGTAAACATTAAGACCAGGAGCTACTTTTGAAACGTATGACATATATATGTCGTAACGAAAAATATTGTATTTCGAACAAAATCATCCGACTCATCGATTTTGCCCGAGTCATACTTTTCAAAAATAGCTCTCCAGACTTAATATGAGGCTAGTATTAGCAGGAAGTATTGCATACACACTTGTATACTTGCGGTATAATATTTGTACTGAAACAGGTTTGTGCCTCCTATTACATAATTAACCCTAGAACCCTACACTACCTGGCGCACACGTTATTACTATACTGGGATGCCCAGTCATCCCAAAATAAAAACGTCAAATTTTTTTTTTTAAAAAGAAACAAGTTTAGTATGACATTTTATCTCAATGAGTTTTTATTACTATTAAATAACATTTTAGAACCTTATTCAACCTTTTTAGCCTTATAATCAAAAATTTAAAATCAATTTCAAAACATTTTTCTTAAATTTGGTTAGTTTTACAAAAATTAATTCGTTTTGTATTTGGGGCGCCTTGTCTCGCTTTTACGTTTCGTGGTGATAGGGCAGAAACTACAACGTCTCTCACACCCAGAAGGACCGATAGTGTTAGGATTGCCGAAATTGTTTCCTTTATATCCCGGCACAAAGTTGGGGTTTGTATGCGCGCTCTATCAAATGCTTCTAATAGGTTTCCTTTTTTAGAGAAAGTATGATAAAACTTTATTGTTGTTGTTATTAGCTCTCGAAAATTTATACAGCACCCATGCGTTAACAAAAACTGCACTCGATAATTCGTAGAAATACCTAAAAGTCAAAAATTAGTTTCCGTAGCACGCACACTCCAACAAAAAAAATAATTATAGCTACTATCTAATATCGCCGAGACATCCGTCAATCTGTAGAGGGTCAAGTAAAATACACGGTAGGTCAAACCCGTGCAATGCCAATCAAGGAAATGATTTAAAAAAATAAAACTCATGGGGTGCCCCAGTACACTGTGTAGGATTCTAGGGTTAAGTGGATAACTTATTGAGTTCTAAGGAAATACTCTCAAGTATTCATTACTTACGAAACGTAACTACTGGGGAAATGTTTTCTTTTAAATTTCTGTATTTTACGAAATCCGAGAAAATTATTCTTAAAAAAGTTAAGTATTTCTGATAATAATGACGATTCCGTGCTTCGGAAGGCCTTTGGACCCAGCTGCCATCTAGTGGTTTTTAAAGGAATTACGTCATAGGTTATGAGGCTGTTCCGAACAACTCTGACACCAGGGTGTACATAGACGATGGATCATGTAACCCGCGCGCAATTAATTATAAAGAGAATTTACTTTTGAATTGTTTATATTTAAATTGCTTAGGGGTGAGCTAAATAATGCAGAAGTACTGCAGCTTGTGCAATTTAATGTTCTAAATCGGTATTTGCCCCACGGGATCACTAACAAAAAGGCTTCGCTGACGCGTGCATTACCTACTTTTTATAATATAATAAATTGTCGGATACTATAGATATATTCCATTGTTCTCAGTGTGAATTCACAAGAACGGCAATGTTTGTAATTTGTTACCACTTAATAAATATTGAAGCGGTCTATTGCGTTAGGTATAGTAAACTGTAATGATAGTCGATAATTCGCCTGCATTGTCTAGATGTAATTTTTATGTACCTACTGTGTACAGACAGTTGCGTCGCCGTCCTCTGTTCTCGACCGCGGAGGTCCATTCTTGCACCTCACGGTACGCGCCGACCAATCGAGCCCTGACGCTACTCATCGATCTCGTTGCACAGCTCCCTCGAGTCGATATACTATTCAACGTAAATTTAAATTATTTCATATCTGCATGTATTCGTTTTTTGTCAATTACCAACTAATTGTACTTATTTAACTCACTATACGTCTTGGGAAACTGTAAGTGTAGTGAGTAGCTGTGAATAAATAAATAAATAAAATAAATGAATAAATCTATAATAAATAAGTTACAGCAAACCCAGCATAAACCAACGGCTTAGCGCGCCTTCCGGAGCACGAAATCTTTTTCATTATCAGAAAAATCGATAATTCAAGCTTGCAAAGTTAGGACAGATACTTCCTAAAGGGATCAAATCCACGAACTTCAGGCCATAGATTTGCGTTCCAACCACATTGAGACCAGTATTTTCACTTTATTGTAGAGGCATTATTTTTACCTATATTCCCATTAGTTCCAGTACATATTTTTCCCATGGAACTACTGACACTTTTTGTTCTCAGTAGTTTATATAAACCTTATAAATCAGTAATTGAATGACATTAGTTCAGTAAGTTCTATGGATGTTGAATCAGGAAGAAGGTAAGCGAAAGGTCATCTGATGCAATAAGTCAGGGGTCGGCCTTAGCAGCTCCGTGGATCAGGTATATTAGGTCATGATGAATACGTAATCCCTACATAGATTTACTTGCTAGAAGATGCATGTCTTAAAATTAAAAAAAAATATAAAACTAGCCCCAAAAGTCAGTTCGAGAACTCAAAGATACTAATATACTAATACTAATGCTAATGCTAATATACTAATGCTAATATACTAATGCTAATATACTAATACTAATATCTTAGATTAATAATTGGTCTCGCGCGCTCGACTAGATACCGTCGGCATACTACAAAAATTCGCAACTAAAACCATGTCTAGATAAATATAAAATTTAATGTAAAAGTAGACGCAAAATGTGCAGTTTGCATAGTCAAACTGTGTAAGAATAATACTAAAAGAAATAAGAAAGATACTGGTATTACATACCATCAATAAGTATTGTATAATTTCGAAATATAGACATAAATTACTCACGAAAATAATATAACCCTAAAATATGGCGCGAAGTACCGCTCGGTGCTCAATGTTGCCGTGTATTAAAAAATCCCAAATTCCCCGAGGTTTCGATTTTTATTATTTAGATATTTTGTTTTTTAACTCCCGACCCCAAAAGAGGGATGTTGTAATTTTGACTCTTTCTGACAATTTTGTCTGTCTTTAACATCTTATTTCTTTAATACTGATCTGGGAGAAAAGTAAATACGTGTAATGTACTATCTGCTTCTCTTCCCGCGCAGACCATAAAAGCCGGCCGAGGGAGTGGGCAAAAATCGAAGAACCATACCTATCAGTAGGCGATGCGACTAGCAACCTATCACTATTTTGATTCCATTTCCACTTTACGCTCACCAACATTCTTAATATGGCCTTTAGGTAGTTGGTACCCCGTAGGATATTGTTGCCGGATAATCGATTAATCGAATTTGTTTTTTTTTTTAAATAATCTAGGATATCAAAAGTATTGCTATAATAAATTTAATCGATTTTTGACAATTAATCGATTATTAACTGCAATATCAAACAATTAGTCGATTATTGAAATGGGTTGATATAAATTATATCGATTTAATCAACATAGGTAATCGTTTATATCAATGGTTATTAATCGATTATGTATCTGTAGTATCGATATAATCTAATCTGTAGTATTGATTTTTGAGAATTTATGAAAAATAATCGATTAATGGATTAACAACAATACCAAGCATTTCAGGCACCGATACTATACAGATATCGGTATATGCCCGCCGAGTTCCGGTGAACTCGGCGGCGGGATGTACAGCGGGCATAACACAAATCATCGTTATTCAACTCATACAGAAAAAAATATTGTGCTTACAGAAATATATTATCGATAGTATCAATATCGATACTATCGATATATGATCACTATCGATACCTTAGATTATATTTTCAACTATCAAAGAATTGATTATTATTCGATGTGTAATCGATTTTCCGGCAACACTACTGTATGGAAAAAGGCCATGATAATATCTACTCGTATGTACAAGATGTTTACCGCAGCTTCGCCTGCGTCAAAAGGTAGCCTATGTTTGACTCCGGGTCTTGAACTATATCCGTACCAAATTTCATGAAAATCAATTCAGCGGTTAAGTTGTGAAAGAGTAACAAACATCCTTCCATACTTACAAACTTTCGCGTTTATAATATTAATAGGATGCGTATGTCTATTTATTTATCTGTATTTAAACCCGGGTTACAACTAAAAAGAGGTTAGTAATCAATTGATTACTTAATTTAATTTTCTATTTAGCTTGGAGCTAATTAGCATGTGCATAGATGGAGTTTTCTGACTCATTAATAGCCTCACTTTAGTCTAGAATAGACTGAAGTTCTAAATGTCCGGAAATACGGCTGCTGGAAGGGAGTTCAATAACTAAGTGTCTTACGCTAGTTTTGATGCAGGTATACTAAGAATAAATGGCTATTTACTTAACCGAGTTAAATTTGCCCAATAATTTTCCATCTCTCTGTTACCAGGTGATTCGCCATTGAGCTAACCCTTGGCTTATGATCAGCAGTCTTGCGGCTGAAATAACGCACTGGTGAACCTCGTCCAAAATGTGTTTCACAAAACATATTGAATTACGTAGGGACGTATCTACTGCAATAATCACAACACTTAACGTCTCATAATTAACCAAATTAGTGTTATTTTGTTATCTTTCAAAAACATTGCAATTATTTTAATTTCGTGGGCACGGGGCTGAGACTGTATATGGTAGTCGTTGCCAAATTGCTTATAATTAAAAGATTTTGAAAAGATAGGTCGTCTGACCATCTTGTAGGATATATTCCGTCAAGGTTTTATCCGATTGTGTCAAAGTACAAATTCAAAGTTCAAATATTTATAAGCTTTCATGCGTTTACATAGGTGTTAGTATGCACTATGCACTAAGTAAGTAATTGTCAGGGATTACATCCCCATACCTTGGATCCCATGTTATCGCGTACAGTACGCTTCAAACGGAATTTCCTCCCTCGTACACTGCGATTATGGAATGAACTCTCTGGCATGGTTTTCCCTAGTGATTATGACATGGGATCCTACAAAAAGGGAGTGAAAAAATTCCTTCAGGGTCGGCAACGCTGTCGTGACATCTCCGGTGTTGCAGGCGTTCATAGGCTACGGTAACCACTTACCGTCAGGTGGGCCGTACGCCTGTTTGCCTACTTTACAAATTAAGTTCCTTTCACAATGAAGTAAGGGTACTTCATTTTCGGCCAGAAATAGCGAGCGAAATCTAACAGCGGCTAATATACAAAATTATTTCTTGGAACAAAGACAATAAAAGGAAAAAATGGTATGCATGTTTAAAAAAATAAATAAATAAATCTTTTTTTTAACCACGCAATTTTAATGTCATAATTTTTTATAAAACTATCTATATAGATTCAGAAACAGCGCTTCGCGTTTTCAACATAATATAAGTACTTTCGCCGTCAATGCGATAATAATAACGTATAATTGTTACCTACGACGAGAGGTGTTACTGTCAGAGAAAGTTTTAACCTAAATGAGTGATCTATTAGCCCTGCCTTTGTTCACTGTTGTAAATATACGTACTAGTACTTATGAAACAATTTCAAATATTGATATCTTCAGTCTTAACTTAAAACCCGTATTTATGTTATACGGTAACAAAATAAAAAATCAGTGAAATTGAGAACCTCCTACTTTTAGAACTTTTGGATATCGGTTGATTAATCGCTCCGTATGCAAAAAATTATCATAAAAAGTTGTATAACAGCTTAATAACACAAATAAATGCGGTACGGAAGTCATAGCGAAAAACACTTTCTATG
The DNA here is from genome assembly GCA_947363495.1 of Euzophera pinguis. Lineage (NCBI taxonomy): Eukaryota > Metazoa > Arthropoda > Insecta > Lepidoptera > Pyralidae > Euzophera > Euzophera pinguis. The sequence continues at coordinate 422,298 of OX376154.1, forward strand.
ATAAGCCTTCTGCCAAGCGAACTTAAAGAGACATGACCCGAGGTGAATAGCAGAGAAATTGTGTGAATAGGAGCGTACATGTGGGTGTACTTATTGTGGTGCAAGGCCTGAGCTGAAGAGGGAACAATGATCGCTTGTGGTTGCTAGATTGTACAGTCTAACAATATAGTGGGCCTTGGAGCCCTATTTTTGAAATATTTGACAAATATGTCCAATGAAAATCGCCGATTTTGTATGAGTCACGCTTTTTAAAAATAGCACTCCTGGTTAGTTGCTGTTTAAGACATTCAGTTGACTGGAAAATTCATTGAAAAAGGAACGTCATTTGTTGACGTTTCAATGGGAAAAGTCGGTCAGGATCGGCGCGGCGTCAAGAAACATACTGCGATCAAATCGCAGATCTCTAAAAAGAGGAAGACATGTACTCATTTCTTTTCATTGCTTTCCGTGAATTGGATTCCAAGCTGTATTTTTTCTATGTTTGTTAATGATGCAATAAATTCATTCAGGATATACGAATATTATTTCGATGGATACTCGTAATCGACGAGCAAATATGACGATTCGCAGCGAATGGAAATCTAAAGTCTTGACCTACCCGAGACAAGCGTAAATGTATGTATAATGTGTGACATACGTGGAAAGAACGCTCGGTGTATAGTCTAGTGACTGACGGTCTAGACACCTGCTATCAAGTTACTAAAGAAAATTAAACATCTAAGTTTCTACAGTATTCATGTGACATCAAATCTATTCGAGAACAATAGAAAGATATGAGACATCAAAACTTAAAAGCTTTCTTGTATCTAATAATATTTATTTGAACATTTTTCTTAGAAGATGATTATTATTAACACAAAAGGATGATGGTATTGAATAACAAGATGACAATTTAGAGTGCTCTTTTATACACCCACCCACCCATTAATGGGGTAAAAGCTTTCACGAGAAAATATTTAGAAATATTAGCAGAACTAAAAGTATTAAAAAAAAAACAACTCTATGTGATGAATATAGCAAGAACTACAACAAGTACTATGTTTTGGAAATATGTCACATGTTGACATGATGCTTGGCCAAGATCATGGGAATATAGGTATATAAAAATGAAGCTTTGGTCCTATGATTATATACATCACTGAGAATTTTTCATCATTTGAGCTCATATATATCCTGTACTCTTAAGCCTGTTACTTGTACAACATCATTAAGCGTTTTTTACGCACTTACGCAATATCTATGAATCTTTACAATTTTACGCAACGCACTTATTTTAATGCGACCAGTGGGTGTACGTGAGACGTCTTTATGTTTTGTACTTCAGGCCTTATTTAAACTTACCTTTTTATTGTTTTATAATTTTATTTAAATTTCAATAAATAATTTAAGTAAATCTTTACTCGTCAACATTCTCTAAATTAGTCAAAATGTCAGCCCCGAATGGTACTCAACGTAATTCATTCATTTCGAGTAGGTTACATGATCAATGGACCCTGTACATCCTGGAATCAGTGATTTTAGAACCGCTTTTCCGCCTATGAAAAATCGTGCCACTTATACTGTAAAATTATGTACGTAGTTACGAGAATGTAGTCCTTAATGTTCCTTGATGTCCTTAATGTGTTAGATTATAAAAATGCTTTGAGCCTATTAGCCAGTGTGCTTAAATGTGAAAATGATAAATTAAATACTGACATTAATTGTAATCGATGATTCAAATATTGACATTTGTAATTTCCTGATCAATTTTATTGACATGCATGCTCTAATAATAATTCCTGTGGTACACTAAATTTTTTGCATGCTCTTAATAATTTTAAAGTGAGAGGTCATAACATCGTAAAATTGTAGTGCCCTGCCAGGGTCCATGATGTTCTGTATATTAATTATAAGACCAAATGTAATGTAATACCATGGAGACTATAAACGAATTTGAATTTAATTGATATAACTATACTATACAATACAAATAGTCTATAGTGCACCGAAATAAAAACATGACAAAAAAATATACTTAAATTGAGGTAGAAAGGGAGCGATCTCTCCTAGACAGTCCTTAAGGTGCAAGGAAAGAAAGGTAGGACATTTTGTAAGGAGTAGTCCGTCTGGGGACGTACCTCCACCCTACAGAAGACCGCAGCCAAATAATACTGCGATGCAGTGTTGTGTTCCTGCTGGTGAGTAGGGTCGCCAGGCTCCAGAGGGGTCGCTGTGCTGATAGCGGACAGATCGGCAACGCGCTCCTGACATCTCGGGTGTCGCAGGCGTTCATAGGCTACGTTAACCAATTACCATCAGGTGGGCCGTACACCTGTTTGCCTACTTAGTTGTAAAAAAATATATTATTTATATTAAATATAATATTATATTAAATATTGTAGCAACCATGTATAAAATAGTCGATAAAGACAACGAGCAACATAAATAAACAGCGACACCTCACAGCCAAGCCTACCCGTCAGTACAATTACAATGTCCACGTCCACTCTCCTAATCTGCGCGGGCGCATTAGACACGTTGCGTAGCCTCACCCATTGTTCTTTCTTGACGCTAATTTACTCCATTTGGGTTTCCTCGTGGTGTAACAGGCCTGTGAAACAGATAACGTTTGTGTTACACTTGAAGACTGTATTGTTACAGATATTTGCATAGGTACAGTCAGGTTTAAAAGTCATAAGTTACTATTTGGGGTCGGTATTTGCAGTTCATTCATTCATATCGAGCAATTTAAATAGTCCATCGACTCTGTAAAACCTGGTGTCAGAGTTTTTCGGAACTCCCTTTCGGCCTTTGACTTGATACTCTCAAGTGGTAGCTGAGACCAAGGTCTTAACATGACTTGCAAAGCACGGAATCATCTTTATTATCAGAAAATCAGGTGATTCTAGCAATGTCTTAAGTCCAACCCAAACTAGAAAGAACAAAACAAAGTATGCTTCGCGTAGGAATCGAACCCACGATCTCAGGGTCTCAGGCCAACGCCTTAACTACTCCACCACGGAGGCGGTTAGTGAGGTATGCTCTATACGTTGAGCTCTACCCTCATTTCAAGAATCTTTTTACCTATTCGCTGTTGTTTTGTATGCTTCCGTGATCTAGTGGTCCAATGTGCATTTGAAACCTACGAGAAGTACTTACTAACTGAAGTTGTTGTTTTAGCCCTGTAAGATATTGCAGGATTTAATCACCTGATGGTCCCGTATGAATGGGGACTCCATGCTTGCTCGGGCCACTGTGATCGTCACAGGCGTTTCTCGAAAATTCTGATACTTTGTTATGGGGGTCATCTGACATTGATCCTATAGATTACTGTGCTCCCATTTCATACTCTTATTGCAAACAATTATGTTTTTTTTTAAATTTTCTCAAGACCGAACGAAATCTTTACGAACACGACAACAGAAAAAAACATTAATAAACGCGACACTGTATGAAATTGGCCGTGCAAGAAACATTAAAAATACTCCCCACATTCGAAATGACAAACAAGCTTAAGATTAGATTTAATATCGAAAGTTCTAAGATGCCCACTTTAAGCTGCCAAGTTGGAGTTGAGGCCGCACCAAGTGTTCCGTATATCAAATTTCATATTTCTATTGTGTTATCTGTTAATATAAAAATGTTTGTTTTGGCTGGTTCAGTGTAGGAGAGGCTGTATACAGGTTTTACTGATTCAGACGACAGTCTCTTAACATAGATCATTTTATTTAATTGCATGATGATGTTCACAATTTGTTTTGTATATCTGTGTAAAATCGAAGTGACAGTAAAAATATTATATATTATTTATTTATTTATTTAATATTATGCGTCTGTTGCTCCTGTAAAGACCTCAAACTCCGTAAGACCGCAGTATAGGCGTCTTTTTTTGAGATTAAAACATCTGTAAACATTCTTATAATTTTTGTAATCCTAGTATTTAGTCTGATGGTTAATAAAACAGGAACCGACAATATTCTATTGAAAAATATAATAGTGAATAGAATAGACCTAAAATATCACTTACCAATCCATAGGTACCTTTTGTGGCATATTTATTTATTTATTTAACACTTCTTTGCACACAGTAAAATACAAATTAAGTATGTTACATGACAATGTTCAGGTGACATTCGCTCAGGTGCCATTTATTTGGGTGGCCAATAAGAGGGCTTCGGTTTTTCGGCACCACGGAACTCCAAAAAGTAATATTATTATTCGGAACATTGGCATTGTCTCGAACCTGTGACCCCTTACGTAACTCTTACATAACGCAATGGACATCATCGTTATTCCTAATCTTAATAGATATGAAGCTTTACGATAACTATATGGTGTTTTTAGACGTCTGGTGTTTGGCAAATTTTTATTAAATTCTCACGAAATAGTGTTATATTGTGTGACGTGGACCGACGGGACGTGGAACATCATTGAGTGGGTTACATGTACAATCGACCCTGAGCGCCCTGGTGTCAGAATTATTCGAGACCGCCTTTCGGTCTCTGACGGCGACCACCTAATTGCAGTATGCCTTCCGAAGCACGGTATCATCATTATTATCAGACGATCAGGAAATTAAAATCCCATAAAAAAGTGGTTCCACTATTATGACTATTCGAAAAATACATACACACGAACATGTAACCTCCTTCTTTTTTGAAGTCGGTTAAATAGCTGTGGCTGTGTGCCAATGGACTATATTTAAAGCATGTTTAACGAAATGGTATAATTTGTACAAAACAGATAGACATACAATGTACCTACAAATAGGTTTAAAACTTTTCAAAATTATTTCCAGCGCATAGGGTTTTCAGCGTCTCTTGTTTCGGTTCTTTGTATAATGAAAGCGACAGTATCGCCATCTATGTTTATAATGTAGAACCAACCAGTAAAACACGCAAGCACAGAGTAAGGTTTTAAAGTAGGGTTACTAACTTTCATTTACTTCGTGCCAGTATATAATTGTAGATGGCAGTAATGGTTTATAAAATTAACTTGTTCCACATGTACCTACTTACAAATACATATGGCATTCCAACAAACAATAAATTTAAAATTATGCAGCTGGTAGAGTCAACAACAAGTTTGGTTAACAATGGTTTTTGAGATAATAAAATAAAAATAAAAATAAAATAAAATCTTTATTTCAGACCGTAGTCCATAATGTAGGCACAAAATATACGACATATTTGAAACTTGGTATTGGTTTTAGATTTATGTAGGCATTTAGAAATACATGAAACAAATACTTAAAAATATTGGTACATAGTGTACAGTAATCATTCAAATATTTAGAACTGATAGAAAATGCTCATAGCTAAAGAGGAAATGATAAAGTCGGTGTAAATATTCTTTTTACTTTTAAAACAGGAAACTAAGTTACTAAATAAAAATCAACCTGTATAACCTACTATACTATAAATTTAGATTTAGCTTATACAGGCTGATTTTGAAACTACTGGCAAAATTCTTACAGTGTGTTTAGACCGTAACTTCCAGAAGGTTGGCTGGAAGAAATTGCATTGGCGATAAGTCTGCCTTTGTACCCATTTAGTTGTATTGGATTTAACTATGTGTTTCTTTTGTTTGTAAATGGCGCCATAAAGTGTTCATACATTCATTCATTTAAGTTTTAAAAACCCCTGTATAAAAAAAAAAACTTTGAAATAAATGTCAAAGGACTTAGAATGCAGTACGTATTTGAGCATCGTGTGCAATGCGGCATACCGCATCGATTGGCCAAACTAAATGTGGCTTTAAAATTCCAGTTTGTATATTATTTAATAACTATTCATAATATTGTATCTATGTAATAATAACTGTGTACTATTTTTGCTTGGGATTAACGGGTTGCCCCGGTCCTTTGAGAGGCTTGCGCGGGGATATGGATCCAACGCGTAGAAGCCCTTTCGAGAAGTTGATATCAAGTGGTGCTCCTGCCAAAACCCGTCCTCGGCTATATCAATAGATGACATTTCCATGAACAGGTCTAGGCAGGAAGAGGAATAATTGCTACTGAGTGAATAGAATAAAATGGGTTATGGTTACGAAGTTTGGATGGATTTAAACTGGGCTATTGGGATAGATATCGGACACCTGCCATAATCATGATTACTGACTACTCGTATTAATGGCAGGCGGTGACTCGCCTCTCAGTGTACTACACTATATTGGACTATATGAAAGCATATACTACACATACTGCTATCAAATCGCAGACATATTAAAAAAGGGAGATGTCTGGAGTACTCGACGAGCGTGTATGACGAGAGCGATGAACGTAGAAGAAGCGAGGGAAATCAGTAACGATCGTAGCAAATGGAAATCCGTAGTGTCTGCCTACCCCTACGGGAAAAAGGCGTAATGGTATGTACGTTTTAAATTATTTGAATTATATCATTATTGAAGAGAGTTTATCAAATTACACCCTTTGGTATTTTCATGACCAATCGTCTGCTTGTCGTCAACCTTCTTTTGTTTACGACCATGTTCGGGCAGATTTACTTATAAATGTACAAGTGTTATGATTTCTGTGTCATCTTTCACCTTGTACGACATAATATGAGAAAAGAGTGAGTAAAATTTCATGAAATTTTGCTCTATCATGTCCGCCTGGGCTTAAAGTAATATGGATTTTTACATGGATTTCTCTCTTAGAATGGGTATTAGTCTTCTATTGATTCTTGGTCAACGGGGTTCATTAAGTTTTTGTCACAGATTTTAATTCTTTCTCTTAGTATTTTTACTCGACAACGGCGAAGCTAAAGATGAAGGGATTGTTTGAGCTGTACGCGTCTATCTTATTTAGAATCTATCCTATGATGAACAAAAGCATTTTGAGCACTCATTTTAAGATTTTATATAACTATCATATTATTTTTATGCATTACAATATATTGTACTTTTTTTCAATACAACAAAAAGAAAACAGGAATGACCCTATGGGTTGTGCTAGCATAGAATTTGCAAGGATACGTTAGTGCATTATGACATGCACCACTGGGTGTTTAAAGGCTGGCTATAGGGAATATGTGAAAGTGCATTCATGGAACATTTCAAAAGAACAATGCTTATATTTTGATCTCATAAACTGTAAAAATTTGCCTGGTGTTTAAAAAGTCGTATTGTATTATTATGAAACAGAATATTCAGGGTATTTATTTTTGTTCAATTAATTAAAAACATGCCTCCGGCCTGTTGGGGCGGCGCAATAACTATTCTATTTCTCTATTCTTGGCGCAAATCATGGTATAGTTCTTGCAAAGGTTAGACAAAAATGTTAAATTAGTTACAGAGAATTATGAATCACTTAATTATGCGTAACATGACATAATATATCATCTAACAGTTTCATTCAAAATACAATGGACTCACCATGGGATTCACGCCTTATTATCGTTCAATTTCGAATGTTTTTCATTTATCTTACGACACATGGAACTCAAACATTCACTACTGATCCTGTAAGCGTGTGAAGCCGCGGTTAAAGTCTAGTTTATAATATTTACCTCAAAAACAAACAATTTCTAATAAATATTGAATAATTTCAAACTAGAAAATGGAAAGTAAACACTATTATAATTATTATGTCAATGTAATATAATTTACATAATTTAACAAGATATGTGAACAACACTTGCGTGGGTTGTAGGTTGTGAACAGTGCCTTACAAGGCCTTAAACCCGGATGTCGAGGCTTCGATTCCCACGGGAAGCAAACTTTGTTTTGTTGTTTCCAGTTTGGTTAGGACATTGCATCTTGAATCACCTGATTATTTGATAATAATTATGATTTCGTGCTTCAGAGCTATTGGTCCTGGCCGCCATTAGGTAGTCCTTAAAGGAACCACATCAAAGGTCGAAAGGGGGTTCAGATACAGGGTCGATTGAATAAGTAACCCACTCGATATAAACGAATGAAGAGACAAAAAGATGTGCCATTTTAATGTATATTGAAGGGAACGGGCTAAACTTAGGCATGGAATATGACTCCAACGAAAACAATTTCCTGCAAAGTGTTGCCAAAAAGAAAATAAATTTATTTTAAAATTTATGAAGGTGAGACTAAATTGCTGACAGTGTCGTAAGTATCGATAAGTCACATTTTGTTTCGATGCGACTCATTGGCCCACAAGCGAATGGACCTCTCCGGAACAGCGTATATTCGTTGGAACTAGAGGACTTTAGGCACTTCGCATCAGGTGATGTTCTGAAGCTCATGCAGTCCTTCAAAAACTCTGCTGTGGGTGAATAAGGCATGGGCTTAGCACAAAAGATCCAGAGATTCGACGTGCTTCCTGAATATATCTATGTATATAAAAATCAATTGCTGTTCGTTAGTCTCGATAAAACTCGAGATTGGGTGGACCGATTAGGCTATGTTTGGTTTTGAATTATTTGTGGAAGTCCAGGGAAGGTTTAAAAGGTGAATATATTCGGAGGCGGTACGAAGTATATCAGCTAGTTTATAATAATTTACAACATGACATTTACTCGCGCGAAAATCATTAATTAATTCTAATATAACTTCGTATGCCCTAGAAATGAAATTCCAGGTACTGAAATTGTATAATTAATAATTGTTTACTTTCGTATTAAGCGGTATTTTATTCTGGAAAGGTTTAAGCTTTCAATAAGTTCAAAGTTCTATTTATCCAGAGAAAGTTTCTTCACTCAGGAATATTTAAATCAACTAAGAATTATTCAAGTTTATGAAGAATTTTACGGAGGTAAATTGAGTGAAAAATAAAATGTTATTCTGGTTATAAACTTTGCTAAGTAAAGAACTTTGTAACTTGGTATAAGGGCGAAGGTTGTGGCGTAAATGGAAGCATACACATATTGTTTTGTGTTTTACTCATAGATTTGAGACGTGGTATCTTTTGTTCGCAAAAAAATTTGAAACATGGAAGTAATAAGTACCAACCCGTAAAATACTTTATTGCTTTATTTTACAAGACTATTTTTATTTATGATTTGTATAATTTTAACTGTTTTCTAAAATAAAGTATTTTTCTTTTTTACATCCATATATGGTTCTGCGGTTCTACATTATTGAGAAAGGAACATTATAACGTTTGCGATGCTCTTTACTCTGCAATGAAAATGAATAGCAAAATATACTCATTAGTATTTAAGGCGTAGGTACTAATTACTTCCGTGGCAAGATGAGTCTTATTATGTCTGTGCCAGGGAAAATCCTAATTTTATATTTTGCTAGTTGTTTCCCGCAGCTCCGCTTGCGTCAAAAAGTAGCCTATGTTTGACCCCGAGTCTACAATATTCATACAAAAATTTCATAAAAATTCGTTCAGCGGTTTGGCCGTGAAAACGTAGCAGACAGACAGACTTTCGCATTTATTTATTTTATTTATTTATTAAAACTTTATTGTTCCACAAAGTACACATAAACTTATAACAATTGGCGGACTTAATGCTAAGAGCATTCTCTACCAGTCAACCATTGGAAGAAACGGAAAGATAGTTTGGCGCAAAAAAGTAAAGGGGGAAAAATGTATTACTTATAGAGCCAATTTTATCAAAAGCTTAAGTTTATACACTACGTAAACATACATAAAACATACACAAATACTATTTCATTTTAAATATATACCTATATATATATGTATATATTTAAAATGAATATATATATGTATATATATATATATATATATATATATACATATACCTACACAAATATCAATGATGAAGTCAAGTCACATTGAGAAGTTTTCATTAACTGAGCGAGTCCAAAATATGCACACGTGCCCGCTTTTTAAATAAAAATTTGTTAGGACTTTCCTTAATATCAGCAGGCAAAGCATTCCAAAGTCGAGTAGATTGTAAAGTGAAGGAATTAGCCATAAAACTGGTGCGAAAAAGAGGAGTACTTACACTTAGTAAGAGAGAATTAGAAGAGCGAAGTTGACGATCATGAGAGTCGGATAGATATTTAAAATTACATTTAAAATAATCAGGAGATTGAGGATTCATTAGGATCGAAAAGAGTGTACAGAGAAGCCTAAGCTCTCTGCGTTGACGAATTTGTAGCCATCTAAGCTCGGAGCGGTAAGGCGATTGTGATCATACTTACGGAGGCAAAATATGAAGCGGATGCAGTTATTTACTAGACGATCTAGCTTATTTAGAAGATCTTGATTAAGGTCCGGATAGCATACATCTGCATAGCCCAAAATTGGAAAAACTAAGGTTTGAACCAAAAGAATCTTCGTTTTAATAGGTAGAAAATTTCTGAGACGATTCAGCTGTTGAAGAACAATATTAATAGAGCGGCTGATTTCAGCCACATATTATATACATTTATAATATTAGTATGGATGTTTAAAATACAATGTCATCAAATTTTTTTATGATGTGCCCCAACTGGCTGACTTCTGACATCTTCATTGAGAAAGGAACGTCATTTGAATGACTTTCCTTACACATACATACCATCACGTTTTTTTCCCGTAGGGGTAGGCAGAGACCACGGATTTCCATTTGCTACGATCCTTACAGACTTCCCTCGCTTCTTCTACGCTCATCACTCTCTTCATACATGCTCGTCGATTACGGGTACTCCTGACATCTCCCTTTTTTAATATGTCTGCGATTTGGTCGCAGTATGTTCTCCGAGACCGACCCTTACCGACTTTTCCTGACACCTTTGATTTGTAAATACCTTTTGTAATTCTCCTTTCATCCATCCTTTCTACATGCCCAAACCATCTTAACATGCCTTTTTCAATCTTTGTCACTACATCCTCATTCACACCACACTTTTTCCTTATCTCACTATTTCTAATTTTATCGCTCAGACGTACTCCACACATACTCCGTAAAGCTCTCATTTCAACTGCATTCACTCTGCGTTCATTATTTTTCTACCAGACCCAACTTTCACAACCATACATAAGAGTTGGCATTAACACTGCTCTATGAACAGCCAGACGTGCATTTTTAGATACAACTCTACTGCTCATAAAATAATGCCCCATTTACTCGATTACCCGCAGCCACTCTTTTTTCAATATCACCTTCATGCTTTCTATTTCTCATAAACATACAACCCAAATACACAAATTCATTTACTTGTTCAACACTCTTTCCATTTACACTTACATTGCAAACTGTTCTACTTTCATCTCTTTCAAACACCATTACTTACGTTCCTTACTCAATGATAAAATAGCAATGAATTATTTCCATGATTTTATGTCAATGTTGTGTCAGATGTCAGAAGTCAGCCAGTTGGGGCACATCGTAAAAAAAATGGTGATTTTGTTTATTAGAATCAAATCCAATGTTCTGAATTAAAAAGCATGTTTCAATGAAAATTCTTTGCCATTGTCCATCAACATTTGGACATTATTGCCATTGAAAATTAATGTGATGGTGTATGTGGGAGATTTATTAAAGATGGCACATTTCTTTGTGACCGCAGAATAGCTTAATAGGCATCTATCTGAGAGATGCTGATGCCGTATGTATCACAAGGGCATATTTATATCAATAATGATACAGTAGTAGGGTCGCAGAAATAAAAGGCTGATCAAACTCGTGGTATCTTTTTCTCGCAAAATATTCTGTCAAAATGGGGATCGTTCGGAATTATCGCATCCTTAGAAGAAATGAGCAGACGAAGACGAAAAGGGCAATTCATAGCATTCCCACGTACAGAGACAACAGACTTGATATTCCGGCACGATGCTTGAAGATACAGTAAGTGTTTTATGAATTTTATTATGTGAAATCAATCTCTTCTTCCGATTGATTTCATCCAGCAATACCTTTTCCATTGATACAATAATAAGTATATAAAGAAACCTTGTAAAAGGTACGAAAACTCTTCATTGCACCAAAAAATAAATAGATTACAGAAATACATCAACAAATCCAGGTACGGTCAGCTTCAAAAATGCACGTGTATTTTGTAGTACCTACTTACATTTTTTGTATAAAGGTGATGCATGTACTTTAGATGCTGATCTTTCCGACCTAGATTAGGGCACTACCTAATTAACCATTTTCCCAGTTCACAGGCAATGCGTTTTATTCTACAAAACTTCAAATTAGTTATTTATTAGATACTTGTTTCTCTCATGGGTGTCTTTAATTAGCTCGTTGCAGACTCCGAACGATTTTTCAAGACATTTAGGCTTCCATATTGCATGCACTGTCGAGTAAATTACGTTATATCGCGATCTATAAAATATTGAACGCTACCGCAGAATCACAAGACCGCGATGTCCCCTACTACGAAAGCTTGTCAATGCTTAGCCACTAAATCGCGATGCACGTTATCGCGAAGGTTCGTCAAATCACATAATGATGACGTTACACACACTTTGAGATTTAAGTTTTTCATGGGATTCAATAAGACATTATTTCCATACCTTATGGTGGCCTGTAAGAGATTGCTTACGTGATAAGCCGCCTTTTATATACGTACTATGTTCTACCTATGTTTTATTGTACTGTGTGGGAAAAAATAGTTTATTAAGTAAATTTAATAAATGGCGCTTAATCGTGTCGGAAGCCAATTCCCATTTTGAGTTTCTACGCCTTCATAGTAAGTAAGTATAAAATAAATAAGTCTATAATCGCTCATCGTCTTTCACTTATAACATACTAGCTTTTTTCCGCAGATCCGCCTGCGTCAAAAAGTAGGCTATGTTTGACCCCGGGTCTTCAACTATATTCATACCAAATTTCATCAAAATCCGTTCAGCGGTTTGGCCTTTAAAGCGTAACAGACAGAAAGATAGACAGACACACAGACTTTGGCATTTATAATATTAGTATGGTAAGTATACCGCTCTGTTGAGAATCCTAACATGATTGTGTATGCTAGGATTCTAGAGGGGTTTACAGCTGGTTTCACATTAAAGCTAGAATAGATTAGTCTCAATAGACTACAGCTAGTCCAGAACAAGGAACTATTCGGAGTCTTTGCAACCACATTCAGTTTAGTAGATCAAACGCTGGGCAAATATATATAAATCAGCTTAGTACGTTGTTTGACGGCAATTTAGTTTTAATACATAAATGATAAGATTTTTAACTTTAAAAACTGTAACCTATTATACCTACTTTGTACTTACTTACTCCTCTAGCTCAGCAACCTGAAGTGGATCTTGTACTCCGAAACAAGAGGGCGTCAGAGTGTTCTATTCTGCGCGATGACTCGCCAGATACCTACTTACTTATGTATTGTTATTTATTATAGGCATGCATGTCTCCTACACAAATACACATGTTTTGTATTTCACGGAAATCGGACTAACTGCTCGAGCGGTTAACGCGGAACATACATAGAAACTTACAAACACAATTACGAACAATGTTTTATCGCCCCAACTTGAATTATTGATCTTTTCAGTTATGGGAAAAAATATTTCGTTCGGAATCTGCCGAATAATGATGCGGACTTAATGTAATTGCCTTGAAAAGTCGTGATCCCGTAGTTAAAATCTGGATTCTACTACCAATATAAAGGTTGTCAGGAGAATTTTTAAAGGAAAACCAGACTTACAAGAATAGTTATGTGATTGATATCATAACGTACCTATATTGACGTGCGTAGCGCTAATTCTCTTCGTCTGGCAATCCCTGACCACACTTCTCGTTTTTATGCAAAGTCCTTCATGGTTCAGGCTATTCGTCTCTGGAATTCACTCCCGGTAGATACTCGTATTCGTATAGCACAAACAATCGCCATATTCAAAGATCTAGTTAAGTCTCACTACCTTTCTGAAGTTTAATAAGCTTGTCTCTTTTTTTTATGTCACTACTGTCCTACTCTATTTATGTTTTCTATTTATTAAAGTATTTTATGAAGGTTTATATATACAAAAATATCTATATAAGTTTATTATCTGTTTTGTTGTAGATAACATTCTTGCTTTCTGCACCGGTCGCTCGATTTTTTTTATTCTCTGCTCCTTTTTACCATAAGGTTGGCTGGAAGAGATTGCATTAGCGATAAGTCCGCCTTTGTACTCATTTCTCTAAATGTTAATTGGTTTCTGTGCTATGTATGTGCATGGAGCAATAAAGTGTTCATTCATTCATTCATCAATATGCAAGTCGTCGAGACCAACGGCTTACCGAGCCCTATGAAGCACAGAATCGTCTTTACTGCCTAGTTCGAACCCAACTGAAAATAACTAAACAAAGTATGTTTCCCGTAGGAATCGAACCCACGACCTCTACCACAAAACCACACCGAGCTTCTATTGAACTGTTTATTTTATCTATTTCTTCTTCATCCTACCTAGACCAACGGCTTAACGTGCTTTTCGAAATACTGAGCAGCTCGAGATAGAAAATGCCACTAAATGGCGACTAATCCAATAGTGGCCGCTTGACACGCGTATGCGCTATTCGCCTCAAACTGTTTATTTTATCTATTTATTATAATTTTATTGTGTCACAAGTAAACATACCTACAATAGGCGGACTTAATGTTGTTGCCTCACATTTACTTTTGAACTGGGTGGTATGCGTGTCAGTAGACATGTATGGTACATAGTCCTTCAATGCCCACTTATATAAGTTCAATGATATTAAACGTGGCTTTTAGAATGTAACACCATGTTTTAACCATAGTCCAAGAGGTTTTCCCAATTTACATCCTCAGAATACACTCCATAGCCCGGGAGACGGTTTTAGTCGGTTTTATGGGTATGGTTTGTGGGCTACTTGGTCAGTCGACCCTATGCACTCTGGGATCAGAGTTTTCGGAACCACTTTCCTGCCTCTGATATGATGGACAGTCTTTTCATCTCTGTAATCCTTATTGACTACCTTGACCAAACGGGATTACTTTACCCTACCTTAGATTTTGTCAAAGGCCTACAGATTTTTTTGTATTTTAATGCCCGGAAGGTCACATAGCTTGGAAACTCATATCCTTGGCCGTCATCATCATCATCATCATCATCATTTCAGCCGCAGTCAGTCCACTGCTGGACATAGGCCTCTCCCAATGATTTCCAAAATGATCTGTTGGCAGCAGTCTGCATCCAGCGTCTGCCTGCGACCCTTTTCAGGTCATCTGACCATCTGGTCGGTGGATGTCCAACGCTGCGCTTACCGGTACGTGGTCGTCATTTGAGAACCTTTCTGCCCCATCGGCCATCGGTTCTCCGCGCTATGTGCCCCGCCCACTGCCACTTCAAAGAACTAATCCGCTGGGCTATGTCGGTGACTTTTGTTCTCCTACGGATCTCTTCATTTCTGATTCGATCTCGTAGGAAAACACCGAGCATCGCCCTCTCCATAGCTCTCTGGGCGACCTTGAGCTTTCTTATTTTCTTGGCCGTGTGAGACCGATAAATAAGATGCGCTAAACGTATTGCGCTCTATCTGAAATCAGCTGAAACTAATCACATACTGTTGGAAGGCTAGCATCCATTAAAACCTTTTGGGGTTTTATGTATTCTGAAATGGGATACATTAGTATCCCAATGTTATAAGTATTATTAGGTGACCCATCTAAGTTAGATTACGCTTCGCTTAACACGCACGATCTCTATAAACACGCTTGCTCCGCTTGGTAGTCTAACCCCATAGTAGTATTGTATCTAGACTAAGGGAATGTACTTATACTCGTAGTTCTATCCGTAGTAATTGCATATCTTATTCTGTTAGGAGATATACTCGTAGTCATTATAAGAATAGACCCCACTCTATCTAACTTTGAAATTGATTAACAACACTCCTTGAAAATATTCCTTTGGATTTTGGCGTATTTTTGTCTATGTAAAAGAGATGTATCCTTAAATAACGACATCATACTGAAAAAGTCGAAGTCGTACAGTTGACCTAACTGAAAGAATTCTTCTTCATAATCGAAACGATTTATATTTTTTTATAGTCGAAATGGCCAACTCGTCAGATTATTATTTATTCTCTATTATTTATTCGGTATTTACTCTCGTCTAATAAAGTTTACGTTCCGAGAAAATGTGTTAATCCAACTAAAAACTTTGTCTCTAGATTAAAAATGTCTGTCATCTATTTTTTATGGTAAGATTAGTTACCTACTCTTGGATAGAAACGATGAAGTGTTGGCATTTGGGACACAACACATTAACTAATTATAATTAATAAGATTAATAAAAATTAAGCATTCCTTCAGCTCGGATCGAAGATATTCTTTATCATAAACTTTGATTATTTATACAAGATCAATAGATACCAATGACAGACTACGCTTCTATTTGTAGGTACCTAAAATGGGATTTTTCCATTGTTTAATGAGCCTGCTAAGAAGTACAAAAATTGCCGCTAGAAACTTGCTGGCTCTGGCTGACCATAATCTGTTCATATACTCGTATATCAATCATGTCCTCGAAATAATCTTTCGTCAAGTACTATCACAATAAAAGGTAATTACTGAATTACTTTAAACATGATATGAACGAAATTATATCGCACACATTAAATGATAATAAAATTACAAAATGTTAACTAGATTCTAGTTGGACACCTCCGGCGGCGTAATCAAACATCAAATCTTTCTTTCTTCTTCAAAGAATTTAATATTTATTAACCTTCTCCTTAAGGCAGCTAAGCAAATTATTACATAAGCAATTCTTTAGAATAGGATTGGGATTTATAAATTTTCCCCTCTGAGGGAGATTGTTTCATATTTAGTTTAAATTCGGACGTTAATCAACTAGGTAACCAAATTATTTATTATTAGTATCGTTCTTCGAAAACCCCTAAACTACAAAAGGAAAAGAAGGTTGCAACGTATTAACTTAATCGTTAGAAAGTTAAACATACATACAAACATACCATCATACCTTTTTCCCGTAGGGGTAGGCAGAGACTGCGGATTTCCATTTGCTACGATCCTTAGATACTTCCCTCGTTAAACATAAGTTAGGCTTTAGTGAACCAAATGATCAATAGACCGGCAAATTCATGGATAATATTAAAACCCACATCTAGCAATATGAAAGATACAAAACTGACATTTCATCATCATCATCATTTCAGCCACAATCAGTCCACTGTTGGATATAGGCCTCTCCTAATGATTTTCAAAATCGGACCGGTTGGCAGCAGCCTGCATACAGCGTCTGCCTGCGACTTTTTTCCGGTCATCTGACCATCTGGTAGGTGACCCATCGGCCATCGGTTCTCTGCGCTATGTATAAACTGAGATTTACGTTGGTGCAAATATGATATAGTCATTCAAATATATCCAGGGTGACAACGAAGTGACAAAACCAACGTTAAATTTCATATCAATAGCGTGTAGATCATTTAGAATAGAGCCGGTCTACATTAACAATGTTGGTGTGTTTGGTTGTTTCAACGTTTTCACCAAATGGACCAACGTCATAGGCAAACCGACTTTTTCCAACGCAAACAAGCGATCCACCTACGTACGTGTTGTTGATACTAAATCAGTATAACGATGATTCAGAGCCCTATTTTTGAAATGTATGACATACTATTCCTACTGGGCCCACCCTTATATCATGTTCTCTTATTGTACAAAGGTTGGCTGAAAGAGTTTGCTTAGCAATAAGTCCGCCTTTGCTCCATATTGCTAACAATGTTATAATTTCAATTTTGTGATTTCACAGATGTGGACAATAAGGTTATATTGTATTGTATTGTATTATGTCAAAAAATAATCATTTGATATTGAACAAAAATCCTTCGATATCGAACAAAGATTATTCGACTCGCCAATTTATGTGAGTCGCACTTTCACTCAGTCCATCCGTTTTCACCACTTATTCTAAAAGTGTGAGATAAAGACGGGAGAATTAGCTAATGAATTACCAAACCCATAAACAGAAGCTACCGCCTTAACCTTGGCACCGTATTCATTGCAATTCACAGTGTAACGTAGATGGTTTTCTAAAGCCGTGTTTACATTTTACTCGTAGCGCATTTTTAATTTTAGCGTAAATTCGATCGCACGTTTATCTGGGAGGCACGGCAGTGCCCCGTCAAATTGAGCACGACCGGACCATCTTTTTCTCGAAGCAATTCAGGCCATTTTCAACCTTTCGTTGTCAGGGACCCGAATAACCATAAAATGATATCGGTGTCGATATTTAGACATAGTTTAAACCCTTCTAGGGGTTGAATTTTGGAAAATCCTAAAGCAGGTATTTACTCATTAATCATGATCAATGCTCTGATCCCATTTCTCCATACAAAGTTTATACCCCCGTTTAAACCCCTTAGGGTATGAATTTAAAAAAAATCTTTCTTAGCGCACCTTTAGACCACAAAAGGAACCCATGTGCCAATTTTGGAATCAAACTACCCATCGGTTTGGACTACGCCATGATATGTCAGTCACTCAGAATCTCCTTTAATATGTTATTAGCCGGCTAATCTTAAGTGTAGCCGCACTTCGATCATTAGCCGTAACATTTAAATAACTTACAGCATCTCCATCCAGATCCATCCATGCTTCAGTGACTGCTTCTGTGGTTCAGTGTTGTTTGCCTGAAGAAACAGAAGTCGTTGCTTCGATACCCACTGGAGTAATACTTTATTTAGTTGTTTCCAGTTTGGCTATGACATTGCAGGCTTGAATCACCGGATTGTCTGCTAATAATGATGATTTTGTCTTTCGTACCTTTACAGACGTAGCTTAATACGTGAAGCTGATTGGTCTGGTTTCCTTGTAGAAAGGAGTTCAGACTGCAGTCGCTTCATCGTAATAACCATGCAGTACAGCCAGGATGAAATTGTATCCTGGGCCCCAATGATGAAAATGTATTATGCCCCTGTGTAGTTCACCCTCCGAATTTTACGAATAGGAAAAGAAAATGGGGGCAAACTTAACTGGGCGTAGGGACAGAGATATTCCCGCATTTTTGTGTGGTTGTGCAATTGTGCATGTATCGTGATTGTATATCACGATACATGCACGTTTTGCTTATTGTACGATATGCGTATTGGTCATAAATATTGTTACCCAAGTACCAATAAAAAGTAAAAAAAATGACTTGATCTATTTTGTTGTAACAATGTTCATTCTGTACAATAAAGTTTTTACATACATACCTATATTAGAATAGTTTTAATAAATTTATATTATTTGACCGATTACACGGACGACTATTAGTTCACGGACGACTGACTTCATTTTAACATCTAGTTAAACTCAGGTACTTTATTTATTTTCATTTATTCATTAATTTCAGATCATGATAATCCATAAGTCTTTATATTATATACTAGCAGCCCGTCCCGACTTCGCTAGGCCTATAGCCTTCCTCTTTAAATAGGCTATCCGACACTGAAATAATTTTTCAAATCGGACCAGTAGTTCCTAAGATTAGCGCGTTCAAACAAACAAACAAACTCTTCAGCTTTATAATATTAGTATAGATAAATTACATTTTCCTTGTATAAATAAAAGCTAACACCATACTACCATGCAATTTTATTAGGGCTAAACTAACGCTAATATTTAATCAGGTGTAAACTTAGCATTACGGTAACTTGGCTTCATTCCACATCGCTCCTCACCCCACTCCGGCTGAATTGTTTAAAAATAAATCATCTAAAACACTACTTCTCTTAACTGAAAGATAAAAGTTGTATAAAATTAAAAAGTTTCGGATATTTGCAGATAATCCTAAAAAGTTTAGAAGCTCTTGTTAAAGGGAAACTGGGTCTCCCTTGTCTAAAGTGATCCGCAGTTCTGTTATCAAAAAGTGTTGCTGGCACAGTGAACATTTCCCTAAAATGCGGGTGAATTTTGGAGTACGTATAAATTTTAACATCAATTATAATAACACACATATGTTTATATATTATAAATGGTATGTACTGATTAAAATAAATGTGGATTTTTATCTCAAAATCAGTTCAACTTTAATGTTTATGTAATAACATAAGAATTCATAAAGGTATATAATAATAAGTACAAAAAAGCGTTGTAACTTACACACACGCACTTTTTTTTAAATTTATTTTAGAAAAATATACTTGTCAAAAAAATCAGAGTCGTTTTCTATTTTCCATTGGAGAAAAACACTAGAAGATCCCAATATACCAGAAAAACAGTAAAGGTATTACGCATTATGAAATGTAAATGACGAATACTTTGTCCTTTTAAAAATTCATAAGCAAACACTAGAAAAGGCTTCGAGTTCTGATTGTCCATGTTTGCTCGCGACACAGTAATTTTCTCATAAATTATTTACGTTGCGCATATTTTGTATGACAGGATTGGCCTGAGTGGCTATCCCTATAGATCAGATTTAAAGAATTTACGGAAAACTACGATTAATTGAAGTTTAAATGTAGGCGCAATGTGATTACAAACAACTGATTTTTAGTCCCTTAAACAATCTGAATAAAATTCGCTTTTATTATATATATAGCGTGGGTTTATAGCTATCTCGTGGATTATTCGACTTAATAGCGTTTACGAAAATACGCCATACACTTTACACACACAAAGGACAATGTAACACGACAAACTTTGAACAAGGGTAAATCAAAACAAATAATTAAAATATATGGGAGCGGTGCGCGACCGTCTAGGCGTCTAGCTTGGCTGCCGCAGGCAAAGAGAGAGAGAGAGCTTTAGCTCCCGGCTAGTGATGTCGAATCGAATTAGTGATGGGACATTTCCATTCAGTTAGGATAGCGTGCGGGCAACACTCCCTTGTTAGCTCTTAATGGACGCCTGTTTGGGGCTATACTTTCAATATCTATTTACGTAATTTATTTAGGTATAGGAGTGGCTACCAGTCTGTGATTTTATGTAGGAGTACTCTTACGTAGGTATTATGCACATCAGTATACTAATCTGCCTCCATGGTAAAGTTTTAGATTTCCACGGGAACCATAGTTGTTTTAAGTTTTGTTGTTGGCGGTAGATAAGGAACCACGTCATAGGCCTAGAAGTGGTTCTGAAATGTTCTGATGTCAGCGTATACGGAGTCGATTGACCGTGTAACCTACTCGATGAATTGAATAACTTACATAATTTTTGTACTAATATAAATACGGGAGTCTCTGTGACTATTGACCTTAGTTTTCACGCCTAAAGTGATAGACAGTTGTTTATATAATTTTATATGTTACAGTAAAGTACAGTTTCAGATCTGGGAACAAATTATGCTTTAAAAAATCTACCGTGTCTGAACATAATTCTTTTTTATTTACTTGGAATGTTACCCATACGTACAATCATGAGAACACAAAAACTGAACCATAAAAAATCATAACTCATTAAAGACAATAGGAGTAGGTATATCTAGAAAATAAGTTCCATATTACGAGACGACTAACGATTAAATGTCTCTCACGTGTGTAACTATACCAAAGCGGGCGCGTAGGTTATGATGTCACTCGTTACGTCGTCGCCAAACTGGTTGTAAGTCCCATCACGTACTAAACACATACGACACAATAACGTTTACCATTTCGATATAATTGGCTAGTTTTCGCTAAAAATTCATATTCGTAAATCCATACGATCTAATTGCATAATTTACATTGTTGTAAAATAGGAGATTACGTTTGTTATGCTGGCATCACAGGGCGCGGCACGATTACGTCGAGTCGGTAAAACAGTCGAGGTAGGGAGGTAAACCCGTGCGGTCTATCGTACGCATTGCGAGCGGACGAATTTCACGAACTGTCAATATAACCTCTCATTCGGGACATGGATTTTTGAAAAAAGAATCTAAATAAACCAACCTCATTGGTCAATGTGATGTGTTGCTAGCAATGTGATTTAAATGTGCACCATTTGGCAAATTGGGTGAGTTTTAGCCGGTTATGGTGTGTTTGTTATTTATTTATTTTTGTGGTTTGTTTTGAAACGTAAAGTAAGATTTTTTTATAATTGTGTACAAAATATGATGCAAGTTTGCGAAGTTTTGTTTATTTAAAAAAATGTACATTAAATATTTTTGGTAGTTTATGTACCACGGGTATTTTTTATTATTAATTTATGTCGTTCGAATAGGAAGACTTAAGTAAACAATATTTTCGTTTATTTATGCTTTAAATTTTATTTGTAAGCATGAAAATATTATTTAATCAATGTTGTGTGATGACTCACATCCCAGTTCGTCTCGTCCCATCTGTTTACTGGCTTTGTATACTATTACAGTTTTGTACTAAATATTATGTTTTTCTAGTATCTGTTTGTTATTCGTAAACGGATTTTAAATTAATAGTTATTAAGTAGATTAGTGTGTCTCTGGCCCCCTGGTGGAGGTCGGGCTCTGTGGTCCAGTGGTTAAAGTGTCTGCCTTTGACCCAGAGGTCGCGGGTTCGATTTCCACGGGAAGCATACTGTGTTTAGTTGTTTCTAGTTTAGTTAGGACATTGAAGGCTTAAATCACTTGATTGTCTGATAAAAAAAAGATGATTCCGTGCTTCTGAAGGCACGTTAAGCCGTTGGTCCCGACTACCATTAAGTGGTCGTTAAAGAATATCATGATCATATTGGTCTGGT
Source organism: Euzophera pinguis (assembly GCA_947363495.1). Lineage (NCBI taxonomy): Eukaryota > Metazoa > Arthropoda > Insecta > Lepidoptera > Pyralidae > Euzophera > Euzophera pinguis. The sequence continues at coordinate 444,747 of OX376154.1, forward strand.
TTCCCTACTAAAAAAAAAAGAGTTAAGCGTACCCTGGGCTCCGAAGCGTAAGCTGACGATGCAACTAGGAATACACGCTAGGATGAAGAAGTAGATTAGGCACGATTTACAACAATAACAATGTTACAAGCAAAGTAAGTAATTGAAAAAAAAAAATAGCTTAGGTAGCCACCGTGGTCAAGTTATGGCATTTGCCTTAGACGGGTCGTGAGTTCCATTCCCACAGGATGCATACTTCGTTTATGTATAATAGGTACCGAGTGTACAACTGTACAAGCTTGTTTCTGTCTTAGGTTCCACACACACTCTAAATACCCGCATGACCTCTGGATCTTACGACAAATGGCTTAATACCACTGGACCACAGACAGAGGCAGTTAAAGTGTCAATTATGTGTAAAAATGTTAGTAGAACTCAGTTGTCGTTTCTGTATGAAAGTCCATACTTCCATACTAATATTATAAATGCGAAAGTCTGTCTGTCTGTCTGTTACGCTTTCACGGCCAAACCGCTGAACGGATTTTGATGAAATTTGGTATAAATATAGTTGAAGACCCGGGGTCAAACATAGGCTACTTTTTGACGCAGGCGGAGCTGCGGGAAACAGCTAGTATTATAAATGCGAAAGTCTGTCTGTCTGTCTGTCTGTTACGCTTTCACGGCCAAATCGCTGAACGGATTTTGACGAAATTTGGTATGAATATAGTTGAAGACACGGGGTCAAACATAGGCTACTTTTTGACGCAGGCGGAGCTGCTGGAAAAGCTAGTGTAAAATAAATTAGCGATAAAAACCATAAAATACTTGAGTAAATTAGACAGATATTCTGCTGTTGCCGAGCTATCGAATAGTTCCAATAGAATAACAAAATATTTAGGTAGCCGTTTTCAAAAAAAATTAAATTCACTCGCAAATTCATATTGGTCGCCTGCAACACTGAAGATGTCACGAGTGCGTTGCCGACCCTGAAGGATTTTTTTCACGCCCTTTTTGAAGGCTCCCATGTTATAGTCACTAGGGAAAACCATGGCAGGGAATTCATTCCATAATCGCAGTGTACGAGGAAGGAAATAATTTTAATTTAAATCTATTCATTCATGGCTAGCTTTTATTTATGTACGTACCTACTTACCGAGAAATACTTTGGCACCATTGTTTTTTTTTTGTCGTTGACCACTTCCTCTCTATTGTGACCAAGCCTTTGCGAGGTAATTCGACCCAGGGTTCAAGTTACAACCAGCTGTTACTTAGACGAAAATGTAATGTAATGTAACCATTAGCTAACCGAATCTACACATAATATTTTATGCTTCTTGCGAATATTTTAAGCGTCAACTTGTTACTGTTATAACAGAAACGAGAGAAAAAATCACGTTTGATGTATTAGTGCCCCCTCCAATATTTATTTTATTCAGTGGTTGTTAGCGCAAGCGATCGTAAAAAATCATCAAAATTCAATCTACTGATTAACAACGCAGTTCATGAGATACAGCCTGGTGACGGACAGACACGGACCGACATTGGAGTCTAAGTAATAGGGTCTCGTTTTACTCTTTGGATGCAGAACCCTAAAACATTCATTTTGAATTCATCCTCGTATTTTGGGAGTCTGATTTGAAGTCGCCTGTGCACATTTGTTTGTCCGTTGGCAACAAACTCAAAAATTATTCAACGGATTTTCTTTGTTTTGCAATTTTCACCATCAAAACATTGAGGTTTTTCATAATACTCGTAATATTTTATTGGGTGAAATATAATTCAATTTACGGACTCAATAAAATTTGGGCTAAGCCGGAGCGGGCCGCTAGTCTGATTCATTCATTCATATTGAGTCGGTTTCATGGTCAATCGACATGTACACCCTGGTGTCAGAGATTTTCAGAACTTCCGGCCTCTGACGTTTATCCCATTAATGCCACCAAATGGCAGCCAGGACTTAAGGTGCCTTCTGAAGCACGGAATCAATATATAATCACGTGATTCAAGTCTGGAAAGTTTAAAAACAACTAAACAAAGTATGATTCTCATGGGAATCCACGGACCCACGGAGTCACTTAACCACAGAGGCTAGTCCGATATAATGAAACTTCGCAAATGTTTTACTAATACGAAATCAAATAATACGATACATCAATATTGAACGGCAAAACATAGCGTAGTTAGTTTTCATCTATACTAATATTATAAAACTGAAGAGTTTGTTTGTTTGTTTGAACGCGGTAATCTCAGGAACTACTGGTCTGATTTGAAAAGTTATTTCAGTGTTGGATAGCCTATTTATCGAGGAAGGCTATAGGCCTGGGCGAAGTCGGGACGGACTGCTAGTATTAGATATGTTTGATAACAAGTACGTTCGAGTTAATAGAACAAACTCCGGTGGTCTCCGGCCTTAGAATCAGTACCGACTTAGCGGGCCATGGCTGTTGTTTATAATGATCGTGTGGGAACCCGTCACTTTCATTTCCCATAAAACTATTCGCAGATATTTTATTACAATACTTAACAAAGCCTAAAATCTACAGCATCGAGATAACGTACTAGAGAAGACACCGCACGTCCTTACTTCGTCCCGTTCAACTGCGGTGAACGCCCCGCAACTCACTTAGTCGCTTGCTAGTTGTTCCGAACCTAGTGCTTCCGACAATTAAAAATCAAAAACACTGTGAAACTCTTTAAATATGCCTTGGTGTGTGTTGAGGTATTGTAGCAATAATTCAAGGAACACAAAATAATCTAATTTCACTGTTTTAAATGGAAATACGACCAATATAATTGCCTCGCGCCATTTTAAATCATTCGTCATAGACTAAGTAATTCACAGTGAAATGTATGTAGATCATAGGTAGATAAGTTTGACTGACATAATGCCAAGAGTATGATTTTTTTGTTTTTACTTACGTACATACCATCACGCCTTTTTCCCGTAGGGGTAGGCAGAGACTACTTTCTGTTTTTAATGTAATAAATATTAAGTGAATATAAATGTTAAGTGATGAAAAGAGAAAACTAATTAGGTACTAAAGACAAAGTTAGTCCGATAGTGAAAACTGTATATATCTAACATGTTCCTAATATAGGTACCTAATTCAAATTGTACATTTTTGTTTTTTTTAAGTACCTTATTTCATGAATAGTTCCCCGCATATATGTATTCATCAAAATCGGTTTAGTACCTAGTTTTATAAATAGAAGGTTCAATGTGTTTCAGTAACTTAGAAAACGAGTTAATTATTAACTTTAGGCGTAGGCAGCGTAATTCTAAAATATACCATTAAATGCATGTTGTTTGATTTTTAAATAAGACATTGTTATTAAACCAAGATGGATAGAAAATAAATTGCCAGTTACTGATAAATCTTAATAAACTCCAAACAAAAATGGTCTCAGTTTTGCCAACAAACTTACACCACGTCAAATAGACAAAAGTTAACTAAACTCAAATCGTTTAATTATTAAAGGAAAGAAATAAAAATAATCACAAAAAGCAATTTGTCTTTTTTTTTATTTTGGAACCACATAGGTAAAATACCTACATTGTCCATTCTGTACCGTACCTGCCATTATCTATATGCAGGCAGACATCTTTGAAAAAAATACACTTTTGTAGCAAATGTAGCGCTGCATTTTTGAATGATGTTTTGAGATGTATTATTGTTTCAGCGCTGCAGCGGCTAAAATGATAAATTACCAAAAATGGAACATTGCAAATGTTCTACGTAGCTTCTCTAGTACGTTAGTACATACATCTCGATGGTTTACACCGAAATTTCATTAACACGATTATTCATTACTTACAAACACAGTCTATCGTTATTTGTTTTCATCCATACTAATATTATAAATGCGAAAGTCTGTCTGTCTGTCTTTCTGACTGTTACGCTTTTACGGCCAAACCGCTAAGCGGATTTTGATGAAATTTGGTATGAATATAGTTGAAGACCCGGGGTCAAACATAGGCTACTTTTTGACGCAGGCGGAGCTGCGGGAAACAGCTTATATTTTATCGAAATAATGAAACATCAAAGTCTTGTGAACCATAATTTTATTTCCATGTAAGTTTCAGTTCGCAAAATATTTGAAACATACATTTTTACGTTATTAGAGTTAATGTACACCTATATGGAAATATCGGGAATTTATTAATAAATAATAATAATTATGGGTAGCCCATTAATTATAAATGGATTACAAATCCGACTCAGAGCACCCCGACTCCACGTGGCTCAACTGTCATACTAAACCGCGGAACTAGAAGGTTCGCGCGAAGGAGGTCCTGAGAAAATGAGGGCGCGAGGTCGAGCGCCCGAATGAACCGAAGAGTCGACGGAGCGATGGAGCCACCCAGAAATATGTATGCTTGCATGCTCGCTGCATGCTTGCTGTATGCTTGCTGCAAGCTTGCTCCATGCTTGCATGCTCACTGCTTACACCACCGGTACTTGTGGTATTTCTATCATGAGTTCCTTCGTGGTGTAGAAGCAGTTTATCACTGCAGTTATCTATGCATGACATTCGGTAGTCTTTGTCAGATGTCTGTAGAAAAGCTGGAATAGTGAAGGTTTGATTTCAAGTTTCCCTTAACATTACGAAGTTACTTAAATATAATTTGAACAAATCAGTTACTTAGTGTAATTTTCTAATAACTTTATCTATTTTCTTGCTAATTTTCTGTATAATGATCGTAGCAAGAAGAAATCTAGTTACCCATCCTACCCGTATGGTACTATAAATACGAAAGTAACCCTGCTATCTCTTCGCGGACAAATCGCTAAACTGATATAAGTATTGTTTGGTACACATACTAGCTTGAGTCCTAGTTTAGTTTTTACGCATTAAAAAGGAATATTACGCGGGCGGAGCCGCGGGAAATAGCTAGAATTCAAAACTCCGCTTCGGCAGTCAGCTAAACCGAAGCTTGAATGCAGTCGGTATGTAACTAAACTTAACCTACTTTGGATCCGGCCATTTTTGTGCCAAGTTTTCCCGGATTAGTCAGAACGCGACTGCTTTGAGATATTGTTAGTTTAATGAGGAGTTTGAGAGTTTAGCGGAGCATGCGTGTTCGTAATTTGTGTGCCATGCGATGGAGAAATTCTATTGCAACGTCGAAGGTAGGAATGATCAGCGGGCTATAAATAAGCTATAATAACGAGGTATTTATATACTACATCTTCTTCATCAATTCTAGCCTTTTCCCATTTCAATTGGGCTCGGCTCTCCATATCTTCTTGCGCCACTATTTCCTATCATCTCAGGTTCATTTTTACAATATCTTCTAAGACTAGGAAAGGAATTCTTAATCCGGATACCAAGCTACCAGTCATATATCAGCTATTATTAAATCTTGTGGTCTGATGGCGTCCATCGGAAATTACATTGAAATTATCAAAACTAATAGCTAGTATCATTATCTTCAGATATGATGGAGTGATAAGTGTTTAATTTATTCGTATCTTAGAAAAACTGTGACTTATCGCACTGACATACATATTTAAAGCTTGAGAAACGTGGTCCGACTATGATTGGTCGCATTGTTTTCTATCTGCACTGCGAAAGCATTTCCCATCAATGGTACAGTCCATTGGAGCTACGGAATTTGGCCTTCAAAAGCGGACTTGGACTTCGAAACAAACAGCTGAAGATGCAACCGGGAAAGCGCTATGATGAAAAAGAGTGGAGCTACGGAAAAGAAAGGGGTTAAACCATTGGTTTTGGTTGGTATTAACGCTAAATAGTCATCAAACAAATACCTCTATGGCATTGGTTAAGTGTTTCGTTTTTGGGTTGTGGTTCTTCTGCCCAAACAATGGGGCATTTACTGTCCTGGCCTCTATGGTGTAACCTTCTACATGGGATGACCAGTGATGATGGCAACTAACAAGGCTGTCATTATGGTACAACATTAAAAAGAGGAAATTTAGAAATCGTCTTCTTCGTCGTGTCGGAAACTCAAAAATCTTTTTTTACCCAATACGCTGTCACAAGCAAGAAATAGGGTAAGACCAAAAAAGAAATGTCTGGATTGTATCAAAGAGAACATGAGTAGGAAGGGCGTTGAGAAGGAAATGGCTAGAGATAGAGGAAAGTAGAGGGAACTAACATACTGTGCCGATCCCACATAAAAATGTGGGACAAGATAAATGAGAAGAAGAGACGCCATCTGGGCCGCACCTGTTGTTTCCCCCATAAGTTCAATTCCACTACACAGGAAGCAGGAACAGTGGGCACTCCAACAGGTGTGGCATAGTCTACAGTGACTCTCCGCACTGGCAATGTGGACCCAAGGAATACACCCACTTCTGCATATTTTTTTGAATCGGCCAACCTGGGTCCGGAGGCAATTTAGGGATCGCCAGGTGCCCAGGCTAGTGTGTATCCATAGAAGTCCAAGAATAGTCAGGTAAATCGATTGACTTGCAAAAAACACTCAGGTATAGTGGTTTCGATTAGAAGCATAGAACACAAGAAGCATTAATTATTTTATTCCAGTTTGCTAACATTTCTGTTATAAACCACCTTCTGGTCTCATTTAAAACATGGTTCCATGCTTCGGAAGGCACATTAAGTCGTTATAGAAACCACGTCAGAGACCGAAAGGCGACTCCGAAAATTCTAACTTTAGAAGCCTCAGAAATTGTATGGTTTTAGCTATGATATATTTATGATATGATATATATATATATATATATATATATGATTAAATTAGCATCAAAATATGTGATACTTTGATGCTAATTGAATCTGTGTGATATGTCTCTACATATTTATTTATTAAATGTAAGTAAAGTATTTAATCTATTTGTATTCGGAAGAGTAGATGCCCAAAGCCTGCTATACCATACACTCTTATCGAGTTATCAACCGTTATCAACAGATATGGCTAAATATCCCAAACGACTTTTAATTTTGTCGCGGCTAAAATTCATATGTTAAAACAAGAAATTAATAATGCATTATTATTATTTTTTTGTATAGCTAAGACTATATTTAAATGTATAAATAAATATATAAACTCCAAATTTTTTAAATCGCTCGCTCAAGTTTTTTTTTAATTCTCTGCTCCTTTCTATATAAGGTTGGCTGGAAGAGATTGCATTAGCGATAAGTCCGCCTTTGTACTCATTTCTCTTAATGTTAATTGGTTTCAATTCTGTATCTTTTCTTAAATTTATGTAAATGGTGCAATAAAGTATTCATTCATTCGTTTCTGACATCGGTGCTGTCTTTTTACTTTTTTTAAGGGGGAAAAATGCTTATAAATCTTTAAATATAATATATAAAATTTGCAACCTATGTGATATGTTGTACTATGATAAACATTACATTTTAGTCTATAACTATAATTTTTGAAGAGAGGGTCAAACGTCATTCAAAATGTTCACAAACCGGGACCGAAAATAAATTAGCTCTAATTTTGCATAGGCGTCCGACAGCATCCCCTCCCTCCTTTTCGATTTCCATTAGCCACGTGCTAGACCTGTGCTAAACAGTCGCATATTCCCGCCAAATAAAAATCTGACATTTGTTTTTATAATATCGGTGTTTGCTTTATCTGTCTAATGAGTAGTTGTATTAAGTCGGTTTCCTGTTTAAAAACGCGGTTAGGAAAATAGTTTCATTATTTGTTATTTAATTTATCGTAGATGTTGTGGTTTTTATGTAATTATCAAAATAGTGTGTTTTTTGTCACCTCGGTGTTATCATATCGTTGAAATCGGTGGTCTTTTCGGAAAATTGTCACATCAATCATGTCATGACAATTTTCACCGATATGACGAGAAAAATTTAATCGGTGACTTATTTTTACAATCGGTGCTTAAATTATGGTTTGAAGCCCATTTTTATCACGTCGATGAATTTGTTAATCATATCGGTAAAATATTTTATCACGTCGGTGAAAAGTTTTATCATAACCGTGGCTTGGTTACGTGTAGATGTAAAATTAAAATAGGTAGGTAGATATGTTTAAATTCCAGAAGTGAAACCTCCTAATATTTTATATGTATTGAGACAGTTCAGATTACGAAATTATTTATTTCAATCTAAGGTTTTATCTAGGGAAGGACTAAACCTTAAATTAAAAATAAGTATGTACTTATTTCTAAAGAAATTTCTTCCAACTGATCTAGGACAGGAATTTCTTAAAGTGGCGTACTATTTTATAATACATACGTAGGTCACTCGATAGTTTAAAGATGCTAGTAATTTAAAAGAGATAGAAAGCATCTGTATTAAACAATACAATTTATATTATATTCTTATCGCTTTTATCTTCTTACATACTTTTAAAAGCAAATGTATTTAAAAAAAGAACGCTAATAGGTAGCTGGTTTAAAAAATAATAAATAAATAAAATAAAGTAAGTTTTATTTCGGATAATTATAATTAAAATCCATATCATCATTAAACACATCCATTACATTATCTTATATTAAATGACATTTAAAAAAATACAATTGGATACATTTAAATAGCAATAAAAAAACTTAAATATTTAAAAATTAAAATAGAACATATTAAATTAAAAATTCAATTAAATTTAAATCTACTAATCTTAATTGTCACTGAATTTGACCACAATGACGAAGTCATGTTATCAGCCACTGTATTCAGGATGCTGTTCCGACTATTAATAATCGAATAATTTCACTACGACAGTTCCCGCGTTTTTCTTTGCAACAATGAAGCTTAACCGCGAATGTTTGCGTTCTATGATATTTTATGTTTTTAAATTTGGTTTAACTGGAAACTTAGCATTCAACGATTGCAATCAGCGCTATGGGAGTTTGCCCTTTTTCGAGCAAGAGATTTAGGATGATTCAATACATTTAAAAGTGGAAAAACGAACCTTGAAATTGACCAGTAAAATGGTCGCCCACAAACGGCTGTAACAGCAGATAATGTGTGGACGACTGAAATGATGGTGCTGGGAGACCCACAAATTTTTAACTAGAACATCGAGAAGATTTTTGGCGGTAGGTCGGCGACCGTTAACTTTGTTGTCGTTGGATACCGCGTTTGCTTTCAGATTGGTGCCGCGAAATGCATCTACGATTTGAAAACGGAACGACATGACGTGTTGCAGAAATCATCCCAGACAATGAAATGTGAATTTATCAATAATAGCATCTGGAAAATAACAGACAGTCGTCATTATAGGTCTTTTGAGAAGAAATATTTCCAACAAATCTACTACGACTTTGTTGATAAAAGAATGGTGGCTAGTTTCTTTTTCCCTCAGCGGGTATGCATCGACAACAATGTTGGAAGATCTGTTAACTTGGAATGGTATACTACAATAGCATGGCCGAAAATTTTCCAAGCTCTGCGAGAGAGGTGACTAAAGACTGGGCATTGAGGAATCATGCTGTATTACAACGCTTCGTCATATACGTCATTCAGAACAAAGGCATTTCTTGAGGAACCCGGTATTGAAATCTTGCCACATCCACCGTACAGCTCTGATTTATCTTCCTGTGATTTCTTTTTGTTCCCGATAATCAGGAAAAAGTTAAAACGGAAGTTTTTTTTCGTTTGCAGAAGTTTTTCGTTTAATAATAGTTAGTTTAGTCGAATAGATCTTTGTATCGAAATAGTCTTTTTCGTTCTCTGAAAAAGACTATTTCGAAATAATATAATTTGTATAGCTTTTTCTCGTCTCAAAACTTATTAACTAGGTCACTTTATAAGTACTTACAAATACAAATAATCTAAATATGTTAAAGCAAATAGAATAAATATATTAATAAATATAGTACAATTTAAGAGTTTTGCGACAAATTGTAATTTATTATTAAAAGTGGTCAGGTTTTGGGACTCTTGAATGCTGGCTCACACCCCGAACACTCCATACATATCCGTAGCGAGCGCAAAACCTATCACGACTACAACGATTCGGTTGCATACGCACACGCGTTAATATGTTGTTTACTCGTAGGATTGGTTATTTATCATATTTGTCGCAGCGGCCGGGCGGTTGAAACAAAATTCTTGCATTATTTCGCTCTGGATTTTACCCTAAATCTGTGTAATGATGCTGTGAGTGTCTGTTCTGTATGCACTTATAATAATTATTTGGCTAAGTGGTAACCTATTGCATAATATGACTGCTTGGACAGAGAGAGAATTAGCATTCATATTCTCAGTGCTTTAAGCAGGAAAATATATATTTACGGTCAAATAGTCCTGCCACCCCTTCTGAGATCACACCTATCAAAAAGTGACTCAGCGAGGCGAACACACTGCGAACGATCGCAAGTATTTTATTTAATAATTTATTATCATTGAAGTACACAAACAGTGCTTATATACATCATTAATAACTACACTATAGACTTACTTTCAATATAAACACGAATAATAGATATACATAACATTGTTCATTAAGTTAAATTATATCCTAAATTAAAAATAAACGATTACATTACATATCCAATACAGCTAGCAGAAAATGGCAGTTGTTTACACACATTCATACATACCATCACGCCTATTTTCTGTAAGGGTAGGCCATGGGTAGGCAGAGACTACGGATTTCCATTTGCTACGATCCTTAGAGACTTCCCCCGCTTCTTTTACGCTCATCACTCTCGTCATACACGCTCGTCGATTACGGGTACTCCTGACATCTCCTTTTTTAATATGTCGGCGATTTGGTCACAGTTGTTTATTATTTATTTTACCTACTAACCTATTTACAAATTTCAAAACTTTAACCCTAAAACGTTCTGGTTATCACATAAGGAGAATTGCTTATAAACTAATTAACTCCAGAATTTAATAGATAATGCAAGATAGTCTGAGGTCAGTCACACTATTGGAATTATTAGGTTTTGGTAATGGATCACCTGTGACAATTTGCAAGACGAGCGAAAAGAGCATTAAGACAAGAAATAATTGGGTATTCTACTTAATTTATTTTTATCATTTCATAAACATGTCACTACCAGCAACTGAACATGGAAAGATTTTTAAATCCGTTCATAAATAAATAAAATATAAGCCTTTGAAATTCGGTGGAGGGGGAAACTGTCAAAAAACAAGAAAGGGATGCACTGTGTGTGCAGTGACGTCACCACCACTTGGTTTCGTGCTTACAAAAGAGATAGCAAGTCGTCCCCACCACGCTCCCACTTTTCTTCTTGAGAAAACTTTCAAATCCAATTACTTCCTTAATTAACAACCAATTTTGTTATTGTTTTCGGAAGCGTTTACTTTTTAGTTTACACATTCTTTCGTATGTAAATATTGCCCAAGTATAATTACAGTTAAGTAGCCTATTAAAAACATGGATCAGAACAGCAAGGTTAGTTTGAGAAGCTCGATAGCCGAGCTTGGCGCGTTTACCCGTAGCGAACGCGTGTGTCAAGCGACTGCGTAACGTGACATGTAATGAATTGGTCGCTATTTAGTGGCCTTTTCTATCTCTAGGTCCCGGCTGCTACCGCCAAATCAAGGATCATGACTAACTGCATACACTTCGCTCCGAAGCGTAAGATAAGGATGCAACTGGGAACCACGCTGGGACGAAGAAGAAGATAATAGTTGGGAGAAAAAAGTCAATCATTTTGCAAGACACTTTGTTATTGCCTGCATTAGGCATAACATGTAGGTATTAACGCTTTGTTAACGTCGTCCTCAGAAACAGAGGTAAAAGCGAATAAAGGTTAAGATTGTACTGGCAAACTGGGAAGTTTACTCAAAATATTCATTACTGCATCGTTTTTTTTTTAATACGATTAAAATAATAATTCCTTATTAATATTCGTATAGTTCTTGTTGGAAGTGATTTTGTCACATATATAAGATGTTCTGGATTAAAATACGGCATTATGCATTTTTTGGTGTTCAAAATATTTATAATATCAGTAAATAGATCATATCGGTGTACAGCCTCCTCACATCGGTGAACAGTATACATTGTTGGTGGCAACCAATTTCGAACTTAATTTTCTTCTTATTCTTTAATGATTAGTTTATGCCCGTAACTGTGGAGATATTTAATATCGTAAAAAATACATAAAAGCTGACAAATAAAAGAAATAAAAATAAATGAAATAGTTCACCGATATGATAAAAAAACGCCATTTGTTGAAATTCAGCCATATAACTAAAAAAATATGATCCGATCCGTACCTACCGTCGCTTATTATGACCAATAGCTAAGTATACCAGTAAATAATAATGACATAATCATATATTATTATTACATTTTTATAATAAGTCTAGACATATATAATTTTCCGGAATAGATTATCCCATATACTTCCGTCAGTCTATTATATCTTTGGATTATATCCCGTTGCTTTCTGTCGTAAAGAGTTAAAGACTTGAAAGGATAGCTTCTTTCATTTCTCGATTATCTTTTCGTCTAAGCGTGTTTTCTGAATTGCGTTCTTAGCTTACGCTTCGGAGTCTAGGGTATGCTGTCATAGTCCTAGATTTGGCGGCACTGGTTATTTAAATGGAGCGACTGCCTTTAAAACTGGCAGGAGGTTGCTATCTGATAGTTTTTAGAGGACAATTCCGCAATTGCAAAATCTATCGCTATTGCATTCTCAATAGCCCTCACGCCCTTGGTTTTTTTGCTTATTACGTTAAAATTATTTGGAATTTGAATACAATAGAATATCATACAATATAATACAACTTGACCGCCCTACGTACGCTCTCTTGTCAAGATCCGTTTCTCCCCCGTTCTCTCTTGTCCATCGCTTGAGACCTACAGAGTTGTAGACCAACAGAACCTTTGTCGCTCAATGCCCACTTACCTAGATGGTAACCTTATCTAGCACAATTTTTTTTTACACCTCTGACCCCTGATGGTATGTGGTTACCGTAGCCTATAAACGCCGGAGATGTCACGAGCGCGTTATCGACCCTGAAGGAATTTTTTCACGCCCTTTTTGAAGGCTCCCATGTTATAGTCACTAGGGAAAACCATGAAAATTTGTTACCTACATTTCCTCCACTGCTCTTTTATTTCGCATCCTCTTTGCTGACTTGGTCGGAAAATCAATTGCAACATAACTCAATACAATCAAATACTTTGTGGTAAATAACAGCAATTGTTTGTTATGGCGATTAAATTTTACGTGCATTTTAACTAGTCAGTTCTGTGCGCGGTAAGTACACTACAGCAGTATGTATGTACGATAAAAAATAATGTGTTCGATGTATGTTGACTTACATTGATTTACAAATCGAAATACCTTTTATGATATTTATCCAAGTGGTATGTTTATAGCCGATAAGTATTTGAAATTAAAAATTATCTGACAAGTAAAAAAAAAATGTTTTAAAAACAAATAAATTCAAGTATTAATAGTAGTATATTAATATGACAATAATCCAAGAAGTGGTATTTTAAAGACAGGTAAGTTTCAAAAAATGAAAAGATAAGTAAGTCTTCTTCTTTTTCTTTGCGAGTCGACTCTGGCTGTTAGTAAGTGTTAAGAAAAATGTTTGCAATTCTAAAGTAATCTGAGTGGCATTAAATCAATTGACTTTTTCTCTTTCGTTCGATACTGCTGCCCGTCGGCATGCATCAATAACTAGCTGTTTCCCGCAGCTCCACCTGCGTCAAAGGTGGCCTGTGTTTACCAAATTTAGTTTAGCGATTTGGCCGTGAAAGCGTAACAGACAGATATACAGACAGACTTTCGCACTCATAATTATAAAGTATGGAAGTATGAATGGGGTTGACAAGCATTTAAAATTCACCCATTTAAAAGAAAATATTTACTTATAATAATTTTTTGCAACATGCTCCTATCGTATCGAATGGAATAATTTTGCTACATAGTTCCTAACTTGAAACAATATGTCAAATCTTATATGTCAACAAGTATATAACATTACGAAGCCCTTCCCACTGGGTGGAGCGTTTAAGGACAAAACAGTCCCTTTTCAGTACATAATAACGCACGTCTTATCATTCAAATTTTCCATGAACTCTACAACAAAAGCGATAAGAGCGGATTGATTTCAGAAAGTTACGCTTGATTTGCAGGTGGCTGTACACACAGGACCAAAATATACTGCGCATGTCTCAGGAGAGAACTTAAAAGATGTAACAATTTTATTTTCAATGTTAGAAGTGATCTAGTGAGCTCCCGTCACGCACCTATTCCTAGTTTCAAAGTATTGAATAATTTTTTTTAACTTGAAATAAATAAATGTGGTTGTTAGCCATGTTTTATATGTGGATAAGAAACCTAATGCTTTTATTTTATGATTTGGACTGGACCAGTATTTTTAGACTGCTCCGCGAAGACTCCGATAGTAATGATTAACTTTTTTAAACCTTAATTTTAGTTTTTCTTTAGTTCCGTGTATTTTATTTTTTTTAATGCTTGAAATTGATTTGGCGAAGAAATATTTTATGGTAAGAATTCGTCTGATTGATGTTGATAAATGTATTTACTGTATGTAATAAATGTATTCATGAATGTACAATATATTGTATTTTGTGTTTTTTTTACCAATAAAAAAATCGTCGAAATCTGTCGTATAAAATAAACGAGCGATATTTTTTTAGATGACTTGCTGAAATTAATTAAAGCGAATAGGAGCTTCACTAAAATAGTACTTCAAAATTTATGTTAATCTACTCTAAGAGGAAAGATTTATATTTTTGTGTGTATGTTTGTAATGAATAAACTCAAAAACTACTGTACCGGATTTCAAAAATTCTTTCACCATTGGAAAGCTACATTCACCCTGAGTAACAAAGGCTATATATACCGCAGGCGGAGCTGCGGGAAACAGCTAGTTTGAAATAAAAAAAGTAACGTCAATTTTAATTTCACTTTATTTCTTTTGATTTTAATGTTTTTTTTTTTTAATAGAGTTTGCTAACGGTTTACCAAAGATTACTTTGACTATTTTCATTGTACTTCGCTGTCTTATTCTATTTTCTTTTTTCATATAAATAGTAAAATACTCTTCATATCTAAATACAAAATTTGTATCATCTCTTCTTTGGATCATAGTCATCATCGTCAACAGCCTTGGGAATCCATTCTTCTGCTTCCATACTTCCATACTAATATTATAAATGCGAAAGTCTGTCTGTCTGTTACGCTTTCACAGCCAAACCGCTGAACATAGGCTACTATTTAAAGCAAGCGGAGCTGCTGTTGTAGAATTACATTGAGTTACTCGTATGGTCATGTGGTTAAGACATACATTTTTCCCTTCATTAAGTGAATACTCGAGAGGTATATCGGAAGATTTTTTTAATTAAAAATGTAAATAAAGTTACGCTGACAGTCAAAACATCGCTTCACTGCGTACCTATTTGTCGGCGAAAATTAATAAACGCCCAAACTACCAATTTTAGATAAAAAAAAAATGTAACCATAATTTAAATTTAAAAATAATAAAATATGAACGTAAAAGAAAGAACCTCATCACCACGAAATGAACGTGAAATTTTTTATTCACATATTTTATTTGCACTAAATCCGTAATAATCTAAGTTTAATTTGTACTATTTTTGTGAAGTATGACCAAATAAAATAATAATTTTTCTTACTCACCGATTATATCGAATGATAATCATTGAAATTTTAGAATCATTCTTACTTATTCGATTCTACTAGTGTAGTGCAGTGCGTCATACTTCTAAAAAATATCTACCGTGGTTTGTTTAATCAGCTGGAGACAAGTTATAATATTATCATCAATTCTGCTACCAGACACTCCTGCAGTAATTGGCAGCAACGTGAAACTAGACGAAACTTTGTTTTGTATTATTTTGCACGTCATATGTATGTAAAATGAATTTGGGTATATAGTAACGTAATAGTAAAACGTACATTTTATGCAATTAAGTAAGTATGAAATTGTCCAAGCGTGTTTCTCCTAATTGCGTCCTAAGGTTACGCTTCGGAATCTAAGGTACGCTTTTTGTCATGGTCCTAGACTTGCTGAATCAAATATATCATCCATTTAGGTCCAAAAAGTGAAAAGTGGCGGCTAGAAAATAAAGTGGGTTATTCCGATAGATGTTGTCTACCTTTTTACTATTCACTTTAGACCTAAATTATATGATGTGCGGATGATGTCTTTTGATTGATTCAATCAACTTTTCTCAATCAAAATCAACGTTTAACTCCGACTAAATGAAGCTAACTTGACCACCACCAGTAGCTCTGGCAAATGGAAAATTATTTTGGAGCTCCTTAAGAATCGAAAAGCGTGTATGACGAGAGTGATGAGCGTAGAGGAAGCGATGGAGGTCTTTATGGCTAAAGCAAATGGAAGTCCGTAGTGCTAGAACAATAGATTTTTGTGAGTGGGGTCATTCTATGAAAGAAAACATCCATAATATTGGACCCCGTCAGTAGACCCCGCGGGTCTTTCGGGGGCGGGGTCTCTCTGCCTACCCCTACGGGAAACGGGATTATAATATATACCTATATATGTAATATTGAATTCATTTTCAGGCGAAAGATGACGCGAGGACTCTACACCCCTCGGAAGCGGTTCGTGTACCTCCTCATGATCGCAGTCGCCATGTTTTCTCTGCTCATCTTCACCATTTCAGGGGGTAAGTCCCTCTTTTTTTACTTTGTCTTCTTTTAACGTCGACTTAAAATAAGGGGAGTTATAAGTAAGACGTATCTATTTGTTTCATCGTAGCGTGACAACAGGTGGATCTTAACTAGTCTATGTAGATCACTTTAGCCGACAGAAATAAAATAAATCCTATAAAAAGTGTCAATTGTTATTTATTATTTATTTATTTAAACTTTATTGTACATAATACAATTGTATAGCACAATTATCTAACAGTCAACCTTTGGGTTAAACAGATATCGTCATATGGGTATTAAAAATATTAAATAAAAAATAATAATAATAATCTTTTAATATTAATTTGATTGGTTGCTTTGCTTTCCAAATCCATATCCTTGCTAATATTATAAATGTGTTTGTCTGTATGTCCGTCTGTCGGTCTGTTACGCTTTCACGGCCAAACTGCTAAACGGATTTGGATGAAATTTAGTATGAATATAGTTAAAGACCCGGGGTCAAACATAGGCTACTTTTTAACGCAGCCAGAACTGCGGGGAAACAGCTAGTAGTTTATAAGTCCGTGTTTTTCAAATTAAGTCACAATTCGAGAATGGGTCAAAATTTAGATAGGTATACGGGTTTATAGCCTCGCTTGTGCGACGACTGTACAAAGGCCTCCTCTTTAAAATTAAAAATGTATTTATTAAATATAACATGGTCCATTTGTGTCAGTACAAATAAAAAAAAAATACAGAAAAATCGTAAATATTAATTGTTATTAAAAAAAAAAAAGTAACAGTTTATTATTTTTTGTTATTAGTAATATTTAATTTCTTTCGCTTTCCAGGCATTCTTTTGATTTATTGTTGAAATTAAATGAAATCGTTTATTTTAAATATCCATACTAATATTATAAATGCGAAAGTCTGTCTGTCTGTCTGTCTGTTACGCTTTCACGGCCAAACCGGTTAACGGATTTTGATGAAATTTGGTATGAATATAGCTGAAGACCCGGGGTCAAACATAGGCTACTTTTTGACGCAGGCGAAGCTGCGGGAAACAGCTAGTAAGATATAAATATCACTTATTGGCATCAATTTACTTATATTAAGTTTACTACCACTTACATACAAAGCGCAAGTGGAGAAGTATTGAGTTTTATGAATTACCGGGGGGGACTTATATACATAAACGGTATTCTTTAGATTCATACATTTTAATTCAGAACAATTCGTGTCCTAAACAAAACTGTAACAGCAAACTGTTGTACAAGGTCGATTGACCATGTAACCCACTCGATATGATGATTAAGAAACCCCTAGGTAGAACGAAAATGTTTGTTTACGTAACAAATGTTATTGTTTGTAACCAGTATTTCAGTTGTTTTGTGAATTATTTCAACAATGTATTGAAAATGTGATCAAAATACCTTCAGTATTGGACACAATGTGACAAAGATATGAACCGGCCGAGTGCTCGAACGTTTTCATAGGAATTTTCCAATAGCTCTCGCCTCTTTGTTCAAGTTATATAAGTCCTCGTGAATAACAACAGGTGTCTGTTAGTTTTCCACTTTTCTCCGTAGTAACGAGCACGGGAAATATTTTAAAAATTCTCGTCTTATTTGTTACTGTTTAATTTTCTTCGATAAATTCAAGTCAATATAGGAAGAATAGCATTAATGAGATATGATCACAATCACAAACAAAGTTATCAAATATTTTACATCACTAAGACATAACACAGGAGGGCAATCGCGGTGACATTAAGAGGCATAGTAACATTGATTTTGTCGTCCACGACGGCGACATCTTGTCAGTTTCTCGCATGAGCTAAGATAATCCATACTAATATTATAAATGCGGAAGTCTGTCTGTCTGTTACGTTCGCACGTTCAAACCGCTGAACGGATTTTGATGAAATTTGGTATGAATATAGCTGAAGACCCGGGGTCAAACATAGGCTACTTTTAGACGCAGGCGGAGCTGCGAGAAGTAGCTAGTGTCGAATAAGACAGACAGTCTTTCACATTTATAATATTAGTAGGTATGGATAGTACTCGTATCTAAATTAGAAATTTATCTAACTTATTGCATTGATTTTAATGATGTTATCACCACATTAGCACGTAAATTATTTTGAACAAATCTCATAAAATTCAAATATTTTAAAATTAACTGTGGTACCAAATTGTCGTAGGTATGGTACGGTTGGTATTTTCCGTTTTTGGTATTGTCCGTCGAAATTAACATTCTAGCAAGTTTTACTTCAATCGATAATTTCAAATTTACTATTCCAATTGTCTATATAGAAACACCATAATCAATCACTGGCGTCTGAAATGACGAGAATCATTGATGAAACTTCGCCATAACAATAAGCACATTAAATTTTGAACAAATCATTGTGTATGATTTGCGTCGCTGTGTGGTGTGACCTTTCGACATAAAATATATTCGCAGTTGGAGTATAGAAGTGACACCAGTTCAGTTTGCGTCGTGTGAGAGTGGCCTGTCGACATCTATCTTCTATCTGTATAATTAAAGAGTAGAATCGACGTGACTGTACATATATTATTTTGGATAGAAAATGAAAGGGAACGACTAAAGATGAATACTAGATAACAAAAAAATGTTTTATAAACATCTTACCTGTCTGTCCGCACACGTTAATCTCAGGAACTACTAGACAGAT
The DNA here is from genome assembly GCA_947363495.1 of Euzophera pinguis. Classification (NCBI taxonomy): domain Eukaryota; kingdom Metazoa; phylum Arthropoda; class Insecta; order Lepidoptera; family Pyralidae; genus Euzophera; species Euzophera pinguis. The sequence continues at coordinate 463,965 of OX376154.1, forward strand.
TTGAATTTAGTTTTCACAAATTGATTGAACTTAGCTCAGGGCAACGACTAATCTTTTTTTCATCAAAATCGAACATCAGGAAAGAAAGTTATAATCATTTCAAGATTTTTTTCAATTTCTCTTGATAAAATTTTCATAGCAAAGTAATAAGCGGAGTAAGTCAAAATAACATAATTTCAGCATTTTCCTCCGAGTTGTGTGCTAGATCATGAAGAAGTTGTCTCGGTCAATCGACCCTGTAAGCCTTGGTATTATTGATTCAAAATCCCTTCCCTTCAAGATGCATTTGATGTCCGTTTCTTTTGGTTCATTCAATTCATATCTTATAAGCTGCTCATTCTGGTGTCAAAGGGACAATCGACCCCGTATGCCTTGGTATCAAGGTTGTTTCAGCGTTGTCCCACTGTCAATATTCTATATATATATACCTACGTGTAATAATACAGTAGAAAGGTCAATTCTGTGGCAACATAAGACATTAATTTATCCCGAAAATTTTACCAGTTCTCGAAGGACAACTAACCAACTTCAATTGACTCCTAAAATGTATGGCGCGCATACTAAACGAGAGATCAAACAACACTTGCCCTCAATTTTTGGAAACAAGAAAACTGTTTTTTCCTTTACAATAGTTTCTTTTTTTTTTTTGCTATTATTTGTAATTGGAGTAATTGATAGTGGTATTCATAATGTGAGTTATTTTTAAATGTATGTCATTACGTAGTTACTTATGTTTTTCAGTTATTCACATCGAGTAGGTTACATGGCCAATCGACTAAGCACGTGATAAAGTTTTTTCGGAATTACCTTACGGCCTCTGACATGGTTCCTTTAACGACCGCTAGATGGCAGCCAATAAATAACGTGCTTTGACTTTTAGACTCTAAAGCATCGTTAAAAATGGCAAATTACGTGTGACGACACTGTCGCACAGCAAGTAATTACTACACGATTTAACAGATGACGCGAAAAGCAAATAATCTCAAGTCTCATACAAGAACCCGAATTACTATGGAAGACTAAATCGCGCTATCGAAGTTCTAAGGATTGGAGCATAAATACAACCTCCGACAGAACATCGTCGGAGCCGCTTCCCCTGGCGGCGTTCGAGCATAACACCATCGCTCCCGCCGTACTACGTACTCCAAACACGCTTGAACAAAAAACATATATCGGTTTTCTCTACCAAATTAATTAATATAAGCCAGCGCTAGAGCTGATGTGCGTAGAAGCTCCCCAGCTTGCAATGTTGGAGAATAAATAAGGATTACTACAACAGGAGTTCCACAGCATTCTATAGTAAGTGAAGTTATTTAAAAGAACGTTACGCGGACGACAGTTAGTTAATTATTAAAGGTATATAGATATATAAAGGAGAGATGATATTGTCCATTTTAAGTAATTAGTTCCACACACAGTGCTCTCAATAAGCGACAAACGTTTCACTATAATTGCACAGAAACAATCTTCATAATAACTACGATTAATCAGTTAAATTGCTCTTCAATGTTGTGCATTATATGGCCAATACTATTGGGCGGCCGGTCGCAAAACAAGGCCGAATCTTTTATCAGATTAACGGACAAAAATGATATTGTGATTAACCTAATGGTCATATTTTGTTGTGTTACATAGTTTCTATATCTTGTGACTTTTTTTTGCCGACTAACGCACCTTGGTTCCTGTTTTTCGGGTTTCTCTGTAATAAGGGTAACGGAGGTCAGACGGTAGTCGCTTCATTGTAATAACCAGTGCTGCCTTCAGGATCATGACTTACAGCACACCTTAGGCTCCTTAGCGTAAGCTGAAGGCGCAATTAGGAAAGCACGCTCGGACGAAGAAGAATCTTATATTCATTGTATCCTGGTCCATGTCCAGATGTCCATTAGTACGGTGTAACAATAGAACGTTATTGCAAAGGCAGCGAAATAGGCAATTGCAGGTCGAGTATGAGTTGCCATTTCGGCCGAGGCATATATAGTGCTTTTCTTAAAAAAATGCAAGGAAATAAAAAAGGGCCTTTTACATAATAAATTTAATTTATTTTACAGTTTACAGCCGAAAGGTAAACGCATCTGTGGCTATACAGCCACGAGAACGCAATGTGTACGATAGATAAAGTTAAACGATAAAGAAGGAGTTCTAAATTCAAACAGCACACCGTTTCATACAACATTGCCGGCACGCTCTTCGTTCCAAATTCAAAGAACGCGCCGGGAAGTGATTTTGGTTTTTCAGATACAGCCATGAGAACGCAATGTGCACGATAGATGAAAAAGTTCTAAATTCAAACAGCACACCGTTTCATACAACATTGCCGGCGCGCTCTTCGTTTCAAATTCAAAGAACGCGCCGGGAAGTGAATTTGATTTTCAGTCTACGTAAATATGTTACTTCGCGTGTTCTTTATTCAAAAGTAATGACAATATTTCCGCGCATGTTTAAGAAAAAAGTATTTGTATTAAATAACTGATTTGTTACATTTCAGATTAATTTAACAACAATGAAAATATTGAATTGAATTCAATTCTTAAATTGTATGAAGCTAAGACATACATACTTACATATCATCACGCCTTTTTCCCGTAGGGCTAGGTAGAGACTACGGATTTCCATTTCCATGAAGCTAAGAGCTAAAAAATATATTGATCCAAAATCTAGGCTGCATAAAGAGAGCAGCCAGCCATTGTGGGCGTATAGCCAGGATACTAATGTGCCTTCAGAACCAATAGCTGTACGATTAGCGACTGATCGAAGGCATGCCTCACCTTGTTTGCATAAAATGAGGCGGAAACCTAAGAATTCCTTTTCTACTTTAGGCTTTGATACTACAAATTTAATAACTCTCTTGGAAACATATTGAAACAAATGTTATTTACTTACAATCATAACAACTTAAACCCAGGGAGATGTTGTTACTTTAGCCATGAGCTAGAGATATAAAGATCTAGCCTTTAAATAGCTATAAACGTTGGTCAAAAGTGGTTCGTTTATGAACTTACTTGTATCTCTTACATTTACAAACACATTACGATTTCTATTACCATATCTAAAAGGATTCCTAAAGCGTGTTGATACTAAGACGACTGGTCCAAATAAAAAGTTGTTTCTTTTGTTATGGCTCTCTGTGTAATGTCTAAATATTTTTTACCTAGCAAGCGAAGCGAGCGAGAGCTATAATTCAAGTTGGGGCGAAAATAAATTGTTTGTATGTATGTTACGCGATAACTCTCGAACCGTTAGTCCGATTTCGATAAAATTTAAAGTGTGTTAAGTAGGCATCTATAGAATTTTTATGTTTGTTGACATCAAAATCGGTTCAGTAGTTTTTGAGATATTGGCATTAATGTAAAAATAAATATTTATTGATAACTGCAATGCTGTAAGTCCGTATTCGTTGATAATCAGAATGTATATAGGAAAAGTTATAATACGTATGATATCAAAACAGATTTAGTGATATTCAACCGACTTTCAAAAAAAGAAGATCTAATGTTTTTTTCATATTTGTTACTTAATAACTCCGTTAATACTGAAACGATTGCAAAAACTATTTTTAAGACGCATAAGGAATACTTTCAGTTTAGTCCAGTAAAATTTTTAAATCAATTGGTTCAGTAGTTTTGTAATAAAATAATTATAACTGTAAACATCTAGAATTATAGTGATGATGTCGTCGAAGTAAACTAATCATCTTTTTTTCCAAATCACAAAAATATTGTTTTCTCTCAAATTAGTGGGGCCATCGTGAAGATATTTTGAGGTCGAGTTATTAATCTACAGGGGTGGGAGTAGAAGGATCAGTGGACCAACGGGTACAATTAAGACTTACCCGGCTAACGAGGCTCTGAAAACAACAGCATTCCCAAGGAAAGTTGACGTCAGGCAGGCGGCCACAAATTGTCTCTAGATATGGAGAAGACAGATAGTATAACTCCATAACTCCATCATGTCATTCATGTCTGAAACGATTTATTTATTTTTTATCTGAAAGGATATACTTACTTTCAATGAGATTCTATAGAAATTCCAAATTCCGTAGAAATAAACAACTTTAATAAAATCGTAGAAAAACTATTTCAATGCGGTTTTTATTTTTATTACTTACTTTATTGCATACTAGCTGTTTCCCGCAGCTCCGCCTCCTTCAAAAAGTAACCTATGTTTGACCCCGGGTCTTATACTATAATCATACAAAATTTCATTAAAATTTGTTCAGCGGTTTGGCCGTAAAAGCGTAACAGACAGAAAGACTTTCGCATTTGTAATATCAGTATGGATATTATAGTATTATAGTATATAGTATGGATGAATAGTATAGTATATAGTATGGATCAATAATATATTAAAAATTAATAACCCCTCTATCAACAGCAGCCAAAATAATTTAAAATAGTTTAATTTAATGTGTAACAATCGCGAAAATATAAAAAATCATTAATGCGTAGAAAGTCAGTATGACTGTCATATGAAAGAACGATAATACAATCATCCAAACAAACTCAATTTTTTTTTATACAACTAAGTAGGCAAACAGGCATACGGCCCACCAGATGATAAGTGGTTACCGTAGCCTATGAACGCCTGCAACACCGAACACTCAATTCAACATGTTTGATCTTTCATATTTGTAATTCACTTTCTTGATCTTAAAATATTTTTGTTTATGTTTTCCAAGAGTAATTGACCCCATATTACTACGAAATCAATTCACGGCCATTAAAATGCTATTTTAGGGGTCAGTCTTACTTGGGTAATATCCATGTAGCTTGAACTCCAATTGTCAATCAATAGTTTACACCCTGGTGTTAGAGAGGTTAATTGACTCTGTTTGCCTTGGTCTATTATATTTATCTTCTTCGTCCAAGCGTATTTTCCAATCACGTCCTGAGTTTACGCTTCGGAACGTAAGGTATGTTGTTAATCGTGTTCCTAGATTTGGCAGTACTGGTTATTCCCATGGACATGCGACTGCCTTCTGACCTTTGGGATGAACAGAAACAAGGTCTGTCTTGATTCAATATGCCTAAGGGCATCTGATACAGGATTACGATAAATTTCTCCCACGTGTATGAAACTTTTGGGTTCAAAATATCTTAAATATGGCCCCAGTATATAATGGGAATATTTCTTTTGATTTTGTGGCTAAACTTTATTGAGTAAAATTCGCGAGGTCTATGTTCGCGGCGAACAACTAGTGTTAGCTGATTTTGGGCTGTTCAGCTATATTGTGATAATAATATTCTCTACTAGAGACAAGAAAGCTTTCCCTATAATTTCTTATAAGACCTTGAATACCTAATTATTTATCCCACAGTGACGAATGAACGAACATTGAGGTGTAGAGGATTACATTTCGTGTTGCGACAATTATCTTTAGTTAATTTACGTATTAAGGCGGTATAATCTAACACGGCCAATGCTGGACATGGAATAACCATAGATTGTTAAGGAGACGTAAACCATACCGAGCTTGGCTAACATGTAAGCCATGATTTACACAACTAAAAAAAAAATCGTCTACGAAATGTTTTTTCTTTGCAGAGATACTTCTGTGCCCTCAATAATTTGTTAAGCTGAAGTGCGAACATTTTGATTTTACATAATATGTTAATGTTCATAACAGCGATTCATGAAAACATCTGATGAACGCCCTCTGTGACTAAGTTATAGGATATATAGCTGTTTCCCGCAGCTCCACCTGCGACAAAAAGTAGTCTATGTTTGACCCCGGTTCTTCAACTATATCCATATCAAATTTCATCAAAATCCGTATAGCAGTTTGGCCGTGAAAGCGTAGTCTATGTTTGACCCCGGTTCTTCAACTATATCCATATCAAATTTCATCAAAATCCGTATAGCAGTTTGGCCGTGAAAGCGTAACAGATAGACAGATAGAAATACACACAGACTTTCGCATTTATAATATTAGTATGGAAGTATGGATTTTTTTAAGGTATGAGTACAAGTTCCCGCCTAGCTGGCCAAACGCGGTAATTTCAAATCTCTTTAACGTAATACCAAAACCAAACCTCGACCACAAGGCCGATTTTTGAGTATTTAAAAATGGTGAATAGATTGATAATCGTTCGACTCACTGTTCATGTCGAATGCAAAACATTCGAAATCGATCAGAACTCATTCAACTCACAGTTCGTTTGTATTTTCAAAAATATCTGCCACGGTCATGGTTTGGTTTTGATAACAACGTTGACGTGAATTTCAATTTGCGCGACTGCTTCACATGCCATGATTTGTAAGACCTTTTCCCTGATCGTAAAATATATGGTTGATTAGCAGAACACGAATTCATTGTCTAAAAACTTCTTATTATTTCCACTCCACTCATGGTTTAAATTTGTGGCGTACTTGACCTTTGGGTTAAGTGCGCAAATGAAACAAGTTCATTGATTCCTTTGGGTTTATTTGTTTTTTCTATTCATTGTGTTTCGTCATCTTTCGAGCATATTCCTTGTATCTCCAGGTTGCGCTTCAGAGCCCAGGGAACGTTTTGATTAAAGATCAGAAATGAGTCATAAAATAACAATACAATATTAGTATAAATACACAATATCTTCATTGCCCACATAGAGAAATAAGTAATTGTACAATAAAAACACTTAACATGAGCAAATGCGGACTTATTGCTAGGCAATCTCTTCTAGTGTACCCTTACGGGGATATTTATGCAATAGGACGAGAAAGAGTCCAAAGAAGAGTTGGATGGATTGCATATGAGAAGTCAAGCAAGAGGGACAAAATATAGAGCTTTAGAATGATAGGACGTATGGCGCCGAAACCTTTGTGGTCCAGTGGTTTGTCTGAAGACCAGGAGACGATGGGTTCGGTTCCCATGGAAATTATACTTTCATACTTTGTTTAGGATATTGCAGACTTGAATCATCTAATTGTCTTATAATAAGATGATACCAAACTTCGGAAAGCAAGTTAAGCCTTTGGTCCCGAATGTCGGTGGTTACTTAAACCTCGGTAGAGGCCGGATAACTGTTCTAAGAACTCTGAACTAAGAGTTTTCAAGATCGATTGACCATGTAACCCACTCGACATGTATAAATGCCGACCACAGTTAATAAAAAAAGGCAAAAAAATAATATTTAAACAGAAATTAGTATTTATTTATTTATTTACAAACATTAATGCTCAAAATGTGTACATTTTAAATTTTAACAGTAATGCAGCACATATTAACATATCCGACTGTGGCGACCAACTACTCCTACTTACAACTAAACAAAATTAAAATAAATAAAAAAAAACTGCAATAAGAAGTTAATTTCAAAACAATACTACAAGAAGTTTAAACGAACAAATCAACCACTCAACTCCTAAATGACCATCCCTTTAAATTTTTGTGAGCTGCATGCAAAAATATTTATGTTATTAAAATTATCATTATATGAGATACGATACTGGCCGCAGGATAGGAGTTTTTAAAAACTACGATAGTTAGGGATTATAAAAAGTTTATTAAATCTAATAATAAAGAAACTTAAGATAAAGTTAATTCTAAAACGTCTGAGAGCTACCGCGATTGGAGCATAACAGCGGCTGTCCTTTGGCAGTAATTTCCCACCGTGAATCCAGAATGCTTGATCTGCAGTTTCGACATATGGTCTGATCAGTTTCAGGTAAATGAATCATTATGTTGATGGTTTTGTAAGGTCCGCGAAGGGATTCCAATATGTAACATATGTCTTCATCATACGACTAATAATAATAACAAGTAGTCAGAATGTGATCACACTTATCGGTATTTGGCCAAATATTTGCCCTTGTATGTTTTACAAAAATAGCTCCTATTACGGACGTATTTGTATCTATTTTGACAGAGCATGCAATGACAAATATTTGGGCAAATAGGCGATGTGTGGTTGCACCATTATAGGAAATCATATCTAATAGACTGAAGCATTTAATTTGGATTCATGGTGACCAATCTACAAATGCAGTTTATGCTTGAACATTCTCGTCTAATATAAAAAAGAGAAAAAGTGAAAGAATGCAAGCATGAGAGTTTAGTGAATCAAATCTGGAGCTCTATTTTCGAAAAGTGTAGCTCACGCAAAATCGGCGAGTAGAACGATTTTCTTTCGACATATGAGTCATTCATTTCAAAAATAGGGCCCCAAGATTGACGTCAAACTGCGCGGTGGATTCCACTATTTCCATTATGTATTTCCATTGATAGAAATACTGGGACAGAGTCTCCCACTATTTCCATTGCGGGCGGCGGCGGCAATAAAAACGCTATATCATCCGACGTGCACACAGAAACTATTTATTTCCTCTTTAGATAAAACCTCTTGAACATATTGAATGAAAGCTGCCATTATCATTGCAGTTCTATTATTGCACTAGGTATTGCGTTATTGATTCATTGACTGATATGGCGGAATAAGGTTTTACTACCGTTTATTTTCAAGTAATTTTATTAATCAGTAATTTATTCAGGCCGTCATAAATGTTGAAATGGAAACAGATTCTCAAATAACACATCTGCGTTTTTTTTGTCGCAATAGAAATAATGGGATATAATTTTTTAAAAACGTTAGTCCCACTATTTTTATCTTGTATTTCCATTGAAATAGTGTAATACCCAAACTGCGGGATGTTAAGTGTTGTGCTACTGCGATACTCACGCCAATTAAAATTTAATGCTTCACTCTTTTATATTATTTATACTCAAGCAATTCTTTAATCCTGTTTGCATTGAAACCAGACCGACAGGAACATGACCTGAAATGTGTTAGTGGCCAACTCTGTAAGATTTTGGCTGCCTATAGGTATCTGACACAGCCTGACGACTGTCATCTATCAATAACAACCGGGACAAACAGCTTAACGTGTCTTCCGAACGGACCTCGAGGTAGAGAACCGCAACCTCTAAATATACAGCCTATAAACAATGTAATATTATCAATACAAACACTATCCAAATCCAAAGTGATATTATAAATACGTAAGTCGGTCTGACTGTTTGTGTATCTGTCTGTCACGCTTTCACAAACAGCTGAACGGATTTTGATAATATTTGGTATTCATATAGTTGAAGGGTCAAACACAGGCTACTTATTGACTCAGGCGGAGCTGCGGGAAACAGCTAGTCTGCTATAATTAAACTTTGAATCTGCACTCCGCATTCTTGGTAATGCTTATTTTCTTTACAAATACACTTGTTGACTACGAGATGTATTCGGATGCACTTCAGAGCATGCAAATTGGATTGCCTTTGTTTCCCTTTTACAACATTGATAAAATGAAAATATTGGAAGAATTCGGCACTTCGCTGAGCTGATCAGATTTGGTTTTCGAAAGTGTTGAGATGTCATGGCCTACTCAATACCTATTGTATTTCGATGTATTTTATTCTTAGGGACATACTTTATGGTAATATTCTAACGATTGCATCTTAATCCATAGGTTTTTATTATAACTAATATATAAGTGCAATAGTCTGTCTTTTACTCCTCATGGCCTTACCGCTGAACGGATTTTGATGACAAGTATGAAAATAGTTGAAAACCCGGGGTAAAACTCAGGCTCTTTTTGACGCAGGCGCAGCTGTGGGAGACTGCTACTGCAATTTATCAGGATATTTTGTTTCGTATTAGAAAAACTATATGATTACGAGTATCACCATGTTGTCGCTTGGTCAGTAAACAGATTGTAGGTTTAACTTTAGGGCCAGTCAATTTGTCATAATCTGAGGGAATATTTTCTCTCGGATTATGTATGTTGTATGGTCTATTATTAAGCTGAAAACATATACCTACCTGTGGGAAAATACTCAATGTGTTTTAATATAGTATTGAGACTTACACACACAGATCCATCTCTTTACTTCGATATAGTTGGGTAGAAAATGAAATTTTTTAAGATATCTTTACCTTTAATGATTGCCGACGTATTTTTATAAAATATCTCAATTTCTATAAACTAAATTTGCAATTCTACAGCTGATGTTTGGCCATGAAAATCCATACTAATATTATAAATACGAAAGTCTTTCTGTCTGTTACGCTTTCATGGCCAAACCGCTGAACGCATTTTGATGAAATTTGGTATGAATATAGTTGAAGACCCGGGGTCAAACATAGGCTACTTTTTGATGCAGGCGGAGCTGCGGGTAACAGCTAGTAAATAATAAACCTTATGGATAGCAGGTATCGGATTCTCTAGTCATGATTTGTACGTGGCCTATAGAAATCATAGTAGATTGTAGGAACTAGATTGAAATTGCAGCTGACAGTATTATCCGGATATTAATTGATTTTCAGGCACGACATTGTTCGGTGATCGACGATATTTAGACAAAGGTTATTGCGGATTGACGATAATGTGATGTGTTCGGGAAATGGCAGTGTGCTTGGAATACTTTGCATCAACATTTTTGCCACATAACGCCCACTTGTATGTAACTGGTGGTAACGTAGGCTTCCTTCTCCTCCTTCTACAGAACTACTTAACATTTGATAAATTGAAACTATCAATAGACTTGACAAGTTAGAACTTTCAGTAGACTTTGCCCAATCAGAATCTTTATGTAGGCGAAACAAAACCTAATTAGTATTTGACAACTTGCACAACAATGGGTGAACACAATTAGTTTGACGAATCGAAACAATTTTCAGACTTGACGAATCGTAGCCGGAATTTGTTGTTGACATGACACATACAACATGTTGCCACATAAAGGCGATCAGAGCGACGACGCCAATGCAGGGATTTATTTTCGTGGTCTGGTTATACCTAAAAATATTAAGCCGCCCGTACTCATAACTTTTCTTCTATCATAGGCCATAAAGTCGTCAGTCAATTTGGTAGGAGTTTTGAAAAGACTAGGTACGCCCTTTTATTTGGTTAATCTTTCGTCACTACCTGACATCATAAGTTGTCATCATAAGTTTCGTGAGATTCAAGTTCTGGTAATGATGTTACTTCATTTACTCATGTCGCTTGAGTTATACAATTAAGTAGGCAAACAGGCGTACGGCCCACCTGATGGTAAGTGGTTACCGCAGCCTAAGAACGCCGGCAGCACCGGAGATGTCACGAGCGCGTTGCCGACCTGTCCACTATCAGCACAGCGACCCCTCTGGAGCCTGGCGACCCTACTCACCAGCAGGAACACAACACTGCAACACAGTGTTATTTGGCTGCGGTCTTCTGTAGGGTGGAGGTACTTCCCTTAAAATGTCCTACCGCTCTTGATCCTTGTCAATTCAATTCACCCTGCACACTCAAGCGTTATTCAAAACTGACTCGAACACTGTACGTCCCGAAACTCAATTTAAAACGTATTTACGAGTATGTTTTGTTATCTGTAACACATTATTTTAGAACCAGTACAAAAGGAAATTTCATTGTTGTTCTTCGAGTGTTTTGCAAATACCTCGAAAATTTGTAGAACTTTTTCTAAAAGTTTATAAACATGCCAGTTAAAAAATAACAATGTTTCATTAGTACTTTTCAAAGCTCCGGGTTCGTTAAAGTTTGTTGTGCTTTCGACACAATGGAATATTTTCATTTACGATCAAACATATTATACAAACCTGGTTCTGATTGAAAACGTCACTTTTTATTTCGAAAAAATGTCGACATTTTACAATTTCGTTTGAATTGTGAAGTTCCGATATTGAAAAATTGAATTGTGTTTTTTCTCTCCCATGATTTGGCGGGACGAGTTCGAACTGGATTTAGTAAAAGCTCAACAAATTGAATATTGTTAGGTTACTATTAAGTTCTTTTTTGACAAAAAGCTTATTTTAAAGGCTTGATTTCAAAACTGACCGCAGACTGCAAACGACACTACTTTGTTTAAATGCATCTCTATGGAATTGATTTCAATCGCGACTGCAGCATCTATCTATGGCACAGAATTATTTAGAGTACTATTAAATTATTAAGAGTTACTATCAAATTATTATTAAGAGAGACTGTGGTGTCACGACCGCAGAGATTAAAATTTGACTCGTGTAAAGGCTGGTTTATACGGTTCCAGCCCCGACTTTCACGGACACGAAATTTACTCACACACACAAAAATTGTTTAAATGTGTGAAAAAAATGTTTGTTTGTGTAGGTAAATTTCGTTTTCATGAAAGTCAGGGTTGGATCCGAATAAATCAAGTTTTCGAAAGAGGATGTTGATAGAATAATTTATGCGTATGCAGCCGCGTCATGGGGTCAAGCGATTTGGGAATAGAAGCGACCGCGACCGCAGACCGCAGTGTCGCCTGCCGTTGCAGTCTACGGCCCGTCTTATGTTGCGACCTCACTTATCGGCCAAATATTTGCCATATGTTTGTCCAAAATAACTTTTACTACGTACGAATTTGTGTCTATTTTGGCAAAACATGCAATATTAAGCCAAATAGGACAAGTGTGGTCGCACCTTTTAAACTTAAGCTTGTTTAATATGCCATCGACAAACGCCACAAACAGTTACGTACTGCTCAGCTGGATCTTTGTTACACTACCATAGCGCAACTAATGGGCAGGCTGTAATGCCACGGTAGCCTGCAACAATTTGCATGGTTCTGCGATTCGCAGTCGGGCGGGGTCTCACTTGTAGCGGGCGCATTGACATGGTATAACAAAACAAATCCCGCAGGAGCACATCTTGTCTCAAACATTGATTTGTATTTATTTACTTTATTTGGTGCAATGAGTTTTTACTTATGTTACAATATGTCGTCTGTACGCCTATAAATATTAAGAAGATTGCTTTAATAAAGTGTAAGAGACAACAAAATTTAAGTATGCCGACAAAGTTGGCAAACCAAAGAAAGGAAAATGTGTAGGTTAAATTCTTCTCGAAAATTAGCCGATTTTACAATTTTTTTCATCAACAGATACCTACGTTTATTTTCGGATTAAGTTTGTCCGCAATTTTTTTTTTAATTTTACTGATTATACCTGTAAAACAAGTTCAAAGGTTCATAATATTTTGTCTTAGCTGAAATAACGAACATGCGCAGGATGTAAGAGTTTCAAAATACTAAAAATTGAAAAAAGTTGCGATTATACAACAGTCAATATTTTTTCTATTATGAGAAATTAATAATAAATTTACTACCTAATTATTATTAAACCTAATTTGGTAACAGATGAATGTTATCGTTACACGCCTTGAGGTGAGGAAATGTGATTTCTTTTGAACACACCTTTTTTAGGGATCCGTGCATTCGTATGACAAAACATATATGTATATTTACAGCGTGTACATGAAATAAATAAATAATATGTATTTCCGAACCTACTTGCAAATGAGAAAGAGATAAAAATAAATTAACTTTGCCCATGTATAGGCGAGAAATAGAGTGGTTACATAATTGATGACAATCAGGTTAGTTCGATAATATGAAATTTTAACATCTGTATCATTCCCTTCTATTGCAAATAAAGAATTCGTATTTGTTAATTTTTAAACCACGTACCAACCAAATGATATGGTCAAAACTTAGCCATTTAACCATTTTCTTTTTCGCTGGCTGTGGCGATCCACCTTTTTAAGGCAAACTCCTTCCCACGGGTTACAACTGGGCACTCATGGGAACTGCTAGTAAATGATAACTTTCTAAGAAGTTTGTTATTTCTAAAATTATACAGAAGAAAAAATAATTAAAGAAAATACCTACCTAGAAACACTACCTAGTACTCTTCAAACGGAATTTCCTCCCTCGTACACTGCGATATATGGAATGAACTCCCTGCCATGGTTTTCCCTAGTGACTATAACATAGAAAAAAATCCTTCAGTGTCGGCAACGTGCTCGTGACATCTCTGGTATTGCAGACGTTTATAGGCTACGGGAACCACTTACCATCAGGTGGGCCGTACGCCTGTTTTATGTACACAATAATGGTTATCCCACCAAAAACATTTTCATGTACAAATATTGCCAAGACGAGTCTACATAGCTTACCCTGTGAAAAAGTTATCAGATCTCGTATAAAGCCAAGCTCTAAAGACTACACGCTCTAAACATACAAGCTCTACACTACATTTTAATCAAAATCTATGAAAAAGTATTTTTATAGTTAGTGCAAATGTAGTGCAAGTCTCATACAAACTTCCACCTCCTATTCCGAGGGGATAGGTTAAGTTAGGTTTAGTTTTTTTTTTGTCTTTTCACTAATATTAGCTTACATACCAAATTTCAGCGTTCTAGGACTTCAGGAAGTACCTTAAGAATTTTGATGATCAATGAGCGTCAGTGACGAAATCGGTGGTTTTAGACATTAATGAAATCTAAAGTATAATAGCTACGACATTCAAACTTTGTATGTTTAATGATTGTACTGGTGTCATTAAATCTTGAATTTTTCAACTATTTAGCATCATCCAAACCAAAGTTATGAGAGTTCAAAAAAACGACGAAACGTTTCGAGAAAAGGTAGGTAGTGCCCTTGCGCTCCGCTTGGCTCGTCTCCCGTGCTCCCGCCAAGATTATACTTTACATTCAATGAATTTAATATAACATTATAATACAATATCACATTACAGACTTAGGTAACCCTCACTGAGAGAAAACAATAAGAAATTACGTTATATTTTATAACCAGCCATTTCCCGCGGCTTCGCATGCGCCGTAAACTTATGTTGACCCAGGTCTTTAAATATTGGTACAACAATATATAATATAATAACATTTGGTACAGATAGTACCAAATGTCATCGAAATCAGCTCAGCAGTTTGGTCGTGAAATCGTAACTGACAGATTTTTGTATTGATAATAATATTTTAGTATGGATGGACTTAAACTTGTTCGAGAATAATTGGGAGGAACTAGCGAGAGATAGAGATGTGTGGAGGAAGAGAGGAGAGGCTTTTGCTCAGCAGTGGGAACCTATAGCTATTAAAAGAAATGAATGGAAAACAAAAAACATGTTTTTCTTTCTCTAGTAAGATATACACGTTCACAAAATTAATTATTTATATGATCTATATGCACCAAGGTTCCATTTACAGCTATTAACGCCTATTGGTCTTTATGCAGCTTGAAAAATCAATTACATTTACGTCGGCATACAGTAATGTACGTCAGAATATTCATTTACGCGATAACATGGGATCCAAGGTATCGATGAAATCCCTGACGATGGCGAGAGGTGCGATGGTAAAAAGTGGCTGTTGGCATCATGTCAAACAATACCTCTGAGCATAGCCCATAATACAAGCGGTAGAACACGCATAAGGAGGCAAAGTCTCTCCTGAGACTCACAGGCTCAATACCGCTTGTAATCACGGGATCTTTGACAATTCTCTACCTGTTATACTTAGTTCTGTGCCTCTACGGTTTTTTTTTATAAAACTAAGTAGACAAACAGGCGTACGGCCCACCTGATGGTAAGTGGTCACCGTAGCCTATGAACGCCTGCAACTCCGGAGATGTCACGAGCCCGTTGCCGACCCTAAACGTTGAGATTGTCTTGACGCAGACGTTAGCGACGGCGTTAATAATTTTCTGTGCAGCCCCTCTGGTGGATAGTAAGTAACTACAGATATGTCAGTATACTTTTTGCGCCGTACAACTTTCCATTTCTCATATTATTACGGTTAAATGGTAGAGAATGCTTTTAGCATTAAGTCCGCCTATTAACTATGTATGCTTACTTGTGGTACTATGAAGATTTAATGAATAAATAACAAAGAAATTCCATATCCGCGGTCGCTAGCGTATGCATTAATAAAATCTTATACATAGGGCGCACTGTAAGTTTCCGGAACTGGCCACTTACATAAACAATATTTAAAAATTTATTGCAACATTTGAAAATATAACTCTTTGGCTATAGAATGGAGTTTGTTTCATCTGACTGTCTTTTGTTTTTACCTTGTGGCGCCATTTAAAAAATTGTGTGTCTGCATCAACATGGATTTAACTCGGGAAAATTTTCGTAGTATGATTTTCTACGATTTTAAGTGTAATTTGACAGCTCAACAGAGCATCGCTCGGCTTGAAACAGCTTTTGGCAATGAAGCACCATGCAAGACAACTGTTTATAGCTGGTTTGCAGAATTCAAGCGTGGTCGTATCAATCTCAGTGACGAATCTCGCGATGGTCGGCCGTCCACCGCTGTGACCAACAAAAACATCAATGCTGTGCGCCGTATGATTGAAACAGACAGGCATGTGACCTACCATGAAATTCGCGCATCCTTAGAAATAGGCATGAGTCAAATACAATTAATCCTACACAAACATTTGGGTGTGAGAAAGCTGTGCTCGCGGTGGATCCCACACAACTTGACCGAGGCTCAAAAAACGGACCGCGTCACTTGGTGCAGTGCCATGCTTACCAGATTCAACGAAGGTGCGTCAAATTTGGTGTGGGACATAGTAACAGGTGACGAAACATGGATTTATTGCTACGATCCCAAAACAAAGCAGCAATCGAGCGTATGGGTCTTTCAAGATGAGCCGAAACCAACCAAAGTGGCGCGCGTGAAAAGTGCATCTAAGCGGATGATTGCTTCTTTTTTTAATAAAACTGGACACGTGGCTACTGTTGCTTTAGAGAATCGTCGTACAGTGAATAGTGACTGGTACACGACCATTTGTTTGCCGGAAGTTATTAACGAACTCCGTAAAAATAACCGTAAACGCCGTATCATCCTGCACCACGACAATGCTAGTTCTCACACGGCCAGACAGACAAACGACTTTTTGAAGGCGAAAAATGTAGAACTCATGAGTCATCCTGCATACAGTCCCGACCTGGCACCTTGTGACTTTTTTCTGTTCCCAAAAATTAAGAACCAATTACGCGGTCAACGATTTTCATCACCAGAAGAGGCTGTCGAGGAGTATGAAAAACACGTTTCAGAGGTCACCACAGAGGAGTGGCACAAAAGTTTTCAAAACTGGTTTCATCGAATGAAAAAGTGCATAGACGCCAAGGGAGATTATTTTGAAAAACAATAAATTAATTATTAATAGTATTTTTTCATATTCATTCCGGAAACTTATAGTGCGCCCCACGTATTAGAGGCACTGTTCTGTAGTTAATTTTGTAGATTTTCGAACCTATCGTGTGCCATATTTTTTTTTTTCAAATCATGGTGCTAATTTACTATTGCGTATTATGGAATTTTATGACTGGCCATAGCTAGTCTGTGATCAACGTTTCTAAGAATGCTATTCATTCTAAAACTTCTCATAGAAAGTAATATCTATGATATTTCTATGAATTTCAAAGAAAACTTTTCTCGAAATCAATTATGGTTATTATCGAAAACATATTTCTAGTGGGTGTCACGTCGCGTCGATCCTCGTCATGTGTACAAAACGTAGGTGTGTGTGTCATTGTTTATTTGTGTACAAGTATCATTGCCTTTTCGGTTCAGTGATAACGTGACATCCCCGACTTTAGGTTGAAATAACGTTGATTATAGCACATATTACAGAATCTATACTAATATTATAAAGCTGAACAGTTTGTTTGTTTATTTAAACGTGCTAATCTCAGGAACTACTGGTCCGATTTGGAAAATTCATTCAGTGTTGAATAGCCTATTTATCCAGGAAGGCTATAGGCCCGGACGAAGTAAGAAAGGACTGCTATTTTTTATATATATAGGTTCTATCCCCATACATAGAAACGCGCCAAGTTTTAAGGGCACTCCTTGAGCACTCTCTCACAAAATCATTGTTACGCCATCTATCAAGAACATGGGATAATTACTTTCTATATTTGTTAATATAACAAATAAAATTCAACTTTTGGTAGGATGTTTTGTATGATGTATTATGTAATAATGACGTTTTAAAAATTTGCAAGAAATCAACGATATTAGAATAGAATAGAATAGAATAAAACTTTATTGATTGATCCATCACATACTGGAAAGGTCTTACAAGTAAAATACAAGATACATAAATTGCGTGACAGATGTCTCAATAGGTTACGGGTTAGTGTTACGCAAGACTAGCAGGCATGACTAGCACTGGTTTT
Source organism: Euzophera pinguis (assembly GCA_947363495.1). Lineage (NCBI taxonomy): Eukaryota > Metazoa > Arthropoda > Insecta > Lepidoptera > Pyralidae > Euzophera > Euzophera pinguis. The sequence goes on from OX376154.1 coordinate 481,946, forward strand.
TTAGCCACCACCTTCTGAGGAGTCACGGTACACATGATGATAATTATTAAACTATAAAAAAATAATTATTCAAAAGTCTGCGAAAATGATTCGCGACAATACGAACACCCCTGCCAGTCGCCGCGACAACGCGAACATTCTCATTTTCGCGACAGTGGCCGGGGCATTACAGGAACCCTACCATCATCATAGCAGGGAAGAAACGAGCGAATTATAAGTACATAATTACTATATTAAATTCTAGTGACGCCATCTTTTGTCAGATGGAACCTTTTTCTCAAGCATTGGCCCCGTATCTTTATACAGGAGAGCCTTGAAACTTGCATTGTGAGGAACAGTAGTATACCTGGGAGCTTCACGCCATTAATAGGCTTCCTAAGAGCCCTTCAGGCAGCATAGTGTCGGCCCTTCCGGCATTGAGCATTTGCTACCGCTCGCGAGTTAGCATTGCTCGCATTGCTCAAAGGCAAAGCCCATGGCTGAGGTTCGTTCCAACTGGGAGCCCCTAAAAGGCTGAATAGCGTAAAGCATTGCCTCAAATTATTCGCTATAATTATAAAAGCTTTCGGTAGCTAATAATTAACGTCCAAAACAAAAAAAAACTGCATTGTTTTGTCATTCTTTTATTTAGTCATTTGAAGTCTATGCAACATATATTGCTTTGATCGCCTACGTCTAGACAAACTTTAAGTTAAAAAAAAATATTTCAATTACCAAGAGCTGTAATGCGGCTCTATTGAACACAAATTGATGAAAATAATAAGATTATCTAGACATTCTAAACCCGATACCAGTTGGTAAACAATGGTGTGACATTGACATGTACCTATATCCGTAATTCCCCTAGGTATAAAAGACGATTTCAAAGAAATCGTCTAGACAACATAATCACATTTTTATACAATTTAGTAGGCAAACAATCCTGTAGCTATACGCAATTAATAATATAAAATGTATTAAATTAATTGTATTTAATGTATTGTCCTTGAATTAGTTCAGAATATTTTTTCGTCGTGTAGAATGTTTGTCCCTTACAGCTGGGGATCCGTGGCCGTACTTCATCTTTAGAGTTTTAATATGTACTGCATTATAATACGGTCCAGCTGCTGTCCAATTTTGTAGTTGAACTTTTTCCTCTAGCATATTTTCCAATTATGCCTCGGTCTGCTACATTTTATAAGTATAAGTCACTCAATACAAGTTTCGATATTTAATTGATTTTTATTCGATTTAATCAGTGATTCGAACGATTTTTATTCGACATAAGAGCCGTGATCTCAAAAATAGCATATATCCATATTATTTTGTCTGTTAAACTTTCACTTCTGAACCTCTGGACCAATTTTGAGGAAATTTGGTACAGATATAGTTCAAGACCCAGGGTCAAACTTAGGCTACTTTTCGAACGGTCAAAGCCGCTGGGAATAATTAGTACTTTATATTATATCCATACTAATATTATAAATGCGAAAGTCTGTATGTCTGTCTGTCTGTTACGCTTTCACGGCCAAACCGCTGAACGGATTTTGATGAAATTGATATGAAATGATAGTTAGACAGTTGAAATTATCACAAATGATGTATTTCTGTTACAGCTACAACAAACTAGAAAACAGAATAAAATAAATATTAAAGTGGGCTCCCATATCATACATAATAAATTTTTTTGCGGTTTTATGGATAATGGTACGGAACCATTCGTGCGCGAGTCCGACTCGCACTTGACCGTTTTTTTTATTTTTTAATATAATATATCCTTCCGCAAAAAAAAGAATCAGTTTAAAATTTGGTGCAGTCGTTTGCTTGTTTGTAATCTTCTTCCTCCTAGCGAGACCCCGGTTCTGTTTGTAATAACTTTACTGCACAGAAAATATCATTTGGAAGTTTCAAATAATTTATTTGTAAAACATAGGTTTATTTGAACATGCATTTGATGTGAATATATAATGGGACGCTATGTTTATTTAAGTATGTATGCTTGAATAGACGAACAATGGTTATGCACGTTATTTAACTTACACGTCAAGTTATGATTCATTTGAACAAACAGTCAATTAGTAATCTTGGATGTTAAGGCGCTGTATCCCTCAACCTTTCGGTATTTGATATCCGATATTTGATATAGTACGTACTCGTAATGAAATAAGGTTGGATACCGGTTGGCCTGTCACCAGTCTCAGTTAAAACCCGTGTCTGCCATTTCGGTTGTTATTATATAATAATCAAATATTGTAATTTTTTTTGGGTATCCCTCTTGATCATTATTAAGTTATACTTTTTATAGATGCAAAAAAGTTGGTTATTGTCGCTGAAAATATCAAGTAATTCACGACGAAACTTTTTCTGGATATAGCTTTTTTGCTATTTTATTTTGCTAGGTTTGAAATACTTTTTTGGAAATATTTTGTTGTAATCATTTACTTTGATCTTTGAACTGTACTTCATATTTTTTTCATGCTAGTATTCCATGAGAAATAAGGCTAACTGCGCGATGAAAAAATATACGTTTTACGGTATTCCTCTGATGCACAGCGCCTTAACGAACAATAAATATAAGTTTGTATAATATTCATATTTGTCTTATACATACAAATTTATTCTGCATGTAACGCTGTTATGTAAAAGCGGGACTCAATACAGGTTTTTATTAACTTAAATAGTGAGCTCTACTACCTGTTTATTTTTGTAAAAATTTTAAAAGAATAAATGATTTGATTTGAAGCACATACATTTTTTTTAGTTATATACATGCGAAAAAATTGTCTATTTGTTTTTCTATCTGTCAGCTCTTTAATCTAAAAATGTTCAACTTATTAATACCTATAGCATTTACAGATAATATCTAGCTTTAATCTAAAGATCAGCAGATACAAGCCTTTGTAGGTCGAGCTGACAAGCTTAGATGAATGACCTATTTACGCCCTCTAGCGACCTGGACATAACGTAAGGTGACGGATCCCTAATATTGCGTGTTCCCGAGCGATGCTAAAAGTCAGCTGTTTCTCATTAAATGTCATCGATTTTCGTGTAAAGCTTGTGAAATTTTTGTGTGACTGATTAAATCTTTGTGATTAATAACGTGACAGTTATGTGAATGACGAGATTTTAATTTGTAGGGTTCCGAGTCCAAAGGTTAAAACGGACCCTATTACTAAGACTTACTAAAAAAAAAACATATCTTCGTGCACGAGTCCGACTCGCACTTGACTGTTTAATTTAAATGATTGCTTTGTAGTCCGAATTGTTTAAATCAAGATGTAGTAAGGCATTGTTTAAATTTGCACTCGGAAATTTGTTTTCATAGGTCTTTGTTATTTTTATAACCATTGAAAATTTATGAACCCTGCTTCTGGCTGTATCTCATCTAAGCGTTCTCCGATATTCTTAGTTGTCACTTTTTTGAAACCAAATTTATCTATATCTTTATAGCGCGTTCTAACCAGCTTCGGACTTATAAGGTATAATCATCATCATCATTTCGTGTAGGTTACATGTTACCTACACGCATTCTACACGTAACCTACTGTGTCAGAGTTGTTAGGTTAGGTTAGATACTTAAATATATTTTCGCGCGATCACTCTACTGATAACTGATTACTTTGTACTCATAATATCTTTATAACAATTAATCATTGTCACGTATTTCCTAGCTAAGCTAAATTTTGAGCACTGGAAACACCTTAATAGTTTTACGTAACTTGATACCTCATCGTTAAAATGTATTAATTATAACTAGCCGTTTTCCTGCAGCTCCGCATGCGTCAAAAAGTAGCCTATGTTTGACCCCCTGGTCTCCAACTATATTCTTACCAAATTTCATCAAAATCCGTTTAGCGGATAAACCGTGAAAACATACAAAACATACAAACAGACAGAAAGACAGACAGATTTTCACATTTATAATATTAGTATGGATAACTAATCCAGCGTGCTAAGGTCATGAAAATGGTAGACGAGGACCTATTGTCTCGATGAGCTGATGGAAAATAACTGGCACACACACACACACACACACACAGATCATAATGTTTGCAATGTAGGCATCATACTTACGGAATCATGGAAAAACCCGCAGGAATAATATGAGTTGAAAGCTAAATTCCTAAATCTATGGCTTATTGTTATGTGTGCCTAAAATCGTTTCTGGCGCTATGCCTTATTAATGCTATTTTATGGTACTGGTAAAAGGTACTGGCTATTTCAGGGTACATTTTGTCACAAACAGTAATTCTTAAATTTGTAGCCCTATCTTTGAAACTTATGACTCACGCGAAATCGATGAGTCGTAAGATATTTGTTCTATATCGAATGATTTTCATCATGCATTTCGAAAATAGCACTCCTGTACTTAATAGGCTACTTGACTGTATTAAGACTGTACTAAACAAAATATACACTAAAAAGTAACCGATTCTGAAAACAACAACAAAATTGGTTGTTAATTAAGGCAGTAATTCGATTTTAAATTTTTCTCTAAAAGTAAAGTGGGAGCTTGGTGGGGACGTCTTGCTATCTCTTTTGTACGCACGAAACCGAGTGGCAGTGACGTCACAGCTCACACACTGCATCCTTTTCTTGTTTTTTGATAGTTTCCTCTTCCACCGAATTTCAAAGGCTTATAACTTATTTATTTTTGAACGGATTACAAAAATTATTTCATAATTCTGTTTCTGGAAATAAAAATATTGATATGAAAGAAAAAAGAAAAATTAGTAGAATACCCAATTGCTTTAATGTTGTTAGAAGACGAAAAATATTTCGAATTCAGCAACACACAATATTACAGAAACCAAATGCAATGCAAATAGTTCAAGATACATCGTGACTTTAACAGAAAAATACAAAACATGCTCATTTTATGACTAACGTACTTAACAATGCAATATTAGGTTAGATAATTTCTACATTATCTCGGAAAACTAATCGACTATGCCTAGATACCTGGGATAGACTTTGTTCTGATGAGAATAGGTGTGAAATTTCGTTGAACTCTAGATGTGCAGTTTCAATTCAAGCGTTTACTTTATACAGTTCATTTCAAGGTCGTCAATAAATGATTAGTGTTTTACTGAATCATTAATTTGTTATTTACAGAAAAATTCAGTATGGTATATCATAGAGTCTATTGATACATAAAGTCGACCTCTAACTCTATACCAAGTTTATCGTGTTTAGAGAATTTTGCGACATATTTTTTTATATTCCGAAAGTGCCTTTTTTGAAATGATGAAAATATAGTACGCAGGTGTCCACAGACTCTATGACAACCTTACTGAATTTTACTTTAATTGGGTTGTGTGAGAGTAAAAATTACGGTCTCTGTTTAACGCAAAGGTTGACTGTTAGATATTGCTAGCATTAAGTTCAAATAAATTTAATGTAGTTTTCGCGTTAATTTGAGTTCTTCTTGACAGGGAGCCATCAGAAAGAAGAGCAAATGGGACAGATGATGTTCAACATGCAGGCTCGTCTCCAGTTCTTGGAGTCTCTCTACAGGTCTCGACAGCAAGAAGTACTCTCTATGCAGGTAATAATTTATTTTTATATGTAAGAATGTCCAGCGATTGACTGCGATCCCACTTCTGATGTTAAGTGTTGATTTGGTCCATGATGAAGCTAACTGGCTTATTAATAGCCTAATCAAGCCTTGAAAAGACCTAGGTTGTAAATGTCCGAAGATATATCTGCTGGAAATTCCATTTGCCATACGTGTACGGATTATAAATGATGATGCGAATCGCTTTAAGAGAACCTTTGGGATTTCGACAGCATATTGATGTGATCCTTTACAGCGCCTGGTCGGGAAGTTACAAAACGTAGAAGGTCGAATTAAGTTGTAAAAAAACTTACTCTCTTTTCGTACCAATAGCAAAAATATTACCTACCACTTACCACGGTAAGTCCACAGAGAGGCCACTTCAATAGCATTCCGGATCTCTCGGATATATCCATCAACTTGTCCGTGCAGTATGCCGCAGAAGTGGGATAGGGATGCGCCGTTATTGTGTAATCCTAAAGTCTCAGTGGTTTGAGCTCAATTTCCATACTTTCCCATACGTTTACTAGTTTGGTTAGGAAAGTGAAACTTGATGTTTCCTGCAGTCTATATAGTCATTGTTAAAGAAAATACTAAACTAGTCACACCGTGATCTTTTGGTCTGGTTTTCAAGAGGCTAGACGACAGTTGCATTTTAATATCCAGTATCACCAAATCTAGAATCATGATTGTAAAGTCTACCTGTAGTTCTGAAGTGTAACCTGATATTGCGGCGAAAAAAAACACGCTCTGATGAAGAAAAACGACTTATTCACGTAATACAATAGGTTTATCCCGAACATTCATCATCAGGGAAGCCCCAGTCAAAAATTGTTTATTCTTCAGAGATAAATATCCTAGACGATTTCGAAGTATTTGTTTTTCTTCGATGGATCAAATAACATGCCGGTGGGAAAAATAAGCAATGTTTTCTACTTAGTATTCCGTATTGGAAAAACTGGAAACCCTGTTACTAAGCCTCTGTCTGTGGTCCGCTTGTCAATCCATCTGTCATTGATTTATTAGAACTTTATTGTTATTTGGCGGAATTAATGTTTCTCTATCACTAAACAATTAGAAAAAACAAAAACTCAAACTGAAAAATTGTGCGGCGCAAAAAAGTAACGAGTTTCAATAAAGATTTTTTTTACAATTTAAATATTATTTTAATACAAATAAGTAGGTTAAGAAATTTTAAGAACATTTCATATCCAATGATATGTTTGAAATATGGGGTTGACCATTTATCATATCATCATTATAATAACAGCCCTAAGAAGTTCACTGCTGAACTGAACAATACTAGTACGGAACTCTCAATGAAAATTCAACTTGCACTTGACGTTTTTGTTTAAAAACCAAACTTAAATGGCCCGATTTAAGGCATTTCTCGAATTCCCATAAAAAGTTTTCCAACAGTCGGACTATATCGTATAGACGGATAATCCTTAGAAAATGTCTACAAAACAACATTCTAAATTATTTTACGTAGGTGCTCTGTTCTAAGTATATATATTTTTATTTATAGACACTTTATTCACTTGCTTTTAAATTCTTAATTATTTCTAGGAATCTAGTTCTTATTGTTGTTTTATTTATTTTTTCCATAGCTCATTTTAGAACGAACTTAATAGAAATGCATAGTCAAATGCTCATTTGTAATGGATCACCTGACCGTTCGTCCTTATCTCTTTCTCATCAACGTGTACCTATATGTAGCCGAATATATTGAGTAATATTTGATAACTACAAAAAAAAACGCTGAAAAATACTATATTATAATTATACATATATGAAACGTGTTTTTCATACTCCTCGACAGCCTCTTCTGGTGATGAAAATCGTTGACCGCGTAATTGGTTCTTAATTTTTGGGAACAGAAAAAAGTCACAAGGTGCCAGGTCGGGACTGTATGCAGGATGACTCATGAGTTCTACATTTTTCGCCTTCAAAAAGTCGTCTGTCTGTCTGGCCGTGTGAGAACTAGCATTGTCGTGGTGCAAGATGATACGGCGTTTACGGTTATTTTTACGGAGTTCGTCAATAACTTCCGGCAAACAAATGGTCGTGTACCAGTCACTATTCACTGTACGACAATTCTCTAAAGCAACAGTAGCCACGTGTCCAGTTTTATTAAAAAAAGAAGCAATCATCCGCTTAGATGCACTTTTCACGCGCGCCACTTTGGTTGGTTTCGGCTCATCTTGAAAGACCCATACGCTCGATTGCTGCTTTGTTTTGGGATCGTAACAATAAATCCATGTTTCGTCACCTGTTACTATGTCCCACACCAAATTTGACGCACCTTCGTTGAATCTGGTAAGCATGGCACTGCACCAAGTGACGCGGTCCGTTTTTTGAGCCTCGGTCAAGTTGTGTGGGATCCACCGCGAGCACAGCTTTCTCACACCCAAATGTTTGTGTAGGATTAATTGTATTTGACTCATGCCTATTTCTAAGGATGCGCGAATTTCATGGTAGGTCACATGCCTGTCTGTTTCAATCATACGGCGCACAGCATTGATGTTTTTATTGGTCACAGCGGTGGACGGCCGACCATCGCGAGATTCGTCACTGAGATTGATACGACCACGCTTGAATTCTGCAAACCAGCTATAAACAGTTGTCTTGCATGGTGCTTCATTGCCAAAAGCTGTTTCAAGCCGAGCGATGCTCTGTTGAGCTGTCAAATTACACTTAAAATCGTAGAAAATCATACTACGAAAATTTTCCCGAGTTAAATCCATGTTGATGCAGACACACAATTTTTTTAATGGCGCCACAAGGTAAAATCAAAAGACAGTCAGATGAAACAAACTGCATTCTACAGCCAAAGAGTTCTATTTTCAAATGTTGCAATAAATTTTTAAATATTGTTTATGTAAGTGGCCAGTTCCGGAAACTTACAGTGCGCCCTATGTATATATATATATTTATATTATGTAATGTAGAGTCCATGGAGAAATGACAAAAGATACATACTAAAAACAAAATTATTGTTTTTGAACGGCGTATTTCTAACGAACTCTTTACTCATTCATATCCTGTGGATTACATGGTCAATCGACACTGTTCACCCTGGTTTAAGATTTTTCGGAACCGCCTTTGGCTTCTGACTGGTAACTTTAACGACCACAAAGTGGCAGCCGGAATTAACGGCTTAACATGCCTTCCGAAGCACGGAAGAGCTCTAGATAAAAAATGCCACCAAATGTCCAATCCAATACGGGTTACGCAACGCGCATTTGCTACGGATATGCGTTCCGTTCTTGGCTATTGAGCTTCTAAAGAGGGATCAATGTGCCTATTTACCCGACTGCGATTGAAGGAGGGTTATGTTTTTCGAGAGTATGTATGTAGGTATAATTGTTTGGCACGCTCTGCAGTAGGGTTGCCAACTTTTTTTTGGCCAAATATAGTATTTTTGAAAATAAGCTATCAAGAATATAGTACATTTCTAAAATATATAGTATTTTATGGAAAAATGACAAAATGGACAAAGATATACCTATTTCTTTTTACCTATTTATTTTGTAGGTGAAACTAAACTTCTTGCAATTTTTAACAATGTTTTGTATAAAACTATCTGTGGGGATTTTACTTATTAATTGCCACATTTTTTGAAATAATCTTATCTTTTTCACGATGTCCTAGTTCTCTTAGCATATCTATTTTATTTCATTTATCTTTCTTAAGAAACAACAACTACCTAATAAGTGGAATTATGATATTACTAAAATCCCATAGCAAAAATTAAACGAAATGTTTTTTATTTTATTTTTTTATTTAAATAATATTTTGTTGTTGTCAATTTAATATTGAGAAGTTCGGAAGTAATCATAGTTTTAGCATTTTTTTTAATCTCTCCTAAAAGCTAGTATAAAGGCGCGTTGCAAAATGTTTTAAAATAAGGGTTTGTTTGTTTGTAGATTTCGGTGCTGAAAATATAGTATTTTTGCGTACTATATTTCTGTTCAACAGTATATAGTACGCAGACCCGAAATATAGTAAAATACTATATAATATAGTACGGTTGGCAACCCTACTCTGCAGCCTGAACGGCTCGATGGATTTTAGCTTGAGAGGTGTCGTTAGATTTGTTATTACTGTGAGAGTGACACTGGGTATTTCAAAATAAAAATAAAACCTGAAGTGCGGATATTTTCTAATCGGAAACGCAGTCGGATTTTGTAGTTTTTTAAATTATCGTTTCTTGTTTAATCTATCGCATTTGATGATTTCAGACCAAATTTTCGGATAGAAACGTGAACTTGCCCCGCATCACGGCTATTGATGGTCTACCTTCCTCCAACCTCACTCCAGAAACGCAAGCGCTGCTTAGAAATATCACAGGTAAGATGAATTTGAAATAAAATTACCTATTGCCGCAGAAATATTAAGTGGTGCCACCTAACCTTTTGGTATTTAGAGTCGCATTCATAGTCTTCATTCTCGGATAGAGGGAGAATTTTTAAGTTATACTCATTAATACAATTTTAAAATAACTCTCTTTGGATTATTATTTTACTCATAAATTAATGTAATTAATTTGTAATTTAATTAAAACTAAATAAAAACTAAGACCTTACATAAAAAAAAGCTTAAATAAAAACTAATTAAAATCTAATGTTTGTCCATTGTTTCTTATTTGTTTTGGTTTGATAGATTTGCCTGCAATCATTTACGTTTCTGAGTGCGACTGTAGCGTTTGCGAGGTTAACAAACCTAATTTATTCTGATTATTTTCTTTGTTGTAGCGAATTTTCTTTGTAAGTTTGATAAAATCTATTATAGATTATGTTTTGAGAATAAATTTAAGATTAGCTGCGACCGCAATAGGGTAGTTTCCAGGGTCAAAAGACTAACATTAAAATTAGTCCGTCTTTTAGGGAATCAAAATATACCTATTAGTTACGTATTTTTTCTTCTGTCAGTTGAGCGATAAATTACAAATATATAACGCATCAAAGTTTAGGAGTGGGGGCTCGTGACGTCACATATTGCGAAAAAGTGTAGCACACTGTGACGTCACACGGAACTTTAACGCGCCATATCTTTACCATTTATTGTTTAATTCTCAAAAGGAAAAATACGTCTCCAATATTTTTTTGATTATCTAACTGGACTAATTATATTTTTTTAGGAAACTTGCCTATTGGTGGAGAGTGTTTTTATCACACAAATGGATACATTATGTGAAATTCTTTGCTCATTATTATTTTTATTCATCATGCGTGTGCTGCGTTCATGTCATATGTTTTATTGCTGTATATTGTTACACACATCGATATTTTGTTTTCACTGCAATGCGAATTATTAGAATTAATAGTTTCAAGCAAATAAAATTTTCATTTTTTTTTCCATTGCTTGGCGTTGATTTCAAATTTAAAACTTATAAGCGTGTCAGTGGCGATTGATATTAAATTAAAATTTATTTGTCTTCTGGCGAATAAAACATAAAATTTTTCTTAATAGAGATATTGAGGATTTTGCAATGCGACAATTTATTGATGGACAAGTGTGAGTCACGCAAAATCGGCGAGTCGAATAATTTTTGTTCGATATCGAATGATTTTCATGCGATATATTTGTGCTGCTAGGATTATTTTTAACCCAGTGATAGATATTCTGAAAAAAATCTGCAGTATATCCTAAGTCTTCTGTTGGCTCTATTGCTCGTGTATTGGCATCAATCAATATAATTTTTAAGCTTAACCTGTTTTATCTTTCAGAAAATATGATATCAGTACTCAGACGATGAGAGAGGTGTCTCATCTAACAGTAATTGTATAATATAGGCTAGTTTCCTAAAAAAGAAAAATATAATTAGTCCGTCAGTTAGATAATCAAATAATATTGGAGACGTATTTTTTCTCTTGAAAATTAAACAAAAAATGGTAAAGAAATGGCGCATTAAAGTTCCGAGCCCCCACTCCTAAACTTTGATGCGTTATATCTTTATAATTTATAGCTCAATTAACAAAAGAAAAAATACGTCACTAATATATTTTAAATCCCCAAATTACGGACTAATTTTAATGTTAGTCTTGTGACCCTGGAAACTAGTCTATTGCGGTCGCAGCTTAATCTTAAATTTATTGTAATATTTATTGCCAAAACATAATTTATAACAGATTTTATCAAACTTATTATTTATAACTAAAATTATTATTAACTGCCTCCGTGGTCCAGTGGTTGGCGTTTGTTTTAGACCCGTAGGATCCTCAAACCACGGGAAGCATACTTTGTATAGTTGTTTCCAAATTAGTTAGAACATTGCAGGCCTGAATCACCCGATTGTCGGATAATAAAGATGAATCCGTGGCACACAGAGGCTGAAAGGCGGTTCCGTAAAAAACTGACACCAGGACGTACAGAATCGATTGATCACGTAGTTCACCACATAATATAAATAATTGAATAATACCTACAGGGACAAGAGCCGCAGCCGGTCTTCAAACAAATCAGGTGGATTCACTGTCTTCGGTTTTCATCCCACAACTTCTTCCACACTTACTGGAAGACCCTTATAGCCTGACGCCGGCATACCACATGAGGGTTGACAAGAAATCATTTGCAGACGTCGTCATTGGAATACCCACAGTGAAAAGAGATAAGGAGAGTTATTTGATGATCACTCTAACAGTAAGTTATTTCTTCGATGTAGAAAATAATCTTTTTCTTAGTAGTTCTTTTGAAGGAACTATAAGATTTTTTAGTCTTTGCAGTTCCATTAAATCCTGACGCTACTCAACGATCACGTTGCACAGCTCCCTCAAGTCGACATATTCAATGTAAATTTAAATTGTTTCATAACTGCATGTATTCGTTTTTTGTCAATTACCAACTTAATTGTACTTATTTAACTCACTTACGTACGTCTTGGGAAACTGTAAGTGTAGTGAGTACTGAGAGCTGTGAACAAATAAATAAATCTAAAGGAACTACCGTCACTCCAGAGTTTCTTTGACGAGAACAAAAGATATTGAATACTGTCTTTAAATAGCATCAATAAATACTTCCGGCTCTCTGGTCATGTATTCTTTTTCTCCTTTACCTTGTCCCACTTCTTTTTATGTGGCGTCGGCACAGTCTGCTCCTCTTCCCTCTATCTCTAGCTATTTCCTTCTCTATTTCTACTCATGTTCTCTTTAATACAATTTAGTCACGTGTAATGATAATCCATACTTTCATACTAATATTATGAATGCGAAAGTCTGTCTGTCTGTCTTTCTGTCTGTCTGTTACGCTTTCATGGCCAAACCGGATTTTGATGAAATTTGGTATGAATATAGTTGGGTCGAACATAGGCTACTTTTTTACGCAGACGGAGCTGCGGGTAACAGCTAGTTAATAATAAAGAAAAAAAAATCGATAAAGCTTTTGCTATTTGGTTTAAGAGAAGATCCATCGGAAGATAGGAATCTTTCAATGGATATAGTGAAAGGGCAGTCAAAAGATAGATGCACCAATTGTGTAAATAAAATTTTAGAAAAACTCATCATTTGAAAAGAACTCGTTTTGATTTGTACTTAATTCAAACAGTTCAATCAGACTCGATGTCTATAAATCTTCAACGAATACTAGAGCTACATATGCCATTAACTACATAAAATAAGAAATCTAGTAAATAAAAAACATCACTGCGTTTACATAGATTTTATTTTTCCTAAATGCTCGCAATCTCACCACATTGAAAGTGTCCTGCATCTAGCATCTTCTTAACATAATCTAAATACTAAAGTAGTTAGCAAGTTGATTGCGTAATCAAATAAAATTTTCACTTTTCAGCATCTCATAGATGGACTTACAGAAGAAGATACAAATTCCACCATCATAGTGGTAATGATTGGTGAGACTGATTTAGAGTACGTTATCAACACTGCAAGGCAGATCGAGACATTGTAAGTATCCTTTTTCACCATTTATTCTTCTTCTTCTTCATCTAAGCATGTTTCCTTAGTTGCGTCCTTAGCTAACGCTTCGAATCCTAGGCCAAATCTAGAACCATGAATTACAGTGCACAGTCATGATGCTAGATTTGGCGGCATTGGTCACTACAATGGAGCGAAACCAGACCAACAGGAACATGATTCAAGGTCATGTTAGTGGTCAACGCTATCAGATTTTTGCTGGTTCACTAAAGACACCTGACCCAGTCTAACGACTTCCGTATCGATACCAACCGGGTCCAACGGCTTAACGTTGTCAAATTACGGAGGATCGAAATAGAAAATGCCACTAAATGGCGACCAATCCAATACAGGTCGCTAGACACGCGCATTATTTTACCAGTTATTCATTTCTCACATAATTCAAACGCATTCTCTTTTTCAATAGCACTTCACTCCTTGATCAAATCTTTATCAATATAGCTAAGGTAAGTATACATACTAGGTTTCTATTGTTTGACTTTCTTCCTTCTCTCTTTCTTTATGTGCCAGCAAGAGTTTAAGAAGACAAGAAGATCGTCGTCTTCGTTCTGTAAACAGCCCAGTTCAAGTTCAACAAAATAGGGCAGTCTTCACATTCATTAGTAATAGTTTCTCCTCCTGCCGAGACCTGTTCTAGGATATATCATGTCACCTATTGATATAGCCGGGAACGCGTTGGGGCAGGAGGACCACAAATCATCAGTTCCTCCGAAGGACCTTGAAGTATTGGATCCAACGAGCAAGTCTCCCAAGAGTTCGATGTCTGAAGACTGAAACGAAATATAGCAAACATTATTATACAAAAATTTATTTATCTTTTCTCTCTACTTATTATCAGGTACATGATTAATGTGCTAAATAAATTAAGTAAGACTGTAAATTAACATTCTACTAAAATATCTTCTTATACTGGAATTGTGTCTACATCATTGAAATTAAGAAAAAAACGAATCCTTCATTATTACCGGCTACAGTCACAATATACTTATTTGAGAAGTTAAGCAAAAACGATGATTACGCTTTTTTAGATTTGACATTGAAATAATTAGCTTATCTATAGCGTAACATTTTAATCAGATATTAAAAAGAATATCAAGGTATACAGTAATAGGTAATATTTTACTGTGGTCAACACAACCTAAGTTCTAGGGTATTTGGAACACTGAAATCGATTCATAATGTTGAACAACTAAACAGCTAAATCTTGACATTTTTAAATTAAACTCCTGTAAGGGACAAAGTCTGAAAAAAGAAAAACTACATATATAATATCATTGGTCGTCAATTAATTTTAGCAAATAAGAGAAACTGATGCCCAAAGTGTGTACGGGGGAAGGAGTTAAGTTTGTCCGTTGCACTAATAACTTTACAAGATTATTTATTTTGATAAATGATTTGTTAACTGTTTTAAGGTTTTATAATTCAGCCCCTAAATGGGGGCATGGGTGTTATTTGTATGGTTTATCGGGTTCCTGGCTACGAAAATAATAACCATTTTTAAAATTGTCGTGCCGGGCGTGATATACTATCAATCCCTATTAGGATCCGATGGATAGGATCCATAGGTTGGCTGTTAGATAATGCTATACAACTAAGTGATTCAAATTTCATTTCAAATCCCTTTTGATAAGGCGGGCGAAGCCGCGGGCAACAGCTATTTAGGTATAATAAGTCTCTGTGAATCTTACCTCCGTATTAACAGACGTTCACTAATCACATATTCGCTAAAACATGTTTCTTCCTTTTCTCTTCTATTCGGTATTTCGTATGAAAGAACGAGACGCAACACATTTTAGCTAAAGTGGACTTGACAAAGGGTTAGTCTATAACATAGACGCTATAACTCGACATGAACATTTTATTTTATTCATCTTGACTCATCTTTCCCAAAGGTTTCCAAAACAAGTAGAAAACGGACTAATTGAGGTGATCTCGCCGCCCTCGTCTTACTATCCTGACTTCGACTCTTTGCCGCTGACTCTCGGAGACTCACAAAAGAGGGTGAAATGGAGAACGAAACAGAACTTGGACACAATATTCTTGATGGCGTACGCGCAAAGCAGCGGCACTTTCTACCTGATGCTGGAAGACGACGTCGTTGCGAAAAGGAATTATATGCAGGTGAGGCCTCAGAAGTATTAATAGTACTAACGTACAGAATGAATACTCACCACACCCTTCCACCCGAAACAGATACAGCATATCACCGCGTAGATTTAGGGTAAAAATCGAGAGCAAAACAATGCAAGGAAAAGACGGCGGTTTGGTGTTGGCTTTGGATAGAGACACGTGCAGGGAGATGGGGAGACTTTTGTCCAGCAGTTATATGAACTTGGTTATTAAAAATAGTTTTTATTTTTTTGTGACGATGAGTGACTAGACTACTATTTTCCTGTTGTTTCTCCATGTAAGATATGCCATAGCGAGTGCCAAGAAAAAGACATCAGTGAAATATGAACCAACGTTGATTGAGTGTAAGGTTGGCTGGAAGAAGTTTAACCTATGGCTTCACGTTGATTCACGTTTTAGACTTTACATCCAATGGTTACTTACACACTTTCATGACATTCTCAGTTATTTAAACTTTTGCAATTATACATGATGACTAAAGCATTTTCGGCCAGTTGAATTTCAAATCAAATAATATATTTGTGCAACTCAGACCACACATGGAGCATAATTTATTTTTTTTTGCATTGCGACTTGTAAGGTGTGGGGCAAATAATTATTATAGTCTGCTTATATATAAGGTCAATTTGTTGATACAATTATAGGGAAAATTGTACATTTACTGCTAAGCATTGTCCGCCAGTTTTCTTTAGGGATAACAGAGGTATCAAAGTCGAGATCGTCATCTGCAACGTGTTTATTATAAGCGTTAATATGCTCTGCGGTGTCTCCGGGATTGAAATGGGTTGTCATTAAAAAATATGGTAGGAGAAATTAGAGAACGTTCTAACACCATCAAGAGTATTTAAAAAAAATCTTCAATCTGTAAAAATTTCGCAAGCGCGATGTATTTAGTACGTACCTACATATGTAGCGACATCTGTTGAATTTTAGTAAGTAGATTACGTGTGGCTCCGATAGATGTCGCAGAAATTATTATCAATTAGTTTTTTTTTACAATATACAAAATCAATGAAACAATTTAGTATTAGGACGAACTTAATTTATCAAATCATTACTTTTAGGGAATTTATAATTATTTTCAGGACATCAAACAGTTTACAACACTGACGACGCTCTCGAACCCTGGTTGGTTCTTCATCGAGTACTGCACAGTGGGGGGAATTGGGAAGCTGTTCAGATCAGCCGACCTGGTCCGGTTCATCACTTACGTCCAGCTGTTCTATAACAACCTGCCGATCGACTGGCTTTTGGAGAGTTATTTGGCTGATAAAGTGTGCACCATTGATAAGACTTCTGTGAGTAAACCCTTTGTAATTAAACGAGTGGGCGAAACGGGCAATAGATCCATCCATTTTTCCATACTAATAATATAAGTGCGAAATTCTGTCTGTCTGTTACGCTTTCACGGCCAAACCGCTAAAGAGCCGGGGTCAAACATGAGGTACTTTTTGACGCAGGCAGCTCCGGGATAAAGCTAGTTTGAAATAAATAAAGAAATAATTTATTTTAGAAACACAAATAAAAATTAAAACTAAACAACAAGATTTCTAGATTAACCATTTTATGAAATCGATATTTATTTGAGATCGCTCTAAAAACGAAGGGAAGGAAACATGCTCCGTGATTTATTAGATTTTTTAATACAAGATAATTACTAAAAACATTTCTCGTTGCAGAAAGCCTGTGGCAAGAGCAAAGAAACAATACGACCAAAATACAAAACGTCACTGTTTCAGCACATCGGTTTATATTCGTCTCTTAAGGGCAAGATACAGAAAATAAAAGTAAGCAAGTCATTACATTGATATCACTTTATCATTTATCGGGTTACCTACATACACTCGAAATCCGCTATGTACTTAAATTTAAAATAACTGGTGTTTTAAATTGAAACATGACTACTTTCATTAGGTACATCTTTCGCAGCCGTAATCTTTCGAAACTATGAAGGAGTCCCAAAAACTTCCGCAGTCGCGTGCTTCGCGACAGCGGGTTTCGAACCCTTTATCATACATATTCCGCAGCTGTACTCTTCTTTTATGATGCCTTTTTTTTGTGGGATTCCAATTATTTTTCGTAAATTATATCAGTTATTTTCTAACCTTATGTATTAACATGTTTCAAGTTTCAAATAGAAAAACATGAAATTTTGCTAGTTCTCTTCGTATTGGGCCTTAAGTCACTGAAAATCTTTGATGTCAAGACCAAAAAGGCTTTACAGATGTTGCAACATCGATATTCATATTTCATGGTTATCTTTTAATATCTGATACAAAAGGACAAAGGGGTTACCAACTTATACTATTTTCGACAAGGAATCTGCAACTCTTATTGCATTGTCCGTTTTAAGGTTGTGACCAAGTATGACTCCACTAGAATCAAGCGCTCGCGTCGAGATGCTTCTACTCAGTTAAGACTATGAAGATACTGTCATAAGGTATAGATTTATGGACAATTCAGTAGATACCTGATCGAATGTGGCACCAGCAACTTCAGGAATGTCATTACTGATTTTGAAGATTCATGTATTTACAGTCTTTTCACCCATGCCGTTTGAATATCCCTGTATTTGTACTATTTACCACTCAATCTCAAATAAGTCGAAAGTCGTCTAGGAGACAAACGATGGTACATTCATAAAACAGATGGTGGATTTCACAAATAATAGCATTGACAAGTTGATGCAGCCGGGTTTTATAAAAGTTTACCCCCTAATTCTTAAAAATGTACAAGCGCCAAATTAAAATTTTATAAGCCAACATTAACTTAAATATGTTTTGTCTCGTTCTTTCACGCCAAATATAGATGGGAGAGAAAGACACTAAATATATTTTAGTTAATGTGGGCTGATAGAATGTTTATTATTTTTCTATGAATAATGCGGTTAAAATTTAAGTAACAATATCATGCATATCATCAAGTAGGCATTTCGCGCTCTATTGGATTCTAGATCCTAATCTTTGAGCAAGTTTTGGAAGAAATCAAGGATTGATTCTATGATAATATATAGTTAGTGATAGTAAAATTGTCATTTCATTTTGTTTAAAGGCAAAACCTATAGAAGATTACCGGAAATTTCAGGATTCCCACTTTGGCACAGTGCCAACCTACTATCCTCACTCCAACCCCCCACTGGAAAGCGCGAGGACCACCATTCAAGAGCATTCTGACCACACATTACAGAGGGCATATGAGGGCCAGTCTTACTTCTGGGGGGTGAAGCCGAAGAAGGGAGATATCATGGAGTTTAATTTTTCCAAACCTACTGTGATAGGAAGGTGAGGTTTTTAAATTGCTTATATGAGGGTTCAGTAAAGTAAAAAGGAACATTTACAGAATAGAATAACTTTATTGATAGATCCATTACTTATAGGAAAGGTCTTACAAACAAAGGTACGAGATAGATAAAGTGCGTGACAGACGTCTCAATAGTTGGCGGCTCAGTGTTACGCTAGACATGCAAGCATGACTAGCGTTGATTTTCAGCCACCACCTTCTGAGGAGTACACATGATGTTATTAAACTATAATTATACAATTATTTAACAACTTACTATTTATCGCCCCGCACCGTACCCTTGCATGCGAAAATGATTCGCGACAGCACGAACACTCCGGCCAGACGTCACGGCAACGCAAACATTTTCGTTATCGCGGCAGTGTGGCCGGGGCATGACAGTATTGCCACCTACAGTCGGTGGCAA
Organism: Euzophera pinguis; assembly: GCA_947363495.1. Lineage (NCBI taxonomy): Eukaryota > Metazoa > Arthropoda > Insecta > Lepidoptera > Pyralidae > Euzophera > Euzophera pinguis. The sequence goes on from OX376154.1 coordinate 501,252, forward strand.
GAGGAGAGTTTTTTTAATCTGTGCTGTGGTCATAGAGTACATTAATATATACTGTGGTGGACTTATGGCGGGAAGCTGTAAAGAGCAGCATCGGCGCTGTAATTTATTTTCCAAAAATGTGTGTTTTTTGAGTGTTTATGCATAATAAAGGTGGATTATTTAATTATTCGCAAAGTGTTCGATAACAAGCGTGAGTGTGTGATACAGTGTATGATTAATGTGATTTTCATGCTTGTTGACAAAAACTCCTAGTAATCGCTAAGTGAAGTTTTTCTACCACTTCACTAAGCCTTGTTAGGGATCCTTCGATAGTTATTTGTATAAATAAAATAATGGACTGTACGTAAGAAATTATAATATTGGAAAACTATGGAGAACTGCTATACAAAAAAGAGTGGCGTCGTTGTCGGTGCCCAAAAGCAAGTAACTCGTTCAAAAATACCACCGACCACCGTTATTCCTCCTACGTCATCACCGCAGATATATGTCGTGATATCCGACCAATCCACACGCCGCTGCCTCCCGTGCGTCTTGCTCGCCCCTCCGTCGCCTGGCCGACCGGAGCGCCTGCGATCGGCGCGAACAGCCTGATTCTTCTGACTAGACTTGACTACCGACTAGACTTTTAAACTTGACTAGGACGTTACGAAACCACACTGTAGGACTAAAGAAGATAGAAAAATTAAGAATGGCTTGTATCCATGGCAGTAAAACCCGTTACTAAAAAAAAATTAAAAGCAAAGTAGTATAGGTAATTGTTTCGAGTTTCGAATTTAACCTTTAGAGGTTAAATTTATAAAACTGCACTTAGCTATAGAGCCACGGCAGCATCTCGTTCATGTCATGTGACATGGTGATGAGTCATGCCAAAATGATGTTATAGATACAGTAATACCTTTGGTGTGCTAAACTGACCTTTACTAAACTGTTTTTACTTAATTAACCAGAAGAAAGCTTGTTTTACCGCCTTCAACTCTGATAAGTCCCGACTGTCTGTTGCGCTTTCATGGCTTACCTCTGCACCGATTTTGATGAAATTTTGTATGGATATAATAATAATAAGACCCGGGGTCAAAATGCAAAGCCGCAGGAAACAGCTTCTACTATATAATAGCCGAACTATGTAATGTATACGACATCTTATTTTACATTAAGAGTGACGATCGTCGAGTAAGCGAGGAGTTTGTAAAAATTGTAGCACGTGGTACCAGTGGATTTAATAAGACATAAAAGTATCCACAGATTTACCAGTGGATCGTAGTAGTGAATCCAAGTTGAATGTCCTTGCCTACCTCTAAACACGCGTCATGATGAGTATGTTAACATTTCACGTCAGCACTTAACACTTACAGGTACACCTTCCGTAGCGGCAACGTGGAACACGTTTCAGACAAAATCAAAGACTGTGCCGTAGAAGTTTTGCCCGTAAATGGCAATTTTACCCAAATTGACAGTTTTGATGAGTTCGGTATGGCTGATGGGGAGGTCCGGAAGGACCTGGGTCCCTTGGCTGGTGTAAGGCTGAGGTTCCTAAGCGACAGCGCTTACTGGGTCATCCTCAGTGAGGTGAGTAAAATTGTTTAGTTTACTTTGCGACCTGTACCGATTTTTCACAGGTTTCAATTATACCTAGATTTCTTAGGATATAATTTCTAAGAAAAAAAGAAATAGTTTTTTTAAGTGATATTAAAACTTCCACTAATATCTGTATGGCATATAGATGCCGAAAATAGACGCTTGGTTACCTAACATAAACTTTACCAAGAATAATGAATCATGGAGAAGACATGCATGAGGAGTATGCAGGAAAATTTGAATTTAATTAAATTCTCCAGAACAGAATGAGAACTATTTGACGCAGCCGTTCTGCGAGGTATTTTTAACGAATTCAAAATGGTAGTGGTTTTCACAGAGGCTTGAAGAGGGTTTTGAAAACTTTGAGATCTACTGGATGAATTGATTTAAAACGTGCACATTATGATTGAATTATATTGGCCACAAAAGACACTGTAGACATGATCTTTGCACACAACTAGACCTGAAATAGGCCGACAATTTATATGAAATTAAGTATTTTATGGGAAGCGGACGTTTTAAGGAAGTGGGTGTTTTAGAGACTTGGCGTTTTTTGTCAAAATGATTTTAACATATTACAGATTGAACTGAGACCGCCAGAACCGGACGCCAGATGACGCAAGATCAGGAAACCCTGGGAGCAATTGGTCAAAACGCTGAGGATTGGTCAGTGAACTGCCATCATCTACGCCAAAGTCCGTATGACACCCTCACAATGTAGCCTTCTGACATAAGCCATGACTTAAGACAGTTTAAGATGAATTGCAATTTTTTGTAATAATAATTCATCAACAATAAACGTTTTTGAATAGTCATGTCGTATGCATTTTGCAAATTAAAAGAGTATAGGGATCCGTGTTAAATCATTATTTATTCAAAATTGTTTATATTAATTTAAGAGTAGCGTGTTATTTTAATTTTGAATAAAATGTACTTATATTGACTGATTAAGGAGGAATCATACAAAATTTTATAAAGAATATTTATTAATTTATTCATAAATTTAAGAGCTAAGCTCTTGGACAGTGTAGTTTTATCCATTCTTCCTTAAAAAAATATAGAATCAAAAATACTTTACTTTGGCATTTGAATTTAATTTTAAAATTAAAATTTTAAGAAATATCGTTTCATAAAGTAGGTGCGTACATAATATATAAACCAATAAATTACAGTCTACACACCAATTCAGATTCCTACCGCTAAAAATCATTACAAAATAAGATTTTGTATCCCAAGAATTTAGATGTAATATTATATACTTGCCCATATTATATTTAGTTGCTGGTGATGTAAACTAATTAAACAATATTAGCTACATTATAACACTCGAAAGTTACCATACTTGCACAACCTGTAGTTTGTAAATGGTTTAAGATTTAAAATGAATTGTCTTTTTTGCAATTCAAAATGTTGCAGATTGTTGCGTAATACAAAAGAGGTTAATGCGGACTTATCAGTGTCGTGTTAGACAAACTGCACAAAAGTGATATTTCTAATATGGCGACTGAATAATTTAAACAATAAAAATATAAGAAGAATATTTTACAAAAATATAGAACAAAGTTAAGAATGATAGATAGGTGTAATGAATGAAAATTTCAGTATTTATAAGGGCTATTCACCGACGTGCTTAGATAATTAAGTACATGTATATATTTGAAAATAAAATGCTTTATGACTGATTTTACAGTGATGCTTTTGACAGCGGTTCGGAAACGTAGCCTAGCAAAATACCTGTAGTAAAATATTACTACTATGTCAAAATTTTGAATATACAAGTAGGTAGTTCGCCGCGACATAGATTTCGCGAATATTTTACTGTATTAATATAGACAGGATTCAAATAGTTGTAGGGTCGGCATCACGCAAAAAAGTCTTATAATATAACTTGTTTTTATATGTACCTAATGTCATTACTGCTAGTTCTGTAAGAAATAATAAGCACATGAGAGTCATATTTCCATTAGTAAGATTACCAGTGCGATTAGGTGCGCTTGCCGCTCGCTCTCATAAGCATAATTGAAAATCACATTTATTTACAAGAAACAAACGTGGTGGATCTTGAATTAAAAACTCGTGCCTCGTTCTCTGTAAGTAGTGGTGACTTTCACTAATCGAAATCTAACTGGTGACTAGCGCTCCACCAGAAGCCCTGTTTGATAAGTGTGACTGACGCAAAATCGACAACTCGAATAATTTTTGTTCGATATTGACGAATTTTCGTTCCACATATTTGTGATACATTTCAAAAATAGTGCTCCAGCAGTGCGTGTCAGGGAATTAAACCGTCAATGGATTCGTTTTTTGATGTTGATGGGGGCGACCTTGACATTGACCCATCTTGACTATAAAGATGTCAGAATCGGCCCACTGTTTGTATGAAATAGCGGAAAAACGACAAATGAGTTTCCCGATAATTTTGTATGACATACCAATTCTATTGCCTGATTAGATTTTTGTGCTAAACAATATTAATCAAATTAATTCATTTTGAATGTTTTATTTATTGACAATATGTTGTGGCACACCCACATTAAGTGAGATGGAAATGAAGATGAAGCAACTATAATATATGTCTACTGCTCGCTAAACAATAATGTAAGTAGAATTTATAATAAAAAGAAAAAACTTACAAAAATATGCCAAAAAATTATACCAATGGTTTTTTTGTTTAAGTAATACTAGTATATTTTCAATGTAAATAAAAATGGTTTTAATTTCATTATTTTAGACTTTAATAATTATTTCAGATAACATTATATTCATAACATCACAGGCTTTTGTACTTAATACTTATTTGATCTCCAGTTCGTAACCGATTTACGTTTATTTTAAGAATATATTCAACAAATACATATTTCATAATGTGGCTCATGACTATTTTCTTTCAAAATGTATTTCTGATTTGAATTTGGCAGTTATCGGTTAATTATAACAATAATACTTACGATACAAATCCCTATAGCCAAAATTTTTATTTATATAAATGTAGTAAATTATATTGTAATAGTATTGTAAAAATATAGAATAATAATTGTTAAACTTATTAAGAAGTTATCTTATTAGACAATTCAAATGTAAAGGTTAGACAATTCAAATGTAAAGGTTCAGACAAATTTAAACGGTTTTGTGGTAGCTTTAAGTATATTCGTATGAAGTTAAACTTCTCTCTATTTCTGATTAGGTACCTAAGCTATGTTATAATCATTAAGTTCACAATAATTTAATATGTAGAATTTCTACATGGTATTTTGTTAGCTTTGTTGATATGAACAACCAATTAGAAATAATTGTTAATTTTGGTTATTTATTTTTATTTTGAATAAATCTAGTCCGATATAAAGTAAACTTATTATAGGGGATATTTATTTTAATAACTGCCCAGAAAATTACAGCACTAATTAGGAAATAACATAAGGTTTGCTTAATGAGAATTTAAAAATATCGAACAGAACCAAAAACTAAATATTCACATTTGTTTTTTATATAACCCCTTTAAGCAATTTAAATATCATTAAGTTTACATGTCAAAATAGCTTCTATTTGTTTAATTGAAAATATATAATAATATATTTTCTAACGTATTTAATAATAGTTATCATTTTTTTTGTTGTGAAATGGAAGTTATAGAAATTTGATAAATAATATACTAAGTACTTCAATAATTTGACATTCCCCATATAATAAATAATTTATCTATTCTGAATTTGTTGACGGTATCTACGAGTACCTACCTAATACGTTTAATATACATTCCCAAGGTTAATTTGAAATAGATAATGATAACCGTTCTGCTTTGTAATTTAAACAAAATGTAAACAATAACAAAACAAATATATCTATTATTTAGTTTTAAAAATATTATAATTATAAAACCTAAATAGAGTAATTGTTTGTGACTAAAAGTCTTTTCGTACTATTAATTTTGTTAAACTTTTGTTTTATTTTTTTGTTTGAAGTCTTGTAATGATAGAATGAATATTATTTTAAATTAGATTAGCCAATATGGTTACAATGTCCAAAGTTATTGTATTATTATTAAATATTTTTTTATTCTTTATATTGTTTTCTTTATTTTTTACAAGGATGTCTAATCTTTTTAATTTGAATGCTAAGTCGTCAATTATTCATGCCCATTTTAGCGAATGAGAAAAAAAAACTAAATCTGGGTATTACTCAGTACTGGCATAGAAGGCAATAAGTAATCTAATAACTAATACAATACATGAATAATTAAATTAATAAAAATAGACATTCACGAAATCAACAATCTCATAAAAATGAATTTAATTAATTCTTTCTTAAAATTATAGGCAATTTTTATTTTTTGACTATTCGATATCTTTTGTAATTTTTATACATTGCTAATTTCGCAACAATATTTTTAATTATTTTTTTTTTCCAAACGTTAGATTAATAAATACCATCCATTTACCGCTAGCCGTTTCATTCCTCAAATTGCAATACCCGACAGGGTTCATATTGTACCTATTTAGTAATAACAGTGTGTGTATCTACCTAGTAAGAACTGTTGATGTACTATTTAGAAATGATTTGAATTGAAGGAAGGTAAATCGGTTAAATAATCGATTTTTAAATAGGTATCTATTTAAAATTAGAATATAAATTAGTATATGACATACATGTGTAAAGTTCCTCACAACCTAATCTTATACAATACTACTAATTTTATAAGTATCGTATAATATTTTTTGGTACGTGTTCCTATCCTAACTACCTATAATAAAGGCGAAAGTGAGTTTGTATGTTCGTTTGTATGTTCCCACTTCAAGCTTTATCTACTGAACCAATCATTCTGAAAAGAAAACTTATATATCATCTAGAACTGCTCATATCTAAAGTTCATTACTCAGTCGGTGAATATTTAAACTACAAAACAATTGAATAATGTCTTAAATAAAATAATTCTAAATCTTGAATTGATCTTGAAACATTATGATCATTACTATTGTATATTATTTTATATATATTATATATTATTGTTTAGGTTTAATTTTGACATTGATAATTTGATTTAACACCATACAAATTAATATGATGATCGATTCCACTTATTCATGTATAAATTTAAAGATTCACCACTCAATTTAGTTTTTTAGAGACTCCGCAACACCCAGCCTGGGTTACTGTACCTGTAATGGCTACTGAAATGTTTTTCATCTTTTTTACCGTCTGAATTTAGCGAAAAATAAATAAATTGTTTTATAGAAGTACAGAAAAAGACTTAGGGTACTTTTCAACCGAGTTTTTAATTGTTGGATGAATTGCATTAAATATAAATGTAGTACAGTTGTGTTTTATGTATTTATTTGTCACATGTGTTTCGGTCATGATTAGAGAGAAAATATAATATTTAATTATTTAGGCCTGACGAATGGAATGTGTAATAGAAACTGTAGTTGACTGAAAAATTATTAATATTTGTACTTGACATTTGAATTACAAAAAATATCCTTCGAATTTCATGAATTTTTTAAAGGATTATGTTACTACTGTTTTAAATATCTGTTAAAAAAAATACAAATATTTATTAACATAACAACCCTTTAACTTAGGTGTTAATATTATACGGGAATTAAAATGTGTGCTAAATGAATAAAAGTTGTGGGCATATATACGATAAGTGTGTGTGTGATAAATGTGCTATGTAGAGCCCTATTGTCAGGGAGAAAATAATTCATGGTAATCACGGGTATAGATGTACTTGAATTATGATGTTTTATAAATGTCGATTTTTTATATACTTCTTATATGATGTTATATAATTGGTCAACGCCTAATTTATTTCGATTCTTGTTATAACAGTATGGGATTTTTCGTCCGTGATCTATTAAAGTCTACCAGGAATCTATATTCAAAAAAATTCAGGAATGACCATAGATGTGAAATGACCATAAATTTATAATCTAAAGTTTATCTTTAGGAAAGACGGCTTTATAAAATCATGAACTAAGTTTTTAATTTTCTTTTAAAATACTCGTAATATTAATGTGTAATAATATTGATTATACTTAGGATGTAAAATCCTGTTATTTTCTACTTATGAGAACGAGGCCTTAGAGTTAAGGTATTTATTTCATAGGGAATAAGAAAGTGCTTCCACATGATCTTTAGCTAAGGTATAGCTTGACATCATAAAACCTTAAAGCTCAATAGGAAGAGAACTGGCAAAATTTAATGTATTCCGTTCACTAAACCTTTGAACTAAAGTAATTTTAAGAAAGTAAATATGATGTGTAGGTTAATAGGCTAGTTTCATAAGAAAATATAATAAGTCCGTCAGTAAGATAATCAAAAAAATATTGGAAACGTATTTTTTATTTTGAAAATTAAACAAAGAATGGTAAAGATACGGCGCGTTAAAGTTCCGTGTGACGTCACAGTGTACTCCACACTCCTAAACTTTGATATGATTTTATAATTAATCGGTCAATTGACAAAAAAAATACGTCACTAATATATTGATTTCCTAAAAGACGGCCTAATTTTAATGTTAGTCTTTTGACCCTGGAAACTAGCCTATTCTGGCCGCTTTCTTAAAATTTGAAAATAAATCACTTTAACAATTTCAAACATGTTAGGAAGTGATATGTAAAATTATTTTTCCCCCCATTTTTACCTGTGAATATATATTTGGGATTTATGTGTAAGTCTCGTTGTAATTTTAAAAGCTCTTTGACAAAAATAATGGAATATGTGATTGTGGGATATGATATTGTGATCCCGAAGGTTTCAAATATTTAAACAAATTGAATAGTTTAAATTACAAACGCCTAGTAAAATTGCAAATGTCAGATGTTAGGGTAACGTCAACCATTTCGTATTGGGCCTTAAGCTATTTTGACCACCTGGCCAATGGTGCAAATAAGACTACGGGCCAAAATCATGGTGTGAAGTCATTACAAAATAGGCACCCTTCCAATATTTAGAACTACAAACTTAATAGTGTGTCTTTAAGGTAGAAGTACATTTGCTAGTTAAATAAAAACTTGAATTCAGACTTATTCGCGAAAATGTCAATTTGGCAGTATGAGTTAAGTAAAATTTAATTGTCCAGTTACTAAATAATAAACTATTTTGTCGAAGTATATAAAATAAATTCATCGTAATTACCATTTCTCTTTTCACCTTGTTCAAAGGTACCTATTACAGCTGCTAAGCATCTATACTAATATTATAAATGCGAAAGTCTGTCTGTCTGTCTGTTACACTTTCACGGCCAAACCGCTGAACGGATTTTGATGAAATTTGGTATGAATATAGTTGAAGACCCGGGGTCAAACATAGGCTACTTTTTGTCGCAGGCGGAGCTGCGGGAAACAGCTAGTATGCAATAAATTTGTATGAAACTATTATCTACTTACAGACAGATAAATATTAGACTCCTAAAAAATAAATAATTTAAACACTACAACTAATACTAAGGACTTTTCTAGATAATACTTTTGTACCAGGTTAACAGTATTATATTCTGGTGTAAAGGACAACTCACACTATTGCTAAGCTGCAAAACAACGCAGCTTGTATTCTATATAGAACTAGCTGTTTCACACGGCTCCATTTGCGCCAAAAAGTATATTTTATGTGCTTTTTATACAAACTTTCACCCCTCATTACAACCCCTTGGGATTGATTTTAGAAAACCTATATAACGTTGCTACACATGGTCAAACCTCAGCTCCTAGGTTTTCACATCACGACTTACTTTACCTCTCATACAAAATTAAAGTACCGAAAGTGAAACCCACTGTGTTATACCTCCGCTGTTTCTCTAAAATGGACGGGAATGCCTTACTGAGTGACTCGAGTAAAACTGATTGGTCTCCCGTTTTCATTGCTCATACAGTAGATGATAAAGTATCTCTGTTCAATAACTGTATTTTATCTCTGTATGATGTTCACGCACCGGTAAAAGCCATCAAAATACGCCGTCCACCTGCGCCATGGATTACAAATGGAGTCCACATTGCCATGAAACGTCGAAATTTTGCTTTTCGTAGATTTAAAAAAGAACGAACCGACGACAATTGGTCATTGTATAAGTCTGCAAGAAATCGGTGCAACCAGCTGTGTAGAAATGCAAAACGCCAATATTTCTCGGATAATATTGAAAATGTTTCACCGGCTAATCTCTGGAAATTTTTGAATTCTCAGGGCATAGGTAAGGTGCAGAACGATAACTCCAAATTTCCATTTTCATTGAGTGATCTCAATAATAATTTCTCTTTCAGTGCCTCTTTTGGATAATAATTTAAAAATATCAACTATTTCATCTGTACTTGCCTTGCCTGTCCCTGACGGTAGTGAGTTTGAGTTTGCCGCAGTCGCTGAGGATGAGGTTCTCAAGACGATACAATCTGTTACGTCGAATGCTGTAGGACCGGACCAAATAAGTCGCGTTATGATATCATCTATTTTTCCCCACGTTTTACCTGTCATCACGCACATTATAAACACCAGCCTTGTTGAACATTGTTTCCCTTCATCATGGCTTCTCGCTTATGTCTGCTCTCTTCCTAAGATCGCCGACCCAATCAACCTCAATGATGTCCGTCCCATATCTATACTTTCTTTCTTGTCTAAAATATTAGAAGCTAAAGTTTTTGCTCAACTTTTAAAACATTTGCTTGATAACTCTTTTTTGAATACTTTTCAATCGGGCTTCAGACCCGGTCATAGTACTGCCACAGCTATGCTTAGAGTCATAGATGACATTAGAGCTGGTATGGAGAATACAAAAGTTACTATATTAGTTCTCATTGATTTTAGCAACGCATTTAATACGGTTGATATCGACATCTTATTGGCTATACTTTCCTCCTGCAATATCTCGTCCCCAGTGATTGAATGGTTTTCCAGCTATCTTAGTGGTCGCCGGCAACAAATTCGCAACGGGCATGATACGTCTGACTGGTGTGAGCTGAAGGCTGGTGTTCCGCAGGGCGGAATTCTGTCTCCGATATTATTCTCGATTTTCATAAATCTTCTCTCATCTGTTATCACTTGTACATATCATTTCTACGCCGATGACTTGCAGCTTTACACACAAACCAATATAAGTGACATTGATGCCGCAATTTCTTTAATTAATGGTAACCTTTGCAGAGTACTGGAGTGGTCCGGCAGCGGCCGGCTGGAATACACGTAAATACAAAGAAATGTCAGGCCATTATAGTGGCAAGTAATGTACAAATAAATAATATTGACATTCAGTCGTTACAACCAATCATCTACAACAACATTGAGATACCTCTTAGTCCAGTAGTTGAGGATTTCGGTCTTTTTATTGATAATACATTGAGCTGGCAAACATGTCAATGAGGTCAGTAGAAAAGTGTTTTCTTCACTACATTACCTACAACGTCTGAAAAATTTCTTACCAATAAAGACCAAAACGATGTTGGTTCAATCTCTTGTGGTACCGCTGATAGATTACGCTGATGTGTGTTATCTGAACATTACTGAAGAACAACTTAATAAGTTAGAACGCCTTCTGAACAATTGTATTAGGTTCATTTTCTGCCTACGTAAGTACGACCACGTCTCAGAATATCGAACCCAGCTTAAATGGCTTCCTATCCGTCAACGCAGGAATCTCCATATCCTTTGTCAGTTATATAATGTGCTTAATAATCCATCTTCCCCAAAGTATCTCAAAACAGATTTCAAATTTTTAAGTTCGACTGACGAAAGGGCTCTGCGTTCTTCAAACAATTTGACTCTTGCCACTCCCTCTCACCATACTGGGTTTTACTAGGCAAGCCTCCAGCCGTGCGGGTTTCAAAGCTCTTGTTTACGATCATTTTCTCGCACAGCTGAGTGATGTGGGAATCTAGTTGCCACATGTATTGTATTGTTTGTTTTGCATTGCATTAATAATTGTATATATTTATTGTTTATGTAGGTATATTGTAAATACGTGTTTATATTATATGTAAGTATATGCTATATATTTTCTTATGCTTTTTTGTTAATAAAACTTTATTTTACACCCACATAAAGCTCTCTGCTTGACCCAAAGGTTGACTGTTAGATAATGCTTTTAGCATTAAGTCCACCTATTGTGCTTTACTATTGTATTTGTACAATAAAGTTTAAATAAATAAATAAAATAAATATATTTGACCCCGGCTCTTCGAGTATATCATCTGTTACGCTTTCACGGCCAAACTGCTAAACGGATTTTGATGAAATTTGGTATGAATATTGTTGAAAACCCGGGGTCAAACATAAGCTGTTGTTGACGTGGGCGAAGCCGCGGGAAACAGTTAGTATTTAATAAAGTAGATAGTCCGTAGATAGACCCAAGCCAAGAATTTATAAAATATTTCTTTAAATATGTAAAACTTCTGTACAATAGTAGTATACATTAATTACAAAATATAATTGAAATGTGTTTTGATTCCTTTTTTATATAACATTTGTTTACATTATCATAATAAGCAATAAATATATTATGTTAATGTTAACGATTTTACCATTTGAATCATTGTTTGAATAATAAAAATTACGCCCTCATACGTTTTTTTATCCAAATAAGTTTAAAATAAAATGTTATAAATCCATTTGTAATATTTATCGGCGTCTTCTGTTTCATTTATTCATTTAATAATTAATACATACAATATTAAAATGTCATCAGAATTATGAGAGGGCTAGAAAAGATGAGCTCTATTATTTTCTTGGTCGCGAAAGTCAGTGTTTAAATTATAGGCAAGTGTTGTCCATGTTCAATAAATATATAGACAGACAAATTGTGTTTATTTATTTAATTGAATAAGACTGAAACTTGGGGTTTTAAAAAAGATAACGACAATGTAGTGTTTCGTATTACCCTAGTTATTCATTCATATATCGAGTGAGTGATATGGTCAATCGACCTTCTACACTACAACCTGGTGTCAGAGTTGTTCGGAAACGCCTTTCGGCCTCTGACGTTGTTCCTTTAACGACCACCCAGTTAACGTGCCGTCTCAAGCACGGAATCATTATCAGACAATCAGGTGATTCAAGCCTGCAATGTCTTAACAACTAAACAAAGTATGCTTCCCGTGGGAATCGAACCCTCAACCTCTGAGGTTTATTAGTGGATGGATTAAGATTACCCCGTGTTTATATTAGTAGGACCACTAGTAACAGTGGGACAGAATAGGACGACGAGGTAAAAACCATTCGGTCGCGTTTGGTATGAAAATCGACCATGTATTAATATATTATTATAATTATACGGGGCGTACGCATTGAGAAAGCAAAGTTTTACTTTCGCTTCTGATGCTCTTAGCTTAGTATGTCAACCCCATACATTTTTTGTTTTGTATTTGCTTTTACACCGTGACTTTATTTACCATATGTTGAATACTGTCCGTCCAACATCAACTAACAGACGTGAGAAGCACAATGAAAAACTACGGAAGTCACTTCACCAGTACCAGGATATGAGAAACAGTCAGAAAGTAACCGGAAGCCTTCACATCACCAAGCAGATACGAGAAACACATTGAGAAACCAAACGGAAGTCACTACACTACTGGGAGGATATGAGAAAAACAGTCAGAATCTAACAGGAACTAACCACATTATCAAGCAGGTACGAGAAACACAATGAAAACTGAGCGGAAGTCACACCAACATCGCGAAGATATGAGAAATCCAGCCAGAATTCAACAAGACCTCTCCACATCATCATCCATTGTAAGGATACGAGAAACACAGACAAAATTAACTTAAAGCCCACACATCAACAAACATATACGATATACACAACGAAACACCAAACGAAAGTTACTACACCATGGTGAGGATACGAGAAACACAGACATAAACTAACCGGGAGCTTCCACGTCACCAAACCAAACATTGAGAAATAAATAGGAAGTTTAATTGTCAGCAAGTGGCCGGGGTCATAACGACTACTGGGCTTAAACAGGACCAACATTATGAAAATATGAGAAACACGGTCAGAAACCAACCGGAAGCCTCCATATCATCATGCAGATACGACAAACACCAAATGGTAGACGCTACTCTTTTGTGAGGATATGAGAAACACAGAAAAAAGTTAACTAGAAGACTCCACATCAACAAACAGACGTGAGAAACATAATGAGAAAATGGAAGTCACTTTACTAGTACGAGGATATGAGAAATAGCCACAAACTAACCGGAAGCCTTCATATCACCAAGCAGATACGAGAAACACAACGATGAAACTAAACGGAAGTCACTACTACATTGTAAGGACATGAGAAACACAGATAAACATTAACTACATCAACAAACAGACGTGAGAAGCACAATGAAAAAACTACGGAAGTCACTTCACCAGTACCAGGATATGAGAAACAGTCAGAAAGTAACCGGAAACCTTCACATCACCAAGCAGATACGAGAAACACATTGAGAAACCAAACGGAAGTCACTACACTACTGGGAGGATATGAGAAAAACAGTCAGAATCTAACAGGAACTAACCACATCATCAAGCAGGTACGAGAAACACAATGAAAACTGAGCGGAAGTCACACCAACATCGAGAAGATATGAGAAACCCAGTCAGAATTCAACAAGACCTCTCCACATCATCATCCATTGTAAGGATACGAGAAACACAGACAAAATTAACTTAAAGCCCACACATCAACAAACAGATACGATATACACAACGAAACACCAAACGAAAGTTACTACACCATGGTGAGGATACGAGAAACACAGACATAAACTAACCGGGAGCTTCCACGTCACCAAACCAAACATTGAGAAATAAATAGGAAGTTTAATTGTCAGCAAGTGGCCGGGGTCATAACGACTACTGGGCTTAAACAGGACCAACATTATAAAAATATGAGAAACACGGTCAGAAACCAACCGGAAGCCTCGATATCATCATGCAGATACGACAAACACTATGAACAACCAAATAGAAGTCTGGACTACACCATTGTGAGGATATGAGAAAACCAGTCAAGTTCTAACAGAAAGCATCCACATTATCATCAATCAGATACGAGAACAACATGAGAAACCAAATGGTAGACGCTACTCTTTTGTGAGGATATGAGAAACACAGAAAAAAGTTAACTAGAAGACTCCACATCAACAAACAGACGTGAGAAACATAATGAGAAAGTGGAAGTCACTTTACTAGTACGAGGATATGAGAAATAGCCACAAACTTCCTTCATATCACCAAGCAGATACGAGAAACATAATGGGAAACCAAACGGAAGTCAGTACACCATTGTGAGGATATAAGAAAAACAGTCAGAATCTAACAGGGACTATCCACATCAGGAAGCAGATACGAGAAACATAATGAAAAACCAAAGAGAAGAGACTACACCAACGCATCGCAGAGAAACACCAAGAAAAAAAAGAATGAAGGGAAAAAAAAAAAAAAAATTTTTTTTTTTTTTTCGTGCAGTGATTTCCTATCCCAAGTTTATATTACACACCAAGTATCATATCTATTTCCCCACACTGGTTTGATGCTGGTATTCGGCTGGTTCTACACTTCCATCTCTTCAAACATCCTCCACTGCAACTTCCTACATTTCCGTCCCTATCTACGTGCCCAACTGGTTTCTCGAGTCTTAGCTAGTGCTTCAGGGCGGAGTGACGTAACTACACATGACGAGAAAGAGCCAGTGCATCCCCGTACAGACTCTAACTCAATGATAGGGTAGCTACACCTCCCCGAATTGAAGCTCTGTACTCTTGCAGCTTAAAACACTGGCTGGGAGGGCACAGAACTGAACTGAACTGAACTGAACTGATATGTTGAATACTGTCCGTCCATGCGTCGGACTTCTGCATATCCTCATAAATCCTCTTTTTGCTGTCTACTTTGTGCCAGAAGTTTCGATCGATAGCTCTTTACGACTATCAAGAAGTATATATTACCTGAAACATAGACCAGTTAATTTAAAATAGTCAAAAGAGAGTAATTAACGAATAGAATACACAGGTTGCCATGAAAAAAAAAACAACAAAAACAAAATGCAAATAAAGTTTGTTGTCTCATACAGTTATATATAAAGGCCTTCCTCAAATAATTACTTTATTATATTTGTCAGTATTTGTATATAGTATATTATATATATTGTATAAATATAATGCAATAGAAATACATAATCTGTGACAATTTCAACTATCTATCACGATTCATGAGATACAGCCTGGTGACAGACAGACGGACGGACAGCGAAGTCTTATTAATATGGTCCTGTTTTACCCCTTGGGTATGGAACCTTTAAAAAGAGATAAGGGGGAAGTTCGTAGTACCGTTTTATGAATAGATTTCACATTTTGAGAATGTTTGTGAAATCTGTATTTTTTGTTTTTATGTTTAAATGTCTAACGATTGACCTGATCCCACCTGATGTGGAGTGCAGATGTGGTCTATGATGGAGCTCGCTGGCTCATTAATAGCCTATTCTCTCTAGCTTTGAAGAGACCCAGGTTGTAAGAGTCTGGAAATACGTCTGCTAAAAGGTAGTTCCAATGTTTTGCCGTACGTATTATAAATGATGATGCGAATCGTTTTGTGCGAACCCTTGGTATTTCCACAACATCTGGATGCAGTCCCTTAACGCGTCTGGTCGTGCGGTGACGAAACGAATCTATTTTTCACAATATTAAATGTAAGAAAATATTTGACGACAACTCACCAAGACAATCAAAAACAGTCGAAACAATACAAATGATTATTTGATTACTCCTCATGGAACAACTCCTGGTCATATTACCCAGTATTAACATAACCAGAGACTGTAGACATGTTAAAAAAGTCCGAATGCTAACCGCGTACAAAAATACCGTAGCTGTAATGGCATTTTCCTGCAAAAAAAATCTTATTTCTCATCTGAATTTTAGTTTTAGTTTATTACTGAACAATTGATAAAGTCTCTGAAAGCATAGACAACGCTTAGATCATGGTACTATGAATGGCACTGGATCCAACAGTAACTTATGGTACAGAATTCTTAATAGTACTACTTCTGGTACACTTACTGGTAAACTACTACTAGGACTTTGAGCCTGCTTGCTTCTGATGCAGCCTTTTGACTACTATCTAGCAATAACAGAAAGGACTAACAGCTTAACACGTCTTCTGAAGCACGAAATAATTCAAGACACGGTAAATTTAAGTCGAATCAAGTTTTCAAAGATAGAATATTTTTATCTTTAAAAGCATTTTTATTGTAAAATGTCATTATTGACGACGATATTACACCATATTTCTTTCTCATTGGAAATATCTTAGTACCTCACTAAAACAATAAGCCAAATAGAGCACACCAAGAGTACGACTGGAACCTTTAAACAACTAGGCTACCATAGATTAACAATTCATTAATCGAAGTAGGCTACCTATAAAACTAGAGAATCCTAGGGCCAACAACGATGATAAGGAAATTGATGAAATCTATACTATACTAATATTATGAAGCTGACAAGTTTATATGTTTGAACGCGCTAATCTCAGGAACTACTAGTCCGATTTAAAAAAATATTTCAGCGTCGAATAGCCTATTTACAAGGTCGGTACGGGCTGCTAGTGAAAACATATATTAGAAGAAACTTACTATGAAAATCCCAATCAAAAACGCCAAACTAGCGCCAAAAAGTAGGTTTCCTTGGAAAGCATTGAAGTATTTAAGAAAATAGATCAAACCAATGGCGCCACATTCTGAGGACGGTCTGTATTCGCACAGACAATTAGATTCAATGTTCGTATAATTTATTTGAGCAACCAATCCAACCTGAAAGATAACCAATTTTAATAGGCTAGTTTCCAGGGCCAAAAGACTAACATTAAAATTAGTCCGACATTTAGGGAATCTAATAATAGTATGTCAAAGTGTTACAAATAATCAAAATTGTATGTTATCATCATTCAAAAAGTCATTAATTTTATAGTAACATTTGTCAATCAGAAATTCAAATTTAAATTATTTTTAAACATTATTAAGTCATTAATTGATTTTAGATTATTCGATAACTTATTATAGATTTTTATTACATATAATAGATACGACTAAGCAGATTGCGCTCAAACCACGGAAAAACTAACCACCACCACTAATAAAAGAGTCGCCACAGTGCGATTGCGGAGCACCCGACCAAACCCTATCCCAAGTGGTTAACGAATGTCCACTTTCGCTGTTTTCCCGGTGGCATGGTGTAAATTGGATTAAAATGGAACGGAAATCGGAAATATAAAACAATGATATTATATTTCTCTATATATTAATTGCTATTGTATAGAAATTACATAAATAATTTGATTTGATTTTGATGACGGAATTGCACATTCTCATACCTGCCGTCGCAAGCTGGCTGAGAAATCTAGATGTGAATGCTTGACCCGCACAGGATGAATGCCATACGCAATGATGCTGACCACCACTTTTATACTTTACTTTGCAGGCAACCTGTTATTTATAGGAGATGTGAATGTCCAGCAGTAGACTAATCTATACTATATAATATTATAAAGCTGAAGAGTTTGTTTGTTTGTTTGAACGCGCTAATCTCAAGAACTGCTGGTTCGAATTGAAAAATTATTTTTGTGTTGGATAGATCATTTATCGAGGAAGGCTTTAGGCTATATAACATCACGTTGCGACTAATAGGAGCGAAGAAACAGCCGAAAATGTGGAAAAAAATGGGGAAAATTATTCATCTTTGAGGGCTTCCGTTGCGTGCGCTGCGAAAACCGTTCGAGATACCCAAAAAATATGTATGAAAGAATTTTTCCTCTTTAAATTATCTAAAAAAATGTCCGCGACAGTATATGTCTATCTTTTATGATTAACTCACAATAACCGTTTTTTACAAATTATTTGTCAGAGTTGTATCAACATAATAATATTATTCTTTATCCAAATAAATATGTTATTGATTAAGAGTATTTAACTGTGAACAAAATTGTCTTTGACATCACTTAATTTTAATAAACATCTTATAAGATAATACAATTTTAAAATAACTCTGAAACAAAATTCACACGCGCCGCGTGATGAGCGCTCGCCCACGATTCCCAAAATAACTATTCCACGCGGACGAAGTCGCGGGCACAGCTAGTATAAAATACTTACGCCAGCATAATACAGAGCTATCAAAGAACAACCCACTTGAAGAACGACACACAAACAGCAGGTATCCAATGTAGGTAATTTCTAAAATATATCCTTTTTCTGAATGTCCCTTTGCATTACTAAAATTACTCAATTAGGTATTAATTTTTAAACTCTTAGAAACAATAAAGAGGGCTTGTTATTTTTTTTGGGAAGATATGTGTCAGAATGTGTCTCGATAATAATTTGTCAATAATTGACAATTATATTATTTGCTCCTGCTAAAGGCATACAGGTGATCGAACTTTTGTTAAACGAGTACCAAGGTAATATTGAAATTCATAATCTTCAGGTAATTGATTAGATTAATTTATAAACAGTAAGGATCCCTATACATATATCTGTAGTTTGGTCATTCTTTTTATTAATTCTACAGGCAAGTAATAATACCGCTGGGTTTATTTTATCAAGTTCTGGAAGTATTATGTACCTACGTAGACCAATAGAGATTAATGAAAACAAACTTCAATCAAAAAAGAAAAAGTGATTTTACCTTGAATCTATTTCGCTTACGTAATTTATTTTAATAATGTTTTATTGAATCAAATACTAAGAGTTTGAGCAACATATAAACTCCAAAATGGTACTTTTTCAAAGTCTGCCCGACGTTGAAACATGTTGTTTTTGTATACCATTGAGAATAGGATGCTGTATTATAGCAATTTGGTGTTTATTGGTAAGCTCTTTGTATGTATGTTTCTCCGCTTGGATTCTACGGGTTGATCCCTTGAAAGGTTTGCGTGATGATATTTATCCAACGCGTTGGTAGAGGCCCTTTGGAGAAGTTGATGTCATGTGGTGCTCTTGCCAAAACCCGTCCCCGTCAAAAGATGACATTTCCATGAACAGGTCTCGGCAGGAGGAACTATTTCTAATGAATTAAAATAATAAATGGGTTATGGTAATGAAGTTTCGATAGATTAAAACTGGACTATTCCACAATTATGGATCACACTAGCAGTTTTAGAATGATGCGTGTGCGTCATTTTGTTTGGGGAATTGCTATCTGTCTAGTCTATTTTCCGGGAGCTTGTTCCAACTTTTGACCACTAGATTACTTAAAATTATCCTCAAGTTCTTTTTGATTTCATACGACATATCTTTAGCTAATGACTTCAAAGTATAATATAATGTAACTGAAACGATTTATATCCGCGTCCCTACGGAAAATAGAAAAAAAAGAAAATAATTTATTTTAGAAACACACAACAAAAATAGAATCATATAAGAAATAAGTACCTATTTTAAAAGAAGGATGTAGTATACTCCCAAAAAGGATCCTAACTCAGCATATTGCCATTCGATGAAATTGACAGCGCTGATCTTTCGTTAGGACCTCGGTTGACGACACGGCAACCCGCGCACAGGTACACATATACATACACACATACTTTAAGCACCGATATAAGGCAAGATAAGGCAGAAGTGCCATGTGGGCGTAGCCTGTGTGCCAAGGTTACGCGTTGCCTAAATAATACGCCGTCACGTCGCGGCTACACTGACGCCAGTATTGTAGCTCACCTAAAGCGGACCGTACGCGGATCAGACACGGAACGGACGCTGATGTGCGAATTCAATCTGCGTCCTCTTCTTCTTCGTCATCATTCTAGTGCTTTTCCGGTTGCATCCTCAGCTTTTTGCCTCGAAGCCCCTTTTGCTTTTACGTCTCTACTTCGCCCGGCATCCTTGAGAGATAGCCCATTGCACGCAATTCCTGCTTTGCGACGTCAAGCCAGCCCTATTTTTGAAAAGTAACTCATGCAAAATTGGCGAGTCGAATAATTTTAATTCGATAGCGACTGATTTTCGTTCGATATCAAAGAATTTATTTCTCCAAAAAATATATATAATTTGGATATATTGACGTATTTATTGATGTGCGATTGCGATTTTATAGCATAGTAGTTCAAAATGTACTTAAATAGTTCCACAGCGCTTCGATTAAGCTAATTTATTTATTCCAGTTTAGCAGTTTTTCTAACTAAATCTTATATATTACGACGATTTCTTCGACGCTAATTCGAAGACGTCGTGGATTTCCGACGAATACACATGTTTTGAGGGTCACAGTAAAGCAGGATGCCCCCAAAAGGGCTTTACATCTACACCGTCCAAAGCAATCTTTTACATAGTCGATATGGCCATGTTAATTGCGAGCGTAGTATTCCTCTTTGGCATTATTCTTGTAAGTACTATATTAACTACTTCATCATCATCCTAGCGTGTATTCCTAGTTGCGTCGTCAGCTTACGCTTCGGATCTTAAGATACGCTGCAAGTCATGGTCCTACATTTGGCAGAACTGGTTATTAAAATGAAGCGACTGCCGTCTGACCTCCGTAACCCTTTTTACAGGGAAACCAGACCAACAGAAAAATGACTCGAGGTGTGTTAGTGGCCAACACTGTCAGAATTTTTCAGGCTGCCCTAAGGCATATGACATAGCCTCACGACTGCTATCTATCGATAACAGCCGGGACCAACTGCTTAACATGCCCTCCGAAGTTTCAAAACGCTGTAAAGTGTTGTATTATATGATGATGTAGTTTTTACCCGACTGCACGAGAAGGAGATTTGTGTTTTTAGAAATGTATGTATGTCTATTTATTTAGCACGCTCTGCAGCCTGAACGGCTAGATGGATCGAGTGAGAGTGACACTAAAATAAAAATTAAACAAAATGGCTGTTTTTTTTTCATTTTGGGATGTACGCCAAAATGCTTATTATTTTATACTAGCTGTGCCCGCGAATTCGCCCGCGTGGAATTCCGTTTGTGTCACGGAAAAAAGCCTATGTCACTTTCCAGGTCTCCAACTATCTCCACACAAAAAATCACATCAATCCGTTGCTCCGTTTTAACGTGAAAGAATAAACAAACAAACACACTTTCACATTTACAATATTAGTATGGATGGATTCTGATTCTTTGCAGGAACGGGCCATACTTGTTACAGTATTTTTGTATGTATACAGTCTGTCAAAATTACTGGATCTAATAACTATGTTCATACTTATTGGAATGGGCATATTGGGATCTTGCAAGACCAGTGGATTTAGTAGGTTCAACTGTATAACAACGTCTGTCTTTACATTTTTGGGTAAGTAAAGGTCCATTCAAATTGACGTCAATTCTGCGTGACTAGCGGGACGCCCACAGAAATAAGAATATAATAGAAGTGTCGTTTGTGGGCCAGTTAACTTTGGCATACGCTACGGCACTTGTACTGATTCTTATTTCTGTGGGCGTCCCGCCAGTCACGCAGAATTGACGTCAGTTTGAATGAACCTTTAATGCTTTTTTTTTAATGAGCGTGCGAATCGAGCTTTCGAGTTTTCTTGGAAAGGAACGGAAAGTCCATGTTCTTGAAGTTAACTAAGTTTAGGTATACTTAATTAGATAAATTGGCACTGAACAGGTAGCTAAGTTTACTTTACATTTTCAGTGGCCTTATACGTACTCATAGTAGTGAAAAGTTACAGATCCACTTTAGAAGAATAACTATACGAACCAATAAACAAATTACTATCTGAAATAATATATTTTATTTAAGAGTTAATTCTATCCTAACCTCAGATCCATATATGGAGCTATAAAAAGATTTGGAGGATAAATCCATACTTAGTATCATACTATGCTGAGACTTTTTTTGACGGGCAAGTTACCTTGTCTCCCTCGAACGTGCGCCAACACAGATAAGTCTTAGCACTACTTTCTTGTGCCTTTAGAGATATAGTCGAAATCGAGATGTCGAAAAATAAAGAATGTATTAAAGGATTGACTTATCCTTTAGGAGGGCGGAAAACCCAATAATGCGTTCGCAATTTTATTTCTACAATTTTAGACTGCCATAAAATCACACAGGACAGAAACGAGTGAGCGAGCGTGATAAGAATACAATTTGGTAGATTTCTCTCCTAGGCCGTTTGGCCACTAGCAAAATTACCTTGTCTGCAATAGGCTACTCGACTGTGTTTACATTTTGACAAGATTTTTAAACGGAACAACGCATACACTAAAAAGTAACAGATTCCGAAAACAGCAACAAAATTGGTAATCAATTAAAGCAGTAATAAGCAATTTAAAGTTTTCTAATAAACAAAACTGGGAGGCCTGGTGGTGACGTCTTGCTATCTCTTTTGTACGCACGAAATCAAGTGGCAGTGACGTCACTCCACCATTAAGTGCGTCCTTTTCTTGTTTCTTGACAATTTCCCCTTCCACAGGATTTCAAAGGCTTATAACTTATTTAATATTGCACGGATTCAAAAAATTCTTTCTGTTTTCGAATTCAGGCACACAAATTTGCGATATGAAACATTAAAAATTTTTGAGTAATATATAATAGCCTAAAACGTAACTGCCTTGTCGTGTCAATATTTCTAGCAAATGGTATAAGGATCGGCAATACGCACGTGATGCCCCTGGTGTTGCGGGCGTTCATGGGCTGCGGTGACCACTTACCATCAGGTGGGCCGTATACCTTTTATAGGCTTACGATACTACTAGGGATCCGGCTGTTATCATTGCCGTTAAATGAGTATCTTCTTTCGTGTCAATGGCATGAAACTACATGGTATATTAATTTGGCCCAGGGTGTCAATTCCGCTAATAAACTTTTAAAGACCATGTAACTGATATTCAATTACGACTCAATTACGATACGACCCAATCACGATGCATTTTTGATATGCTCAATATTGGTATTCTGCTAACACAATTTTGAATCTCAATTTAATTTCAATTAAAACGTAATTTAATGGTAATAGTAGAAAAAATGTAAATATAATAAATAACAGAGTACCGATTATTGAAAAAAAAAAATGATGACTGATAGTTTTTTTGATAAGCAAAAATACTTCAGTTGCAGTTCAATTTTATGCCAATGGAATACGATTGGTCTTAACCTAGTCCCTGTCCATAAAATTTCAACAATTATAACAATTGTTTTGCTCACATGTGATTCATGGGACAGGGAACCTGTAAATTAGTAACCGTATACCAGAAACGTCAATAATTGCCATGGTAATCCAATTATGATTCAAATGTGCACTATGTAAAATAAAAGAATTGGCACCCAGTAAGACGCAACATCCACGGCTAAGGCGTATAGGCCTCAAAATAAATCAGCCCGTGTACATGCTGCAGGGAAACCTACTATGTTAAAACACTTTGTTATACATTATTTATGTAGACGAAAATCAAATTACTCTTCTTGAAAATACAATCTTGTATTCAGAACCACATAACACACAGTTCCTTCCTTTTACTTCATAGATTCAATTGAGTTATCCGTATTATTTCAAAATCAAATTTATCTCTCATCTTCTTACTACCATGGACTTCTATTCTCTATTTCGTCGTCAGCAGTATCTCGCTTCACGAAACTTCGGTGATTGCTACATCGGTACCACAAGACTGCGATGCACGTTATCACGAAAGCATGTTAGTGTGAAGTCACTTAATAGACATGCACGTTATTACGAAAGCACGTCATTACGTCATGTTTCTGATTCTTATAGAAATTTTTATCAAGGGCTTGTTTGTTGAGCTTCTATGTCTCCTGATTTATCATTTACTTCAATTGGTTGTTTAGTACGCATTTGTGCATACATTTTTGTTCGATAGCTCTTGATGACTAACAAGAAATATAAGTAGACTGCACGAAATAAATATTTTAATTTTTTTTGTAACTTTAAGTTATAAAATGATATACTTGAGAAGATATACTTTATGTAGTTTAAAATGTTTATATAGTCTGCTTAAAAGGTTCAGGGTTCTGTACACAAAGGATAAACGTCGAACATAAACAATGATAGTTGAAATTTTCATACATGGTGTAGTTCTGTTGCCGCTGTAATAACAAATACCATAAAGCAGAATTAATCAAATATTTAGAGCTCCCATACAACAAACATGTTTTTATTTTTTGCTATACCTTCGTTCGCGGGTTCGGCTCGCTCTTGATCAGTTTTTTATGCTTACAATGTATACAAGATACTCCGAGACTACTACTCTCCGAGTCTTGTCTTCTTTATATATACGAGTACGTATTATAATGCGACTTGCTTGGCTTGACCGTGCGGAAAGGCACGTTAAGCCGTTGGTCCCATCTGTATGGTGGTCGTTAAGGATTGTCTGTCCTGGGTTGTCGCGGAAAAGTTCTTCACGTCTCTCTTTATACTGGACCACCACTTTTCCTTTTGAAATCATGGACAATGGAATGTACAATATAAAGATAAAATAAAGTTATATTGTAGGTATTGTTGTTTAGTCTGTAAGGATCGTAGCAAATGGAAATCAGTAGTCTCTGCCTATCCCTACAGGAAAAAGGCATGATGGTATGTATGTATTGCTTTTTAGCATTACCCAATATGTGTCTGAGAATTTTTCTTTTTTTCATTTAATTATTTCGCCTTTTGTACTGTGCGCATTGTATTTTGTACCCTAAAGTTTAACCCCCTTCTTCATAAAATTAAAGAAACATTCAATAAAACCAAGTTAACTAATCTATGCTTCGTCTCGTTCTTTCACGTAAAAAACAGATAACACAGAAAGGGACTAAACATAATTTAGTTAATGTAGGTTAAACGAACGTTTATATTTTCTTATGTACTAGCTGTTTCCCGCAGCTCCACCTGTATATAGCCTATGTTACTCAGGGTGAATGTAGCTTTCCAATGGTGAAAGAATTTATGAAATCGGTACAGTAGTTTTTGAGATTCATGATGAGAGTCTTCAGCATCCTTGGCAGAAAGTCCATTAGTACGCAAATCCTGCTTTGCGACGTCTAGCCAGCTCTTTAAGATGACTATTTTTACATAGTAATAAAAAAAATGTTATTTTGATTTCTTTCATTACAAACATACACACAAAAATACAAATCTTTCCTTATTATAATATTAGTGTAGATGAAGATAAGGGGCTAAATAAATAAATACGAACCGCTAGTTGATATTATAGACACAGCAAAGCATGCCGTTATCTCAAATGGCTGCATCATACACAAGTCGCCAATACAGCTTGAAAATACAATTATTATACTCAGCACAAGGTTCACTATAATTTGTATACTTATGACGTACAAAAATATTGTGGCCGCGATTGCTTGCTTCTGAAAAAAAAACGGCATAAATTAATTTAATGTAAAAAATATAACCAAAAGAAAGTTAAAATGCAACAGACAGTTTGGGTTAATTTTTACATTCATACTAATATTATAAATGCGAAAGTCTGTCTGTCTGTATTTCTGTCTGTCTGTCTGTCTGTTACGCTTTTGATGAAATTTGAAGACCCGGGGTCAAACATAGGCTATTTTTTGACGCAGGCGGAACTGCCGGTAAAAAGCTAGTGGTGCAATAAAGTGTTCATTCATTCTGGCTGTCTGTCTGTTACGCGTTCACGGCCAAACCGCTAAACGGATTTTGATGAAATTTAGTATGAGTATAGTTAACGACCAAACATAGGATACTTTATGACGCAGGCGGAGCTGGGGGAAAAAGCTAGTAGTATTATAAAGGTCAAGCGATCGGTCTTATTCGTCCCGCCCCAATGAACATTGCTCTGGCAGGCCAAGTGGGCACCTACCGGTTGGTCGCCCTAGGTATCGCTGGGGCGATGAGGTACGAGCGTCTAGTAACCCGTTGTATTCGCGCACCCATCTTTGGAATTGCTTTCACATATACTATGACGCATTTAACTCACTATCTGCATATTTGTCAATCCACTAGCAAATTTATCTATATTGACGCGCTCATGGAAAGGTGTGTGTGTAAATTTCGTGTCCATGAAAACTACTGGATTGCCACCACTGGATCAGTTAGTGGATACGCATCCAGACTTCTTTTAATAAACAACCAAACGTGTAATTAAATACTTACAATATAAATGCCAATGACGAATAATATGCAGACCATTATATTTAGAGCTCTGCAAACCGCGTCAAAATAATAGAGAATAGTTAAGAACTGGTCTAATTTACATTCTGTGGTATAATTATAGTGGCAGCCGGTCATGGCTTTAGTAACCCAATCAGATTTTATCATCAGTAATAAACAGTGCTGAAAAAAGCCACGATTATAAATAAAATAAAGAAATATCTACGAAAAGTGTTTTCTATTAACAAGGTTTTCGGCAAAACGTGCTTTCTAGTAATAGAGGTTTCGGTCACCTGTGCTTTCTATATGTTGTCTTATAGTACAAGCGTGTTTTTGTCTGTTACGATGCTCTTGCATCATTCCTCATTTTTCATTTCTCCATACTTTTTCATATCATAACCATCCTTCACCAGATTTTCATTTTTAAATCATTTCATTTTTCGAATCATCTTTTTTTTTCATCCGCACACATTCCATTTTCCTCTCGAAGGAGCAACAGCTCCACTTCTTTTTGTGTATTTTTAATTAAATAAGTACCTAACTTCAGTTATAATCATTGATTATTGTGTGACAATCAGTGTTAAATTTAAAAAAGTTCTGTGAAGTCTCGGATTTAAGCAATTTTACTGAAGATACCACCTCAACAATTCTATTCATCTACTTCGTGTGATAGAGCCCCCATATATTAGTCTCATGCCGAGATAGCCGAGCTGGGGAGCCCGCCACATGTCTAAGGTTCCACACTCAAGACGCCTTACATCTGTTCGAGAAAAGACAGCTCAGCTTTTACTAAGCGGGTAGCGTTCGAGGTCCACAGTTATCGGTAAAACCGGGCGATAAAGACGAATAAAAGTTAAAATAACAGCTTAAATAAAAGTTGAAATTAACCAGATAAATACTTACAATTACAGTAATTAAAGCTATCAAAATGGATCCACATTTCAAAGACACACAACAGCAACACTTTTTGGTCTCGGGCAATTTTCCTAAACAATCACCTTTGGGGTTTGACTCTACACCAAATCTTGAAACTATCATAATGATAGCGAATGGTTTATAAGGTAATTAACATTTACAAAAAAAAATATATGCACTGTTTATTCTGGTTTCATTGGGAATCCAAGTTTTTTTGATTGGTCATAACTCAATCCTTTTTTAACTTCTCCATAAGAAAATTTCTTATGAAAGCTAGCGTATGAAAGAAATATAATTTAAATTTTATCATATGTAGTAGTAAATAATGCGATAATTTTCCCTATCACGGCTCCACATGGGTTCCACTGGAACCGAATAGAGATGGGATGTCAAGGATGTCAATGGCATTGAGAGAGGAATTTTTGACAATGGTCCTTTAAGTAATATGTACTTATATGGTCATATTGTCTATGGAAGTAATAAATAACTACCGGTACTATAAAATTTATAAAAATACTAGCTGTTTCCCGCAACTCCGCCTGCGTCAAAAAGTAATCTATGTTTGACCCTGGGTCTTCAATTAATTTCATACCAACTGTCATAAAAATCCGTTCAGCGGTTTGGCCGTGAGAGCGTAACAGACAGACAGACTTTCGCATTTATAATACTAGTGGCTCTGTGAGCTGTAGACCTCGTCCATCCACAACCAATAGTCAACTGGATCTCTCCCATGCTAACATATTAGAAGACAACTCATCAACAGTCAGAGTTAAATAAGGCCAGTCTGGTCAAGACTCAGACTCAGACTGACAATTCAGTCAGTATCAGTATTGACAGATAGACGGACGGACAACAAAGTGATCCTATAAGGGGTCCGTTTTTTTCATTCGAGGTACGGAACCCGAAAAAGCAAAGAAAGAAGGAGGTACTTATAAAATGAAAAATAATTATTGATTTCACTATTTATTCTCATTTATCCCGAATACATACTTAATTGTAAGGCATAATAATTATAATCACAATACTCTAATTTAAAATCCTTTCGGACCATGATGTCCACTTCCTAAAATGACCACTTCCCAAAAGGACCACATCGCAGAATGACCACTCCCACATCGTCCACTTCCCAAAACAACTTGTAATGCTACCAGTATAATATTATATTGACATAATGTAAAAAGAACAAACGCACCGGGCCCGGACGTGAAGTCGAAGAAGCGGCGCGGGCTCAAGCAAGGGAGCGTTTACCATCATCTCTTAAAGCAGGACCAACAACGATAGAGTAAACGAAATATCTCCTTACAACTTTTATTGCATCATCTCGCTTACTCACTCGTTTCTGACCTACTTTAAAGATGGTGGTAACCTCGTGCGTTCCAATCATGGGCTCCAATCATGTGTTCATTCAATTCATTGGATTTATTCAATCTTTTAACTACCATCAGATGGCAGCCAGGACAAACAGTTTAACGTTCGTTTCGAAGCTAGGTATCAATCTTGTTTAAAGCCTACAATGTCGTACCCAAACTGGAAACAACTAAACCATACTTTGTTACAACTAAACAAAGTATGCTTCCCGTGGGAGTAGAAACCACGACCTTCGCGTCCAACCACAAAGGCAGTGCACCAAAACCCGCTGCCGCCGCCCCGCGCTTGTTGACTTCTTGAACTCAGCCATATTGATCCTTTTAAACTTAGCTCGACTTCTTTTCTAACTACTGCTCATTACCACGTGCCATTTGCTGCTGGCCAGGACTAGTAGTGGCAGCCCCTGGATTGGCAGCCTCTTTAGTATCGTTCTTAGCATTTAATTCGTCGCGCATTATTGTTCTGTAACTTTTTGCTACTACCATAAAGTAAAAATTAACTGAAAGCTAAAAGTTGAATGTTAGTATCGCAAATGCGTCGTAAAAAAAATTTTCATTTTTTATTGGCTTTATAAACAAAATTAAAGCATTAAACAACGTCTAGGATTTAAGGTCCATTCAAACTGACTCGAATCCCGCGTCTGTGTGAAAGTGCCGTAGCGTATGTTAAAGTTAACTAGCCTGCTAATGACATTTCTATATATTCTTACTAGCTGTTGCCCGCAAAAGGGATTTCCAATGAAGTGTGAATCGCTTAGATCATAATTATGTGACAGTTTTAAATAAAATGGTAATATTTCCCCACACATATTTTTACCCTATTTCACCCTCCTACCAGGTGAATTTGGAAAAATATTTGCTAAAATTCATTGATGATCAATGATATTTTACTTTTTCTTCTTTCCCATTTGTCGCTCACAGGAGTTAAATAAAAAAAAATCAAGATTTAGCTATTAAGATTTTATAAATCCCAATAAGATGTGCATTTATAATAATTCTTGCGTAGTGAACCCCTTTAACACAAAAGAACCCACATGTTAAAAGTCCTTGTGATATCGGTGATCGTTAAGTTTGACTATGTCCCCCTTTTCATCCGCTTTAGAGGGTGAATTCTGAAAAATCCTGAAACTGACTAACCTAATCTCCTTCTTCCATGCATACTTTGGACCCTCATTTGACCCCCTTCGGGGGTGAATTTTGAGAAATCCGTTTTTAGTGCACCCCTTGACGAAAACTGGAACCCTCATTGCAAAATTCATTGAAAAATCAGTGATCTTTTAAGTTTTGCAATTTCGGCGTTTGGCCCCCTTTTCCCCCTTTAAGGGCAACGGATTTGCAGGGCATTAAAAAGGTCAGAAAGATTCTCGTTTTTACCTTACTGTGGTAATACAAAAAAAGAAGACTTATGTATTTGACCTTTGCTACTATTAATAATTGATCAGAATGACGATAAATTAGCTGGCAGCCATCCCATCTCTCTGTTAATTTTTGTTGCAATGTTAACCCATATTTGAATAAAAATAATTTAGCATCAGGTGGGCCACTTGCCTTTTTGCCTACTTAATTGTATAAATAAATATTTTTTCCCGAATATTCCCACTGCACCCCCGTCCGGATAAGAGCAGAGTCATGTAAGTGGGCTTTATCCTTTTTAAGATCCTTTTTATAGTGAATTTGAAATTTGTTGCAGTTTGCTTTTACATTTTTGCTAAAAGGGCTTGTTACTTACCTAAAAATACAACTATAATGGCGACAATACACGAGATCATATCGACGTATCCATCCCACATCTCACAAGCTTCTCCGCCCGCCAAGCTCACTATTAGTATAATTATATATAACAACGATGTAGAGATCACATGTATACTTATCACGTAAAGATATATTGTAATAATTAAAACTTTTCGCTGAAAAAATATTGGGAATCATTAAACTGTTATGTAGGTATCATTCTCTAATTTTTGTGTAGATTTTGTTTTTCCAGGACTACAATTTTTTGTTAGGTATATATGTTCCACTGTTGGGTAAAAGCCTCCCCGTCTTTCATAAATCTCTGAAAATTCGTTCTGGACATAGCACACTCTTGCTAGTTTCGCGTGTCCTGTTTCTAAGTTTTCCCCGTTTGGGAAATTACAAAGCAAATACGAAACTTTTTATGGCACCAGATAAAAGATATTCACAGGGGATTACAAAAATATGCTTGACTTAATTGAATTGCTAAGATTTGCAATATTTAAGTTCATATCTTTTGATCGAGATGGTCTACGATTCAAATTATTTTAAAGTCAGAGACTTCAGTATATTAGATTATTAATTTCTACTTGTTAAATTTTAATAACAGCGTTTTTCAGGCGCATTCTAGGAACACAATGTGCAATAAGGGACTGATGAAGAAAAAGAAGGAAGTACTCTTCACTCACAGCGTATTGGCCATAGATGTACATAATTCCCGCTATAATATTAAGTAACCCATATACTCCATCGAAATGTCTAATTGTTGCAAGAAATGCCTTCGCTCCACAATCATCTTCGGGTATATAATGGCAGCCTTTAGGTTCTTCGTCATAAATGATCCAAATGTCCAAAATTGACAATATGCCTGCCTGAAACATATTAAATTTGATTACAAATCGTTCTATTCTCTATCTAAACTAACTAGGATAGTCTTCGTCCAAGCGTGTTTTTCCTAGTAGCGTCCTCAGATTAGGCGTTTCATGATCCTATCTTTGGTGGCACTGGACATTACAATGGAGCAACTGCAGTCTGACGTAAGCATTTTTACAGGGAAACCAAACCAAAAGGAACATGACCAATCCGAGGGAAAGCAGCCTGCGTTCTTAGCATCATGCGACACGTACTCAAACATGAAATTTTAGGTTAATTTATTCTTTTTGTTTTTAGTTTAAGTTTTTAGTTTATACATTTCTTATTTTCCGCGATTTTTATTAAAACGTAGTAGGTGATATTTACTCCAAAATATTGAATATATACTACTGAAAAAATATTTTGCCATTTCTTACTTACAAGTGTAGTTATAACAGCACATAAAACGCCACCAATTTTTACGTGTAAACAAAAACAACACTTATCAATATGAGGCAATCTATCGAAGACATCTTTCTTGGCCATTGTTCACTAAAAATAATAACTATATGTAGGTAACGATGATACAGATACGTTTAAAATTGTGATCGTAATATCATGTCATTATTTGTTTGTATGTCACAATGAATAGGATTGGCTGACTCATAGACGGGATGACTATATTTCCAAGATAAACACATTTCATTATAGAACTTTGTAGAGCAAGAAGGAAAAAAGAGGAAAACCATAGATATAACAAATACTTTAGGAAAATTTGCAAAATCATATTTTTGGTGAAAACCTTAATTTTTAATTTCCGTTATTTGCCAAAACAAATGTTTTAGCGTGATCTTAAACAATTTAGAAGTGTTTACAACTTAGTCACCTTTTTCAGGTATCGCAAATATTTGGCGCCATAAGTGTATTTGAAATGCAAATCAAACAATGCTTAATTGCTAACTCTATTAATTACATCGCAAATGAAAATCTGGAGGCTCTACCTACCTCTGCGGGAAACAGACGTGTATGTACTTACATACACATATCATGTATGTATCAATCATAGATTTAGATTTTTTTTGACTACGTATCAGTAACATGAGTACTCGCACTTATTACTTAACATAACCTTAAGCAAGTAATATGTACTTACCGGTAAATTAGAAGCGACTACGGAAGTCATCAGTAGTCGATGGACGAACGAGCAATACATACTTACATACTAATAATAAAAATGCGAAAGTCTGTCTGTTACGCTTTCACGGCATAACCGCTGAACGGATTTTAATGAAATTCGGTATGGATATAGTTGAAGACTCGAGGTTAAACATAGGCTACTTTTTGACGCAGGCGGAGCTGCGGGAAACAGCTAGTACAAAATAAATGATCCTTTCTCAAAATGTTTTCAACAGACGTTCAAAGAGCAGGTTCTTAACTAGACGGTTATTTTTAAATATTTGTTACTCTAAAACCACTAAATCTACCTATGATTGCTGCAAAAGTCCTTTTTTCTAAACCGATGTTAAAAATTCTGATTTTAAAGTCAAAATGTATCAACGTACAACAAGGAAAAAAAATAAAGTGTTTTTATTCACTATGAGTAACATAATAAATGTACAAAATATAAATAATGAAAAAGGCTTAGATAAATTAATGTATGTTTTGTGGATACGAAAGTGCTAATTAACATAGTTGACCTAAACTATCCTTCGGACTGCGATTGCAATGATGATGATGATTCTTTGGACAAAAGATGATGTGAACCCATCAAGGTCACGACTCCTCGGCAGCCTGGCTGAACATACTTCGAGGGGTTGGTGTCCTGGCTTTGCGCATTTCTTCTCTGTAACTCTTCACCACCATTATAAAGTGTATGTAAACTGAAACACAAAGCTCTTTTTAACAAAAACCTACCGCATAAATATTACGGAACTAGAGTCCTATTCTTGACTCATAAATTAACAAGATTAGATAAAGTTCGCAATTCAATACTTCGTTCTAAAACTGATACCGCTGACAAGGGCCATAAAACAGCGAGATTGAAATGGAATTGGGCAGTCATGTTGGTCGAATGCACCCAGAAAGATGGGCCAACGCAACTACTACTTGGATAACCGAAAACGGGACAGACCCAGAAAGCATTAGAGGGATGACCTCAAGGATTTCCAAAGTCGGTGGTTGGTATTGGCTTTGGATAAAGACACGTGGAGGGAGATGGGAGAGACCTTTGCCTAGCAGTGTCACCTCACGCCACTTAGCCCATGCCTCTGTAATACGAATCTTAACATCGCAATCGATGTCTCCGGACGCGTCGATTACAGACCCCAAGTATTTCGATCGATCATTACGCTTGATCAGGTCTTCCACCTATAGGTAAAGGATGGAGATCTGAGGTATTACAAGTCATGTAGCCATGCTCAGTTTACGCCACGTTTAGTTTCAGACCGCCGTTCTCAAGTGACTCCGTCTGTTTGTTTGCCTGTTTTGCCCGCCTATATTGACACACCGAGACTGCACTCCGAGAATCCACTATATGCTCGAATAGCTTCATGGTGTAGAACATTAGCTTTATGCGGCGGTAGCTTTTCCATTTCTGCACCGATCCCTTTCCTTTGAAAACTGGAGTAATAATACTCAGCCCCAATGGTTAGGGATTTTGCTACCGAAAAGAATGCGGTTAAAAAGGTCAGCCAATATGTCCACACCACGCGGGCCCATCGCTTTCCAGGCCTCGATAGGGACTCCATCGGCACCGACAGCCTCCCGATTGTTCATGCGGCGAAGAGCGAGGCGGACCTCGTCCGGTGTGATAGGTGGCACTAGTCCCTGGTTCGGAGGGAGGCTGCACCACTTTGTGTTGCTTATTCAGCAGCTCGTGGAAGTACGAGCGCCATCTCTCCTTGACCGCAACGTCATCGCATATGAGATTGCCTTGGAGATCTTTTACCCATCTACATTTGGAAATGTCCTGCGCAGCCATGTTCCTAGAACGAGCCAGCTTATAGATAAGCTTTTGCCCCTCAGACGATTCTAGCTTGTCATATAAAGGTTGCAAGTAGTCTCATCTGGCTCTGGCAACAGGCTTCTTGATGGCGCGTTTGGCTTCCTCTGGACTGTGTCGTTCCACCACGCAGTCTCCTTGTCACACTTTCAACCGCCATTTGACACACCAAGCACAGTCCGCCACACACCTATGATGGGGGTTGAATGCCGTCCCATAGGTCTTGGGCGGAGTCGCCAGCAAATTTTTCTAGGAACGTTGTTGCGAACACCACCTGATTTGACAGCGGTGGAGCTCGGTGGATTTATCAGCGGGTTTAGATAATATAGATAATCCATAGGAGGCGGTGTTGTGCAGTGAGACTTTCACCTAGTATGACTTTGCAGTTGGCTACCTTCCCGATATTGTCTCCTAGTCAGTAAGAAATCCATTTGGGTGGAGCGTCCTCAGCTCTTATAGGTGATTAAGTGCTCGGTCTTCTTTTTGAAGAACGTATTCACGATAGCGAGATCAGCAACCACACAAGTATTGAGGATACTTTCCCCTTCCTCGTTGCGGCTACAATATCCGAAACCATCGTGAATTCGCTTAAACTCCTCACACGCCTCAAATTCGTGACCGTTGAGATCACCACCCAAAACGATCGCCTGCGACATCGGGACAGCACACCGTCCAGTAGGTTTCAGAACGCCATGTTATCAGCGTCACACCGACCTGTGGTGCGTGGGCACTTATCAAGTGGGACATAAATGGTTAAAAAAATATGTGGAATGAAACTGACCAGTGGTCCAAACAAACACATTTCAATTATTTTAAATTTGTACAGCTTGACCACAAAAGCTGTGAATGCGAGGGGGGCGGGGGAGTGTCAGTCGTTTAGAAGATATGAATAGATATATAAGAAACGCGTGTAACAATCAAACGCACCAACATTTTGGAAGCAGACAAGTTCTATTCCATTCACATAAATGTTCTTCACGCCATTGATACGAAATTAACTTTTCTAATGCTATTTTTGTGACTTTGTTCTGACAACTGTCAAGTATCATGTCAGTTTTTACACTGTTCATATGAGTTATGTGTGGAGTATCATGTTGTCCTTGAATCAGTCAGTCTAGTTATCGCATGGACTTAGTATATTAAGTGATCGTTTAGTTGACTGAACCATAAACTATGTTTAAAAGGCTGTACCTACCAAACGCACCAACGTCATGATGGCAGACCAACTTTTTCCAACTCACCTAACACTTTCACGGACAGTCAAGAAAATAACAATGGCACTCAATTGTTATCTACGTCGAGAGACGTTACTGTCCGCGAAAGTGTT
This sequence comes from Euzophera pinguis, assembly GCA_947363495.1. Lineage (NCBI taxonomy): Eukaryota > Metazoa > Arthropoda > Insecta > Lepidoptera > Pyralidae > Euzophera > Euzophera pinguis. The sequence goes on from OX376154.1 coordinate 537,056, forward strand.
AAGTGACCAACACGCTGTGAATACTGAATCAGTCGGTCTAGCGATGGTGCAGTCAATACGTTGTAACCTCTTAATCTATTATATAAAAACATACCTAGCCGCGGTACAGCGGTTGTGGTCAAACTACAGAAATTAGACTAGGTAGATAGAAGTGCCATAACGTGTGCTAAAGTTAAGCCTCGCCCTACTAATTTAACACTCGGGAGGCTTAACTGGCCTGCATATGGTACTTCTACGTATTCTTATTTATGTGGGTCAAACTATAATGTGGGTACATACCCGAAATAACCACAATGATTGATATTCCGCATATCGCTAAGTTTTTCATTGGCATTGCGCAGTTTTTCGCAAACATTGAGACGGCCACGATAGCCACACCCTCCAGAAATGTCAACACAATATAAATCGATAATACATACAAATATATAGTTGCGGCTTCTGGTTTGTTCTGAAGAAAAAAATGTTGAAATACGACTCTACCAGTTAGGGTCCATTCAAACTTACGCCCACAGAAATAATAATCGGTAAAAGTGCCGTAATTCTTATTTATGTGGGCGTCTCGCCAATCGCGCGGGATTTGCATCAGTTTGAATGGACCTTTATGCTTATTGCTGGTAGTGTAGTAGTAAAATGAAAAAAAAATATGTTGAAATACTATTTGTTACTGGTGGATAATTCAATGGAGTAAAGTTTTGGAGCGGCCTTTTTTTCGTCATTTTGGTGGGAAGAAGTTTTCTCATTTTTCACCAAAATCGAATGAATAAATAAGATAATCTAATAATTTGTGAAATACACTTTAACACACAGCATTTTCTGAGAAATGTTTATTTTATTATTCTGTGCCACCTTTATTACGATAATAGCAACAGACGTCTGAATGAATTAAGTATATATGATATGTTCGATAGACCCTGTACATCCAAGTTACAGAGATTTTCAGAAACGCCCATCGGCCTCTTGACATGATTCTTTTAACGACAGCCAAAACTTCCGAAACACAGAATCATCTTTGTTATCAGACAATCAGATGATTCAAGCCTGAAATTTCCTAACAGAAATAGTAACAACTGATTAAAGTATGTTTCCTTTGGTAAATAGGACACACGGCGGCTCAGAGTTAGTGGAATTCGCAACCTAAATTTTAGGAAAGTACAATTAAAATATGTCATTCAAATCTCAAATTCAACGAAATGTAGCAAGATTGGTATAGTAGATAAAGAGTAAAGAGGTAACAAACACATATCCAAACTCAATTTCCTATTTTAGTAATGCTAAGATTAATATTATTTCGTACTTACAACACAAATTCCAATTAAATACGTCAAGCTCGTCACTAGAAGGACAATACCGTAAAAAGTGTCGAAATGCGCCACGAATAATATTAAATCTTTGCTAGCACATTTACTTGAAGGGGGGACATGGCAGAGGTACTGCTCGGCCCCCCCACTTACAACCATGCTGCTGCACATGGAACCCATACCCCCCTGAAAATTTATAAAATCATCATCATTTCGTGTGTTACATTGTTAATCGATCAAGCATACCCTGGTGACAGATTTGTTCGGAATCGCCTCTTGGCCTCTGACGTAGCTAATCAGATGGCAGCCAGGTCCAATAGCTTAACGTGACTTCCGAAACGGAATCATTTTAATTATCATCTTATAATCAGGTGATTAAAGCCTGTAATGTCCTAACCAAACTGAAAACAACTAAACAAAGTATGATTCCCTTGGGAATCGAACCCTCGGGTTAAAACGGACGCCTCAACCACTGGACCGCGGAGGCATTTTCAAAATGATTTTAAATTTATATAAAAAAATATATCGATCATAAGTATTTTTCGTACAAACATTTGCCACCATCGCTAACATATAATGGTCGATTATTGAAAAAAGGGGGCATATTTTAACCCTCCTTTTCAACTATAACTTTCATTAAAATGTATTTAGACAGACTCGCGTTTATAAATACGTGTTAAATAGTGAGGTGTTGAAAAGTGGTGCATCTGAAATGAACGAGAGAGTGGAGAGTATTCCAGAACAATGCCTTATAATGACTTACTAGTTGTTTCCCGCAGCTCCGCATGCAGTAAAAAAGTAGCCTATGTTTGACCCCGGGTCTTCAACTATATTCATACCAAATTTCATCAAAATCCTTTCAGCGGTTTGGTCGTGAAAGCGTAACAGACAGACAGACAGACAGAAAGACAGTCAGACAGACTTTCGCATATATAATATTATATAGTATAGTATGGATGTCCAGTCAGAAGCCACTAGAAATGAAATCATTTTTTTTTTTGTCTTAATAGCTAATACATTTGGACCAATAGGACGCAACACCTACAATCGAGTCAGAAGCCACTGCTAAGTCGTCCTAAGTAAGTACATGAGAAGGGCAGCTGGGGCATGAGAGCCTATGGTCCATCAATGGCACCGCACCACGGATACGCTGCTCTCGAATATACCCTACCTCTTCCTATTATCCACACATTTACCCACGCCCGATTGCAGCCTTCGGCCATCACGGCTCGCACGGGATTCGCGTCAGTTTGAATAGTGCTTTATACTCTGTGTACACATGAGGGCAGATAAATACTTACAAGAGTTGTTATCAAAGCTATGAGAACACATCCTACTCTTATAATAACACATAAACAGCACGTCTGAACTCGTGGCAAATACTTGAACAGGTCAAAACTAGACATCGCTTTGTGCCCAACATTGAGTAAACGGGTCTCAATAGAATTTATTGTGAAAACGTATTTTTTTGTGATTATGTCTGAATGTCTGACGTAATTTAATACAAAAAGAGGACACTTGACTGATGGTAATAGCATTATGAAGTAGGTCCACCGACCTTTGATTGAACCGTTGGTTATAACCTACGTCAAAATAAGACAAATAGCAACATTTGTGCACACAAATGTTGTTCACATGAACAAGAAGAATTTTCATGGTGGCATATGGAAGAAATAAGTACCTCAAGGTCGCTTCTGAACCGTGGTTTATGCTCCGTAGTTACAAATTTAGAAAATGTATTTACGGACACTTATGGGTATTTTTTTTTATTACGGGTGTCACTTTTTATACTGTGCTACGGTAGAATATAATATTAGAATCGAAATACCGAAGTCATCGGTCGAAGTCGAATTCTGTATGCGCTCTGAGCTTTTCTGTTTGCTCTCGATTTTTACCCAATCTGCGCAGTGAGGTGCGCTAACTGTTTCGGCTGGGAGGGCGCGAGTGTCCCTTCTGTACGTTAGAACTATTGATAATTCCGTGGCATTATGTTACCATATTAGGCTCAATAAATAACTGCTAGTGTGTCCCAGATCATGGCACATCTTCTGCCCTGCCCTGCAGGCCCTGGCCATCTGCACCAAGGCCACTTGGCAGGGCCTAGAGAAACCTTTGTTCTCAGTAGTTCCTTTCGCAGTTCCTTTGGAGGAACTACTGAGACTTTTTGTCTCTGCAGTTCCTTCAATTTCTTTAGAGGAACTACTAAGACTTTTTGTCTCTGCAGTTCCTTCAATTTCTTTGGCGGAACTACTGAGACTTTTTGTCTCTGCAGTTCCTTCAATTTCTTTGGAGGAACTACTGAGACTTTTTGTCTCTGCAGTTCCTTCAATTTCTTTGGCGGAACTACTGAGACTTTTTGTCTCTGCAGTTCCTTCAATTTCTTCGGAGGAACTACTGAGACTTTTTGGAAGAACTACTGAGACTTTTTGACTTTACTCCACTTGCGCTTTGGAAGTGGTGGTAAACTTAATATAATTAAATTGACGTCAATAAGTGATATTTATATCCTATTAGCGGGAAACATCCCGTAGCTCCGCCTGCGTCAAAAAGTAGCCTATGTTTGACCCCGGGTCTTCAACTCTATTAATCCTAAATTTCATCAAAATCTGTACAGCGGTTTGGCCGTGAAAGCGTAACAGACAGACAGACAGACTTTTGCATTTATAATATTAGTATGGATTATAACTTTTATAAAACGACACGTGTAATAAAATAAAGTACATTATAAAATAAAAAAATATCGTATTCAAAAATGATTTTCCGCCCTTTATTTTTAACAGCAGAATTATCAACTTGATCAGTATTATATCTAATTTTATTACTGATTATGATATATTAAATACAAGTGAAGCATCGCCTCGTACGACTTTCAGCGTAAAGTAAAAATATTTGTAGTTATTACAATTAGATGCTTCGTTTTCAATTAGTGTCTGTAACACCTGGAGGAGGAGGAGTAGGTAGAGGAGGAGGTGGAGGAGTAGGTAGAGGAGGAGCATACACTTGCATACCAGCGGGCAAGGCTGCTGTGGGGTACGGAACTGTAAAGGAACAATCGTGAAATGTTAATACATTAAAAACTTTTTGATTACAAAATATTCAAACAAAAAGAAAAAGCAAGGTAAAACCATACAACTGGAAATTTGGGGCAGACTTTAGACTGTATAATTTAAGGTGTGTTGGATAAAAATGTGAAAGGTCATCTAGACGATAAGAGTGAAAAAGGAGATAAAGGGAACGTGGAACCGGCATTATCTGAGCCTCCCTCGGACGCTGGTGTACTTCCTACTTTACTCCCGCCGCGTAACATCCTCCTGTAGCTATTGACCACCATCACAAAGTGTCCGTAAACTGAAAAATGTGCATAAAATAGAATATATCGTTAAAAATAGCGAAAAATACATTTGGTTTCTTTCTGTAAAATACATGTTATTTTTGTATATAATATATAAAATCTCAAAAATACAATCATAATTTGTAAAATACTGTTTATTAATGTATAATATGTATTTTACTGTGTATTTGCTATTTTTTTATGGTTCCATAGAAGGAACCCATATACTAAGAAAAATAAGTATTTACAGAATACGGGGTAAGCTATATGGACCACACCAATGCAAATACCAAATTTGATCAATGTAGAATTTTATTAATATTTTTTTAAATTGTAGAATTGCTGTTAAGATAGTAAAAAATGTAAATAAAGATTTGGGGAGAAGGGCCCTGGCGCCAGTGATTTTTAAATATAAAGTCGGCCGCTCAGCGGCCGTGGTTAGTTCGACACGCGGCTCTCTAAGATCAAGACGACAACAAGTGAACCAGTAAATACTCTGAAGAATCTCTGGTGTCTGGCCTCCCTCTCCTAATCGTTTGGTTTCAACGACTGTGTGTTTTTCTTCGTGATCCCGTCACCTTCACCCAACTACAGTTCACTGAAGCACCTGAACCCCGTCGCGTTTCAGGACGTATCGAAAGGTCCTGAACACATGTACTTCACATGTCATTTTCAACGCTGATAACGCTAGGACATCATACTAAAAATAAAACCACTGATACTGAATGAAATTCCTTGATAAGCATCTAGTGCTTCAAGCATTACTTTCTCGTGTAGGAAGTGGTTGACAATCCATACTAATCAAAGCAAAAATATATCTCCATTCAGTGCAACTATTATATTAAACAAGAAAGATGTGAAATATAAAAATGAACCGTATTACAATGACTCAGAACTCTGTTTTAAACGAGATACCTATGTTTGTTACTCTTGCAGGTTGACTACGAGGAAAATTCATTCGTATGGTGTAATAAAATGGTGTGACGAGACCGTCAAAAAAAATCTGGAGACCCATCGCGGTGACGTTAACATATTTACCATAAGATATCCATCCTGTTTTCCTTTCTGAGACCGTTACGATAGTTATATGTAACCAATTTAGGTGAAATCTTCTTGAAAAAGAGGGTTAACCTGCTTTCTATTTAACCAAAAAAATAAAAAATTATGTAGGTACTTACTAAAAAACAAACATGTAGTTGTAAAAAGGCACATAAATAGTCTCAAAACTGGCATCACACAATTTTTGCCCATACTCCTCAGTATAATGAGAATTAAGCTTTCAACGATTATCAACATGGCGTAAACACTTAAGATATACATGAATATGGTGATATGCAAAACATGATTCTGAAAAAAAAACCGTTTTTTTAATAATAATAAAAAACGTAAAAAGTGTAATTTACGAGTCGAACTCGCCCGCGGAGGGTTTCGTAGCATTATTTATAAAAACCGCAAAATGATCATATCTGTTGTATGAGAGCCCCTTAAATTTTTGTTTTTTTTATAACTTTAATTTACTCCTAAAATCTTTGGCGCGCATACTATATGAGAGGTCAAATAACACTGGCCCTTTAAAGTTTTAAAAACAAAAAACGTTTTTTTTCCTTTAAGACCAATTTTTTTTATCAATATCGAGCATAAAATATATATTCGTTTGTACAAGAGCACTCTTTAAAATTTGTTGTGTTTTTAGTCACTATTGCTGTTAAAGGGGCTACAGAATCTATGAAAATTTCAACTATCACAGTTCATGAGATATAGTTTTTTTGATACTTACTCTGAATAAAGCAGACAAGTACAGAAGACTTGCTATAATAAGGACGACACCATATAACGCATCCAAGTATGCTACCATGAAGAGTAATATTCTTAATGAACAATTATCTTGTGGCGGGATGTGGCATATACCAAACTCTGCATAAAATCCGGTCACAGCAACAGCATTAAATATACTATTTGCGCCCCCCTGTAAGATAAACTCAATTAAATTAATAACCTATACCTTAATAACCTAATAAATACCTTCTTCTAGAGTATCGCGGGAGGTAACTCCCGCATTCGGGGCAGCCTTCATGTCCGTGACATAGTGGATAAGCTATAAGCAAAAGCAACTGCGATGGTCGGTCACGTCTTGAGGAAACCGGCGATATACATTGGAAACGAGTGTCTGCCCATGCCGCTTTCTTGCGGGCCAGATAGAAGAGGCGCGCCTAAGAAGAGCTGGCTTGACGTTGCAAAGCAGGATATGCATGCCAATGAAGTATCTGTCAAGGATGCCGACGACCGGGCGAAGTGGAGACGTAAAAGTAAGAAAGCGGACCCTGGGCTCCCAGGCAAACAGCTGAGGATGTAACCGGGAAAGCGCTAGGATGAAGAAGAAGAATCGTACCTACTTCGACCATTTTCCACCCACTTTTGAGTGTAGATCTCCTCATGCCTAATATGCTTATGATTCTATGCGATATTGAGACCGCCTAAGCCAGCGGGCCAACCACGCTAGTTGAAAAAAGTAATTACCAAAACAAGGCAGCGAGTGCTATAACTCTGACACCAGGGTGTAGAGGGCGATAAATCATGTAACCCACTCGAAATTAATGAATGAAAAAGAGAAAACTGTCTATTTTTAAGTACACAGACCCGGTAAGTATCGAAAAGTACTGGACTCACAACTAGCAAAGCCGTAGAAGTGGACACTGGGCTCTGAGGCGAACAGCTGCCTATACCATGGCTCAAATCAAATAAGTAATTTATATGCGCAACCTTTCAAACTTGCGGTTATAGTATCCTAATATACGTATAGCTGTACTTAAGGCTCTTTCCAGTCTCTGCTTGATCTTCTTACAAGTCCTAATGTAGAATAAATATATACCACTTTGCCAAAGGAATACATGTGCACCCAGATGATGTACTCACCAGTGCTGTAAGTAAACCAATAAAAATGCAGCCTGCTTTTAAAATAATGCAGTAACAACATGTTTCTACTTTTGGCAATTTATCAAATATATCTTTAGTCAGATGGAACCCAAAATATTTTTGCATCTTCAGCTAATTTATTGTTTCTGATTCATAGTAGTTTTAGAGACTCGAGATATTGTTCAACAATGTTTTAATTAGTGATAATATAAAATGAGTGACATTTTTTGAATATAAATTGTCGGTACCTATGTCGAATCTTTTTAGAATTTAACTTTTTATTAAATTGATAAGGCAAATAGGTATTTCTCATGAAAGAATCGTGATTATATTCTCTTTGGATCATCCATGGAAGATAAGTACCAATTGGGAATTAATCACATCACCAAGTCAAATTCAAAAAATCTCTCAAGGCCATTGAGAAAGAAACGTCATTGAATGACGATCCATGAAGTTTCTCTCTTTTTTTTTAGTAATTGGTTTTACGGCCATGGTAACAAGTCCTTTATAGCCCTTCTAAATTTTTCTATCTTCTTCAGTCCTACAGTGTGGTTTCGTCAATTACTAGTCAAGTCTAAAAGTCTAGTCGGTAGTCAAGTCTAGTCAGAAGAATCAGACTAAGTGAAGTGGTAAAAAACTGCACTTAGCGATTGCTAGGAGCTTTTGGCAACAAGCATGAACATCACATAAAACAAACACTGTATCACTTCCCAACACTCACACTTTATAACGAACACTTTGCGAATAATAATCCACCAGTATTATGCACAAAAACTCAACAAAACACAAATTTTGGAAAATAAAATACAGCGCCGAAACTGCTCTTCACAGCTTCCCGCCAAAAGTCCTTCCTTTCTCAATGCTCATGGCCATAGATGTATGGCCACGGATCATAGATCTTGAATATTAGTTGTACCGGAGGTACTTATTACTATTACTTATTTTTAGGCAAAAAGGCATGAGCCCAATTGATGGTAAGCGGCCACCGCAGCCCATGGACGCTAGCAATACCAGCCGTGGACCATGGACTTAAAACCCAAAATGCTCCTTGGGACTCCCGAAGATAGTGATGTTTTCACGAGAAGCATAATTGGTTGTTATTATAGAACCAAAGAGCATCAAAACCGATGCTCCTGTCTCAATGGTTAGAACTACTTTTATGCCAAATCCATGATTAGAACCAAAGATTAAATAAACGTCGATGTCTATAGATAGAAAACTCCTGTGCTATCTTGAAAAACACCAGATTCTAATTTACTTACAGCACACAGAGACGTTTAGACTAATCTTTAAAGTCAAATAATATCAAAATTAAATGGTGCTTTTTCTCCCTCGTCTAGGGGAGCCAACGCCACAAGCAAAGTTGTCCTTGTCTCCCCCAAGGAAGACAACAGGGGAAACAATAGATTACTCACGTGCTTCCAATACTATTAATTCCACCATGCTTAAGGCCAAGCTCACGTATTATGGAGCCGATAGCCTCACATTAAACTGGTTCTTAAGCTATCTGACAGGACGTTATAAAAAGGTTGTAATCGCCAGTAATGATGGCAATAAATTTATTTGAACAAATAAGCCAATAAGTGAAGGAGTTCCTCAGGGATCAATATTAGGGCCAATATTATTTATACTCCATACTGCCGATCTACCAAACGTAATTAAAAATAGTGAACATCATCTGTATGCAGATGACCTTCAAATCTACAAAAGTTTAAGTAACCAATAAGTTAAACGCAGATCTTGTCCAAGTTGTCGAGTGGTCAAAGGTTAATAATTTAGTTTTAAACTCTAATAAATCTAAGTATATTTTCATAGGCACAAAAAACAGATAAAGAATATCAAAAAAACACACCATAGAAATTAAACTTAATGGAAATAATATTCAAGAAGTTAGAGAAACAAACATCTTGGCGTGTTATTGGACTGTTATCTTAAATTTGAAAATATATGCTAGAGACAGTGAGACATTGCTATCTCTATCAACTACAGACACTAACTTCGTCCAATGTGACGTCGTGCCTTCATCAACGGCTGCCTTTCCCCGCTTCCCCGCGCCGCATCACCCCGAGGGCCATATATAAGCCTGCGCGCGTCCACCAGAAGGCCGGCTCGGATCATCTCGTCATCTCAAAGTTAAGTGGCTGGCTATTTCATAGCGGCTGCCTGACTGGATCTCGTGCCTACTTCGATCTCACGACCCCTATCTATATATCTTTCGTATATCCATAAAAGTAAATTTGTAAAGTAGAAATAATAAATATTGTGCTTTTCGCTGAAACTTGGATTTATCTTCTCTCCTCACACATACCTTAAGTAGTAAATATTAACTACGTTATACCAAGTTAAATTATGCAGATTTTGTTACTGCAAATTGTTTATTAACCAGAACAAAGAAATTAATTTAACGAGTTCAAAACTCTTGTGCAAGATACTGCTTTTAAATTCCACGCAGAGCTCATATTACTCCTTACTTAACAGAAATGATCTCCTTAATATGAAATCCCGGCGTACTCTATACTTCTGTTTGGTGTAATTAAGAATAAGAGCCCATCGTATTTGCTCGAAAAAATTATAATTTTGTAGAAGAACACGAATACCTGGATTTTTAATACCTATATCCAAAATATAAAACTGCTGTTTTTCGGGGTAGCTTTAAATATACTTCGACTAAGTGCTGGAACACTATACCACCTTCTATCAAGAGTACATCTTCTGTTTAAACATTCAAAGTTCAATTAAAAAGATATATGCTTAGTGCAAAAAAGTTAAAAATCGCAGTAAAGTACACTAGAATATTCATATATTATTTATATATCATTGTAAACCACTATTATAATAAATTGTCGCCAGCGAGGTAACACAATTATTGTTATTTAACAAACATCTTTTTGATTTTATTATATTAGTACTTATGAACTAGATATTTAAGCATGGCATCCGCGGAAAACCAGCGTCATGGTCCACACCATTACATTATGCTGAGAATACAAATACTTTTTATGTTCTTTTGTTATATAAGAGTTTTGTTATGTATCGAATAAAGACTTTTTCTTTCTTTCAAGTCTACTAAACCAAAGATTCGCCCTGAGAGAATATTTATACTCTACGAAGGAAATACTTAGATAAGAAAATCTTTTCTTAGTCAAAAATTCCTTAATGAAATACTAATGAGTAAACATTCAAAAAGCATTTTTTTTTATTGGAGAATTTGCTTTAATGGTCTACGAGTGCAATTACTAGTCTATCTATATATACAAAAATCAATTGCTGTTCGTTAGTCTCGCTAAAACTCGAGAAGGGCTGGACCAATTTGGCTATTTTTGGTTTTGAATTATTTGTAGAAGTCCAGGGAAGATTTAAAAGGTGAATATATTCGGAGGCAGTACGAAGTTTGCCGGGTCAGCTAGTCTAATAATATAAATGATTTTGAGAATCGGAACGTACGCTAAGCTGTCGATCAGGTTTGTTTGCTTAGGCACATATTATAATTATTACTAGTAATAGTATCAACGTATAGAACGAAACACCCTCCCATCCGAAACAGATACCGCACTTCACCGCACAGATTTATGGTAAAATCGAGAGCAAAACATGTAAACTTAGATTAATAACTGTTAATCTAAGTAAGCATGTATAGATGTCGCCTTTGCCCCACGGCCGCTGCGACGGACAAATATGACGCAGATACGGCTAATATCCAACTCTACGACTCTACTCGCGTGCGTACGCGACTGAATCGTAGTAGTAGTAGTAGTATGTATCGGGCTCGCCGATGCTGTTTAGTACTCCTGGGATGTGCTTTATTTCAGATCCGCTTTAAGATAGAATTTGTAAGTATTGTTCAGCTTTTCCGGGTGCCATGGTGGTCGTTAAAAGAATCACGCAAGAGGAGGTGATTCAATTAATCCTGTAATACACTGGAAATAACTTAGACAAAGTATACGTCCCATGGGAATCGAACCCATGACCTCCGGGTCTGTAGGCTGTCTTAACCAATGGAGGTCAAGGAGAGAGGCAGTACTGTAAACGCTAGCTATGTTTTAAATTGAAAGTATCTAAAAATGGCTATTCAGGCTGTAGAGCGTACCAAACAATTATACATACATACATACCCTCCTTCTGGCGCAGTCTGGTAAAAACGGGCTTGGATATAATTATACTCGTAAATATACAGTTAGAAAAATCTTTGTAATTCGATATCGTAAAATCTGTCTGGCACTACGAATCTCATGCCCACTCCCCACCTCCCCGCGCTACAGCAGTTGTGGCCAAACTTTAGTAATCATTGTCGTCCGTAAGTGTGGCTGTAAAACTTAATGTAACTACCGCGAATTTTTGATCAGATCCTGAAGCAGTTGTTGTCAATATATATTTTGTTATAAACTTTACAATTATTAACAAAACTTTATATTCTTCAATCATTGCCATTCCATTTATGGGGTCGACTATAAATTAAAGAACAAGGCGTCATAATATGCGGGTTTATATTTCTATGGGGTCGATGCAACAAAATACTTAAACCATAAAACTTATAAAAATAATAATGTGGCCAAAATAAATTTCTAAATAGACTGATAAGCTCGTAGAGTTTTTTTTTACATAAAACTTCACTGGATTCTAGAAATTTTAGGTGAAATCCATCTAAAAAAAAGATCCCTTGGGGTCTCTTGTAAATTACTGATATAAATTGTTTTTTTTCCTGTACCATCACTTTTACAGAGAAAAAATCAACCTTAAAAAACCCTGGTAAGTTCACTATAAGTTTGCCTATAAGTGTTGGGCCACATTCTACATTTAAAAAAAACTTGAAATACACTTGAGATGTGCCGAGAACAATAAAAATACCTACGTACCTGCAAAATTTCAAGTCTACAGTTCAAGTAATTTTTCCAATTTTAAGTTCACTTCATAAGTGGGTGACCTTTTTCCCTTTAAAAATTGTGGGAGAAGCGAAAGAGAATTGTGCCCATTCGAGAGTTCAACTATACTTCTGTTTTTCTATATAAGTTTAAAATAAAGTCTTCCTCAGGGACCTTCAAATTATCTTTGTAAACTGGTTCGTGGCACAATCAAGGCTCTAAACGGAGCCGCTGAGGCCGTCGCTCCATCAACATGATCCAAAGACGGCAGCTCGCCATCTATAGGCAAGAACGTGAACTTCTGAAGAATAGTTGTAGTGAAAATGAAGATGTTACATTTTGACAATACGTCCCCTAGACACCGGTGCTTCCCCAAGCCGAAGGGAAAGTAATGGTCTGGTAGTTTGATGGCGCCATCGACGATGAAACGCTCAGGTTTGAACTCCATAGGATCAGGATAAAGTTCCTCGTCCATGAGGAACCTGGTGAAGTTGTTTACCACCATCGTATCCTGGAAAAGAAAGAAGATGATTAAAGCAAATCAACAGCATCATAAGGATACCATGACTAGATATTTAGACAGATAACTCGAAATCTTACAAAGACGTAATAGTTTTCAAAAAGCTATTTTACCTATTACTGGTAGTTCTACTGAGCAGTGGGACTACATGTGTGAGACTAGTGGGGCCACAAGTAACAGTAGTTTAAAATGGCTGAGACCACTAGTCAAAAACCTGTTCAGATCAGATAGCTTTCACCAGCGACTAGAGTGATATACCTATTGGCTCAGCGCCATAGTCAACGAGTGAACACTTCATTAGATTAACTTACATGACGCTTTTTAAAAGAAGATGGTTGGTAATTACCTGGTCTTGACTATTTAAAAGTTGAAGATATCTTTAAACATATTGCATCTATAATAGACAAAGGTCTTGAAGGTTAATTACTAAAACAATTCAGAAATCAAGAACACATTTAAAATAAGACAAGAGATGTCAATGTCGACTTTCCTACTTTTTCTACTCCTTTTAAGGTATTCAGCGTCCTTGATTTAAGATAATTAGCACGCATTTCCACCATAGCGACTTCAAGCTAGGATTTTTTTTAATAATTAAGATCGATGAACAACAATTTCTACTGAATAAAAATATGTATTTACCGGCTCTTTTTTAACAATCTGTGATCTTATCCAGAATCAATTGTCAATGTTCAGTATATCAACAATGCACAACGTATCATTAAGATTCTTATCTTAAAATTCAACATGAGGTTGCTTTTCTCTGTTACACTCTTTGCAACGAAAATGTACTATGTGTCTTTCGTGATGTTGAAGTCGTATTGACATTTCGATTACCGTCGACATTTTCAGTACCAGTGGCTTTCTGATTGAGGTCACTTCCACTCCCATTTCCAATCACTATACTTCTATGCCTGCTGTCAGTCATTGGTAATGACTGTCTATAACTGTTTATCACTATTGCAAAATATAGGAACACTGAAACAAGTCGCACTTTATTAATCAGCATATTCATCATTATTATTGCCATCATAATTATCATCCTGCGCGGATCAAATGTCTACAAATCATGAGAAAACTAAAGTCGTCATGGTCAGAAGTGGACAAAGTAAATTACCGTGTTAGCGTAACTAACGGTCCTGATAGTAAGCGGTTACTGAAGTCTACCCTTTATCTTTTGAAATATAGCCGATAAAGTGTAGGCTCTGGAGTGATATTTAAAAGTGTAACTGTCAACTGAAGCAAAATCGGCAAATCGAATAATTTTTGTTGGATATCGAACGAATTTTATTCGACATATGAGTCATGTTAATGCCAACTCTTATGTATGGTAGTGAAAGTTGGGTCTGGCAGAAAAATAATGAAAGCAGAGTGAATGCAGTTGAAATGAGATCTTTACGGAGTATGTGTGGCGTACGTCTGAGCGATAAAATTAGAAATAATGAGATAAGGAAAAGTTGTGGGGTGAATGAGAATGTAGTGAGAAAGATAGAAAAAGGGATGTCAAGATGGTTTGGTCATGTAAAAAAGATGGATGAAAGGAGACTTACGAAAGGTATTTATTTTTAAATCAAAGTTGACAGGAAACGTCGGTAAGGGCCGGCCTCGGAGAACATACTGTGACCAAATCGCACATATTAAAAAAGGGAGATATCAGGAGTACCCGTAATCGACGAGCGTGTATGACGAGAGTAATGAGCGTTTAAGAAGCGAGGGAAGTCTGTAAGGATAGTATCAAATGGAAATCCGTAGTCTCTGCGTACCCCTACGGGAAAAAGGCGTGATGTTATGTATGTATGAGTCATATATTTCAATAATCGGTCTCCTGGTCTCCCTTCCACCCTCACATATTAACCATGGAGGACGTCGGAGTTGACGCACTTTAATCGGCTTCACTATGCTTTTTTGAAACACTTCATTCGTATATTTCTTACATCCATGGTTTTGTGACTTAAATACTGCTTTTTAATATGAGCATACTTACAAGAAATGGAAACAATTTCTTCAACTATACACATAATACGCGTCGATAGAACACTTTCACAATGAGGCTGTGTCAGTCCTATTGTCAGTGCTATCACATTGATAGCGATTATCAGTAGAACAGAACAGGTAATGAAATATAAATATAAAGAGACCATATCCCGACTCTCCTGTAAGCAATAAGTTACAAGTAAGTTTTGTCCTTTTTTTATTCTAAATAATCCGAGGATTTAGCTGCAGGTTAAGTTTACATCCACTGTTTCGAAAACGGAGTCTATGAAACGTAAGAACTTAAGTATCCTCTTGTGGACTTCTTATTGGATTGGTAGCCATTGTACTTCGCAAAACACACTAAACCGTTGGTTCCGGTTTTTATCGATAGATGACAGTCGTTAGACTGAGTCAGATGCCTTCAATTGAGCATCCTGAAAAACTGTGAGAGTGTCGACCATTAACACACCTCGGCTCTGTTCTTTTTTATTCTGGTATTTCTGTAAAGAAGAGTTACCGAGGTCAGACGGCAGCCGCTCCACTGTTATAACGAGTGCCGCCAAATAAAGGACCATGACTTATAGCGTACCCTAAAACTCAGAAGCGTAAGCTGAGGACGCAACTAGGCAAACGCTTAGACGAAGAACATTATTGGATAAGAGATTTGTAACTTCTTCAGCTGATGTATGGTATGTGGTTTTATTAATTTGATCGTAAGAGCATCTAAACTGTTCATTTCTTCCTACATGGTTGGAAAACCATTTACACCTGCAAGACATGTCCGACAACAATTTGCAAAGAACAAGATATAGTTTAAATCTGATGTCATGTACAAGTTGCTGTCGAATAGACCGTCATACAGTTACTTGCAAAAGTTTTCTTGCGCGTGTAAATGATGCCTGAATTTTATTACAATATCAACAGTTTGTAAATGACCTTTCCAGACTAAAAATCTTAACATTAAAGATCATAAAACACTTACAATAAACACGCCAACAATTACTAACGTGCTCAATATATAATTCAGTAATATGTCGACAGTGTAAATGTACGAAAAATATTCAACTAGGTTCTTAAAATCACATTTTTCCTTCGTGACGCCCGCGTAACATGGACTTTTAATCATCGTCACTTTATGATCTACTACACTGTACTGCAAGGCACAAAATTTTTATAGTTGATTAGTTATATAGTTGAGTAGTTTCCTGTCTGCACTAAAAAGTATATTTTAAGAACCTTTGACACAAAAACTTTCACTCTCTATTACCATCCCTTGAGAGGTGATTTTTTTTGTTCCTATTGGCCTGGTTTCCCTGTAAAAAGGGTTACGGAGGTCAGACGACAGTCGCTCCATTGTACCAGTACCGCCAAATCAAGAAAGATGACTTATAGCGTACCCTAGGCTCCGAAGCGTAAGCTGAGGATGAAACTAGAAGAACAAGTTTGAAAGAAGAGAGGTGATATTTTTAAATAGACTATATTTGACCCTTAATCTTTAAGTATATCTGTATCACATTTAATTAAAACGGACAGCTTTCCGATCAGATATAATCGTGCCTTCCGAAGTACGGATTTATCTTTATTATCAGACAATCAGGTGATTCAAGCCTGCAATGTCCTAACCAAACTGGAAACAACTAAACAAAGTATGTTTCCCGTGGGAATCGAACCCATGACCCCCGGGCCGAAGGCGAACGCCTTCTGGCCACGGAGGCAGTTCATAACAAGTACATTAGATATATACGAGGTATGGATGGTGTAGATTTAAAAATTTGAGGGATTATTTTTATTTAAGTTCAAAGAAGTCATTAACGACTCTCGACTGAGAAAAAGAAAGAGTGCGGTGGTTAAATTTCCAGCTTTAAGGGGATTTTAACATTTACAATTATTTAGTTTCGTCCAAATCTAAACAAAATAATAGGAAATTTAAACACACAGCACTTTCTAGAGCGAATTATAGTCTCAACGCTGTCATACTTATCAAAGATAGACTTACAATAATATAAAAGATTGCTATTAAAGCAGTCCCCCATTTCAATGGTATAAAACAACAACATTTTCTAACGGTTGGTAATTTTTCAAAAAGCATTTTACATAATAAGCAACTCCGTTCTATATAGTATGTTTATAAGTTCGTAAGTAACGGACTGCATCTTTTATTAAAATTTAAAGGTTCTGATTTAAGAAGTCTTTGTGATCAATTTGTTGAAATTACAGAAGTCCGATTTGACGTTTAATTTTCTGCCACAGATGAATATATATTTTTTTTTCTTATTTAATATCCATGGAAGTAATATATAGAATTCTATAATCTGTTGTAATACCTAAGTAACTACCGAAGGACTTTTGGCGGGACGCTGTGAAGAGCAGTATCAGCGGTGTATTTTATTTTCCAAAATTGTGTTTTTTTTAGTGTTTGTGCGTGATAATGGATTATTATTCGCAAAGTGTTCGATAACGAGCGTGAGTGTTGGGAAGTGATACAGTGTGATTTATATGATTTTCATGCTTGTTGCCAAAAGCTCCTAGTAATCGCTAAGTACCGTACAGTTTTTCTACCACTTCACTTGGCCTGATTCTTCTGACTAGACTTGACTACCGACTAGACGAGGACTTGACGAAACCACACTGTACGACTAAAGATAGAAAAATTAAGAAGAGCTATAAAGGACTTGTATCCATGGCCGTAAAACCCAGTACTAAAAAAAATTATTTCATATTTCACGAAACCACTGACATTTTGTTTCCTTGCCATCTCCATTTCTTTACCAAACCAAAGATTTCGCATGAATAGCCAATGTGTCATGCTCATTTAAAGTCTGATTTCCCACCTAAAAACTGTATGGTCTTATCATAGACACGATTCTAGATCTATGGTCCCAATTGAGAGCATGAAAGTAGGACTGAAAAAACATGTATAAACAACAAATATCCGTTAACCTTTAAAAATTATTATTCTCTCCGCAACACCTTCTGTTTGACTGGTAGAAGAAGCTTTTGGCTCTAAGTCTGCCGTTTATATATATAAGCTGGAACAGAGTCACGATAATTCTTTGGTTAAAAATGGCAGAGACCCGTCGTTGAATCGTAGAAAAATAAACTGAATTGACTCAATTGAAACCATTGAAGTAATAATAATGGAGTTGAAACACATAAATATACATCCCATTGTGTATTCCTAGTTGGGTCGTTAGCTTACGAGTCGGAACATAGGGTACGCTGTAAGTTATGGTCCTAGATTTGGCGGAACTGGTTGTTACAATGGCGACTGCCGTCTGACCTCCGTAACCCTTTTTTACAGGGAAACCAGATATATACACCAATAAAAAGCTATACTGATGTTTCCATACTAATATTATAAATGCGAAAGTCTCTCTGTCTGTCTGTCTTTCTGTCTGTCTGGATTTTGATGAAATTTGGTATGAATATAATTGAAGACCCGGGGTCAAACATAGGGTACTTTTTGACGCAGGCGGAGTTGCGGAAAATAGCTAGTTATTATATATAAAGCTTAGGATTGTACGCAATAGAAATCCTCTTTATCCTAGCGTTCTCCTAGTTGCAGCCTCAGCTATTTACTTAGGAGCCCAGGGTCCACTTTTCTTCTTATAGCTATATACTTCACCCAGACTTCAATTTACGCAAAAGAAATAAAAAATATTAATATCGTAAAAACGTTTATATTATATGTACTGATTTCTTTGCAAGCAAATCTACAAGCCACAACGAGTTTTAGAAAATAGGTGAATATAGACCTAGCATAATAGCATTATAATTATAACATGTTCATGATGAGATCGATATATGATAAACATGTGAAAGAAATAAATTACATGTTACCTACTTTATTACAAAAATGTCAAGCGTAAATTGAATAGAATAAGTAAAGTTTATTTTCATCACTAGAAAAATAGAAATAATTGGTTGGAATAAAAGAAGCTTATACAAGAGTAGAAGAAAACAGAAAAAAATTTGAGGATGATTGAGGATAGAAGGAAAAACATTTAAGGCATTTAATACGATCCAATGACATCATGAAAAGGACATCAAGGAGACTCTTTTTATGATCCTGACTATAAAAACACAGAAAAAGTACCTACTTAAGGTTGGCTGGAAGAGATTGCTTAGCAATAGGTCCGCCTTTGCTCCATATTGTTAACAATGTTATAATTCAGTTTTGTGATTTCCCAGATGTGGGCAATAAATTTTAAATAAAATATTGTATTGTACTTACTCTAAGAAATATTTGAAAAAATACTCATAACATACCATTGGGTGCTGCGAAATTTTATGACATACTAGATTTTCGATCTGGCATTAATTACTTTATCGTCTGGTAGGTACTCGAATACGCAATGCATGATATTTTTTAAAAAGTATAAGTAAGCTTAAAGAGCTATGGCGAGGGCGATTTTTGGTGTTTCCCTTGGAGATCCAGCTAAGCTAGCGGATTAGCTCTCTGATTTGGCAGTGGGACCAGAAAAAGAAATGAAAAACCTTCCCAGTTTATCTGGGGTCAGGCCTCCTCGTAACTTGTTACAGTTAACAACCCAGGATTGTCTGTCCTGGGTTGTCGCGGAAAGGTTCTTCACATAATGAAAAAGAAATGAAAAATCATCTAGAAATAACAAAAATAATAACTTCATCATTACGGTTCCTCGGTACCCTACAAACATTCTACTTTTCATTATCACTACATTACAATAATAATTATCATCACATTGTGTATCAAATATCTCGTGATTTTATCTAAAATCTGTATAAAAATGTTTTGTTGCAATTATATGACATTATTGTGAGTAAATTTGTCATGGAAACATTATGGATATATGTGTGTTTGTCTGCTTTTCTTAACTATTGTGTGTTTTGCGAAGGTGATAATGTAGTAAGTCTTGTTAATTTGGTTTCTGAGCTTCGTCTTTAATGTTATGTTGTGGTGTACATGACCGATTGACAATGTAACCTACACGATATGATGATGATTAATGTTATGATCCACCCTTTATCTTTTTTATAGTTTTCCCTGAATGAAAAATGTTGACTTTTCTTCTTCTACTCCTCTGCCTTGTCCCATTTTGTTATGTAGGGTCGACATAGTATGTTAGTTCCTTCCACGTTCCTCTATATCTCTATATTCGTTCTTCCACGTTCCTTCTCAACACCTTTCCTGCTCATGTTCTCCCTGATACAATTTAGTCATCTCTTTTTTGTTCATCCTCTATTTCTTGATCACGCAACGATCAAATTTAGTATTCTCTGACTAATACGATTCTCCTCTCTCGTCACAACAATACCGACATGACCGTACCACCCAATTTACAAATATCCAGTTTTTATTCATAAGTGCAACTATCATACTTCCTCTTATATTATTATTATCCTATCTAGTCAGTCCATACATCCACCTCAACATTCTCATTTTAGTTACCTGCAATCTCTTTTCATACATCGCTTTCATTGCGCAGATTGTTCATCCAAGATGTAACTAATTATAGATCTCAAGTGTTTCGCCAATTTATTTTTCTTCTTTCATTTCTATTAATTTTGTCTTCAAGGGGGCTGGCCTATGGAACGTCATCAATATTTCCCCTTGCGACTTAAGCGAGGATAACATCATTCAAACCAACGTTACTAAGACGAAGATCAGCAGGGCACAGGATGGATTCACAGGGAGCTTGGACCTCGGAGTGGACCTCACAGATTCTTTAGCTGTACGTATATGATTTTTTGTTTTTAAATATCAGAAGATGCGCTGGAGACTTGGGAAGATTCAAAGCTAGGTTGTCAGAATTGGCAGAGCTGAGAGAAGTTTGGAAGGATATGCGGGAGACCTTTGATCAGCAGAGGGACAATTTTGGTTAATTAAAAAAAAAATGAGAAAAACGTCAGTTGTGGAATTTCGCACATCAAATAACTACTATTCATATCGAAAGAACGTCAAAAGTTTTGTGTTGGATGAATTGCTATGGAATAGTAATGGAAACATATGAAATACCAAAAAATCAGTTTCTTTATCAAAGGAAGAGTTTATATCGTGGCAGTCGGGTTGACTTGAATATTGGGGCGTTATATTATAATATCACCACCAAATATCCATTGGTGCATCTACCCGAGTCGCCCTTAAACTAGTTAAATAATTAAGTCAGATGACAGATGTTGATTATTTGGAGTTTTTCTCGATACGGACATATAAAAAGGAAAGTATATTTAATATGTTTTGTATATTAGTAATTTTTTCACAATATTCTAAGCTCTTAATACGCGATTGCTAATGTCATGCTCAACTTCCACCCATTGAGAAAGGCAGGTTTCATTCTACTCGATGCTCTTTGGTTCTATTCATTGAAGTTTGACCTCAAGAGTTTAGAGGGAAGCTCGTTTTATTATTACAGAAGCTGGTTCAAGTAACGCCATCTATGGATATCACGCTTAAAACTAGAATGAAAATTTTAAGCTCCTCTTAAATACCATTGAACACAGATGGCGCTCTGTAGAGTTATGTGTAAACTGTTGGTGAAGATAGTTTGTAATAGATGGCATTAGTCTATTTTTTGCTTGGATTGACTTTATTTTTTCTAACGTTCTAGCCGAATATGGCTATGCCAAAATAAGTAAGTAATCAAGTAAGTCTCATATCTTCAAGTAGTATTTTAATAACAGGTAATTTTACATTTAAATTATGCAGTAAGATTGTTTAAAAATTAAGGTAGTATTATTTAATTTGGAACACTTAAAGACACATAGATTACAATAAAATGCTCTAGAAAATAAAATAAAAACCCGGCCAAGTGCGAGTTCGCACAACGAGGGTTCCGCACAAATCTGTAGGTATCGCGTTCACGAGAAAAGGGGTAGTAAGTTTAAAATTATTAAAAATATTTTTATTATATGATGTAACCAAAAATTTATGGTTTTCGCAATTTTTCCTTTATCTGTGCTATAAGACGTAGCTACGTACCGAATTTCAAGTTCTAGTTCACGGGAAGTACCCTAAAGGTTTTGATTCCCTTGCAAGTGTCGAAAATTTGCGGAAATTTGCAGCATAAATAAGTCATTAGATAAGGAAGATTTCTGTGTCCAGTATCCGGTCTCGGTTCAACTATTGTTTCACTCCATAACACTCAAACAAACTTACATTAAACCCTTTTTTTTTAAGCTTATCGTTCGGTGTTTTTCTAGCTAAATGCGGATATTTGCAAAATCGTCGACGGCGGTTGCAAGCCCTTTATGGTGATGAAAGATGATAGCTTCTGTGGCTTCATGCGGACTTACATGCTGGAGTTCTTCGAAGAGTTGCTGAAGGTCTGGGGCATCGACCCTCCAGATTGCCCCGTTAAAAAGGTACGACGAACTCTTCTTTACGAATCTTTAGTTCTTTAAGCCGATATAATTAAACCACATGTATAGCATTTGCTGCAGCTGTTGGAAATACCTTCCCACTTCAGCCCACCTTTTCTTCATCTTGGTCTTTTCTTAATGTTTAATACATTATTGCTCTTCCGATACTTCCTGGATTCATATCATCATTTTTATAAATCTTCTAACTGTTAAAACCAAAGTCTTTATGGGAAACTCTTGTGTGTATAGGTCTTCGAACTGGCCTCGACATTTATACTGAGTGACATTATGGAGACGACGATTGCAGTACCTCTACTCTCTCTAATTAATTGATGCATAGGCTAGCAACCGCGTTAATATTTAACATGGAATTTTTTAATTACTTTACTATCTCCTAGAGCCGGTGTACTAGTTTGCCACACTGAATTGTTAACTTCATCGCTAGAGTCTGCGTCAATACAACTTCATGGTTCCGCACGGGAGGACTGTGTGGCGTTCGTCCTGAGCACGGGCGCGTACCAAAACTGCTGACCTCAAAGCAAAACTACGACGCGACGCCATCACAGTATTATCACAAAGCCTATTAATTCTATTACTCTGACACAAGGGTTTACAGGGTCGATTGGCCATGTAACCTCTCTCTCTCTTACTGTCTTTTAATGATTGAATGAATATCTGTATAGAGTTAGGAAGATTATTTTCTGTCCCCAGGGTATATACACCGTGTCGGAATACCCCTTCAACTACAGAAGGCTAAAGAAGGAAGCAGTCTACGGAACATTTGAGACCATCGCGACTGTTCTCCACGAGCAGACTGAGGTTTTATGTTTGAAAGTTATAGCCTCTTTCACTAAAGAAGACGATGGTGATGAAGATGACGAATAATTTAATAAATTTTAACTATTAATTCCTAGTTTAATTTTGTTTACAATGATAATACGAGTTGTATTGTATGCTTCGAAATATTGTGAAATACGACGACGACGTGTGAAACCTAAATAGAAATAAAAGAAAATCGTACAAATCAAGAATTTATGCTGCTTTGAAGGAAAGCTTGTTCAGGTGGTACTATAGCTCTGAAGATGCCTACCAATGTGGTGTCTCTCATTAAACCATGACACATCTCCTGTTATGCCCTGCATGCCCTGCCACCTGCACGCTCAGGGACCTATACGAACTTCTGAGGACCAAAATAAGAAGAAGAAATGAACACTTTATTGCACCTTCTGCAAACATTATGAATACACCTTTGATTTTTTTCCTATTCCAATACCTCCTATGCCTGCATGATTCTCCTCTTCCAGGGCAATAGCGTTCATGTTTACCTATTTGCTTTCTTAATCTTCTCCATAGAGATGAAATTCACTCACCTCAGGTATATCGTAGCCAGCCAGCTTCGTATCCTTAATAGCTCGATGTGGAACGCTGAATGTTCGAGCCATGAAGTGTCTAATGCTCTCGTACACGATGCCGCTGCAGTACGGCATGCTGCAAATTTTACATACATTTTACCTTTGATTATTTACTTAAATACTGATTTTACGAATAAACTCTTTGATCTCTATTGTACCCCTAAAAGTTGTCTCAGATACATCAACTTTACTGATGAAAACAAGCCATGCATACAGATCACCATATCGAGCGGCAGATTATTGTATGCGAATAAACTGAACTGTTACATTGCGAATACATAAAAATATGGCATAATTTATGGCATAAAGTATCTTACTTGTCACGATCATCCAGATTAGGCACTCTGTCTCTGCCAACAACCCTGTCAATCTCTTCTTGTGCTTTCTTTTGAATGTTAGGATCTCTGACCATGTAACTAAATCCAAAACTCATGCTCTTATTTGTAGTCTCTGTACCAGCCATGAACATATCCATACAAATAGCCAACAACTGATCTTCAGAATAAGTATCTACTTCACCACGCTCCTGCAAAACCCTTAAGTAAACATCCATGAAATCTTTATCTTCTTTCTCTGGATCGAAATTCTCTTTATGTCTAGTTATTTCTTCTCTCAAAAACCTCCAAATCCTCTGATGAGTCCTGATGAAATCTTTAAATCCTGATTTTGTTGGAGCCAGTACACATAGTATTGGGAAATGACTGAATGCTGTTCCTACCATGTCAATAGCTTTGAACAAATCGAAAAGTAAATCTTGAAGTAAAATCATTTGGGGTTCCGTTGGATTATATCTTATTCCTGCCATCATGAACCATAACGTATTCAATATGTATGTATTGAAAAAGTTGTGCATGTATAAAATTGGTGGCTGTTTGGTTTTTAAAATCTTCTCGACGTCTCTTATCATGCACGCAGCCTCATAACATGCGATATCCCCCATGCCGCGTCTCCCAAAACCAAATTCTTTTAAATGTTTTAAAAGGAATCTTCTCTGTTCTTTCCACAGTTCCCCATCTGTTAACAGAACACCTCTTCTTTGTCCCCACGTCCTCGTTTGATAGAAAATACCTTTAGGCCTTCCTTCTATATCTTCGTTTGTAAACATTTCTTTATTAATCTCTAAATTGTTTATCATAACAATTTTGTCTTTACCAATTCTGAGGCCTATGATTCCTCCGTCTTTGGAATATTTCTTTGAAAGGACATCAACTGCTTTGAAAAGGTAGCCAGACTTCTCTCTTACTTTAGATACTTCGATAGCACTGCCGACTATTGGCAGCCATCTTGGTCCTGGCGGAAAATTCTTGGGTTTGATTGTATCGAGGTACAGAAGAAGGCAGATAACTAGCACAATAGCTAGAAGTGCAAGCCACATCTGAAATCAACAAAATATAGTATTTAGAAAGATTGAACATCATAACAGATTCTCAGTCACTGAAAATTATAATGTAACCAGAAAATAACAAAAATCGTAAGTTGATCAATTTACGAGTTAGTCGATCAACTTTCGGTAAATAATAAACTGCAGTTGAAATGTATTATTTAATGCATGTATTTCCGTTAAATGATCAGACGAAGACGAGGTTTGGTTGAACGAATTAGGCTGATTGGTTGAACGAATCACGAAAATATATTTGTAGGCAATGGTAAAACCCTAAAATTAAATTTTATGTGTTCTAATATGTACCCATACAAGTATTGCTATTCAGACTGATTGTATTAACTTATTAAACTAGTTAAACTTATTAGGATATTAAGACATTATAATAAACTAGCTATTTCCCGCAGCTCCGCCTGCGTCAAAAAGTAGCCTATGTACCCCGGGTCTTCAAGTATATTGAAAGTGAGTGAAAGTGTAACAGACAGATAGACATTCGCATATATAATATTAGTATAGATATGGAAGTATGGAAATATGAATATATTATGGAAAAGTATGGCTATGATTTTTCCCTCATATTAATTACTAGTTGTTATTCACAGCTACATCTGCGTCAAAGCCTATGTTTAACGCTAGGTCTTCCAACTATGTTCATACCAAACATCAAAATCGGTTCAGCGATTTGACCGTAAAGCAAACAGACTTTCGTACTTATAATAATAGTATGGAAATATGGATATGGATTTTGTAGAAGTGAACTTTCACATGACTATAAAATATCAATATTAAAATAAAAGATGTAAATGTTTTATTAACACTATGAATAAATACTTGCCTAGTCATCGACCAATCAGAGAACAGTGTATTATTTGACGGGTGCTAATGTACCGTAAAATAGTACGCTGAGCAACGATTGGCCCATTCGTGTATGATTTTACTTGCGGCAAAATCGTTAATTAGTAAATTCCTGCTAAGCACCGTAAGTTGATCAATTAGCTGAAATTGATTGCGGTAAAAAATACATTTCAACTGCAGTTTATTATTTTCCAAAAGTTGATCAACTAACTCGTAATTTGGGCAACTAATGATTCTTGTTATTTTCCGGTGACATATACAATACTAAATGTAGTTAAAATAACAGTTACTGCGATATAAAAATATTTAATAATTCGCTGAAGCATTAAAATATTTCTTCGCCATAGCTAATCATTAAAATTTATGAAACTATGAAAGTAATAAATTCAGAAATTGTTATATTTATTGTACTTGCTTGTAATGTCAACATACTTAAACGTGTTTTAATTTTTCTGGGGATAATCTAATTTTAAAAATATTGTAGAATAGCGCTCTAGCTATGTCGTTGATCGCAGCTGTCATGTGGTAGTCGATAATAAAACCTTCTCCGAGGCCAAAAGGCGGTTCCGAAATACTCTAACTGGTGGGTGTGCAAGGTGGCATCATAAAACTCACTCGACATGAATGATGTCGAGTCATTTCGGAGATATGTCCAACAAAAACGCAGCTTGACCAAAAAATAAATAGACCATTGAAATATAACCTAAGAGCTAAGCATTTTTTTAAAAAAAAACTTTTTTTTTAAATGATGATAATAGCATCAACTCAATTATAGTTTTTTGGGCTCGACATAGTTTGACGTACATACTTAATAATCAATGCGCCAGATACATTTCAAATAGTCAATAATCATGACATAATACCACCAAAACGTAAAACAGCTATTATATCACCCGTATTAAGGCATGAAACAGGTTTGTTAAAAAATTGTAGAACGCTTGCCTAATATTGTACTGAACCACGCATCATTCCGTAGTTGTGCAAAAGAGTGATTATGGGATAAAATATGTTCAAATCAAATCATTATTAATAATCAGTTTTTCTAGACCACTTACTATTCTTAATCATAGAAACACCGATAGAATCAACTGTAAATGTGTGTACATAATACTAATTTCGCTGTGCAAACATTTTAAAGAAAAACTAAAAACACGATCATATTTTAAGAGGTTTTTGAGTAAATATTGACAACCCATTATCCGCAACGGAAAGAGAAAGTTGTTACTTTTAAAATATAAAAATTGGCATTCGCTAATGAAATTCTTCCAGTATCTTTAGATACTGACTTTGAAAGACTTTTCATGAATCAAATTCATGATAATAATGTTTAATTATAAATATATTATAACTAGCTTTTTCCCGCTGCTCAGTCTGCATCAAAAAGTAGCCTATGTTTAACCCCGAGTCTTCAACTATAATTATATCAAATTTTATCAAAATCCGTTCAGCGGTTTGGCCGTGAAAGCGTAACAGATAGACAGACTTTCGCATTTATAATATTATATTAGTATGGAAGTATGGATTTAATATATTATAGTATAAGCAAGCAAAGTCCATCGCTGCATGTTTTTGATTATCAAAAAAAATAACACTCAATATGGGTTGATAATGTGTCCATTAGCGTGTTTTCCAAATAAATGATCGTGTCACCGAGTCAAATTGTCCAATAATTATTAAATTTAAAAAAATATTAATAAATACCTTCGAATCACCTCGACTTATGCTCAACTTGTAATATTATACAACTTTGATGATCAAGTAGTCCTGTAAAATAAAAAATACAGCAAGTTGAAATGAATGTGAGAAGGCTCAGTACCAATTATAATGTGGTCTTTATATGACGCAGACCACCAGTCCGCTACCAGGCAACAAAATGCTAGAACAATATCCCACCGCCAATAAGGGAATTAAGTTCCATCCATACATAATTTTTAAAAAACATCTGAAGTCCTTACTTCTACAAAAAACAGAAAATTGGTATTCCAGCACGTTGCCGTAGTGGTCTTTTCTTGTATTCATTATTACCGTAGTGGTCTTTCCTTATATATATTCTGCATTTTGTCACTTATCAACTATCCCCGTAACGCTTTGGTTTTTAGTGTGTACAAACCACGTGATAATATACCATTTTGCACATATACCTACTTTTGAACAGTTAATCCTCTATTTATTTATTTACTCTATTTAGTGTCCGTACCTACTGACTTGGAAATAACTGAAAATCAGTGTTTCTGTACCATCTATGTGCAGAATATTCGCTGAGTTATGGCCATTTTGTCTTGCTGCAGCACATTAGATTACCTTATAATAATATTATTGTGTAAGCTATAGAATGTGTGTAATCCTTTTGTGTAAATTATTTTTGTTTTATGTAATACTATGTCTGTAGCAACAAATAAACATATCTATCTATCTATCAGTTTCCGAATTTGTTACGCATACAGAAAAATGCTTAGACAGTGATCATATTGGTATTTGGCGCTAAAATAACTGTTTATAACACACATATATCATACTAGCTGTTTCCCGCAGCTCCGCCTGCGTCAGAAAGACCCCGGGTCTTCACTATATTCATACCAAATTTCATCAAAATCCGTTCAGCGGTTTAACCGTGAAAGTGTAACAGACAGACAGAAAGAAAGACAGACAGACAGACTTTCACATTTATAATATTAGTATGGAAATATGGATATATTTTTGCGACTGGTTAAGTGTTTTTATTTAATTATGATTCTCTAATTCTTTCTTTAATCTCATTTTTATTGTCTACATGGATTTATATCTGAAATATTTAATATATCTTTGAAATCTCTTCAGTGGTTCCTAAAGTTACCTCCTGCAAAACAAATTTACAAACACTTCCTATTATTAGACATCACTTTCTTTGTCGTCCAAACGTGTTTCCCAGCTTCATTTCTACGCTTTCGTAGTACTATACTGCTGGTTCTTACAATGAAATAACTGGTGTCTGACCTCCATCACACTGTTTACCGATCACGGATATTTTTTCAGACGGAAATGGCCGTCGGTACCAACGGGTTTCGCAGAAGCACCACACAAAATGATAATCCATGCTTCGGAAGGCACGTTACGCCGTTGAACCCGACTGCCATTTGGTGATCGCCAAGGGCCCACGTCCTCGAATAACTCAGACACCAAGTTCCAATGGGTCGATTGACCATGTAACCCACTGGACATAAATGAATTAGGTTAGATTAAAGAATTTATAAACATTTACTTACGGTAACTTGTTGAACTGCCGCTTTCACTAGCCACGGAAACTGTTATGCCGACTGGCGAATCGGTGTTATGCAACACGTTACGATGTTGATATTACGACTCTAAAAGAGGGGGTATCCCACTCGAAGCACAAACATTGAATGGTTCTGTTTAGCTTGAACTTGGTGACTTTGTTTACTCAGAGGATATATGTACTAACGTACTAGAAAATCTACGTAGAACATTTGCATTGTTCCATTTTTGATAATTTATCATTCAAGCCGCTGCAGCGCTGAAACAATTAATTCATCTCAAAACATCATTCAAAAATGCAGCGCTACATTTGCTACAAACGAGTAGGTATTTTTTTCAAAGATGCCTGCATATAGATAATGGCAGGTACGGTACAGAATGGACAATGTAGGTATTTTACCTATTTATTTATTTATTTATTTATTTATTTAAACTTTATTACAAAGAATGTAAATGGCGGACTTAAAGCCGTGGGCTTTTTCTACCAGTCAACCAACAGGTGGTGTTGAGAGATAAAAGTAAGTGCAAAGATTTGATTGTGATTATAATTACTTAATTATACATAAAAAAAAAAGAACAAATAATACATCCAATAATAAATATAATAATAATACATAGACTACATATATATAACATAAACCTACATACTAACTACTTAAATAAATATAATTATATATTCTCTGAAAGCGTGTGAAGATAATGTGCGCGCAGTAAACGTTTAAATGACGCACGGCAGCGGGCTTTACGAATATCGATTGGTAGGGCATTCCAGAGCAGCACGGCTTGAACCGTAAACGAATTCCTGAAAAACCCAGTTCGAAAGGGAGGTATTTGAAGTGTTAGATGTCTACAGGATCGGGACTCCCTCGAACGAATGTTACAGAGAAAAGTGAAATTGGACTTCAAATACATAGGGGTACGAGGGTCAAAAAGTATGGCGAAAAGAGTAGACAGAATGTGAAGATTTCGACGAAAACGGATAGGTAACCAATTTAGTTGAGACCGATAAGACGACACATGATCGTATTTCCTAAGTCCGAAAATAAACCGCAAACAATTGTTCTGGAGTCTGTCCAATTTATTGATGAGGTCGCAGCTCAAGTCAGGGTAGCATACATCCGCGTAATCTAGAATAGGGAAAATTAGAGAGTTAACTAGCATCGTCTTAGTTTTAATAGGGAGAAAGTTTTTTAATTTGTACAAATATCGGAGCGCACCTGTGACCTTCCTGGAAACATCTGTAATTTGCTGATGCCACTGCAAGTTCGAGTCGATTTGAAGCCCTAGGTCTCTGACATGTGACGCAAACAGGATTTCCGAATTATCAAAGTATAAACGCGGTAGTGTACTGTAGTCTATACGCCCCAAGAGCTGAGAACTGCCAGCCAAAATGGCCTGACACTTATTAGGGTTTACAGTGATGCCAAAACGACGTGACCAGTCCCGTATAACCAGCAAATCCCTATTGACCTCATCCACAGCCAAGTTTACACCATCAACTTCTGCCTGTGCATAAAGTTGCAGATCGTCAGCGTACAGGTGATACGATCCCTGAAGTTCTTTGGTCAAAAAATCAATAAAAATGGAAAACAATAGAGGGGATAAAATACCACCTTGCGGAACGCCTGTTTTCAGGTCAAGCCAATTTGAGAAATTTTCACTGTGGCGAACAGACTGCTGGCGCCCGCGAAGATAAGAAGAGAACCAATTCACAGCAGAGGCAGAAACAGAATTGTGGGAAAGAATAGCTAAAAGAATGTCGTGATCTACAGTGTTGAAAGCGTTGGAGAAGTCGACAAGCGCGATAACGGTGATTTTGGTATTATCCATGTTAGCCCTTATGTCGTCGGTTACTTTTATGAGCGCTGTGGCTGTGCTATGTCCAGGACGGAAGCCGGATTGGTAGGGATTCAATAACCCTTGTGAATAAAAGTAAGAGGAGAGTTGCTTATGCACACAAGCTTCGAGAACTTTGGACAATAAGGGTAAAATCGAGATAGGGCGAAAATGACTGGGAACAGAGGGGTTGTTGGTTTTGGGTAAGGGACATATAAAAGCTTTTCGCCAAAGGGAAGGAAACTGTGAACAGTTAAGGGAGAAGTTTATGATGTGGGTCAGAACTGGGATTATTATATCAAGTAGGCATTCAATCATGAACCGATTAATTTGGTCATCACCCATCGCCCTAGTTTTAATGGCCAGGAAGGTCTTTTTTACTTCATCCTCGCTAACAGGTGAAAAATTGAATTCAGGCTGGTCAAGGGCTGGTAGGGATTCAATGCTACGGATTGTGTTCGATTTAGTTTGATGATCCAACTGAGAGGAAGTGCAGAAATGACGATTGATATCATCCAACGTAATCGAAGAAGGAATGTGGGTGTTATTGGATTTGCCAATGCCTAAAGTTTTTAGGAATTTCCAAACATCTGCAGGGGATGACGAAGATATAGTATCATGTATCAATTGGCGTTTAGCGTCTCGCATCATACTATTGCACCGATTTCTCGCAACCTTAAACATAGCCCAATTTTCATTCGACCTCTCCCTCTTGAATTTTCTAAAGGCCCGATCCCTTCGTCTCATGGCCATGCGCACACCTGGAGTTAACCAAGGCGCAGGAGGATGCTTGACTCTGACTTTGCGTATTGGAGCATGCTTATCATATAATTTTAGAACTGTGAACCTATGTGGTTCCGAAATAATAAAAAAAGACAAATTGCTTTTTGTGATTATTTTTATTTCTTTCCTTTAATAATTAAACGATGTCAGTTTAGTTATCTTTTGTCTATTTGACGTGGTGTAAGTTTTTTGGCAAATCTAAGACCATTTTTGTTTGGAGTTTATTAAGATTTATCAGTAACTGGCAATTTATTTTCTATCCATCTTGGTTAAATAACAATCTCTTATTTACAAATCAAACAACATGCATTCAATGGTATATTTTACAATTACGCTGCCTACGCCTATAGTTAATAATTAACTTGTTTTCTAAGTTACTGAAACACATTGAACCCCTCTATTCATAAAACTACTAAACCGATTTTGATGAATACATACATATATGCGGGGAAAAACATTCATGAAATATGGTACTTAAAAAAACAAAATGTACAATTTGAATTTGCACTAGAAGTATCTATATTAATTGGGAACATGTTAGATAAATACAGTTTTCATTATCGGGCTAACTTTGTCTTTAGTACCTAATTAGTTTTCTCTTTTCATCACATAACATTTATATTCACTTAATATTCTCTTGGCATTATATCAGTCAAACTAATCTACCTACGACCTACATTAGAGGGATTTAAAATGGCGCGCGGAAATTGAATTAATCGTATTTACATTTAAAACAGAGAAATTAGATTACTTACCTATGAAAAATTATTCCTTTGCACTTTGCCGTGTTCCTTGAATTATTGCTACAATACCTCAACACACACCAAGGCATTTTTTAAAGATTTTCACGGTGTTTTTGATTTTTAATTGTCGGAAGCACAAGGCCCGAAACAACTAGCAAGCGACTAAGTGAGTTGCGGCGCATGTACCGCAGTTGATCGGGACGAAGTAAGGACGTGCGGTGTCTTCTCTAGTACGTTAGTACATATATATCGATGGTGTCGGAAGATGTCGTGAACGCCGATTCTAGCGCTTTTAAAAATTGTTAAAATGTCTATTGACTGCACTTTATTAAAATACTTATCTTCAAACAATAGGCTAGTTTCCAGGGCCAAAAGACTAACATTATAATTAGTCCGGGGGACCAAAATATATTAGTGACGTATTTTTTCTTTTGTCAATTGAGCGATAAATTATAAACGCATAAAAGTTTAGGAGTGACGTCACATATTGCGAAAAAGTGTAGCACACTGTGACGTCACACTGAACTTTAACGCGCCATACCATATCTTTACCATTCTTTGTTTAATTTTTAAAAGCCAAAATATGTCTCCAATATTTTTTGATTATCTAACTGACGGACTAATTATATTTATTTAGGAAACTAGCCTATTGAAGTCCAAAAGTGAAAAGTGCTAACCAGAAAAAAAGGTGAGTTACTCTGGTAGATGTTGTCCAACTAATTCTTACAATGGCGCCAAAACTGTAACAGCTTACAAATATTAATTCTAAAAAGTATCGGAGAATATTATTTTTGAACTGAAATAAAATCAAGTACACTGCATAAACAGCTATGGTGCCTTAAAAGATCATTAGCAACAATAGTCATCTATGATCTTTAGTGCCTAATACCTACTATTATCTATTCTGTGACATGAGTCATGATGTATGTAGGGCGCATGGAGTAATTAAAAAGAGGAGACGCCGTAATAAGCGTTTTGTAAGAAAGCGTTTGTGAGGCTACACGGGGCGGAAGGCAGACGTGCGGGTTGCTTGGTTTCGGCCGTGGCTCCAATCATGAAGCACGAGCAATGACAAGCTCCGCCCACTTATATGACGGCGAGGCGCCAATGATCACATCACTGCGCCATTTCAAACGGCATCTCCTCTTTGTAATTACTCCATGCTCGGGCGTTATATCCAGCACAGATGAAACACATTGGTCTATTAGTGTAATAACTCGTTGGTGGCAACCAAGTTATTAAAGTTTAGTTATTAAAGGGGATTTCCATCGTCATGATTTCAGCTGCTATTCCACTGCTGAACATAATATGTTCAGCATAATTATATTAGCCTTTCTCGTAATTAGTCTGTAAGATTTCCAAAAATAAATAAATCAATTAAGGTAAATCCCTTACCTTATTAATTTTCAATTTTACTCAAAGCGGCCAACATTTATAAAATGGTTTATATGGAGCCCTAACTATAATATTTTTCCCAAAGAGCATTCATAGAAGTCACTATACTACTAGTATATCGTGGTAGAGACTTATTTTCCCCATGGTAATAAGTACCAACCGGATGACATTTTCACGTCAACGTCAAAAAAAAGAAGAAAAGTCGCACACCAATTGACAAAAATGTCCGTCACGATACC
Source organism: Euzophera pinguis (assembly GCA_947363495.1). NCBI lineage: Eukaryota > Metazoa > Arthropoda > Insecta > Lepidoptera > Pyralidae > Euzophera > Euzophera pinguis. The sequence continues at coordinate 571,182 of OX376154.1, forward strand.
GTCTGAGAAAATTAGACTAATATTTTAGAAATTACTAATTTCCTTAATTTTTTACTCTAATACTACAAAATTTGATTTTTATATCAATATATTGTGGTAAGTACATAACTGTCACTTATTTAAGAAACACTTTACACAATTCACACCGATTCGTCTCATCTTTTATAATGAAGGAATGGAATCCGGATTTTGATCCCTGTTTTTTTAACGACCATCAGATAAAAATCAAAAATTCAATCATTTGCCAAAATAAAGTAGGGTAAGATATTTATAAATATATGTAGCATAATGCATTTGACCTCGTGGTAAGGCATGAGAATGTCATCTAAATAAGGCTTAATCACGAAGCACGAAATCATGTTTATTATCCGACAATTAAGTCAAGTTGGCAGGTAAGTGCCTTAACCACATAGGCAGAAGAAGATAAAAGAATAAATATACTAGAACAAAACACACAGACTGAGGTTACCCCAAAGTAAGTTCAAGACTTGTGTTATCAACGATATTATATTTTATAATAAATAATATAAACATTCAAGACACAAATTATACTAATGTAACAGCAGCAAAGACGACGAAGTGTTTGAATATTTTCTTCTCAAATCTTCAACATGTTCTCAGTCAAAAACTGCATTCATGCCATGGCGAAGACGTTACGGAACAACACTGGAGAGGTCTTGATATCAGCTCTTAAAAATCTTATGAAAAACACCGGCTGGACAGCAAGAACTATAATCAAATTCATCAAGTTGGAATATCGAGTCACAGATCCGAAGCTTAGCAAGAAGATTTCAAGGTAAAAGATGACATTTTAAAAGAAATTTGTAACTAAAGGGAACTCTTTTCCAATTCGGTTTTATAAAGTCACCATCCTCAGCTAACGTATGATAAGAATAAGTCTTAATCGGGTAATTAAGCCAGCAATTATCAACCTAACTGGAAACAACTAAACAAAGTAGACGTCCATTGGAAACCGATTGATCTTTGAATTATCAGACAAACGCCCTTACACCAAGGAAAGATGATTTAACATAAGAGTAGTGACATGACAGAGTTTTCGGCTGCCATAAAGCATATTTGAGTTAACCATTCAGCAATAGCAGCTTTAGCAATGGGACTCATATTATTCGATGAAAGGTTTTTTAAGATTATCAAAATCATGCCATCCACTATTTAGTGGACAATGCTTTTGCATTGTTTAAACATATCGATTGTCCAACTGACCGATTAAAAGCCGCTCCCATGCAGACCCTTCATACCACTGAAGACAATTGGTAGCACCAAATGGTAGCTGAGACCAACGGCTTCACAGGCCTTCAGACGCACGAAATCATCATTATTATCAGACAATCGCGTGATTTAAACAGCTTAACTTTTTTTATTATTATTGCAGAGCTCTCAAAAGAGGCGTCAAGCTAGGTCTTCTACAGGTAAAAAGTGGACGGTACCGCCTAAATGAGATGTCAGGTTTGGCCCGACAAGTGAGCATGCGACAACTGCGGATGCGGCGACGCGACTGTCCCGGCCGGCAACGATCCAAACCAACAGCATTGCGTATTAGAAGCCGTACTCCATCAACCATTTGTTGATTAAATTTTGGAATTTTATAGTGTTTTTCTAATTTTATGTTTAGTCTAATCAATTGCCGTGTTAAATTATCTTTCATTGCTTTTTATACTCCTCTTCAACCCATTGTCTCTTATACCAACAGTATATCGATTCAATACAGAATTAGTTTGTCTGTTTTGGTCTCTGGGTGTAAAAGTTGCATTACTTACAGCCAATGATCGTTCCTTTCTCTATATACAGCCGTCGTCTCTTTTTCAAGCGGGCCCTCCTTGCCCATTTCAAGATTCAAGATTCCAAAGTGGTTCCAAGTAAAGCGACCCTTTACCAGGCCAAATTTATAGGACCTCTATCTGAATCCAAACATCTAATTAGGTACTTAGTAAAGTGTCCGGAAGGAGATCGACGTTATGTTTACATCTCTCGCTCTCTCTCTCTGTAATTCGTTCCCTCATTAGGATCGCGGCCCCGACGAACAACTTTTTGAAAAAGTTCTCGCCACTTGTCTTGGACTGCTGTCACCACTGATGTATCCAGTTGGCCCTTTATCTGGTCCGACCACCGTAATGGGCTTTTCACTCGGTCTTTCTTCCACTTTTCCTGTTTATTTTAAGTAAAATTCAAGTTTATTTTTCTACAGATTTTCTTATTTACCTTAGGTGCATAGTGAGCCATACGCTACGTTGTGCATAGAACCGGAATTTCATAACGAGGTATCCCGTGTGCCTGGGAGATATCAATGCTTTCATTAAATACCAAGAGTACAGAAAAACAACTTTGCAGATCTTATTTCTACAGGCAGTTATTTCATGTCCAGAAAAAACGACTTTATCTAAACGATAAATTAATTTGTTTATTTGTACAATTTTTGTAATTTTGTAATAATATTGATTGTGAAATTTTAATAAACAAGACAGCCTGCTAACACGTCCAGGGCCTAAACATGATCGCTCCGTAGCAATTGGACAGATTCGATTACGACTAGGATTGAATGCGATGTCTTATTTTTTCTCTTCTTGGAGTTCAGTTCCAATAGTTCTGTAAGCTGTTGGCCTCAGTTAGAAACCATAGCAAGGCATAAAAAATACGGTACTTAGGTGGCTATTTAGGACGCTAAAATTCTCGTGTCCTCTCGTTTCACCATTGATGAAGGAAAAACTGCGAATGATATTATCCTGTGTCGTTTTTGTTCCAAATTAAAGGGAAGTAAAACATAGTATCGTGTATCATATACGACTAGTATACGTTTTTATCGATCATATTTTAATTTTTTACTGCGGTATCGACTGTGGCGGAAGTTAAATCGGGAAACAGCTAGTTATTTGAAATATATAACCGCTTCTCAAAACTTTTTCGATCACATTCTAAAATTGAATATTCAAGCATGTTTTAAGGTTGTACTTCTGTGTCTTTATTGTTTTTAGAACTTCAGGGAATTGCTGAAGAGACTTCATTAGGTGATTTCATGTGTGACTCGAACTGATATGAAATATATTCAATAAGTTCATGAACGTTGCTCTAGCAACCCTAGTATGGCATGTAACACTAAGTTTAAAATGACTCGTGTGTCGAATGAAAATCCTTAATCGAACGACAATCATTCGACCCACCCATTTCCAGTGAGTCATACATTTCAAAAGTAGCACTCCCGACTCGCATTTTGATCTTATTATTTGCAAATGGTGTATTGTAGCAAAGGCAAATGCAAAAATGGAGGCTGTTAATACATTTTACGACTTCGTGGTCGGCTTCGTGGATTTTGATTTGCATTTATGATTAGTTTTATCTTGAGCTCCTTTTTACTTCAAAGGACAGGTTAAGTTAACTGTTTGCCAGTTAACAGTTGCTGAAATATATTCTTAAAATATCCTTCTGGATCACAATCATAATGTTAAATTTGCAAAATATTGGATTCTTAAGAGAATTCGAAAATGTTGGTCGTACTCCATGCTTGTTTTTCCCAGTGGCGATCAGCTTACGCTTCGGAGCCTACGCTACGCTGAAATCATGGCCCTTGATTTAACGACACTGGTCACAATGGAGCGACTGTCGGCTTACCTTCGTAAACCTTTTTATAGAGAAATCAATGTTAACCCGTGGTGTGTTAGTGGCCAACATTGGCAAATTTTTCAGGTTGTCTGAAGAAATCTGACACAACCTAACCAATATCGTCTATCTATGACAGCCAGGGTTAACGACTAAACTTGCCTTCGGAAGCACGGAGGAGCTAGAGATAGAAAAAAATAATACAATTAATGGCGATCAATCCAATACGGGTCAAGTCTCGCCATCGCTTGTCACGCGCTTTTGCTATGTATACTTACGTGCGACACGCTCTGGTATCGAGCTCCTGTCTTCTTTGAAAATCATTAAATTTTATACCACCCTTAAAAGATGTTGAGGGTACATTTTTTAGAAGATACATTTTGGCTCCAAAATGAACGAATCTGCGACGTATCATAATCAAAAATCAAAATCCTTTTTTTTTAAAGAACAAATAGACAGACATAAATATAGGCTTACATACGTACACGTCATAATCATAACACTCCTATTTTGGTCGGTAATAATGGTGTACTGTCTGTTACCTGTGTTTCCCAAATTGGCAGCAGCCGGGGATCGATTTTCGCTTTAAATTCACGTGTTAAATTCATCAATCTATTTATTTATTTAAGTTTATTATGAAAACCACCAGCGTTACATATGTATAAATTTACAATTATAAACTTATTCTAAAATAAAGCCAATAAAAGGTTTCCCTGTCTATGACACTTAATTAACTTTAAATTTATAATTAACAGTAAATGACCTATTAACAGTAAATGAGTACATTTGCCAAATTAGGACCCGCTACACAACCAACCATCCTACCATATTACTTAAATATTCAAAGTTTAAAATATTTAAAGATACATCGATTACCCAAAGCTTAGTCACTTTAGGCAATCAATGCAGGTTCAAACTTCAATCTTACAATATCAAACGTCAAAAAATGCTTGGTACTACAGCCACATAAAACCAAAATATATAAAAAAAAAAAAAAACCTAATTGGACTTAAGAGCCTTCACAATTTGGTGTTTGAATTGAGCCCTGGAACTAGTAAAGGGATCAATCATGTCGAAACTAGTGTTATATGTTTGAACAATTCGCGTAGTAATCATACTTTGAGCATTATTTGTCTTACTTGAGGGTACATGGAACAAGGCGGTATGGCGCGTGCGTCTTGTTGGTGTGCGGTAAGAAATCTTCGATACCAAATCGGGACAGTCCAGTCTACCATTGACTATGTCATACAATATACACATGTCTGCAAGGATACGACGCTTTTCCAGTGTCATCATATCGTGTGCTGAGCAACTGTCCCTGTAAGATTCAAAAGGTCTATGTGCACGATAATTTAGATGGTTGATAAATGTTTTTTGGACACGTTCTAACTGATTTATATAAATATTATATAGAGGAGACCATTTTGAACTTGCGTATTCCAAAATGCTTCTCACGTACGAGTATACTATCTTAATGGAATTTAATTGGCTAGTAAACTTTTTCATGAAAATGTCTAATTCGTAAACCATTTCGAGGAATAGGCTTGGGGAACAGATTACATTAATCAGATCTTTAGATAAGCAAGTATTTTTTAAGAAAATCACAGAAAACCCAATGACTTTCATTTTTTAGCAAGGTTGACGTATGACGTAGCCGGATAACTTCCGGCTATTCACATTAAATTTTTTAAGTTGGCAGCACAGCGTAGTGAATAAATATTTTTTGTTTGGTAGCGCTAACTAAGCGCTTCACGTACTTGTCACCCATGTCAAATGTCATCTCTGTTCAAGTAAACATAACCTAATTACATTCATTCATACATTATAATGAAGAAGCGGTGTCCAATTATTGAAAAATCAGATGTAAACGGATGAAGAGACTGCAGTAAAGTCCAATAAACAGGCCAATATGCAATAGATACGAGAAATGGGGTACCTAAATATTTGGCGATTGTAAACAAACAAGAAACCAACTCGCGGCTCGCGGTCCATCTTGACTTTGACATTTGACACTGACATATATATTTTTTAATACCTTAGTAATTTTTGCTTTCTTGCAGTTCGAAATGGCCATTATAGCTGCGTGACGTCATCACTATAAAATCTTTAAAATTAAATAACAAAATAAATATAATTTTAAGAATTTTTTCGTTTAAATTGTAATGTTTTCTTATGTTTTCGCGATTGTTATTCATTAAATTAAACTATTTTAATACGGTTTTATCGCGTTTATTACTTATTTATTTACACCTGACGTTTCAAACACTTTACAGCGTTCATGGTCGCAGGCAGACTAAGTTAACATTTGTCTTTGATGTCATAAGATTACAAAACTACCGCCTGAAATTTTATTGGGAACTATTCCGATTAATTCATTTAAATTCCATTAATAGTAAAATTAAATTCACTATGAAAATAGTTTAATTTAATGTTTAAATTGTAATTCCGAAATAGTCTATTCTATCAATAAAATATATAATATACACAATTTATTTTTTAGTTGACTAGCCAAGGTGTACAAATTCTCAATACGAAACCAAGATTTTTAAATGCTTTACTTTTGATATAATCTATGTGGTCTGATGGTTTCATCTTATCGTCAAAGTGTACTCCCAGGTCTTTTACAACTTTAGTCCTATCAATAGTTACTCCGTTTAGGTTATATTCAAAGATGATGGGTCTTGGTTTACGCGTAAAAGTTATACATTGACATTTCTTAACATTAACTGATAATTTATTTTTAGTATAGTATTCCTGAAGACGGTCGAGATCATTTTGCATTAATTGACAATTAGAAGATGAAGTGATTTTACAATATTTTTTTTTATCATCAGCGTACATAAGATATTTTGAAGACTCAAAACAAGTTCCAATATCATACAGATGGGCATTGAAGAAAAGCGGACCGAGATGCGACTCAAAAGTGATTTATTCTTATTAGTCAGGGAGTCGACTTTAACTTTGAGCTCATCGCACTGATCACTATTGAACTGGATAGAAGTCTGCAACGATGCCACCAGCTTCTTTGTTTCACTATTATCTTTATTTAGTTCCTGAACAGATTCACGTATTTTCGATTGTTCTTGACCAACCTCCGTTCGCAACTCCTGAAATCCAGTATCGAGATGAGTCTTTAATTGTTGGATATCCTGTTGTATCTCTGTTTTCCAACTCTTCATATCATCGGTAAACTTCCGAAACAAATCGTGAAAGTCGTAGCCGTGTCTACGCTTCCGATGTGTTATACAGTAGTGAGATCTGATTCCGAATTAAATTTATTTTCTGGAGATCGTAACATCCTTGAATATTATTTTATACGTTAAAGGATTATCGCACAATTTTGATCTTAAGTACGGTGTCCAAAAGGTCAAATTTAGTTTACACGTTACTCACCAATGCGTCGACTTAGTCGGGGGAAGTAAAACGCGTCCCGCACGCACCGAACGATCGCGACAAATCTGAACAGACAGACAGACAGACTTTCGCATTTATAATATTAGTATGGGAGTATGGATATTAGTATGGAAGTATTGATATAAAAATCTATTGCTGTTCGTTAGTCTCGCTAAAACTCGAGAAGGGCTGGACCGATTTGGCTATTTATGGTTTTGAATTATTTGAGGAAGTAGTCCAGGGAAGGTTTAAAAGGTAAGGTAAAGTTTGCCGGGTCAGCTAGTTTGGAAATAAAATAATATCACATGACAAAAAAAAACTTTACAAAGCATACTTTGTTTAGTTGTTTCCAGTTTGGTTAGGACTTTGCAGGCTTGAATCACCTGATTGACTGATTATCTGATAAAAAAAAATGATTCCGTGCTTCGGAAGTCACGTTAAGCCGTTGGTCCCGGCTGCCATTTGGTAGTCGTTAAAGAAACTACGTCAGAGGCCGAGAGGCGATTCCGAACAACTCTGACACCAGGGTGTACGTGGTCGATAGACAATGTATCCTACACGAAATGATGATGATGATCACATGACACAATTAAGCTCCCGAAATTATCAGACCAATATACGTAATTTTCCCACAAAATAATTATTTAATATTCAAACTGTTCCTGGAAATTATAATCTGTGTATTAACATCATTTTAATAGCACTTTATCAGCTTTCAGCTTGTTCAATCTGTGGAGGCTGTCAAAGCTGTAGCTTTGAGCTTTTCCAGGAAACAATATGTGTAAGTGAACGGTTCAAAGAGCAAAAAAATGCTAGAGAGCCGCATTCACCCTAAACTCTCTAATCTAGTTTCTCCTTTTCCACCTTGTCCCACTTTGTTACGAGTATGTGGGGTCGGCACTTTTCTCAATCTTTTGCCATTTTCTTCTGAACAGCCTTTCTAGTCATGTTCTCTGTGATACAATCCAACCATCTCTTTTTCGGTCTTCCCCTATCTCTTGCTCCCGCAACCTTTAAATTACCTAATCTAGGTTAATAACCTTAAATCTCACGGTAACAAAACTTTTTTTTGGGTTTTTGGGTATAAACATAACATTCAGAAACGAACATTCATATCCATGTGCATTTTCGATGGGTATGAAAAGAAAGTAATGCTACAAACTAAGTTTGTTCTCAATAGACTTACAAAATCCTAAAAAAAAAGCCCTTTATTTCAGTTGTACCATTGATGGTACAAGTGATGCAACATTGTATCCTTAAATTCCCCCCTCAGATTTTTTAAATGTTTGTTACCGCGTAACTCAGTGATGTCAGTGTAAGATAGATAAAAATCCACGTCCATCAATCCACGTTAATCCAATCAATCCTAAAAAGATAATTTTTCATCATGATCTGGACGGAGAATGAACCCGGGACCTCTTGAATGAGGACCTCCTGCTGACAAAATGTAATTTTTGTACCGGAAGTTAATGTACATAAACTCTATACTCTTTAACTTGTGATTCTGTGGTGCATTTTGCTATAAATTCCTGCCATACCTGGTTCCAAAAATGGTATGGCAGGCAACAAATATTTACAAAGGTAAAGGTAACGCCATATTTAATGGCAAAACATAGCGTTCCCTATTATCTGTAACAACTGCATATTCATGTATACCTATGTTGCACAAATACATTATTTGATTTGATTTAATTTAAAGGAAAGTAATTAAGTAAAGAGTAAATATTCAGCATTTTAGTTTCTTCTTACTAACTTTACTTCGATGTTGCAGTTTTCTATTTGGTATTTTATTCCTGTCGGTCGTCCCAGGTACCGCTGGAGAGTTAAAAAGTTGAAACTTTGGGCCCGACCACCCCATTCCAATTTAATCGAATATTGCACTTAAATTTCTTAACAGAATCTCGTTTTATCATCCCGCGCTCCGAAGGGCCCAAACTCGCAACATTGACCCAGTAACCAAAAACGTATCGATTTGGTAATCGCGCAAAATTTCACGAGACCAAAGCGAAAATAACAAATGATAATGATGGAAAAAAAAACATTATCACCGCTTTTAGATGCCGAATGTAACAAATTTGGCATTGACAAATAATAACTATAAATCTTACGAATTACTATTACAAACAAATCCCTGCCCGGGCCCGTATCAGGATAAAAGGACGAAAAAAGAGAAAGCCATATGCGGGCTCTCTGTCTTTTATTAGTCTATGCGCTAGGACGCGTGCGGGGGCGCCTCCGCGTGCGGGGAGTGAGGGGTACGAGCAAGTCAGTGTAAGTAACCCGAGCACCGCGGGAGGACGCGCGCGTCGTGTCGGCGAAAATTCGATCGGAGTCACATGTAACGCGATGGATGTCCTGCCAAGCGGCAACTTATTCCGCGAACTGCAGGACGTCACCGACACTGGATACTTCGAGTACAAGGTGTCGCTGGAAGATAACTGGCAACAGGTTAGTGCTAAGCGAACAGCATGCTGGCAATTCGAGCGTATTAAGTATTGTTTAAAATTTTCTGTCAGTGGATCGACCGCGCGCTTGCGTGCGGCGACGCGGTCGATTTTCAATCTTAGCCAAAACGCTGACTTAGTCCTGTGACTGTGACTATACGCTGAGCGTAAAATATTTACCCGCTATGCTTACGCCACAACTAAAAATAACCAATGTTAAGAGCCGGAGTTTATTGGTATCGTAACAGACATAAACGCGTCGGTTACCTAGCACAAACAAGTACCGGTATAACTATTTGTGCTCGGAAGACTCGGAACCCCGTTTGAATCCTATTGGATTGCTCTGGCGTATCTTATCTTGGCGATAATGCATGTCTTGGACTTGTTTTATTTCGACTTTCAAACAACCTGGCCAATCTATGCGAAATATTATGTCCAATCGTTCTAATGAATATATTTGTTTGATTTTTCGCTATAATTTTTGAACTATGTAATATAACCAGTTGCCATATTTTAGAAAATGTTAAGAACTAACAAGTTTTATATATGAAAAAGTTATAAAGGATAATGTTAAAATTAAAACGTTAAAAATTCAAATTTCAATGCTCGACATTTCATACGGAGAATTGATTGGAAGAATTTTTGAATCAGAAGTGCTGTAATCACGACGCTTCTGATTGGATAATGTGGAGTTATGATAAATTCTTATACAACCAAAAAATATGATGTTCAAAATACTAATGAGCTAGCCTATCTGAGAGGATAAAACAATGCTAAATTGTTCATTGTATATCGTATTGGCCGCTAGGCATGGTATGCCATACAATGCAAACGGCATAATGAGTCATGCTAAATATCCTGTAACGGCGGCCATGTTTAAATACAATTTGTAAACAAGTGATTCAATGTGTTATCGCACCAAACATGTTAACTTTAAAAACTCTTTTTTTTTTAGATTTAAATAAAGTTACTTTTGCAAACATTTTCCCTACTTTTATTTCTGTTTTTACAAAGTAAATTTGTTAAAAAGGAAAAAGTAAGCAATGTGTTGTATCAATAAATAAAGGAATTTAAAAATTATAAGGGAGAATGGAACAAACTCCACTGACACTAATATTAATTTATTTTTTATTCTTCTATGAACATTTTGAAGCAATGCTTGAAATAATCTAGCTATATTTTGGAAACACTTATCTTTAACGTCGTCGTCATCGACAGTTTTTTTCTGTTTTATTGCTTTATTTTAAGTTTTTCCGTTTATTTATGGTGCAAGAAGAAATTTCTTCTTGGCTTGTCGATGCTTTTCCAATCAAATTCTTAAAAAAGGTCTCTTTCAAGCCCCTATATTTCATCTTCTTTGTTAACTAGTTCAGTCCTACAACTAACCATTTTTACTTATTTTGTCCAATTTCTTGCTTTCAACTGATGATTTCTATCTCGGCAATCTTCCAATGCAATGAGCAAGAACTTACGAATTTTAAAAAAGTAACATACAGAGATTTGTGAAGAAGACTTAGTGGTGACAAATTTTATTACAAGCTCAAAGTTTGCTTATATATTTATCATTTAATATCTTAAGAAATACGGAAGCATATTATATTTAAGTTTTATTTTCTTATTTAACGTCCGATCTCTGAAAACAATCTTATAAGATTTGATTAAATCACACACGAACCATAATCGGAAATAAAACATTTAACGAGCAAATTTATTTCATTAGAAATTGGAATGTCGTTATCAGTAGTGTATAAGATAAAATACTATAAACAGACGTCGAATAAAATCGTTTAGATATGACTAAAATATCCAAGCGTAGTGGAGTCATTAATTCTTAGAAAGTATATGATACATCTAGCACTGAGTACAATTTTTTGACTGTTTGTGTGACTGTTTTACAAAGAAATTTCTTTAGATATAATATTAAATTAAGGATCGACAATGATCAGTTCCAATTCCATCAAATGTGCAATCTGTTGAAATTACTCTGAGAAATCTGTGAAATGATCGAATTCATTTGTTTGAGAATTTTGATCTGGAGCTCTAATTACAAGCAAGAATCGACAACTTCGACCGAAATTGAGCTTTACGCTATTTGTTTCAGTGCTGAAGTTGCCTTGATCATTGTACCTCGGAAGTTAGTTAGTGGATATCTGTCCAAAATCTCCAACAATGCTCACCTGCCAAAAGACGAAACATACTAACTTGTTCGTTATGGCAGGCTTTGTCAAACTAAATCAAGTAATTCGGTATTTCTTGTGGATGCTGCATATTAGTTGTTTGGTCCCCTAAGGACGGACGGAAGAGATTGCACTAGCGTTTGTATTCATTTTGCTTAAATCCAATTCAATTAAGTGCTTATTATGTTTCAAAATGATGCTTTAAAGTGTTATTTATTTCAATACGGTACCTAAGTATTAAATTTATGTATCTGAAATTAAAAGACAATCATTCTTGCTTCCTGTACGACCAACCTTAATGGGTCTTGGACTCTTCCACTTCTCACCCTTCCTTGCCTTTTTTCCAGTTTCTTAATTTGCCATTTTTACCATTTTTCCTCATGATGTTCTTGTAATCTTTCACCACATCACCCATCCACATACCAATCATTTTTTTCTTGACCTACGTTTTGTTTCTATTAGCATGTCCATTTCACCATTGGAAGTTCTGTCATTCAGCAAATGCTCAATATGTTCTACCAATGTCAATAACTTAGATTTGTAGAATCTGTGAATTATTAGCTACAGTGCATCTAGATCGTAGTTCATTCATGATCTATTCGTAACTTACGGTGGTCTAACTAGATCTGCAATTCTTTACAGTATTTTTATAACATGTATGATTAATTGAGGAAGGAAAATTCCTGGCGTTCGGTCGGAATCAACGGAATAGTTCGGATATATCCGTTACTATATAGACTTGTACTGTCAGTAATTAAAAAATAATGTCGTGTAATTTTATACTTAACCCCTTATACATCAAAACCAATCTATCTTTCTTCTTTATTTGATGTGAAAGAACGTGACAAAACATATTTTAAGTTAACTTATCGAAAGTTATTTGAATAATATGAAAAAAATATATATAAATATTTGCCCTATTATATGCAACATGTGATGACGAAATAAATCATCTTTATAAAATAGCTGAGTGCAAATGAATTGGAAAGAGATGGGGTACTTTAATTAACCCAGAAGTAAAAGTTAATAAAATATACTGATCATTGTAATCATTCAATCAAAATTTTTACAGTCTATGTAAAATTAGACCTTTTTTAATGAAAAATATAGCTGAAACCGAGCAAAATTTTTCGATCACCCTTACAAATGTAGTGATCTGCCGTCCTGATTTTGATTGAACATGAGTTGAGGCCAAAATATTTTGATCTTGAGTCAACTAATTTGAACTTTAAACAAACAAATATGTAATTGTTTTGGGTAAAATTATTTGTCAAAAAGGTTCATAAAACATTGTGATGAAAAAAATTACATTAGAATAGTATTTGTTGATTTTCCTCAATGTATTGTTTAAATTAATTTGTGAATGTTAATTTGTTTCACATTTCAAATTTGTTTGTAAAATATAAGTGACATCAAGTTAAGTGACTTCCGATTCATGAATAGACCATCCTCTTTTTCCCCACTACCCAACTTATTGCTCAACTCAGTTGCGCAAGTTGAGAAATCGTTTGTTTCATGTGCAATTGCTATTGACTGCGTTATTTGCGAATTAAAACTTTATTTATCACTTATTTGTGTATTGCTGTGCTCATTCATTCATATCGAGTAGGTTACATGCTCAGACCACTCTTTACAGAGGTTATCAAAACCGCCTTTCGGCTTCTGACGTGGTTCCTTTAACGACTTATAGATTGCAGCCAGAAACAACGGCCTAACGTACTTTCCAAAACACTGAAACATCTTTATTTACAGACAATCAGGCGATTGAAGCCTGCAATGTTCTAACCAAACTGGAAACAACTAAACAAAGTTTTACATGTTTCCCGAGTTTTAGTACACCGCAAACGTTTGCGATAATTATAAAGTAAAATTAAAGTTTTAGCACTTTTGTTATAATTACCCAGTGACAATATTGTCGACGTTTTTAAACCAAAATATGGAATTTTTATACAAAATACAAAGAGAAGGTAACAAGCGCTTCCCCGCGTTTCGGATAGAAGGACGAGACCTGTTTACTCTTTTACAAAATGCAAAGTAATGCAAACACTATTTATAAATTCTTCATGACAAAAAATTTCGCATACATTGTGTAAATTTCCATGATGAAAAATCGAATTTCTCACTTAAAGAAGTCGTCGTTCCAGCCGCAGTTAATCCACTGCTGGACTTAGGCCTACTCAAATTGAGGGGGTGTTGCCATACTCGCCACGCTGGGCAAGCGGGTTGGCGAGCGCAGTTTCAACGGCTTATTGTACTTCTGATGCTGCTGCCCATCCGAAGTATTCTTAAGCTAGCGAATAGTGGGATGTGTGGTAGGAAGGATTAAGTGAAATTAATTTGAAAATAACCTACAAAACTGATAACGTTTCGTTTGACGGAAAAATAATTATGATAGCGATTCAATAAGTTTAGTCTGATTTTCATTAGTGCACTTCATTGGTTGTTTTGCTTAGTTATTGATGTATTAATGGTATCTTGGTGTTATTGTGTTGTGACATATTGCTGAAAATGTAGGGGGGGGGGGGGAGAGGGATATATTGGGAAAACACGTAGTTCAGTAACATTACCATTTATCTGGAATCGTCATTTAAAAATGATACATTGGACTCTGAAACATGGATATGAAAACACGCTCAAAATAAAGGAAGATACGGAAAGTTAATTACGCTAGGTTATGGTCATTGAAGTTTTGTTTTTAGAGTTCCGTACCCAAAGGGTAAAACGGGACACCATTACTAAGACTTCGCTGTCCGTCTGTCACCAGGCTGTTGTATCTCGTAAACCTTGATATAGATAGTTGAAATTTTCATAGATTAAGCATGTCTGTTGCCGCTATAACAACAAATACTAAAAAAAAAGTTGTATGTGGACAGGAAACCGAAAGCAAATTATTGATAAAAAAAATAAGTATTTTTTTTATTAATTCTTTATTTAACGTTAATCCGATCGATCGAACTAAATAGTAGTTAGTTAGAGGTAGGTTTTTAAATTTGGATATCGTTTAGTATGTATGCATAGCAGTTTTATTCGATTGATTTACAGAAAGTGCTTGCATTAACTTATCAATTCAAGGCATAGGATAATTTTCTGTAATTCTCACGAGAACAAAGTTATTCACAACTCATCGATTTCGAGTTACTGAGCTAGAATTTCATAGCCTGCATTCCGGTAGAATTGTAACATTTAACACGGATTTCCAGTCAAGCGGTACGGAAGAGAAAAAAAGGCCGGTCAGGATTGAGCTGCATTCGCAACAAATAGGTTCCGTATACACAATGAACTTGCTTATTCGTAATTGTAAGCTAAACTAAAAAATGCTGATCGTATGTTTATTAATTTTATATGATTTCACTAATTATGTTCCCTTTTCGATTGTTTTCTTTTTTCAATTAAAATTAGTTTAACTTTAGTTGCAAATAAATAAGTAATAAACGGGATGAAAACCGTATTAAAATAGTTTAATTTAATGTGTAACAATTAAGAAGACATTAAGAAATTAAAAGTAGTTTATTTGCACTAAATAAAGTATTTTAGGGTCCAACCTTTATTGTGGCTCGAAAGGTGAGTAGGACTACCGAAATGGTTGAAATCAAAGAGTGTAGGCTTTTGTAGGTCATGCATATCTTCATGCATGTTCTATCTGTGTGGCAAAAAATGACACGTGGTTAGCCCATAGAGACGCAACTTCAACTTTCTATAAGCTAAGCTACTAAAAACAAGATAAATAGATGGTAATATATGGATAAACAAATTAAAATGGTTTTCCATTCATTTGTGCACTTTACCTTGCCATTAGATACCTAACAAAGTGATTTATTTATTTGTTACAAGGTTTTATCCTATTTAGGTACGGAACTCTAAAATTATTAATGTGCCGTACGTGAGGCTGTCGGTGTTCTTTATTGAGTGTTTAGCGTAAACTTGACCAACTAGTGTCTGGCACTGACGTCACTAATTAGTAATTACTTCCAATGAAAACATGGACATAATTTTGAGTGTTGCAATCCATACTTTCATACTATCCGTAACTACTATTATTAATTTCTCTCTATTCATTTATCTGTTACGGTTAAACAGTTAAACCGATTTTGATCAAATTGGGTATGGATAGAGTTGAAGGACCCGACGTCTTTAATTAAACTATTTTAATACGGTTTTAATTTAATGAATAACAATCGCGAAAACATAAGAAATCACTATTTTTTAAAAAAACTTTAAATTAATCCTCAATGTATTGCAAGCTGTTAAAAAAGTAGCTTATGTTTGACTCCGGATCTTCAACTGTATTCATACCAAATTTCATCAACTCCGTTCAGTGGTTTGGTCGTGAAAGCGCAACACACAGACAGATTTTCGTACTTATAATATTCAGTATGTGAGTATAAATGTACTATGAAAATGGCAAATCCTTCATACAGAGACCACTAAATCAATAATTTAATAACCCAAATCATAACCCCGACTTCACACTCAGATCCAAATTTAGATTTTACAGCTACATACGAGTAATCAGTGAATTTGTGTTATTTGCATACCAAGGCAAGTTGTGTTTATGTGTCTATCGCTCAAACTAGGTTAGAGCTCTTTAATTTCTCTAAAAAATCGAGATCCCTATTTTTAAAATGTATGACATATGTGTCGAATAAAAGTTGTACGATATTGAACAAAAATCGTGTAGCCGATTGTGCGTAAAAAAAATTCCAAAAATAGCAATTCTTTTTTGGTTGCGAATATTTTCAAACAAGCCTACTCCATTACTTGATACTAGAAGATCATTGTGATACTGATTGAGTCTAGTTTAAGAGCGCCATTTTTGAAAAGTATGAGTCACGGAATATTGGTAAAACATTTTTTTTTTATTAATTGTAATGATTTTAATAAGCTTGCAATTGAAATATTCACTACTAAAATATTGTTTACCGTAGCTTATGAACGCCGGAGATGTCACGAGCGCGTTCCCGACTGAAGGAAATTTTTACGCCCTTTTTGAAGGCTCCCATGTTATAGTCACTAAGGAAAACCATGGCAGGGCGTTCATTCCATAATCGCAGTGTACGAGGGAGAAATTCCATTTGAAGTGTGCTGTGTGTCTTACTCGTACTATAACTATGACCTCGACTGAGTGGCTAATTGTTCTTAATTAACTTTAATATGGTGTGTGTTATCGCCACACTACCAGATAAGCTGAATACAATTCGAGACATTTTTGACTTATGTGAGGGTTATGTTTATGGAGAGAATGTTTATAGACGTATGATTGTTTGGCACGCTCTGGAGCCTAAGCGGCTCGATGGATTGTAGCATGAGAGGTGTCGTTAAATTTGTGTTTACTGTGAGAGTGGCACTGGGAAATTGGGTATATAAAAAAAAAACAAAATGGCGAAATTTTTTCCAAATTACACAGAAACGCAGTCGGGTTCTTTATTTTAAATTAAAGTTCCTGATTCCTGTTTTGACTACTTTTCATCCTTTAACTGTAACGTTCCTAAGGGCCGATTTTCACGAACATTGTTCCTATCCAAGAGTAGCTAATCAAAGCATAAGAAATGAATGGCCGACATTTTTATTCTGAAGACAGTCCTACAGAGAATTATACATGGACAGTATATTATCTGGTTTACTGTGTGGTGACATGTAAACTTTATAATGCGAGAGTAAATTGCATCATTATCCAAGTAATAAAACTTCATAAGAATCGACACTAAATAAAATCTATGTATATTAAAATCAAACGCTGTTCGTTAGTCTCGCCAAAACTCAAGAAAGGCTGAAACGATTTGGCTATTTTTGGTGTTAAATTATTTGTGGAAGTCCAGGGAAGGTTTAAAAGGTGAATATATTCGGAGGCGGTACGAAGTTTGCCGGGTGAGCTAGTTTTTTAATAATGTATGTGTCATACATTAGTAGAATAAAAATAGTTCGCGAATAAGAATCATTCGACTCACTGATTATGCTAACATTTTAAATTTTGTTGAATTGCCTCTTTTCTCTATTTTACGCGTAAATTTTGTAATGAATTTGAATGAATATATGAATAAATTCTTAAAATAAAATTTTATATTTTAATATGCCATGTTTCATCATGTTTTGTTCATAGGGTAATTAGGAAAAATAATACTGAGATTTCACACAGTTACGACAGTATTTGAAACCTTTTTTTTGCAAAATATCATCGATATAGTAACATACACGAAGAGACGCTAGTGAAAATGTGTTCGAAGGGGACTGCAACAGGAACTCTTACACACACATACTTCTACGGTATTGTCTCAAATGTAAACAGTATTACTTTCACAGTAAGAATATGAATTCTAAAACACGACACACACATTAAGCTCGCACTTACGGTAGTATAAAATAAGACTGTAAATCCATACTAATATTATAAATGCGAAAGTCTGTCTGTCTGTCTGTTACGCTTTCACGGCCAAACCGCTGAACGGATTTTGATGAAATTTGGTATGAATTTAGTTGAAGACCCGGGGTCAAACATAGGCTACTTTTCGACGCAGACGGAGCTGCGGGAAACAGCTAGTTATATATAAGACTTGTCTCAAACTCAGCCCATCGGCGAAATCGGCTGACTTTTTGAGTGCGATTGTGCATCTATTTGTTCAGTGCATTCATATAAAGGTTAATAAGGTTCGAACATGTAGAAACCTTAAAATTTGAAAAAAAAAGAAATGACGCCCCGCTTGGCCATTGGTTCTTTTGTTTGACATTTATAAACCTGTGTCCTCTGAATTGTATTATTCACCTTGATTTTTATATTAAAAGGCATATACTGCCACACGAGTACAGAAACTCTTGTGATGGGCTTAATGTATGAAGTAGCTATGTTGTAGCAAGAAAGTAGAAAGCTGGCAGCCTTGCCACGTCGAATTAGGATGCTGATATTTTGAGTTTAAAAAGGCCCACTATAAAGGTAAAATAATAAAAGAATGGCAATGATGAAGGGAGAGATATTCATGGAATTAAAAAGGAAATACCTATCCATACTTCCATATCCATAATCATACTAAACTACTTCATGGCAAAACCTCTAGAACTTGGTGTAGGAAGACCCAGGGTCAAACAAGCTACTTTTTGACGCGGACTAAGCCGCGGGTCTTGAACAAACAAAAAGATTTGGTATTTTTGGGCTCTGGAGCAATATTTTTGAAATCGAATGAAAATCGTTCGAAATCGAACAAAAATTATTCGACTCACCGATTTTGTGAGTCACACTTTTCAAAAATAGCACTCCTGAAGTTCAAGCTAAAGACTCATTTGGATATCACGCTCGCACTTCCCTCTGTCGCCACTCAAAAAGTCAGAAAAGCCATTCAAAGCGGTACAGGGCCCGTAGACAACTTGTACAATTTGAAACACGATAACGACATTCCAAAACAAAAAATGTATGGGATTGAAATTAGCCGCGCTAAATCACGTGGTCGATTTTCATACAAATTCCGAAAGAACGCGAACACGAATGTCGTTATCGTTTTTCAAATTTATTTATTTATTTATTCAATTTGGTACACCAACAGGTTACATGAAATAACATACAATAAACATTCCCACAAATGTGCTAGCATGCAACCCAATTACAGGTGAACACAGCACTCATAAACATTTTGGCAGCAAGAAAAAATGAATGTTGTTGCAGAAAGAAGAAATTGAATGTTGTCTTCGGGCCTAGAGCTATTTTGGAGTTGAATCAATATTGGAACAATTGGAAATAACCGTTGTTATAATTATTCAACTATTGAATCAGGAATCAGGATCACAGATTGATCAATTGTCAGTATTCCGTTTATGTATAAATTTGTTTATTTAGCTGCTCTACGACAAACAATCTTGCGTGGTTTGGAGTTGTACACAGAATTCTTAATAGTACTAAACGTAGTTTTAGATACAGGGCCATGGGGTAGGACACTCAGGTCTACAATGTCGTTATCATTTTCCTGTTTGTGTGCTCCTTATTAATTATTTACTAAAGAATAATTTCAATGCTTCCCGTTTTCCCAGCGGCATAATAGAAGTGACACATGATCACACCTGAAGTCTCAAGTCAGGTGAGAAACCTGGTTGGTCCCCTCAGAATTTATGCCAAACGCAATGATGATCATTACTTCTATGTGTCAGCAAAACGTAATTTATTAATTATCGCCGTTTCAGCCGTAGTTAGTCCAGTGATAGACATAGGCCTCTTCTAACGATTTCCAAAAATTGACGATTCGTCATTCAAAAATCTTTCCGCCTCATCGTCTGTCCTTTCTCCGCACTTTTCCGCAAATACCATTTTGTTCTTTTATTAGAGATTTTTCTTTATGAAACTCTCAAGAGACTTCATCAGGATCATCACAGCCGTAAGAAATCCACTGCTGGAAATGGGCCTCCCTTCCCCAAGAATGCCCCTAATGGCCATACTCACCACGCTTGGTAAACGGGTTGGTGATCGCACTTTGTAGGGCTTGTCTGCTGTCCACCGAAACTTGAAAAGTTAGAAGTTTTTTGGACTGAGAGAACAGGATAGTGGTATTTGGTATGCTACTTGCTCCTTGGATTGGAGATGAGAAAGTAGCAGCTCGGGATATTGGCGTATCCGATGTCATACCTACACCCACCAGACAAGCAATTGAGGATTACAGCCCTGACCAAGAGACAATCCCTTCCTAAATTCGCACGGAAACGAAACCTCAAGTATTCAATTTAAAATTTACATACGTAAATGTACAATATGATGATTACGTAAAAACTAACACAGTCGGAATTTTGTGAATTGTCAATCAGAGGATAGAGGACTCAGGTACCGAAACGAAAGTACCTACATAATTTCAGTAACATTGATTAATGATAAACACATGCATTTTCTTAGAACCGTTATCTATCAGTTACAACTGCCCTTATCAGTTGTTCAGATAACGTAGCTTACTATCAGCTGATTTTGTGGCTGGAATGTTTTTGTTTAATCTTCGTTATTTAACATTTTGTTTTTTAGCAAATTAACTGATCTCCGCTAGGTACTTATTGTACGTAAACTTACTGCTACTGAAGAAAGCATTGTTTTCTAAACCTTCTTTTAAAGAGTGTAGAATTTCACAACCTATTGTTTCCCGAAAAATGTTCTTTGGAATTTGATACTTCTATTATTTATTGATAATTTTTTTTAAAATAGAACATACAGACTAAAGAGAATACACAAGTTTAAAAGCTATTAATTCTTTCAAAGAATCGGAATATTACGTAATTTGCCCTTCAACAGGTGCTAACTTGGTCATAAGATAAACTAGTTTGTACTGCTAACTAATAAAATGTCAGGACAACTGAACATAACTAAACTTCAGAGCCACTAAAAATGAAAAAAAAAAACTTTCAGTTTAATTGTGAACCTTCTCTTTGGATTTTGGAAGTCTGTTAAAATAGTAGATTATGAAGGGTGCGAAGTTGGTCATTAATTACGAGGCGGTATATAGCCATGAGCCGAAGGTGAATGCCTATAGAAGCCGAGTATATAACCAATTTCGCTCACGAGTTGTCATATGACGATTTTCTACACATTTACGAGGAAAAACACACTTATATTATTAACTTTTTATTATTTACACAATAAATAAAAGTTCTTAAGCGTTTTTTCATATCAAAACATTTCTTCACAACAGTTTGAACACTAAACTTTTCACTTTTAGAAACACCATTAGAGTAACATTGTGCTTGTGTTTTTGTTAATGCATTGCTAGATATCTCCAAATACATAATTTAAGTAAATTCTTGATTTCACAGTTTTAAATCTTCGTCCTTATTTTTTCCTTTGATGATTTAAGTTGCTATAGTCAGCCCACTTAGTCAGTTGTCAACATTCGATTTTCGCCTGGATTAGTAAGAATATCTGGCCGTGGCGAAGTCAAATTTAGGTATTCTTCCCTAAATTAAATCGACATTTGATTAATAGTAAATTAAATACAAAAACAGATATGTAGATTTAAAAATGGCGCCACTGACACAGACAGAGCTGATCCTGATAGTATTTTTTTAGTTGTTAGTTTTACGGCCATGGATTTTTTATAGTCAGTAAAATAAATATAAATATGAAATTTAGTGTTGATTTATCAGTTGGAAGCTAAAATAGTTTTTAATATAACTTAACATCCTTTATGCGTACATTTAAAAAAAAAATACAGTAATCTTGGAAACCATTACTTTACCAAGTGCGATTATAATATAAACAACGTGTTGTTTACAACCCCAATTAAGGACCTAAGTACAATGAATTAAAAGACACTTTATTAGCAAATGTGTTGAAAAATACTTTCTGTCGCTAGGTTTGAAAACCTAGCAACTGTACCCACATACCTTTCGAACCCGTATGGTACCGGACTGCGTTCCAGATAAACAATTTACCTATTTCCCGATCAAGCCCTTTAGCTAAAAATATCAGACGACGTAAAATAAAAAGAATACAGAGCAGAGTTTATGTCATACTGAGGTGGATATTGGTGGTCAGAGAGTGGGAACCTAGCTGTTGGTAAGAAGTGTTATTGTCTTGTGTTGTGTTTTGTTATTTCTATTTGTTTCCTGTTACTAACACAAGGTTCAGTTATTTTGTCATTACTAACATAATATGGACTATGTCCGAAATAAAATATTTCTTTTCTATTCTATTTCTATGTTCTTTTGCAAATATGAATAGTGTTTTGCGCGACTAATATTAAAGATTTTATAAACACCAACCACAATTTTTCACAGTGTGTTTAGAAGGTGGAACTAAACCTCTTAAAATAAAATAAAAGTTAAAACCATGAATATTTTTTTCGGATTCCCATACAAATCAGTGATCATCTGACTAGATTCTGTATGTGTCATAATTGTTATTTTCGATTTTCACTTATAGTTTTTTTTTATTTTGGTTTCATCATCATCATCAGCTTTCCTTAACCCACTGCTGGGCATAAGCTCCCTCTTTCACGCCAACCATCTAGCAGCTGGATGCCCAGTACTTCGTCTTCCGTTTCTTGGATACCACTCCGGTACAGTCTTACTCCACCAGGTGGAGTAAGACTACCGGAGTGGAGAATTTTCCGCGCAGCTCCATTTTCAGATCACAAGGTTGATTTTGGTTTTAAGTACATATAAACGTACTTTCTGGTGTTAATAAAAGTCACGCAGTCCACCAACACACATGTCGCGAATCTTATTTTAAAAGGTTTTCTTAGGAACCACTATTTAACTTGTAGCTTATGTTTGTAAGATCTTTGCTGTTCCTGCTTGATAGGTTTTCGATAAAGTTTTACTCTAATTTTTTTCATCATTATGAAGTATTTTGTGTATTGTGTGAAGTGTAAGATTATATAGTTGTTCGAATACGCTTATAGTCGCCAAAATTACGGGTCGGATTTGTAAAACTTTTATGAAATAAAATTATTTTTTTAAGTAGGTACATATTGAATTTATCGGGCAAAATATTTCACAACATTCATGCAAAAATGTATCGATCATAATTGAAATCACGCAAACCAGCTAGTAGTTGTTTCAATAGGCTTAGTGTGAGCCAGGCCAGAATCAAATTATAAAGTGGTTCTGCTTCTGTACATTCAATATTTTCTCCCTGAGCTGAGTATCTCGTTTGCGCAATCTATAATAGTCTCCAGTCTATACACCATTTCGATATCATGGTTTTTGAATCATCGCTTTTATAAATGCTTTTTTATAGGTTCGTTTTGAGTTCAGAAGAGCTATTTTTGAATAGTGTTACTCGAATCGACGAGTCGAATGATTTTCGTTCGATAGTCAAAAATGTTCATCAGGGCCCAAAACTAGGCCGCCATAGCGTATGCCGTAGCTAGTCTTAGTTGTTGTTTTGGTCATAAGGAAGATCGTGTTGGTCCCGAGAAGGGATGTATATGGGTTTTGACATCGATTACTAAATGAGGTCATTCGTTTCTTCTCTTAAAATTCAGTGGCACCTCAATCCATACAATGCCTCTGTAGTCCAAGGTCAGAGGTCGCGGGTTCGATTCCCACAGGAAGCATATTTTGTTTAGTTGTTTCCAGTTTGGTTAGGACATTGCGGGCTTGAATCACCTGATTGTCTGATAATAAAGATTATTCCGTGCTTCTGAAGTCACGTTCAGCCGTCGGTAATGCTATTTAGTGGTCGTTAAAGAATCATGATTCTATTCGTCTGGTTTCACTAAGGGTTACGGAGATCAGACGGCATTCGCTCCAATGTAATAACCAGTACTGCGAAATCTAGGACCATAATTACAGCGTACCCTGGGTTCTGAAGCGTAAGCTGACGACGCAACTATGAATACACGCTAGGATGAAGAATTCATACGAAAACGTACAAATACATGTATGTCCTCATGGAGTACAGATGAATCATAAACATATTTATGTTATACATTTTGCGGTGCATCGTCGCACTATGAGTCATGTAGTGGTCACATTCCAAGAACCATTCACTTTGTGTTTCAATGTCTTCGCTAATTACATTTTACATACATAAATACATAGGTAAACGTTATATAGATAGTTAGTTCGTGGTGCACTGGTTGTTAAAATAATTCTTGTGGCTTTAGAGATTTAGACTTTAAATTAACAAATTTATTAAACTAACCAGTTTATTTCCGAAGTCATAGTAGTACTCTTTACTGGATGTTTCAATCTCTTCGCTGATTATATTTTACATACATAAAATACATACAGAAACGTTGTAGGTGTTGGGTTTGTGGTGCATAGTTTTTGTGTTTTTAGAGATTTTGACTTTAAATTAACCACTTTAAGATTAAACTAACCAGATTATTTCCGTAGTCATGGTAGTGGTCACATTCCAAGAACCCTTCACTGGTTGTTACAATGTCTTTGCTAATAGGCTAGTTTCCATGGTCAAAAGACAAACATTAAAATAAGTTCGTCATTTAGGGAATTATGCACCACCATATGCAGAAAGAATTTTTCAAAATACAAATATATTTATTTTGCTAAAAATTTCATTTTCAACCAGTGCAGTGCAACTAGGGTTCCTTACCTCGAAAGGAAAAAACGGAACTCTTAAAGGATCACTTTGTTGTCCGTCCGTCTGTCTATCGGTCAAGACTCTTTTTCTCAGGAATGCGTGGAGCTTGATACCTCCACGCATTCCTGAGAAAAAGAGTCTTATATCAAATACTCAGGTCTACTGTCCCTTAGAGCTGTGAAAAAATCAAACTTCTAAGCCAACACAATCAAAAGATATAGCCGTTTATGTTGCAAATTTCAGAATCAAAACCTACAGGGTACACTTCCCGTGAACTCAGAATCTTGAAATTTGGTCCGAAGGAACGTCTTATAGCAAAGACACTCGTAAAGGAAAAAAATACGAAAATCGTAATTTTTTAGTTACATCATATAATAAAAATATTTTTAACAATTTTAAACTTACTACCCCTTTCCTCGTGAACGCGTAGAAGTATTAAATTGAAATTCATGATTTTCGTGATGGGTGAACTTTTACCTATATACCTACAGGTTTGTACGGAACCCTCGGTACGCGCGTCCGACTCGCACTTGGCCGGTTTTGTCTTTACAGTATCAACAAAGTTGTGAGAGAAAGGCAATGAGTCACCATCGAGGTCCTAAATTGACCCCACTTAACTGATAATTCACGCAGGGAGACCCGACGAAGTAATAAGTACATACCCGAGTCAATGCGCCCGTATTTTTTCGTCACCTCAAATGAGCTACTTACTAATTTAAAGTCATCATGTGTTTGGAAGACTTCCTAAGCTCAAACTGAGCTCTAGGTATGTACATAATGGAGCAAAAAGCATGGAAACCGATCATAGTCAAAAGTTCCTTTCTCAATGGTATTGAGAGATAAATGTCTTTGCTCTTTTTACCCGTCTGCGACAGAAGGAGGGTTATG
Source organism: Euzophera pinguis (assembly GCA_947363495.1). Classification (NCBI taxonomy): domain Eukaryota; kingdom Metazoa; phylum Arthropoda; class Insecta; order Lepidoptera; family Pyralidae; genus Euzophera; species Euzophera pinguis. Next base: position 596,696 of record OX376154.1, read on the forward strand.
TTTTTCTAAAGTATGTATTGATATTGGTTTGGCACGCTCTGCGGCCTTAACGATTTTAGCTTGAGAACACGTGTCGTTAGATTCGTATTTATTGAGAAAATGACACTGGGTATCCATACTTTCATATCCATCCATACCAATATTATAAATGAGAAAGTCTGTCTGTCTATTACGCTTTCACGGCCAAACTGCTAAACGGATTTTGATGATATTTGTATGAATATAGTTAAAGACCCGGTGTCAAACATAGGCTACTTTTCGGTTTTTTGCAGCAGTCGGGATTTATAGTTTTTTAAATTATTTCTTGTTATTATTCCCATCATGGAAGTGTAGGTACTTATTCCATGGTAATAAGAACTTAGTTACAACAAATCATGAAAGTAATAAGTACCTACCTGTTCATAGATTCGTTAGTACTATTAACTATATCAAAAATGCATACGAATTGCGATATGAAGAGAATGATTTCAAAAATATTTTTTCATGTTTTTACAGCATAAATTATTATCATGAATATGAAATGTAACGAAAGTGAATGGGATGTATGAATTTCGAACGGAATTTCTTCTATATTGAAACAATTCTCACGCGCCGATTCTCACGTCTTCGTATGAGATTTATTGAAAAAAAATGGCGGACGTACAGGGTCTTCTGTAGGAGCAGTCTTGTTTTTTTGAGAAATGTCGAATTCAATCAAAAGGCGGATGAATCGTCCATCAGTTGTTAATGCATTTGCCTGCAGACCCAAAGTTCATGGATTCGATTACCACATAAAGTGTCTTAGAACATAGATGAACATAGATTTCTAGGTACTTACTATTACATACACGCACGTATATACACATTACACAATATATTTATACAAATACAAAATTATAAATTAGAAACATAAAGATGACAGTCAAAAAAAAAACCTAAAAATATTATATTATAATAAACCTAAAATATAAATAGTATACACAGATACTTTTCATACAAACAGAGTAACAATTTACAGATAATAATAACATCAAAAACCAAATACAATCATGTATGAACTTAAAATAAAAACTGTAAATTGCAGAACCGACAGGGCGGGATCGTAGTGCGCGTCGATGACGAGAGGACGGCACAATAGCAACCATTCGATTTATTGCTACCCACTAAATTGTAATGCAATTTTTATCGAAGTTATTTAGTTTGTATTGTATAAAAAAGCATGCTCATTGTATTATTTTGTAAAAACATTGTTTTTTTTCTCAGTAAGTGAATTATTTATGTAATTCTTATGAGAAATAAAGTTATTCTAAACCTTGATTTAAATAGACTTTGCTTAGTTGTTTCCAGTTTTGTAAGAACATTGCAGACTAAATCATCTTTAGGAAGGCAAGTTATCTGGTAGTCAGAACCACACCAGAGGCCGAAAGGCGGTTCTGAAAAACTGAAACAAGCGTTTACAGCCAGGGTCGATGGATTATGTATACTCGATATCGATGTGAAAGAGAGTCTTAGAAATGTAAATTATTGCGTACGCAATTCGCATGACGTCTTGTAAAAATGGTGAGAGTCGAGAGTTCCATAGTAATGATTTTCGCTCTTGTTATAAGTTATTTAGGACATGCGTTAAGAGACTAACTTGTCTGGATCATACAGTTCATGGAAACTGAAAGAGAAATGGTCAGAGAATGTTGTCAGGGACGGAAATCAGTACTCCCCCCTTATTCATAAAAAATAGTAACATACTTCAAGCTTACATTAACTAAAGTATGTGTACTCCCATTCTGTCTTATCTATAATTGAAGTGAAAGAATAAGACGAAACATATTTTAGTTAAAGAAGACTTATCGAACGTTCGTCAATTTTTATGAATAAGGTGATTAAAGGCGTAAACAACGTTTTTTGACCTTTGCCGAAATACAGGTCGATCTTAGGGAACTCATGACCCCGTCAGCAGGCAAAGGCATTCACATGACCACAATATTTGTTAGCTAAACTTGATGAATCGCATTTAATTTAATAAATAATGTACAGTCGATTTACCCGAATATCATTCGCTTTAGCAACAATAGGCTAGTTTCCTAAAAAAATGTAATTAGTCCGTCAGTTAGATAATCAAAAAATATTGGAGACGTATTTTTTCTTTTGAAAATTAAACAAAGAATGGTAAAGATATGGGCCATATCTTATGGCGCGTGAAAGTTCCGTGTGACGTCACAGCGTGCTACATTTTTCGCAATATGTGACATCACGAGCCCCTACTCCCTAAACTTTGATGCGTTATATCTTTACAATTTTTCGCTCATTTGACAAAAAAAAATACGTCACTATTTTATTTTTATTCCCTAAATTACGGATTAATTTTAATAATAGTCTTTTGACCGCGGGAACTAGCCTATTATATTATAATTTAAACGGTGATCTATTCTATATTTAATAGGCTACTTGACTGTATTCATACTTGGTTAATATTGTTATACTAAACAAAATATACACTATAAAGTAACCGATTCTGAAAACAACAACAAAATTAGTTGTTAATTAAGGCAGTAATACGATTTTAAAGTTTTCTCTAAAAGAAAAGTGGGAGCGTGGTGGGGACGTCTTGCTATCTCTTTTGTACGCATGAAACCGAGTGGCAGTGACGTCACAACTCACACAGTGCATCCACTGAATTTCAAAGGCTTATAATTTATTTATTTTTGAACGGATTACAAAATTTCTTTCATAATTCTGTTTCTGGAAATAAAAATATTGATATGTTAGAAAAAATAAAAATTAGTAGAATACCCAATTGACTGATAAGTTCTCAAAAATGGCACACATTTTCAAAATTTGACGATTCTCGCTATTGCGTTATTACACGGCTTGGTCTAACATTTTTTTTTAAATCAGCTGGCATACTGCCTTCCTTACATAATCTACACACTACGTAGAAGCGATACGAGCCAGCTTACCCTTATAACTTGCATCTATGTTCTGAGATATAAACTTTTCTTTCATAATATCTGATCCTTGATTTTAAGGTAAATACCAAACTACGACTTGGCCTATTTTCGAGAATGCAAAATGGATGATTGCAGTTTGGTTTTGGTAATGATGTTAACGTTATTTGCAATTAGCGATTGCCCTGCTGGACGGTACACTCCACCAAGCTACGCATGGACGAATCGTAAAATTTTCTCAGGCGGTCTTTCCGTGATTCTACATAATTATATTAAGTACAGAATATTTCCATAACTCTTTACCAAGTATGCAATGCAAACTTATTGTCCTTGATAGTGTATTTACAATCAGGGGGCTTACCATAATGTCTTATAGCAGTATTATTTTAATATTACTATCTGAATTCGTACCATGACACGTAAAAAACAATATTACTTTAAGCTTGCATTTCCTAGCAGTTTTCATGACGTCACAGTAAATTGTTCATTCAATTTCGTACCATGAGCAGTATTTGACAGTTAGCAATGTTGTTTTTACGTCAAATTTAGCGATCTTGAAAAAGTTGGTCGGATGTGATGGAAACAAAACTTTTTTCATATTGAGTGTGATTCTTTCAATGATCTTGTGTTACAAATAACAAGGTAAATTCTAACTTTGTGCAAAAAACCATTAGTGTGCGACTGTGTGTCTTTCATTATTATGTGTTAGATTTGTTTTGTGTTAGTTACGTGATGTTGTTTAAGTATACCTCGTCCGGCCATAAGTTCTGTTACAAATAAAAATGCATTTTTTATGAAGTAATGTAATATTACTAAAACATAAATGTACATATTATTAGCCTCAGCAAAAAATAAAAACAATATTCTGTTCAAAGTGGCCACCTTTGGCTTTTAAAGGCCTTTAATCTATGGATTCACGCATTGTTGCCATGGGAAATTTCGCCGTTGCTTGCTCCAGAGATTTTCTAAGAGACTCAATGTCGCCGTGTCGTTTAGAGCAAGCCGTTAGACAGAAACCTAAAAATAAAAACATCTTAATTATTTTAGTAACTTAATATAAAAAAGTGGTAGTGGGCGGGGCACATAGCGCGGAGAACCGATGGCCGATGGGGAAGAAAGGTTCTCGAATGGCAACCACGTACCGGTAAGCGCAGCGTTGGACATCCACCGACCAGATGGTCAGATGACCTGAAAAAGGTCGCAGGTAAACGCTGGATGCAGACTGCTGCCAACCGATCATTTTGGAAATCATTGGGAGAGGCCTATGTCCAGCAGTGGACTGATTGCGGCTGAAATGATGATGATGAATGTAAAAAATTATAATAGACATTTTACTATTTTTTTCCACAAGACATGATAGGCTAGGCTAGCGACAATGCCGGCTCCTCTGTTACTGCTGGACCCTCGTGCAACAAAGGAAGGAGAAGAGTACGAGAACGCTGTCCCCATTCACAGTTCTCTCTCGAGAAAAACCTGTGAATCTGGACCCCGCATTTAACTTACTTGGAATTAGCCAAAGCTATTATTAAAATATTTTTATCTAAACAAACTCAGTGCGAGACCTTTTGAGTGGCTGCGCGTGAACTGTCAGTTGTCTTTATAAAACGTAAAAAAATGTTTCGAATCTTATTTGCGTGCACAGCTTCGTTTGTAATCATAACCCAAATTTCATTTTGTGTATGTATTTTATATATTTTGAACACATAATCAACTTAAAAAACACATAATTCAATATATTAAATTTAAAATTCAATATTTTGTAACGACAGTCAATCGGAACACTGCGTAAAAGTGATGCAGCTATACGAATTATATAGCGGAGTCTCGCTCTCACAATCGCCAGGGAATAGACAAATAATTCGTTCTTTCACAACTCTACGCAGGAATACAACAATCTTGTTTTAAAAGTTCATGGTACGATTTGGAACAATATTATTTTAAGCTTAAAACAAGATGGGCGAAAACCATCATGGTTTTGTTAAAGTTTATGGTAAGCCCCCTGTACAATAACAATACCAACTATTATTTTCAGAAATATCCAATAACGGATTTTATTCACCTCTGTTCCAAAATTCGATTTTCAAGAGTTGATAGTAATACTGGTAATAGGGTTGCCAACCGTACTATATTATATAGTATTTTACTATATTTCGGGTCTGCGTACTATATACTGTTGAACAAAAATAAAGTACGCAAAAATACTATATTTTCAGCACCGAAATCTACAAACAAACAAACCCTTATTTTAAAACATTTAGCTTTTAGGAGAGATTAAAAAAAATGCTAAAACTATGATTACTTCCGAACTTATCAATATTAAATTGACAACAACAAAATATTATTTTAAATAAAAAAAAAACATTTCGTTTAATTTTTGCTATGGGATTTTAGTAATATCATAATTCCACTTATTAGATAGTTGTTGTTTCTTAAGAAAGCTAAATGAAATAAAATGGATATGCTTAAAGAACTAGGACATCGTGAAGAAGATAAGATTATTTAAAAAAATCCTTACAGCTAGTTTTATACAAAACATTGTTAAAAATTGCAAGAAGTTTAGTTTCACCTATAAAATAAATAGGTAAAAAGAAATAGGTATATCTTTCTCCATTTTTTCATTTTTCCATAAAATACTATATTTTTTAGAAATGTACTATATTCTTGATAGCTTATTTTCAAAAATACTATATTTCGCCAAAAAAAAGTTGGCAACCCTAACTGGTAAGTTTACTTGTTTTACAAAAATATCGAAATCTGAGAATAAATTTTTTGGTAAATTTGTAGTGGTAGTGAAGATACACTTCCACCGCACCTCAACCAACGAAACATTGATTATACAATACAATACAAAATATCTTTATTGCCCACATACAGTAACAAATAATATAACATTTACAAAGACTTCAACATAATATGAGCAAAGGCGGACTCATTGCTAGGCAATCTCTTCCAGTCTACCCTTACGAGGTGAAAGGGAAACAGTTAAGTTAAGGGAGGGTACAGCAACAGATATAGTTGAAAATGATAAACATACACAAATATTGCATCCATACTAATATTATAAATGCGAAAGTCTGTCTGTCTGTCTGTCTTTCTGTCTGTCTGTCTGTCTGTCTTTCTGTCTGTCTGTCTGTTACGCTTTCACGGCCAAACCGCTGAACGGATTTTGCTGAAATTTGGTATGAATATAGTTGAAGATCCGGGGTCAAACATAGGCTACTTTTTGACGCGAGCGGAGCTGCGGGAAACAGCTAGTATAAAATAAACATATATAAATAACTTACTTAAGTAACATTTCACATTGATCTATATAATTGATCAATTTTGCTTGTCCCGCGGGATCTGTATATTTATCCTGGATAATTTGTACTTAAGATGTTGACTCGGTATATTAGGTAAGTCCATGCCAAATGTCAAGTCAATCGATCCAGTAGATTTCCTGCGATGCGTGCACAGACAGACAGAAAGACAGGCAGACAAAAGTTCGAAAAAAAAAAAACACTTGCACACTAAGAATTAGAAAAAAATATTCAATGTACAAATTTGGCCCGGCTACAGTTTTATTATATGTTAAGACTAAGGACTTTGCGTACTAGACTTCTTGAGTCTGATGATTTTCACAGTGACTTCAAATAGGCGATGTATCACTCGTCAAAATATGTTCAACTGTAGTCGAAATGGAGACGCTTCGCTCGCTATCATTTGCTCCATCAAAAATTTAAGAAGTTTTTATGATAATGTAACAACACAAAGTCTTTAACTTCCTCCATAGATCTAGATCTCTGGCTTACTCAATGTTGCACAAATATATCCAAATCACACTCATTTTGCCTTCACCGCACAAGTCATTTTTAGTCATCGGAAAATTCATTACAAATTCGACTCCATGTTGACATACAGCACTTATTCCACTACAAATAGGTGTCAATTTGCAATACGATTGTGACGTTCCGGCGTAATATCCTGCGTATTGATTGGCGTAAAACAGTGTGACTGTGATCGCAAATATTCACTGTAGCATTTGGCTCGCCGCAGGTATCGTTTAGTCTGAATTTCGATGTCCTAAATGTCAATTGGGCTGGGTTTTATTTGTTTGTTTGTAAGTAATCATTCTATTGATTAAATTTTGTAACTAATTATTTAAAATTGCGGATTTGGATGGCAGCCTTATGCATTTTCTACCAGTCAATGTTTGAAAAAACCAAACCTTATTCTCTATCAAATATTTACTTTTTTTTTGACACAGCCTCACTACTGCTAATCAATCGATATATCCGAGACCAACGACTTAACGTGCCTTCCAAAGCACGGAGGAGCTCAAGATAAAAAATGCCACTAAATGGCGACCAATTCAATAGTTTTCGCGACACGCCTTCGCTTGACACACGTATTCGCTACGGGGATACGCGGGTCGAGCTCGACTAACGAGCTCATTATTATAGCTACCCATCTACACATTATGATTTGACCGGTTCCAGCTAAAAAAAATGCACAAATAAAACTGTTAAAACAACACTTTAATAAAATCAACAATACTCCAAAACACTGTAATGTCCAGCATCTAAATAACCTGAAAACAGTAAATGCTTGACAATTCTTCCTGTTCCGTAGTCTATAGTTCTCGAGCAGCCATTCCTGTGCACTTTGAATGTATAATCTGTGAATATTTCCCCAACACTATGCAATTCAACGTGGCCTGCATATTCCCCATCCCTAGACATCAAATTTCGATAGTCCGACGCACAACTCATGTGTAAACCGTACGATTGGTCGCCGATTATGAAGTCCTTGTATCGACTCCAGTTGTTAACGATTCGATCAATCGCTCGCAATCTAATTTCTCGGTGTCTATCTTGAGTGCCGTACACGCAAACCGAAATCGACCTAAACATGCAATTGCCGTCGCCCCGTATAGGAATCACCCGACGTGCCATTGGTTATTCGATTTTCGAAGCGAGTATTAGTCGATTTCGCAGTTGCGAACATGTCAATCACTATTTGTGTCAGTCGTGTATTGACAATGGTAGCCACTTCAACAAATTAATAAAGTCTATTCACTATATGTTAACACGTTGCTTTTAATAAAAGCGGTGTAAGACTTGGTTTTGTTACTATAATTGCGTAAATATCATAAAGATTATCGATGTTTTATTTGTTGACGTTGAAAATGGTGACAGCTTATTTTTTTAGACCTGTCTGTCAAGAAGTTTATAATTAGTAGTAGTAGAGTTACTTTGGAGCATGGAGATTAAGTACCTCCGGCTTTGAAGTGAGAGAGAAAGAGTAAAAATCATAGACTAATTTGAAAATAGTTGGTGTGTGTGTCATGTAAAAATAAGAGTCAGTTCTATTTTTCTGACAGTTGGTGCCCGTTTTTGTCTTTAGTTTTAGATAGGTACCTATCATAGATTTAGAATTTTTTTGATTGGATCCATAGCCTAAGGTAGGTACTCGTATCATAGATTTAGAATTTTTTTGACTAGATAGGTATTGAATATTTGTAACCTATGATTATTCCATGCTTGATATAATATTTGATGATATCACCACGAAAAATCAGAGGTTACGAAAATAAAGAATTGATAAATAACACCTTACCCGATGACGAATAATGAGTCATGTGTGTAGGACGTTTATTTTGTGAACAATTTCAACAAAGTTGCGGTGCAAGTGTAAATGGTGCAGGTTGTTTGCCAATCTAAGATTATCGATACTTCCATTCAAAAAGTGCGAAAGTTTGTTACGCTTTCACGGCCAGACAGCTTAACCGATTTTATAAAGGCAAAAGTTGTGAGCTGACTGTACATCCTATCTTCTTCCAAAATAAGTATTAGAGGTTTATTTCTTTGTACTTAATATTTATTTATGACTGCTGTTTTCCAGAGCTCCGCCTGCGTCAAAAAATAGACTATGTTTGACCCTGGGTCTTCAACTATATTCATACCCAATCTCAGTTATTTGAAACCGCCTTTCGGCCACATTACGTCAGAACGTGATTCCTGTAAAGACCACCAAATAGCATGCCGGACCAACGGCTTAATATGCCTTCGAAGAACGGAGTCATCATTACTATCAGACAATCAGGTGATTCATGCCTGCAATGTCCTAACCACACTGAAAACAACTAAACAAAATATCCTTCCCGTGGTAATCAAAACCACGACCAGGTCGGAAACAAAAGCCGGGCTACGGACGCAGTCTTTATGAGTGTAGATGATGGAGTGACATAAGAATGTTAGAATCCCCCTCGCTCAAGTCCAAAAACCTCAGGGTGTTAGACCATAAATCTCTTTAGAACATCGCAGTTTTGTACTTTGAAGCACGTCGGGATCCATCTACGAGGAGCTCGCGTTACTGCGTCTGAAGTCTAGACGGGCAGGTCGGTCTGGGTCACGGTCGCCGACCTTACACTTTCAATATCACTTTGAACGTAACCTTAGCAACTCTTAATACCTTCTAGTAGTTCTGTGAACTGTAGACTTCGCGAACTACCTCCAAATACGAGATTGATTCATTAACCGGTGCTATGAACTTCCCTTTTACACTCTCATATTTTTTGAACTTTTTACAGCACTTGTAGAGAAGCCGACATACGATGTTATCATCAAATAAGTATAATTGAAACCCGTGACATAATGTTAAACCAAATTTTCCTCCCATTTTCCTCCAATCAAAAAAATATCTCGACAAAAAAGAAATACATAAATCAATGAACACGTGTGTCAAGTTTATTAAGAATCCGTTCGGAACATACAAAATTAGCCAGTCTCGAAATGGAGACTTTGCTTACGTTCAGTCAATAATAGATTTCAGGAACTCAGTAGTTTAGAGCGAGGTCGTGACGATCGCGCTGATGAGCGACGGCGAGCGCGGCTTGCTTAAGATCGGTCGCCATGTCGATAGGACCACAGTCACCACAGGTAACACTCCTTTCGCTTATAAGTTCAGATATCTTGGTCCCTGCCATGGGGGTTAAAGGTAACACCGTCAGAAGCCGAGTAGCAGTTTCGTAAAGACGACACCATGGTGTACAGGTTCATTTGAAATTACACTATATGTATTAGGTGTAATATAGACCTGCGCCCGTAGCTCTACTCGTATGGTTCGTGATATAAGAAAGCCTATTTATCTGTAGCTCAAAATGTGTTAATACCTAATTTCAAAATCGATTTAGCGACTAATTTCGCATTTATGATTAGTAGGACTGGAATTATTGCAAAATATTTATCTTTAGTACATACATAAAGTTTATCAAAACAACATTCAGAGTGTCACATGTGCGCTGCCGACAGTAAACTTATCTCATACTATTTGTGATGATCAAATCAAATGTAAAACTGAAATCGCGTCATACTAAAATTTTCACTACATCACCTCGAATATGATATCTCTTCGAGCTAAATGCATTCGCCGGCACGTTTCATCGATATGACGTCATTAATAATAATGTGCTATTATGTAAAATAGGCTTTATGAGTAAGAGGAGACGACCTGTTTTGGAAGCAAATCATTTTTATTTTATCGCGTGGTCTAAGTTTAAAGCGGCGAATCAGTTTTTATTTTATAATAATTTATTTCTTAAACTAAATAACATATATTAAATTATGGATTTAACTTAGTTAAAATCTCAATGGAAAGAAGACATTAATCTAAGAAATGGTTTTGATGAACTTGAAAATGCTTGGCGCTATTGCAGAATGAACCTTGATGTGACACAACACATTTATTGCTAACAAGTTACAAGTAAAGCAAATAAAGGTGTTTTATGTGTTTTATGATTGAATATCTAACTTGGAACAAGTTTCAACAGGTCAACACTCGAAACCACATTTTTCTATGTTGACAACATACTCAATGGCTTCGTTTTTTAAACGGCGAACTTTAAGTCAAAGTAAAATTATAATTCCTAATTCTTGCGAATATTCCAAGTTCCAACTAATTAAATGGTTACTTGGAATAAAGGCTAATGTTTGTAGGGACTTAAACGGTTCCCAAGTGGCCGCATCTATTGGGTATATCTAGAACTAGCTGTTTTCCGTGCCTTCACACCTAAAGTAGCATATGTTAGACTTTAAGTCAAGTTTTTAACTAAATAATATATATCCACGCCAAATTTCTTTAAATCGATTTTGCAGTTTTCCCTTGAAAGCGTAACAGACAGACAAATTTTCGAATTTATAATATTACTAGCTGTTTCCCACAGCTACGCATGCGCCGAAAGTAACCTATGTTAGACTTCTGGTCTTCAACTAAATCCACTCCACACCAAATTTGTTCAAAATCAATTCACATTTGGCCTTGAAAGCATAACAGTCAGACAGATTTTTGCATTTATAATATTAGTATGGCAGTATGGATTTGTGGATGTTATTATTGTCCGCTTTCGCTTATCGCTTGTCCGATCGTCGCCCTCTGACATTGAAACTAGTTCGTTCACTCTGATTGTATAATCTATGAATTGGCAATGTCGCGTGATCCTGTCTCCAGTCTGTATGACATGATGTTACTTCTTAGTCCTAGCGTGTTCCACAGGTGCGCTAAAAGTCATGGTCCTTGATTTGGGGGCACCGGTTAAATCAATAGAGCAACTGCCGTCTGGCATTTGTAACTCTTTTTTACAGAGAAATAAGACCAACACGCTTTCTTGCGCTGCATTTTATTTTTGAGTTTGGTTTCCTAATCGTTGAATGATTGAATAAATAAATAGGAGCAGGTCCTGAGGTGGATTATGTAGAAGCCAATTAAAAAAAAAATCTATATCTGTGGGTAATCCTGAAAGTTAAGTATTTAATGCGCAAACAAAAGTAGAAACAACTTTATAAAGTTTCCTTCAGAATTTAATCCATGCGTTTCGGGTCAGCTTACGTCTAAAACACTAAATCAAACAAAAACTTGAAAAATGGTACCCATAAAATCTAATGGTTTCCAGTTGTCATAAAAATACTAATTCTATCAACCCAACCTCTTTTTCTTTCAGGTAGTCCTTGAAGCGCACCTAACGAAGCGCTCCTTTATTATTCTTTAAAGCGCTCCTTAAAAGTGCGTTTAAAAAATGGAATAAAAAAATATTATGAATTAATTCCTCGAAGCGCACCCACGTTAAAAATTAGTGCATCACATGTTGTAGGTTATGTAACGAAATTAATGTTATCGATATATGTTTCAAAGCTCGTTTGTGCTCACCAAATCAACTATTATCCGAAGCACTAGGATAACAGAAATTATGAGGAGGTTCACACACCTTTTCATTTCAATAAATACCATCCCATACTATGTGATTCTGATTACGGTGTTTTTTGTATTTGTGAACCTCCTCATATTTTCTGTTATCCTAGTACTTCAGCTAATGGTTAATGATACCATGAATATACCATGTTCGTTTGAAAAATAAATAATTAGACCTCCTAAAAATGTCACAACACTAGTATCTACATACATACTGATCTGTAGTAATAGCTGTTGGGGACTTTTTTGGATTAACCACTACCTCGTAGTTTATGTAATCCTAGTACTTCGGCTAATATTTAAAAACAAGATTTCCGACAAATCTATAAACAATCTACATGTCCCGGCTTTTTAATCTAGTTCCAAAAGGAAGAACTCAAACATTATAAATGTTAAAAAATACGTGCAACACTTGTTGTCTATATTTTTTGTTAATACACATCTCTATTATAAATTTAATCGATAGGTGCGCTTGAAAATGGCTGCGCTTCGAGGAATACCTCTTTTTTTACATTCCATGGTCGGAAGCTGCACATGTGACGTCAATTTTAATAATTTTTAACAGACTTTCAAATAGAAATTTCTGAATTCGTGTATACGTGAATACTCATGCTTTATATTATTATACTTACTTACTCTTCCGGCTTACCGACACGAATTGGATCTTGGCTTCCGATACGAAAGAGCGCCAGAGTTGGGCAAAAAAGTGTTTCTAAAGTTCACATTACAAACTCACAAAATTATAAACATATTGTATAGTGCTTAAAAGAAGTCACCTATACAAATAAAAAATAAAAACATAAATAATTATACTTACTTATATTCTTCATTTCTTTTTAGCTGTGTATCTCCCGCTTCTTACCTATTCCCCAGCAGTGGGCAAAATCCCCCTTCCATAGATTCCCTCTATAATTATTACTCCTAAAAAAAGTATAATGAATACTTCATCTTTACAATCAATAATAATAGAAAAAGAAAAAATCTTTCAAGTTGAAAAGAACTCACTCGCTAAGAAACAAAAACAGTTGCCCATTTTCCCATTTGCTAATATTCCCGTGATAGTGTTGTTCAATAGGCTAGTTTACTAAATTTTAAATTGTCGTTATTATTATACGACATTGTGCAGTATATTCAAAAGGTGTTGTATTTTTGCAATACTTCAATATTACATTATGTATTTTGTATTTAAAAAACACATTTTGGATATCATGCGAAAACGCACTGCACTGTCATGGCGATTCGAATGACGTCATAACTTTTTGTCGCTGTAGCGACAGACTATACAGAAATAAGGTTAAGAAGTTATGTCGTTTGTGGGCCAGTTAAGCCTCTTGAGCCTCAACTTTATATGGACAGGCTGAACTGTCATATTCAGACTCGAGAGGTTTAATTAGGCCACGTTCAGACGTGAGTGTACAGCCGCCATGAAACAAATATTAAGCCATTGAGAAACATGTGTCAATGTCAGATGGTCACATTTGTTTACCTGATTTGACAGTTTTCTATGGAAAGTGGCTATTGTAAAACGTCGACATCAACAACAACAATGATGTTTTAAAGATATGACGTAATCGCTTCTGATTGGTGTTCAATGTTTCGTGACAAAATGGCTATTTTTCTCGATTTTATTTTCTAAAAATAGCAACAACATTTAGTTTTTGTGATATGTACTTTATTTTTTCCAATCCTACATATCTAATTTAATGATTAGAAAGTGTCATCTCTCTGATTAGTTCTTAGTGGAAACTAGCCTATTCACAAAACAAAATAGCGTGCATTGAAACTTACTCTCTCATGTTGTCGTACGCTCAACACCGCTAATACCGGACGCGGATCCGTCACACGACATCCGGGTTTTCTCATCGGGAGCACATTTTCAGGTCGATTTCCCCTCTAAAGGAAACCATTTTTTTTTTAAATTATCCGACCTAAAAATGAAAAGTCGGGATGAACGACGTAATTATATCAACCGTCAAACGGTTTTTCCTGTGCTCTCGCCCGCTAAAAAGCGATATCGAATCTAAGTTCAATTATAACACTGGCCACTAATGATAACATTAGTCACTTATAATTATAAAGCTGTTTTAACAGCAGTTAATAAAATAACGTAACGTTATTACGTCGACGTTGATTATACTTGGTAAACTTTCAAAATAGCGGGAAAATTTGTTGATAGAAATGCGGTAAAAACTGTAAAATTCAACTTATTACTACTGACACGCTTGTTTAAACCGTAAAAAATAGGCGATATAATTAGTAATCTGCTGTAAATGTATTATTTGCTTAAAAAAGTCATCATCTGACTAACAATGTGAGAAAAAAAAACGTCATCCACTGGTTTTTTTTTTCTCACATTGTTAGTGGCCAGAGATTTTAGGGTTCCGTACCTCAAAAGATCAAAAAAGATTCCTTATTTTATAATAAATAATTCTGAAAGCTAGTCTGCACGCGAAAACCCAAATCGTTTGTGTGCATATTTTATACGGAACAGGGGATTTAATTTCTGGACATTCCTATGAATAAATCCAATATTCATGAGATGCATGCGTCCCAGCGCGAGCGGTTCATAGTTTTTTTTTTAAACTAGTAGTATTCTACTCCGTTTACTCACTAGTTTTTAAAATCAATCATTTGATTTGCTTTAGACTAGGAGGCCAATCGCGGCTAATATTTCAACGTGTACACAGTGGGGCTAACACCACCACTCGCTAAGAAGAATGATGCCTATTTATTGTATAAAAGACTAAATTGTATAACATCAAAGTTACAAATACAGGTATTTCATAGAATATCAATATTATTATTGCAATAGGCTAATTTCCAGGGTCAAAAGACTAACATTAAAATTAGTCCGTCATTTAGGGAATCAAAATATATTAGTGACGTATTTTTTCTTTTGTCAATTGAGCGATAAATTATAAAGATATAACGAATCAAAGTTTAGGAGTGGGGCTCGTGACGTCACATATGCGAAAAAGTGTAGCACACTGTGACGTCACACGGAACTTTAACTCGCCATTCTTTACCATTCTTTGTGTAATTTTCAAAAGAAATATTACGTCTCCAATATTTTTTGATTATCTAAATGACGGACTAATTATATTTTTTGGGAAACTAGCCTATTATAGAGAGGAATGGAAGAAGCTCCACCGACAAGAGCCCAGGAGTGTTATTTTAGAAATGTATGACATAGATGTAAATGTGTGTATGTATAAAAATAATTCGATGTGGAACAAAAATTATTAAACTCGCCGATTTCGAGTTACACTTTACAATAATAGCACTCCAACTCTTAATTTTTTGACGATGATAGGTGGGGTGGTCACGGGGGAATTCGCCACGGCGAATTTCGCCGCGACGAAAAGAAATAAATGCACTAAAAAGCCACGGGAACTGGTGACTGGCAAGGAGAAATGAGGAGTAGTAAGGATTAATGCACTGAAACAAATGCATTTGTATGTATTTCTTTTAGTTGCCGTTGGCATCGCGGCGAAATTCGCCGTGGCTGACTGTTATGGTAGGTCCAAAACTTTACCACTGAGAAAATAGTGATGTGACAAATCTAATGTTTTACAAGTATCGATCGATCTCAACTAGTAGGTCAGAGTATGTCATATTTGCCATGAAACAGATGCACATAATTGTTAATAGTAGAGTGTCCTAGTTTCTGTTTGCTGATTTTTCATTGTTTTCTGGCAATTTATGCACAGCGATGCTCCGTAGAGAATAAAGTTTGATTATGTTTTGGACAATGACTGATGAACCTGATGAACTCGAGTTTAAAAAATATTCTTTGTGTTTTTTTTAATATGTGTTTTTTTGAAGAGCTACAAAATCGAATTTACCAAGGTTATAATCTTTAACACTACATATCGCAACAAGTATTACTACTTGATTGATTATTTGTTTTTTTTTTTATTACTAGACAAAGAAAAATAAGAACATGTATTTGAAATTAAGCAAATGATTATTACAAAAATAAACTACTGAAAAGTAATAATTATGTTTCTTTTACGATTATTCCCTTTCACTTAACAGTCTTTCTCACCTGAAATGTTTTATTTAACCAGAAAATTATTCAAAACATACCACACCGAAGAAATCAAACAGATAATTCTTTATACCGACATAAAGTTCCTGTCCACGAAACTACTACAACTTGACTAACTATAATTATAACTATGTTAGTATATTTGCCAACCCCACGGGTTCCACTGTCCCTGTAGCGACAGTCGGGCCCGAAAATCGATTCTTGACCCGTTTTCACGCTAGCTCTAGAGCTATGTGTGTGGTTTAAATCACAAGCGGTAGCGACAGTTCGACAGACGAATATGACTGAAGTTTACATCAATTATGCGACTTTTTGAATCACATTTTCCACGCATTAAATACAGCTAAGTATTTAAGTTATCTTTCTCTAAAGGTGACGAAAATACTTGGCTACTTAACTATGTCATACAGACTCGAATGTGAGGGTTAGCCTGGCTAGGTGGGGTTCATATAAATGTGTGTGAGTGTTGTGTCTCTCCCCAAACGATTACATAGCACTATGACACCTGTTTTCCTAACACCTGTACTCGGGGCGACCTGATGGTGGCTACCGATAAGGTTGTAAAATTGACAAAACATTTCTCGGATTTTTTTACCCTTTGTAGGAAGGGCATCAACAAGAAGTAGATTTGTAAATTACTTCCTCAACGAATTATACCCATGACATTAGCAGAAGTTTATGTACACTCAAAAGAGGTTGAAGTCGTCGAAGTTATTCTTAAAATATGACTAAACTTAAAAACCAGTTGCTTGACTGTTTCGTAAATGAAATCCGTTTCGATGTGTACACACTTTTGCATTCTTTAGAACTGTGTTCCATTGTGAAATAAATTGACACTGAAACGCTTGTGATGAATACACGCTCTATCTTTTAACTTGTGCTAATCAGGACAGGCCAGCCGACCGATTCTTGCCGCTTCTGTATCGCACTCCCTTTGGCTCTGTCTGTGGTCTCTGTAGATTAGATAGGTCCTTTCTGAGACGGTACATAGTCTATTTGAATTGCGAATGTGTGTTGCCATGTTTCAACTCCAAAGCTTCTACCATTGAATTTAATTAGTGTACTCAAAGTCGAGTTGAGTGCGGAGCTCGTTAGTAGATAGTTCATAGTTAATTCATTCATAAAGACAATATACATTGTGTCTGAAAATAACAATTTGATTTCACATTCAAGGTCAATACTAATATCTATACTAATAATATTATAAAGCTGATGAGTTTGTTTGTTTGTTTGAACGCGCTAATCTCTGGAACTACTGGTTCGAATTGAAAAATTCTTTTTGTGTTGGATAGATCATTTATCGAGGAAGGCTTTAGGCTATATAACATCACGTTGCGACTAATAGGAGCGAAAAAACAGGCGAAAATGTGGAAAAAACGGGGAAAATTATTCATCTTTGAGGGCTTCCGTTGCGTGCGCTGCGAAAACCGTTCGAGATTCCCAAAAAATATGTATGAAAGAATTATTCCTCTTTAAATTATCTGAAAAAATGTCCGCGACAGTATATGTGTATCTTTTAAGATTAACTCACAATAACCGTTTTTATTATAATTAAATTTGGTCGAAATTAATGCATTATTACAAATTATTTGTCAGAGATGTATCAACTTATTAATATTAATCTTTATCCAAATAAATGTGTTATTGATTAAGAGTATTTTACTGTGAACAAAATTGTCTTTGACATCACCTTATTTCAATAAACATCTTATAAGTTAATACAATTTTAAAATAACTCTGAAACAAAATTCACACGCGCCGCATGATGAGCGCTCGCCCATGATTCCCAAAATAACTATTCCACGCGGACGAAGTCGCGGGCACAGCTAGTCTATCTATATATAAATAAGTTGTGAGTATTTTTTTAATTTTGAGGACCAATAATTCCCCCAGACTATGGAAAAATAAATCCAACAAGAATCACCTCAGTGTATCTTTGTAAGAGATGAAGTCTGGAGTCGAGCGCGACCCGCGTATCTGTAGCGAATGCGCGTGTCAAGACACTATTGGATTGGTCGCCATTTACTGGCATTTTCTACCGTGAGCTCCTCCGTGCTTCGGAAGGCACCTTAAGCCGTTGGTCCCGGTTGTTATCGATAGCAGGCTGTGTCAGATGCCTTAGGGCAGCCTGATAAATTCTGACAGTGTTGGCCACTAACACACCTCGGGTCATGTTCCTGTTGGTCTGGTTTCCCTGTAAAAAGGGTTACAGAGGTCAGACGGCAGTCGCCAGTTCCACCAAATCAAGGACCATGACTTACAGCGTACCCTAGGCTCCAAAGCTTAAGCTGACGATGCAACTAAAAATACACACTAGGATGAGGAGTAGGACTAAAAGACGAGTTGAGATTATGAAAGCTCAAGACATGTTAACTTTTAAACTAACGCACTGCATATTTAAAAAATAATAAAATAACAGGATTTAGCGCGTAAAATACTAATACTTACTACTTGGAGAAATCAAAATATGACTTTAGAAGACGATTCCGCTGGAAGTATAGAGCTGTAGAAATGCTGAGCCAGTCGTTCCGTGACCATGACCGTTGTAACACGGTTGAAACGTCAAAAGTATGACTGACAGATTTGCAATAAAAATTGCTCTCGCTAGCGACTGCTAAATATCTCATACAAATTCTAGTTACATTCATGACCGAGCGTTCATATCTAGATTTGCAGACGATAGGATATGGTAACCGCTTCGGCCTATCTCTTGGCCCTTTGATTGAAAAAGTAATTTTTTGCCTACCGCATCAGTGTGTGAATATTTTACTTTGATAATAGTTGTAAATTAGAATTCACTCTACTCAAACAAACCTATCATCATTTCAGCCGCAGTCAGTCCACTGCTGGACATAGGCCTCTCCCAATGATTTCCAAAATGATCGGTTGGCAGCAGTCTGCATCCAGCGTCTGCCTGCGACCCTTTTCAGGTCATCTGACCATCTGGTCGGTGAATGTCCAACGCTGCGCTTACCGGTACGTGGTCGCCATTCGAGAACCTTTCTGCCCCATCGGCCATCGGTTCTCCGCGCTATGTGCCCCGCCCACTGCCACTTCAAAGAACTAATCCGCTGGGCTATGTCGGTGACTTTTGACAAACCTATACAACATACCAAAATGCAGTACTTACTATCTAAATTTAGCCTTGTCTAAATTCAACGGCCTATTATACCTATTAAATTATCGATGTTTTTCAGCTACAATAAACGGCAAAATGGTAGTCGATTTTTCGACAAAATGCCCCTAAATAAATTCTTCTCAATTGTTCTCGTTGGCGGTACGTGAAGCTTGACCTTTCGACCTTGGGGTCGCCTGTGCCCGGAGTCTGGTGTTAATTGATCATGCTCATTTTTCAGTGACTCATTAACAGTACCTTGATACCATGAAAATATTAAAGAGATGTTTTGTCTGATAAAATTTTATCATATTTAATAAAAGCTTTAATTAATTAATTCTATGGATTGTTCTCTTTTTTGTAGTCTTGGTGCAATAAAGTATTTTTATTATTATGTGTCTCCGCTTGGGATTCACGGGTGGCCCCGGTCCTTTGACAGGCTTGCGCGGAGATATGGATCCAACGCGTAGAGGCCCTTTGGAGAAGTTGATGTCATGTGGTGACATCAACTTCTCTCGGCTATATAAATATTGACATTTCCATGAACAGGTCTCGGCAGGAGGAAATCAAATCAAATCTTTATTTGTGAAAAAAAACAGGAGGAACTATTCTAATGAGTGAAAAAAATAAATGGGCTATGTATGGTGATGAAGTTTGGGTAGTTTAAATCTGGGTTATTGTCATAGAAATTAGGGCACCTGCCATATTCATGATTTTTGACTATTAGTGGCAGGCGGTGACTCGCCACTCAGTGAATGGGCCCCCCAAATAGTCGCCGCGTTTGGCAACAGAGGGGCAACATTGGAATGAGAGGCTAAGGTGAGCTGGTTTTCCCGTTATTACGCTATTACGTGCAATACACTTCCACCCTCGAGCAGATAGCTCTTGCGACTCCACTCTGGCCGGCCGGCTAAGGCAAGCCAGAGGTAGGGGTCCTGTCCCTCATCGGTGTCCACTGCGATCTTGGCGAATGAAGGTCGGAGGCGAGGGACGGAGGCCTCCCCTGGGAGCAATCAGTTCCGCGGTGTCGACACTGACCAACAGCTCGCCACAAGCTGCCCTGCGGAGACTGATTGCACTGGGAAGGGAACTCAGTGGGTGATGGGGTCGTCTAATCCCTACGCCTTTTTTATCTGTGTTTGTACTTGTAACAGTCACTTAAATACGATTTATAGGTAACCTAAATATTTTAAATATATTTTTAAAACTATTCATGCAGTGTATGTATACAATACCTACTTTAAATAAATATTTCATTAATATAAAGAGAGGTTTTCATTGAAATTTCTAAACTATACTTTATTTATTTAAAACATAATTTTTACATTTAAAAATTTAAACTAATCTGCAAACTGAAAATTGAAAAATAAAATTACAACTAAAAATACTAAAATATATTAAATATCTAGTACGAAAGAGTGGACAACCCTGGCACAGGCATCTTTGACCACGTTACAGTGTTACACTAACTTATTAACCTATATGTTAAAGAGATCTACATGGTTTTTTGAATGAAATGAATGAATGAAAAATGATTTATTCAAGTGACCAGGAGTTTTGAGTCGTCCAGTTTTTTTTTTTGCTTTGGTGTCGGTTAAGACATACTATACCAAGTCAGAATGTTACTAGTTAATGCCTGGCTTTAGTTGGGTAAAAGAAAAACAATATTTAATATCGAATGTCTAAGTTGGGAGTGATTGATCCCGTTCAGGTGTAGTGATGAATTATTCAGGTCTCCCAAAGTTTGGGCAGTGGGAGTAAAAAGTTCGAATTTTCTTTGTTCTAACTCTTATCATAACACTGGGAGATTTTAGGGTTACCCAATTTATGGGAAATAGATTTGGATGATGCTATTAACTTGCCACCTAACTCAAAAAAAAGCTGCTACAATTCTATCACAATTTGATGGAATTGAAATTTTTAAGCATTACTCAAAAATATAATAAATGATCTGAAATTCGAGGCAACGTCCCCAAAATTCTGGCTGCAATCCATCGCTGGATTGCTTTAATGATAAATACAGATACTCCAATTTATTACCCAAAAACTGTATAGGCTTGTTTCCTAAAAAAATATAATAAGTCCGTCAGTTAGATAATCAAAAAATATTGGAGACGTATTTTTTTCTTTTGAAAATTAAACAAAGAATGGTTAGGACATGTCGCGTTAAAGTTCCGTGTGACGTCACAGTGTGCTACACTTTTTCGCAATATGTGACGTCACGAGCCCCCACTCCTAAACTTGGCTGCGTTATATCTTTATAATTTATCGCTCAATTGACAAAAGAAAAAATACGTCACTAATATAATTTTAATGTTAGTCTTTTGACCCTGGAAACTAGCGTACTCTTGTTATGTGGAATTTGCTTATTAAATAGACTTTTCTTGCATTTAATAGTACTCTTACTTCTACTCACCCGTGCGAAGGCAAAGTAAACTTTGTCGAAACTTAATGAATACTGTCTCTTATATTCTTTAGTCGAATGGTGGAGAATGCCATCTGACATTATCACTCGCAAAGAGACGTTATTGATTCAAGCAAATCATATAAATAAATATATTGGGATAAATCACGCATATTGTTTTTGCCCCAAAGTAAGTTAGAGACTAATGTTATAGAATGACTTTTTTTAAATACATAAATAGATAATTCCAAAGACCCGGGCCAATAAAAAAAAACCATTTTCCATCTATAATAAACCGGGACCTAGTAGGCTTGATAATCCATCATCACGACACAGGTTGTACAATTACTTCAAACTAAAAATTAAATTTTTTTACCTCGGCGGGACTATTTTTAACTATTTATCATTCAGGTCAAGGCGCTGTGCATGAGAGGAGTACCGAAACGTCTATTTTTTCGTCGCGCAGTTAGCCTTATTTTCCATGGAATACTAGCATGAAAAAAATATGAAGTACAGTTCAAAGATCAAAATAAATGTTTACATCAAAATATTTTCAAAAAAGTATTTAAAACCTAGCAAAATAAAATAGCAAAAAAGCTATACCCAGAAACAGTTTCGTCGCGAATCACTTGATATTTTCATAGATAACTACCAACTTTTTTGAGTCTATAAAAAGTATAACTTAATGAGCAAGAGGGATACCTAAAAAAATTACAATATTTGGTTATAATTATTGAAATATTAAATTAAAACTGAAAAATAACAACCGAAATGGCAGACACGGGTATTAACAGTGACTGGTGGCAGGCCAACCGGTATTCAACTTTATTTCATTACGAGTACGTACTATATCAAAGATCGCGATGTCAAATACCGAAAGGTTGAGGGATACAGCGCCTTAAGTCATACTACAGAATTATTAATACTGATGTAATATAAAATCATAACACTTTTTCATCTCGGATCCAAAGCGAGATATTTCATGAATAAAATAAGCTTTTCAAAAGCATTTTTCAAATTTGCTCTAGAACAGTGTCACAGTTGGAACTTAATCGGTCGGATTTCTCGTCCAGCACGAAGTTTAGACAAATACATACATATATGTTTTTCATCTAAACTGAAAAGAGGATTCATAAGTAGTATTTTTTACATCTCCAGTACGCAATATACAAGGATTTAGACCTACGAGTAGTTTGGGAATAGGGTTGCCAACTTTTTTTTGGCGAAATATAGTATTTTTGAAAATAAGCTATCAAGAATATAGTACATTTCTAAAAAATATAGTATTTTATGGAAAAATGACAAAATAGACAAAGATATACCTATTTCTTTTTACCTATTTATTTTGTAGATGAAACTAAACTTCTTGCAATGTTTAACAATGTTTTGTATAAAACTATCTATGGGGATTTTACTTACTGACTGCCACATTTTTTGAAATAATCTTATCTTCTTCACGATGACCTAGTTCTCTTAGCATATCTATTTCATTTCATTTAAGACCTTAAGCTTTCTTAAGAAACAACAACTACCTAATAAGTGGAATTATGATATTACTAAAATCCCATAGCAAAATTTTTTTTTTTTTTTTAAATAATATTGTGTTGTTGTCAATTTAATATTGAGAAGTTCGGAAGTAATCATAGTTTTAGCATTTTTTTTAATCTCCCCTAAAAGCTAGTATAAAGGCGCGTTGCAAAATTTTTAAAATAAGGGTTTGTTTGTTTGTAGATTTCGGTGCTGAAAATATAGTATTTTTGCGTACTATATTTTTGTTCAACAGTATATAGTACGCAGACCCGAAATATAGTAAAATACTATATAATATAGTAAGGTTGGCAACCCTATTTGGGAACCAAGTTGAACGATGTAATTTTGTATAACTTTGTTTTCACAATAAAAAAGATGTTTTCTTTTATTACATCGCGCATCGGAAAATCATCTTACTGATCCTTTTATATGAGTGAAAAATTCATGATTAAATCTATTTCTTTATAGTGGCCGTATTTTACTTTATCTCTAAGCTAAGTAGTTTGAAATGTTTTATTAAGTTTGAGAATTTTTTTTTTATACGACTAAGTAGGCAAGCAGGCGTACGGCCCACCTGATGGTAAGTGGTTACCGTAGCCTGCAACACCGGAGATGTCACGAGCGCGTTGCCGACCCTGAAAATACATGATGAGATTGAACGCGTGGAAATAATAATTTCATGCATATTCCTTTTTATATTTTTATTAAAATGGCTTTAGTAATAAAATTTACTTTTTGTTTCAGGTAAATAATTCTACTTTTTGCTGGAATTCACATTTTAGTCGGTAAGCCTGCATTGCGAATTGTTTTATATGGGTCTTTGCGAATTGGTTCATTTATTTTTTTTGTATATCATGATTTTTTTAAAAACAACATCAATAACGTACTTACTACATACTGTTGCATTTTGTTCAAAATACTGTGTTCATTTGGTTAATAAATATTTAAATATGTTTTTATAGGTTAGTACCTAAACTTTCAACCCAGCTAAACTTTTGAATATAGGCCCTTCATATAAGTGTCTCGCACCATGGTCATGTTATCGTTCATTATCATCTATCCACTATAAAGCAAATATTTCTAACATTACTCAATATCATCAAGAATTCGATTAGCTAAAACTTATGTAAGTGATCGGTTTATAATCTGTTTACTAAGCTAAACTAACTGACGAACTTTAACTATCCCCTTGTCAGGATTATATTAGTACAAGGAAATGTCCCTTTTCAAGTAACTTTCTTAACGGATACTAGCGTGAAATAGACTATAGAGTACTAGCTGTTTCCCGCAGCTCTGTCTGCCATAATGTAGCCTATGTTTGACCCCGGGTCATCAACTATATTCTTACAAAATTTCATCAAAATCCATTCAGTGGTTTGGTCGTGAAAGCGTAACAGATAGATAGATAGACAAAATTTCGCACTTATAATATAAGCATGGGTTAGGACCATGGAGCAATTACAAAGAGAGATGCCGTTTGAAATGGCGCAGTGATGTGATCATTGGCGCCTCGCCGACACCAAGGTGGGCGGAGCTTGTCATTGCTCGTGCTCCATGGTTGGAGCCACGGCCGAAACCAAGCACCCCGCACGTCTGCCTTCCGCCCCGTGTAGCCTCACAAATACTTTCTTACAAAACGCTTATTACGGCATCTCCTCTTTGTAATTGCTCCATGGAGTAGGGCAAGTCAGTTATTTTCTAGTCCGAGTAGTACCTACTTATTTTCATAAATACTCATTGTTTTGTCTATGACTGCGAAAATTTATACTTATTCTGTTTAGTTTAGGTATATTTTACATGTTTAAATGTGGATTACTCCTAACGTGAAGTTATGATCAAGCAGGCCTTCCATAAATAAAAAAGTAATGCCGAATACGTAAAGCCATACGGCATAAGAAACTTAAAACACCAGAATAAAAAGTAATTACTTGTTAACAGTCCCATTAGAATTGTTAATTAATTCAACATATAATTTAACAAAAACAGCGGTCAGGTCAAATTATGAATTAAATTGCTACAGCCACTAAGAAAATTAATTGGATTCATGAAATGGGCCAGCCATAATTCCAAAAGCTTCAACCGGAGCTTTTGACGTGGTTTTGGTGAACTAAAACGGGCTTTTAACTAATTTCGGAAGGATTTAATCCATATTAATGTTTAATTTTAACTCTTCAAGCCAAGACATGACTTAGACCTCTTAGGTTTATAGTTCACTAGCTGTTGACCGCAGCTTTGGCCTACGTCAAAAAGTAGCCTACCTTTAACCGGGTCTTTAATTATATTAATACACAATTTCATCAAAATCTGTTCTGTGGTTTGGCCGTGAAGGCGTAAAACACAGCTGCCAGACTGTCTTTAGCACTTATAATATTAGTATGGATGGAAGTGAATTTTCTTCTCATGGTATCCCAAGGAATTGGAGGAATTAAATAATTCCACCGGGGTAAGGTTTTGATAAACACCTGACACGGGTCAAAGGGTCAATTGACCTTAATTATCTATCAAAAAGATTAAAATTACTTCTGCAAATGACAGATCAATTTTTTTATTGTGTTCATACATTAAGATTTTTAACTTTTTAAATACTGCACTAAATAAACTAGATACGTAAAAATATTGATCGCCGAAAATAAGCGAGATCAGTCTATCAATATAAAATTTGGTTATTTAAATAGTTGTGGACAATCAACTCGCTATAGATATGGGTGGTAAAACTGGTAAAAGTTTCTACGAAAGACCTATAAAATATACTTTTAGGCGAACAGAATAATAAAAATCACCTTCATTTGAAGTTTGTATTGGTGATTGGTGTAACATAAACTTTTGTTTCATGTAAAGTAAATTCCTATTTACTAATAACAAAAGTTTTTAAAATTCTTTTCGCTTTATAGTGTCATATGTTTCACTTACGGAGGGGCGCAACCCTTCCCCTAATTTAGTCCCCTTTGGTACAGTTTATTTTGACACTTTTGTCACCTGACCTACTTTGGGTCACTTATTCATTGTTTTAATCATTGGAAGCATGATATTGTATTTTAAACGTAAATTTATTGAACCTTGCAAATAAAGTGTGCTTTGCTCGCAAGGTCATGGACTACTAAAAATAGTAATTTAATTGTAAAAGTATGTATAGGTAGATTAAAGTAATAAGCTAGCCACTAGCTGATTCACAAATGAAAAAAAAAAAACAAAATGTAGAAAAAATACAACTGGACCTCTGGCGAATAAATAAGAATTTAACATTTGCAAAATCATAAAAAAGGTTTTTTTTGGAATTCTTCATTCCGGAGCTAGCAAAGACCTGCAAATGAAGATTGGCAAGTTAAAATTTATATGAAAAATACATGAAATATAGAATTACATAAAACATTTAACTCTACAGGAACTAACATATACGTCATTTTCTTTCACTAGTCTTGACTGGAAGTGCTTGCTTAGCAATAAATTTGCCTTTGCTCCATACCAAAAACAAATTTATTTATTGTTAAGTATATAAACACGCTGCTTAGTAACTTTCACTCGCTGTTTATCAGAGGTTATAGAGCCCACTTCTGGGCAATACTGGACATAAGCCTCAACCTGTCTACGCCATCCATCTTGGCCCGTAGTGCTTTTTTTTTTAAAAGTGCGACGCGAACGCTTTACGCAAAAGCGGCGAGTCGAATGATTTTTTATTTGATATCGCATATTTTTTTTCTTTATCGTTTATTTTCCCTGTGCTAATTCACAGAACCGCGTGGCGATAATCGATTGGACGCGCCTTGTGTCATGCCAATTATTTTTAAAGGTTTACACGGATCCAGTGCTGGCTATCCGGGAGACCTAGTTTTAAATGTACGACTCACATGTCGAATGATTTTTTCTACTGACCGATTATAACGAATGAAAAGCATTTGATATCGAACGAAAGTTATTTCACTCACCGGTTCTCGTAAGTCAAACTTTTCTAAAATACTGGAGGGCTCCAGTAGCTTTCATGGACACAATATTTTTTTCCGGCTGCGATTTGGTAATCGTTAGATTCTGACGTAGTTTGTCAGAGGCCGAATGATGGTTGCGAAAAACTCTGACACAAGGGTGTACAGGCACAGGATCGATTTACCATGAAGCCTGCTTGATATGAATGAATTTTGTGACCTATTTATATATTCGAAAAGATCGAAAGCCCAGCGTTGAAAGCTTGTAAAGGGGTGGCGAGTGGCCGTCACTCAATGGACATACCTAGGAGCTTACTGATTTTGGAAGTCTATCCACTTAGATCCACATTCACTATCCATTAGTAAACCCTTAGATACTTTTTCACCACCATACACTATTTACACACACATACACATCACACATACACCTCGAATTTTAATAAATATAATTCTACTAGCTGTTTCCCGCAGCTCCGCCTGCGTCAAAAAGTAGCCTATGTTTGACCCCGGGTCTTCAACTATATTGATACCAAATTTCATCAAAATCCGTTTATCGGTTTGGCCGTGAAAGCGTAACAGACAGACAGAAAGACAGACAGACTTTCGCATTTATAATATTAGTATGGAAGTATAGATGTACTTAAGTTAATAGGATAGATACGAATTTGTACTAATTGTCAATAGAATAGTTATGGATTTTAAACGATTATGTCAACAAGATAGATAATAAGGATTACTTCTTTTTATTTTTTACACAGCTAAGTTTTATTTTTAATATATCTAATAATAAGGTCATATTCAGGGGACTCGTCCACACCTATATCTCTCATACTTTAAGCTCAGGGAGTGGGGATGCCTGAAAAACAGCGTTACTCCAGTCGAGGCTAACAAAGCTAAGGCATTCCGTTGCTTTCTTCTTTTGCATGTTTATTGTACCTAATTGTAAAAACTTTTAATTGTGTGGCAATAAACAACTATTTTATTTTTATTTATTTATTACTATTAACTCTACGCCGTCGAATAAAAAAATAAAAACATTTTATTATATTATATAAACATGAATTTGAATATACTCAAAAGATAGGATATAGTTTCCAAAGTTGCTTTTTCAAAACTTCTTTCGACTTACGTGAAACTGTTAGTTCTAAATTTTGGCCGCTAGATGGCAGTCCTTGTCCTCAAGACATCTGACACCAGGGTGGCCTACCCACATGTTGTAACTTAATAACCTGTACCCTATTCGGTTTCCTTTCAAAGTTAATGTAGGCTCTGTCAACTCAACCGTGCTTTTCGGCCCTCCTGACTAGGGTTGCCGATTTTAGTTGTAGTTTACAGATGTACTTATATTGGATCTTAATTTTTCGAGATTCAAGATTGGATTGGAGCGTGGCCACTTATTGGTCTGGCCGAATTTGACATGTCGGCCATTTCGACTTAACATGAAGAAGAAATGCTTATAGAACCACGAGAACAGGTGCATGCTAAGATCCAAATATAGTAAAATAGTGTGTAGCATGATAGCATACATGTTTTGTACAGGAGGGATCTATGGGAAAGTCCGCTTAAAATTATATTGTAGGTCGATGAAACTTTCAATCTTCATAGACGACAAGTTTAAGTAGCTGTCGAACAAACCCAAGAACAAATTATTGTTCAGTAACATCACATACGTAGTATGAAGCGTTTGGGAAGACCTCACAATAATAGACACATTGATAGTCCTTTAATTTAGAGAGATACGACACGAATCGTATCGAGGACTTTCGAATATACAACGAAACAAATATTTGTTTTATGGAGACTATTATTCTTGGCTCTAGGTAAACTTGTATTCACAGAATAGTGACTTAAAAGATGCTTGGCCCTCGTTTTACAAATTAATTTGGTATTGGATTGATATTTTGAATCCAAATTTTTCTAACCTATAACGTGCCTCTCTCAACTGGACAATGGTGAACCTACATATTACATTCTGAAATAGCGATACCCATGTTTTTGTTGCAAACATTGTATAGTATAATGTCTTCTGCATCTAAATTATAAATATATGTTATGTCATTTCATCCTAGCGTGTTAAAAGGGACGTATTGTTTCTCCACAAAGCTCCAGCTAGTCTCTTATCAAGTACAAAAGAGCACTTTAGCGTTAATGTATAATATAGTTAGTTCGATTCCCGTAACTTGGATGTATTTCTCCTATCCAATACTGAAATTTTGTCCATTTAAGTATTTGAAATGATGCTTTTAGAGCGATTCATAAAAATCCATATTAGTCTGTTTAGCTTTCTTATAAAAAAGATTACAGATGTCAGGCGGCAGTCGCTCCATTGCAATAAACTGGCCAGCAAATAAACATGACTGATAGCGTAGGTACCGTAGGATCCGAAGCGTAAGCTGAGAACGCAACTAGAAATCACGCTTGAATTAAGAAAATTGTGATTAGATTTTATGTACAGTCACGAGCATTTACATGTAAATTGATTTTTAAGTCATTCAAACAAGGTCTTAAATTTAATACAATCCATACTTTCATACTAATTCTTCAGCAAGTCTATTATAAGTGCGAAAGGCTGTCTGTCCGTTTGTTACGCTTTCACGGCCAAATCGCTGAAAGGATTTTGATGAAATTTGATATGAATATAGTTGAAGACCCGGGGTCAATCATAGGCTACTTTTTGACGCAGACGGAGCTGCGGGAGACAGTGACTATACGGAGTTAACACTCCCCGTTGTCGTTATCTTTGTGTACATACAATTAGTATCAATTTGAGAGTTACGGCACATAGTATTGATAACGTTATCACTGACGCGAGTGCACCTAGATTGTACTAAAGCGCTGGATTAAGAATATTTTAGTGTTAATCAATACAGCTGATTAATTATCATTACAAGCTTGTTGCCCGCGGCTGTTAACGTGTGGTAAACTGTATCGTATGTCCTAGTTCCAAACAATTATGTTTTTAATCTGATCGCGTTTTCAGTTACATCCTTAGGCGGATCCAGTGTGAGCAATCCAGTAGAGAAATTGTCGCTATCATGGACTAAATTGTTTGTGTGTGTGGGTCACGGAGCAATTACAAAGTATTTGTAAGGCTACACGGGGCGGAAGGTAGACGTGCGGGGTGCTTGGTTTCGGCCGTGGCTCCAACCATGGAGCACGAGCAATGACAAGCTCCGCCCACTTTTGTGTCGGCGAGGCGCCAATGATCACACCACTGCGCCATTTCATCTCCTCTTTGTAATTGCTGCTGGGTAAATTTCGTGTCCATGAACGCTACTGGATTGCCGGCAATGGATCCGTTAAAACCAGCCCTTAATTTACACTTCTGAGCCTAAAATGCGCTTTAAGTAAAGTATGTCATTTTTTATTTTGTGTCGTCGATGCAGAGGATGAAAGGACGCTCCATTCAGCTCTGAGATTACTTCTCCCTCAAGCTCAGCTGGGCAAAAGCTGAGCTTGAGCTGCACAAAAGATCTCATGTCAGTTAAAGAAAGTGGCAAATCTTCTCATATTTCACTGAATTGGGTAACAGGCTAGGATGAGAAAGACAGACGGGAATGCGAGAGGCGAATAGTCCTAATCCCTTACATTATACCTCATTTCGTGTATAGATATTTGTTTTGTATTACAACGAGTACTAGCTGTTTCCCGCAGTTCCGCCTGCTTGAAAAAGTAGCCTATGTTTGACGCCGGTTCTTATAGTTAAACTTATACTTCATACCAAATTTCATCAAAATCCTATTAGCGGTTTGGCCGTGAAAGCGTAACAGACAGACAGACTTTCGCATTTATAATATTAGTATGGATATTGTATTGAAAGCTGATGTCAGTTTCTAGATTCTATATATTATCTATATTTTGTATTTTACCTCATAAATAAGTATTTTTAGTTTAGTGTTTCTATACATCTACATATACATGCTCCTGAAATGTAGTTGGAAGCTCTTAGAATGAAATCCATAAAGCTTACATCCTATAAACCTTTCATCCTATAAACCTTTCATCCTAGATTAACGACTGTACTATTTTAATGGGTTTTAAGTACGCGTATGAAGCCGCTGGTAGGTAGAAACTACTGTAACATGAAATAGGTATAAACAAAAATGTATGGCATGACGTTAATCTATCTATTAGATTTGGACACACTAGACATTAGTACAGAAATAAACAGTCTAACTAGGGACGGTTACGGCAAATTTTCGGCTGTAACCCGGTTCCGACAATCCGATCATCCGGAACGTCCAGCCTTTAAGCTGGACTATTTGGTATCGATTAAGCTGAATCAATATAATTACACGGAGTTTAATGTTGATGAAAGTTTTTTGATGATGAGACTCTTTCTGTGTAAATTGTGATGAGTTGTGTGATAAGTTGAGGTGCTCGAAAGCCTAGCAGGGTATGCAAAGTAAAGGGTTCTTCAAGTCGAGGATTATGTTCACTAACTTTGGGTTTAATTCCGTGACTCTTTGGAAGGTGGTGGCTGAAAATCAGTGCTAGGCATGCCTGCATGTCTAGCGTATCACTAAGCCACCACCTATTGAGACGTCTGTCACGTACATTATAAACATGTAGCTTATGTCTAAGACCTTTGCTGTACTAACGTGATAGCTTTCTCTATAAAGATATATTTTATTCTATTCTTTGTAACAATCATAAGTAACAACTACAGAAAGCTGAACCTGACTAATTAGCTGTCACTGTCTTAATATGGTATAATATTTACAGGCTGTCTGCAAAGTTAAAGCTGCTCTCAAGTGATATTTCTCTACTCCCAGCATGCGAGATGCTACGCATGGCCCTTGGTCGACATTATCACATTTCTCTTACGACTTAGAAATGTCAGTTAATGCTACTCTCTCAGCGTAATATCATTGGGTAAGAAACCGTGTGCGGTTTCGATGCTTTTTGCGTCATATCTGTGATCAGCTGTACACATGTTTAATTTTTGATCACAATGTCATGTAGAATTTCGAATTCCTTACAATATTTTAATCGAATATTACTGTCATCATAATCGAGAAAACAGTTAGCAACATCCCATAGACATTTGCATAATCTACGACATTTTCCTGTGGCAGTATCGAGAATAAGCTTTTTAACAACTGAGATTTTTGAAAGAGAGTTGGTATATTTGAGATTTAGTTCAATATATTTTAAGAATCGCTATTCTAAAATAGTAGATCTGATTTACATGACAGGTCGAAATCTCAACCAGGCAAAATTGTTATCGGTAAAGTAGTCAATATGTCGAAGACAGCCCTGGAAATGGGTTAAAGGTTATTTCTAGATAGTGACATTCCAGACAATTCAGATAAACGTTAGAATTCCACTGACATTCATGTTCGACAAAAATTTAGTTGCGGTAACATACCTACTTATATTTGAAATTTTTGATTGGAATGTTCTTACTCAAATTTTGCAAATAGGCTGTCGGACTGATTTTTCTTTTGAGATTTCATCGTAAGAACCACAGAAATAAGCTAAGGTAGAAGTGCCATGTCTTGCCAAATACCAGTTAAGTCTCGAGTCTTAACTTAGTATGGCATGGCATAACCGTGGTACCCAGGTAACGTCCACATAGTAGGTAGTTTTACCTAATCTTGTTTCGGTGTGCTTAACAGTAATATTATGTCAATGCGGGTTGCTGATGTTTCAGTCACAAATCTTTCAACCACTTCGTCCGAATCGACACTTCAATTTTTTAATTTTTTTCACTGATGAGAACATTTTAATTAAATCAGCTGCTATTACCAGTCAAGAAGTTGTATCATTATTGATCGTTGGTTTATTGTAATGAAGTAGGAAATTTAAGCGATCAATAATTAAATAATTACTCGACTGACAAAAAATAGCATGAGTCAAGTATATAACCTTTGACAAAATTATTGAAATTAACATCTTTGTTTCCTCTCATATTCAAAACCCAAACAGGTATAGTCGAGCATCGAACCCGCTCGCAATTCTGCGCCCACGCAAACTACCCACCAGGCTGGCCTTTCATATTTATTCTTATGACGTTGATTATATTTTGCAATGAGTTTCGTTTTGTCAAAATAAACTTCTGTCTCTATTTCTCATTAATTAAAAAATAATTTTAGTTTTTGGTTTTGTCTTACGCCTTGAGCGATGGCTCCAATATGCTCTGCATTCCTAACGATTTCCTTATCTTCTGTGTCCAAATCTTCAAAAACCAGTCATCTCCGCAATTATTAAAAATCACTGTAAGATTGAACACATCAAAAACATAATATACCTATAAAATACTAGCTGTTTCCCTCAGCTCCGACTGCGTCAAAAAGTAGCCTATTTTTGACCCCGGGTCTTCAACTATATTCATACCAAATTTCATCAAAATCCGTTCAGCGGTTTGGTCTTGAAAGCGTAACAGACAGACAGACTTTCGCATTTATAATATTAGTATGGAAGTAATTTCAATAAAAGTGCAATAACTTATCGAGATTCGACTAGGAAAGAAAAACTTTGAACTACTCCACCGGCAAAAGTTTGTCTTAAATTTAGATTGAACGTCAATAAATCTTTATGCTCATAAAACTGTTATTTGATACCAAGTACTTTCTATCATGTCTTTAATATCTTTAGGCCAATGCGCCATATTCAACTTCATATTTTCCACTATTCCTTCAAAGACATAGAACACGTTAATTTCTTGATGTTTCCACATGGATAACAATTCAGATATATCTTGAAGTTCTTCCACATTATCTGCATCCATATAGTAATACTCATCTATGAGATCAAATAGCTGTGAAAGAGCCCAGGTACCTTGCTTCAATGCTTGTGGTACATAACTAAATATGTAATCACGATTAGTTATCACCTCATCAAGATAGTCCAGCGTATCTCTTTGCACTACTTCAGGAGAATTCATAATATACTTTAACGTCTGTCTAAATTTCACATTAGATTTGATAAAACTACTGTATTGCTTAAGTACATGAGGCACAACCATGAAAAAATTCTTAAGGTCGTCCGTAGATAATGCAATAACGTGTCTAGTCCATTCTACAACATAATCGGAATACTTGTTTTTTTCTCTACATACTGATAAAACCTTACAAATGCGATATTGTATGTAGTTTGTGGAATTCTTCATTTGTTGTCGCACAATTTTATCTCTCAATGTTTGGTGTAACCATATCGTCTTGGAATCCATTACACCTTTTACCAAACCGAGATTGTACGCCACAATCTTTCGGACGAATTTATTCGAGGTGTCTATAAAATCTAACCTAAATTCCTTCGTTGTGTTAATTTTTCTTTCTTTCATTATTTTCCGATATTTTTTTAGTAAAAGATTTTCAAATTCCACGTCAGAATTATTAAACACATTATCTACAGTCAACATTTCGTCTTCGCCTAATTGGTATAAGTTATTAATGTTGTATTGTATATTTTTTAGTTGATCGAATGATTCTTGCATAAGCGTGGCTATAAATATATTCCATGGAACAGAAAAGTTTGTTTTTATATCTCTAAATTCTTCGGACATTTTGTAATTAGCAATTCTGCGCGTGGTGGCGATGGAACGCCGCTCAGTAGTTCTTTTTCCCAGACCAAAAGAGAATAAAGTTTTAGTAGTTCCCGTCGAGTTACCTTCAAGCATGTCGTGAACTATCTCGAATATGTTTATTCCTTTTGTACTTGTTTGTTTACTATTTGTGAAAAATGATGTTTCAAGGAAGAAATCTGTAAATAAACACAAACTTACAGTTATGTTTCCACTTAGAAGTTTGTCCATTATGAAAGATTTTTATATAACAATTTCAGAAAACGGGTGTCCGATTTCCACAAAAAGCCTACTTTGTTTAGTTGTTCCCAGTTTGGTTAAGACATTGCAGGCTTGAATCACCTGATTGTCTGATAATAAAGATGTTTCCGTGCTTCGGAACGCACGTTACGCCGTTGGTCCCAGCTGCCATTTTGTTGTTGAAAGAAAGAAAGAAATAGTTTATTCGAAATGAAAGAAAACACATCAGACGACGAATAGCTGTCCCGAAACACTTTGATACTTGAGTGTACAGGGTCGATTAACTACCCAAGATTATTTTAAAACACTAGGAATTATTTGTATAAATTAAGAGTCAGATAAATTTATCACTTTATATTTTTACTGAACAAAAATTAACGTAACGTTTGCAATAGGATACAACATTAGACAGTTAAATAATCACTTACATAACAAAAGAAGCCTCCACATTGTGTCACTTCGTAGCTAAAGCGTTTAAATGCCTACGTTATTTTCCAAACAATCGTAAAACCTAACAATAACGTCCAAGTTATTGTTTTTCATATCAGAAACCTATAAATGGTTTTAATAGTATATTGAAAATGGAAATGTAGAACGGAACGGCTGATAAAGTGCCTGCGTGCGAAATTGTACGAAATATTTACGAAGAGGAGAATAAAGTAAACATAATATATTATAGAAAATGCGCATTTGAAAATGAAAACCAAGAATACAGCTTGTGCATTGAAGATAGCAGGAATGTTACTGTCTTAAATGATAAAATGTACAAAATAAGAAAATGATCAATTTTTGCAGACTTTCCACATAAAACACCAGATTAAGAAATGGATGATGAAAAGATTGAATTTTTAACACTGTAATGCAGATAAATAACAATGACACTTATTTCATCTAAAGAAAATACTACCTTCCCTGATTATTGCTTCAGAACGTTTACGACGAAACTAGACTTCAGCGACTGCATTATTTTTTATATGGTACTTCTTAGTTATCTTACATATAGAATTGTTAACGCAATTGTTATCATCTGCGACACTAACCCCCGTATTCTTAAACATAACCTTAAGGACGTCCTTCACTCAAACTCATTGGAGGAAGCCTTAAGGAATTCCTCGAACTTTCCTTGAAAATGACATTCTTAATTGGTTGCTTGAGCAAACTCCAATGAGGAAAGACACAGGTTATAATAACAATCCGTAGCACAAAAATTGAAAATACAAAAGAATAGAGTTTAAAATAAACAAATTAAATAGTTAATTATGCGAAAATTTGTAAAAAACTGATTTATAACCACTTTCGAGGCCGCCTCAAGGTACCTCTTGACCAACTTTATATTTGACAGTTCGATACTCACCTTCAATGAGGAATCTCCTTAAGTCAAGGAAGCTAGTGACGACTAATTATACCAATGAGTTGGAGTAAGGTTGAGTCGAGTTTGAGGTAACGTTTGAGAATATGGGTGTAAATCTCATGGTAGATGGTAGAGGTACAGAAATATCAAAATTTACCAATGTAAACGAGAGGTAAGTAATATGAAAATGAAATTGTAAATCTTTCATGCTAAATCTTTCGTTGACGTAGAAAAGCTCTCCAAATTTTTGGGACTAAATTCTTATAAAAGCAATCGACGTAAGCGACTCTGCAAGCAACTCGGCCAAGCCTTCAATTCAAAGGCAACTAAAAATTATTTACTCCACTCTATTTGCTCACTTCGACAGATCCATTCGTCCTTTCAAAGTGCAACGGTGCATGTTTCTATCCGTCTCTGTCACACAATTGTGTTTATTCACTCGCCCATCAATGCGACGGTTACAGCGGTGTAAAAAATATGGTAACGACAGAAGTTAAAGCGCTTGCCAAATTATTTTTCGTGTCACCAGTTAGTTCATGCAAACTAAAGTAAGTCAGCAGCCACTCAAAATAATTTGATAAGCGCTTGTAACTTTAACTTTTAAAAGTAAAGCCTGAATCAATAAGACAATAGAAGTATCAAAACTAAATCTTACACACAACTCAAAGGCAGACAAATTTTATAAAACAATACTAAACAAGCTCAAGTCACAACTTGCATGAAAGCGAAAACGAGTTGTTAAATTTTTATTGATTTTTAATGCTACTAGGAAAGACTTCTTGTATGTATGTAATAAATGTAAATACAATTTTACATACATACGCATGTAAAATTGTATTTTCCTGGTGCAATAAAGTGTTTATTATTATTATTAATGTATCTCCGCTTGGGATTCACGGGTTGCCCCGGTCCTTTGAGAGGCTTGCGCGGGGATATGGATCCAACGCGTAGAGGCCCTTTGGAGAAGTTGATGTCATGTGGTTATTATTATGTAAAATTATTTATTTACTTTATTGTACATAAAAGAAAACAGGTAATACAACATCAACAGATTTTTTTTTAAATATTAATGTACAAGTGCGGACTTATCCCTATGAGGGAAATCTTCCAGTCAACCACTATAACAGCGGACATAAAAGTCAGTGACTGTAGTAGGAGTACAGATTATCGGATCTTACTTACATGTACAAAAACAATAAATAAAAGCTATGTTCAACTACCTATTCATAATTCTTAATGATGATTAAATGCAGTGCAAACAAATCTAACAAGTCACTCTATTGACAATTTATAGATTTCTTTAATCTTTTCCTTGAATGGCTTGAGCGATGGTGACATCTTTTCTTCAGATGGTAGTTTATTCCATAGCTTAGAAGCCAGAACTGAGAACGAACGTGCATACGATTGGACGAGAGGACTGTTATTACCCCGAAGTCGAGGATCAATTATACGGAACTGAAATTTTCTTATAAATAAATAGGTGAGAAAGGATTAGAAAATAAATTAAGTATTAAGTTTACTAAAGTTCAACCCCCTTTTTCATAAATAAGATTAGGACTCATTGTTATAACAAACTCTTACTTGATTTCTGTATTTGCCTCGTAAATGCTTTAACACTTTTCTCTTCATAATTTTCATGGCATAAATACCCAAATGAATTACTAATATTAACATTCATCCCTGAAATAAATTGGGTCTTGACTTAGTGCCCTAAGGCCCCCAGGTGGGGCTAGGGTTGCCAGGTCGCCAAACCTAATAGCCGGACAGATCAGCCAGTTTGGCCGGACATTTGGCGAAAACGGCCGGACACCCTACATTATTAAGGATTTTGTGTCTCAGTATTTAAACCTTTTCTGATTATTTCCATGAATCTTGTTAAATAAAATAAAATGTAAAAAACCTAACAAAAGCCGGACAAGCTGAACACCGTTTATTTTGGCCGGACACGCAATCAAAAAGCCTAACTATGTCCGGCTTTATCCGGACGCCTGGCAACGCTAGGCGGGCCAGAGGGCGTCCACAGTGTTTCGCAATTCCGATTAGTCTTGGGCCACGCGCTTCGCTTTCGACCAGGTCATCCCGATGGTCTTGAGCTCCACTGCAATCGTGCGTCGCCAGGTCTGCTTAGGACGGACTTAGAATAAATTGGTAATTCTACTCAATTTATTTTTATATCAAACATCGCTACCAGAAACGGTAAACTGAAAGTTTTTTTTAAATCAGTTCTTAAATAAATAATTTATAAGGCTTTGAAATTCGGTGGAAGAGGAAACTGCCTTAAAACAAGAAAACAATGCACTGTGTGTGCAGTGACGTCTCGACCACTTGGTTTCGTGCGTACAAAAGTAAGACGTCTTTTATAGTAAGACGTCCCTACCACGCTCCCCCTTTTCTTCTTGATAAAACTTTAAAATCCAATTACTGACTTAAATAACAACCAATTTTGTTGTTGTTTTCGGAATCGATTTGTTTTTAGTGTACAATATATTATTTCGTATGGAAATATTGCCCAAGTATGAATACAGTCAAGTAGACTATTACAAAACAAAAAAATATATACCCATCTAGTCACTAGTTCATATAGGTTATGAACACGTTAAGAATGTACGTTATAAAATTTTATATGTTTATTTACGCAAACGTAAATTAAGACAAATTATCCTTCTATGCCATCTATAATTTACAAAGCTTCTAGTTTCTATGAATGGCATTCCACTAAGTCGATGGTATGAATACTATTGTTGGTTGACTATTCTTTTTTCGTGTTTGATATTAAGGCGCTACCGCGAGATGTTATGTACCTAGGATCGGGCGTAATGTCCCCCCGCAAGCAGCCGCCTAGCCGCGCCCCCGCTCGCCGAGATCGCGGCGACGCGCTACTAGCGCGCACCGCCAGACATTCATACTCGAAAGCGGAGCTTAGAATGCAACAGAGGCGATATCCTAATTGAAATAAATATTTTTCTCATTTTTACTCAATATTGATAACAGCAGCAGGTAGACGCTTGAAATGTTCACAGAATATTTAGTTAAATATTCATTTGAAAATCCATACTTCCATACTAATATTAAAAGAGCGAAAGTCTGTCTATTTATCTGTTACGCGTTCACGGCCAAACTGCTGAACGGATTTTGATGAAATTTGGTATGAATATAGTTGAAGACCCGGAATCAAACAAAGGCTACTTTTCCTTTTTTTACTCGAAACGGACCTTGATTTTGGTGTTGGTTACTACAATGGAGCGACTGCTGTGTGACCTTGCGGTCGTTACTCAAAAACCAGATCAACAGAAACATGACTCGATGTGTCTAAAAGTGTTAGACTGCCTAAAGGCTTCTGACACAGCCTAATGATTGTCACCTATCGACACCAACCTGCCTTTCGAAGCACGGAGGAGGACGAAATAGAATATGGCAATAATGGTGACCGACCTAAAACGGGTCGCAAGTCGCCTCTTGCCGTCGTCGTTTGACACACGCATTAGCTACTCGCACTTCGGATACGCGCGCTGCACTCGGTTCTCGAGCTACTTGTTATATCTGCTAAAGGACATTTTGTAATAAATAAATAACTCTTTATTGCACCAAATTGTAGAAAGTACATGAATATTATTATTATCTATGGTACAAAGGCGGCCTTATCGCTAGAGCAATTTCTTCCAGGCAACCAACAGGTAGGACTTCATGATATGAAACAGGAAGGTAGGCGCAAATTAACAATTGGGAAAAAGTGAAACATAAAAGCATAACGTACCTATGCAGCACATACAAAAAAAAATATACCTATGTAAATATATGTGGTGCACATACACGCATGCATTACACAATGTAAATAAATATACATACTTATTTTAAGCGTATCAATAAATGTTAAAATTACAACTATGGCGGGTTATATACGAACAGCAGACGAAAAGATTTTCTCGGGAAGAGGTTTAGGTGATAGAAAGATAATGGTCTTTCACTTGTGTCTTGAAGCTGGAGAGTGTTTGGGCATGTCTAATAGATACCGGCAAGGAGTTCCACAGACGTACAGCTTGGACAGTAAACGACTTGGTGTAAAATTCGGAAGAATGTACGGGTGTATCCAATCGGAGATTATGTGCACTGCGAAGTCGATCATGGTGTTGATTTGTAGGTAGGCTTTAAGTTTAATTTTTCTATTATTGCCATTATCTTGTTTTATGTTTGTTATCGCGAAACTCAGTCATTTCTGAAACGATTTTTTTTTGTTTGATAGGAATTCTTTCAATCAAGCCCCATAATTTTTTTATTAAAATTGGTTGGAGCATGGAGGTAACAAAAACATAAACAACCAAATATACAAACACTAACTTTTAGAATATTAGTAGGATTCGGATAGTTAGGATGTATATGATTTGCGTTATTGGCAACAAATATATCGTTTGATGGAAATAATAAACAAATTTATATAAAATATTCTTTATTATAATATAAAACTTTATATTTACTTAAATCTGCTACACGTTACAATCAGATCTAACAACAAAATGTATGAAAAATCAGCCTTTCACATCGCTTTAAGAAAAAATATTTTAAAATTATCGAGTGGAGCATGAGAAGTGTTAAAGGTTTATTTATTAAATTACAAAAATATTTAAAATTAAAATTTTATGTTTACATGTACTTCAACTTAGTCAAACGAAATCTTGATACAAGGTAGTTCGTGTATAATTTTTTTGAAATATGTATAAAAAGTAACAACATACCGTTCACTATCTTGCGATGTTTTCGGAACAATACTTTTAGTAACTCAGTCCATAATTACTGCCATCTCCATAATAATCGCACTCCTTGGTTCGCGTTCGTTCGACAGCGATTTCTATGACGCCGACGAGTATATGGGAATTGTTTTTTTTCCTGAAAATAAAATTATTTTTTATTATTTTATAAATAAAGAGGGCATACTTATTTAGTTGTCTACTTGTATTTATGTGAAATGCCTGTTTGACCTCGGGTAAGTACCACCAAACACCACAATATCCACCTTTCATCAATATCGGTTCACGGTTTAGCCGTAAAGGCATAACAAACAGACAGTTTTCGCATTTATAATATTATACGTACATTACCAAAAAAAATCAATCACCTAATCATTTAAAAATCAATTAGTTACAACGTTGGTTATAAAGAGTATTTATTAAAATAAGACGTAAAAAACTAACTAAAAACTAAAAATAAAAAACCACAAATAGTACTATATAGTTATATAGATACAATTAGTACTTACCATATTTTTCCTATCATGCGGCGAGCAATATCTTGGTATAACATCTTCCTTTTTTCCTTATTGTACTTAATAAAAAAAATATTCTAACTATAAAAATAATCTAGGTATGTATAAAACCTAAAACCAATTTTTATAAAATTGTTTACACGTTTTATAAATTACGATAGAATAAAAATGTCTATTTTCAAAAACTCGCGCGAAGTCTAAATTTACGCAGACGACTGACACAGACCCTACCTCGAACAGAGACGCGCCCGGACTGAGCAGCGGGATTAAAAAGGGATAGCGCTCGGCGATTTTGCCTGTGTGAAAGAGACAGCCATAGATGGGTCTGCTTAAACGTGGCTTCAACGTAATCACCACAATTAAAATTTACGTTTTAAATTAATTACTTTTAAATAAAAAACTCAATCAAAATTTTACTTTGGTAAAAACTTATTATTTTTAATGAGCTTTAATTTGGATATAATTTCTTTTGTATATTGTTATCTTTTGAGTTTTATAGACGAATTTACTGCATATTTTGTATAATTATTTCTATCGAGGTTTTTCATTCCAATCGTGTTTTCCTTATAATAATATGAGAGTTAAAAGTATCAAAAATCATTTAAAAATTTTTTTTACACATAAACTAAATACTTTAGGAGTTATTACCGGTTGAAAATGGCCTATGTATCGCCTTAAACATTCATTTGTAAACTACTACTGTGATTCATTAGGGATAAATATACGCACGTGGGGTCACTGGGAGGAAATTGTTCATAGCTCAAGAAGAAAGTCATAGTCAGAAGAAAGAAAATAAAAAGGGTTCAAGGCACAACACGTCTATTCGACAATATTCATTGGGTAGTAATCACATGAGTGAGTGATAATCCAAATTTTAAGGGTCGGAAATAATGAGGTTGGATGGTAACATTACAGACTTAGCGATTGACGTAGAGCGACAAAAAATCTACATGACTGCGATGGATGTAAATAAGAGTTTAAAAAGTAGTCTATATATGACCCCGGGTTGAAGGGATGAATATAGTTATTCAACTAAATTCATATAAAATTTTATTAAAATCACTTCGCGAACAGACAGGCTGACTTCTGCACTTTTATAATATTAGTATGAAAGTATGGATAACCTAACCTACTTTCTGTCACAGTCATCTAACATAGTAAATTATAACTCGTTAATTCATTTAGTCCTTTTTCATTAATAAAATTATTTGGCCTCTTAATTATTCCACCTATTCATACTTCCATATTAGTGTTAAATAATAAACGCTAGAGTCTTCACGGCTATTGGATTTAATTGAAGCCTATAGAATATAGTATAAAAACTTAACCCCTATAGGGGCTGTAATGGGGGTTGAAAATATACATGAAAGACACATAAAATATACTTTGTAGCGCAGGGGGAACACATATAAGCATACAATAAGATAACAGCTAGTCCATACTTACTTTTTAATAACCTTACTAATATTATGAATGCGAAAGTCTGTATGTCTGTCTGTTACGCTTTCACGGCCTAACCGCTAAACGGATTGAATTTGGTATGAATATACTTGAAGACACGGGGTCAAACATAGGCTACTTTTTGTCGCGGGTTAAGCTGCACGAAACAGCTGGTATAACATAAAGAGCGAAGCCTACTTATATAAAATAAGCATACAATATGAAATTAGCTTGTCTATACTTAAAACTATAAATGCGAAAGTCTGTCTGTCTGTTACACTTTCACGGCCAAAACAAGAGATTTTTTTTACAATTAATTGAACACAGAATGTACACACAGCAACAGATTTTGATGAAATTTGGTGTGAATATAGTTGGAATTTATTAGGAGAGGCCTATGTCCAGCCGCGGACTGACTGCTGCTGAAATGATGATGATAGTTGAAGACCCGGGGTCAAACATAGGCTACTTTTTGATGCAGGCGGAGCTGCGGTAAACAGCTAGTATTAAATAAAAAATTATTCTATCTAACAGACATTCACAATCTCACAAACTAGAAACCTGCCTATTATCTCACGTCGGTCGTTAACGTGCAAATAAAAGCCGGTTTAGTTTAGGCAGTTAGCAGGTTCAAGGTCACAACGCCGGTTAACCTTGGGTTCTAACGTCTTGGCCTCTCGAATGAAAGGAGAAAGTGGTTGTTACATCACTAGTAGTGTAGTAACACTTCGCGAACGTCCTCTAAATACGAAATCTATTTAATTAAAACTTCCCCCCTTCTTGAGTATTTTTAATTAAATTTCATAAATAACGCTACAGCAAAATGAGTCTCTCATTTCTTCCTCAATCGAAAAAATGTTCTGGCAAAAAGAAATAAATAAATTGAGGAACACGTGTGCCAAGTTTTGTGAGGATAACTTAATCGAG
Source organism: Euzophera pinguis (assembly GCA_947363495.1). NCBI lineage: Eukaryota > Metazoa > Arthropoda > Insecta > Lepidoptera > Pyralidae > Euzophera > Euzophera pinguis. The sequence goes on from OX376154.1 coordinate 640,602, forward strand.
TGATTCCTTCAGTTTTTTTTAAACAATTTTATCCGGAATGGATGCGAAGTAAAATGACTTTTACATTTTTACCATTAGAGTGCCTTTATTCCAAATACTTCTTCGTGTTTTTAAGTGCAACGAAATAAAATTAAAACGTATGTTTGTAATGTGTTAAAACAGTTTTAAATTAATGCGTGAATGTATATTTTTATTATATTTATTGATTGAACCTCTGAGGAAATCAGAGCGTACTGAATCCATTTACACAGTTGTGTTGTTGCGCGGCTTGTTTCTTTGTATGGAATTGTATGTCATAGTACACACTAGCGGCGCGGCGGCAACGCGGTCGTTCAGTGTTTCCGTGTCTTCGTTCATATAAAACTTGATTTAGACGCAAAATTATAGAAATATAAATGCATTAGCTATTTTAACAAGAAAAGCTAAAAATAATGCTCAAGTTATAAGGTAATTCTTAACAGAAAATAAGAAAAATCTCTCGGGTTTTAAAGACCATTTCGTGGTCGGTTGATAAAACGTAAACAATGTTAGAAGACACAAAACTATCAGCAATTAGCCGTTGACACACACGAGTAGTCAATGACACAGAGACCAAGGTACCGAGGATTTTCCATTTACACGCGCATTGGCACTTGAGAAGCGGTCTTGTCCGTACAAATTTTTTGTTATCCGCTACGGAAATAGTACATGATAATAGATAATGATTTTTGCATAAAACGTCATTTACAAATAAATATAAAAGTTTTTTTTTTGTGCCCTAAAACCGTTATGATATTTTAATAATTATTACTTATTAATCAAATTTGCTAGATAGAGAAGCAATTAAATTAATGAAGACTTATTTTATTTCTTAGGCGCATTTGATAACATCAACTGCAGATGGGCAGTTAAGTCTTCACCGCTGATCTTATATTTAAAAATAACTATTTAAGTGTATGAGTGTACCAATCTCAGCACAATATCACAGACTAGCATCCTTTAATATATTACTCATAAGTGTCATCACAAATAGTTTACCCAATTTTGAGCTCTGAAATACAAGTACACTATAGAATTGCCTACACTTTTCACACCTAACATTTCAAACACTTTACAGCGTATATATTCGCGAGTAGACACTTAATTTATAATTTTAATATAAGTTGAAGTTCATGGTTACAACACATTTATGTAGCTTTTTCTCTGTTCCATTACCTACTCAAGCGATTAAGGCCTCCTTCAAATGTATGGCACTTCTCGCGATAATGAACCTAATGGTCTTAGCCGTTAAATGACGTAATGGTCTGGAATGCCGCAGTTCGAGTCCGTCAGGTACGCGAAATAACCTTGGGTACCTTTTCAGGTGGCATTTTGTTGAGATATACTCCGTTTCGCGTATGCATACTAGTGGTTATTGGGACTAAATTACAAAATTCGGCTTCTTGAAGACGCGCCATGTTGAATTCTAGCCTTGTTTAAAGACTAAACAAGGCTAGAATTCAACATGGCGCGCCTTGTTTAGTCTTTAGTAGGTGCATAGAAAAGTGTACTAAATTTGGTGTGATATAAGTAAGTTGATATAATTTATGGTGAAGAAATAAAAACAGAAGATCTGAACATATTTTGAGACGCCGTAACTATCGGCTTGTAACAAAAAAATATATAAATGATTGTATGCATTATATTTATTTTAAAGCTGAAAATCTTTATCAGTAGCCTCTATCTTTATCAAACATTGATACCATTTTTCCGAGGATCCTTATGATAATCTTAGAAAAATTCCAGAACTATTAGAGTTCATAAAATACCTTTTTTAGAATTAATAATATCGGAATGGAATGAATGAATGAATGAATTCTTTATTTGATTACTAAAACACACACACATTACAATAAAAAAATAAATAATTATAACTAACAAATACAACGCAAGTAACAACGTGTGTGTATTGCAGTAGGTCAAAAAGGTCATTAGCTCAGTGTAAATCTTTGCTCACTATAACGCGAGCAAAGCACTAAGCTCTCACTAAGCTAAGAATAGCTATTAATATTGCCCGTATGTATACTTATTTTACATAACCTTATATCAAAGGAGTGAGATCTAAGTGCCAATTTCCCTACTATCGTAAGGGGCATTTACAACCTCAATATTATTAAGTATAGTGAAAGCCGGAATAAACTAACTAAATGCTGGGCGCAGGATATCGGCTGGACCGCGTACTAAATTGAAATTCAATATTTGGTAGTTAAGGGGTAAGTGCCCTTTGATCAGCGTTTACTCAATTACTACGAGAGAGCAGTGAAATCGAATGAAAGATTCATCACGCTGTCTGTGATCGAATTAAGGTATTTAATCGAATTTATGCTGCCAGTTCGTTTTACCATAGATTATAGAATGCTCGATAGTCGAGCGTGGCCCGCGTATGCGCTTGTCAAGCAGCGGCGAGACGCGACCATTATTGTATTTGTCGCAATTTAGTGGCATTTTCTATCTCGAGCTCCTCTGTAGGCACGTTAAGCAGTTGGTCCCGGTTGTTACTCGTATCGATGGATAGTCGTTAGGCTGTGTAAGATGCATGGCAGCCTGAAAATTTCTGACAGTGTTGGCCACTAACACACCTCGGGGTCACGGAGGTCAGACGGCAGTCGCTCCATTGTAATAACCAGTGCCGCCAAATCTAGTACAATGACTTACGGCGTACCCTAGGCTCCGAAGCATAAGCTGACGACGCAACTAGGAATACACGCTAGGATAATGATGATGATAGAATGCTTTACTTTCATTAATCATCATCATTATCCATCCTTGTCTTTTCCCATTTCAAATGCAGTCGCCTTTCCGTATCTTCTTGCGCCAATCTTCCCTATTATATACCATACTAGAAGTTATCCCTATCGTCCTCATATCCCTTCTTATAGTGTTCGACCAAGTTGGGCGTAGGCCACCTCTACTCCTTTTCCGTTCGGTGATATTAGGACGTGTCTGGCCACCATCTCGCATTCATAAAAAAATATATAAGGTTAAAATACTGTATAGTTCACATTGTTTTTTAAACTAGAAAAAGAGCCTGATAGTTTTGCTTATGCCTTAACCCTACTTTGAAAACATGACCATGTTTTCTATGCAAACAATTTATACGTAATAACTGTTGTAATAGTCTGTATATCCTTCAACTAATTACTAACAGACGTGCGACATGATTAAGGTCGTTCCTAATCGAGCCCTTCGATGTTAACTATAATCTATGTCAGTTCTGCAGTAAACTATCATTGTCAGCCTGTTACACCGTGGCGAAAATACACATAATATAAAAGTAACCAAGGACTAGACTAACAAAAGTACTCATCAATTTCTTTCCAGTGTAGTATTAGGCTAAGCAATATATTTTTTATATGGCGCACTAATTATAGGCATATATTAATTAGATTTTACACCATAAGAACACGAGTTGCTGATTACTACAGACTTTCATCAGACCCAAGACTTTCTTTGTGTTACCTACGCGGCGCTTATTACTTTTTATTTTTACGCAGTCAGAAACCAGTCAATTAATAAAAATAAGTATTTCTTGTAGGACGTTTGCAGCAAGTTTGACTGGCCAATGTGAAAATCTTTAGCCCTATTTTTTATTGTATGAAAATTCCATTCTTCATTGAAAGCAGCTACAGTTATTTTCTTGCAATACGGTGTAAATGCGTTCATATTAATTACGTATACAATGAGAAAATATCCTTCGTAGTGACGAGCAAGGTAATATGTTACGAGTACTTACGAGTACACACTATGCTAAAAGTATTCTGTACTATATTTTTTTCTTAAAGTTGATAGCCCTGTGTTATTTACTTTTAAGTAAATTTAAAACTGCTAAAATGAATTGATGTATATTAAGGTTTACTTATAATGCTGATTCCGTGCTTCAGAAGGTACGTTAAACCATCAGTCCCAGCTGCCACTACGGCAGAGTCCGAGAGGCGGTACCGGAAAACTGACAATACACAAGGTCCACCGTGTCGGTTGACCGGATCGATTAACACATTCGAAATGAATGAATCTAGCTTGTATCACATTTTCACATAAATAACTGTTTTGATGCTTAACAACAATTTATAAAATGTCTGTTTAATCAGCGGCCGGACCGTCGGAACTCAGTCAGAACGTTTCGGATGCCACGAGTTCACGTTGCGGAAAGGTTCATGCAGGGTTGCCAGATGTAACTTCTACCGATTTTTCTTATGTCCTATCCACTCTGGACAATTTTAAAATCATTTCGATTTGATAAAAATAGAGCAACATAAATTTTAGAAATTAAAACCTAATTAAAACTAAAAATTAAACTTATTATGAAACACAGGTAATTTATAAGGTTATACAGTTTTCTTTTTGGTATCACTGTGCTTTGCCCAATTTGGTCGTACAATATATTTTAAATTAATAAAAACGTGCAAAATTATATATTTTTAAATAATTAATAACAATTAAAATATTAAAACAATTTACACATACAAGGAATATTATTAACCTATTTTCATTAATATTGTATTACTAGCTGACCCGGCAAACTTCGTACCGCCTCCGAATATATTCACCTTTTAAACCTTCCCTGGACTTCCACAAATAATTCAAAACCAAAAATAGCCAAATCGGTCCAGCCGTGCGAGTTTTAGCGAGACTAACGAACAGCATTTGAATTTTATATGTATATAGATTGCAATATAACATTATCACTTAGAAAATCTTGAATTGAGTAGTAACAGTTCTGCAAGAGTAATAAAAGAAAATAAAATTTATACTTAATTTTCTAACACAAAATACATCTTACCTACCACTACCTGTTATACGAAACCGGTCAAGTGCGACTGGCACTGCTTAAGCACGAAGAGTTCCATACCATCCATATCCATACTAAATAAATGTCTGTCTGTCTGTTACGCTTTTACGGATTTTGATGAAATTTGGTATGAATATAGTTGAAGTTGAAGACCCGGGGTCAAACATAGGCTACTTTTTGAAGCAGGCGGATCTGCGGGAAAAAGCTAGTTATCTATAAAAGCAAAAATCACAAAACATGTTTTTTGTATGGAAGCCCTCAAATATTTTTTATATTTGATTTTTTAGTATTAATTTATTAGCGGCAACAGAAATAAATCACTATGAAAATTTCAACTGTCTAACTAACTCTGTACAGATACAGCCTGGTGACATGCGGACAGACGGCAGAGTCTTAGTAATAGGGTCTCGTTTTACCCTTACGTATGTGTACGGAACCCTAAAATGAATCTATAATTCCCTTAGACGTCATACCTCTCGTGTAGGTACAACAATTACAACATACAACAACAATTTGAACAAATTTGGGGAGATTCGAGGCTAGGTGGTCAGAGGTAGCGGAACAGAGAGAGGTTTGGAAGGACTTGGGGGAGACCTTTGCCCAGCAGTGGGACAATATAGGTTATTAAAAAAAAATATAATAGAGACGGCCCTACTCGACTTGAGTCAAAAACGTTTTGCATTACATGGTTTCATTCACGGCTTTACGTTCATTCATTACTTAGCATGTTTTAGACACACGAATTGTAATTTACAAGATGAAATTAGAAAAAGCAGTATAATACGTTCATACTTCTGATGTTTCGCCCGTGTGACAACGGCCGTGGCACAGTAATCATAGGTTTAAATATTAAAATTTAATTCATTCATAACGAGTGCATGTAAATGGTCGATTGGCGATGTAACCGACTCGACATGAATGTATGAATGAATGAACCGATGTAACTAAATATCAAAATGAAATAAATATGTCCTGGACCATCAAAATATTATCTAATTCACACAAAATAATTAACTGGATTTAGCAGTCAGGTAGTCATGTACGAAAAGAATTATAAAATCACTGGTGATTAACGTCATAGTTGCAAGCTGACCGATAAAATAATTATTGTTTTCCGGTAATGATCGCATTGTAAAATTAGTTACTTATGGAGTAACTGAAGTACCTTACATATATGATTACTATATTTAGATTTTTTCCAATCCTTAAAAACTTCATGCAGTGAGTAATAGAGGTCCAGAATAAGACCCATCTATCTAACATTTTGTAAGGAGTAGCCCGTCTGGGGAAGTACCTCCACCCTACAGAAGACCGCAGCCAGATAACACTGTGATGCAGTGTTGTGTTCCTGCTGGTGAGTAGGGTCGCTGTGCTGATAGCGGACAGGTCGGCAACGCGCTCGTCACATCTCCGGTGTTGCAGGCGTTCATAGGCTACGGTAACCACTTATCATCAGGTGGGTACGCCTGTTTGCCTAGTTAGTTGTATAAAAATTTAAAAAAAGCAAACGATTCGATTTACGCGAAAAACATACATCATCATTTTAGCCGCAGTCAGTCTACTGCTGGACATAGGCCTATCCTAATGATTTCCAAAATAACCGGTTCATGGATCGTCCCAACTCATTTCTCCCGAGTTCATATAAAAATATATGATTTTCAAGATTTTGCTAAAAGTTGAAATCGATTTCTCCCCACAAAATAAGCAAAACTATATAGAAGATGTATCTGTCACGTGTATAATAGAAAATATTCCAGAAAGCTCAAAAGATAAATGCTTTCCTATTCTTTGCGTAGTTATGTGACTGCCTGCGATGCTTCTGGAAAATACTTTTAATGGAATAAAGTGTTTCGCATACTCAAAGATACATATTTTCAGTCGATTGAACTATTTTTGATATTTATGACTCACTGAGGCCAGCGAGTTGAAAGATTTCCGTACGATTTCGAATTATTTTCATTCGATTTAATCGGTGAGTCGAACGGTATTCACTCGACATATGAGTCACACATTTCAAAAATAGCACTCCAGTTTTATACGTGCGCAATGAAATCTCACAAGTTTTTAACTGATGCATACTTGCGTCCTCCCGAGCCGTTTGTCGCGACTTTAACTCGAATCCGAAATAAGTCTGAAATAAAATACTTACAGTCGAACGTACAGCCTCATCTTTTTTGAAGTCGGTTAAAAATGGCGGTATACGCTTTATAGTAGTTAGTTGACATTATATTTTCGACGAATCTCGATTTTGAGGATATTTTTAAACACGCAAGAATCGCTCCTTCGGCTAGAAAAAAAAAGGTTCAGAAAATGCGAGATTTTTATTTTATTTCTTCTGTATAAAATTATAATACGTGACTTTTAAAGGCAACAGGTAGGCCACTGAGCATTTACTATTACTAAGAGGAGATGCTGTTTGAAATGGCGCAATGATGTGATCATTGGCGCCTCGCCCCTTACAAAAGTGGACGTAGCTTGTCACTACTCGTTCAAAAGCGTACCGAGAAACAGATCGCGAGCTCCTAAGTGCATCACGACTTTCCACGGTTTTTTTACAAATGTAGCATTGAATAATTGGTTTTTATTAAATAAGATATATTTACGGCTCTAAAAGTTATACCTAATGTTTAAAACGTTCATAATTTATGAAATTTCGTCATGTTTTTAAGATTGGAACTTCGACGTACTAGTGACATATTTTGACAAGTACTTGATAATTTGTAAATAACGTAGTACTGCTACTTTCCGTAAGATGGATATCGCCACGGCCGAAACCAATCAACCCGCTCGTCTGCCTTCCGCCCCGTGTAGCAGCCTCAAATACTTTCTTACAAAACGCTTATTACGGCATCTCCTCTTTGTAATTGCTCCGTGAGGTGGACGCTTGAAATATTGACAGAATATTTTGCTACTTCATGGTTATTCACTTTAAAATTATATAATTCAATTAAAATAAATATTTAAGGGACTCTCTCATCCAAAAAAAGTGATTTTGAGGACTTGACCGTATATACTTTCACATTTTTTTAAAAATTTACTGGATATTCGGCGTCCATACTAGAATCAATCATAACATTTTTAATACTGTCTGCAAAATACATTCTTTAAATGCTTTGGCCTTGATGTCGCGCACGTAACAATTGCTAATATACATACAAACATCATTACCGACTGTATGTGTGCTGATAGTACACTATCTGTGACTAGCAAGACAGATCACTTTTTAATTTTCAGATGAAATTTGCTTAGACATTCTAAACTACTAAATATTTAAACAATATTCGTAACCGCAATTAAATTTTCTGGAAGGGTAACTAGAAGAAATTGCTATTGCGATAAGGCCGTTTTGTTTCTTTTGATTGTTTGTATTTGAGAAATGTTTCCTAATTGTGCAATAAAGAGTCGTGTATTGTATTGTAACGTAATTTTGAATGTAAGAACTTTAGATACTCTTTTTTCAATAAAGGCTGATCCGTGCTTCGGAAGGCACGATAACCCGTTAGACCCGACCGTCATCTGGTCGTTTAAAAGAAACACGTTTAGACGGCCGAAAGGTGGTTCCAAAAATCTCTTGACTCCAGAGAGTACATAATCGATTGATCAAATAACCCACTCGATGTTAATAAATGAATCCTCTAAACAGACCCTCGAGGTATGATTTTTGAAAAAGAAGTATTGTTTTTTGACTCCGTGTCTCCAAGTACATCCATAACAAATTTCATCAATATTGGTTTACTGGATTAGCTTTGAAAGAGTGAGAAATAGGATTTGGAATGTGTTATAATAGTATGTAAGTAAAAATGGATTATTTAACTACCATGATTTTGTAGTCTCCAAATGACCATTACAGTTTTAATAAACTAATAAACGATCAAAGCAAGATTGAAACTTTGCAAGGATTATTTCCGGATTATATATTATGTATACCTGCTAATGCCAGTATACATAAATTACCTAGTGCATATTATCAGCAAATGCTGTTGGCTGCCACTTCGCACGCGTACTGAAATTCCTGGAGAAACGTACATTTTTCCGAGAAAAGGTACATTATGTCCTTCTCAGTACTTCTAACTATATATGTTTGCCAAATTTCAGGAAGACTGGTTCAGTAGATAAAGCGCGATGAGCGAACAAGCGATTATGCATAAAGATACTCACATCTATACCAATATTATAAAGCTGAAGAGTTTGTTTGAACGCGCAAATTCCAGGAACCACAGGCTCGATTTGAATTTTTTTTCAGTGTTGGATAACAGTGGCGTGCATACCATAAAGACATTGTCTACCCTGTGGAATTGTACCCTGTGGAGTAGTAACTATAATTTATTTCTTAATAAACAAAAAAAAATCAACCCATTTCAATAGATAAACATTCGTAAGATTTTATATTTAGGTAATAAAAGAAAATAATAAAAAGTAAAGAGCTCTTGAAATTTGTTTCTCGTCACTGTTGGATAGCCTATTTATAGAGGAAGGCTAAGCCGAAGTCAAGACGGGCTGCAAGTTTATTATATTATGAGGATTCTGAGATTCATAACAAGAATTACTTAATTAGTATTTGCTACTCAAATTAAATTTATGCAATATTGTCTGTAAATTATTTAATTAACAGAACAGTATTGCATAAATGTCATGTCATACGTGGTTATACATGTAAACTAATTGTAGGTACATCGTATGCAGTATCTGATGACTCGCTGCAGTGACTCATCGGTAGATAACGACAGCATAGATGATGTATACAGAAGGTGCCTTTAGTTTTCTGCCTATCTTAGGCAGCGGGAAGAAATTCAAGAGAGAAACAATGAAATGCAAGGGGCAGAAAAAGAAAAAAAAAAACCATTTATTTCCGAGAGTTCTAAAAAATTCCGGGAGTAAATGAAAAATTTTATATACATCTAATAACAGTTTCTGCAAATTTTGTTGCACCCGATGTAAAATACTACATGCTATGTATATTTGTACATTCAAAGTGCTGTAATCATCCCTACTCTACATATTATATATATTATACTATATCCATACTAATATTATAAATGCGAAAGTCTGTCTGTCTGTTGCGCTTTCACGGTCAAACCGCTAAACGGATTTTGATGAAATTTGGTATGAATATAGTTGAAGACCCGGGGTCAAACATAGGCTAATTTTTGACGCACACGGAGCTGCGGGAAACAGCTAGTATTTTTATAAGCTACGAAAAGACCATTCGGTCACAGGCTAATATTTTAAATAAAGTCTACTTACATAATGTCTAATGACGGATAATTAAAGATCATTCGCTTGCACCATTTTCAAATAAAACAAAATAGTCATATAAAAAACATAAATAATATGTACGTACGCACAGCAACAACGAAAATACATAAATCTGTGTAAGTTTCAAGTCTTTATATTATTCCAGTAGTTGCAGCCTGCTGACAAACAGACTGCTGAGAAACCATAGACTATAGACTAAAAGATACTTACTACGATGGCGCAGAAACCCAAAGTAGATCTTGGCCTCCGACAGGAGAAAGCGCCATTTCTTACTTCCGCCTGCTGCCGCCAGTCGATCACTCCCAGGCTCCGTAGGTCTTAGCCTAAAAGATGCTCTTGTAATTTTCTAATCTATGACAATTATATCACAGAATACATAGTTATAGTAAATGCTACCACTAATACCAACGATATTATATGTCTAGTAGTACTTTATAACACAACGAGGTGTATGACGAGAGTGAGAATAAAGAAGGCGAGAGAGGTCTGTGTCCCCGGAACAGAGATGAGACGAGTAGATGTGTTTTATCAATTAATCAGGGGCTTTTTTTAAATGTGTGACATATATGTCGAATGAAAATCGAAAACCATTCGATATCAAGAAAAACTTTGCATGAGTCACACTTTTCAAAGATAGGGCTCCAGATTTTGTTATTTCCATATTAACAGAAAGGAGTTTGTCTCATTTTTCAATAGATTCTTTTGCCGCGCGCTAGCAATCTGCGTACACCCAAAAGCGAGAAAAATAGAGAGAGTTTACAGGGGGTCAATTCCGCTAAAAAACTTTAAAAGGCGATGCATTTTTGATATGCTCAATATTGGTATTCTGCTGACACAATTTTGAATCTCAATTTAATTGCAACTAAAACGTAACTGATTGGTAATAAATAGTAGAAAAAATGTAAATATAATAAATAACAAAGTACCGATTATTGCAAGAATTGATGATTTTTGGGTTAGCAAAATTTTACAGTTGTATGCCAATGGAATAAGATTGAACTTAAAATTCGTAACAGACTACCAGGGCATCAATTATCTTACTTTACATAGTGCTCAATTGAATCGTCATTGGATCGCAATGACAACTTTTGACGTTCTTTCCGCCTACGTCAAAAAGTGGCCTATGTTTGACCCCGGGTTTTCAACTATATTCATACCTTTCATCAAAATCCGTTCAGCGGTTTGTAAGTAAGTAAGTAATTTTTATTTGCTAAACATGTGTAGGTACAATTTGATGTTTACTAATAAGATTTTAAATAATTTGGCCGTGAAAGAGTAACAGACATATTGACTTTAAATATCATGAGGTCAATACTTTTTTCTTGGTGAGTGTTCAGGTTTTGTTAATGTACTTAAAAATCTGCTAGCTTCGTTAATATCGAGTGGGTTAAATGGTCATGGTCAATCAACATGGCTGTTAACCACGTCAGAACTTGGTTCCTTCAACAACTACCAAATAACAACCCAATTTTCCCCATATAAGTTATATTGCCCAATATGTTAAATTGCCCAATATGTTAAATTGCCGAATAAATCCGTCAAACATTCAAAACACCCTTAAAGCATTTATCTATTTTCGAACATTCTGAATTAATCATCAGGGTCGGCATCGCGCTCGTGACATCTCCGGTGTTGCAAGCGTTCATAGGCTACGGTAACCACTTACCATTAGGTGGTCCGTACGCCTGTTTGCCTACTTAGTTGTATAAAAAAAATTGTTACTAATGATAGACAGAGCGCCAAAATGTCCAACCAAGTTGCATTTCTGACTCATCGTCTAAAAAAAGCAACAGTTTATGAATCGTATTGTGTCACTCATTTGTACGCCGCGAGATAACCCACATATACAAGGTTACTGTCTCAACTTGTTGTTAATCGTTTTACAAATATTTTATATATTTTGGATATCAAAATATTTGGCCAAGATATCCCCAAGGACTATCAAATCAATCGCAATTTATTGTAATCGCGTTGTATTTTTTTTATACAACTTAGTAGGCAAACATCCGTACGGCCCACCTGATGATAAGTGGTTACCGTAGCCTATGAACGCCTGCAACACCTGAGATGTCACGAGCGCGTTGCCGACCTGTCCGCTATCAGCACAGCGACCCCTCTGGAGCCTGGCGACCCTACTCACCAGCAGGAACACAACACTGCATCACAGTGTTATTTAGCCGCGGTCTTCTGTAGAGTGGAGGTACTTCCCCAGACTGACTACTCCTTACAAAATGTCCTACCTCTATTACTTCGTCCAAGCGTGTATCTATTGCATTTTCGACTTACGCTACAGAAACTAGGGTAAGCATTTAATCATGGTCATAGAATTGGTATTAATGGAAGGCATTCGCGGTATTTTAAATGACGCGAACGTTCGAAGTCAAGCTAACTTCCAACGAGAGGGTTATATTTGAGTATGTAAAACTCAACAATTATGTCGAATAACAGTAATTCGAAATCGAACTATCAATCGACAAAACCGTTTTACATACTCAAAAATAGCCTTCGTAGGCTAATTAAGTCTAGTGAAAATCACGGACCCGCGGGCTTAGATTCAAGGAATTGACGTCCTTGATTTCGTAACAAACCAACAATGGTTTTTATTAACTTCCATAGTGTGAAATCCTTCCTCTAAATAGGTATCCATACTAATATTATAAATGCGAAAGTCTGTCTGTCTTTCTGTCTGCCTGTCTGTCTGTAACGTTTTCACGTCCAAACCGCTAAACGGATTTTGATGAAATTTGGTATGGATATAGTTGAAGACCCGGGTTCAAACATAGAAAAAGGTAGTCTATTATTAAATTACAATATTTCGGACAAAACACGCAACGTCACCGATGGATAGGCAGCAAACCACAGGATATTCTAATTTCGGTGTCACCCTCGTAATTACACCCATTCCATTCATTCGTGGCCGAAAATAAAACATCAAACATTGATACTTTCGTATTTATCTAGTAAATAAGGAAAAAATATTGTACAAAGTTGTTTAGTCAAGCAATCTCTCAAGTAAAGTCAGTAGTAAAAGTCGAGTCAGAAGGTAGGCTAAGTGAAGTGGTAGGAAATAAGACAGCGATTTCTAGAAGCATTTGTCATTAAGCAAAAAAAAATCACATAAATCGAACACTGCATCACTTCCACTCACGCTTGTTTCGAACATTCTGCGAATCCAACAATATTATGCACAAATACTCAAAAACCCCCAATTTTAGAAAATAAATAACAGCGTTGAAACTCCTCTTCTCAGCCTCTTAACCAAAAGTCTATGAAGGGATTGTTTCTAAAAATCATTCTAACATGTATAAGAATCTTCCATACAATGCACAACCACAACGAACAACAAACAGTAAATAATTAACTTAGCATTTCTCTAATTGAAACCAATGGTTTGACCTATTTTCTAAACAAAGTTCACCTTTCTTAATGTACCTAGTATTCTCTGAACAAGAAAAACAGCAAGCGTTTTTTTTACTATAATTAAAATCTTATAGGAATGGGCTATTTTTTTTTCTAATAGGCTTGTAGAAATAAGAAAGAGTCTATTTTGCTATACAGGTTGACTTTTTAAACTTTGTTTTTTTAGGTCTAACGATGGTTTAGTCAAAACGGTGTCACATAATTATTTTTTTGTACTGTAACATCCGAATTAGACCGAAAACATCAATTTAGATGTTTTGTTTTAAGGTACTAACACATACATAAATACAGATTGGCATAATATTAGGTACTTAGTCGTATTTCATTCTGCCATTAATAACTTCATGCAGAATACAATCTGCAAAAATGTTGTTTTAAAAATCGCCCATAAGTGCCACAGAACTCCGCGCAATATTTAGTAGATTATAAGTAAGTACTAAAATTAGATAAAATTATTACGAATATTTAATAATATCGTGTTGCTAACTGTACGTGCATTTTCTCATCGTAAACTCGAGAAACTGAGAAAGGCGGTTGAGAAAGCCACTCATGCGCAGCGGAAGATACTACGGTGACCATGCGTTAGTGTATATGTATGGTGTAAAAAGAAAATATTATAGAAGCACCTGATATGTATCTCTTCCAGTCAACCCGTAGATTAAAGGAAAAAAGTACATGAGCATCGTACGTATTGCTACTTTTCCTATAAGAATGCTATAAAAGTTTTAGCAAACCAGCATTGATTTAAAAAAAACAAGCCAACGGAATTTCGCGAATAGGAATTTATAATCAAATAAAAAAAAAAATTTGATTTGATTATTTAAATTATGTCATGGCTATGTGTATATATACATTAAGAAAGGAACGTTGTTTGTAGAAGATGTTCTTTGATATTATATTACACATCGGTGCCGATAATATTCAAATACAAAGTAATGTAAAGAGTTTAATAAATACCTTGTTTGTGATCGAAAAGTTTCCTTCAGAGTGACCTTTTATAATATTAATCACCACGCATATAGATATTACACCGACTTTAAACTTCTTTATGCGAACAATATATTGTTTTACTACGACATAACGGATGTCCATATGCGGTAATTTAAGTTGACCGTCGACAGAGACGCTCGATGGGGAGACATTGCAAAACAGTGGGACGAAAGGAGTTCAAAATAAAAATTAAATTCTGTCTTCTCCATTGAATAGTATTTTCATTTAGTAAAATAAAAAATATATTTGACCACCTTTATTTGCAATAAAAATGAAAGAAATTTGATTAACCATTGAACTTATAATAATGACTTTTCAGGGGCTTTCAAATAAAAAAAGCGATTAATAAACAAATAGCGACGAGGCGAAGCGAGGGAAGTCTCTAAGGATCGTAGCAAATGGAAATCCGTAGTCTCTGCCTACCCCTACGGGAAAAAGGCGTGATGTATGTACGTATGTAAACAAATAGCGAAAATAATTTCAAGCAGCTGTATTTATAAAGAGGGTTGACGTCAGACATGCGACCTATTAGGTACCATAATAACAATGTCAAATGTGTCTTGAGATTCTCAAGCTGAACTCTCGATGGAGGGGATTAGAATACATTGTGATTAGCAAATTTATTTTTTCTATAAAGCCTAAGTGTATTTTTATGTTTTGTGCGTAACAAGTTAACCGCTTATATGTGAAAGTCTCAATTTCCCAATATTAATTTATCATTTGCAAAGCGAATTAATTATAAAATGTAATTATGTTTGCGTACGCAAAATTAATTATTATATAATTGATTAAATTGCTATTGAAATGGTTTATTTAGGGGAAGCCTGTGCGATTGCTATTAAATTATTCCTTGTATTTATTGGATGTACCTATAAATATTGTTTTAAGCTTTGAATCACGGCTCAAGCGAAATGTAACTGTTTAATTATTTTGGTTTTCCATTTTGTTGTACACAGATTTTAATATTATAATAATTTAGTCACAAATTTATGTTATAGTAATGCTACTGCGATATTGCTAATCGATTTTGTATTAGCGAAATTGATAAAATAAGCAATGTTATTTTTTTTTATTTGCGTGGTCACCCTATTGACACCTGAGGTACGTATGCACGTACCTCAGGTGTACGGACAGCAAGTTGTTATATTAATTTATTTTTTTAAAGTTATTGGTAAAATACTATGAGTAGGTATCGTATAAAAAGTGAACTTAATGACATGAGCATTGTCAAATAGTCAACCTTTGGATTACTGTGTTTTTCTATATAATCCTATAATTATATAGATATCCAGTAAGATTTAATCTTTTTCTCGTTCATTCATTCATGTCGCTATTGGCTTTCAAGGTCAGTCAACCCTGCACTGCCCTGTATCAGATTTTTTCTCCACCTAGCCTCTAACGTGTTTTCGACCGGACCGATGACCGACCAAGGTTCGATAGATCGCTCCGGTGTTTTACGTCAAAGAAGAACCTCTTAAAGGAATTACCTGCAAGCCCTAACAATTTTTTATCGCCAAAACCAAATTGCGACCGCGAGTTCTACCGATTATATCGATGAAAAGTCCTTCGAAATTGAAAGAAAATAGTAACAAGTAAACAAAGTATGCAACCGCCCGACAGGACGCTTCCAACAAGTCTTATTGGAAATTATTAGGAGATGCCTACGTCCAGCAGTAGACTGACTGCCGCTAAAATGAAGAACATAGTATGCCTCCCGAAAACAAAGGCTTTAAAGTCTGAATTGCAGGGACAGTTAAAAGTCCAAATTGGTTAAAATATAGTCGTTACCGTTATTTTTGTGGTAAATTGACCCGATTTCACGGGGCGGACCCTTCACGCTGTTTGCCTAACGTCACCCACCGTGCATCCGTTTGTGTACTCCTTTGTACTAAACTAATTGTTTTCCTGACCACTGCCTTTGTTTTCCGTCTGGTGACACAAAATGTCGCCAATTCTGTTGTAAGATGGGTCGATTGTCATGACGAGCGAAAAACAATATGTCAACTTTTTTTTATAATATTTAGTAGGCAGACAGGCGTACAGCCCAACTGATGGAAAGCGGTTACCGTAGACTATGGACGCCTGCAAGACCAGGTTTGTCACGAGAGCGTTGCCGACCATAGAGAAATCTAATCATTATTTATAAGTTCTCCGCTCCTTTTCTGTCTGCCTTTTTAAGGCTACCAGGTCCTTGCACACTCATGGTTAATTTGACCCTGTACAATTTGGTGTCAGAGTTTTCCGCCTTTCGATCTCATTGGTGCCTTTAACGATCATCTGATAGCAGTCAGGACCAACGGCTTAACTGTCTTTCAAAGCACGGAATCATTTTTATTAACAGACTAAACAGGCGTACGGCCCACCTGATGGTAAGTGGTTACCGTAGCCTATGAACGCCTGCAACACCGGAGATGTCACGGGCGCGTTGACGACCTGTCCGCTGTCAGCACAGCGACCCCTCTGGACCCTGGCGACCCTACTCACCAGCAGGAACACAACACTGCATCACAGTGTTATTTGGCTGCGGTCTTCTGTAGGGTGGAGGTACTTCCCCAGACGGAATATTCCTTACAAAATGTCCTACCTCTCTTGGGTCTGTGGCAAAGGCCTTACCACTGGACCATTGACAGAGATTAGACTCAGTAATTCCATTGCGACAGGTGCCATATTTTTAATACCAATATTAGTAAAAAAAGTATGAGGAGCTCGTTAGTCGAGCGCGACCCGCGTATCCGTAGCGAATGCGCGTGTCAAGCGACGGCGTGACGCGACCACTATTGGATTGGTCTCCATTTAGTGGCATTTTCTATTTTGAGCTCCTCCGTGCTTCGGAAGGCACGTTAAGCCGTTGGTCCCGGTTGTGTTATCAGCATGCGTGAGGCTGTGTCAGATGCCTTCGGGCAGCCTGAAAAATTCTGGCAGTGTTGGCCAATAACACACCTCGTGTCATGTTCCTGTTGATCTGGTTTCCCTGTAAAAAATGGTTACGGAGGTCAGACGGCAGTCGCTCCATTGTAATAACCAGTTACAGCTGAACTTAATAATAAATGACTTACAGCGTACCCTAGGCTCCAAAGCGTAAGCTGACGACGCACTAGGTATACACGCTAAGATGATGATGAGTAAAAAAAAGTATGAAATACTAAAACAGGCCGTCATATAAAAATAACATTATTATATCGATAGAAAATGTAAAATATTTTTATCGACATGTCTTCGTGTTGAATGTATAATGACGTCATTATTCATGACTCACACGAGTAGGAATGAATGAATAAACCCTTGTCGTAATCGTCTGTAGCGTAGATCAAAGAAACACATAGATACAATCATTTCTTTTGTTTTTGCTATTGTTAGACATTCAATTAAAATATTATTTATTGAGGATACAAACCGTATTAAAATAGCAACTTAGCAGATATAGATATGTTTATATAAGTATGCATGTTGTAAAAGTTTGCTTATATTGATTTGTACTGATATGTTAATTAGATAGTTTGGATGGATGTTTGTTACTCCGTGGCGTTTACAATGTAATAAAAGCAATGAATTGGAATCAGCTAATAAAGCACAAGTAATGTTTCTCTTAAATTGAAAATTAATTTGTCTATTTCAACTAAACTAATAATCTAAACTTCCTGTACCGACACCATAACTACCCTGTTACGGCTGTTCTACTCTTGCCCATAGGCCTGTTTTCACTTTTTCCATAATTATTTTCATATTAAGGATGAATTTTGGCAAATTTGCTTGAACTGAATAGTCACTATGACTACCATTAGTTAAAATTAAATATATACCTACAACAAAAGCTGCCGAAAATATATTCACGCGTTCCTCCCCCTTCAGAGAGAAATTCCCCTCTACGAAGCCACATCTCCGTGATTCTGTAATCTGAGACCGCGAGTACTTTAGCGGTAACAAGAAACCATCGACTGCACTTGAATATAAAATATACAATACTTCCTTTTCACATCAAGTGTTTGTTTAAGTTTACTCACTCATTCATTCATATCGAGTGGGTTATATGGTCAATCGACGTGTGCATCCTACCGTCAAAGTTTTTCGGAACCACATTTCGACCTTTGACGTAGTTTCTTTAACGAACAACCTAAAAGGCAGACAGGACCAACGGCGGCTTGACGTGCCGTGATTCAAGCCTGCAATATCCTAACCAAATTGGAAACAACTAAATAAACTATGCTTTCCGTATGAACCCACGACCTCCAGGTCTTAGGCAAACGCCATAACCACTGGACCACAGAGGCAGAACCTAAGGTTAATAACCTAAAAGCTGCCTTATGTAAATAAGAATTTCCGCATAGGGCCCACCGAAAGCCATTATACAAGGACTCCCTTTATTTAATATTCGCCCTTATTACTTTAGAATTAGGTCCAATTTTATTGCCGGTATGGCTTAAATGTGTTGGTTACCTACAACCGTTAAAAGGAGGCTTCATAGTCTGGGCTGGCGACCTTGAGGGGCAATGACCCCATGATAAATGTACATTTAAAGCGATCGTAGTAAAACGTTTACAAGTTTTTTTACGTTTTTACAAAAACATTGGTTTTAAATTCCATAAAGACGCGACACGACAACTAACCCCCATAATCATTTAAAATAGCGAACGTTTAATAAGACCAAGTTAACTAATTTATTTTTCGTCTCGGTCTCTCACGTCAAAAATAGATAAGACAGAAAGGGAATAAACATTATTTAGTTAATGTAGGTTTAGCGAATGTTCGTTCGGTCGATTGACCAGCCTCGGTTGTTTAGCAGCTAGCTTATCCATCATGGTTTGCAATTGCTGACAATAGACGTCTGCCGTAATCGTCTGGCCAGATTTGAGAAAACTGTAATGAACGACACCGGCACTAGTCCACCAAACGCTTACAAGTAACTTTTTTTTTGGGTCAATTTTCGCTTGGGGCAGGATTTGGCTGGCTTGCCAGGGTCCTCTTTTCATCACAGGTAATGATTCGATTAAGAAACTTCGTTATTGTGCCGGTCAAGTAATGTAACGCAGGGTGTTAGAGTTTAGTTGGTGATTTGTATCTGTAATTTGTCAATCGGCTCCGTACACTCTTGTCGAACTCCTTCTCTAGTTCTTTCTTCTTCATATCTTTTAGATGTCTTGCAGCCGTGACCTTACGTACCTTCCGGAGCACAGAAAGATCTTTACATACAATCATGTGATGCAAGCTCATCGAGCCTGCAATGTCCTAACCAAACTGAAAATAACTTTACAATGCTCACCTTGAAAATTTAACTCACGACAAAAAAAAAAAAAAAAATTTGCTGTGTTCTACTGCGCGATCTAATTCTTATAAAATTGCTCTGAGCCTCTACTGTGCGATTTTTTAGGAAGCTAGCTACTGTGTTAAGATATTGAATGGGGACACTTAAAGTGTTAACATACAAAAATAGCGCCTACGTTAATAAAATCTCGTGGTAGTGGCACGGTGGCTCCATCTATTAGCAATGATAAATACATTATTTGAATATCATTCTACAAGATTATGTACGCTTACTAACAACCATAAAAACTCTGTTGAACTCACAACAAAGCCGTCAATAAATGAAACAAAAATATGAAAAAATTTGGAGCGAATACTTTAGAGAAAATTATTGCTATCAGTAGAGCCATCTATTAGGAATAATAAACACATCATTTTAATAGCGTTCTACAATACAATGGGCTTACAATTGGAAAATCCAAGAAGGAGAAGGTTCTAATTCGAGTAAATGTTTGTAAAAACTATGAAGACGGACACCATTTTTAATCTCTTAGCAAAGCAAAGTCATGAAATTTTTATTTTGTTGCTAATACTTCAGCAAAAGTTATTACTATTTAGCTATATCTATCTATCTAGCGAATGTGTTATTAATTTTACTGTCATGAGATCGATATGCGAGCAGTGAAAACAAGGCGATTGTATTAGTATTCTCATAGATGTAAGCTGAACGATAACTAATTAATTATGTTTAGATGTTCAATTTTGTCGCAATTAATATGCTGTGCGAACGACACTAGGGTGGATTTTGTTTCTTTTTTTTTTTTGAGCTTGCTCCTCATTTTCATCGTCTTCCTTGTTGCGTCCTAAGCTACATGCTACAAACCACAGTGAAGGGGGTTCGAAGTAGTTAATTAATCCATTCAATTACATGTGTAAAATTGGGAAAACATTCTATGAACAGCCTGCTCAGTTAACATCAGGCGAACCACCAGTGCCAATTATACAAATAAGTTTAGACCAGAAAATTTATCTTTTCTCTTCATCAGAACATTTCTAATAACATGTCAGATTTGCACCAAAGAAATTTACATACAAAAAATAATTGGCTACAAAAAGATATAAGTACAATAGACTTAATTCTATGTAAGAAACGTATATCAACACCATCTAGTAGCTGATTACTGATCCTTGACATAAAATGACTACGCAACTAACGCCATCTATCGTGATCCCATCACAAATGAGTAACAAATGCCTTTGGTATAAAATAATTAAACCAATCATCTCTTTTCCTCGTTAAGAAAGGATCGTCATCGATGCTCTTTGCTTTTCACACACAATAATAGAATTCAATATACAGAAGTGACTTAGATATTCTAGGGTGAAGTAGACGAGACGCGTCTGCAGCCTATATCTAGTATTTTCTGAGAAAATGATGTTAATGCTCATTTTAAAAACAAGGCACCTAATGCAGGAATGTCAATTCACACAAAGGTTTTTAAGTATAACGATGATTGCTCTTTTTTAGATACGAAATCTTAAAAACAGACAAGCTCCTACTTCACAACGTAAAAGATACCGATCTTGACAGGAAATACTTTAACTTTACTTCAGGAAGCTCCAACATCCTCCAATTTAAATGAACTTTTCATAATTCACATCAAACTTTAATATTATATTCAACTAGTTTCTAAAATTGAGAATGATTTTAGTTCATTCATTCATTTTGATTATTCGTTTATTTAAAAATTACTGAATAATTTTAGGTTTTACTAAAACTTGGTATTTACTTTTACATTTTTTGTGCGAGCAGCATTCACTAATACACACAAGCGTGTAAAGTTACAATACTGCAAAATACTGAATGCCCTTTGATTATCTAGCTGTCAACCAAAGCCTTTTATTGACTACGAGTCTATTTCAGAATGCTTGATTCCCAATGTAATCAAAAGACACATTTCAATTTGAAATTTTACACAAAACACAAATCTAATAAAAAAGAACACATTACATATTTAAATTTGAACCCAAACTTTGATATTTCAGACATGCTACGAGATGGCCCGGTACCTTCGCGAAGAACCTCGGGGGAGGAAGCGAGAGCCCCCCCAAGAAGAGGAGTGGGCGAGGTCAGCGACCTCATCCCCTCCCTCGCCCCGATCCCCGCAAACCACGCACATGTTTACCATCACAGCGGTGAAGAGCGAACCACCCAGCGAAGAAGATGAGCCTAGAGGTACCTACAGCAAATTAATGACAATCTCCATAATCAAGTAGCAAATTGAAAGTCGTATGCCTGTACTAGGAGACTCCTTACTCGGTTCACTGTATCTTATAAGATTTTTCATAAAATGATGGGACCATATAAAACTGTTAACAAACTAAGTTGCCTTTCGACCCTTTACTTCCTGGTGTTAGAGTATTTTTCTTTTGCCTCTTGGCATCTGTCGTGGTTCACTGAACGACCACTAGATGTTAGCTGGAACCCTCCGATGCAATGAATCACTAATTACAAAACACTTTAGAACGATAATACTTACTAAGATGGCGCAGCGACCCAATGTGAGTGTTGGCTTCCTATGATAAGGATCTCCACTGAATTAAATTGTTTTATTCATTCTTTTAAAATTTTGTGGTGAAAATTTTATATTGGTAATTGCGAATAGCTTTTGCTACACTGAGCTGGGTGAACCGAAATAACATAACATGTTCCCAAAATTACCACACCGCATATCAAAATTAGCCGTTACAATAATATTTACCGAACGAGGGCATCGCGAGCGGAGTCGGGAACTGGGGCAGACTAGTAAAATATTAGTGCCTGACGTCACGTCTGAATCCGAAACGTGAGAGAGAAATAAAAGTAGATGGTTGTAGTTGCTAATCTGTATATACCACCAGTTAAGCCTTTAAACTGCGGCATTATTTTATCTATGTAAGAGTTCGATTGCTAGGCAATATCCCCCTCTCTGTACCTCTATTTATTGAAATTACGTTGTATGTATGTATGTAAAAATCTTTATTGTACACAAAGAACATAGTATCAGAATACAGGTTACAACAAAAGGCGGACTTATCCCAAATAGGGATCTCTTCCAGTCAACCAAACTAACATAGGACATAGACATATGGGCACAGAAGAGGGCACAACACGCAAAGAAATCTTAAGTGCATAGACTTACATCTAACATACAAATTCAATTACACATAAAAACAGTAAGCTCAGCTCAAGTCCGATCTTTCGTAGTATTCCCTAACCCGAGATTTGAAAGAGTGAGAAGACAGCTCTTTTATCTCCAAAGGAAGCTTGTTCCAGAGATTTGCAGCGAGAATTGAGAAGGAGTTGGCGTAACACTGTGAGGAGTATACAGGTATGTTCAACTTTAGGTGGTGAGATGCTCGCAGACGGGGATCAAGATGCCGGAAGGAGAAATTTGATCTGAGATATTCAGGGGTAGAAGGATTAAACAAGACATTATAAAGAAAAGAGACAATATGTAGTTTACGACGTATCCGTATTGGCAACCAGTTCAGACGCTTGCGAAACTCGGAGATGTGGTCATATTTCCTTAGCCCAAATACGTAACGAATGCACGAGTTCTGTAGTCACTCTAGTTTAGCAGTGAGTTCGTCTGTAAGGTCCAGGAACGCGACATCAGCATAATCCAGAACAGGTATAAGGAGCGAGCGAGCCAGTAGTGCTTTAGTATCAGTGGGCAGAAAATTTTGCAAACGTCTTAAGGAGTGCAAAGATACAAAGATTCTTCGGCTCAGCTCATTGACGTTCCACTCTTTGTTTAAATCTCTTAGTTCGTCCGGTCCATCTCTTTCTAGGTCTATCTCTTTTCCTTCGCCCTTCCGGAGTCCACTCCGTAGCAATATCAATGCCCATCTCTCGGGAAGCATCCGATTCATGTGTCCCAATCCTACTTTAATTTGTCTGCTTTCATTCCAATATCCTTTATTTCGGTGCTGGAGCCCAACGGTATTTTTGACGCGATCTATTCCTTTAACTCCTGGTATACTACGCTCCATTGCTCGTTGGCGAAACCTTCAATTCGGACATGTGAGTAAGGGACCAAGATTTTGCTCCGTATTGGCACTTCTAATATTATTTCTGTTATATAAACATCGTGAATTTTCAACCAAGAAACTTTAATAGGAAATCTTCTACGTGGGGCGCACTATAAGTTTCCGGAATGAATATGAAGAAATACTATTAAAGGTACAAGATTAATTTATTGTTTTTCAAAATAATCTCCCTTGGCGTCTATGCACTTTTTCATTCGATGAAACCAGTTTTGAAAACTTTTGTGCCACTCCTCTGTGGTGACCTCTGAAACGTGTTTTTCATACTCCTCGACAGCATCTTCTGGTGATGAAAATCGTTGACCGCGTAATTGGTTCTTAATTTTTGGGAACAGAAAAAAGTCACAAGGTGCCAGGTCGGGACTGTATGCAGGATGACTCATGAGTTCTACATTTTTCGCCTTCAAAAAGTCGTTTGTCTGTCTGGCCGTGTGAGAACTAGCATTGTCGTGGTGCAGGATGATACGGCATTTACGGTTATTTTTACGGAGTTCGTCAATAACTTCCGGCAAACAAATGGTCGTGTACCAGTCACTATTCACTGTACGACGATTCTCTAAAGTCTAAAGCAACAGTAGCCACGTGTCCAGTTTTATTAAAAAAAGAAGCAATCATCCGCTTAGATGCACTTTTCACGCGCGCCACTTTGGTTGGTTTCGGCTCATCTTGAAAGACCCATACGCTCGATTGCTGCTTTTTTTGGGATCGTAGCAATAAATCCATGTTTCGTCACCTGTTACTATGTCCCACACCAAATTTGACGCACCTTCGTTGAATCTGGTAAGCATGGCACTGCACCAAGTGACGCGGTCCGTTTTTTGAGCCTCGGTCAAGTTGTGTGGGATCCACCGCGAGCACAGCTTTCTCACACCCAAATGTTTGTGTAGGATTAATTGTATTTGACTCATGCCTATTTCTAAGGATGCGCGAATTTCATGGTAGGTCACATGCCTGTCTGTTTCAATCATACGGCGCACAGCATTGATGTTTTTGTTGGTCACAGCGGTGGACGGCCGACCATCGCGAGATTCGTCACTGAGATTGATACGACGCTTGAATTCTGCAAACCAGCTATAAACAGTTGTCTTGCATGGTGCTTCATTGCCAAAAGCTGTTTCAAGCCGAGCGATGCTCTGTTGAGCTGTCAAATTACACTTAAAATCGTAGAAAATCATACTACGAAAATTTTCCCGAGTTAAATCCATGTTGATGCAGACACACAATTTTTTAAATGGCGCCACAAGGTAAAAACAAAAGACAGATGAAACAAACTGCATTCTACAGCCAAAGAGTTCTATTTTCAAATGTTGCAATAAATTTTTAAATATTGTTTATGTAAGTGGCCAGTTCCGGAAACTTACAGTGCGCCCTATGTATCTACGGACACAGAGAAATAATATTGGATTCTGCTATACAGCATGAATGTAAGAAATAAACGGATGTCGCACTGCAAAAGCAGTCAACGCACTTTTATCAGCTTCACTTTGTTATTTTTCAGTTCATTTCATACATCCATGACTCTAGGTATTATTTTCTTCAGCATAAAACCGGCATGGAAGAATCAATTGAAATAATGAATTTGCTCGTTATGTAAACAGTCTGCTCTAACGAACTGCGAGTATTATTCCTCATTTTCCCAATTTCCGGACCATTTTCAGTGGGATTTTCGCAGAATCACATTAAACACGGTTTTGCCGACTAATTGTTTACAAATATGGAGTGACAGAAATGTTAATGTTTGCTTTGTTTCGTCTGCAATATCGGTTATATTCTATTTGGTAAATTGAATCACACTTTAGAGACTATTTAAGCTGGAAGGCAATCGCGCATTGAAATACCTGCAAAATGATTTTCCGTCGTGTCTATTAACAATCGTTCGACACACCAACACATCGAATGATTTTCAATTGATTCGTCGGTTTTGCATTCTCAAAAATAGCCCTCGCCGTAGTGGTTCGGTTTTGTTTTTGGGAATACAATTGCCCTCCTGAAAAACTTAGTTAAAAAGCAACCTGTTAGATGCAACTTTCTATAAAAATATGTTAGTAATGTATTGAAATTAGAACATCTACAAATGTCGCAACCCAAAACAATATAGGGCGGACGAAGCCCTATTTTTAAATGTATAATAATTATGTCAAATGAAAATCGTCCAACTCACCAATTATGGCGAATGACAATCATTCGTTATCGAACAAAAATTATTCGACTCACCGAATTAGAGTGAGTCGCTCTTTTAAAAAATAGCACCCCAGGCTAATACAGAAACTACCTACTACCTACCACTACCTGAAGAACAAAAGATGGCCAGGCAATGACTGATACAGTTCAACGAACCTGCTTGACCTTGAAATCGATTTAACGACTGACTGCCTATAAAATATTTAGGTCGTGTGGTCAATCAACTGTCTAGGCCAGTGATTCCCAAAGTGGTCCAGGTGGACCCCCAGGGGTCCACGGGAGACTTGCTGGGGGTCTACGTAGGCGTGAACAAAAAATGGGGGTCCATAAGATGTTAATGGGGGTCCACGAAAATTTATCTGCTTTTGATAGTAAAGAGCAAAAATGTAAGCATAGTTTTTATAAGGGCCTACCTACATTGTTTTAAGTACCTATCTAAGCAGATAATATTTTAATAAGGCAAGCGACTGTTACTTGTCCAAACTTGTGTATTCGATATTACGTACAATTTCGTGTACAGACTTGCAAAGCGCTATCCGCCCGACAATGCTTAATGCTTGTTCAGACATGAACTTGATCAACACTATAAATACTTGATGCCAAAGGCAACCAAACGCATTCATTTGTTTCCGGAATTTCGAAAACAAGGCGGAATTTGGAAAAAAGTTGTGAGAAAATTTATATCTGTGTTTGCTAGTGCCGGAGAAAAGTAAGTAACCTACCTTTTTTTGTTATAGTACTTAAGTATTTTGTTTACGTGTACTAGTCGGTTGATCACAACGGCCTGTATAGATAGGTAACTTAGTAACTTACAGATATTTTAATTGTCCTCTTTCGATTTGAAGACAAACACAGCACGTTTTATTCAATTGTTTTTTCACGAGAGAAGCACTGCCTCTCTAAAAAGGCCGAATAAGCAATATTGCAGAGCAATTAATTTTGTAATTTTTCTTGCAAATAACTACTAATTTTATAAAACAGTAATTTCATAATCATGTTAAATTGATTTTGAAGTAACTATTTTATCAAAACTATTCCTTTTCGGAAAGAGCGAGCGGTGCGCGGGCGACGGGAAAAGGGCGGGGCTTGAACTTCGATGCCTGTTTGTCACGTTTTAACAATGAAGCCGCAGACAAAAAATACGCAAATACACGGAGCGCGTGAACTCATTGATTTAATAAAATGTTAGTTATCGTTTTTATGGACAATTTTGGGATTTCGACGTTTATTTTTTCCTACACAAATATGATCAGTATTCGATACTGAGTACACTAATTTTTATTTATACTATTAAAAATTAGTGTAAATTATGTACTTTAAAATTGATACCGTTTTGTGAAAACGTTTGTATTTGTCTCAGCGGTTTATTAGTTGGTCCCTTTACAAGCCGTAATTCTATTTCCGCGTGCTGCCAAGGCTGCGGTGTGATACCTATATTCAGAAAAAAACTTGGTTACTAAAACATTTTTTTTACAGGTAAGGTAACTGACACGAAACATGGCTACAGCAAAGAAAAAATGTCGACAATATAGTGTCGATTATTTGAAATATGGTTTTGTTCCATCAGAGGCAGACAAACAATTGCCCATGTGCCTAATAAGCAACAAAGTTTTGAGCAATGACTCTATGAAACCATCAAAGCTCGAAGATCATCTAAAAAGGTGTCATACTGATAAAATAGGTAAAGATTTAAAATATTTTCAAACATTGAAAGAAAAATATGGAAAGAGACCCACCATGCACAGTATGTTCGCTTCAACATCTCAAAGTAACGATGATGGCTTGCGGGCATCTTACAATATCTCATTACTTATAGCAAAATCTGGAAAACCGCACACTATCGGAGAACAATTAATTTTACCCGCTGTTGAAGAGGTTTTAAAAACTGTTTTGCACAAATCTCCATTTGACGTACTAAAAAGAATTCCATTAAGTAACAATACTGTACAAAGACGCATTGATGAAATGAGCTCTGATATCGAAAGCTTTTTGTGCAATCATCTGCAAAAAACTCATTTTTCTATACAACTGGACGAGTCAACGTTACCCAGTAATGAAGCATTACTATTGGCATATGTCCGATTTATTGTTGAGGAAGAAATTCACGAACAATTGCTATTTGCCAGAACTTTGGAGACTGACACTAAAGGCGAATCAATATTTAATGTCCTGAGTAATTTTTTTACGGAAAAATCGATCCCATTTACAAACATTATTTCAGTGGCAACAGACGGAGCTCCTGCAATGGTCGGGCGATATCGTGGGTTTATAAGTCATCTCAAAAGAATTATACCAGGACTTACAGCTATTCATTGCGTAATCCACCGACAACATCTTGTGGCAAAACATTTAAGTGACAGGTTGAACCAATCTCTTCATTTTGTAATAAAAGCTGTCAACAAAATCAGAAGCAATGCATTGAATACACGTTTATTTGCTCAATTGTGCGACGAAAATGATGAAGACTTCCAACGACTGCTCTTACATACTGAAGTACGCTGGTTGTCGAAAGGTGCATGCTTAACGAGATTTTACTCTGTTTTCGATTCCATATTAGAGTTCTTAGAAAGTAGAGATCCAGATTTAAAAGAAAACTTGATCAAATTCAAAGCAGACATTGCGTATTTGACAGATTTGTTTAAAAAATTTAATGATAATTACTTGCAGTTACAAGGGGACAGCCTGAATTTAATAAAAACAAAGGGGATAATTTCGGCTTTTCTTGGGAAATTGAAATTTATGAAGCAAAACATTAGTCGGCGCGAATTCTCTCAATTTCCAAACTTGTCGCAGGTAGAATGTATTGATGAGGATATCCATACCTACAGTCAACATTTAAGTGCCCTGCATGATGACTTCAAAACCAGGTTTGAAGATATACTGACGATGGATATACCACCATGGATAATAAATCCATTTGATGAAACGGAAGTGGCCAATGTTGTATTACAAGAGGAGCTGCTCGAGCTAAGCACTAATGAGGAGCTGAAGGTGAAATTTAGAAAAGGCTACCCAACATTTTGGCTGCAAGCAGAAATACCCGAAAAATATCCTGGACTGTGGGAAATCGCAAGGAAATTTTTAATAGCTTTTCCCTCGTCATATCTTGTCGAAAGGAGTTTTAGTGCCGTTACAAACCTCTTAACAAAAAAAAGGAGCAAATTAAACATCACAGAGCGGGGGGATTTGCGGTTATTGCTCACAAAAATAAAGCCAAACATTGATCGTTTGCTGACACTCCATCAGATACATCCTTCCCATTAATTAAAATTATGACCTGAACCTATATTACCTTAATATTTTTTTCTTGTAATTCTATTCTTTTAATAAATAAAGTGATATAAAATGTACCATTTTTCGTTTTTATTTTACATATCGAAATATAGGGACAGAACTCAGAAGTGACACAATTTTTATTTTTTGGCGACTTTAAGAATGTGGTAGAAATGTAGCAGCAGGGGGTCCACCGAAACCAGTAAAATTTTGAAAGTGGTCCACGAGAAAAATAAGTTTGGGAACTACTGGTCTAGGCACATTGGCAGATGGTTAGAATTAGTATTTTTGGTCGCCATTTGTTAAAAACCCTTTTGGCTGTTTCTATCCTAGGGACTTCGTGGTTGCATATGGAATCCCATGCCTCTATATGAGATAATATTTCAAGATAATGCCCCTGTGTTCCAATGGATGGCATTAAGCCTTACGACTCAGAGGTCTGGAGTTCGACTCCCACTGGAAGCATACTTTGTTTAGTTGTTTCCAGGTTGATAGGGACATTGCATGCTTGATTAACGTTGATTATGTGCTTCGGAAGGCATATGGTAGTCGTTTAAAGAACTATATCAGAGGCCCAAGCGGTTAAGAAAAACTGACACCAGGATGCGCAGGTTGAATTGACCATGTAATCCATCCAATATTTTTAAGTTTCGTTAGCAATAAAACAAATCAAAAGCAAACTAATTCTTATTTAGTCCTTTTCATATCTGAAATTATAAGGCTTAGGTTAGTTAAAAGACCCTCAGGTATTCGCTAGCAACTTTATTATTATTCTTCTATGAGGAATTCCACTAAAAAATTGGGTTCGACCTTAGATTTTTTACCTGCTGGCCTGATGACATTACGCCGTTATTCATTCAATCATATCGAGTGGGTCCATTGTCAATCGACCTTGTAAACCCTGGTATCAGAATTTTTCGGCTTCTGACGACTGTTCTGACTGGTTCTGATCTGGTGGCCGTTACAGGAACTATCCTGTAACGGCCACCAGATGGCAGCCGGGACCGACGGATTAACGTGGTTTTTGAATCACGGCATCATCGTATTATCAGAATTAGGTGGTTTAAGCCTGGAATGTTTCTGTTATTGTTGAGATTAAATACAAAGGTACAGAAATATATAACATAAATTTTTCATTTGTTGTAAAATCCATCTATAACAAAATATTCTTCCGTTTTTGTCTCCCCCGTCTAATTAGGGCTTGGTATTATGTTCACCAAAACGTATCACTTCTTTTATTGTCCAGCATTGCCCGTTGGCTGTCTAATACAACAATAAATAATGAATGCGTAAAGAATTGAGAAAAGAGCGACTGACCTACTCTTTTTATTTCCTTGTATTGGTATAGTACTTTTCTGAAAATGTCTGATTACCATTTATGCGACTCATAAAAATTCGGAACTTATAAAAAGTTGTTTCTTGTTAATTTGATTTGATTACTAGCACCATCTGTTGTTAACCCTCACAGTTATTTCATTGAAAAGTCTAGGCAACGCATGGTTCTAAATTCGGGACATTGTAACGAATTTTATATTGCATACATGTCTCTAGTAGACGTTAACAGATGGCGTTTACGAAGACTTTGGAATGTGCTACTTTCTATATTATAGCATTTCTGTTATCAGTGGTACGACTGAAAATTATTGTTTAAGCCGAATAAAACGAAAGTGCATTGTGGATTCTATGATTCAAGCCAACAGAGTAGTAAAACGAGGAAATGTTTAATTATAAATAGTGTAATTATAAATAGTGTCATAGACATTCATAGTCTCCTTCTGTGGTCTTCGTCCATTCCATACAACCTGGTCCGGAAATTATGGTCCTCATACAATAATTTCAGTCGCAGTTCCTATACTGTTAACACTGCTACCAGAATGAATTTTAAAGAAAGAACAAAATTATATTATTGTTTAATTTATTTTTATCATGACATTTAAAATTGGAACATCCAAATTTCCAGACGAGCTACCTCCAAGCCCCACTCCGAGTCCTGCGCCAGTACGCCGCGCGCATCCACCGCGCCACATTCACACGCACGCTGCCGACCCACGCAGGCGCGTGCACCGCTGCGAGTTCCCCGCCTGTGACAAGGTTTATACAAAGAGCTCGCATCTTAAAGCGCATAAAAGGACTCATACAGGTTTGTTATACAACCTATTAATAATAATAATTATTAATTTAAATAATGATATTATATAATTTTATATGAAACATTCAAAGAGTTTGAAAAAATAAATTCTTTCTCAATGGTTGCATTCAATTTAGTAGCCTTTACATTGAAGAACATCCTAAATAAATCAGATCTATTTTGATACCAATTGTTTTATTTTTCAAAGGAAAAGGTTTATTAATCTATATGTATTTCTAATTTATAATTTCAGGAGAAAAGCCGTACAAATGTTCGTGGGAAGGCTGCGAGTGGCGGTTCGCGCGTTCGGATGAACTGACGCGGCACTACCGCAAACACACGGGAGCGAAACCCTTCCGCTGTCGTCATTGCGAACGCTGCTTCTCGCGCTCCGACCACCTCGCATTGCACGCGAAACGACACGCGTAGCCCGAAAATCAGCCGCCCGCTCCGAGGAAACGAAACCGCAATAGAAATCGGCGTGCTGATAAATAACGCGGTGACTTTCAGGACGGGCGCGCGTCTCCTAGTGATTCCCTTTATAGGTTGTTGTGAGTTGTGATCCACGGAATTGAACGTTGTGATGCGACTAGCGTTCTTTTTGCTTAGTGTTTTGTTGAGGCGCGCGCCCGGGAGGGGCGCAGCGTCGCTTACCAAAGAATGCTGCTACGCTATGTAGCCGAGTCAACACTCATTACACCTAATGCTTTAAAGTTATTTTTATGTTTATATTATCGATGCGAAAATGAATATTGGAAAATCTCTTAAATGTTTCGGCCTCTTTATCGTTATGGTTCTTTGTTACAATGAGATAACGATTTATATTTGCCGTTGTTTATTATGTAATGTTTTGTAAGCTTTGTGTACAGAGAGATTTTTTTTTATGTCGTTCGGTCGCAAAGCGGCTGAACGTTGAGAGTTGTGCCATTGTCGAAGGAGGTGCGCGGGCAGGGCGTTTTGTTCTGTTAAACGTGGCGTGCCCGCGCGTATTCTTTTGATCTGCATTTTCAAATCACGTGACATATTATTTTTTCGTTCGCGGAATGTTCGGCGGCGATCCCACCGAAGCCGAGCACAATTTTTAATTTAGGCTTATGTGCGTCGCGTTACCTGATGTTAAGTCTGAACTCGGACGGGTCACTCAGAATCTTGATACATTAATTATATCACACATAAGGCTGTCCACTGAATTCTAGATCTCAGGGGCTGTCGCCAATTGCTTAGTAGGTTTTTAAGTAACATATTCAAAAATGTTGTGTCAAAAACTATTTGTAAGTTAATTCTTATTGTCTTCTAAATTTATTTTGATTGTTTTTAAATTTTTGTAAATTTATTAAGTTTTAAGTCTATTTTAATGTCTCAATGTTTTACTTTTTCGAGTGACCCTTTCGAGATTCCGACGTAAAGGATGTTTATTTTTTAATATGTTTATTAATTAAGATTGAATACAGATTTATTTAGGAAGTATATACTTAAACAGTTCATTAAATATAATAATATAAATAATTTTGAAATGAACCTGTAAGGCCTTGTGGACAAACCCTACGTGTTTTTGTATTGTGAAAACAAATTGAAAAAAGCTCTAAATATACGTATAGAAAAAAAATATGTGCATTGCCACAAGGCTTTATAAAGGGCTCGTCACAAGAAGGTAGTCAAATATCTAAAAAATGTAGGTATAATATCAATAGAATGTATTACTTTGTACTATTATAAAAGTAATCAAAACTTTAATTTTATTTTGAAAACCTTTACTCTTTCATTCCTATGTTGCGGATTGATTTTCTCATGTAAGTTATGAGAGAATATTATCGCCTTTGCGCACTTATTTTTTTTATTACGCCTACAGGAACATCATGACGCAGTCGTAACAATAACCTTAATGATATATCGAAGTATTTTTGTGCAACAACTTGTATATTGCTTGAAATAATTATAAACCTTAATAAATCAATATCTTTTATCATAGCCAGCGAAAATAGGTGTATATTTTTTGTCTGAATGTAAGTGCGCACCGGTGAAACACGTTGATTCTAAGACACAGTCGCAGTTTTTAGTTTTTTATAGCCAAAATATTTGAACCTAATGGCTGATTTTAATGTCAAAGTTAGCTTAAATGTTTGAATATTACGATGCTGTATTTATATTATTTTTTCTAATACTAATGAGATAAAGGTATTTTACGGTATAAAAATTTTATATCGAATACCTGTAAAAATGTGTGAATTAGTAAAAATATTGAGAAAATGCTTTTTTTAAGGAATGTGTGCCGAGCGCCATTATGTATTCTCAAAGGTTTTTTCAATCCCTTTACAATTTAATAAGAATGGCGCATATACCCTACCGTTGTATTAGTAGGCCCTTGGGCCTTATTAGCACATAATACTACATGAAGGTACTGAAGTAAATTTCTTTATTGTACTTAGGTCTCATACTGTAAGCGCACAATATGAAGATACATTATTACAAGTAATCATTGACTTGGTAATCACTGTGGTCTACCATTACTAATCGACATAAACGAGATTTTATTATTGTAACTTTTTGACTATTATCTCCTAAACCTATAATCACTTTCCGGAAGGTCAACATTTGATTTTTCGCAAAAAAATAAACTCTTTAAACGTAAAAAAATTTAGCCACAAATTTCAAACATACAAAGATAATTTTGTCTAGTTCCCCATTAATTACCACTGCGTTTTACTAAAACTTATCCGTGCGTATGTTTTCTTATGTAGCGCACGTAACGCGCTCAAATAAGTTAAGCTTTTATTAAGAACATCGTGTTTTACGATAATCTTTTGTAGTATATCGGTCACAGTTGTTTTGGATGCCTTTTGTAGACTACAATAAGTACAACGACTGCGAAAAATAAATTCAATATTAACAATAAAACTGCCATTGTTTGAATGTATTTGTGCGGTCGCATGTTGGATTTTGGCAAGCTGTCTCTAAGAAATCATTGCTCGTTAATGTAAATTATTCATACTGAAATACAAAAATAAACAGAACGTTTCCAATATTTGGAAACAACCGAACAAACTGCATTGAACAAATAATTATCAAAATAATAAGCATTGCAAAGAGTAATGATTTTTTGGATCGACCGTGCCAGCCTACGTTTTGAATCTTATTATAATTGATGTATGAAAATATTGCTT
This sequence comes from Euzophera pinguis, assembly GCA_947363495.1. NCBI lineage: Eukaryota > Metazoa > Arthropoda > Insecta > Lepidoptera > Pyralidae > Euzophera > Euzophera pinguis. The sequence goes on from OX376154.1 coordinate 675,145, forward strand.
GTCTGTGCGTTTTGTCTGTCCTGTATGAATTCCCGGGGGCCAATAAATGTAGTCTTCCCGAATTAACTAAATCTAATTTTTGTACGTAAAGTTCTCGGGATATCGCGATTGATAAGTGATACTTATCAGTATAATAATTAAGAATACTGAGTGAAAAAATGATTTTGGTACAGTTTCTTTGCTAGCCAGGTAGCTTCCTATCATCTCTAGATTCTATCAAAATGAGAGCGAGCGAGCGAGATGTACATGAGATGTATACATTGTATTGCACCATCTCGCTTACACACTCTCATTTGGAAGTAATAAGAGATGATAGAGCCGCCTGTTTCTAACACCCTGGTATTCGGGCCTATGAATAAATTTTTCGAAACAGAAATACAGCACCATACTTAATTTTCCATGTAAAGCCTTCTTAAGTTAAATCAATTTCAATAATTCTACTAGTGCATATTTGTTATACATTTAAATACACCTTACAGTTCAAATTGTCTGCAATAAATTTGGAATCGTGCTGTAAGGAAACTGTTCCTTAATAAATTCCATTAGATAAATGTTTGAACTAAATTTATATAAAACACGGTTAAGCCCACAGCATGCCAGTATAGCACGGACACTGCCATAAAGTTTAGATGTATCTAACTACATTTTAACATACTTATATAAGTCGCAATATCGTCTGCAATGTTTTTTTCTTTGTAATGTCTCATTATGATGCATGAATTTATCGTATATAAATTTTTAATAAGCTTAAAATGTTGATTATTTATTTTTAGGTATTATAAAACGTCCTATGTATTTATATTATTATTATTTTTTTCTAAATATAACTTGTAATTTTTATAAGCCAGCTAATACAGTTAAAATGTTATTCTAATCGTAATTAAATCTTGCAATGACAAAATTAATGTTAAAATACGTAAACGTAATTAATTACATATATGATATTTAGAAATATTTAAAATCGAATTTAGATTTTAAATAACTTCTAGAATTACCGTATAGTAGCCGTGAATAAGTATTTTTTTTTTACTGGCATTTTTCGATATTTGTCAAAAAAATTACAATCTTAGTACCCTTTTATATAATTGTTTACTTAATATATCTACTTAATAAAATATAAATATCTAGTTCAGTATATGAATGTATTTGAAAATGATAAATATTATATACATAATCTTAAGAAATACTATTAAATGTGATTCATAAGTTTATTTAACATAATAAATACATGTATGTAATGAAATATATGTCGCATAGAACAAAATATGTATGAGTATGTATGTGTCTCAAAAATTAATGCTTAAAAGGCGGATGTTAGGTGTGATTTTAGATAATATTGTATGTAATATGCACAATGGCTGGCTAATGCATATTTATGTAGAATGATAGTTAAAAAAAATATACATCGTTTGTATGTGGAATATCGCCGTTTACTAATTAAGGTACGGTAAAAATTTAACATAAGATAAATAGAAAAAAAAAAGAAATTCGCGGCTGTGTGACAAAGAATCAACTTGTGTTTATAATTGTAATAAACCAACTAAATTAGGTAGCACCTTTTTCATATTTCTTCTTCAGTATTTACATTATTATTTTAATTCTTGTTGACAATTGCAGTTCGATTATTTTTAATTTTGGTGCCTTATTTTATTGATAAGTTGTTAGCGCAATGCAAGTATTATTCGTCTAGTTTGATCTTAATCGAGCATTTTTACTTATGAGTACATTCCAACGTGTCGCCTAACTTGGTCGGTTTATGTGTTATTGTATTGTGTGGTTCGACGTGAATTCGTAATCATTATCTAACTCCATTAATATGAAAATAAAATATCCTAAAAGTCAAAATTAACTAAAATATGTCGCTTCGTTTTCATGTCATATTTAGATTTGACGGAAAGGAACTAAACATATTTTAGTAAATGCAGGCTTTTAATATTCCGTTATATGAATAAAGGTAGTATTTGGTTCATTAATCAGCCATGGAATGATTTATATATTTACACTATAGTTGCAATTTTAGTAAGTTTAATTGAAAATAAGTACAGAAAATGTGTACTTACCAAAATATATTCATTAATATATTTTACACATACTGCAATAATATTGAAATTTTCAAAAATTTCTTCAAATTAAACAATACATGAAAAATGTACTGTAACTTATTTATGTAAAATTCTCAGACACACTTATTTTTTAATACATAGAAAAAAATATTCTGATGTTCATTGTCCATACATTTTTTCAAAAGATATACCTAAAAGAATAAAGAACACGTCGAACCTACACATATTTATTTACTTGTAGTCTAAAGATTAAACCACTAAGAACGGTAGTAGCGGTCTATCGTTGCTATTGTCAAACTATTTGGACCTCTATTTATTAAATCCGTAGCTAACTAAAAATATTGTTCATTAGTATTATGTAAAACCACTTTTCAATTTATTGAACAGTTTGCAATAACATCAAAAGTATCGGAAATCAATCGACGTCACACCAATTGCTATTTTAAATTAAACATGAAGTCAATACAGATTAAAATAAGCGATGTGAATGAAAAAAGAAATGAAACTAGAGAAATCACACCCTCTCACTCGCACAATAAACGCAATTGTAATGTGCGAGAGGGAGAAAACTACTTCTATCATTGCCATTGGAATAGTTTCTTCTCCTTAGCGAATCGACTATGGTAGCCACTATATTTCTGAGGAACAAAATGAGTAAAATAGTTTCTTTATTTGTCAGGGCTTATAACAAAATTAATAACATCTTCTGGTGATGCAGCCGTCTCATAAGTCTGTTTAAATGTGAAAAACAATAATGTAAACAATATCAATTTATAAAAACTACTCGTCAATCACTTACATTCGATTATCATTGCTTATCACATTCACATCTTAATGAACCCACAAATCAAAGGTTGGCTGGAAGAGATTGCTTAGCAATAAGTCCGCCTTTGCTCCACATTGTTAACAATATAATAATTTCAATTTTGTTATTCCCCAGATGTGGGCAAGCAAGTTATGTTGTATTGTATCATTTTCACAATAACACCATTAACTAAGCTGTGTAAATGCCAGACGGCCATATTTGTTTACATTATTGTGTTTTCCATTGAGACAGTCTTTTAGGCTATGGTTAAATATATTGACTTCGCTGCCGCTATCGTTCTGTACGTCAACCATGAAATTTTATTGACGCAGACACTAGCGACTACGTTAACAATTTAGTATGGCAAACCTGTACCGCCCTCTAGCGGATAGTTAGGCAACTAAGAAATTCCATAATATTAAATCTTAACGCGGTCGCTAACGTCTGCGTTATTAAAATATCGATGTTGTGGTACTATCTGTGGTTTGACCTAGGCGACGGTTTCTTTGCTTCCGACGAGCCGTTCGCATGTACATATTTTTAAATTACACTACCTATATTTACAAATTAGAACAGATTATTTTTTCGTTTCTTTTTTTACTTTTTTTGAAGTGAATGTATGTTTTGACACCCTATCGCAAGGGGTGAGGTTAGTAGCATACTGCATTTTATATTAATAAATTTTTCTTATATGTGGACTTGGCATTTTAATCTGACCATGTTAAAACACCTGCAGTTCCACAACTTTCATCCATACTAATATTATAAATGCGAAAGTCTGTCTGTTACGCTTTCAGGGCCAAACCGCTGAACGAAATTTGATGAAATTTTGAAATTTGGTATGAATATAGTTGAAGACATAGGCTACTTTTTGATGCAGGCGAAGCTGCGGGAAATAGCTAGTATTTAATAACTAAATAATTTTAGAAATCATTTAAATCAATCTGCATATTTGTTACTTATGTAGCCTGATATATCATGTTGGATTTTCATGGGAAGCATAATTTGTTGTTAATTTAAACTCCAAATTGATATAACGGCCTTAAGAAGGCACTATACATAATAAGCCGATGATCCTGTCCTTGCTGGAGCCTTATTTTTGAAATGTATGACTCATATTATATTGAACAAAAATCGTCGACTCGCCAATTATGACAAATGAAAATAATTCGATATCGAACAAAATACATTCTACTCACCGATTTCGCGTGAGTCATCCATACTAATATTATAAATGCAAAAGTCTGTCTGTCTGTCTGTTAGCTTTCACGGCCAAACCGCTGACACATAGGCTACATTTTTACATAGGCTACATTTTTGACGCAGGCGGAGCTGAAAGGGAAACAGCAAGTACTATTTAAAATAGGTATGTAGCACTATTGCCAAATAAACCACACAAAAATCTTTGACATGAAGCGTATATAGGCCCTTTTTTATACACAACGTAATGAGTACAAAAATATATTTTAAACTACTCACATTTTAATGGGATGTCGATGTCGTTTTTGCCAGTCGGGGTTTTTACTGTAAGCGACATTAGTACACAATACGCCATCTATAATTCAAAGTATGCAAAGCTTAAGCAGCCACATTGTCTATTGTGGGCTCAGTGTAGATGGCGTTTCGATCACATGAAATAGTTCAACATGTCCACATGAGATGGCGCTATTAATGAAACTTAAGGTAGTTTTCCACTAGGTGACATCACTGTCAAGAAATTACAACGGAAAGTTGTTGTTGTGAAGGAGTATCTTCACGCATACATTTTAATTTGTATAGGGTTATTTTGAAACTATTGTTAAATTTTATACCACAAACTATAAAGACATTCTAACGTATATTTTTACATTGTGCATAATTTGTTGTTGCATGAAAACCACTTTTCTACCTCCGATAAAAAAATCACTTTTTTATTAAAGGGGGGTTAGTTTCACTCACTAAACTTACTAAAAAGGTCAGGTATATAACCCAGTATAACTTTTTCTTGGCGTGTCGATTCCATTCTAACAATTTGCTCAAAGTCTTCGGGAAGTCGGAATAAATAATAATTTCATTACATATTCGTAAATATAAGACTCACAACAAAAGATTCATTTTTTTGCGACTGTTAGGTGAAAATATAACCCTAATAACCAAAACGTAAGTATTGAGAAAGGAACGTCATTTGAAGCATTGAAGTAAAGTAGTTTCTTACAATCATTTGTGAGATTTGGGTTAAAAGATATAAACGGTGTCCTTGATTTTTCTAGAAGGCCGATGATGAATAATAGGATGAAGATACGACATACAACACTCTGATTCTTTCTTCTAATATTATTGGTAAAATAGAAATTTCAATTGGGACCTACCATCATAATTATATTGTCAGATTTTCATCCACACAACAACAATCCGTAAAGTAGTGCTCTCTAGACTTGACCCCCTTATTCACAAAAATTAACTTACGTTCGTTAAGCCTAAATTAACTAAATTATATTTAGTCCCTTTCTGTCTTACTTACTACATTTGACTTCGGCAGATTAAATGGACATACGTATTTTATATTAATATTTAGTGTAAAAGTAGCCTTTTATGTGAGTTCCGGCCATACTTTACCCATGTACAAAATTTGATGCGATTTTGTTCACAACTTTTTAAAGTCATAACTTGTGTAACTAAACAGATTTTGTTTTATGACCACTAAAGACCCCACTCCTGAAAGTGGAATTGGGCTTGTCATGGTGGTCGCATGCACACAGAACGATCGACTAACTCAAGTAATTCTTGAATACCTTAAGGTGGACGCCAAAAACGGGGCAGACCACTGGGTCTGAAACGCTAACTGTAGCGTTGGAGCGATGACATGAAGAATTTATAAAATTGGAGTTGGCTTTGGATAGAGACACGTGAAGGGAAATTGGGGAGACCCTAGCCCAACAGTGGCACTTATATGGTTATTAAAAGAATAAAATATTACTAAAGAAGTAGAATTAGGGAAAATGCCATGAGGTAACGTGTCTATTTAATTTTCATCATTGTCAAAAGTCTCTTGGCTCGACCTCTGAGGTCTCTCCCTCAATTTGGTCAATAATTTATAACACTTGCAGAAGGGAGCTGGAAATAAAGAGGGATGCGTTCTGGGAGTTCAATGTTTAGACCTGCTTCTGTTTTATTTATTGACTTTTTTTAAAAATATAAACATTTATTAAAATAAGTCGTAAAAAAATATCTAAATTACAACTAACTAAAAACTAAAAATTTATTTACTAGTTTATTTATGGAGAATAGATGAGATCTAAGCTATTATTTTGAAACTACTGGGAAAATTTTAATAATATATTCAGGACGACATCAATCAACATTTCTCAAAGTTTATTTATATTATTTACAAATCATTAGAATTTTAAAAGCATTTACTTTTATACCGAAACTAGCTGTTTCCCGCAGCTCCACCTGCGGTATATAGCCTATGTTACTCAGGGTGAATGTAGCTTTCCAATGGTGAAATAATTTTTGAAATCGGCATAGTATTTTTTTAGTTAATTCATTACAAACATACACACAAAAATACAAATCTTTCCTCTTTATAATATTAGTGTAGATTACGTGGGAACATAAGGTGTCCACACTTTATTTATTATTTGGTGGATTATTAATAAAAAAATATCTATATTTTGGTTGATTTTATTTAACCAAATTGTTAAAATCATCTGACAAAATTTGGCCAGTAGTATCATAATAGCCCTGTGTAAAGACTGGCTCGCCTATTCGCTGGCTTTGAGTGAAGACTTCGATTCGATTCGATCTCATATAGCTTAAGTGGAAATGCCGAGGGGACGGGGTTCGGTCGGCCGTCCCTGATATCACAAATTAAATAAATTCTCCACAGAAGATAAGGTCTCCTCGAAGTAGAAGAAGATGCAAATAAGGCCAACTTTGAATACGAGTTTTCTTCGTGCATGAACGCACGAAACTGGTCGTACGAATTGAATGCTCACAAATACTTTTCGTCCGCAGTGTTTCAGTGATATTCGTGAATTTCTCTTTTGTACATTTTGATGAATAATTTTTAACTTTAAGACAATCCTCAAGTTTCTTTTTATTTTTATTATTATAATTTCATATAATATTTTGTTTTTATTTTTACGTAAGTAATAATTGGATCATTTTGATCCCTGAAACAAATTATAAGAGTGCTTACTGCACTATCGATAAACTTTTACTGCAAACACCTGCAAATTTAACTGTCAGCTTAAAATTCGTACGAACATTTTGCAAAATCCCATGTAATTCGGGTGTCGGAGTAGTACGTACGTGTACTAATTCGTGCGCAGTGTGAGCGCTCCCATAGTGCTCTTAAGGTTATTCGTGCGTCGTACGTACACGCACGTGTCGAATTCGCACGAAAACGGATGCAATGTAAGCGCGGGGTAATCCAACTCTCAGAAAAGCGAAGACAAAAATAAAATACAGATCAAAACCAGCTGACGATACAACCGGAAAATGCTTAAATAAGTAAGAGGATAACAGGAGATAATGTATAACGCTATTTGCTACTTTGTCTTCCTGCCTCAATTCCGGATAGTGGTCAGGTTCCCGTGGGATGACTCCAGTCAAGTTATCCCGGGACCTGAGTAAGAGCAACAATTGGCCTTCTCGAAAATTAGATACTATTTTAAAAAAATTTTTTGTATACGTCCTATATTTTATTCATGTTAATAATGGAAGATCGAAGCGCAGCTGAAGCCTTACCAAGTGATTTGAGGCTTTTGCTTCACCTCGTCCTTTTAAAGTAACTAGGACGTTCATTGCTACTTTGGCCGAGGCCTGTACATACTTACATATCAACATGCCTTTTTCTTGTAGGGGTAGGCAGAGAATACGGATTTCCATTTGCTATGATCCTTACAGATTTCCCTCGCACTCTCACCACACCACACAGGCTTGTACTGTGCTTTTATTTTCAACTTTCCAGGAAACATCACCATACACCTATCTAATGTCTGCGGCTATCTATGTCGTCAGCCAAACAGAGCAACAATAAATAAATATAAATCTTTTATTTCGGACATAATCCATATTATATTAGTAATGACAAAATAACTTAACCTAGTGTTAGTAACAGAAACCAATATAACAAAACTGAAGACAACAACATTACACTTCTTACCAACAGCTAGATTACCACTCTCTGGCCAACGGTATCCGTGCATTCACTTCGGTATGAAGGCGCATCCAGTGGGCCAGCAGTGGGGAGTCCCATCTGTCAGCAGTTGTGCTATGTTCAAATTTAAAATTTTTTCGGCCAACAATAATGACTCAAGAGCGACACCCATTTTAAATTAGCCCCGATTAAAACTAAAGCCGCATTTCCTGCGTACAACAAAAGACTCACAATCTATCCACCAGCAGATTGCAAATGTACGCTGAAGTAAATACAGTAGCATAGCAAGTGTAGTGTTTATGCATGCAGAAGTTGCTGTCGACTAGACTGTCAGATATATTTCTTGCTAAAGTTAACAGGTCATCATCATCCTATCGAGTGGGTTACATGGCCAATCTACCTTGTACACCCTGGTGTCAGAGATTTTCGAAAACACCTTTCTTACAGTTGGAAATGGGGGTTAAAACAATCGTGTACCCAACTCGGACACCTGATTCCCGGTACGAGAATCCCGCGAGGGTGTCCGAACATGTCCGGACTTGTCCGAAGGTAGTTATTTATTCAGGAGAGCTGCCGTCCACCGCTCGCCACATACTGGCAACTTTAGCATCGTTTCGACTTGTTTACTACGATGATGGCATTGAGAAAGAAACGTCATATTCCTTTATTAATGCATGATGGCGAAAAATGTGGGTACTTCTTATAACATTATTACAGCCCACAGACCCGGTTGTTATCGATAGATAGCAGTCGTGAGGCTGTGTCAGATGCCTTAAGGCAGCCTGAAAAATTCTGACAGTGTTGGCCACTAACACACATTGGGTTGGCCTGGTTTCCCTGTAAAAAGGGTTACGGAGGTCAGACGGCAGTCGCTCCATTGTAATAACCAGTTCCGCCAAATCTAGGACCATGACTTACAGCGTACCCGAGGCTCCGAAGCGTAAGCTGACGACGCAATTAGGAATACACGCTAGGATGATGATGATCTTCAAAACCTGAAGACGTACAAGAAATATATTCGGCGCATATTCTAACACAAGAAACACGCTAACTGCACGCCGTTTCTCTCTCGTTTTTTTCGATCAGTTTTTAGCTGGAACTAAGTTATCACAATAAGCAGCACAATCGTTTTTAATTTGTTTTCCATAACTACAATTGACACAATTCTTTTTCTTTTTCTATTTAGCGCACTTGCTATGCAGATAAGGTACTAATTATGTGTTGTGCTCTTATTACTCTGGCATGTATTTTCTGGGTACGGTAACGTACACGGAAATCTGAAGTCCTATTTTTGAATATATAACATATAAATGTCGAATGGAAATCATTCTATAACCAAAAAAAATTATATTAGTAAGTACATACTATTCTCAGTCAGGGGTGTTGTGTTCAAGCATCTGTCCGATGGCTTGGATAAATAACACACGGGTACGCGAGCCCGACTTACCCGAGCTGCTACTGAGTCAACCCATGTCTATCTGAGTCAGTAGCATCCTAGTAACTCATCCTTTACCCAAACCCAACCACATCCCACCCTTCCCGGGCAGCAGCGTCGGAAGTAAAATAAGCCTTTGAAACTGCACTCGCCAATCCGCCTGCCAAGCGTGGCGAGTATGACAACAATCCCTCAATTTGGGAGAGGCCTAAGTCCAGCAGTGGACTGATTGCGGCTGAAACGAGACGAACACACTATATTCAAAAATAGGTGTCTTGGTAGACTAATTTTCAATAGTAAACTTCATGCGACAAAAATAATTCTACAAAAAACGTCTCCTTTTTCGTAGTCGGTTAAATAACAACAGTTCCTGAACATTCAAAATCGGAACATAAATTCTAGTCTACTTATATCGGAATGAACCAAAGTTTTAATAGGGGCGAACCGCGCGAGTTACAACCTCAACTCCACTCAGTTAAATTTAATTTGGGTTGATAAGACTTGTAATATTGTCATTTCCAAGTCGGTAAAGTTATGACAGGGATGCTATTTCAACGTCTAAGTATATATCTGACTTTGAAGTTCATAATGTTATAATATACATTTTTCTTCTTCATTTTGTCAGATTGGTTTTCAATTCAAGGTTTTCATATTTAGGGTACATAAGTTTTTAACATCGAACCCGAAGACGGAGGGGATTAAGCATTTTCTTTAATGGTTTTAAATAATGTTGATTACTCGTATTGAGAGATAGTTAAATATTTTTTGAGAAGCTCGTTAGCCGAGCGCGCCCCGCGTATCCGTAGCGAATGCACGTGTCAAGCGACGACGTGACGCGGCCACTATTGGATTGGTCGCCATTTTAGTGGCATTTTCTATCTTGAGCTCCTCCGTGCTTCGGAAGGCACGTTAAGTCCCAGTTGTTATCGACAGATAGCAGTCGTGAGGCTGTGTCAGATGCGTTAGGGCAGCCTGAAAAATTCTGACAGTGTTGGCCACTAACACACCACAGGTCATGTTCCAGTGGGTCTGGTTTCCCTGTAAGAAGGCTTACGGGGGTCAGACGGCAGTCGCTCCATTGTAATTACCAGTTCCACCCAATCTAGGACCATGACTAACAGCGTACCCTAGGCTCCGAAGCGTAAGCTGACGACGAAACTAGGCATACACGCTAGGATGACGATAATTGTGAGATAGTTAAATATGTAACAATAATATTAGCGATGAGAATCAGTATTGAAACCTACCTAAACCAAAAATCCAGGTATTATTGACTTTATACCGGTTAAGCGGAATCGTAATCGCTGTCAAAGTTTTGGGCTAAAAAGAAAAACAAACTGGGTTTCCTATCCCTGACCTCTGTCAATAACATAGAAAATGTTTTGTAGAGTCTACAGAATCCATGCTAATATTATAAATTCGAAAGTTCGTCTGCCTGACTCTCTGTCTGTTACGCTTTCGCGGCCGAAACGCTGAACGGAATTTGATGCAATTTGGTATGAATATAGTTGAAGACCCGGGGTCAAACATAGACTACTTTTTGACGGAGGCGGAGCTGCGGGAAACAGCAGCTAGTATTTTATAAAACACAAAATTAAGTAAAATATACCTGTGTGTTCAAATAAAAATTTTAAATACTTATTATTGTTACTAACGTAGTCGCTATTGACTAATCATCTAATCAAAAACATATCAATTTGACCAAAAAATCATTTTTGAAATAGGTAAATGTGGTGGCATACTTATAAAATGGATTTTTGGATTTTGGAAGTCGGTAACGTAAATCAAAACGTCTAAAACGAATGTCTAATATTCAACACTTAATCGCTGCTGATTTGTAAAAATTTTCATTAAAAAAATGTCTAATATTTGACAAACTTTAATAACGATTCCTCGAAAATGGTATGTCCCTTATTTATGTTAAACGCCGGGATGCCTCTTTTTTGTCATTAAGGTCCACTTGACCTGTTTCCTTATTACACTGAAATTGCTTCCTAATGAGATTTTAGGGCGGCTTGTTGCTACATTTGCTTTCTGCAAATGAAGAAAGGCTATTTAAAAATACTTTTTGCTTTCTGCAAATGAAAAAAGCTATTTAATCATCATCATTGAATCGCTATAAGGTTTTGTATACCAGCTTTAACGTCTGGTTCCCATGGTCTTTCAATTCCTTCCAAATGCAAGTAAGCCCTTTGGCAGTGGACAAATCAAAAAGCAGAGAAACAGAACTATGATTCTGTTTCTCTGGATTTTCTGTAAAAATGAATCAGACTGCAGTCGCAATACCGCAAAACCTAAGATCATGAACAATATGTACCCTAGGTTCCGAAGTGTAAGCCGTGGAGAAGAGAGGTAGGACATTTTGTAAGGAGTAGTCTGTCTGGGGAAATACCTCCACGCTACAGAAGACCGCAGCCAAATAACACTGTGATGCAGTGTTGTGTTCCTGCTAGTGAGTAGGGTCGCCAGGCTCTAGAGGGGTCGCTGTGCTGATAGCGGACAGGTCAGCAATGTACTCGTGACATCTCCGGTGTTGCAGGCGTTCATAGTCTACTGTAACCAGTTACCATCAGGTGGGACGTACGCTGGTTTGCCTACTTAGTTGTATATTAAAAAAAAACTCTTCCAACCGGTGATGTCCCCTGCAAAGTTTGGAAATCCTTAAACATACTTTGAGCTGGTGTTGGAATATGCTAAGAAAACAAAGTTAGATGGGGTTATGATACTCAGCATGAGTGGATGTTTAGTCCATGACGCATCTGTTGGTGTGCCCGGACTCCTGCACGTATGAGGATCTTTTAGCGGCCAACGACAGGGACCGCGGCCATTTATAGGTCTAGACGAATCTGAAGAGTCAGGCATTTCATCTCGACAAGAAAAAGCTGAGGACGGTACTAGGAAACACGGCTGGATGGAAAACAGTCATTACCAAGATATCGGTTCATTTCATCGTCACGCGGTATAATCATTTCCAGATTGTTCTGAACATAATTAACCAATGAGTTATGGGTTCAGATGGACACGCTGACAACTGATTGGCATGTGATTAATGAACTAACTTCCCTCCATTCATTTACCTTGTCTGAGGGGATTTTTGCAAAGTTCTTCAGCGAATTAATTAATTTCTACATCGAATTTCTAATCAATTTTATTATAGAGTTTTGTAAGAGAAAAGAGTAGTATCTTGAGACATGGGAATAGAGAGAAAAACATGTTAAGTTTTTTGATACAAGATTATGCAAGGAAATATAAAAAATAACAGGGATATCTAACTATCTATAGGTTGACTAGTATTTGGGGTAAGTCCGCCTTTTGTTGTACCCTGTATTCTGTTACTATTGCTAAATATTTATCCATACTTGATAACTTATATTATAAGTGCGAAAGTTTGTATGTCTATCTGTTTGTTACACTTTCACGGTCAAACAGTTCATGAAATTTAGTATGAATACAGTTGAAGACCCGGGGTCAAACATAAGCTACTCTTTGACGCAAGCGGAGCTGTGGGAAACAACTTGTATCTAATAAAACTTAAGTTGATCGAAATAAAAGGAAACCAAAGCCAAAAATAGACAAGAAAGGAAGAAACTTCAACGATAGGACTTAAGCTCTTAGTTTATGATGAAGATAAGATTTCAAGCGTTTTCCAATAAAATATTTAATAGAGTTTTCATTTGGTTTATTTAGCATCTTAAAAGCTTGCTTGAGAACTCAAGTTGCGTTCATTATATGATAAAAATCGGCCAAGTGTTAGTTCGACTTGCGACTAGGGTCGATCATTATCTATAAAAGCGGCAAAAAATCTTGCTTGTTGTATGGGAGCCCCCATAAATATTTATTTAATTCTATTTTTTAGTAATTGTTTTTATAGCGGCAACAGAAATAAATTAATAATATGTGGAACTCAAAAAAATAACGTTTCTGTTTAAAAAAAAAAAGAATTAAAAATAAATAAATACCCTATAACTATTTTGATTTGTATAACCAATGTATTAATAGGGGTATTTGTTTATTCTAGGGATAAACAAAGATATCTCGGCCACAAACTGCTAGTGGCCAAAACAAGTAAATCTTATTTAAAGTTGTTGAGTCGGACACCCGCAGTGGGTCTGTGTGGTCAGACCCCAATAGCCACGATTTGTGAAGATTCAAAATTGGGATACAATACTATTATCTTCGTATCCTATGGTATACTTTGAGTTATGTTCCTTAATTTGTATTGGTTGACAATGAAGCTCCAGTCTTTTGACCTCTGAGGGAGACCAGACTAACAGGAAAATGACCCGAAGTGAATTAGTGGCCAAAATTGTCAGATTTTTTCAGGCTAACTAAAAGCATGTGACACAACCTGACGACTGCCATCTCCCTCCCGGACACAACCTCCCGGTTGATATCGATAGATTCGGGGGTAAATGGGGGAAAGTTTGGTGTAATATTATTTAACGAATTTAAATCATACATACTTATTTGATAATAGCTTCTCTAACGGGTTCTCTACAAGTGCTACAAAAAACTAAAAAGGAGGTAAATTGAGGAAGTTCATAGCAGCGTTTTATGCATTAATCTCGTATTAGGAGTTTGCGAGGTCTACTGTTCACAAACTACTAGTATAGTTAGTAAGCTCTTAGTATACATAGATTAACCTAAATACAACCCCATTTTCAAACATTGATTCGTTACTACAAAATCACGAACAGCCTAATTTCAAAGGGCATGCAGACTAAACCCTACTCTAGAGATAGTTCTATAGATCGTTTCCCGAAGGCTAATGAGGTCGTGGGTTCGATTCGGGCACGGAAATTGGCAGCGAGAGCTTCATCTACTTTTGGCTACATCCGTGGAGTGAACTTGATGAATATATAACATAATAATATAGTCATAGTTGATACAGTTTGCTGCGAAGAGGATTTCAATCAAGGCCTTATGGTTTTGGTATATCGAAACAGAAAACGGGCGTGCGAAATATGAAATTTTTTGTGGGAACTTTTATGCAAAGATACGGATTATATAAAGTTTTTTTGATATCTAAGTAGGCAAACAGGCGTACGTGCTTTTTATTTTTACTTTAATTATTATTATTTTTTCAATCAATTGTTGATTGATTGATTTAATTGATAGGTCTTGGAGTTCACAAGATTATAATAATTTTAAGTTTCTAATCAGCCTAGTTATGAATGTGGCTGTGGTGTCAAAGGGGAATCATCAACATCCTAGCGTGTATTCCTAGTTGCGTCGTCAGCTTACGCTTCGGAGCCTAGGGTACGCTATAAGTCAAGGTCCTAGATTTAGCGGAACTGGTTATTACAATGGAGCGACTGCCGTACCCCTTTTTACAGGAAAACCAGACCAACAGGAACATGACCTGAGGTGTGTTAGTGGCCAACACTGTCATAATTTTTCAGGCTGCCCTAATGCATCTGACACAGCCTCACGACTGCTATCTATCTATAACAACCGGGACCAACGGCTAACGTGCCTTCCGAAGCACGGAGGAGCTCAAGATAGAAAATGCCACTAAATAGCGACCAATCCATTATGGATCGCATTCGCTACGGATACGCGGGTCGCGCTCGACTAACGAGCTCCTCGAAAGGTGAATCATATGAAACAAACATTAAATATAAAATCAATATACTGACAGCATTTCCCCTCTGTACCGCCAAACTTATGCGTTGTGCGAATGAGTTGCCAGATCTGGGCAGGCTGGATCTCCTGAAGCCTCGATGAGAATATATTTTGTAGTAGAGGTAAAAGTAGGTATATTTTGTACATATTACACTATGCTCAATAGTGGGCAAAATAGGCCAAAACTATGATTAACACACCCTTATCTATACTACACTAATATTTCTCGTTTATAGAGGAAAGATTTGTATTTTTGTGTGTATGTTTTAATGAATAAACTCAAAAACTGCCCTGCCGATTTCAAAAATTCTTTCATCATTTTAAAGCTACATTCACCCTGAGTAACATAGGCTATATACCGCAGGCAAAACTGCGGGAAACAGCTAGTACTTAGATAAATTCGTTATGGCGACTATCTGCAGAATTACATATCCGTCGGCCAAGTTGATCGTAAAAGGCATTTTTTAATGTTTTTATTTAACACCACATCTACTATAAGTTCCAAAATACAAAAAACAAGAACAAAATTTTTTATCACGGAAACCATAAAAATTAAACTTTATTCGCCAACACGTCTCCTGCAATAATTTAATAACTTTATTTATTTAACTTAGAAACGACGGTAAAATTAAGGGTTAAGAGTTCTTACCTAAAAACTTTTAGTACCATTCTGCAGCCGCGAGGTAGACATATCGCCCTAAGTGTGTGGTGTCCACAATTTTAGTTAAAAAGTTAGACGAAAAAAATGATTTGATTGATTGATTAATTTTATCTTCTTTTATTATTTAATTCGTTATCTATTGCACCACAGAACACAGAAATAAAATATCGAAATTTAAAACTAAGAAACTAAAACTAAGCTAAAAGCTAACCATAAATACTACAAAAACATGTTACAAAACTCAATAAAAAAAAAACAATGCTATATTGCATAATAAGCAAACATTGATATAAAACCTTCATGTGCAGAGAGCATCTCATTCATTTAGAGTGGGTTACATGGTCAATCGACCCTATGACCCTATGTTACATGGTCAATCGACCATATGTCAGAGTTATTCGGAACCGCATTTCTGGTGGCTTGTTTCTAGGTTGAGGGAGTGTAATACCAGTGACATACATAGAAGAATAATAGCAGCAAGGCGTCAAGCTGGACCTTGAAGTGAGTGTAAAAAGGATGAGAGACGATTAGGCAATGAAGAGATGGTACAATGAAAGTTAAAATTTAAAAATAGAAGAAAAATAAAATCACATGCGAGTCGGACTTGCGCACGAACTTCCTACCAAATTTTGAGAATAAATATATTTTATTGCATAAATTTGGGGCATAACACAGATGACAGTTTTAGAAATATATCAGTACGCCAAATTCTACCATTAGGCGTACAATATTTTAAGCGTTAACCTATTCTGCAACAAAATCACATGTTATTAATATTTGTTCTAATAGCGGCAACAGAAATGCATCATTTGAAATATTCTATCTATAGCAAAAATCATTAAAATCGAATAAACTTTTCTTTCTCAATGGTCTATGGCTACCACGGTTAGAATTAAAAAAATATGAGCCACTAGAAACAGAACATATTCTGAAATAAATTCCGTATAAATGAACATGGTCGTGGACACCCTGTACAAAGAATTGGGGCGCAGGTTATTGTATATTCATGGTTCAAGTTTTGCTTCATACAACTTGATAAAGTTTTGGCAAAAATTAAAGGTATACTGAACTGCTATTTTGTAGTAGTTAATTAAAACAATTAGAAGTCATCATGTTCTTGTTGGTCTGGTTTTTCTGTAAAAAGGGTTACGGAAGTCAGACGGCAGCATGGAGTAATTACAAAGAGGAGATGCTGTAATAAGCGTTTTGTAAGAAAGTGTTTGTGAGGCTAAACCGGGCGGAAGGCAGACGTGCGGGGTGCTTGGTTTCGGCCGTTGCTCCAAT
Source organism: Euzophera pinguis (assembly GCA_947363495.1). NCBI lineage: Eukaryota > Metazoa > Arthropoda > Insecta > Lepidoptera > Pyralidae > Euzophera > Euzophera pinguis. The sequence goes on from OX376154.1 coordinate 692,161, forward strand.
CATGGAGAACGAGCAATGACAAGCTCCGCCCACTTTTGTGTCGGCGAGGCGCCAATGATCATATCACTGCGCCATTTCAAACGGTATCTCCTCTTTGTAATTACTCCATGGACGGCAGTCACTCCATTTTAATAACCAGTGCTGCCAAATCTAGGACCATGGCGTACCCTAGGTTCCGAAGCGTAAGCTGACGACGTAACTAGAAAAACACGCTAGGATGAAGAATTAAATTAGTTAGAATTTGCATTTTCGAGGTTGATGTCAGATGTCAAAATTATTCAAAACTAGCTGTTTCCCGCAGCTTCGCCTGCGTCAAAAAGTAGCCTATGTTTGACCCCGAGTCTTTAACTATATTCATACCAAATTTCATCAAAATCCGGTCATCGGTTTGGCCGTGAAAGCGTAACAGACAGAATTTCGCATTTATAATATTAGTATGGATACTTAGCTTTTTTGATTGAAAACTATATAACAACAAAATAATCATACATGTTTTAGTTTTCGGTTGTTCTCAGGTTCCCGCCAAAAGTCTCATCGGAGGTACTTTATTACTTCTATTAGGCAAAATCTATAGTGTCACTTCTACTCATCTAAGCGTCTTCCCGGTTGCATCAAGCTCAGGATCTGCTCTCCTACTTTCTCTCCTCTATTGCCCCCGGTCTTCTGGTTCTTGCTTGTAAATCTATTAGCACGCATATCCTCTGTAGTATTTTAATGAAATCTTTAATTCAACTTTTCCGTTTTCACCAATAATTTATTTTTCGCAATTCACGTGGGTTTGACAACCTATTGTCACATCCGTCAATCAGGTTTCAATAACGTTCGCGCGTAAAAATCAATTTCTGTTTTCATCCACCAAATGGTTTTAGGGTTCTGCGTCCAAAGTATAAAATTGCGAGTTTTAATCCTGTCTGTCTGTTACCCTTTCACGGCCAAACCGCTGAACGGATTTTGATGAAATTTGGTAACTATGAATACATATAGTTGACCCGGGGTCAAACATAGACTACTTTTTGACGCAGGCAGAGCTGCGGGAAACAGCTAGTCTACACTAATATTATAAAAAGGAAAGATTTGTATTTTTGTGTGTATGTTTGTAATGAATAAACTCAAAAACTACTGTGCCGATTTCAAAAATTCTTTCACCTTTGGAAAGCTACATTCACCCTGAGTAACAGAGGCTATATACCGCAGGTGGAGCTGCGGGAAACCGCTAGTATAAAATATATGGGTATTAAACTAATCCATATTATATAGTTCTATACTAATCCACATTGATCCATACTTCAATACTAATATTATAAATGCAAAAGTCTGTCCGCTAAACCGCTGAACCGATTTTGATGAAATTTTGTGTGGATATAGTAAAAAAAAACTCGGGGTCACACATAGAGTGTAAGCTTGTTTATGATATCTTGATATGCTTATAATAAAAGGTAGTTATATTAATGCACCTGATAATTGTATGAGCAAACGGATTTAGTCAACACAATATTTAAATAAAAGTTATATTAATTAATTTACAAAATAGTTTAATACACATTATTTTATTTGTAAATATTAATTATAAGATATTTATGTTTTTACATTTATTAATAACTAGCTGTTTCCCGCAGCTCCGCCTGCGTCAAAAAGTAGCCTATGTTTGACCCCGGGTCATCAACTATATTCATACCAAATTTCATGAAAATCCGTTCAGCGGTTTGGCCGTGAAAGCGTAACAAACAGACAGAAAGACAGACGAACAGTATGGATTTAAAGACGATGTTTTCGATAATTAAGTCACTCAATTGGCGTGGCGGACACATTAGATATAGTAATGGCGCCGAAAAGAGCATCTTGTTTTGTTGCGACAAGAAAAATGTAAAAGAAATATTAAATTAAACTCAATCTGGCCAACATAGGCTACTTTTTGATGCGTGGGAAACGGCTTGTAACTCTTAAATAAGAATTTACTAAGACATAATGCAAAACATCTCCAAAAAAGTTTAGCAGGGTTTATGTTCGGGGATCTCTATCAGCGCGGGATGCGTTTCCATAACGATATGTAAGTAAGAGTTTGTAATACGTGGGGCGCACTATAAGTTTCCGGAATGAATATGAAAAAATACTATTAAAGGTACAAAATTAATTTATTGTTTTTCAAAATAATCTCCCTTGGCGTCTATGCACTTTTTCATTCGATGAAACCAGTTTTCAAAACTTTTGTGCCACTCCTCTGTGGTGACCTCTGAAACGTGTTTTTCATACTCCTCGACAGCCTCTTCTGGTGATGAAAATCGTTGACCGCGTAATTGGTTCTTAATTTTTGGGAACAGAAAAAAGTCACAAGGTGCCAGGTCGGGACTGTATGCAGGATGACTCATGAGTTCTACATTTTTCGCCTTCAAAAAGTCGTTTGTCTGTCTGGCCGTGTGAGAACTAGCATTGTCGTGGTGCAGGATGATACGGCGTTTACGGTTATTTTTACGGAGTTCGTCAATAACTTCCGGCAAACAAATGGTCGTGTACCAGTCACTATTCACTGTACGACGATTCTCTAAAGCAACAGTAGCCACGTGTCCAGTTTTATTAAAAAAAGAAGCAATCATCCGCTTAGATGCACTTTTCACGCGCGCCACTTTGGTTGGTTTCGGCTCATCTTGAAAGACCCATACGCTCGATTGCTGCTTTGTTTTGGGATCGTAGCAATAAATCCATGTTTCGTCACCTGTTACTATGTCCCACACCAAATTTGACGCACCTTCGTTGAATTTGGTAAGCATGGCACTGCACCAAGTGACGCGGTCCGTTTTTTGAGCCTCGGTCAAGTTGTGTGGGATCCACCGCGAGCACAGCTTTCTCACACCCAAATGTTTGTGTAGGATTAATTGTATTTGACTCATGCCTATTTCTAAGGATGCGCGAATTTCATCGTAGGTCACATGCCTGTCTGTTTCAATCATACGGCGCACAGCATTGATGTTTTTGTTGGTCACAGCGGTGGACGGCCGACCATCGCGAGATTCGTCACTGAGATTGATACGACCACGCTTGAATTCTGCAAACCATCTATAAACAGTTGTCTTGCATGGTGCTTCATTGTCAAAAGCTGTTTCAAGCCGAGCGATGCTCTGTTGAGCTGTCAAATTACACTTAAAATCGTAGAAAATCATACTACGAAAATTTTCCCGAGTTAAATCCATGTTGATGCAGACACACAATTTTTTAAATGGCGCCACAAGGTAAAAACAAAAGACAGTCAGATGAAACAAACTGCATTCTACAGCCAAAGAGTTCTATTTTCAAATGTTGCAATAAGTTTTTAAATATTGTTTATGTAAGTGGCCAGTTCCGGAAACTTACAGTGCGCCCTATGTAGAATTTACTGGGAAGATAAATACACAATAATGTTTATTGCCGTAAGAGTGAGTGAGAAGCTCGTTTCCGTAGCGAATACGCGTGTCAAGCGACGACGTGACGCGACCACTATTGGATTGGTCGCCGTTTTAGTGGCATTTTCTATCTTGAGCTCCTTCGTGTTTCTAAGGGCACGTCGTGAGGCTGTGTCAGATGCCTTAGGGCAGCCTGAAAAATTCTGACAGTGTTGGCCACTAACACACCTCAAGGCATGTTCCTGTTGATCTGGTTTCCCTGTAAAAAGGGACACGGAGGTCAGTATAATTTAATTTTCAAACACTTATTTTTTAACGAAAATTAAAATTATCCTTGAATCTGAAAAAAATGCCTCTATTTTTTCTCGGCTATGAATTAAGCACATAAAAACAGCATTTTTGTCGGTTTTTCCACTTTCGTGTTTACTAAAAAAAAAACAAACAATTTTCCAAAAGCCAAAGTTGCACCACTTAGCATCCTACACTTTTAACTTGAAACTTTTGAACTACTTAATTCAAACTTGAACATTTCCTGGCGGAGACTTAATGGTACTTAGCGGATCAGATTTGTCATACTAAAGTGTGTGGATTTATTTTTTGGGGTTCTGTAACCTTAGGCTAAAACTGGAGACTATTGCTGAAAGCCTTTGTGAGTGCGGGGATGTTCAGTCCGTGGCGCATCTGTTGGTGTGTCCCAAATGCCCAGACTCCTGCATGTATGAGCACTTAGCAGCCAACGATACAGGTGACCGTAGCCACGTAATGGTCTAAATGAATCTGAAGAGTCAGTTAATCTGTACGATACACCTTTGACCAACAAGAGTTCCTTACAAGCAGTTTAATAATTTAAAAATAAATATCTTACATGGAAACCATTAGGGATAAATTTCCATGAAATATACCCGTCACAGCCTAACTGCCATCTATTGATAACAACAGAGACCAACAGCTTAACGTGTCTTCTGAACACGGAGGACCTTGAGATAGAAAGTGTCACTAAGCGTGACAAATCCAATACGGGCTATGTTTCGCCGTCGCTTGAAGCACGAAATTGCTTCAGATACGCGTGACGCGCTGGGCTATCGAACTCTACATGATATAGACCGCTGAACATTAACTGAGAAAACAGTTAAAGTACAAAGACGTATGTCCAGCGATCAGATTGTTTCAATAGATTTTTTAGCCAAGTTTCGTACAAGTATCGTTTACACTATTCGGTTTTTTATTTCTATTTTTTAAACATGTGATTTTCACTGTTTATGATTTAAATAAAGGAGGACGGCTGTACCGCAAAATTAAAGGAAATGAATGGTTTCATAAGCTTTCGCGATTGTTACACATTTTGCAACCATCATAGTCGCAGGTAGACACTGTTAGATGTTTTCGGTACCGCCTTTAAGTCTCCTTTAACGACCTCAATTAAGGCAGCCGGGTTCGAGGAGCTCGTTAATCGAGCGCGACCCGCGTATTCGTAGTGAATGCGCGTGTCAAGCGACGGCGTGACGCGACCACTATTGGATTGGTCGCCATTTAGTGGCACGTTAAGCTGTTGGTCCCAGTTGTTGTCGGTAGATAGCAGTAGTTAGGCTGTGTCAGATGCCTTGTGGGAGCCTGAAAAATTCTGACAGTGTTGGCCACTAATACACCTAGGGTCATGTTTCTTTTGGGTTGGTTTTCCTGTAAAAAGGGTTACGGAGGTCAGACAGCAGTCGCTACATTGTAATTACTAGTTCCGCCAAATCTAGTACCATGACTTACAGCGTACCCTTAGCTCCGAAGCGTAAGCTGACGACGCAACTAGGAATACACGCTAGGATGATGATGATTATGGCAGCCAGGACCGGGAGCACGAAATCATCATTAATATCAGACAATCAGGTGATTCAAGCCTGCAATGTCCTAACCAAACTGGAAACAACTAAACAAAGTATGCTTCTGGGTCTAAGGCAAACACGCGAAAGCATGACTCTCAGAAGGTGTAGGCTGAAAATTAGTGCTAGACATCTTAGCATCTATTCTTAGTTTCTATATTGTTTATGTATATTACAACTTGTATGCATTGTATGTATTCTAAATGCCTTTTCTGGACCATGAAGCCAGTTAATATAAATTTAATAAAAATTATCTAAAACGCGAAGTGTGGTCCCAGCATTACATTATCGGGCACTCCTTAAAAGACTTTTCTCGCAGTAGATTTATGGCTATCGTATTCTATTCTACGAACAAAATACGGTTTGTACCTCTTTTTATTAATGGCTGTGAAAATAAGGTGAAAACTGTGTTTATCTTTGCAGGCGAACGAGTAAGAATGGTATTGGATATTTTGAAGAAGAAAAAATATTTTTAGGGATTATCCATTCATATAGAGTAGGATAAACGGTCAATCGACCATATGTCATTTCATTTCATTTATATCCATGTGTCAAAGTTTACGGAATTGCCTTTAGCTTCTCATATTCATTTTACGATCACCTAACGACAGCCAGGATCAATGGCTTAACGCGCCTTCCGAAGCACGGAATTGTCATTATTATCAGACAATCATGTGATTCCTACAATGTCCTAACCAAACTGGAAACTACTAAACAATGTTTGATTCCCGTGGGAAACGAGATGACTCAATCTGCCTTATGCTATGGATATAAATTTATACAGTGAGTGAGGAATAATTATTTATTTGGTAAACAAACTATTTTGATAACAGTTAGATACATTGAATTACAATTTTAATGTTGTATAAATCAGGAAAGTTTCCACATGAAATTAATACGTAAGTTTTTTGTTAAATAGACAATATGAAATTACATATGAAGGAGAAAACAAATAAGATTTGGTACAATAATTATTTGCTTAGTTCCTCTCTCCGCTGCCGATGCATCGTGTCCAAATTGTCTCTGTTTAAACCAAGGCCTTCAAAGTTCTTCTAAGCCAAAAAGTCAAAAAAGATGATATCAATGAATACTTATAGATATTATAATGAATTAAACAGTAGTCTAAACCCGTATCCTTAAACATAACCCTATGGACGACCTTCACTCAAACTCATTGGATTATTGATTGGCCTTTAGTTGGTTGCTTGAGCAAACTCCAATGAGGAACGACATAGGTTATAATAACAATTCAAAGCACAAAAATTTAAAATTACAAAAGAAAATAGTAAAACGTACTCATATAATAAAGTAATGGATACCTTGGAAAAAAAACTGATTTATAAAAACTTTGTTTCATATCAAGGACGCTTCAAGATAACTCTCGACCAACGTTATATTTGACAGTTGAACAGTTCGATACTCATCTCCAATGAGGATTCTCCTTAACTTAAGCTAGTGAACACCAATTATACCAATGAGTTGGAGTATGGTTGAGTCGAGTTTTGTCACCATTGTGACGGGTGTGCGGACGAAGTCGCCCAGCACACGTTGGAGCTCTGCCCAGCGTGGGCAGTAGACCGTGCGGAGATGCGCGCGGTGGTGCATGGGGGACGACCTCTCTCTGTCGGCCGTGGTAAGAGCCATGGTCGAGAGCGAGATGCCGTGGATGGCGGTGCAGGCCTTTGCGGAGTGCGTCATGCTTCGCAAAGAGGAGGCGGAAAGGGAAAGGGAGATAACCTCCGACCTTCCCATTCGCCGCAGACGCACAGGGCGCAGAAGGCGGGCTTACGTCCTGCACCTGAAGCCCCCACAATAAGGTCGGCCGGGTAACAAAACAAACGGGATTCCGTTACCCGACTAAGGGCCTCGGGTTGAAAGGCGCGTCCGTGTCAAGCACGCCTTTACCCTCGCGGGTAGTGAAGGGCAGCGGGCCCACCCGCAGGCCGCTCCGAGGTGAGCGGCTGAGCCGAGGCCACCGTGGTAGCGGCCGCCGCGCTGGGGCCACCGTGGCAGCATTTCCACGTTATATGGCAAATTGTATCGATGAATTACATTACATTACAAGTTTATCTTCGCCAAAAAAATATATATAAAAGTAGTACAAATAGCAGTTGTTGCATTACTTTCTGATATATTAAAGTAAAAGAGATCGTATTTCATAAAATTTTAGATTATATTCATTACATGATCTATTACAAAAAAAACGGTTATTGACATAATTAGTCCTGACAAACGACAGCGCGAAGAACCGAGGATTTCTAGCACTTACACGGGGACTTTATAAACTATTATTATTAATTAGAAACGGGGAGTCCATGCACCAAATTATTTAATACTTTAAAGAGGAGCATCTGATCTCTTTGCACTCTGCGATTTTTCACATTTGGTATACCGTTATTCTCAGGAGACTTTTGACTCGAGTTACCAGGTCTATAACTAAGGGGGTTCACAAATTCTTGATGTATCCTCTCAATTTTTTCTTCATATATAGTTTGTACTGAGGATTCCAAACCGTAGAAGCATATTCGAGCACGGATCTGACTAGAGTGTTCTATAGAATTGTAAATGATAACAATGGATTCATTTTTTTTATGAGGAAGTCGCCCCCTAGCGGTGTTTAAAATATCGATCACTATAGACAAGAGTCAGTTAAGCTCTTTGAACTCTATAGAGTCGAAATTTCGTTTCTTCATGCATTTAAGCTATGAAGTCATAAGATATTAAAGTAAATCCTTAATTATTCTTCAACTTTTCACACGCAAGCGTAAACTAGAAAACCTTCTTAAGTCTAAATTGAGCCCAGAATTTCTTGAGTGTCCTGTGGCTTACATTTTCATACACAAATTTTTCCTGTAGCATTATACGACCAAATTGAATAAGTAATACGATAGCATGAATTTTTCTACCGCTATGCACTTTCAAATTGCATAGCGTAATACGCGATGCAAGTCATGAAAAAATAGCTTAATATTATGCAGTAATCTATATATATATATATATATAAATCAATTGCTGTTCGTTAGTCTCGCTAAAACTCGAAAACGGCTGGACCGATTTAGCTATTTTTGGATTTGAATTATTTGTGAAAGGTTTAAAAGGTGAATATATTCGGAGGCGGTGCGAAGTTTGCCGGGTGAAAATGTTAAATAGTTGATTAGTTTTAAATACGAAAATTTTGAAACTATTTAGGCTCGTGACTTAGGCTGCGTCCTCCCCGACAGGTTTAATGGACCACCGTCTGTTGCAGTTCCGTTGGGCAAACTCGCAAACGTCATACTGAAATGTTGTGCAAGAAACCTTTCGACAATATGGCGACGAATTTCAAACGAAAAACTTTCTACAATAGTTTATTTATATCTTCTTTATCTATCTATGCATTATTATTAAATGTTACTCACGAATATTTGTAAACAATATCTCGCACATAATTTATCAAGTATAAGTTTTTTGATCCGATGTTGAGTTTAGCAAGATAATGAGAAACGCTTGACTTCTGCGATACAAGCAACTCTTAGTGCAGAATCCAAAGTCCAACTTAAGTAAAATGTACCAACTTTTAGAATAACCTACCTTAATGTTTGTTTACATTTGTATAAGAATTGGTAAATAAAGATTTTGTAATTTAATTGAAATCGCATATTGAACGAATTCTTGCGGTTTTATATCGATTTAGGTTCGTAAATAGCTCAGTCAGGATGTCAATCGATTATATCGGAAATAATTGATTAATCTTCAATAATTCTCAAATTAATCGAAACAAAATGCTTGTCATACTTTTCCTATAAACTTTTCGAATCCATAAAATATAAATTTTAATATCATATTTATATTTCAATATAATAAAACTGTAGCCGGGCCGAATTTGTACATTGAATAATTTCGAATGCTTTATGTACAGAGCATAAAGAACATCTATGGATATAGATGACAAATCATATTATTTTGAAATTTTTGTCTGTCTGTCTGTCTGCCTGTGCACGCATCACAGGAAAACTACTGCATAGATTGACTTGAAATTTGGCATTGAGCTACTTTATATACCGGGTCAACATCTTAAGTACAAATTATCTCGGAAAAACATACGGATCCCGAGGGATAAGCAAAACTTGATCTACTAGATAGATCAATATGAAATTCAAAATGCAACCGACCATAATAACAAGAAAGCATTAAAGATATTTCATCCAGGAAAAGTCGTGGAATCCCGGGGATAAGCAAAAAGTTACATGCTCGGTAGATTACTATGAATTTCAATATGCATTCAACGAATATATCGAGAAAGCGTTTTAAGTATTCTACATTTTGAAAATAATTCCCGAGGGAAAAGCGAAATATTATCTATATATATATCCCGGAAAAAACATACGGATCCCGAGGGAAAAGCAAAAATTATTCTACAAGACAGCTCAATATGAAATTATAAATGCTGACAACCTTAACGAGAAAGAGCTTCAAAATATTTCATCCAGGAAATGTCATAATCTCCCAAGGGATAAGCAAAAAGTTATACACTTTGCAGATTACTATGAATTCCATTATGAGTGCATTCAACCAATAAATATTGAGAAGGAGTTTTATGTATTATACTTATATCCCGAAAAACTTCATGATCCCGAGGTAAAAGCGAAATATTATTTATGTAAAAATGGCTAAACGAATTTGCATGGAAATTTGAAAGTGGGCAGTTTAGCTGTATACTTTACTATTTATCTCAAAACCACTTTTAAGACCGGCATCACAATCAGGATTGTTCTCTCACAACTCCAACGGTCAATGGCAGAGACATAAAGCTAGTACAAAAGTTTAATTTTAATTAAACCTGAAGTTCACCATAAATAAATAAACATTTCAGGAAGGACTTATTCATTGTAATGGATCAATAAGATATGTATTTTATGCCATTTTGTAGGGAAACAGGCATATGAACTCACCTGGTTGGCAACTGTACCTTCTGGTTTTAGAATTTTAGAAACAACCATTCGGCCTTTGACGTGGTTTCTTCTAGAACCACCAGATGGCAGCCGGGCACGGAATCATTATAATATCTGATAATCAGAATAAAATTAACTGTAACAATATACGTGCTTACGTGAGTATAGTTTTCATTTAAATGTTTTATATAATCGACATTTGTTATTCCACTTATATAATGCAGTATGTAGTGGGGTGTCCAAAATGCCTTGAATGACAGAAAAATAGCACGGCATTCTACCTTATTCTGTTTTTGCTCGACTTTGGAATTTCCTCATTAACAGTTAGTTTGTAGCATACAGGTGTTAAAACACCTCTACTTCCTCTAGATTCGACCCACTTATTCTCTACATAAAGTTAATCAATGTCCTTAATTATCATCTTTATTATCTATGTCCTAGATAATCATTTCTAGGTATCAAATTCTTTAATAAACTAAAATAATTATTATGGTCACAAGCAGACACTGGACACATAGGCCACTTCCGACTTTGGAAATCATTAGGAGAGGCCTATGTTCAGCAGTGGACTGACTGAGTATGAGATGATGATGAAATATTTTGGAATTAGAAGTTAAATTCATAAAGTGTTATGTAACTGGTACTGCAATTCGCATAGAGTGATGTTCTGCATTTTTTAATGAATGAATAAATGAACACTTTATTGCACCATTTATAAAAAAAAGAAAAACAGTTAAATCCAATACAACTAAATGGGTACAAAGGCGGACTTGTACATTGTACCATTGTATTACGACAAAAACAACCATAATAAACCCCGACGTACCGGATGATATCTATCAGTCGCTATAATTGATATCCGATGAAGTAGTAAAATTTTCAATACATAAAAAGAAGATCCTAAAAGAGATCTGTTATATATAATGTAAATGATTCAAACCTCATCGGAAATCCCTATTGATCGGGCGGGCGAAGCCGCTGGCAACAGCTAGTTGTACCATATACCAATTTGTAATTGTAACGCACAATAGCCGGATTTAATTGCGAAGCGCAAATTTCGCAAAAATGGCAACAAACAAAAATTTCGCTCTTCAAAAATAGGAATAAATACGAATTATAAAATTTTATGTCAACCGACCACAGCAATTCGTTTATTTATTCGTGGATCGCTCAGTAATCCCCCAGCCCGGTTTCCCTTGTATTTCAATTAATTTCGAATCAATCAAATTTATTTATCCTGCGGTCGGGGTCTTGACACATCCAGCGTCGGTTTCGTATCTCTAGGTTATTGATTGGTGATAGATGAGCGGTGTAGACTGAAATCTTCATTTATTTACTTGAAATTAGGATGGATCGTTTCTCTGGTGGCGTAGATACAGCTACGGCAGGGGCGGAGTGGGCGCTTGCTCACGGCCTAGCATTTTTAGGAGCCTGTTTTGACGTCTTGTATGCATGCATCTTTGGCGTGAACCGCCTTCTTCTTAGCTTCGTCCAGGAGATATATCTCTGAAAAGTATGACTCAAGCAAGTCTAGTACTACACGGACTGTCAAAGAGCAATTTATAAGTTAGCCTATATTTAGGTACAGACTAAAATAAAACAATTCGACTCGTTGCGAACAAGAAAGGGACTTTAATACATTAATTCGCAAAACAGGCAAGTCCAGGAGAATTTAATTTCAATTCATAGCCGATTATAAAGCATTAAGTACCTGCTCTTTTAAGAACAAAAGCTCCCAAAGGTCCTCTTTTACAGTCATTTGCATTATAAAAGGTTTCTTTTATTTTCATTTAACAAAGAAATGTTTGGCCTACAGACATACAAGTATAAACTGAAATTTTGTTAGGAAAATCCATACTAATATTATAAATGCGAAAGTTTGTCTGTCTGTCTGTCTGTTACGCTTTTACTTTTCTGCGGATACATTTTTGTGTACATTTTACTCTTCATCCTAGCGGGTATTTCTAGTTGCGTCGTCAGCTTACGCTTCGGAGCCTAGGGTACGCTGTAAGTTTCGCTCCTAGATTTGGCGGAACTGGTATTTACAATAGAGCGACTGACCGGCGGCGGAACATGACCTAAGGTGTGATAGTGGCCAACACTGTCAGAATTTTTCAGGCTGCCCTTAGGCATCTGACTTAGCCTCACGACTGCAATCTGTCGATAATAACTGGAACCTACGGCTTCACATGCCTTCCGAAGCACGGAGGAGCTCAAGATAGAAAATGCCACTAAAATTGCGACTAATCAGTCGCATCACGTCGTATTCGCTACGGATACGCGGGTCGCGCTCGACTAACGAGCTCCCTAATTTGTGTACATTTTTTCCGACCTGAAGGTTTAAGTAGCCTAGGATTTAGTAGATCTAGGACCATGACTTACAGCGAACCCTAGGCTCCGAAGCGTAAGCTGACGACGCAACTAGGAATACACGCTAGGATGAAGAAGATGGGCTAATTGACTCATCGTCTCCAAAGCCCTTCGCCTAACTAAATGGTCATACAAAATATTAGGAACTTTGTTGAATAATTCAAACTCGAAAGAAAGTGGTTTGTTTGTAGTCAAAAAGGTAATTTATTATGTAAATCGTAGGGACAAGTATTAATGAACAGGGAGGGTGACATTGGTGGGATTTTTTTTTGTATTAAAAGAAATATTGGGAAATGTACTTTTATTTAAAGTAGGTCATGAAAAGATATAAGGCTGTGTTCAGTGACCGAGCGACTGCCGTATGGCAGAATAATTGTAAATCTATATTGTAAATTAAGGAAGCGACAAATGATTTGATTTAGCTGGAAACTATTTACTACTTCTATTCTGTATTCTTGTCTTCTATTGAGCTTGCTTTCGACTTGATAATGCGATGAAAATTAAAAAAAAAACACACACATCTGTTATTTAAGGTTCACTATCGCACATAAAAATGTAAGCCGTAAGATATCATTTTTGGCATAATGTTTTTTTTTAATTCCATACTGCAGAAAGCATGTAAAGCAGTTTGATTGCCATCACTAGATGGCAGTAGTCGAAGTTGGAAAATCTAAGAACGGTACTGGCCACTGACACTCGTAGGCATTTCAAAGAAAAGTACGAAATACAAGTAATTGCAGAATTAAAATAAGAATCATTATCACACATTATATTATAAGTTTAAATTAAGACATTTTTGTGTTTTGTGAGGTTTACTTTTTAATTATATAAAGAGAATAAATTATTCTAGACTTACACTTTTGCATTTCTTTTGTGCATGAAACGTCTTGATTTCCAGGCAATTTAAAATCTAACTAGATTTAAATATAACTAGGTTAAAATATACCTTCTTTATTCTCAGAGGAGTCGTACCTCACAGTCATCCTACAGCATAGCCGTCGGCAAGTATTAAAACGTATTATAAGCTTTGAGAGCTTTAGAAATATTATAAGATCATATTTTTTTTTCAAAAACAAAAAAAGTTAAGATTCAAATCGATGTCTCGGGGTTCAAAAAGGGTTCATAATCTGTATCAATTATCTGTCTAAATCCGAATAACTATTTTTGAACCGTAAATTATGGTATAATTTTAGAAAATAAAAAAAAAATGTTTAAATTTAGGCACAAATTTTCAGCTATTCCGGAGTTCACTAAATCATAATCAACCCTATATAACCCGGTGTTTTCAATATCCATACTAATATTTTAAATGCGAAGGTCTGTCTGTCTGTCTGTTACGCTTTCACTGCCAAACCGCTGAACAGATTTTGATGAAATTTGGTATGAATATAGCTGAAGACCCAGGGTCAAACATAGGCTACTTTTTGACGCAGGTGGAGCTGCGGGAAACAGCTAGTCCATACTAATATTATAAATGCGAAAGTCTGTCTGTCTTTCTGTCTGTCTGTCTGACTGTATGTCTGTCTGTCTGTCTGTCTGTCTGTCTGTCTGTCTGTCTGTTAAGCTTTCACGGCCAAACCGCTGAACAGATTTTGTTGTATTTTGGTATGAATATAGTTGAAGACCCGGGGTTGACAAACATAGGCTACTTTTTGACGCAGGCGGAGCTGCGGGAAACAGCTAGTACAATATAAGTAAAGGCTCCAACGACCAGTTATGATTTCGACCGGGAAGCCAGTGCGAAGAAACACTGTTATAATCCACAAGTGCTAATTTTTTTAAAGTGTTAACGAAGGATTTTTTTACAATATCAAACGAATTTCATTCAACGTAACATGTCATACGTTTCAAAACTAGTGCTTCAGTATGACAAAAGCTGTAGAATTTACCATAGAAATCAGTACCCGGTTAAGCGCATGAGTGCATGATCACTGTGAATGAGCTTTGCATACAAATGAGTAGAGCCGAAGAGAGCTTTCATGTTTGAATCATGAATTCAAAAGCTTTTATTTAGTCTAACCAGACCGACATTGTCCGCTGAAGTTGACTTTTAAACTTTTGCGGTAAAAATTCATACGAAAATAAATAGTTAGCGTAGTACGTTTGATAGTAAAACGATTATTTATTTCTGGGATGTATTCCTAGTTGCGTCGTCAGCTTACGATTCGGAGCCTAGGGTAAGCTGTAAGTCATGGTCCTAGATTTGGCGGAACTAGTTATTATAATGGAGCGACTGCCGTCTGACCTCCATAACCTATTTTACAGGGAAACCAGACCAACAGGAACATGACCCGAGGTGTGTTAGTCATCTCTGTCAGAATTTTTCAGGCTGCCCTAAGGCATCTGACACAGCCTCACGACTGCTATCTATATTGATAGATCACAGCCGGGACCAAAGGCTTAACGTGCTTTCCGAAGCACGGAGGAACTCAAGATAGAAAATGCCACTAAATAGCGACCAATCCAATAGTGGTCCCGTCACGTCGTCGCTTGACACGAGCATTCGCTACGGATATGCGGGTCGCGTTCGATTATCGAGCTCCTCATCTTTCAGCTGTTCATTGGCGATCAATAATGTTAAACTGATTCTGCAACAACAGAAAGCCTGAGGGATACTTAACTCTCTAGTTTACTCTTTATTGACTGCTGAGCGTAAGCGAAGTCTTCATTTTGGGACTGTCTTTTTTCCTTTTGTATGGATAAATGTATGTACCGGGCGAATTCCTATCTTTAAGCATAAAAATTTAAGTTACAAACTAACATGACATACTGTTTTTTGGCATAACGATTTTTAAGCATAACTTTCTTACGCATAACAGATTTCGCATAAACATTTAAAGCATAATCATGTTAAGGCATAAAATTATAAAGCATAAATGTATTGAAGCATAATTATATCAATCCATAACTTTTGAAGGCATAACGTTTATTAAAGCATAAATATTCATAATTATAATTTGCACAAATCTGTACAATTTGAGAAGGTACAAATATTGTAATAGGCAACACTACTAATTTTCGATTTCATGTTTAAATGAAAGACTCACAATCATAGGAACATTGGTAAAAAACACGCACTGTTTCCTCATAGGTCGATAAAATTTAAACTAACTGAGATATGGCGAATTCAAATTCACGTGAATTTAGACAATACCAAACGCTTTTGGAACTACAACTGTGACGTCACGCACACCTAAATAATTTACAAGGGTGAGACTGAATTTTTTAAGCCGTAAATACTGTGTTTATGTAAATAGGTGCCAAATTAAAGTTTCTTTATTTTTATATGTTCATCGATTGTTTAGTAAATTTTTAATATAGACATTCCAATCGTTCTTGAAAACATATTCTATGCAAAATTTCAAAGTGAATATTTAGCAAAGAATTTAAAAACATCTAGCTATCATTAAATCTCATTACTTTTACAATTATAAAACCTTGTCACTACGCCAAAGCAAATTAATCTAAAAGACAATTATGCAAAATTACCAGTATGCCAAAATACAATTATGCCTAAGAAATATTAAGCCAAAATATTATTTCTAAATGTATCTTTATGTTACAAAACTGACACTTATGGATACCGGAAGTAACGATTAACGCAAGGGACATTTTGGCCACAATGAGTTATATACATATTCTGATTCAGAATTTTCCGCGCTATTGAACGGTGTATTTAGAATTCTTGTATCGTTAACAAATGTCACTTATGTAACAAATTTTCAGACTTTTTTTTTTTAGTAATGTCTTTTACGGCCATGGATACAAGTCCTTTATAGCCCTTCTTAATTTTTCAATCTTCTTCAGTCCTACAGCGTGGTTTCGTCAAGTCCTAGTTAAGTCTTAAAGTCTAGTCGGTAGTCAAGTCTAGTCAGAAGAATCAGGCTAAGTGAAGTGGTAGCAAAAATTGCCAAAAGCTCCTACTGTCTAGAATGATTTATGTCACAAAATGATGTAACAGATATCGACATTTTTTCTTCCAAGAAGAATGAAGTAAGTCACTTTAGAAAATAAGTTAACACTTACAGTAAATTTAAGTTCATAAAGTGTTAATATTTTGTCCCTTACTTCACTTCACACCAACGCTTATATGCAAACTAGTATCTTACGTTAAAATGTATGAACCCATTGGCTGTTAGATTTTTAATAGAAATTGATATTTTATTGTTATTAAAACTGATCCATGCCAAATTGGTCGAAACATTAAATAACCAAAGTATATTCGATACCGAAAGAATAAGGGATAAATCACGGATCCCCAAGGAAATCTCTAAGGTAATTGTTTAAAGAAATTTAATATCTTAACAGTAGTTTCACAATACATATTTGAAATTATCATGTATACGAGGATCAATATTAAAGAACTCGGGTATTACTGTTAGACCTTTGCGCAATAAGGATAAATTATTTTTACCTTCTTATAGACTGTGTAGGGTTAAAGACTCATTTGTGGGGGACTGTATACGCTTCTACAATAAGCTTCCTGAATCAATCACTAGTTTGCCTGATGGACAATATTTCTATTCAATATTTATTTAATTTAAATAATCTGAAATCACCAGAAAATATTGTGCAAAATGTTGACAAACATGTGAATTCGTTCATTTAACTAGTTAATTAAAGAAAGTTTTTTTCTTGTTTGTAAATTGTTGTTAATTACTTACTTGCTTTCTTATATTATGTACTCAACCATAGATTATTACGACGTCACTTTTTCGCACTTATTAATTATCTTTCATATTTTAATAAGTGCGAAAAAGATTATTATAGATCTCTGGAGTCTTTAGTTATTTATATTACAGCTCAGTAACACGTCGGTAATAAAAGAAAAATTGTTTCACATTATGATAATTAACTTTTGCTTGATTTTGTCGATGGAACTTGTAATTGCGGTTTTATAATATGCGCAGGTATTGGTCCTGAATTTTACACCGCCTTTAAATATTGTTCGTATTTCGTAAACTATAACTATTATTCTAATTCCAATTCATAAATATGGATTTATTGTAAATGCCTGAACAGTGGGTAACCCAATGACAATCTATTATCAAAATTGTGGTGGATTCAGGACTAAGCTTCAAACACTGTATATGAATACTCACTGAAACTTGGTTGACACCTGAAATCAACTGTTATTGTAATGAGCTTATAGATCATAGTTACGTTGTTTTTCGACAAAATCATGATCGGTCCACGGGTAGGGAGGATGGGAGCTGGGAGCCCACCCTCCTAGTTGCCGTCTTGCATGGACTAAATCCAGTTTCGTTGGATATATCCCGCATTCCTAGAGATGTTTTACCACCGTCCTGCATCGAACATATTATTGTTGAGATACCTTCTAACGATAGTAACAAACGTCACATTATCAGCAGTGCTTATATACAGCCCTGGGCGAAAGTGGGTGCTTACGGGAGTCACTTCGATTATTTGCTGGAGCCTATTATAAACGCGAATGTAGATACTATATACATAGTTGGGGATTATAATCTTACATCGAGTGGTATTTTTCTAATGGTTCAAATTCAAACGATGGTATGTCACACATTTACCTGTGGATTGTTCTTAGAAAGATTTATGTCTTCTATTGGTTGCACGCAATATAACTTTTTACTTAACACAAACAAATGTATACTTGATCTAGTGATTTCCAACGTACCTTGTATAGTCCAGGCACAGCCCAACTCATTGGTAGGATCCTCCCAACCAAATTCATCCTACATCGCGGCCTCACTACCCGACCATGCCATGCTGAAAAAACTAATCTATCTATATATATATATATATAAAAAACAATGCCACTTTTCGTTGTAATTTTATAACTCAAGAACGGGCTCACCTATCCAAACCAAATGTGTAGGCTTTGTTCGGACTATTTAGTAGATGGTTTATGTGAAGTTTGCACAAAATCGGTCGAGCGGTTCTTCATTTATCACTTTATACGTAGCGAAGCACGTACCGGGCCGCTAGTTATTTTATAAATACTTGTTTCTTTAATCTGTGGATAACGTGGTGGTTTACAGAATTGTTACATTTACATATTGTTTATTTTATACACTGTCAGATCATATTTTGTATCTGTTTGTTATTCCAAACAAATAAAATAAAATAAAAAATTGACGTTTTGAAGAAAATATCGCCGCTTCTTCTCCACTTGCGCTTGGGAAGTGGTAGTAAACTTAATATAAGTAAATTGACGTCATTAAGTGATATTTATATCCTTTATTAAAAATAAACGATTTCATTTCATTTCTTTTCACGGGAGAGCCAAAAACCATTTTTTTAAATCTTTATTTGCCTGCAACTTTATACGACATTGTCCGATTTTAATGTTGTCTGGGGCAAGGTTTTATAGATTTGACTGGTCTTTCTTATTATAATAATTTAGATTTAGATTACTTAGCGGAATAGGTAAATGAAGAAAAAAATAAATTGTTTTTCGGTTCTCCTAAGTAATCGTGATTTGTCCCATAAGCTAATGAATACTTCAGTATGGACATGATTCTTGATTTCTTAAAATTTTGACGTTGTATATATGATAGGAAGGTGATAATGTCGTCACGCAGTCGTCACTAAAAGAGTTCTTGATTATCAGTTTGATTCGGCTTTTCCGGATTTTATTTTTTAAGTCCACTTTTTGTATAAATTTTAAGAGGAATTGTTTTTTTTTCAAATGTTTATAAAAAATCGAAGTGGAAATTGGAAAATAATTATATATACCTGCGCAAAAATTTTGGCGCCTAATTATGTATCATAATTGAACGCAAACCCTGGGCTCGCGTAACTAGGAAACACACTTAAACGAAGATGAATATTAGAAGAAAAAATATCTAAAATGAAATTGGTCATTTTTTAATTTTCAGTTAATGTCAAAATCTTCTTATATTAAAACGTATTTCTACAATTTCTACTAACAAAACTTGAAACTTACTTTGTGTAGTACTCAATCTACCGAGATTATTCTACTTATTTATAATGTATTTACTCAGATCTCAATTAACTGTGAGTCTAGTATGTAGTATCTGAAGTCTAATCGAAAACTATGGCAACATTTATTTGTCTATTTTATTTAAGGTCACATATCCTTCACCCATCATTGTGTGCCGGAGAGAATTGTGGACTGGTTGAAGCGTTGGGAGCTCGGCAAAGAGAATGTCCTAATATGCCTTTAAATAAATTATCAGAGAAGTAGGGATGAGCCACCCCACATCCCGGACACTCCATTCAAAAGCGGTGAGTCCGAAACCATTATGACTACTACGCGTACGAACACGCATCAATTTGTGTGTTAGTGTGTTTTGTGTTAGTATGGTTGGTTATTTATCGTATTTGCGTTATAGTCGTAGCAGTAGTGGGGCGACAACCTTGTATTATTTTGCTCCCAATATATGCGCGGTGAGGTGCGGTATCTGATTTGGGTGGGAGGGAGTGAGTGTCCGTTCTGTACTATTTATAATTCTGCGCTTATGCAAGAGGACCTTATACTCTGAAGCTACTGCTCCAACGCACCGTGACCAACTGCTTGCTGCTTTCGCTAGGGAATCCAATTTATGGCTACAACCACAACAATCTGTTCATTTGTTGTTTGTCCTTGTAGGACAACTGTACATTGACCCTGGCAGCTGGGCTAAAGCTGGGTTTGAAGGTGATTGAGTTTCATCAATGCATTTGTGTTAGAGCGGTAAATGGTCGGCAACACGCACGTGATACTTCTGGTATTGCAGATATCCATAGGCTGTGGTAACTACTTACCATCAGGTAGGCTTCATGGCTGTTTGCCTAATAAATTGTATAAAAATAAACGAGTTGAGCCAGCGTTAAATCTATTTAAAAATGGGGCCCTGAGGCCAACAGATTTTCAGACATTTCAGCGTGGTGATAGATTAAGAGGTGACAACGTTTTGACTAAACTATCGCGGCCAACTTATTTAGTATTCACAGTGTTGGTGTGTCTGGTAGTATCAACAGTTGCACCTACCAAACGCACCAACAAAGTTGTCGAAAATCAGCCATCCTAATCGTTGTCACCACTGAAAATATTTGAATGGCCGTCTAAACGCACCAAGATATCATGTCAGTTTTTGTCCTGTTCATATGGGTACTGTGTAGAGCATATGTTGATTATCATCATCAGCTATCCCTTCTGCTGCTACCTATTTCTATTCCCATTCCTTTGCGGTGCAGGCTGCTTAGTATGGAATGATTTGCCAGTCGAAATACGAAAGGCTAAAACAATTTCATCTTTGAAAAATTAAGTGAGATACATAGGGCGCACTGTAAGTTTCCGGAACTGGCCACTTACATAAACAATATTTAAAAATTTATTGCAACATTTGAAAATAGAACTCTTTGGCTGTAGAATGCAGTTTGTTTCATCTGACTGTCTTTTGTTTTTACCTTGTGGCGCCATTTAAAAAATTGTGTGTCTGCATCAACATGGATTTAACTCGGGAAAATTTTCGTAGTATGATTTTCTACGATTTTAAGTGTAATTTGACAGCTCAACAGAGCATCGCTCGGCTTGAAACAGCTTTTGGCAATGAAGCACCATGCAAGACAACTGTTTATAGCTGGTTTGCAGAATTCAAGCGTGGTCGTATCAATCTCAGTGACGAATCTCGCGATGGTCGGCCGTCCACCGCTGTGACCAACAAAAACATCAATGCTGTGCGCCGTATGATTGAAACAGACAGGCATGTGACTTACCATGAAATTCGCGCATCCTTAAAAATAGGCATGAGTCAAATACAATTAATCCTACACAAACATTTGGGTGTGAGAAAGCTGTGCTCGCGGTGGATCCCACACAACTTGACCGAGGCTCAAAAAACGGACCGCGTCACTTGGTGCAGTGCCATGCTTACCAGATTCAACGAAGGTGCGTCAAATTTGGTGTGGGACATAGTAACATGTGACGAAACATGGATTTATTGCTACGATCCCAAAACAAAGCAGCAATCGAGCGTATGGGTCTTTCAAGATGAGCCGAATACAACCAAAGTGGCGCGCGTGAAAAGTGCATCTAAGCGGATGATTGCTTCTTTTTTTAATAAAACTGGACACGTGGCTACTGTTGCTTTAGAGAATCGTCGTACAGTGAATAGTGACTGGTACACGACCATTTGTTTGCCGGAAGTTATTGACGAACTCCGTAAAAATAACCGTAAACGCCGTTTCATCCTGCTCCACGACAATGCTAGTTCTCACACGGCCAGACAGACAAACGACTTTTTGAAGGCGAAAAATGTAGAACTCATGAGTCATCCTGCATACAGTCCCGACCTGGCACCTTGTGACTTTTTTCTGTTCCCAAAAATTAAGAACCAATTACGCGGTCAACGATTTTCATCACCAGAAGAGGCTGTCGAGGAGTATGAAAAACACGTTTCAGAGGTCACCACAGAGGAGTGGCACAAAAGTTTTCAAAACTGGTTTCATCGAATGAAAAAGTGCATAGACGCCAAGGGAGATTATTTTGAAAAACAATAAATTAATTTTGTACCTTTAATAGTATTTTTTCATATTCATTCCGGAAACTTATAGTGCGCCCCACGTAACATTATCTCTCTTCACTTGAAGCTGATCTTGCTCATCGTTAGTAATTTTCTTCTCTTCTTTTATTTTTTATTATTGTATGTTGTATGTAGGTATTTGATATGTATATATTCATTAAAGGTATAGTATGTATTAATTGATTGTAGGTTTATTTATTGACTGTTGTGTAAGGATGATAGTTTTAGTATTTTATTACTGTACCGCCTTTGTTTGTTTTCACTTTTTATCCTATCTACCCTAAGGTTGGCTGGAAGAAATTGCAATAGCCTTTGTACTCAATTTTCTAAATGTATTACTTATAATTTTAATTTTGTGATTGGTACAATCTATCTATCTATCATATACTCATTATTGCATATGGCATTCATCCTGCTCGGATCATACATCCACATCTAGATTTCTCAGCCAGCTTGCGACGGCACGTATCATCATCATCATCATCATTTCAGCCGCAGTCAGTCCACTGCTGGACATAGGCCTCTCCCAATGATTTCCAAAATGATCGGTTGGCAGCAGTCTGCATCCAGCGTCTGCCTGCGACCCTTTTCAGGTCATCTGACCATCTGGTCGGTGGATGTCCAACGCTGCGCTTACCGGTACGTGGTCGCCATTCGAGAACCTTTCTGCCCCATCGGCCATCGGTTCTCCGCGCTATGTGCCCCGCCCACTGCCACTTCAAAGAACTAATCCGCTGGGCTATGTCGGTGACTTTTGTTCTCCTACGGATCTCTTCATTTCTGATTCGATCTCGTAGGGAAACACCGAGCATCGCCCTCTCCATAGCTCTCTGGGCGACCTTGAGCTTTCTTATGAGGCCCATAGTCAAAGACCACGTTTCGGACCCGTATGTCATCACTGGTAACACACACTGGTCGAATACCTTCGTTTTAAGGGACTGAGGTATTTTAGACGAGAAGACGCTACGTAGCTTCCCGAACGCCGCCCATCCGAGTCGGATTCGACGAAAGACCTCGTCCTCGAAGCTGGAGTTGCCAGCCTGGATCATCTGACCCAGGTAGACATACTGGTCTACAACTTCAAGGGTGTGGTTCCCGACTGAAACCGGTGATGGCGTAACATGGACATTACACATTGCCTTGGTTTTGTCCATGTTCATTTTAAGGCCCACCTGTTGGGAGACCACGTTGAGGTCGCTGAGCATGGTACTTAAGTCCTCCAGCGATTCCGCCATAACCACGATATCGTCGGCAAAACGAAGGTGAGTGATATACTCGCCATTGATGTTGATGCCAAGTCCTTCCCATTCCAGGAGTTTGAAGGCATCTTCCAGAGCAGCGGTAAACAGTTTCGGAGAAATGACGTCTCCCTGTCTTACACCTCTCTGCAATGGAATAGCCCTCGTGCTCTGCTCCTGTACTCGGACTGACATGGTGGCGTTGCTGTATAAACACTTCAACACTTCGATGTACCGATAGTCTATGCGGCACCGCCGGAGAGACTGAAGCACCGCCCACATTTCGATCGAATCGAAGGCCTTCTCATAGTCCACAAACGCTAGGCATAGTGGCCGGTTATACTCTTTGGCCTTCTGTATAACCTGCCGAAGCGTATGGATGTGGTCTATGGTACTAAACCCTTTTCGGAAACCGGCTTGTTCGGGAGGCTGGAAGGCATCGAGCCTGTTCGCGAGACGATTCGTGATTACCCTCGAAAACAGCTTATAGATGTGGCTCAGGAGCGTGATGGGTCTATAGTTCTTCAATAGGGTATTGTCACCTTTTTTGAAGAACAAAACCACCACGCCCCTGTTCCACGCCTCTGGCGTCACGCCCTCGAGCAAAACGGAATTAAAGAGCTTCTGAAGGATTTTCAGTACCGGCGTTCCGCCCGCTTTCAGAAGCTCTGCTGTGATTCCGTCTTCGCCCGGCGCCTTGTTGTTCTTGAGCTGTTTAAGGGCAATCCTAATCTCGTACAGGCTGATGTCCGGGATATCTTCCGTATAGTGTCGGGTAAGCTTGGCTCTTGGGTCTTTGGCCAAGCTTTCAACGGGTTTGGCTACTGAAGTGTAGAGTTGTCCGTAAAACCTCTCGATCTCCCTCAGCACCTCGGCTCTCGTCGATACCACGTTGCCGTCCTCCGTCTTCAGCTTGGTCAGTCGGCTCTGCCCAATAGACTCCACCTTTGCGAACACTTTGGAGCCTTTGTTTTGCTCTATCGTCTCCTTAATACGTTCTGTATTGAAGGAGCGAGTATCGTTCCGCAAAGATTTCCGGATTTGTCTATTGAGCTGCCGGTAGACGTCGGCGTCTTCGGAGGTCTGCAGCATCATGGACCGTCGCTTAGCCATCAGATCCAGGGTCTGAGGTGAGAGTTTTTGTGGTTTATTTTTGGGGCGGGATTTGAAGATCTTCTTTCCCACCGCCTGGACAACTTCTACAAATCCGTTATTAATCTCGTCCACGGAAACGCAATCCTCAAGGCATGCAAAGCGATTTGAGAGCTCTAGCTGGAAAGAATCTTGGCTTTGGATATAAGCTTGCGAAGGTCGGAGTATAGACCCCATCAAGCGAGTTCTCTCTCGTCTGAGATCGATGTTCAAGATGCCCCTTACAATCCGGTGATCGCTACCGATTTTAATCTTGCTGATCACAGAGACATCGTTGAATATCTCTCTCCTCGTCGACAAGATGAAGTCTATCTCCTGTTTTATTGGAGCTTGGCTCTTCTTAGTGGGCCCTAGCCAGGTCCACTTTCTTTGCGGTGGCTTCCTGAAGAAAGAGTTCATCGCGAAGAGTCCCTCTTTCTCCAAAAAGCCAGCCAGCATATGGCCTCGCTCGTTTCGCTGCCCATATCCAAACCGTCCCACCCTGAGCTCTCCACCGCCTCGACCGCCGAGTCTTGCGTTAAAATCCCCCATAACCACCGTAAAGTAGGTTTTGGAAGCGTGTATGGCCCTACTAATGTCCTCATATACCGCTTCCACCTCTTCATCTGAGTATTTTCCAGTCGGCATATATACCTGTATAACCTTCAAGGAGTATCTCTTTGATACTCTGAGTATCAGGTATATTACCCTACCGGAAACACTCTCGATGGTTTCGACGTTGTTTATGAGGGACCTGTGAACGAGGAACCCGACACCATGCTGGGACTTCCTTAAGTCTCCCTCCCGGTGATAGAGTAGGTTACCAGACTTTAGGGTTGTCGTGCCCTCGCCCTCTCTTCGGACTTCAGACAAACCCACTATGTCCCATCGTAACCTACTCATCTCCTCTTCCACTTCCTCCACCTTGTCGTCCAACCTCATCGTCCGGATATTGTGTGTTACCAGGGCCAAGTGTCGTCGGGGGTGGTAGCCGGGTCGACTCCGGGGATTCTTCGCACCCCCCGCCCCGCCGCTACCGTGACCGCTACCGGAGCCAGGAACAGCGGGGCTGCCGGGCACTGGGGGCCTTATCATTATATTGTCCGTCATTTGGAGGTTGATGCCATACTCGCCACGCTTGGCAGGCGGGTTGGCGAGCGCAGTTTTTTGCGGCTTATGGTACTTTCGACGCTGCTGCCCATCGAAAGTATTTAAAGCAGGGGAAGGATAGGATTTTGTTGGGTTTGGGGATAGGAAAAAGGTATTAGGATGCTACTGACCCGGATGGATTTGGGTTGAGTGAGTAGCAGCTCGGGTAAGTCGGGCTCGCGTACCCGTATGCCATACTTCAAGCCATCGGAAAGATGGCTGAAGGTGAACACCCCTGACTTACGACGACACGTATGAGATTGTGTAATTCCGTCATGCCTCCGGAAAACAGCGAATTGTACAGTTGTTTTTCATGCGGGAGATTTTCCATAGGGAGTCTGGTCAGATGCTCCGCAGTCGCACTGTGGTGACTCCCTCAATCATTTATGTAGTCGGTGGTTGGTTTTCCGTGGTCCGAGCGGAATCTGAATAATGATTATTCATCAATTTAACAATTCTCGTGATACAATTTTTGTCTGAAACCTGTGCTGCATATTTCAAACTTCCCACTGTATTGACCATAGGTACATTTATCATACTAAAATAACCTATTATAATATTATTAATAGGTATATATACTCGTACAGTTCATCCCATTATTTAAAAAAAAAAAACTCTATCACTAATAAAGTTAATATTTAAAAGTGCTGGCTTTGAAACGCTGTGTGACTCTGTTATTCAATCAAGCAATACTACGTAATTTAATATAAAAAAACCGAACATTTTCAGCCGTATAACATTTCCAAGCTGAATATTGGCCGAAAACAAAGGATATTAGTTTCCAATTCAACTAACAATAGTTCCCACCAGCATTCTGGGAATACAAACCCTCTCCATGGATATATATTTACTAGATGCCTTTTCACTGTATGTCTTCAATAACAGTGATCATTAACTTTAAAACTAACACACTGCATAAAAACATACAATTACATGATTTAGTGCGTAAATTATCTTTATACTTCTGACGTTTCAACCGTGTTTCAATCGTGTAACAACAACCGTAGTTACGTAACTACTGGATCAACATTTCTGAAATATTGTAACACAGTTGAAATCTCGGTACTATGATGGTATTATTCGCACTTAATCAATCAACTCCTAATTTGGCAGTGTATGTACTGTCATATGTATGTATATACATAAAATTTATATAAATGTTTTATTAATAAAAATTTTATTATATCTGTAACAAATTAATTTTATAATATGACAACAAAAATAAAAAGCAGAAGGAAAAATAAATCTGGTAAATGGCAACATTATTTTGACATTTTGAATACAAAAAGATGAGACGGTAGAAGTCATCTGTGCTGTCCAATGTATTTTTTATTATCTTCGCTTGGGATTCACGGGTTGCCCCAGTCGTTAGAGAGGCATGCGCGGGGATATGAATCCAACGCGTAGAGGCTCTTTGGAGAAGTTAATGTAAATGAGATAAGTGCAGTTTAAGAAATTGTCTCAACAGACCGGAAAGTAATGTGGTGCTCCTGCTAACCAAAACAAACCCGATCTCGGCTATATTAATAGATGACATTTCCATGAACGGGTCTGGGCAGGAGAATGAACTATTACTAATAAGTGAAAAGAATAAAATGGGTAATGGTGATGAAGTTTGGATGGATTTAAACTGGGCTATTGCAATAGAAATCGGACAGCTGCCATAATCATGATTCCTGACTATTTGTGGTAGGTGACTCGCCACTCAGTGAATGGGCCCCCTAAATAGTCGCCGCGTTTGGCAACGGAGGGGCAACATTGGAATGAGCGGCTAAGGGTGCCGAGAGGTGCGGCTCCCCCGTTATTACGCCATTACGTGCAATACTTCCACCCTCGAGCATATAGCTCTTGCGACTCTACTCTGGCCGGCCGTCTAAGGCAAGCCAGAGGTAGGGTTTATTATCTTCTTTTGGATTTCACGGGTTACCCCGGTCCTTTGAGAGGCTTGCGCGGGGATATTGATCCAACACGTAGAGGCCCTTTGGAGAAGTTGATGTCATGTGGTGCTCCTGCCAAAACCCGTTCTCGGCTATATCAATAGTTGACATTTCCATGAACAGGTCTCGGCAGGAGGAGGAACTATTTCTAATAGGTGAAAAGAATAAATGGGTTATGGTGATGAAGTTTGGATGGATTTAAACTGGGCTATTGCAATAGAAATCCGACGCCTGCCATAATCATGATTACTGACTATTAGTGGCAGGCGGTGACTCGCCACTCAGTGAATGGGCCCCCCAAATAGCCGCCGCATTTGGCAACAGAGGGGCAACATTGGGATGAGCGGCTAAGGGTGCCGAGAGGTGCGGCTCCGGTTTCGCCATCGCGAGTTGCCTCGTGAGCGGGTTTCCCCGTTATTACGCCATTACGTGCAATACACTTCCACCCTCGAGCATATAGCTCTTGCGACTCCACTCTGGCCGGCCGGCTAAGGCAAGCCAGAGGTAGGGGTCCTGTCCCTCATCGGCGTCCACTCCGACCTTGGCGAAGGAAGGCCGGAGGTGAGGGACGGAGGCCTCCCCTGGGAGCACTCAGGTCCGCGGTGTCGCCACTCACCAACAGCTAGCCACAAGCTGCCCTGCGAAGACTGACTGCACTGGGAAGAGAACCCAGTGGGCGATGGGGTCGTCACATCCCTACGCCTCCTTATTATCTTTATTATTATTTCATGGTTTTTGACTTATATGGTGGTAATTTTATATTCCTGATATTGTAACCGAATACCAAACATATCAATTTGGAGGCTATTTCAATTTGTTACTATTTTATTTCGCTAATAACTTGATGCATGTCGTGGCATACATTGCCAGTTTAGGGTTGTTGCTTTGACATTTTTCATATCAGCATGCGTTTTCTTTGTTTTCGGTAGCAAAGCTTCATATTCGTGGTGGCAGAATTTTAGCGCTTATGCCTGCTGCAAATGCACTCTCTGACGATAGCGAACAGTCTGATCTCGAACATAAATTATGCCTGCACACTTCGCTTTCTGTGTCAACTTCCCCTGTACCTTCTTTGAGCTATCAGTCGAAAAAAGCTGTTTTTTAATAAAGCGCAACTATATAAGTAGATTAGATTAGACATTGATTAGACACTGATTATTTTGACGACTGCCAATAGCGAGAATCCAAATAGTTTTCAATACAATTATAGGCGGTTTTGTATTCTTATGCCATCACAGACAAATGTTAACTTAATCTACCTGCGACTATGAACGCTGTTAAGTGTTTGAAACGTCAGGTGTGAATAAATAAGTAATAAACACCGTGTTGAAATAGTTTAATTTAATGTGTAACAATCGCGAAAACATAAGAAATCATTATATATTCCTGGTTGTGTATGCCCCAGCATACAGAACATTGAACGTGACTTTTTGGCAATGTATGTTGTGGCATACATATATTTTCTGAAAAACTGTATTGTCCAGATTTCATTTTTTCGCGGTTATTTGATATGCCAAAAACCTAATTTCATGAAAAAAAATGCATTTTTTTATTTGCCAAATTAAGGGTTAAAGTGTTATGAGCCCTAATTTCTGCTCTCGGGTTCCATTCCCACGGGAAGCATACTTTGTTTAGTTGTTTTTAGTTTGGTTAGAATATTGCAGGCCTAAAATACCTGATTGTCTAAACATAATGATGATTAGTGCTTCAGAAGGCACGATACTATCTGCGCGGTGAGGTGAGGTTTCTGTTTCGGGTGGGAGGATGTGATTCATCACTTTGTGATTGAGATCAAATATTGACGGGTATTGAAATATGCTGGTCAAGTGTAATTTGAATACTTTGATACATATCACATAGTTCATAGTTTATCTAGTTAGAATATAATACATCTGTGATACAAAAGCGTGCGCGTCAGAACGCACAAGTTATTTATTTATTTAACAAAGTTAAATGTTTATATTACACTATTGCCGTGTATTAGAGGCTGCCTGGGCGGTATGGAAATAAATTATTCTTAAAAAAAGGGGAACGTTATGAGGTTAGTTATTAACCTGGAAGCACGATTTGTATTAAAAAAGGTGTGAGACTTGTTTTTTAAAAAAAAAAGAATGCAATAATCCTTGCAAAAATTTTTGTTGTATACATACCAGCTTCAAATAATAACTACTTTATATTAGTAACAAGTGTAGTAAAGCAGAAATAAAATTAAAAAAGTGACGACTCGCCTTTGTATCTTAATTTTTATGTACCTAGGTGAATTGTTTTGTTAAATTTGTATTTTGGTGCAATAAAGAGTATTGTATTATATTGTATTCGCGCGCGAAAGATGTCGTCGACAACCAAAAAGCAATACTTCATAATCGATATTCTACACAACCTGAGTTCTACAAAAATGGTACAAATGCAGAATATTTTGCAAGATAGCAGCTTTTTTTTATTTATTTATTAATAAAAAGATTATTACGAAATCTTACATACTATCATTCCATAACCCACTGAGTTTTGTCCAACTTTGGCATACGTAGCCTTTAATACACGCATTTTTTTTCCTATTCGATATGCTACATAATCTGAGTTCTTGCTGGTACCATATTTCACCATCTCATTTACACTCTATTTTTCGATATGTAAGCCCTCAATATGACAGAAATACAGTGGGTTATTTCGAGAGCCACAGTTTGTGTGTGTAGTAGTAGCCTTTACTAAATACGTCGAGGAGACAATATCATTGTCGGTTCTATTAATATAGATATTCTCGGAACACTTGTAGATACACACATCTGCCCTGTCTGTTTGCAACTCCATGGTTTGCCATTATAATAGCCTATGAAAGTCATTATGTGTTAAGAGGTATTGTGTGTTCTGAGCAACGAAACCGAACACAAATGTGAAACGTTCCTTTGTCAATAGAAATGGCAATTTGTAACAACATGCAACAATAATGTTTCAGCATATTATGTAGAATGTAGTTTCTGATATATAATTGAGTATCAAAATCTAGTGAACCGATTTTGTAAAAACTAGCAAAGTTCTGTTTTTTTTTTTTTTTTGGTTATAGGTTTTTTTCAACAGGTACTTTTTTTATAGACTTTACTTAATTTGAACCAAATCAGTTTTTTGTATTGTAAGTTTCTTTGACGAACAATAACCCACCACTAACTGGCGAAGCCTCTCAGTCTAGAGTGGTTTTTTTATGACGTAGAGATACCCTTCGGCCTCATCTCTGCCGCTATCGGAGTGCCTCCCTCCTGGACATGACCTGCCGTGGCTTACATGGAAGTCCTTAAATAGACTCCGAACTCTCGTAGGCCGAAGCAAGGAAAACATGCTCAGGTGGGGGCTACTGCTCGGAGGTGGCCTGCCAGTGCGGTGTCTCTCCCCAAATCATGACGCATCTCCTATCCTGCATGCCCAGCCACCTGCAGGCTCAGGGACCTCTTCGAAGCCACCGACAATGCCTTGTCGATGGCGGGGTTATGGTCATCTGAAGTTTGATAACAGTCATCGACTCGCAAAGAAGAAGAAGAAGATTGATTCTAATGAGTAATTAATAAAGATTTTTGCAAATAAACTTAGTTTTTGGGCACGTATGTAAATTTGGCATAGGGAATAACATGCAAGTTTCAAATACTCGCTTTATTGAACACGATATACGACACTTTACCAAGTTTAAGTGTTTTATGAACTGTAACTTAAAAATGTTACAATTCATAAAACACTTTCATATTTTCTACTTAGTATTAAATGAAATTAATGTGTAATTAAATCTCTAATTTGAACTTACTAAACACAAAAAGCTCATACCTTCATTAGTGTAACATTCCGCTGCGGAAGCTCGAACAAGGCTGCATTCATAAATTTAAATTTATCATTAAAATGAATATGCTTTTTGGAAGAAACTCCGTGTTTAAATTAATGAG
Source organism: Euzophera pinguis (assembly GCA_947363495.1). Lineage (NCBI taxonomy): Eukaryota > Metazoa > Arthropoda > Insecta > Lepidoptera > Pyralidae > Euzophera > Euzophera pinguis. The sequence continues at coordinate 723,594 of OX376154.1, forward strand.
AGGGATATTATGAAATTTGTTGCAGTTGGAATAAAAAATTGCTTTTTTAGCTTAAATTAACTGGTTGTATGTTAATTTATCACTACCACCACCGGACCACCAAATAGGCTGCCGTTTGGTTGTCCTTAAAGGAACCACGTCAGAGGTCGAAAGGCGGTTCCGAAAAACACCATCGTAAATTGACCATGTAACTCTCAATATGAATGAATTTGTATATTATAAGAATAATAAGCGGTCTCGACTTGCCTAAATCGGGTAGTTCTCATCGCTCTACCGAGCTTTTTCATACAAATACTTCTGATAAATTTTCAAAAAATGTCCATCGATATTTTACTTTAAGAAATACTTTAAATTTTTAAACAAAGTTATTTCAACCTATTGAAATGGCATTAATTTGATAAAAATATTCATTGGAAACTCGGTATTTTGGAGCACAATGAAAAGCAATAACTGACAAACAAGGGTGATAATATTTAAGTTCATCGTAATTAGTGTACGTTAATTATTTTCCGGTTTTTCTAGAATAATTATTTCACGATATCTTCATCATCATCATCATTTCAACCGTCAGTTTTTTTCGGAACCGCCTATCGGCCTCTAACATACATACCATCACGCCTTTTTCCCGTAGGGGTAGGCAGAGACTACGGATTTCCATTTGCTACGATCCTTACAGACTTCCTCGCTTCTTCTACGCTCATCACTCTCGTCATACACGCTCGTCGATTACGGGTACTCCTGACATCTCCCTTTTTTAATATGTCTGCCTTTTGGTCGCAGTATGTTCTCCGAGGCCGGCTCTTACAGACTCTTCCTATCATCTTTGATTTATAAATACTTACCTTTCATCCATCCTTTCTACATACCCAAATCATGTTAACATCCTTTTTTCTAACACGGTTATGTTATTTGACGTGGTGTTGGGTGTATAAGGTCGATTGACCCACTCGAATAAATTTCTGAAGCATGCAGTCCACTGCTTACATAGATCTTCCCCAATTATTTATTCTCGGTAGGAAGCGGTCTATAAATAGCGTTTGCTTGCGTTACAGCTTGGTCACAGAGTAATTCGCCACGACGACTATTCGTGCGAACGTCCGCGCGTGTAAAACAAAAACATACTGACGAGCTAACATAAAGGCGAATTGCGCGTGGTAGCGGGCGGACCGCGCTGGCGGCTGGCGTCTGGCATCGCGAGCGAAACAAAATAATATTCCGCACGGTATCGACCACGGAATCTTTAGACTCTGACCACCTGACCAGGATAAGATCATGGACCGAAACGTAGAGGAACTCGTAATGGAAATAAAATCAGTATCCAACAATCCAAGTCCACAGTCGTCGTCGCATGATGATAAGCAACCATCGTACCCCGCTTGGCTCTGGAGTTCTACATTTTACCGCCATACAAAATCGAAAGTTTCTTTCACTGGACTTACCATATTGCATTTCTCAAGCAGTTTTACGAGAAATGTTTTATTTTTTGTTTGAAATTTTCTTTACTTGCCTCTTTTCGCCTGGGGCTGGAAAAACAATGGCGGCAATTGGGGAGTCTCCGCAAACAAAACAAACAAACAACAAAAGCTTGGCAAAAAATACAGGTTTTGTTTTTATTTTCATTAAGCTTGTGTTGCTGTCTGTACGACATTTATTCAAAAATAAAGAAAATAATGAATGATACCTTATTGGGACTAATCGCAGATTACTATATTGAATTTTCCGAAAGTAGAATTTCGATCCAATTTGATGAAAAATTACCGCCACGTAGGCCGACCGGTTTATCCGATCGTCCAACAACAAAGTCTCTATTTCCAGTTGGTAAATAAAGCTATTTAAAGAAATTAATAAAATATTTATTTATACTTTTAAACTTTTTCTCTTTAACAACTAAGTAGGCAAACAGGCGTACGGCCCATCTGATGGTAAGTGGTTACCGTAGCCTATGAACGCCTGCAACACCGGAGATGTCATGAGCGCGTTGCCGACCTGTCCGCTATCAGCACAGCGACCCCTCTGGAGCCTGGCGACCCTACACACCAGCAGGAACACAACACTGCACAGTGTTATTTGGCTGCGGTCTTCTGTAGGGTGGAGGTACTTTCCCAGACGGACTACTTCTTACAAAATGTCCTACCTCTCTTATATTGTTCTAACACAGTTGTAAAGCACAATAAGTGAACTTAATTCTAAAAGCATTATAAAACAGTCAATTTTAATTATTTAAAAATACTCTACTACTGATCTTAGCGCCTTTCTGAATGCATCCTCGGCTGATTGCCTCGGAGCCCAGGGTCCGCTAATATATAAAAAAAACGTTATTAACTAGAAAATGGAGCCCACATCGCTATCATCGCATGGTAAAAAAAAAACCCCCAAAAAGCTGGCTGCATTAACCAAATTTAATAATTAGATAATTCAATAAAAATGTTATTTATCCATAGTTTCCATAATTGCATGATCTATTATAGAGAAAAATAAATACATTTTATTTAAATAATATAGCTTTATGCAAACTGACCATAAAATACACTTCTTCGGAATGTCTGAAAAAGCTCTTCACTTCGTCCATTTTGTGTAAAGGACCCGAGACATTGATTCTTGTCCGATGTCCATTGTATGGGACAAAGGAAAGCAGCCTTTGTGATATTGTACTCGGCGGTAAACTCGCAAGACTCTTGGGAATAAGAAGGTGTATTTCAATACACATTTTGTTATAATGTATAGGTGTTTTACTTATTTTTTAAACTTATGTGTTTGAGTATGTAATTTTACTAAGTGTATATTTGTTTCGTTCTTCTTCCATCCTCTTTACTTGTCCCAACCATCGCAGCCTCTCAGCCTTGGTCCCCCATATATTATATTTAGTTCCTACACTAGGTCCTCCACTTCCTTGTTCTTCCGCATTCTTCATCCACCTTCCTCCCTCCTCATTGGGCCCAGAATTTTGCGCAAGATCTTCCTTTCGGCAAACAGTGGAGATCTCTTGTGTCGGAGGCCAAGATCCTCTTTGGGTCGCTGAGCCATCGCAGTAAGTAAGTATAGTTTTTTGGCCTTTTGACAATATTACTGACTTTGAGGACTATTGATGATAAATATCTAAGAAAGGCAATTCGGAGACAGGATCTAAAAAATTATAATTTTATAATACCGGACATACAGGACTTGAACAAATTACCAAAAGACATCAGCGAAGCACTCAGGCCTTTCAGTAAAAAAATTAGAAAAAGCCTTCTACTCTGATGATGATTATTATGGACTAGCAGCCCGTCTCGACTTCGTCCTAGCCTATAGCCTTCCTCAATAAATAGGCTATCCAACACTGAAATATTTTTTCAAATAAAATTAGTGATTCCTGAAATTAAGGTTTTCAAACAAACAAACTGATATGGGACTATAGCTATTTTGAATTGAAACAAGAAGATTGGTACCTAATGTCCTTTTTGATTCACTTACATTAAATGGGGAATGCCAATAATGCCATTACTCCCGTACCTAAAACAATAGTGGGGCTTGCAAGCTCCCAGACCTTAATGGAGAGATGGCCTGTGAAATATCTAGTTGCTAAATTGAGTGCTATTAGTATGACATACAATACAGGCTACGTTTAGCTTAATTATTGCCAGAATAAAAATAGACTTTTTTTATCTTTTTTATCTCCTTATGTCGTCACTTTTATATAAATCCTAGTTTCGGAATAATATGTATCAACACAAAAATATATCGCACAGAAATGGCAGACATATTAATAACAAACAGATTCATTATTCAGCCACTGCTTTTTGGACAAATATTTATTTAACTTTATTACATGACTTGTAAATGGCGGACTTAAAGCCGGTGGTGCAGAAAAAGTGATTAATTTATGGTAAGTGTTAAAAGAGTCGTTATGAAATTATAGTAAACTTACTTCTAGGTATATATACAAAACCTAAAAACAAAAATATCTAAAGAGAAAAAGAAAAACGAAATAAAGAAACCGTGATATATCACATCTCTATCGACATCTCCTCAGACGTGAGAATCGGCTCCTCTGTACTTGGACAATATCCATACTTTCATACTAATATTATAAATGCGAAAGTCTGTCTGTCTGATATGCTTTCACGGCCAAAGTGCTGAACGGTTTTTGATGAAATTTGGTATGAATATAGTTGAAGACCCGGGGTCAAACATAGGTTACTTTAAAACGCAGGCGGAGCTGCGGGAAACAGCTAGTATGTATAATAAACACAGTGAGCGAACCCCAACACTGATCACGACTTCGACAGTGACCGATTGGGAGCCACGAAATGAAGGATCGAATGAAATCTCTATTTTGTTACTACTTCGATTTTGGGGTAGAATAACGCTCGTATTTACCCGACTGCGCCAGAAGGAGGGTTATGTTTTTCGAGAGTATATATGTAGGTATGTTTGTATGTATAATTGTTTGGCACGCCCTGCATCCTGAACGGCTCTGTGGATTTTAGCTTAAGAGGTGTCGTTAGATTCGTATTTACTGTGAGACTGGGTACAAAAAATTAAAAAATATTGGCGGATTTTTTTTTTGTATTTTTCGTTTCCAAATAACACAGAAAGTGTCGGGTGTTTTAGTGTTTAAAATTAACGTTATCTTGTTTAGTCACAAATTTTCACATTTTCTTTTTTATACAAGCTGGTTTCCATTTACATTGACTTACGCCACGTGTCATGAAATTTACTAACTATAGAGGTAAGTTTTTTAGAACTATTTCTATTAATAATTCTGTGCTATTATTTAGAATCTCAATCCCATCGAAAACAAAACAAGCTATGATTGTCTACCTTCTTCTTAGCGAGTCCACTCTGATTTGAGAAGACCTATATCCTGCTACTAACAAGGTATTGTCAGTAGCTTCCTAAAAGTCTTTGAGAGTGCATGTTGCTGGGCACTCAGGGCAAGACAAAAGATGTGCCATAGTCTGGGGAAAGGCACCACAGCGGCAGGAATCCTCCAAACTGTCGCTCGCTAGCCGAGCGCAGTACGAGTATCTGTTACGATTTTGTGCGTCAAGCGCCAGTGAAACGCGACTGGTAATGGATTCGGAACGGTCGCCATTAGTTTCATTTTCTACCCCGACCCGAGCTCGAAAGAAAGAAAGAAATAAAGTAAGATGAAAGGAAAGAAAGAACGAAATGAAGAAAGAAAGAAAGAAGAGAAAAAAGGATGAAAGAAATGGATTTACAGAAAAAGTGTTATGGAGGTCAGATGGCAGACGCTCAATTGTAATACCCAGCACTGGCAAATTAAGGACACGATTAACAGTGCTGTAGCGTAAGCTGAGGAAGCAACTGGGAAGCACGTTTGGCCGAAGAATATTTTCTTGGCTCAGAAGTCAGATATGCACTTGAGTTTTATGGTGCCATAAACTCATAAAAAAGTTATGCTCTAATCCTATTTTATTTTCATGGTATTTCTAAGATTTATCCTTATCTTAAATCAGTTTTACGAACTTCGTGAAGGGCTGGTTTAGATAAAAATAAACTAGCTGTGGCCCGTGACTCCACCTGCGTGTCTCCTTTATATTACGCAGAAAGCTCAGTTTATTTATTTTAATTTAATCGACAGGTTTTGCTAAGAGTAAATCACTTCGGTAAAGCGGAATTGAAAAAGCATGATTTGTCGAAAAAAACTAGCTAACAACTGAAAAACTTACTTATTTTGTACGTGCTTTCCGAAGTACGGAATCATCATTACTATCAGACAATCATGTGATTCAAGCCTGCAATGTCCTGAGCAAACTGAAAACAACTAAAATATGTTTCCCGTGGGAATCGAACCTGCGATCTCTGGTGCAAATTTAACCACCGGACCAGGCAGTTCACACAGGTATAGTTACAAATAATAAAACTGTGAATCAAGTTTGAATTGGTAGAACTCTGCCGGTGGTACAAATGCCTAAAGGGATTTTTAGTAGAGTAAGAGATTGAGAGTAGGAAAAAAAAATCACTGGAAGTCGATTGAAAATGCTTGATAATTTCCTGTAATTTTGGATTTCAGGGAAAATAAAACAAAGTCATAGTATACGGAAATCGTGTTTATTTTATATCAAGTCATGTGATAACAGTTTCAAAATTTATTTGGCGCGTTGCTGGTCATTTTTGCTAAAAAAAAGGGTTAAATTCTGTTATTTTTTTATAAAACAACACGAAACTTTGGCACAGAATAAGTTTCATATATTTCTTTTATTACATCAAGCCCGGCCACTTAGTGATATTAACTATTACGCGTGTGGTATGGACCACACAAGGGTCCGTTTATTATTGCCGCTAACAGACGCTAGCGACTGCGTAACCAATTTAGTATGGTACCTTTACAACACCTCAGGCGGATAGTAAAGGCAAGAAAATCCATATTAAATCTTAACCCGGTCGCTTACGTCTGCGTTAATAAAATCTCGTGGTTGTGGTGCTGCTAATTGTCGTCAAAAATAGCTGATGACTATAAATATATTCAAAATTACCTACTTGACTGAACTAAACATAGAATAAGCAAGGCTTCGAACACCCTAAAGTTTGGACTAAGTTTGTCTTCGCAAACAAGAACGGGAAGCTAACTTAAACAAGCCCTGCTTGCACAGTTATCTGCAAGCCAAACATGCCAAGGAATAGACTAACATACAGTCTGTTTCATATCATGTGTCAATTTCTAGCGAAATTGTACTATTGTATTTTAGGTTACAATAATTCTTCGATATTTTTGTGGAACTCTGTATTTTTAAATGAATTTCTTTACACTGCCATGAAAGGCCATTTTCGGTCACATCATGTGATCACCGACGCATTATCTGAAAAAGTCATAATCATGGGCAAAATTTAAGGAAAACGTTCCAAAGGAAGCGACATGGGTCAACAGCGTAAGAAGAGCAACTGAAGGCAGCTTATATAAATAATAAGGTAAATACGAGTAGGTATTGCCGATCGCGAGTAAGGGATCGATGAAGATATGAAGAATGTCAAATAAGACGACTAAAACAGTATAATAATATGGTATCGTTCACTGCTTTGTCGACCGTGCAGGAGATTGGGCTATTGAGACACATCAGAAAACAAACGTCGTTCGTCGCTTCAGCCTCAGTCATTCCACTACTGGAATTAGTTTTCCCCCAAATTGAGGGGTCGTTGTCATACTCGTCATGCTTGGCAGGCTGCTTGGTGACCGCAGATTTACTCGGCTTGTCGTACCTCTGTCCTACAGTACTAAGTTCACCAGGCTTCAGAGAGAAACTTATTTTACCGGAGTTACTTTCAAACTAATGACATATCATGTATATCATCTTATTTTTAGTCTATGATAGAGCAGCAATGCGCCAAGCAAAATTTTTTTGACACAAGCGCATATAGGAAATCGAATCTGAAGCTCGATTGTAATAACTTTTTAAATTAACTTACAGTAAAAAGTATAATACTTAAAATAATTATCCGTTTCCGGTTTTATCTGATATTTTTAATACATTTTAATATAAAACCCTTTGTAGTAAATGAATTAGATTAGAATTAAATTTATTAATCGTAATTAAATTAAAAATGATTCATTAAAATATTCAATGCTTACTGAAAAAATAAATACATTTCAATACACATTACTTTGAATGAGAAATACCAACAAAAAAGATTAATAACCAGCATTGCATTTTGACATTTAATGTATTTCTGGTTACATTCGACGTGAAATTTAATTAAGAAATTGTAAATGAAAATACCTGATGAAACGCAAAACTAATAATTAAACATAAAATTACGAGGTAAAAATAATTTACATTTCTTTAACAATGAAAAAAAAAACACGCGCTTGTGTTTTTACAATTCACAATTACAATTCAATACGGTTCAAAAGGAATCACAAAATAATAGGCAGATCGAAACATTTAGTTACACTAGACAATATAGATTCAAAAATGTTCAGTCGTAATTTATAAGAAATAGGTTTTTTTTTTCATAATATCATATATTTTTTATAGTTATATTTAAATATCAATAAATTTCACAGCTCAATCCCGCGATCGAATGCATAGAGTTATTGTACAAGTTGAACAATTTAATTATCTCACTTATTGCTATTGTCAATCCGAGATTATTAAATGTTTAGTAAATTAAAAAAAAACTATTCTGTGAATGATTACATTGCACATGTGATGATGAGACCGTAAATGCAAATTATTGTTAGTCTTAAAAGTTAAGTACTTATTTGTAGAGTTTAGACTACACTTGTATCACTGGTACGGAACTACGGAATAGATTGTAATTTCAATATCTTGATTCCCCAGTAAATGATATATACTTATTGTATTGTTCAATATTTAACACAAATAAATTATTTTGATTATTTTCAGTAAAATTAAATAGACTTTGGAAAGATTACATGATGAAGTACGTAATAGCAAATATAATAAAACAACTAGACAAGTCAGGAATTTGAAATATCGCAATATACGCAAAATGCATTGCGACAATAACCAAATTTTGATAATTTGGGTTATTGTAGTATTAATTTATGTTCATCTACACTAGTACAATAAGTCTATGGTCGAGTGATCTCGTACTTGTGGAGGGTATTATTGTCGTAAAGACAAACTTAGTGATTAAATATAGAAAAAGAAATTAAATTTATGATAATAGAAGATATTGGAATAGGCAGTTTAACTACTATTTATTAAGGCCTACTTAACAACAACAAAAAAAATATATATAATCGAGGAACCCACAAAAAGTATAAAAAATCATTAATTCAGAACCTGTTTATATTAAATTTAAAGTAGCCGTTGAACAATTTTAGTTAAAGTCAATCTATTTATTTTAATATGAGCTAATGAAAACATTATTATTGTAAGGTCTTTAAAATAAAGTCACATGGCTTATTGATCCTGACTTTCTTGGGACTTTTATGATTCCAGGAAAAAAAATCTTGAAAGCGCTCTTTATAAAAATTGTATTTATTGCTAACGGCTGTATTTCTGGGAATGTCCTTTTGGTTGCCATTTCTTATTTATTCTACACAATATTTATAGACGTAAATCATTTTTGTATGTGTGGAACAAACAATCATTTCTAGGAGATAATCTGCCTGTTCCAATCTTTAAAACTGAGTATAATAAATTACCCATTTTAGCTTAATGATCGAAAGTAGATCGATCGTATATAAGATTTCAACGAGAATTCGCTCAGTGATGGCGCTAGCATTCTCTTTAAGGTCGCAGTTATTTAGATTTTTTAAAATATAAAACCTTACCAAGACGAGTAACGTCATAAAAGTACAATATTTTATAATTAGTCGAATTCCGAAGTTAGCGGGTGTCCGGAAATATGCGGTAGTATTCAACCCAACAAATCTCTTTGAAACGCTAAGCCTAAATGATAATTGAATAATATAATGATTGCAAACATAATTAATATTAAATAAAGCTTAAACTATATTTCTGTCAATAGATTGTTTCAAAATATCGTCGCGATAATGCAAATTTAATAATCGAGTTTCTAACGCTCGGCAGTGATGTAGGTAGATAATTAAAAAAAATATGAAGAGAAATGTATGATATTACTGTTACTATTACAGTGTGTAACCTTTTTTTTTAATTATTAATAAAAAAAACTTTCTTTTTATTTTTGTATTATCTGACAGTCGACTTTAGCATTAGTAGTAGGCCCTTTTATGATCAAAGATTGTGAAAATTTATTACAAAAGTAATGTTTTTATTTGTAGGCGACTTATATTACACATTTCTCTTCAAAATAAAACTACTCAAAATAATATCTAATAAAGTTTCCATTTTGCCTGAATTGAGCTAACGATTTATTTAATTTTTGGCACATTTTGTATTTATTCCTCTCATATTTTCATACCGATTTAAATTTGATTTACATCTGCTACATAATTATTACATTTTTATAATTTGTTTTAAAAGACAATCCACATGCTGTTCAATATTTACAACTTTTTTCAATAATGCGAACTATATGTTTTCTAATCTTTTAATAGACTATTATTCGATTTACTATGAAATCTTTTCAAATCTATAAATTAAGAAGGTATGGTAAGGAAAATTAATAACAACTTATATTCTCTTTTCGAGAATGAAACTTGGAGGCGGTTACAAATAAACGAAACTGTTTATTTGTTTAAGATTCGATTCTCGGAAAATGTTCAGTGGATTGTCTTTGAATATCCAAAAGAAAACCAAACGCTTCTTTTTTGAAAATTGAAAAGTATAAAGGTTTTAACATCTTAAAAATTTATTTTCTACCTACATTCCTAACTCGTATTTATCCTTTCCATTTAAAATCACATTTATTTTTTAACATGTAAATCAAAGTACTAAATTTTCAGAAGAATTCCAGAAATTTGCTTTATTTTTCGCTTGATCAATATTTAAAGAAGCGTAAAGATATTTCTAGAAATACTTGAAATAGTTAGCGTTATTGATGTTTCATTAGTTGCTTTCAAAATCAATTTTAAATCATCTAGCTAAGTCGAAATTAGAGTAGCCAAGAAAATATGGTTAGATAGCGTAAGACAGTTGATATGTGACCCCAAGATGGCCAAGTGAGGGTAGACAGGAAACATTTATCAACTACAACACTGATACATACTAACGGCTATAATGATATAGATATTTTAGTTACCACAGAAATTCATTGAAATAGACTACACCATCAGGTTTATAAGAAATAAAAAAATAACCATTTTGTAACCTTGCAATAATTTACTGGTTACATTTTTCTTTTGACATTGAAAAAAGTTTCGATAAGCAATACATTGAAAAAATAAATGGTTAGTGTAAAGGATATTAACAATTTTACTTATTTTTAATCCCAAACATTTATTTTATTAGGTTTTTTATTTTAATTTTAATCGGTCACTATAAAAAAAACATTTGTATAGTCTATTTAAATAAATAATCTGTGGGGCAAACTGTCGCAATTCAAAGAACAAGGAAATCCTCTTACTTTTACGGAGACCTTGAATTTTATCTCGTACACAAAAAGTGAAATATCTCACAAGAGGTTTACTCAATTCATTTTGTATACGATGAAAATAAAATTACCAAATAAGAAAGAAGCACTTTATTGCACTATAGAGAAATATTTTTATTGTAAGGAATATTATTTGGATCAAGAGGACCAATAAGTGGGTTTATCGCTTTAACAATAATTCTCAGGTCGGATAACTTAAGAAAAGCAGAAATACTAAATTTTTCTTTCTAAATACGATAAAATAAAACTTTGAAACTGAAAAAACCACCTTAAAATAACTAAACCTTCTGTATTTATTAGAAATATTTTCACTTCTTATTTGCTATTTTATTTTTTGTGCTACCATAAGAGCACATGTAATCAATATGCAATCGAGACTGCTTTGTTGTTTCTTAGATAGAAAGTGAAAAATTTGTAACCGTGAAGTAATCCACTCTTGTTACTTACCCTGGAATATTATATTATTATACATAAAAATAACAGTTGTCTTTTACTTTGATTTGCGACAGTAACTATTTTATGTCGCTGACGATCAGTTCGGGAAAGCTAAGTTATGTACCTAATACTGAAAATACATTAACATCTATAACATTTTCGATACAACAATTTTTGTAAGACATAAGTTCAGCCTACGTGCAGAATATTAAACATATTTTGAAATTTTGTGGTTAATTTATAATCACTGCCAATTGAAGTGCTAAAACCGGTCAATGACCCAATTATCTATTCATATCATTTATGACATTGTTTTGTTCAAAGCGTTGAAAAAGGAACGTCATTTGTTCCTTTCTCAATGGTTCAAAGTGATGATTACATAACTTGCTATGAATTAATCCATCCCTCTTTTTACGTCATGAGTAATTTCGGGGCAATGTTCAGTATTTGTATGTAATTGGGCTATTATATATATTCTACGTACTGAATCGTCGCGACTTTTTTTTGGGTAAGCATGGTTAACACATAATCATTTAAACACATCAAATTGAATATTACTTTCCTAGATGCTGCCGGATTTCGGTGTTGAAGGCCACATCTAGACAGACCTATGGGCAAAATATTTTATTATTATAGTCGTTCCAAAATGACACAAAGAAATTAACTAGAATTACGCAAATAATCTCATACTTAATATTTTTATAGTTCAGAATCATTGCTTACTCCTATTTTTGTGACCCAATATTCTTTTCGCATACGCGGCACAAGTGGTCAACTAACTGACTCTATATTTTTTTTAAATTTATGGTGCATACATTTACAGCCAGATTTTTATGTTATTAGTATTATTTTTGATAAAATACAAAATAAAGCTGTAACGGTGTAATTCGTTAAAGTATCAGAATAAAAATGTCACAATTTTTCATAAAAAATATCTAATACCCAGTCAAAAAGGTACAAGAATATTTTGTTTCCACCTATACTGAGGATCTAATACGAGTATCAGCGGATTATTCTGGGAACCAAAAGCATTCAGCGTAATGAACTATACTAAAAAGAATAAAGAAGAAGAAGATTTACCTAATACACGCATCAGTTTACACGATATCAGCGTCGAATGCGTTACTGGTACAGTTGCCATTTTCAGTCATAAAGCCAGGGTGCTCTTCCGGCTCCACTCCATTGGTGCGCATCTCGTCACGGACCTAATGAAGTAAAATGAGGTCAATACAAATCACTTAAAGGTTCATTCCTGTTCGACAGACTCAAATCCCGCCTGGGTAGCATGTAATATTTTTCAAAAGTTTTTTTTTTTGGGTATTTTGGATAATAAGTTATGTGGCCATTACCAAAACTTGGTTTAAATATACAACTATTTTATTTTCTCAGGCTTAAAGACCGTTCTTTACTCTTCCGATCAACTGGTATAACCCAAATATGACGGCTTTTAACCAAGTGCCATAAAATTGTCGATTTCATTTGTAAACCAAGTTCAAGACCGTTATATTTTGGTCTTAAGAATACTAGTTTCCGTTATAGATTTGTAAAATGTGTATGTAATATATTTAATACACCTTAACAAGAAAGGAACGTTTTACTTGTGGTATCGATCCTCTTTGCACCTTAAAATGTGGCTTGGAGGCCTTGATTCTTTCTTACCTTCTCCACCTGCCTCATGACTCTTAGCATGTTGAGGCCTGCCAGGTTCTTCAACTCCTGAACGCTCCACTGACCGCTTCGGAGGAGCTCGGCAAACAGCTCAGGGTACTTGGAAACGTCTTCGAGACCACGTGGTACTCTGGGTAAGTCCATAGTTAGAAGTTAGAGAAAGCGGCTATACGACCTTGAAGACTTAAAGTGATGTTAATGGTCATGATTAGGCATTGGAAAAAAATTACAGAAATGTCATTACGCAGCAGTCATTATCGTAATTTTAGAGAAGTTCTTCCATGTCATTAGCTAGATTTTTTTTTTGGAATACAGCTATAAAACTACACAGACAACTAGAAAACACCAAAAACTTAAGAACTCTTGAACTGGTCTTCCAACAATTAAACAATTTAGGATGATTACTGGATTATGCTTGTTTGTGAAAACGTGATAATGACATACTCGCAGAAAAACTGGCTATGGTTATCGCATCTTTATCGGGTCGCATGTTTGACTGCCAATGATTTTTTTCTTTAACCATTTACGTAACACTACTGGACAAAATTCTCCCCCATCTACCTCCAAGTATCTCTATCCAGAGCTAACTCCAACCACCAACTGGAAATCCCTTAGGTAATCTCTCCAACGCTTTCTGCCTCAACTTTAATATAAAATGTATAAAAAAATCGAGCAGCAAACTGTATTCAATTACGACTCAATTACGATGCATTTTCGATATGCTCTATATTGGTTTTCTGATTACACAATTTTGAAACTCAATTTAATTGCAATTGAAACGTAATTGACTGGTAATAGTAGAATAAATGTAAATAAAATAAATAACAGAGTACCGATTATTGAAAGAATTGATGATTTTGATGATTTTTTGATTAGCAAAACTTTCCAGTTGCAGTTCAATGTCATGCCAATGGAATGCGATTGGTCTTAAAATTTGTAACAGAATACCAAACGTCTAAAGTTCTCATAGCGATCCAATTACGATTTAATTGTGCACTATGTAAAATAAGAGAATTGAGGCCAAACCAAGCCGTTAAGTCTCTCTGTCTCGGGAAAACAACTAGAAAATTAAAATGAAGAAGACAACAACATACTTGTTAACTCCATCGAAGTCCCCTCCGATGCCCACGTAGTCAGCACCGATCATTCTTTTAATATAGTGGAAATGTTCTGTGGGAAAAGAATGCGAAAAATACAAACATTAACATTTAACTATTTCAATACGATTTTTTAGTTTAAAAATTTAATTTAATGTATAACAATTGCTTTGCTTACTTAACAGCCTGACTACGGCAAATTTCGCCGCGATGCCACCGGCGAGTGAAAGAAATACATAAAATGTATTTGTTTCAGAGCACTAATCGTTACTACTTCTCATTTAGCCGCGCCAGTCACCTATTCCCGTGGCTTTTTAGTGCATTTGTTATGTATTTCTTTTACTAGCCGGTGGCTTCGCGGCGAAATTCGCCGTGACGAATTCTTCGCGGCCAGGCTGTTAGCGGTTGGAAGCGATCTGCGTCCAGCGTTTGCCTGCGACCTTCATGTCATCTGACTATCTGGCCGGTGGATGTCCAACGCTGCATTTGCCTGTTCGGAGTCGCCATTCGGGAACCTTTCTGCCCCGTATATGCGATATATATATCGATTCTCGATAAAATTATATATTTCATATATTCCTATCTATCAAAATGAGAATTCCTAACAATTAGGACTTGCTTTCAATAAGAGTGAACGGTAAAACAAAAGAGCATTATAAATACGATTTTTTAAATTAAACTCCAAGCAAAAAACAAATATCGACACTTTCCAAAATATACTCGGGGATTAAAGTATCAATATTCTGAGCCTTGATATATGCTCTTGAGAAAAAAATTCTAAGATAAACACCCAGCCCTTGTGCCATAACTTATAATTAAATTACCACCCCTGCACAATTTTCATATAACACAGCCACCCTGAAATCTTGGGTAAATATTCTGTGTAGGCTCGAGCAGTGACTCTCAAACGTTTTTTTAATATGAATTTCATATAATTGAATACTATTAACTGCCTCCGTGGCCCAGTGGTTAAGGCGTTTGTCCTAGACGCGGAATTCGTGGGTTCGATTCCCACGGGCATTCTTTGTTTAGTAGCCTAATTTATATTTATTAACAGTATTAATGTGTCAGAAGCTGAAAGGCGGTTAGAAAAGACTCTAACACCAGGCTGTGCAAGATCGTTTGACTTTGTAATCCGCTCGAAATTAACCTATTAATGACGTCATATTCTCTATATAATGTTACCAAAATATGTATGTATCTACCATTAGATAACAAGCACTAGGGACTGCGTTTATAAAATCTTATGGTAGAGATATAGTAATGTAATATCAATTTAAAAGTATTTCAAACATGATTTTTATTTTTCCATCTATCTGTAGTGTTTCACTATCCAAAGCTTCACTGTCCTTAGCTACAAGTACATCATATTTTATTCTTTACCTTACATATCACGCTAATTTCCACTTTGAGAACTACTTCTCTAAATGTTAGGGGCAATGAAATAAAATTGGCGAGCTGTGTCATATTGCCGTTGTGAGAAATTCACAAGACACAGAATTCACAATTTACTAAGTTTGTCTGTAAAACCGTCTTTCAGGAAAAAACCCCAAAGCCCGTTTGATTTACAAGACATGACATTGTCCAACCGACTTCCAAAATCTAAAAAGGAGCTTGTTCTCAATTTGAGCTTTTTTTTATACGATCATATTGGTCGTGCGGCCATCGTTGCCTATTTTACGCTAGTGATATCTTGATGGAGACACTACCACTAGGTACACTGTCAACTTATGTTGTGCCATAATATGCGTTCATGGTCGCATCGTAGGTAGACCAAGTTAACATTTGTCTGTGACGTCATAAGAATACAATTTTATTGAAAACTATCCCGGTTAACGAAGTAGCTTACAGGATGTCTTGTACTCGTCTGTCGAGTTTAGTTATTTTCAGTTTCAGGCCATTGCAGGTTCGAATATCCTGATTCTCTAAGGGTTATAACAGGGTTGACTGACCCTGAAGGCCAATCAATATGAATGATAGCTCTTTCACTTTAGTTTTGTTGAAAGTTACCTAGCAGGCAACCTTTGCACAAAAGCCTATCTGCGGTGAAGACGACATCTTTTTTGTATTTTCTATGAAATAAAAATTACAAATTAGTTCGAAAAAGCCTGAACAGAAGTGGAAGGTAGGTAACTACTAAATGCAAGTTAGAATTCTGGACGAACACCAAACTTTCAAGCATCATTAATAGTTCCAGTAACTTTGACAGTATTTCCAACAATCGGAGATCAGTATCAAACTTTCGTAATAGTACGAGAATTCGCCATAAACTTTAGTAATAAAATTAATAACGGTTTGGAAAAAATAAATCTACTTTTTATAAAAATAAATAAATATATAATGGACAAATCACACAGGTTAAGTTAGCCCCAAAGTACGTTCGAGACTTGTATTTGGGGTATTAACCATGGAGTAATTACAAAGAGGAGATGCCGTTTGAAATGGCGCAGTGACGTGATCATTGGCGCCTCGCCGACACTGCAGTGGGCGGAGCTTGTCATTGCTCGTGCTCTATGATTGGAGCCACGACCGAAACCAAGCACCCCGCACGTCTTACGCCCCGTGTAGCCTCACAAACGCTTTCTTACAAAATGCTTATTACGGCATCTCCTCTTTGTAATTACTCCATGGTCAACTATATTACGAAATAGGTAAGTAATAAATAAAGAATACGGCCAAATTTGGTTTTGATTCTGGTATTTCTGGTACAATAAAAGTAATAATAAACAAAGAAAGGTACCTCATACTGTCAATAGATGTTCATATTGCGGTTACACATGTTTTTGGAATAGATGACAAACCTAAAATTAACCGTTTTATGTTTTTTTTTTGATTGTCATGTAATTTAATTTAAAATTGGTAGGCATTGAATCTGTTTATTAATTTAATCATCGTTGGTGTTTCGGCTTTTGAATACAAATTACATAATTTTCGGGTAGTTATTTGTCAGGAGATGTCAGGAGTATTCGTAATCGACGAGCGTGTATGACGAGAGTGATGAGCGTAGAAGAAGCGAGGCAGTCTGTAAGGATCGTAGCAAATGGAAATCCGTAGTCTTTGCCTAACCCTACGGAAAAAAGGCGTGATACATACCTACCATGTATGTATATCAATTACTTGATACGAGCTTCGGATTGGTCAAATATAAAAAAAAAAATACGATTATTATTTTTTTAAATTCTACTGGGCTCACACTTATATAATGTTCACTCACTTTATAAAAGTTGGCTGGAAGAGATTGCTTATCAATAAGTCCGCCTTTGCTTCATATACATATGTCATTTCAATTTTGTGATTTCCCAGGTGTGGACAATAAATATATATTCTGTTGTATTATTGGACATAATGCCTTACCATTTTCTAGAGCCCTATTTTTGTAATGTATGATATATACTAGTATTTCGAACAAAAATTATTCGATTCGCCGACATTGTGTGAGTGTGTCTCAAAAATAGCATTCCTGATCCCGTTTCAATAATGATTGATCTTGGATTGAAAAATATATCATTTAAATGCACAAAATGGTAATCCGATTGCTCCAAGAATTAAATGCCGGTTGGAAACTTATCCGCTTCGAATCGGACGGTCGAGTTAAATGGATCGTAAATACGGAATCTTGCGGATGACACCGAAACTTTTGGTCGGCGACAGATGGTGCCACTAAAAGGTTTTGGTAGAAGTAATTAGCTTTGTCCTCGTTGATTGCAAAGGTAATTTCGGATCACTGTTCTGTTTAATTTCTATTTTTTTGTTCTCGGTGTAGAGTTCGCGAGTGAGGCATGATTGGCGAGCGTGGTATGGGGCCAATAGCGCAAACTTCCGTATTTAAGAATGCAAGCAATTCTACTGAATCGGAGGATTTTCGTTCCATTTAAACCATTTTCAGTGGACTCACAGATTTTACACACCAGCACAAAAATAGAACTCACTTTTGTGATTTGGTTTTCGTAATTTGTATTTATCGCGATTAGTGCCCTGCACTTAGTATGGTCGCTCTTTGTGTCATTTCTGTCTTGCGCTCTTTTTTGCCTTCTCAAATAGGCATTACATGAGAGATGCCTTAAGGCAACCTGATAAACTTTTGCTGTCAAACATAGGCTACTTTTTGACGCAGGCGGAGCTGCGGGAAAAAGCTAGTCGTCTATATTGCACTGGTTGGTCTTGTAAAAAGGAATAACATTTTTTTTTATTATGACATTAACGCATAAGGCATTCTGGTTATATTTAGTAAAATGTACAGTTCTCTGTGTACCGAACAAATTTAGATTTTTTTTAATAGTTACGGTACAAACATGCAGAATAAAGAACAAAGAAATGTTCTAAGACTGCATACTCGTATATAAGAGAGTAGCACTCACCAAATTATTTTGTGTGCAGTAGTGGGTGGGTGCCGGCCAGCAATAGTTCGCATGAACGAACTGGTGGCGGAAGCACGCAAAATAATTTGGTAAGTGCTTGTAACTTTAACTACCGCAAAGTAAAGCCTGAATTAATTAAATATCTAAGAGTCGATAAAATTATGATAACACCACCAGAATTCATGTATCCGCCGTGGAATACTGGAAACTTCTCTTGTTGAGAGTACAATAGCCACAATTTCAGATTTCATACAAAATTCAAGGCATTTCCAAGTATTGAAGGCGGCGAGAGTCAGGGTTGGTAGATTGGATTATTGTGTTTCGGAAATCTTTTAAGAAATCCAGTCCCTACCTAACATTATTTACCTAACATTTCTAATATTTATCCATATTTTATAAAAAAAACTCATTTTAATTCAATGAGTTTTTATAAAAAACGGGTTAAAAAATAACAGACAGACAATTAAAACAAAATTCCTAAAATACTGGTTGCATGTTCTTTTAAATATGGTTTTCTATCCGATTTGCAAAAAATTAAAAATCTAAATTTTTTTGTGGCCACGTATATTGTATTATTTAATTAGGCAATAAAAAAAAAAATATACTAAAATTTTTTCTTATGTTTTCGCGATTGTTATTCATTAAATTAAACTATTTTAATACGGTTTTATCGCGTTTATTACTTATTTATTTACACCTGACGTTTCAAACACTTTACAGCGTTCATGGTCGCAGGCAGACTAAGTTAACATTTGTCTTTGATGTCATAAGATTACAAAACTACCGCCTGAAATTTTTATTGGGAACTATTCCGATTCACGCAGTATTGGCTCACAGTATCTAAGGGTCTTGCAGTCTGCTTCCGAGTTTGCGATTTTATTAAGTTAATGACTGGGTCCCAAGCTGGTGGTACCTGCCATCCATCCTCTCTATTGAAATTAGGATGTTTTTTAATTTCAATAGCTTCACGTAACATCCTTGGAATGAATCTGTTTTCCTTTGCAAGGACTTGAGGATTATCAAAACGCATATAGTGGTTGGGTTTGTCTAGAGCATGTTCACAGACTGCAGACTTGGTTGAGCGTCTATTTTTCATGTCAGCAATATGTTCTTTTATACGAGTATTAATGCTTCTTTTGTTTGCCCAATGTATGATAAACCACAGTCACAGTCAATTTTATAAACTCCAGCATCTTGCAATGGGATATTGGATTTTACAGGTCTTAAAAATTGGTTTATTTTCTTATGCGGCTTGTAATAGGTCTTGATTGAAGCTCGCCTAAGTATGTTACCAATCTTGTCCGTGACTCCCTTTATGTATGGTAAGATGGCAGGAAAACGATCAACTGTGTGTGGCTTGGGTCGACTTCTGTGACATATGTGTGGGAGGCTGAGATTGTTGCTTCTTAAGACAGACTTGACTCGTTGAAGCTCCTCCTTAAGATGGTGGGTGTCACAGATGCCGTGTGCTCTCTGTAACAAAGATTTGCCTACGGTAGCTAACTGACATGGATGACGGTGAGATTTACCGTTGAGATATTTGTCTGTGTGGGTGGGCTTTCTGTACACAGTGTGACTGATACTATTGTCAAGATTTCTAGTTATTAAAACATCAAGAAAGGCTAATGAATTATTGATCTCAGGTTCCATAGTGAATTTAATTTTACTATTAATGGAATTTAAATGATCTAACAAAACAGAGACTTGAGTTTTGGGGAGTACAACAAAAGTATCATCTACGTACCGTTTGAACATCTTCGGCATAGCCAGGGTGCTTGAAAGAGCCTTCTCCTCAAGGTCTTCCATGAAAATGTCGGCAACAATGGGAGAGACTGGAGACCCCATAGCTACACCGTCAATTTGCATGTAGAATTTGTTTTCCCAGAAGAGATAGCCTGATGTTAAACAATGCTCAAGTAACTCTGCATACTCTTGAGGTAGATGGTGGTCCTCAAGTGTTTGAAACGTCAGGTGTAAATAAATAAGTAATAAACGCGATAAAACCGTATTAAAATAGTTTAATTTAATAAATATACTAAAAATTACGATCAAGTCAAAATTAATTAAAAATATTGTTCAATTCATTTATTTAGGACTAGCTGTTTTCCCTTAGCTCCGCCTGCGTATAATACCAAATTTCATCAAAATCCGTTCAGCAGTTTAGCCGTGAAAGCGTAACAGACAGACAGACTTTGGCATTTATAATATTAGTATGGACTAGCTTTTTCCCGCAGCACCGCCTGCGTATAAAAGTAGCCTATGTTTAACCCCGGGTCTTCAACTATATTCATACCGAATTTCATCAAAATCCGTTCAGAGGTTATATATATATATAACTAAAATTTTAATTAAACTCGAATTCATTGAATTAATCCATTAATGTACATATTTGATTCCACTATTTTAATAATAGTTCTAATTTAGGAAAAAAGGAGAGAGGGAACCGTGGAACAAGAGAGAGATGCCTTTACCTAGAACTGGGACAAATAGCGAATAAAAAAATAAAAAATAAGTAGCACATGATATCGTTGAGAAGAATGGAAAGCTTTAGTTCAATGAGACACAAATACTAATAACAGTAGATAAATTGTAAAACTAATCTGCCAACCCTAGTTGTATTCTAGATTGCATATTTTACAGCGCGGCGGTAATATTGAATTACGATGGAATATTATTCACGAAGCTTACAGTCTCTTAGCATTTTATAATGACATTACTTGACTGACGATCTCATGATCGTCACAAACGCTTTTTTCAGTCGAGCCTGTATATATATATATATATATATATATATATATATATATATATATATATATATATATATATTATATATATATAATACACATCGCATCGTAACGCTTATACTGTAATATAAAAGTAGTTACAAGAATGTTGTCCTTAATTTGAGGTTATCATTTGGCCAAATTGTCGGTTTAAAATAAGATTAGGATATTTCTATCAGTGAAGACTTTTAAATTATTTTTTAGAACTATATTGTAGCAACCATGTATAAATAGTCGATAGTTTTGAAAAAGTGAAAAAGAAATATTTACTTTATTCCAGTCTTAAGAAAATAAGTAGGTTATTAAAACAATTAGAAGTAATATTTAATATTATTTTGTTCTAAGAGGCCTATCACCCTGGCCACGGGCGAAGTCGCCACGGCGAATTTTGCCGCGATGCCACCGGCGACTTAAATAAATACATAACAAATGCACTAAAAAGCCACGGGAACTGGTGATAGGCGAGGCGAAATGAGGAGTAGTAACGATAAGTGCACTGAAACAAATGCATTTCTTTTAGTCGCCGGTGGCATCGCGGCGAATTCCTCCCTGGCCAGGCTGTTACAGCCTGTAAGGTGTATGTCCAACAATGAATTGCTTTCGGCTGAAATTATGACAGTGAAAATTTTATCGTACTTAAGAGGAAACTAATGCAAAAAATGCAGTTAAAATATTGCACGATTTGAGTACTTTATAATATAACCACCTTTTTCTTAAAATCTTTGATGCAGTGCTCAAGATAGTATACGTCAAAAAAGCATGTCAACCTCAAAACTACCATCTAAACAAAATGATAAGACTGGTCAAATATTTTTGTCCAATGTACATTTCATCAAAGAAATTGAACGATAAATCATCAAATTTACGTACCTAGGTATTATAATTTTCCAATTTCTTCAATTAAAGGTATCTTGGACAAAGACCTATACTAATCCATATTCATACTAATATTATAAATGCGAAAGTCTGTCTGTCTTTCTGTCTGTCTGTTACGCTTTTACGGCCAAATCGCTGCACGGATTTTGATTAAATTTGGTATGAATATAGTTGCAGACCCGGGGTCAAATATAGGCTACTTTTTGACGCAGGCAGAGCTGAGGGAAAAAGCTAGTTCATACTAATGTTATAAATGAGAAAGTCTGTCTGTCTGTCTGTTACGCTTTCACGGCTAAACTGCTGAACGGATTTTGATGAAATTTGGTATGAATATAGTTAAAGACCCGGGGTCAAATATAGGCTACTTTTTGACGCAGGCGGAGCTGCGGAAAAAAGCTAGTATTTAATAAGTATAATACCACACTGAGATAGTAGTACTAAAACTATAAAGCCAAGATCAGATCTCGACTATCCGAATATCCCTTCAGCTCCCATATTAAATGCTCAGTCTACCATTTGCTTGCATAAGGATTATTACGAAGGCAGCTACACCGGGCTTCATCAAAGGGGAAACCTCTACATTTGAATTCGGTTCCTTGCGACTCGATCGTTCTCTGTAAGTAGGATCATAGTCTATGTGTGCGCCAGTCTATGTAATTAAATGTTAGATAATAAATACTTATTTAGTTACATTACACACATTATTGTACATCATTTTCGTTTCCTATTTTTAGTCTCACTCGTGTCGTCTGTCACAGTCGATTTTCTCCGAATCTACCTGACTGATCAAGTTGCAATTTGGTACAAACATGTGTGTCTGTAACCCGAAGTTAGGCTAATTGTAAAAATTGCTTATTTTTAAATATGGAGACTAGTTTTGGGGGGTAAAGAAGTCAATAATAAAAAAAGTTTTTTGAACTGTACCTTGTGATATATCATATATAAAGGGCTTAGTTAAAGATATTCATTAAATTTTTTAGGTTTCTTTTAGGTCGGTATTTTTGGAGTTATTTAAGAAAGAAAACAAAAAATTTGCGTCCCCTAGCCTATCTCCGCTAGACTAAATAAAATTCAAGAAAATTTCAAAAATTAGACCTTACTTTACAGGAAAAATACGTAATCACAATCAAGTCCTATGAATCGATTATTTTATTTCTTTTGACGTGTATTTGAAACTAGCGTTTCCCGCAGCTCTGCCTGCGACAAAAAGCAGCCCATGTTTGACCCCGAGTCTCCGACTATATTCACATCAAATTTCATCTAAATCCTTTCAGCAGTTTGGCCGTGACAGCGTAACAGACAGACAGACGTTCGCATTTATGATATTAAGTATGGATATCTCACTATAGTACGATTTCACATACTAAATAAAAATACAATGGACGTGCAACGGACGATTCGAAAACGCTCAATAGTTATTGAACAGAAATGATGACTTCACGCCTAGAGAGAACTTAGCACTAAATGTCGACCAATCCAATACTTGTCGCGCCTCGCCATCGCTAGACACGCTCATTCGCTACGGATACGCGCATTGCACTCGGCTATCGGGCTCCTCAATCTAATTGTCTTATTTTATAATAAATATGATTCTTTGTATAAAACAACGAAGTAAACAGCATTAGATTCATAGATTTCCTACATACTAAATAGCATCTAGTTAAAGGGATGGGAAAATATTGAGTTCAATCACACAATTTGTCCTTTATCCCTATGCAATAAAATCCAATGTGGCGTGTCCAAGCGTCGATCTAATAACTATGGTAATGACTAAAGGACTATTTCAGACTTGATAGGAAGGTATATATAGTAACTAGCTGTTTCCTGCAGCTCCGCCTGCGTCAAAAAGTAGCCTATGTTTGACCCCGGGTCTTCAACTATATTCATACCAAATTTCATTAAAATCCGTTCAGCGGTTTGGTCGTGAAAGCGTAACAGACAGACAGACAGAAAGACAGACAAACTTTCGCATTTATAATATTAGTATGGATATGCAATATGAAGCATCAGGGTTGGTTAAAATCATTTGACTTTGGTTGCGCATTCTCAAAAATAGCAGCCGCGGCCGTGATTTGGTTTTGGTATTACGTTAATAAGATTTGCAATATGTGCGATTGCCCTCCAGGATAATGTTTTTTTAGCGTAGCCCTCTGGCAAATTTTTAGCTAAACTTTTTTTACATACATACATAACATCACGCCTTTTTCTCGTAGGGGTATCCTTACAGACTTCCCTCGCTTCTTCTACGCTCATCACTCTCGTCATACACTCTCGTCGATTGCGGGTACTCCTGACATCTCCCTTCTAAACTAATATATTAAAGAGGAAAGATTTGTATTTTTGTGTGTATGTTTGTAATGAATAAACTCAAAAACTACTGTGCCGATTTCAAAAATTCTTTCACCATTGGAAATCTACATTCATCCTGAGTAACATAGGCTATATATATACCGCAGGTGGAGCTGCGGGAAACAGCTAGTTTTTAATATGTCTGCGATTTGGTCGCAGTATGTTCTCCGAGGCCGGCCCTTATATAAACTAAACTAAAACTAAATAAAATTAAATAAATTAAAAAAAGTTTAATTAATTACTTTTTTTATTTATTAAATTATTTACACTAACTTCTGTTAACAAAATCTCAGAATAATTAAAAGCTTATGTGAAGAATGCATGCTCCATTACAGTATCAAACAAGAAATATTGCACATCGGTTTTTCGTCATTGTCGAGCGAAAAAAAAATCAACGGCAAGGCGGGACCCGTATTGGATTGGTCGCCAATATTGCCATTTAGTGATTCGAGCTTTTCCATACTTATGCCACGTTAAGCCGTTGGTTCTGATTTTTATCAATAGATAACCAATATCAATGATCAATAGATGCCATGATTGCAGATGAACAACATTTTCTACCGGTCACTGTAACATCAGATGGTCCGAAACCTAGTTAAGGTCGCAGGAAGACGCTAAATTCAGGCGGCTTCACATCGGCCAGATTGGATCTAAATGTCTCGATGGGGCAGAAAGATTCTCGAATGGCGACCACAAGGCGAGCGCAACGTTGGACATCTACCGACCAAGATGGTCAGATGAACTGTAAAAGGTCGCAGGCAAACGTTGGATGCAGGCCCCTTCCAACCGGTCATTTCAAAATCATTAGGAGAGCTGGTTTACGTTCAGCAGTGGACTGACTGCGGCTGTAATATGATGATTGGATCTAAAAAAGAGGCCTATGTCCATCTGTGGGCGTATTATTGCTAAGATGATGAGAATGATGAGAATGATGATGCACTTACCCGCGACATCGGAGATGGTAGCATTTGAATTGCTTTTCACGAAGTCGGGATAGAAGTTGACCATGATGATACCGCCTTTTTCTTTCTGTTGGAATAGAATAGAATATTGTTTAATAAGGCGCTGTATCCCTCAACCTTTGGTATTTGATATCGCGATATTTGATATACCATCAAAAACATAAATGTGAAATGAGAGCCAAGTTCAATATTATGATATATGCCTTGGTTGTTGACTTCAACGACAAAAGAAGTGAGATATAAATGGGCGCCAAGTTCAATGGTCAGTCCTGAAATTTATTTATAATAACATAAAATATCTTTTATTCTTATAACTTAGGATAATATATATTGTAGCCTAAGGTAGCCTGACTTCGCTAGTTCTCATATACTGCACTCAGCAATTTCCAGCAGCTTTTGGCAACAAGCAAGAAAATCACATAAATCGAACATTGTATCACTTCTCAACACTCACGCTTATTCGTGAACACTTTGCATATTAATCCAAAATTATTATGCGCAAACACTAAAAAAAACACAAATTTTAGAAAATAAAATACAGCGCCGATACTGCTCTTCACAGCTTCCCGCCAAAAGTACCATTATTATTTTGCACTAGTAGAAGAAACATCATTACATGATTTTTGTAGTAAAGTGCACTAATAACAAAATAAAAAATGGGAAGTAATCATCTAGTAGATATATAGATAATATAATAGGTATATAGCATAATAAAATTAAAACGTGAATTGTCAAATTATCATTTAATAGAAATACACCGTGAAATTTTAGTCGTTTTGGACTTTGGACCCATCGTCCAGTGATTCTATTCATGCAACTGAACAACTTTCCCCATGATACATGGGTCGAAATATGGAGTAAATTTTTGGACCTCCCATACAAAATGTATCATCACGTGACCTAACTTACTATGGGACGTCCAAATGTTTTTCATGTTTCGAACTATGTTCCTAGGGGAAATTTGTTTGGTTGCATGAATGGAGTCACTGGACGATGGGTCCAAAACGACTAAAATTTCACGGTGTATAACTAGGAATCTATTGAAATATTGTTTATAATAAACTAGTGCCTTAAAAGCACTAGTTTATAAATCTAAAAAAAATCTAAATGTTTTCACAATTTGAAGGCGAAAGTAAACGTTTTCACACGCGGATTTTACCATTTTTTCATCAGTATGGATTTTAAAAATTAAGGCGTGATGAGTTGAGGAAATACGAGGCTTTCCACTGGGATTCCGTCGAGAGCCAGCCGAATTCTTTTTTAAGCCTGATAATCAATTTTCTTATTTCGTTGCCAACACATTTTTAACAGTAAACTGTAAAGTATTTAAAACGTTTGGTGTAAAATTATTACGTAAATTGAGATAATTTTTGTTATTTCAATCCAAGATGTCGATATCCACCTTCCCGTTAGCGATTATCTGGTAATAGGTGCAGGAAGACATCTGGTAAAGGCCGTTTTGCACAGACCTACAGATTACTAATTATGGAATGAACAGTACCTACACTAAGGAAACCATAATCTATTATTTATGTCGAGGTAGACCACTGCATATCCTTTTAGAAATAGTAAGAGAAACTTGAGGAATCTGGTATTTGACAAACTTAATTTTGACCAATCTCTGGTTTGAAAAATAAACTCAGTAATTTGTTATTTTTTTTTTTTTTGAACGGACCTACAATTTTAGCTCCTGTGAGCTTTTAAATTTACAGCGGGACAGTTTGAGGCGAGGGCTATTAACCACTCAGCCTTTTCGGCAAATGCACAAGGGGCTCCCAGTTGGGACGAACCTCGGCCATGGACTTTGCCTTTGATCAAGCGAGCGATGCAAACTCACGAGCGGTAGCAAACGCTCAATGCCATAAGAGCCGACACTATTGTGCCTGAAGGGCGTGAAGCGCCCTGGTACATTCCGGTACCTAGTCTAGAATTAAATAAATAAAATTATTCCGTGGCAGGTCTCTCTTGCAAGAAATGGCTATTAGCGTGGAATCACTGCAAGCTTTTTGGGCACATTTGTGTCAAACATGCGAGATAATTTTAAGTAATCTGTGTTTTAATCAATTGCTTGAACCAGACAACTATTAATATGTATATGCTATTACACCAACAATGAAAGTCGATACTTGTAGCAAACGCAACAAATCTTCAACCAGTCGCTCAACTAGCCGTCCAACTAATCGACCAACTCGCCAGCTGAAGTCCAAGATTAATGGCCTGAAGCTAAGATACAGTCTACTTATATATTTTGATATGCAATTTTGTATCTTACAGTAATAGGAACAAGGTCTTTTTTGTGGGATTGTCTTTAAAAGCCGTAGTACGAATGTTGCGGCTTGCGTAACAGAAGGGGCCCAATTAATAGCTTGGATAAACTGCTAGTACAAATGGCGTGACCTAACAAGGTTTCTGTATTGTACAGATGATAATGTATTGTTTTTGTTTGGATTGGAAGTGAAATCGTTTTGAGGTTCGTGTCACCTGATTTGCATCCAGAATTCTGTGGTATGAGAAAAGCAATATTGAGAGAATGTCATACAAAATATAGTTCAATTTGGGGACGCTATTTTTCGACTTTAACTTTGAATGACTATTTTAGAGCTAAGCATTTCTTTCATATCCTTTTCACATCAGATACAAAAGAGGGCTTTCAGACACAACATCTACTGCCTAGGACAAAAATACATTAACAATATAAGTTGGCGAAAAAGAGAAAAGTTTGGAATTAGATTGGGGTAGAATTTTGCATGGCAATGGGACAGCGGGAAAACTTAGGTCAAAAAATTTCAACATGTTGCAAGAATAATGCTGCCCTGATCTGCCTACGCTATGAAATCTGACGCGGTCTCATCAGAAAGCAGTTATGCTTTAAAAAAATGCTAACATTTATACAGTTATTCTGTCTTTATAAATAAACAAGAATGTAGTAATTGTACAGATGCTAAATGTGTTATGTTTTCGCGACGGTATTTAATAGTAGGTAACAACTAGGCACCTAACGTTTTAAAACACTTCACAGTTTTCATGGTTGTAGGTAGTCTACCTGTGATAAAAACAGTATTAAAATAATTTGATTCTATATGTACTCGTAAGTATAGTAGGTACTGATACGACTTTAGTTGCGTCGTAAAATGTGATATAGTCCTCATAAAAAGTAAATCACGTTGCCAAATTTCGAGTGGTTTAGTCTACTCGACATATTGACAGTGTAGAACTTACCTTTAATTTTATTAATGTTTCCAAAATAAATTGTTTTGTAAGAATATCGAATGATTATTTAATGGATATGCCCACAATACGCGAAGGAGAAAACAAAATTGAAGAAACCCAATTTGTCACCAATTATTAGGATCGATATATCCTGTAAAAGCCTCAGTAAGAAACATTATCGATTTTCTAAATTAGATAGACGGGGCATTGGAAACCCAGTAAAAGATGTTACCTTGGAAACCAAGCCTTAGATGTCAAGAAATTGTTTTAACTTATCGTTCCATCACATTTCTAGCAATCAATCAATCAATGGTTTATATGTAAAACGTAGGTAAGCAATGAACAAGCAGTGTGATCTTTAGCTATATTATTTGGAGTCCGGGCTTCATTCAAGCGCGATGGTTTTTGTTCAGAGAAACACAAGACACCAGTGTAGTGATATCTTTCAATGTCATTCTAGGTTAAGAATAGACATCTTACCTTAAAAATAAATTGATATTAACTAATCTCCTGCTAGAGGAGCTTCCTGCTACGATTTTGCCAAAGGACTATTATGGGGTTATTCAAAAAGGGGAGATTTCTCGATGGTCAGCCTCGCACCCGTAACACTGGATTTGCAGGAATCAATAAATAAAAAATTTCAATGCGGGTCTTCTCGCATAGTCAGAGAGAGTCTGTCGCTGCTGAGCTAAGAGAACCGATGAGGTCAAGCAGAGAACTTCAAAAACTTACCAAAGACTGTATAATGTCATCGGGGACATTCCGATGATGTTGACAAAGGCTGTACACTGAGGAGTGGGAGAACACCACAGGAGCCCTGGACAGCCGTATGGCGGCCCTGGTGGTGTTTTCCCCTACGTGGGACAGGTCCACCAGCATGCCCAGACGGTTCATTTCGCGAACCACTTTCTGTTGACAAATCATTGTTGAATCATAGTCATTTTTGTGGTCTCACCATGACTTACTTATGCTAGCGACTGGGTAAAAATTTTGTAAGGTTTATTAGTTACCTTATTATTCGCCAGGGGCGCTTTACAGATTTTACATATAAATCTTTAACGCAGTCAATGTAATCTCGTGTAAGAGTACTTATCTAAAATTTATTCGCTACGCAAAGTAAGACAAACAAATATGTATTTATTTTATTTGGCATCAAAAAGAAAATACGGATATAATAAGTACAAATTAGGACTAACGGTAAATCTAAATAATATTCACAAATAATGTAAGTATTTGTATTGCCACAACAACCGACCCGGAGTTAAATGTCATAATCGTAAAATGTCCAGGAGCGCCCTATTTTTGAAATGTATGACATATATTGTCGAACAAAAATTTTTCGTTAACGAACGAAAATCATTCGATATCAAACAAAATTATTGGACTCACCGATTTTGAGTGAGTCACTATTTCAAAAATAGCATTCCAGCATCGAAATGTACCCTGGTTTGGTAAGAATTGTTTTGATTCTACAAGAAGATTGATGAAAATATTCTTGAAAGAACGGGGCGCCCTAAAACTGCTGGCTTGACGTCTCAGGGACGGATATGCGTGTTAATGCTCTCACAAGGGATGCAGAAGACCGGGCGAAGTGGAGGAGAAAGAGTAGAAAGGCGGATCCTGGGCTCCGAGGCTGAGGAAGCAACCAAGAAGGCGCAGAGATTAGAGAGATCATCGAAAGAAACAACACAGTACTAAAAAAAATACTAGTCGCATACATTTTGGCAAAAACTTTTCGTTCGCAAGGGACAAAAAGTTGTTCTTCTGTTCCTAACCACGCCTGGAGTTTTGACGGCGGACTAGCTTTAGTTTTGTTTACTTTTATTTGTTTGTACCAAAGCTGGACTTTGTTCAAAACTAGCCCTTTGATTTGCACAGGTTTCAATTTATAAAACACTATCTAACTCCTGCTCCTCTGTATCCATCCATACTTCCACATCCTTCCTAATATACATTGTAATGTATCTTAAACGATGACGGTGTACATTTCATTCAACAAACAAGTTCATTATTATCTACTCCAGTGGAAATCACAAGCGTAAATAAAATAGCAATTAGATAAAGTATCCCGAACATTTACAAACAGGGCAAAATCAGGAACTTGTTTGATGAAATTCCTTTTTAGAAGTCAATTTATTATTGAGCTCCCGTTGGCTTTTTGATTTGAGGGAAAATAATTTAATTCACAGACGTTGACTTTTGCCCGAGATTCAGCCTCTCAAAAAATAGCCTATTTTCGACCTCGGGTTTTCACCTATATTCATAACAAGTTTCATCAAAATTGGTTTAGAGGTTTAGCCAAGAAAGCGTAACAGACAGACAGACTATCGAATTTATAATATTAAGTATGGAAGTATGGATGGATTAGAAAATGTACTGTTATCCTCGCCATTATACGAATTGGACCGAACCGTGCATGAGTCGTCGCGATAAAGCCATGCGTGTTCTTCTTCATCATAGCGTGTTTTCCTAGTTGCGTCGTCAGCTTACGCTTCGGAGCCTAGAGTACGCTGTAAGTCATGGTCCTAGATTTGGCGGCACTGGTTATTACAATGGAACGACTGCCGTCTGACCTCCGTAACCCTTTATACAGGGAAACCAGACCAACAGGAACATGACCCGAGATGTGTTAGTGGCCAACACTGTCAGAATTTTTTAGGCTGCCTAAAGGCATCTGACACAGCCTCACGACTGCTATCTATCGATAACAACTGGCACCAACGGCTTAATGTGCTTTTCGAAGCACGGAGGAGCTCGAGATAGAAAATGCTATTAAATGGCGACCAATCCAATAGTGCTCAGTCGCTACTTAACAGAGCCACGCCTGTTACGTGTCATTAAATTAACATCGACGTTTCCTTTCCATTAAACCAAGTGATTCTAACTAAAACACACATTAAAATAACAAGGGTAAAGATTTCGCAAAGCATATGCATTCGTATAGGTAGAAAACTGCTTACCTCTCCGAATTCGGTGAGCCCGTTCGCCGCCGGCGCTTGACTCGAAGAGTCCGCCCTATGGAAGAAATGGAATAATACAGGAACAATATAAAATGGTAAAATCAGAATTGTAAACAATAGTTGATTAATTCGCTTTGCTTTTTAAAATCGCTTGGTATCTCGATAAAACTATTTAATTGGAGCGCCACAAACAAAATATCTTGTCGTGTAAAATACGGTTTCAAACACATGGCGTGGGTAAACTAGGTAAGTACATAAAAATACACATCTCGGTCTTTAACTTAAAATCTGCTTTATTATTTTGACACAGTCTCGCCCGGACATATCACCAAACGCATAAAGCCAATAGGCTTACGCACACATACGCGTAATGCCAAACACGTAAAATTATCTTTACGAAATCGACGAAATGCGTAATACCAAAATCTAAAATGGGCAGGATTAGTTTTAAAAGACTAAAAATTGAAATTAAATAGGTTTTATTAGGAAATGAATATCAGAATTTCTAACTCACTATACATTATTTATTCGTAACAACAAATTAAAAAGTTATAGCTCAATAAATGAGAAATTATTGTTAATATATGAGTAAAATTAATAATTGACCCAGGATTTTTTATCGTATATTCGTATTATCGGTGGGCAAGACAGACAAGTGAAGATTAGAGTGGGAATGAGTTAATGCAAAAATATGTAAAATATGCATAATATGCTAATTGACTACTTTTGTAATTTTAAAAAGATTAAATACAAATATTTATTTCGAAAGCCCTAACTAAATATAACACCCTAAAAGGCCCTAATTAACCAAATAAATCCTGAAAAAATGAAGCCTTACCTGCTGACACCAAAGAAATTTGTAACAAATATTTCTCTAAAAAGAGCTCATGGACTGATCTTGCAAATTTCAGTTAATTGTATATCATTAATGTATGTTTGCTTAGAGTCGAATGTGAATTTATGCTTTTTTTAATAAAAACTTTTTTTAAGCATAATATATTATACATTAGATCTAAGCTTCAAATTCTCCAAGCAACGCTCATATTAATAATTGGTTGTTAAGTTGCTCAATCGTGTTTTGTCTCGTTCTTTCACGTTAAATATCTGTATGAGAGAAAGGGACTGAGCATATTATAGTAACGAAATGAAATTATTTTTTCATTAAATTTATAAGCGATTAAATTTGTTTTTTCTGCGAAACCCTATTACAACATGTCTTTAGCGAAAATAAAAGATTCAAGATCTTGAGCCCGAAAGGATCAATAAATATAAAAGAAATCACCTTCTCAATAGTGAAAAGTTTCTGTTTTAATAAAAACTATAATTGTTTTATACAAATATTTTGGATTGCAAAAATGTTTTAGCAGATTTTTTAGCTAGCACTATTTCGTGAAGGTGAAGTATTGATAAAAGGAATTTTGACATGTGTTTTTATGTTGAGTTTCGTAACTTCTTATATGTTCACGCCGGAAGTTGGAATACTGCAAGTCAAGCAATGATTCCATACGCTTCTAGTGAACGGTTTCATACTTATAGCAGTGTAGATGTCGTGGCCAGGTCGTCCAATTGTTAATTTTATGATGTGGTCGATATCATGAAATGATCGCATATCATGATGTGGTCGACCATATCATGAAACGATCATTTCCAGGATTTGGTCACGACATAGACATTGTCACTAGTGTGGTCTTATTAATAGGTAACATCATGTCCTATTGTTCTAAACTTATCTGAAGAATCAGCCATTTCGACTCGACAAGAAGAAGAATAAGTAACAGTTTCTACAATGCGACCAAAATGGGAATTGCCTTATTTATGAAATTGCACATCGATAATGAAGTCCCCGATAAAATTATATATACGAGTAAAATGATTTTACGACTCTATATAAAACTAATTCTTAGATGCATTTTAGCCATAGTTTAGATTCGTCGTTCGAAGGTCCTAAAATAATTATTTTAGCATAAAATCTATTGTGAAATACAATTGTATATTTGTGCAATAAAATTTATATTAATTAATAAATAATATAATTGACTAGATATGTTTACTTTTATTAAATAATAACGAATTGTAATATCTATTTGTTTGCAATACATATTATTTTTATTTGTGTATAATAGTTTTGCACTTACATTTATCACCTGTTGGTTAGCAGGTAGAAAAAGCTCATAGCTTTAGGTCAGCCGTTTACGTGTTATGTAATGAAGTTTAATAATTACATGGATAACAAAACAAAATTCGAATCTAACTTTTTAGGGTTAGAGGGAAGTGGTAAGAGGTCCTCAAAAAGTAAACATATAAAAATAAATAAATATGATGCGAAGGTTCTTACAACTATGTTGACATTAGTCGTAATATTCCTATGATTTCAGCTTCCACAGGAACCGAAAAGTTGGGAAGGCGTATATGACGCTATCGATCCCAACAAGATCTGTTCTCAAATCATATATATTTCATCGCACCCGCTAACGGAGATTATTTATATCTAGACGTTTAGCGCCAGAAAATGCTAAGACTGGTGATAACCTCCCAGTTTTTGTTTACGTCCATGGAGGATGTTACTTCTTTGGGAGTAAAATAAGAGCCTATCCCGAAGATCTGGTCACTCAGAATATAGTGGCAGTGTCAAACAATTATCGACAAGATGTTTTTGGCTTTTTTATATCTCGATGGAATCGCAAACCTAGCTCTCAGAGACCAGGCAGCTGCATTGAAGTAGGTGCAAAAGAATATAGCAGCTTTCGGAGGAATTCCTAATCACGTAAGTTTGGCCGGACAAAGTGACGTGATTAGGAATTCCTATCCTATCGAAGAAGGCGTCCTCTATTTCTTTGCAGATGTTGTCAGACTATTTCATAAAGTTATTATGATGAGCGGCTTTATGCTGGCACCCTGGACCTTCAACCTTGAACCTCTACTTACTGCGCTAGGTGACGTAAATAAATAAGTTGAAGCACGCACACCAATGAATATCTTTGATATTTTCCCCACAACTCCGGAAAGTGAGCCCCTTTTAGCAACACTTGATGTATTCATCAATACCAGAGGTTTCAAATACAGTCCACGCCAGGTCAGCAATATTTGGTTACTTACATGATTTTAAAATTAAAATGTGGTGAAAGATTGTTATGAAATATAATAGTATGGAGAACAAGAAATGATGCAAGCGCATCGTTACAGACCCTTTCTTTCGAGGTTACCCATATGATTTAGTAAGGTCTGGTAATTTTAACAAAGTGCCTATACTGATGGGCGTCACTAACCAGGAAGGAAAAATGTTTTATGGATCAAATGACGAAGATGATTTTGTTGATTAAAAAAGTAATTTATTATTTTCATCTGATTTTAAACGCATTTAGGTATATGCACTCGTTTAGGAGGGAGGAGAACTAGTATCGGATGACAAACACTAGTTTTCCTGATGACAGACAGATGTCAATAAGTAGGTTCCAGTACATTGTGTAAGCATACATGTTTGGAGACCTTAACAAGGTCTCAGGATTATCCTATTTATTTCTTCATTCGTCAACGCTCTCCCAAGTTTTATCCTAGCTGGTAGCATCGGGATCTGGGGTCCAGAAGAATTTATGACTGACAAAAGAATCAACAAGAATAAGTTGTACAAATTAAAATTTCTTTTTTCAGCAATCCGACGCCCACGCTCACAGAAATTAGGCCCATTCTATGGCCACCTTCTACCAAAATACGATTCCTATATTATGCGCCTGGATAATATTATAAACGTGACCCCTGGTCCTTATCCCGGGGACAATGGCTTTTAGAGTTTGCTGTGTACATATGGACTCCCTGGATTTGTCCCGTGTGATAGCAAACAACAATATATTCCGAAGAATATAAGTAGTAAAATGTTTTGATTAATATAATAATACTTGAACAGTGCGTTGAATCTAGTACCATACAAATTTGGGTGAATCTCTATCACTCAAACAATATCTATAAAATCGCTCCGGATTTTCACGTTAAAGTCGTAAAATGCCCAAGAACCCCAACTTTGGAATGTATGACTCACATGTCGAATAAAACTGGTTCGATTCGCCGATAATAACAAATAAAATCATTCGATATCGAACGAAAATCCTTCATTTAGCCGATTTTTAGTGATTCACACTTTTTAAAAATAGCACTCCAGCTTCCAACTACGTCCATATAGTACGATGTCTTTAAAAGGTCGTAAAATGTCAAGGTCATAAAAAGTCCCAAATATTTCGCTGGGAAACTCCAAATTAATTCGTATTTAACCTAAAAGTAATAAAAATATGTTGTGCGGAAATTCCACGTCATCCGAAACGAGCTAACTTCGCCATCTCAAACTTTTTAGAGAAAATGATTTAAAATCCATTTATAAAGTTGTTGTACTAGTTAAACGATTTCGTTCACATTATTGTGCCGAAGCGAGCCAAGAGCAAAGCGTAGTAATTTAAAACGCCTTTTGAGATAATTATTCTGGTTGTCATAACTAAACCTAAGCAATAGGTAACATGCATTTTAGGCAAATAAACTTATTATCAGAAAATAGACGGAACTCGCTCATGAAATTAAACATCACTATTTGTATATGTGTAGAACCCTACACAATAAATAAATGATCAATAAATATCATTAAAAATCCATACTAATATTATAAATGCGAAAGTCTGTCTGTCTGTCTTTCTGTCTGTCTGTTACTCTTTTACGGCCAAACCGCTGAACGGATTTAGAAGAAATTTGGCTGACGCAGGCGGAGCCGCTGGAAACAGCTAGTTAAAAATATATTAGAATTAACAAGTATTTATTAACATTTTATTGGGTAAGAAGACAATCTGAACATTTGTGATTTAACAGATATATCTAAGCCTGTTGGCCAGCAAGTGGTTGTGAGCTGTAAAACGTATTAAAAAAATATGATGAAAAAAAAATAATAATTTAGAAACTAAGTGTTAATAAATATAAAAGTCAAAGAAATCATTTTATGTGCGTTGATGACTATTGGATTTGCTTCTTCTTTTTTCTTCACACCGGAAGTAGAAAAAGAGCAAGGGGATTGAAAGGTCAGGTCGAAATCCGGAGTCAACATGTACTTTTCTATTCCATATGCTTCTAGTGAACGATTCAAGGTAAGCTTCTTATCCTACTCATTTACATTTTACGATGATTGTCAAATTATATCTTATGATAATTGCAACGAAATATCGATGTAAGGAACAACTGATCACAGAATTATGTTTTTAACATTGTCACTCATTTTATTATCACTAATCGATTGGTCATGGCGAAGTCACTGGAGTTTCCATAGAAATTCCAAATTCCGTAGAAACAAACAACTTTAATAAAATCGTAGAAAAATTATTTTAATACGGTTTTTATCGCGTTTATTACTTACTATCTGTTTCCCGCAGCTCCGCCTGCGTCAAAAAGTAGCCTATGTTTGACCCCGGGTCTTCAACTTTAATCATACAAAATGTCATCAAAATCCGTTCCGCGGTTTCTTGATCTTAAAATATTTTCGGTTATGTTTTCTAAGGCAAATCGACCCCATATTACTACGAAATCAATTCACGGCCATTAAAATGCTATTTTTGGGGTCCGTCTTACTTGAGTAAAATCCATGTAGCTCGAACTATAGAAACTATTATTTACCATCAATAGTTTACACCCTGGTGTTAGAGAAGTTTATCTTTAAGAGGTCTACTTATATTTATCTTCTTCGTCCAAGCGTATTTCCCAATCGCGTAAGGTATGTTGTTAATCGTGTTCCTACATTTGGCAGTACTGGTTATCCCCATGGAGCGACTGCCTTCTGACCTTCGGGATAAACAGAAACATGGTTAGAGATGTTTTAGTGGCTGACACTGTCAGATTTTTCAGTATGCCTAAGGGCATCTGACACAGGATTACGATAAATCTCTCCCAGGTGTATGAAACTTTTGGCTTCAGAATATCTTAATTATGACTCCAGTAAATGATAGGAAGATTTATTTTTATTTTTGTGGCTAAACTTTATTGAGTGATATTGGCAAGATCTATGTTCGCGGCGAACAACTAGTAATTATAAGATTATTGTCTACAGTTAAAATTTCAAACCCCCCCCCCCCCCCCCCTTGTATTATTACGTCACACCTAGTCGGAACCAACACCAAAAATGGGAGGGGGCGCCTTTGTACATCTGATGTAATTTATTATTGTTTTCCTCAGCATAGAGCGAAATGTATTAAGTTCATCTTGGTTCATCAAAATCAAGTTTGGTTTTTCGAACATTGGGATCGAACTTAGTCCTTCATTTTAACATGTTCACTTAAAAAAAATAATGTTATACAACCCATCACAAGTTCAGAACGCATTTGATAGCTATTATTTTTCTTTTTTTAATATTTAGAGGTACATTTTATCTGTGTAAACTTATTTACACACAAAATTTACAGATAAATAGTACAATGCATCTCCATTGATTTTTTTCTTCGAGATCGTACGCTATCCCGCCCGTACTGCGACCCCTCAAGCGACACTCGTCGATTGAGGGGTGCAGGTGTTAGTGGGCGGAGTTATTTCGAAATAAAATTTACGCTGTAGCGTCTTAAGGGTGACCACTGAACCTTTCCTTGGAATTACGGTCTTATTGGATGTGCTCTGTTAATACGGCCTTCCAGGTTTTGTTCCTTGCGAGAGCATTAAACAATGCACCCCGAAGGGTATAAGAATACCTTAATATATTGGAAATGTACTCACATGTTTAAATTATCTGGAATTGATTTAAATGAATAAATGTAAAAATATAGTTTTTTAACCTCTTGGGCGAATTTATGCATTTTTTTTTTTCATAAATAATCTTGTATGAATGAATATATTTATTTTTGTAATTTTTATGAAAAGTTGTTGATTTATAATATTTACGACATGGTGTTATTTATATTTTAAACATACTTAAGTCGAGATAAAACTGGTCTAGAAAAAGGTAAAATTAGGTGCAAACTCCTCCCATACAAAATCCATTCAAGTGATTATTCGATTTGTATGGGAGATACATTTTTTTTGGCAGATTTCACTTATTTTTTCTCTTGAAAGTGGATTAGTTTGACTGTCTCAACACACTGGAAGAATTTTTCCCGTAGTTTTAAAAGAACGTCTTACTTTTGTTGTTTCGATGCCCTTTGTTATAAACAACATTACAAAGGCACATTATCAATATGGCGGATCTCTTTCAGCCAACCCACAAACGTATCATGAATAAAGAGCATTTTGTTTAGCGTTTCAAAATTAATCCACTTTGTTCAAGGCGTAGTTTGTTCTCGAAATTTCCCTATTTTAATTATAAGTCTTATCTACCTTCGTCTAGCGAAATTGAATTTTTCATAATTTCCTCTCACTTTTTTATACTTTGCACAAGGTTTCCTGTTCTAGTTTTTAGAAAAACAATTCCCCATCTTCCTATTATGATATCAAAATTTGACTTACGGAAAGGAAAAAAAAACTTTCCATTTTTGTAACCTCGCTACGGTTACAGAAGAAACGTAGTTAAAAAGGCGACTGAAAATATTTTATTAAGTAACTGGTTACGAGAAAAGAGATAATTTTCTTTTGTAATCGGTTACAAAATACAGTTACGTAAGCGGCCGAAAGCGGCTTTACGCTTTTTATTAGGTACCTATTTATAATAATATTCATTGTATTTTGTTAATTGATTTTACGTCAGATTTAAGTAACCTAACCTTTAATTTAGTTTAGACTATTGTATATTACAACAAAAAAAAACACAAAAAGTCAATAAACAACAAAAGTTGACTTTTGGCAGGAAGTTGTGAAAAGCAGTATCGGCGCTGTATTTTATTTTTCAAAATTGTGTTTTATTCTTAAGGTTTGTGCATAATAATGGTGGATTATTATTCGCAAAGTGTTCAAGAACAAGCGTGAGTGTTGGGAAGTGATACAGTGTTTGATTTATGTGATTTCCTCGCTTGTTGCCAAAAGCTCTTGGAAATAGCTAAGTGCAGTTTTTCTACCACTTCACTTAGCCTGACTCTTCTGACTCGACTTGATTATGACTTGACATAACTGACTTGACTTTATTTATTAAAAATATTTTACTTGTTACTGGCTGAATACGAAAGTAAGAGCCAAAATGAAAAGAAAAGTCTTCTTTATATTAATATTTATTATAAAAAATAAGCATGTAACATTCTTCAGAGACTAAAAGCCGTTAAAATTTTAACATACAATTAACATTTTTCCTCCCTCGTTAAGCACCATAAAGTTTAGTTAAAAGTATTTTCCTTCATTTTATAAAGCCGTAAGCCTTCGTCGCTAACATTCCGCACTCGGCTATAGGGTGCGTTCCTTTGTGAATTTAAAAGATTGTTGACAAAAAGTCTAATTAATTTCGAACAATGCTAATCACGCAAATGAAAATGAAGAAATAATTAATAAGTTAAGCATTGGTTAAATATGCTTCAAGACCGAACAATTTTATTTTAAAAACTGTACTAGAAGCGGCTAGTCAAAGATTAATAGACCCAAATTGTTTTAAGCCGCTTATGAAGAAATATATGAACATTTACACCTACATGACACGGAAAACGTACTTTTTCCGGAAGAAAAGTACTTACCTAAGTCTATATCCTTCTCAGTATTCCAAAATATACCCATAGCTATAAGAAATTTCAGGAAGATTGGTTCAGTAAACCCAGCATAAAGACATGCACTGGTACATAGGTTCTGAAGCAGGAGCTGGAACGCAACTAGGAAACACGGTTGGACGAAAAATATTGTTCATTGGATTTAATTATCTTACTAGAGACATACACAGTACAGAAACCCGCAATCTACAGGACTATTTAGAAACTACTGGTAAATTTTTAGTGTTTTTAGTAAGTAAACTAAACAATTTGGTTTAGTTACAAAAAAAGTTACAAAAAAAATATGTGAAATGAAACTGACCAAATATTTTCGACCTACTATACAAATCTAGTGAGAATGAGAAGTAAAAAAAATCGGATTACACATCTTTTTTCTATTGAGACTATAATTTTTTTAATAAAAGGTTACTGTCCATTCTTGCGCATGGTTTATAAAAAGACCGTGGCAATGGAGTTACAGCTTAAATGACGTACTCAGGAATCCAACGTCGCCGGTACAAATGACATGTCGTTACGGCGTGTACGTAAACGTCATAGCGGACACAATGACAAGGGAAAATAATGTTTTATTACGTTTCAGCTGTAATAATAGAAAAATCCGCAATGTTTTCTCGTATGAAAAGTTTCTATTTAAAAATTTGTTGTTTTTACAACCGGATCGCGGCGACAAATACCGACACCAAATAGTTATACGTATAGACGACGTAACTAGGGTTGCCAACTATACTGTTAAAAACAGTATTATACTGTTTTTCACTACATTATACTTTTTACTGTTAAACAAAAATAAAGTAAGTATAAACAATACTGTTTTAAAAAAAAATTGTGTGTTTTTTTTATTTAGTCAGAGTGCAGGGCTTGGTGCAGCGCAGCCACAAACAAATCACAATAATTCGTTTCAGAACGAATCTGTCAATGTCAAATAGTCAACTGACCGCCACCACTTTACTAAGAGAACTTTACTAAGACAAAATCAGAGCATGCATTCATTTCGAAAATGAGCTCCTCATATATTTCATTCTTACTTACAATTGTATAAAGGCTTACGAAGCTTTTAAAAATGACAGTAAATTGTGAACTCGTGCCAGAAGTTCGAAAAAATATGTATTTAAAATAAAATACTGTTAATTTTGCTTAAATTCTTCTTAGACCTTAATATACTTTATTTCTTGTAAAAAAAGTTGGCAACCTTGGACCTAACCCCTTCAGCTATTCGCAGGTCGAGCACCAAGCCATAGGTGTCTATCGCAGAAAACAACTGAACTTCACAGTCCTTGGGAAACGGTAAAAGAAAAAACCGCAGGACCGCGGAGGTACAGCAATAGACTAGTTTCCAGGGTCAAGAGACTAACATTCTGACAGTTATCAGTGCAATGAGCGCTCAGCTCGATCCATGGCTCGATCGCTTCGAGAAAAAACAAATTACAATGAAACACTGACTATTATCAGACCTATCCTGCACAGATTGCAATAAGCATTACATCCGGGTTATCTCATTGGTGTACGAAGCCCGGGGCGCAGCTGAAACTGATTACGGTTTTTAGGGTTCCGTAGCTGCATTCCAAATTGAAACCATTCTTTTCACTAGCTGAAGTTATCAAATGGCTGTTAAGCATTTGACTCTTCACCAGAAGGTGGATCGATTCCCAAGGGAAGTATACATTTGTTTTCAGTTTATTTGGGGCATTGTAGGCTTGAATTATCTGTCTGATAATAATTATGATTCCGTGCTTTGGAAAGCCCGGTACCAATTCTGATACCAGAATTGGCCATGGAACCCAGAAGACAAAAAACATTATTTTCGTGTCCGTGATTGTATATTTTTCTGTTCTTTGTTACCTCAAGATGTAGTTTTATTATATTTGTTATTACTGGCTTTCGAAACTCTGGCAAAAACTCAAATTCATATGTACACGCTGTTCACCATGGTTTTATCAGCAACTGATGTATTTATACTAGCACTTCCAAAACTATTTGTTCTTAATTTAACAGCTTTCAAAAAGAAAAGTATTCATTTTATTACTAGTTGTTCTGCGCGAACATAGACCTCGCGATTATTTTACTATATTCATATAGACAGGATTCAAATAGACGTAAGAGTTTACGTGTTTATTTATTAAAACCAGTAGTTGCAGGTGTCTACAGACTATTACGGTGCTTACCATCTGGAAAGCCATTTGCTTGTTTGCCTACAAAATTGTTTGAAGTTTGGCAACACATAAGTCCTTGTCTTATAAATGTATATAGACCGATAAGATCAGATTCACTTGGAGAGTACGTAAATCAAAAACATCAGTATAGTAATAATTTATACGGTAAAAATAATCTTGCAACTAATATTAGTCAACAGAGATCGGCTACACCTTGGTTTAGCCGAAACACTTCCGGCTCAACTTAAGTCTACAACTGGGACCACGCCACCCTTGAAGATTAACTTCACGACTTCAAAATATCTTCAAGTTGGTCCCAGTATATGTATAAAAAGTATTCTTGTTTTTTAAAAAAAAAAAACTATTACCTCCTATTTTTTAAAGTCGTTTTTACTTGGTGTATTTTAACGTTTTCTACATACATTCAGAATATCAGCAAAATCCGACCAACGGCTTTGGAATTATTTAAAATTATTTGTTGTCAACGAACTTGAAAATTCTATGCGTGTCTCCTACACAACTTCTGAATTTCATCGATATCGGACTAACGGCTCGAGAGTTTTCGCGGAACATACATAGAAACATACATACATACAAACAATGTTTTTTCGCCCCAAGTTGATTTGTAGCCCTCCCTCGCTTCGCTCGCGCGGTCAAATAATGTTACAAAGTGATTTTATAAATCAATTATGTTGTCATAATAGGTTTGTTAGTATTAGGCATATTAAAACGCAACTTAAAATATAAAGAACGTTTTATTTATTCACTACGGAACCCAGCTCGCATCGTAGAAAGTTATTCCATAAAATGTATGACGGATGAAGCCAATAAAATTTAACTTTGCAGCGAATTTACATTTTGACGTTTTAAACGGATAGCTTTTCAAGATATATTTCACCATTCTTCTAACGTATTCCCGGTTGCATTATAAGCCTAAGGCTTTGGAGTCTAGTGTCTGCTAACACGCCATTAGTGATGGGTTTACAACGTGGTTAAGTAACTATTAATTCCGTGACGTGGTATCAAACCAAAAATGGTAGAATACTCAATAAAAAATAATTTTCTACTGATATTAAACCAATGTGAAAGTGTGTTCGTTTGTTTGTCCTTCCTTCACGCTCTAACTAAACAACCAATCGACTTGATTTTCAGCATAGAGTTAGTTGAAAGGATGGAGAGTAACATAGGCTACTTTTGGTCCTGGGAAAACATCATGTTCCCAAAGAAGGTTTACGCGGGCGAAGCCGCGGGCACAGCTAGGGTGGTCTGAATTATTAATAGTTACCACTGTCCAAATTTTTTGTGTGATACTAAATCATTTTCAATTTGTGAAACCAAGAAAATATTTTCAACCTCCCATAGAAATCAAGATTTTGTATGGGAGATTGAAATTTTTATTCTTATGATTTCTTATAATTTAAAAGATATTGCCAATGAAATATTTTCGAAATTCGGACTGTATTCGCGTTCAATCACTTTAAAGATGGCGCGAAAACAAATTTTCTCAAACCAGTGCCGTAAATATTTTATATTCCGGTATGAAAAAATATTTTTAATATTAAAATATATTTTTTTTAAATAAGCGAGTTACGTAGTCCACCGGGCAACGCGTGCTAAGGCAATTAAAAAGTTTACTCGGCGCGAAAATCTAGTTTTCTCATTACATGATGCAACTCATAAACTAACATGAATAAAAATCATTATGAATAAAATAGCTTTGGCAACGTCCGATGTAACTACGGTTTTAAAAAATGTTTTAATGTCTTAAAAAACATAATACCTACTAATATCCATACTAATATTATAAATGCGAAAGTCTGTCTGTCTGTAACGCTTTCACGGTCAAACCACTGAACGGATTTTGATGTAATTTGGTATGAATACAGTTAAGGACCTGGGGTCAAACATAGGCAATTTTTTTACGGAGGCGGAGCTGCGGGAAAAAGCTAGTAATACTATAAATTCATCACCTTT
Organism: Euzophera pinguis; assembly: GCA_947363495.1. NCBI lineage: Eukaryota > Metazoa > Arthropoda > Insecta > Lepidoptera > Pyralidae > Euzophera > Euzophera pinguis. Next base: position 768,035 of record OX376154.1, read on the forward strand.
TAACCGTGATCTCAGTAGAATTTGATCATTCTATCTTTTTTTTGTTTAAGCGTGTTTCCCAGTTGCGTCCCCAGTTTACACTTTAGAAACTAGGGTATACTGTTAATCATGTTACTAGATTCGTTGGTACTAATTATGTAATGGAGCGACTATCGTCTGATATCCGCAACTACTAAACATTATCTGATATAGGCCATAAACTGTAAAATTTTCAGGCTACCTAAAGGCATCCATCGCAGTTTAACGACTGCCTTCTTAACCTCAGAATTAACGTGCCTTCCGAAGCTCTAGATAGAAAATTCCAATAATGGCGACCAACCCAGGCAGGGTCGGCAACGCGCTCGTGACATCTCCGGTGTTGCAGGCGTTCATAGGTTACGGTAACCACTTACCATCAGGTGGGCCGTACGCCTGTTTGCCTACTTAGTTGTATAAAAAAAACCAATAGACCGCGTTTCACCATCGCTTGAGGCAAGCAAGCGAGCGCCGCGCTCGGCCGTGAATAAGTACTAAATACATTGATAAGACTTTTATAACCTATGTAAATGGTAATTCTCCTTGAAAATGCTTTTATAAGTGGAATCCTCACACAAATACAAACAAATAAAGGTTTCACATTAACGATTCATGAAATGTTGCATACAAATTTCGATAGCAGTACTCAGAAAGACATTATTTTCATCCCGATTATAGGTCAATGTTAGCGAACAAGCTTGTATCAAAAAAAGCCGAAAAGTCGTAAATACAGTAAGGCCGAAATCGCACAGCAAGATAATCTCGATCTACCCAGCCTAGGATTACTAAGGGTACCACTTACCAAGGCGTGTTGCAGGTGTGTGTCAGGGTCATGTACCTGACCCCAAGCTGGTAGTAACTCCGGAGAACTCCTAAGGAGTTGGCGATGGAGTGTCCTCCTTCGATGCCGATTAAGGAAGCAATCTTACGAGGACGGGCATTGTGCGCTTGTAGGATATCTGTGGACAGAGTTTTTTCTAGTGGTTAAGGTGGTTGCCTTAGACCAAAAGGTCGTGGGTTCGATTTCCAAATTCCGAAGAATACTTGTCTGATAATAATAATGACTCCGTGCTTCGGAAGGCATGTTGCGCGTTGGTCCCGGCTACCATTTGGTGGTCATTAAAGGAACCAAGTCAGAGACCGAAAGGCGGTTCCGAAAAACACTGACACATGGGTACACAGTATTGATTGATTATGTAACCCAGATTATAAGGGATGGAAATAGAGGCAATGGTATATATTTTTATGCTTTTAATAATTTTTTCTTCTACCATATACATGGTTCTTCAAATAATACTTCTCACCGTTTCGGATTATTCAAAACAATACTCGAACTTTGGGGATCTGCCCAAGTTTCTTCATAAAATATTCATTAATGATCTAAGACCCCCGATGTCTACATTAAATCAGAAGGGCCCGATTACATGAACTATGGAGTAGACAAATGTGTAACGTCACATTTTGTAAATAACTAACAGCTAACGAAAATTAATCGTAGACGTTTGCAATTAAAAAGAAACTGAAAATACATTGAATTGAAAACACGAGCATCTAAATAATAATTAAGTACGAGTTTAATTAGAAATGTATGAGGTCCCACAAATGATTCTTTACAGTTCGTCAATTTGAGGATTTTAGTAAGAGGATTTTTGAGTTATGAAAATACTCACGGAAAACTGGTTAAATCGAACACAAATCATTAAAATGGAGCAAAAGTAATTCAACTCCAAACATTTAAAACCGCACTTTTGAACCTCTAGAATGGCGCTTGTACAAAGTGTAGGCCTCACCGTTCTATCGCAACACAAAAAGATGTCATTAATGGCCAATAAGTGAAACATCTGTACAGTAGTTTGTTTGTGTCGATAACAAAAAATTAATTCGTAGAGGAATTTAATCTGTCCCGAATTTGGTTTCCAAATTGTTTTATAACTGTGCTCTTGTCTTTGTTTTGCTTACGTTAATATTAATTAGACAAGCAACAAGGACTGGCTTCTGAGACAGATTAAGTGAAGTCTTTCAATTCTTGATTTCTTTGTTCTCTGACATTATTTTGCATTTTTGTGATGCCGTGGCTTATCAAGTGTCAATGTCGATTTTTTTTTTTTTTTCATATGTCTAACAAAACGTGAGGAATTTCAACTTACTAATAATCATAACATGTTTTGTTTTCTTCTTGTATTGTTAAATAGAAATTGAAGATATCTCTGACTCTTAATATGAAAAACAATTTTATAGCAAAACTATTTTGCAAGCGATTAATTCACGAGTCACTCCCAAGGCGCAAGTAGTGGAAATCTTATAAAACTTTTTCGATTAGAGATTAGACTTTAACAATCTAGGAACTAACTATCGACAGGAATAAAAGTTGTTTAAAAAAGACTTCAAACTCACAAATAAGGTAGAGGTGGAAAGTCCAGTTAATTGGATGGCTGGGGAGAAAAATGACCTTTAGGTCGGGAATGCTGAATCTTGCTCGGAATGGCGACATACTCATTTGTTACTGAATCTCATCTGGTACCTTTTATTTAAGGTAATTCCAGTAGACGACAAACGAATTTTCGCTAGTAACCTTTTTTTGCAAGGCAAGGACTTTTTTCAGTTTTATTTGTTCAGGAGAATATTTACAAATGATTTCATGATGAAACGATCAATTATGCGTTTGATGCTTGTTATAAGACAAATCGAGCAAGAACAGATTGAAAATGTAGTTAATTATCTGAAACAATATTTGTATTACTTCATCGAAAGTCTCAATTAAATAAAATGTAGGGTAACTTTTTAAACACTTTTCACAAATTTTCACAATGTGGTTAATACGTAATACTAGATCACTTTCAATAAAATATCCATTAAAATCTAGCAATCAGCTGACAGTATGGGTAGCCGAATTTCTTTCTCGGTGTTTACCATCGAGATATATATACTAACAACGTACTAGAGAAGCTACGTAGAACATTTGCATTTACGACTGCAGCGCTAAAACAATAATACATCACAAAACATCATTCAAAAATGCAGCGCTACATTTGTAGTTTTTTCAAAGATGTCTTTCCTATAGACAATGGCAGGTACGGTACAGAATGGACAATGTAGGTATTTTACCTATGTGGTTCCAAAATAAAAAAAAAGGCAAATTGCTTTTTGTGTTTTTTTTTTATTATGTTACCTTTAATAATTAAACGATGCGAGTTTAGTTATCTTTTGTCTATTTGACGTGGTGTAAGTTTGTTGGCAAATCTGAGACCATTTTTGTTTGGAGATTATTAAGATTTATCAATAACTGACAATTTATTTTCTATCAATCATAGTTATATAACAATCTTTTATTTACAAATCAAACAACAAAGCGTGTTGCATTTAATGGTATATTTTAGAATTACGCTGCCTACGCCTAAAGTTAATGATTGGCTCGTTTTCTAAGTTACTGAAATACATTGAACCCTCTATTTATTAAATTACCAAACCGATTTTGATGAATACATATATGCGGAAAAAAACATTCATGAAAAATGGTACTTAAAAAAAATGTACAATTTGAATTTGGGTATGGAGAAGTACCTATATTAGGAACATGTTAGATAAAAACAGTTTTCACTATCGGACTAACTTTGTCTTTAGTACCTAATTAGTTTTCTCTTTTCATCACTTAACATTTATATTCACTTAATATTTATTACATTAATAACAGATAATAAGAAACTCTTGGCATTATGTCAGTCAAACTAATCTACGTACGACCTACATACATTTCACTGTGAATTAGTTAGTCTATGACGAATGATATAAAATGGCGCGCGGTAATTATATTATACACACACCAAGGCATTTTTAAAGATTTTCACAGTGTTTTTGAATTTTAATTGCCGGAAGCACAAGGCCCGCAACAACTAGCAAGCAACTAAGTGAGTTGCGGCGCGTTCGCCGCAGTTGAACGGGACAAAGTAAGGAAGTGCGGTATCTTAATTACATAATTATATCTCGATGGTTTTTTATTTATTCTAATTTCACACACTAAACAAAATATGACTGTTTAAAAAGAAGTTCTGTTTGGGTGACAATTAAAACAAAACAATAAAAGGAATAAGGGAGATGTGGCGAGTTGCTGTGAAAATAAAAAATAAATAAAAGTTGTTTATTGCCACACAATTACATGTTTTTACAATAAACATGCAAAAGAAAAAATAATTAAAAAATAATAATAAAGGAAAATACGAAAACCGTGTGGCAAAGGAATGCCTCAGCTTGTGTTACCCTCGACTGGAGTAACGCTGTTTTTCAGGCATCCCCACTTCCTGACGTTAAAGTATGCGAGATATAGGTGTAGACGTGAGTCACCAGAAGATGTCCATGAAGATGAAAGTGACCTTATTATTAGTGTATATAGAAGATAAAAATTAGATATGTATAAAAATAAAAAGAAGTATAAATCCTTATTATCTCAGACGGAACTTTATGGACAGTACTCCCATGCAGAAATATTTAGACTATGTTGCACTTCACTGATCACTGCCTACTTTGTTCCAAAGATAGCGGCATTCTTAAGATCCATGAAGCCGATCATGATGTTGAAAATAAATTAAAAAATTAGTTACCAGTAACAGAAGTGGCGAATTGAAAATACTGCGGGTATTTATCAATGAGCCGGCGGATAACGTCAATTTGCTCCAACGTCAACTGCACGGCGTCTTTGTTCTGAGCTGCGCAGGGTACGAAGGCAGACCAGAACTGGAACAAGATGAATAGAAATTAGTACAGAAAATAGACTAACACCATCCTAGCCATGATGCTGAAATGATCTCGGAACGACCACTACTAAGTACTCTGAATAGAGACGAAAATGTACAAATCCATCCTAATATTATAAATGAGAAAGTCTGTTTGTCTGTAACGCTTTCACGGCCAACCACCGAACGGATTTTGATAAAATTTGTTATGAATATAGTTGAAAACCCGGGGTCAAACATAGGCTACTTTTTGACGCAGGATGAGCTGCGGGAAAAAGCTAGTTAAGTATAAGTAAAATGAGTAAGAAAACACACATAACAGGACTTACGATTTCTAAAATGGAGTTTGGTTTAGCAAAAGCTATTATACATATTCAAGTATCCTGGGATCGTAAGGGTGGATTCAAGTGGAATGATGGTCTTCGTAAAGACGTTTGGTTTAAATATTCTTGACTTGAATCACCTGAATTATTTGTTGCCAACAATAATTCAACTTTTATTTGGTTTAATAAATCAAAAGGTTTTGTTGTTATTCAGGAACTCTGGATACCTACCAGAACTTTAATTAAAAATTCTACAAATTCTACACACATTCCAAAATTCCTTAAAAGGAATCACGTAGAAAATCTTTTGAGTAAAAATGTACCGATCTATTAAAACATTTCTTTTTTGAAACTCTATCACCATCATATTATTATCATACGAGTATTATACAAACCCTTGCTTCATCAAATTCCTAAATCTACGTGCGGTGCCTCAAGGAGGCGTATTGGGCCTGTTCCGTATTACCTACTGCCGCTTTGGGATGGACAAAATCAATTCAGTATTCCGTTTTCATTTGGGATCGGACCTTTTGTTAAAATTATCATATTACCTTGCTGACGTTAGAGTTTCGTGAACCTACGGCGTAATACGGATTTTCAAAGAATTGATGTGGAAATATTTAGAATACTCATGAGGAGCACTTAAACTGATATTCTTGTAATTGTTTATTAGTAAACGAATGTAACCAATCTAGTAATACTCTGATTAGTATACAAATAAATCTAAATTAACGTTATTTTATAATCACCTAAAAAAAATGTCTTTGTTCATAAACATTTTTGTTTTTTTTAAACAACTAAGTAGGCAAACAGGCGTACGGCCCACTTGATGGTAAGTGGTTACCATAGCCCATGAACGCCTGCAACACCAGAGATGTCACGTGAGCGTTTCCGACCCTGAAGAATTTTTTCACGCCCTTTTTGAAGGCTCCCATGTTATAGTCACTAGGGAAAACCATGACAGGGAGTTCATTCCATAATCGCAGTGTACGAGGGAAGAAATTCCGTTTGAAGCGTACTGTACGCGATAACATGGGATCCAAGGTTTGGGGATTAAATCCCTGACGATGGCGAGAGGTGCGATGGTAAAAAGTGGCTGTTGGCATTATGTCAAACAAGTTTGATATTTATTTAAAGTCACATAGATACAGAGAAACTGATTAAGGCGAAAGACCGGGAGCAGTGGTGAACATGGCCAAGTACTAGTCAAAGTCAATGTAAGATCTACATTACCTTAAGACTCGAAAAATTTCGCCAACCTATATTTCTGTTCAAGATTCCTATGTTATATTGTTGTCCAAGAAATTCAATCTGAAAATTTCCGAGGATCAGTGGTGCGAAAATTGGGTGGCCCGTTGGAAAAATTCTAAAACCTATAAAGGTTCCACAGGGCTGCGTTTTGGGTCCGAGTAGGATGCTCAAAATCAATTCATCCTTACGGGTTGCCTTTTTTATTCGATATATCTTTCACAGTCAAATATTTAGCTAGATCCCGTATTTTTGTATAAAGGCAGCTTACGTATGCAAAAAAATATCTTTTCCAGAATATAAATTATTTGTGCACTTGTATTTATATGCCTCATGAAACTATACTATATTTTGAAACTTTATCTGCCCGTTTGATTCTCTGTTTGCTCTAATAAGCATTATAGTAAATAACGTGTTACTACTTAACAATTAAACCCTTTTGATATTTTCTATAGAATGATAGATAAATGCTTAAGCAGACAGAGTCGTGGGCAATAGGTTGTATAGAATTAATCGAACATCTAGCGAATGATTTTGTATAACGATTTCAATATTTACCTAAAATGAAATGTTATTAAATTTCGTCATTTCAACTTAAGCCTTTCGGATTTTGGCGCAAATCAATATGAAACATTGAAATGAAATTATTTAGGTTTGGATGGTTTTCCATTTTGTTTGTTTAATAACGTATGATTAATGGATCCTGTGGTTGCAGACGTTGTGTCAATATCGTTATCAATCTATGTCTTAAAAATGCAATTTTATTCTTATTCATTTTTAGATTGTTTCTTTAATGTCGAATCAAATCCATCCATGGATCGGAGCGGAATATGTTTGATGGATTTATGTAACAAAATACGTTTTGTACTGGTAGAATATATTTGACAGATAAGTGTCATATTGACACAGCAAACGTTCCGTTTCACGCTGAATTACATTACCGGATTTTTATTTGTACATCCGGCAATGCTTACGGAAACCTCTGCGTGAATTGTTAAATGTATTTTGTTGCTTAGTTCTCATGGTTCTGGTATTTAAATATTCAAATTTTATATCTTCTCATCATACAGATCGTAAACGCTGGATGCAAGATGCTTCCAACCGGCCTTTCTCAGATCCCTTTGCGAAATCGGATTAATGAGAAAGAAATTATGATTATCCATCTTCATTCCAAAGGTAAACTTGCAGACAATGTATGTAATGTAATCTTTGATTGTGTGTAATAAAGCTAAATAAATAATGAGTATATTTGACTTTTGCAAACAATTAACATGACTGTCATTTCGCAATGAATGATGGGGGCCAACGGCGGGAATGATAAAGACATACAGAATACTCGAATACAGACAAAGAGCATCGAACCTACATAGTAAAACGTTTTCAATGGATACTGGTAATAATAGGCAAGATAGAGCCTTTATATTATTACTTACTCCGTTGTCTCAGTAACCAGAATTAGATCTTGGTCTACCTATTCATAATATTAGTACCCATACAACCATTCTGGTCGCAGTTTAGAAACTGTTACCAGTGTAGTAATATTAATAGGTAACAGTTTCTACAACAGAATGGTTGTATGTATAGTGCCTTTACCGATATTGTACACGGCAAACGTAAACTAATTGTCCCTGAATTAATTAATTACAGCAACACGCGACATTTGTAAATCATTGTTAGTTCATCAAATACTTAATCGTAGGATTTTACCAGACTATAGTAAAGTGAAAAATGTGTTATGTACAGGGAAGCTACATAGTTGAAATCATTACTGACCCACTGGAAGCACACTTTGTTTAGTTGTTTCCAGTTTACTTAGGCATTGCAGCTTAGAATCGCCTGATTGTCTGATAATAATGATGATTCCGTGCTTCGGAAGTTACGTTAAGCCGTTGATGGTTGACCACGACAAGGGCTAAAAGGCCATTACTTTTACAATTCACACTACAGTCCGAGAACATTTTTAAATTTTCAATCTCTTTGAGATTTATTATTTTACACAACATATAAATGATTTGTAAGAACCAAATACCACGACGACCGCTCAGATGCGTAAACTTTATTAGAACAGCATTACCAGGATGAAATAAGAGAAGCTGAATTCTATTGAACATAAGGCGCTCGGAATATTGTCATTATTTTCCTTGTGGTATACCTGACTTGAATAACGTGGAATTTATTATATTCAGTGTTGTTGTTTAACATGACGAGGTCGATAGCAGAGCGCATAATATCTGTAAGGACAATGCGGATTGGTCGCCATAAGTGGTTTTTTTCTTGCTTATCTGTCTGCTAAGGAAGGCTGTTTTCGATGTTGACAGTCATTAGACTATGCCCAAAGAGCATCGAAACTCGTTCCTTCTTAATGATGTTAGATGCTTTAAGGCAGCCTCAAACATTTAACAGTGCTGGCCAGTAAAACATATCGGATTATGTTCCTGTTGGTCTGCTTTTCCTTTAAAAAAGGTAACGGAGGTCAGATGACAGTTATTACTCAATTATAATAACCAGTACTGCCAAATCTAGGACCATGATTAAAACCATGTCTAAAGCGTAAGCTTTGTAAAACACGATCGGACAAAGTTAGCCAGTACAAAATTCTAAAATTTTAAAATATCTTGAACATCTATTATTCGAACAATTATTCGAGTAAATGTAATATAAACTGAAGAAAACATTACAAACGCAGACCTTTATCGTCAGAATAAACTTTCCAACTCAAAGCTACGTTTGATTAAGTTAATTCACAAATATTTTACATACGCTAGAGTATTAGACAAAGTTTATATTTGTACAACAATGTAAGGATTCATGGGATGTGAACTCGCTTGCAACAATTATGTGAAAATCACATTTAAAACATATAACAGTTTCTGAAATGAAGATAGAATCCATACAGTTTTGAGGTAGAGACATTGATATGGTATTCTTTTTAACTATTGAGCGTGTTGATACAGTTTTCGTAGCCAACGCTGACCAATCTCTTTAGTGACTGTGCACAACAAATCAACAGCATGGATACTCGAACAATAGATCGTCGCGACACAAACATTGAAATAAAACAAGTAAGCTTATTTGAAATCAAGTAGGTCTCACTATGCCTTTTGATGATGCGAAAGTTGTTTTTGATGTTGGCTCCCTCAACACCAAGGCTGGATTTGCTGGAGAGTCTTTTCCTAGATGTGTTACTCGCACCCTCGTCGGAATGTAAGTACAACTATATTTGACTAAAATTCTTTAGCTTTCAGAGGTAACAAGAGCTAAAGCACATTTCATACCGCGCGTTAACGCGATATGAGACGTTGACATACATAACGGCAGCCGGTTGTCGATAGAGTTGGGAGGAGTTAAGGCTTTTGAAGCTTATGAAGAAGAAAAGAAGGAAAAATAGTTTCCCGTTTAGTTTGTATTTTGCTAGCCTTGTGAGATGTGACAAATCGTGATGAATTGTTCTTTTCCCTCTTTTACCATGCACTAAATTTAGTCATAAAGTCCTTTAAGGACTGTTAGACTGACACTGAGTATAGCCAAGCGCAGCGTTGGACATCCACCAACCAGATGGTCAGATGATCTGAAGAAAGACGCAAGCAAGCTTTGTATGCTGGCCGCTACCAACCGGTCTTTTTGGAAATCTTTGGGGGAGGCTTATTACCAGCGGTACACTGACTGCGGTTGTAATTATGATACTGAGACATGAAGAAGCGCTGAATCCAAGGTACTCTTATTTTATTCTTCAAATGCGTACAGGTTCCGCCACACTGGCTTCGTAGATGGCGTCCCGTTGATTTACTATGGTGACAATGCCGTCAGAAACAGAGGGACCATAAACCTCATCAGTCCTGTTGAGGATGGGAGAATAACGAACTGGGATGACATGGAGAAACTCTGGCATCATGTCTTCTATACCAAACTGCATGTTCCTCCGGAGCAGTCTAAAGTATTGCATGCTGTACATCCGATGTGCAGTGTCGAAGAAAAGTAACTCTTTCAGTTTATTTATTTAATGTTTATTAATTACACTTTTTAATACAAAAGGTGGACTTAAGGCATTCTCCTCCAGTCAAACGTTAGAACGTAGAGAAGGAAATATAGGTTATATATCTCAATCTCGAATTAGCGTTTTTTTTTTGTTGTGTTTCGAGATTACAGCAGCATTGGAACCCAATATGGTCCAACAATAAGCCTTTGATCTGGTAAAAAGAATAGAGGTATATCTGAGCATATAAATTATTTTTGCGTTAAGACCGACACTGACATGACGTAGACAGTTTCCTGTCTTCACAGGGAGATCAGTAGACGCCTAAAAGAAGCAACGGGTGACCCTCGCACGGGCAGCTTTCTCGCTCAGCGAATAGCCATAGCTATTCAACGCGGGAATGCTGCCTGCGTGATGGGAACTCTGCCCAGGGGGCCTAATTTAGATTATATTTAGTTTTTAGTATTTATTATTTTTAGATAAGATAGTTTCCTACAGAATAAAACATATATTGCTCTACAAATGGAACCAAAAGGGCATAGTACCTATGAATCTATTTAGTTTTTTATACAAAAATAATGTTACCTATCTATTTGAAAAAAAAAAACACATAAACAACAAACACTCAATGACCCAGACGAAGCACATACTTGAACTGGCTCCAATCCTCAAGCCATCAAAAATAGTTTTGTTACCCAAGTGACTCGATTATGCAAAGTGTACGAATATAAATCCACTACAATCTTTTGGCTTAGACTTCCAGAATTATATTACGTACATCGGCAAGTGTTTATTGCCTTCATAGGCATGTTTCCTTAAAAAAATATTATTAGTCCGTCAGTTAGATAATCAAAAAATATTGGAGACGTCTTTTTTCTTTTGAAAATTAAACAAAAAATGGTAAAGACATGGCGCGTTAAAGTTCCGTGTGACATCACAATGTGCTACACTTTTTCGAAATATTGACGTCACGAGCCCCCACTCCCACTCCTAAACTTTGATTCGTTATATCTTTATAATTTATCGTTCAATTGACAAAAGAAAAAATACATCACTAATATATTTTGACTCCCTAAATGACGGACTAATTTTAATATTAGACTTTTGAGCCTGGAAACTAGTCTATTATTAAGTTTCAATTAATTCATCATCAGCATCATTTCAGCCGCATTCAGTCCAGCCAACACATAGGCCTCTTCTAATAAATTACAAAATGACCAGTTAAGGCGGCCTGCATCCAGCGTTTTTCTGCGATATTATTCAGATTTCACAATTCATATATTTATGATGTTGCTGTAGAAAACTAGTATTTTGTGGACTATATTAAAGCTGGAAAATAAAACACGTAGTTTTTGAGTACTTGATATGACTTGTTTTTTATTTAAAAAAAAATTATACAAAGTATTTACTATTAAAAAAGTTCAGTTCTCAACAGTTGCTATTAGGAGGTGAAGGCTTCTTGAGGCAATTAATTTTATCGATACTATCATCAGTACAATTATTAATCTTGTAACTTATATAACTTACTTGGTGTGTCCCCATGAATATAGGAAATTGAGAATCCAGGAAAATTGAACATGAATATGAGGGAAAATGGTGTGATATCAATTTCAGAGTTCACAGTTAACGAGGTCACCTTGTTACTAGCTGAATTAGATTGCTGACTAATAGTCACAAATATTTCGACCACTTTTCAAAGGTCATTCTTATGTTTTTCCGATAGCTTTTGTTGTCATTGTAGCCTATTCAACTTGACAAGAAGTCGAAGTAGATTCTATCTATTGATCAAAATATTAACTTAAAAAAAGCTTATTTTGAAAGATTAAAAAAAACACTAAAAGTAAGTAGTTACAGGGATTTAAATAATTTTTTTTAGTAAAACGACAAATTAATTATTTATTGTCATATCTGATTATTGTTATACCAAAATCTTATTTTGTCTTTCCCTCTTCACATATTCATGTTTATGAACGAAACTTTTTTATAACAAACGCGTGTGAAACAAAAGCCCCTTATAATGATACCACTTCTTAACTGCGAAAAAAGAATTTGTCTTTCATACTAACTTTCACCCTCCATTACAACCCCTTTAGAATTAAGTAAGTAAAACCATACACAAATAAATAACACACAAAGATATGTTGTATGTAACATAGATAGCTTTTAAAAAAAAAGGAGGCCTATGTTTGACCCCGTATCTTCAACTATATCCTTTTTTTTAAAACAACTAAGTGGGTAAACCGGCGTTTGGCTGACCTGATGGTAAGTGATCACCGTAGCCATTTCAAGTTTAATTAAAATGGTTCAGCGGTTTAGCCGTGAAAGCTTAAAATACAGACAGTCTTTCCCATCTATACATAAACTGTAGCCAAGCCGAATTGAATACTTTCAATATTTTTTAGAAATTCTTAGTGCATAGGACATTATAATATTAGAACGGAAGGATATGTATTTCAGAAAGAAAATGGCGGAAATACTGTTCGAGGTTTTTGCAATTAAGGGTCTTTATATTGCCAAAGCTCCGATACTTTTTGCCAGTGGAAGGACTTCAGGTAAATAGGGGTAATTAGAGCCTTAGGCCTTATTTACACCTACGAGAAAACTTCTGCTAGAAATGTCTTGAAACTTGAAAAATGCATAGTTTACATTTGAAAATTGCTGTCGAACAGACTGTCAGAACTTAAAGAAGTTTTCTTGCGGGTAAATGAGGCCTACTTAGCATGTGTCAAGCGACATCATTACCTCATCGAGTGGATTTTAAGGCCGTATTACCGATCTTTAAGTAATCTTATTACACCATTTTTCAAAGACTCCATGTTTTGAAGCTGTATATTTTGAGCGTGTCTAGTCATACGCAAAAACCAAGAGATTTGCAGATACCATAGACTTGGAAGTTGGGGAGATCATAGGCCCCAAAGTGTGCCATGGACTAGCTGTGTCCTTCTACAGTGGCCAGAACAAAAATCGTAAATTAATAAAATCATCATCATCATCATTGCGTGTGGCGTTCTCCATGCGTGTACCAATCGTCGACATCAAGGCTTGTCAACCAGCTTGCGACGGCAGGTGTCAGGTTGTGCAATCCACCGGAAAAACAGCGAAGGGAGGGAGCATTCTTTTACCACGTCGGATATGGCCTGGTCACGTGGTTTAAGGAAAATGAAAGGCCGATAGGCGGTTCCAACGAACTCAGACACCTGGATTAATTGACCGCGTAATTTATTAATATTTCAGGGTTAGTCTGGCAAAACGGTCATTCCTGCTGCTGTGCCACTCCAGTGTTCGAAGGATTTCCTCTCGAACATGCTACCATATCCACGGAGCTGACAGGGTTTGCCGTTACTAAGTATCTGAGCAGTTTGGTCCAGAAACTTGGGTACCAACTGGCGACGGCGTACGAGACAGATATTTTAACTGAGATTAAGGTATCGTTAGTCTTACTTCTATCACTACAAAGAAATAAAACCGGTCAAGTGCGAGTCGGACTTGCGCATTAAGTGTTCCCTGACATTATCTAAAAAACCCGCAATAAATCATGTTTGTTTTATCAAAGCCCTCTTAAATATTTATATAATACTGTTTTTTATTATTTGTTGTTATAGCTGCAACACATCTTTGGAAACTAGGACTGTCTTACTATCACGGATCATCAGATAAAGCCTGGTGGCAGACAGACGGACAGCAGAGTCTTAGTAATAAAAATAAACAGAAACAATAATAGAAAAAAATCGATTTAAAGAGAAATCCATAGTAGCCTGCAATAGCATTACATAAATCTATGAGCATTACCAAGAATGACAGGAAACATAAAATATACTATCAGAGTAAAAATATTTAACCAACATTTTCAGGAGAAAATGTGTTACGTCAGCCACGATTCAGCCATAGAAGTAGATAAATTGAACCAAGATGCTGCTGCCTATCTTATGCCTGATGGCCAGCAAATTCTACTGGGTTCAGAACGGGCGCTGTGTCCAGAAATGTTCTTCCAACCCAGTCTTGCTGGAAGAAAATGTCTGAATGTCGCTGACACTATATTCAATAGCATTAATAAATGTGATATTGATATTAGGTAAGATAATCACTTCTTTTGAATAGTTGGCTCACGAAATTTTGGTTGGAATTGGTAACAATTTGGTTTGAATCGGCATGCCACCAAGACCACGACGCCACGGCACAGGCCGATAGGCAGTATAGAAAAAAAAACTTAAATCATGGGTTCTGTTGTTCTTGTAACGCAGACAATATTCTCATCAACGAAAGAAAGGACCATCCTTTCATTGCTAACATTCACTATTACCAACTACTTACGATTATGATGATGACATACTCGTTTCAGCTGCAATCTGTTAAGTGCTGAACCGCTCTAAGGATTTCTAAAATTACTGGTTAGTAACGGCCTGTATCCAGCACTTGCCTGCGACCTACTTCAGGTCATCTGACCAACTGGCGTGGCCACTATTCATGAACCTTTCTGCCTCATCGGTTGTTTTTGCTATGTGCTTCGTCTACTGCCACTTCAAAGTGCAAATCCGCCGAGGATTTTCGGTAACTTTTACTTGATCAAATCTGATAAGAATTTAATTTTAAAACATCAAGAGAACCGATCTACCAAGGTACCATGATCACAAATGAATGGCCATGCAATTCTTTAGAATAAAATCAATCGAAATTGCAATTCTCTACCGCGCAGATTATCTCTCAGATTTCCGATAAAGCGTCGCTGCAAAGCACAGAATCAATTTAGCCTCAGGGTTAGTCTGGGACAAAAATGAGACACTAATATGATATTTGGCTTCATTTTTCAGGAGTCTACTATTCAATAACATTGTCGTTTCTGGTGGATCTACAATGTTTCCAGGCTTTATTGAAAGATTAAGGGCAGAAGTTAGCTCGAAGATAAAAAATCTCCCAGGTAAGAAAGAATGGAAACGTATTATTGGATATGTACTTCGCAAAATATACAATACTTTGCAATAAAGACACTGAATAGTATCAAAATGGGTTCCGCTCTGCATCGGTCGCATTATGGACCACGGCACTGGTCTTCTAAGGACAATATACTCCTAAATACTAGCTACTAGCAGTACTATTTTATTATGTGCTAGTAAGTATACCTTGGTAATGTGTCTTTCTAATTAAAACTTCCACACAAAACACGGATGGTGGGGACTTGTACACCGCTACAGACAACGCTGTACGTATGGCCAAGTTCTGGGCATCAAAGGGAATATACAAACGAATGTTGACACGCTTAGACGAAGAAGGAACAAGGACTCCAAAAGACCATTACAGTGGCCGTGGTTCACAAATTGTTTAAACTCGCCTTTTTTCAAATACTGAAAGCTGCTAGTGTGAATAAAATATCTTTGTTCAGGTACAGTTGCAAAAGTAGACGGTGTACAGAACAGGACGGCGTCAGTGTGGGCTGGTGGGTCTATGATGGCGTGCATCGATACCATAGAAGCGTTCTGGCTGACAAGCGAGGAGTACCAGGATTGTGGCGAAGAAAAAGTCATCTATAAATTCTTTTGAAAATTAAAAACAAGCGTTTTATTTATCATCTTCATCCTAGCGTTCTCCCGATTGCATCCTCCGCTGTTGGGTGCGGAGCCCAGGGTCCGCTTTCCTAGTTTTACGTCTCCACTTCGCCCGGTCTTCTTCCTTGGCAGAGATTCCATGCATCCCTAGGCTAAGGTAACCAGTTACCATCAGAGGTAACAAAGAAACAACAGCTGTAAACAACGTCAGACGATGAGAATGTTCTGCTTAATCAGTTAAATGTGAAAATGAAAACCGCTATGGATGAAACTAAATAATTACATGTTTCTGAATCCAACTAGGTCACAATTTGATCCATAACTTGCTGAACTGCCAAGTCAACAAAATTGGGATATTTGTATGTCATTTATGTAGGCAGGATGCCAAGTGCTTTTACCAAACTACGTCAGAAAGCATCACCTTTAGTATGGGCCCAGAATTATTATCTAAAAAAAGTTTAGTTCCTCTATCTGGTGTTAGGAGCAGGTGGTTCTTCAAATAGAAAAAGTTTTAAGTACTGATCTCCTTAACTACGAATGTATTATGTTGAAATCTTCTATTTGCTAGCGACATCTATTATTAAGAAGAGGGAATCGTCAATAGGGGATTAGGGGTGGATCTACGGCCAGACCGAGCTCCCTTTACTTCTGCCTTCCGCCCCGAAAATTTAAACTAGCTCTTTCCCGCAGCTCCGCCTGCGTCATAAAATAGCCTATGTTTGACCCCGGGTCTTCAGCTACATTCATACCAAATTTTATCAAAATCCGATCAGCGGTTTGGCCGTGAAAGCGTAACAGACAGAGAGAGAGAGAGACAGACTTTCGCATTTATAATATTAGTATGGATATTAACTTAATTACTTGACACCGGATCAAAAACAATCGAAACCGTTACAAAAAAGTTCCTTTCTTAGTTATAAGATTTAAAAACCATTAAGTCACTTTGTCACGTCATAATGTCAATCCGAGAAGTGATACAAAACAAAACATTCGAATCGATTGAGAAAACAAACGATTTATCTTCAAAAATAAAACATAAAAATAAACAGCCATGGTTTTCGAGAAGCCAGTTGTAATAATAGACAACGGTAGTTATATGTTGAAGGCTGGCTTTGCTTGTGATAATCACCCTGTGTCGATGTTCCGAACTGTAGTTGGAAGGCCTAACTATTTAAAGGTTTGTAGGTATATTTTGGCATATTTTGTGTGATTTGCGAAAGTTGGAAGCTGACAACTGGCAGCCATCGCGCAGAATATAAAAACACTGCTCTCGCACTTCGGGTCGCTAAGTATATATTATGCCGGTTGACTTGAATGAAGATGTTGCCTACAATATTTTGTTAAGTATGGCTTTGGGTCAGTACAACGGAGTAATAACAAAGAGGAGATGGCATATCGAGAGCTTCCTTACAAAAATTGTGTGAGGCTACGCGGGGCGGAAGGCAGAAGTGAGGGGAGCTCGGTCTGGCCGTAGATCCACCCCTAATCCCCTATTGACGATTCCCTCTTCTTAATAATAGATGTCGCTAGCAAATAGAAGATTTCAACATAAAAAATATATTTACATTTCTTTATATTATATATATTTTTATTATATATTTTGAACATTAAAAACAAGTAATATATTTTGTGTTACACTAAATCAGTCAAATAAATTCTAAAATATTTTATTTACTTACGTTCGTTGTGATCAAATAAAAGTACAACATTGAAACACTTAAAACTATAAATGGTTTAAAAATATTTTACAATATATTCTAAAAATTGAAAAACATAAGAGCTAGCTCCATGTCACGTATCGGTCAGAGTTGACCAAAAAATGACGTAAGCTCCGCCCACTTTTCCGACGCCACTGCGCCGATGACCGTAACGGTGCACCAGTCGATACGCCATCTCTTTGTATTTTCACTATGGTTAGTACAATACAAATACTCTTTATTGCACCAAAATTAAAAATATCCCAACTAAAAATATTCAATTCAATTAGGCAATTCACCCGGGTGGATGGGATGTCGAACAATGTCTTCGGATCCTTAGCTCTGTCTACCCCGCAAGGGATTTAGATGTATTCTTGAAGAGTGAGAGAGAGTTGAATGGAGCGTTGAAAGGCTGCGTAAGAAAACTCTGCTTTCCGGGCAGCCGGGCCTTCATGCTTGCGACGAAAAGTCGATGTTCCTACAATGATATGGCCTTACGATATCGAAAAATTACGCCTCCTCTTACGATACCAAAAAATTACCTGTAAAACAGGGAAAGGCAAAACAACAAAAGATGCAAAAACCTGGAAGAAGTTGAGTAGAAAATGCAGGAAAGCGGACAATATTCTGAGGATGCAACAGGAAAATAGCTAGCAAAAGAAATACAAATAAATTCATTTGTACAACATGCTAAGTCCACAAATAAATAAAGTGCTCGGCTCAGAGGAAAAGCTAGCAAACTACATCTTTTCTAGCTTGCTTTGTTTGACTAGTATTATTTCAAATATTCTGTGTGCATATTTCAAAGCTCTAGAAAGCAAGAATAATGAAACAATCACGGGCAAGTGAAATGCGATGTAGGTAAACTTGAATATGTCTATTTGAAAATGAAATATGTTTTCTATATGGCATTGGTATTTTATTAAATAGGTCGTGACAAACGCACTAATATTTATATGACGACCAAGGAGAAGCTACTTCTAACCTACTAATAATCCCGGATCAAATTGATTGAATGTACGAGAATGTAATTAAATCTTTACTTGAAATCATTTCCTTCGTAAATCTACTAGAAGATTTTCTCAGAAAACTACAAGCAGACTATAACGATTTAAGGAGATAATGTTCCAGTCAACGAATGAATTAGTAATATCCTCTTAATTCACAGGATCTCATTATTTATTCAAGGTAGCCCTGGTGCGCTTCGCACGTAGGTAAGAAAATATACCTGCTAATTTCGGCAATGGAGTTAGTCCCTTTTAATTTTGATCATCATTTGAGGATCAAGAAACTTTTGCATAGCACCATGTCAAGCGTTGGCAGACTTTAAAGGTGGATATAAATTGGTGAACGTCATCGGCATTTTTCTGTCGTGGGCAACTCCGTATTCAAGACAATATGTCAAACGTAATATAATCTCTACATCGACATTAAGAAAGAATGTTTCTTTACACTTGTATAATTACATACTGCGATCATTTATGGAGCTTGTCTTCTAATACGAGAGATCTCAATGCACTATTCTTCTCTCCAACTCTTGCCAGTCAGCTCTTTAATTTTTTATTGAGGCAATAACTTTTTTTTACTTATTTACACTTAAGCAGTTTTCAAAAACTTTATCCTTTTCCTTTATCAAGTTGGCACAATACGCTCACTTGATGCCATCACTTAATAATATTATTATCACGTATATCAACATATATTAATTATAATGATATTATTTACTCTCATAAAGAATGACTATTCTATTCTTAATTCAGGGTAGCTACGGTCACGAGCCATACGACGTTTTTATCGGCGAAGAAGCAGTACAAAGGATTGAGGACTATGAGCTCAGCAGTCCGGTGGTAAATGGCCGGATCGTCCACTGGGACAATATGGAGAGAGTGTGGCATCACGTGCTATACAGAGAGCTGAAAGTAGCCCCGGAAGACCGGGGAGTGATGGTTAGCTGCAACGCTAGTACTACTATAGATGAAAAGTGAGGAAATTTTGTACTTATATTACGCAGATTTTAAGCTGAAACTCAGTATGTAATACTCTGCTGGTTTACAACCTATGCCTTTGTAACAAGAGGGCGCTAAATTTCTATTTGATGAATCGCTAGATTACAGCAGCCACCACACAGATCATAGCCCATCACGTAGATTAGATCTTCTCAGCAATCGGATCATCATCATTGCGTATGGCGTTCTCCACGCGTGGATCGAAGCTTGCGAAGGCTGAGGTTGTGCAATTCCATCAAGCCACCAGGAAAACGAAGTGGGCATTCGTTTACCACGTCGGATAGGGTCTGGTCTGGTGCCCCGCAATCGCACTGTGACTCCCTTAATCCCCAATGTAGGATGAAAAACAGATATTCCAGAAAGCTGAAATAAGTATCTAGCATCTTCTAGTTATAATGCAGAGATGGTTATATTTGTTTCCACTGTGCTCCTATTCCGTGACGTGACGAATGATGATGTCTAATCGATTCGATCACCTGAATAATAAATCTCGCAGTGTCCGCGACGACGTGACCAGCGTCACAACTATCAGAAGCCTGACCCATATTTCAAGGATCAATGCGGACCTTTATCGGACCATTTCCAAAGAAAACCCAACGTTTTATTGAACTGACGCGAAAAGATAGTGACAAAGTAAGATACGGTGTCCTGTCCCACAGAATATTGTAGTAGTATAATGCAAGCCTATTTTTTGAAGTTTTTGGGGTCATGCTTTAGTAGCTCGCGACGATGAATACGTTTCATTTATATCTAGTAGATTATATAGCCAATCACTCTCACTGATAGGAGAAAACGCAGTGTGGTTCTAGTAGGTAATATCCTGTAGAACCTGGTGTAAAATATTTTTATAATCGCATTTCGGCTTCTGACGTGTTTACTTTAACGACCACCAAATGACAGAGGGAACTAACGTGGCTTAACATTCTCTTCGGTAATATGAAAATATAATTTTTCAAGATAATTCTCTAAAAAAATAGTTTTTCTTCACCCGTCTGT
Source organism: Euzophera pinguis (assembly GCA_947363495.1). Lineage (NCBI taxonomy): Eukaryota > Metazoa > Arthropoda > Insecta > Lepidoptera > Pyralidae > Euzophera > Euzophera pinguis. The sequence continues at coordinate 788,560 of OX376154.1, forward strand.
TTCGTCCCACGGCTGAGATAAAGTCCAACAAGTGATTATTTTGAAAATCCTTTATATCAATAATAATCTATTCTAAACTAAAACTATTAATGAAGGATCAGCTTGTACAGAAAACTGTAATTCTCATAACCTCACCAAAGGTTAACTAACACAGTAGTTCATCACTATCACCTCGTCGTAAGACCCTGAAGCAGAGTTTCCGAAAAATTTGTTGATACCCTGTATTAAGAATACAACCAAAAACCATTGAGATGAGAAACAGGAATATGAATGAATAAACTTGTATTTTAAAATAAAAGCATCAGAAATAAAATAGAGTTGTTCCGCAATAACTCACTAACATCCATGAACTCAATAAGGAAAGGAATGTTCCCCAGGAATACCATTACGCCTGGCGGGAAGATCTTCCCTTTGCGGCGGTCGAGCAAATTTGCTCATCGCTCCCGCCGTACTCCAAACTTCATTCGAGGAGCTCGTTAGTCGAGCTTGATCCGCGTATCCGTAGCGAATGAGTGTGTCAAGCGACGGCGTGACGCGACCACTATTGGATTGGTCGCCATTTAGTGGCATTTCATATCTTAAGCTCATCCGTGCTTCGGAAGGCACGTTAAGCCGTTGGTCTCGGTTGTTATCGATAGATAGCAGTCGTGAGGCTGTGTCATGCCTTAGAGTAGCCTAAAAAATTCTGACAGTGATGGCACACATACCTCGGGTCATGTTACTGTTGGTTTGGTTTTCCTGTACAAAAGAGTTACGGAGGTCAGACGGCAATCGCTCCATTGTAATAACCAGTTCCGCCAAATCTGGGACCATGACTTACAGCGTACCCTATGCTCCGAAGCGTAAGCTGAATTCGCAACTAGGAATACACGCTAGGATGATGACGCATTACAAGTTTTCCCGGGACCTGCGACCATTTTATAAAATTAAACATACAAAATAATATTTAAAACAACCCGAGATACCCGCTTTGTGGCAGTTTATGGTAAATATTTGCGGAAGCTTCGAAGCATAAAAGATTAAATGCGACGACGTATAAAATTTTAACATTGATCAGGTGCTCAAGGCATAATGCATCAATGCATGTTATGAATACGGTTATATCAAAGAGGATTTCATACAAAAGGCGTCTACATAGATAGCTATCATCAACTTAGCGTTTTACTAGTTACCTACTCCTTCGAAGCCTCGTGAAAGCTGTTTGGTTTTCCATGCATGAGATGTTTGACATCATTTTTATAATCATTATTACGATTATACTTACATTGTAAAAGAGAATCATACATCAGTAGACTTCGCCTTTAAGTCAATATTCTATTAATGAAGTTGAATAAATAGAAGTCTAAATATTTTTGTCCGTCTCTTTGATGATTTTGCCAAAAATCAGAGCATTTTAATAATGCGTAACAAGATTATTTTCTGGTCTTGCTCCACGTGACCGGAAAAAAGCCGAGACGATTATGGCTTCCATCCGAATTCATCGAAACCTCTTTTCGCCTTCGACGTGTTTCTTTTAACGACCATGAAATGGCCAATGGCTTCCTAAAACTCAGTTTTTCCGAAACACTGAATCTTCATTAACATCGGACAATCAGGTGATTGTAAAAGATGATGATAATGATAAAAATCTTTGATATATCCCTCATAATAAAAAAATGGTATACCATTTGACACATCACTAAAAATGTCGACAATTTACATTTACTCGTCTAGCTTTTAATATATTTGTTTCCAGAGTAAAATGCTGTGAAGTTTTCTTCGAGACATTGAACACTCCAGCTGTTTGCATCCAACCCCAGCCGGTGATGTCACTCTATGCTTCAGGGTTCACCACAGGCATGTGTGTGGACCTGGGACACGATACGGTTGACGTCAGTCCCGTGTATGAAGGAGGACTTATCAGGTTTGCTGCTTTGTTTGATAGCATTCGTGATCATGCTACTGACAACCATCCTCTCTTTAATGTTGATATGGAGGACATTACATGACATTGCTCCTGTTTATGATTTTGTACACGAAGTATGCAACGGAAGATATACTAAGAGAATCTCAGCCCATCCATCAATGTCCATTTGTTAGTTAGAGCTATAAAGCTGCAATAGGAAACTGAAATTTACCACCTACCAATGCTAAAAGAATTTTCGTGGGCTGTCTTTTAATCTGAACAGAAAAAGACTTCTGTTTGAATGAAATTTTATATCTGTCGGTTAAAGTTTGGAAGTATTTCATCAATTCATGTCTATCCTTTCCTCTACAGATACGCACACATGATGACCAAGTTCGCAGGCGTTCAAGTATTGAACTACCTGAAAGAATATTTCCTCGACAGAGGTTACGATTTCGGTATGAAAACTACACAAATAGTAGACGATATACAAAAGCAGATCTATGTAACACCTGAAAGTACCATGTCCAGATGGGATTACCACAAAGAGTATACCTTACCAAGTGGTGAAGTGTTAGAAATAAGTCAAGAAGCATTCATGACAGGTGAAATGTTCTTCCAACCTGATCTAGTAATGGGTAAGAAGACAAACATTCTTCCATTACATGAAGCGGTAGTTACATCTGTTATGAAATGTGATGCTGAATTAAGGACTGAACTTTTTGATGCTATAGCTCCTTGTGGTGGGATGTCAATGATTAGTGGTCTGCCGGAGAGGCTAGGTCTTGATATTGAAGAGAAGATTCATAGACCAGTGAATATATTAACGTCTTCAGAAGCATATGCTCTTGCTTGGCTTGGCGGAGCAGTATTTGCCGGTCTTCCAGATTCTGGTAAGATTTGGGTGTTTAAGAAGCAATTCGAGGACTACGGAGCGAAGATTGTTAAAAACAAGTTCATGTAACAATTTAATATAATTCTGATTTCGAAGCTATATTTAAAAATTTAATAAAAAAACATTCTTGGACGATGACGTTTTATTGGCAACTTCTTCAAACTAGTAATTTTGTTTGTAAATTACTCATGTCTCATGAAAAAGTAAACTATTATAGATTAAATATAATGAAATGGTTTTCCCTAGTGACTTTAACACGGGAGCCGTCAAAAAGGGCGTAAAAAAACTCCTTTAGGGTAATGACATCTCCGGTGTTGCATGCGTTCATAGGCTACGGTAACCACTTACCATCACGTGGCCTGTTTGCCTACTTAGCTGTATAAAATTTCGGGAGCAATCGTAGGTAAATAACAACTTATTTGCTTCAGTATGTTGCCATGTTAGTTACATAAGGGCGAAACAGTTGATCAAAAGAGTTTAAATTTTAACTTTCTCGATTAAACTTAAATTACTTTGATTAAATTTTATCATAACGTTTTTAATGAATAAGAGTTATCATTACACCTATCTTATATTACCTAAAATCCAGAGTTCCAGACCTTGTTTCCCAACTCATTAGCTCAGGATTATTGTCGATACTACGGGTAATTAGTTCGGCCACAATTTAATAGCATTATCTAGAAATGAAATCTAGCCGAAGCTGGCCCAATAATTGGCCAATTTTGGCTAATTATTTGTTATTTGGTTGCATTTGCTCGTTAACAGAAACTGCTCTTTGTCAATTTTAGTTTTAATACCGAGTTTTTGCAAAAAATTAACAAATTTAGACATTGATGGTATTCAATTACAAGATATATGAAGGAAAAATAGGAATCTCCACCCCATAGTTTAATTTCTGCTTCAATTCAAATAAGTGCATAATAATAATTCTCGAATAGATCTCAATTTCAAATCAGACATCAGGGTTTACAGAGTTGATTGACCACGTGACCTACTCGATATGAATAAATGTCAAATAAAAAAACTTGTCACAACCATCTTTGACAATCGCGGTATACCTTCAGAAATGTAATTTCTCATTTCGAGCAAAGCTAAAAGCATCGTTAGTGCGAACACGGAACTTCAGTATTTATGAGAGCAAAAACAGACCGAAATGAGTTAGGCCCATTGACATATATTTAACAGCGTAAGGACGTAGCCAAAGGCGCGACAACATGACACCAAACTTTACAAACCAACGTTTCGGAGCTCCGCAGTGACACAGTCGTTCCAAACGTGGAACCAATTTCGTTATTAAATTTTACACCACTAGCTGATTAATCTTAGCATTAAGTCCGCCAATCGTATTTTTATTATTAAACAAAACAGTTTTAATAAATAAACAAAATAATGATAGATTGGCCCGAAAGAAATGGGACTTTCATTGTGCTTTGAAAAACTTATGAAATAAGTGTCCTTAAATTCCTCAAAATACTTTATTTGTATCTATTATATTATCTGTGTATCTATTATAGTAAGGCTGCAAAAATAGATGTTTCCTCGTTCTACTACTGATATTAATTATCATTTTAGTGAGACTATCAGAAGTATTAATTTAAATTAATTATTGTTACTTATCGAGACTACGATAAAACTAGGCATTTCTAAGTAATACTAAAATTACAAATAGTTTATCGTTTCCTGTCGTCACTATATGTTTTTTTCTGGATAAGATTTTGGTTTGAATAGATTCTTATTACGGTAGATTCTGTTTTAGCAGATTCGTGCTCATATAGATGCAAAATGTGGGCCCATCCTGAGCAGAAATCATTGGTTAGACTAGACGGAGCTTCGTTAGAGAGACGCTAGGCGTGTCAACTAAATCAAGCACTTATCCTGGGTTTAATTTCTGTAAAGCTCATTTGCAAAGTTCATGATTTTGACATGAATAAAATACACATAAGTACTCGTATGTAAGTTTGACGCATTCTAACTTAAAAACTGTGGGACCATTTAGTTTTAGAGGAAGATTCAATAAGCATCAAAACAGAAGAAAATATATAATAATCCTTTGTCGATGGAAAGATTATAGAATCTTCTATCTAATCTGGAATTGAAATAGGAATATTTTACTTCCATGTTACATTTCGATGCTCTTTAAATTTGCCGCAGAGTAAAATAACATTAGTATTCAAATCAATCAATAAACTTTGTAATGTCCATGTTACGCCATCACCGGTTCCTGTCGGTAGCCACACCCTTGAAGTTGTAGACCAGTATGTCTACCTGGGTCAGATAATCCAGGCTGGCAACGAATCCGACTCGGTTTCGTTCGGGCAGCGTTTGAGAAGCTACGTAGCGTCTTCTCGTCCAAAATACCCCAGTCCCTTAAAACTAATGTCTTCAGCCAGTTCGACCAGTGTGTGTTACCAGTCAGTCATAAGAAGGTCCCCAGTAAGCTATGGAGAGGGGGATGCTCGGGGTTTCCCTACGAGATCGAATCAGAAATAAAGAGATCCGCAGAAGAACAAAAGTCACCGACATAGCCGAGCGGATTAATTATTTGAAGTGGTAGTGGCCGGGGCACATAGCGTGAAGAACCGATGGCCGATGGGGCAGAAAGGTTCACGAGTGGCGATCACGTACCGGCAAGCGCAGCGTTACACTGGATGACCAATTCTGTATACCTTTTTCTACATATAGATACCAGTCGTGAGGCTGAGTCAGATGCCTTTAGACAGCGCGAAAAATTCTGACAGTGTTGGCCACTAACATACCTCGGGTCAATGTTCCGTTGATCTGTTTCGCCGTGAAAATGGTTACGGAGGTCAGACGGCAGTCGCTCCATTGTAATAACCAGAGCCGCCAAATCTAGGACCAAGACTTACAACGTACCCTAGGCTCCGAAGCGTAAGCTGACGACGCAACTAGGAATACACGCTAGAATAAAGAAAATTCTCGCAAATGTATGATTCTGGTCCTGATTCCGATTCGAATATAGAACCTACTCCTTTTTTGAATACGGTTAAAAATACCTAGCGTTAATGTCCCACAGCAATGAGTAAAAAAAATGGCGAATCTTTAATAGCATAGCTTTCAAAATTGGCTTATGTGAATAAAAACTATATAGCATTGAATAACAGCAACCTTAATCGATTGCCTATTTGTATGCATTAAGCAGATTGATGTTTTATAGGCTTTAAAAGTGATTTTACGGTCGTAATTACGGTCAGCCTTAAAAGTTACGGATTTGGAGCGTTTTGATCCAAAACATTTTTACGAAGGAAGGTAATTTCAATATCTATATATATAAAAATCAAATGCAGTTCGTTAGTCTCGCTAAAACTCGAGAACGGCTGGACCGATTTGGCTATTTTTGGTTTTGAATTATTGGTTGAAGTCCAGGGAAGGTTTAAAAGGTGAATATATTCGGGGGCGGTACGAAGTTTGCCGGGTCAGCTAGTTCTATATAAAAATGGATCTCTATTTCCCTTGGTTATCGCATCACGTGTGAAATTATGGATCAATTTCGCTAATTCTTTATTTGTTGTGTTTATTATTGTCAGGAGAAGGTGAAATAAAAATAAAGGAAGTTGGAATTGGAAAATTTATTTAAAGTTGAGACGTATCCGTTGACAAAGTATCATTACCTTTTCAGCTGCAGTCAGCCCACTGTTGGACATAGACCTCCCCAAGGATTTCAAAATAGCCTGTTGGATGAGGACTGCATTCAGATACTATTTTAATCTTTTTTTCAATCACGCCTAACCAATTGAATGGATTTAGATTAGGAGGTCAGCAGTGCCCCCAAATCTAGAACCATTAATAACAGTGTCTAGGGTACACTATTAGTAATTTTCCTAGATTTGGCTCTTAATCGTAAACTGAAGACTCAACTAGGAAAAACACGATTGTACGAAGAATAATAGAATGTATTTGAATAAAAATATAATACAACAATTGAGATACGAACGTTGTACGGTTTCGATGTTTTTTGAATCATACCTTACAACACAAGTAGCCTAGTTTATTCTTTCCGCATTCAGTAATATACCAAAATTTCACGGGGTCGTAGCCTTAGGCAAATCTGGTAAATTCATGCTTTATAAGATAATACCAGCCCAAGTTAGCAAAGTCAGGGTCACGTCATATCTCCAGCTATTCCCCATTAACAATACACTGAAATCCGCCCCACTTCCTAAGCAAGTTATCAGACTACGACAGTTGTGACGCTAATATATAATGCATTTGAGAGTTCCACGGCACAGAGCATAGACAATACAGAGTTCAAGTTGTTACATATCATTTGAATGCCTATCGCATTGATTACGTTATCTGTTTTTCCTAAAGGTTGACTGTTAAAAAGTGTATGTAATTAATTTTAAAATAAACAAATCAGTCAATTAAGTAAAAACACTTCATTGCACCATAGATAATTACATGCAAAGAAATGTTGTCTATAGCAAAGAAAAGACAAAAAAAAGTGATTTATAATAATAAGCATTTAGCATTTATTAATTTGCGTTACAAATAAAATATTGATTGATTGACACAATCGAAAAAAACCATTATGTTACTAGTTATCTCAGTAGGAATAGGGAGATGTCTATCATTATTTTGTAGACAACCTCATGGAGGCAAATCATAGAGAAAGGATGTTTTACTCTGTTCAATTTCAATGTTCTTTGAGGTAAACTTACATTTGAAAATTTGAAGAATAGAAAAAGAAAAATATCTGTTTTGCAAGAATGGTGTACTGTTAAACGTGTTTTGTGAAATTGTCCTATTTTCTACTATATTAATTTTAATCAAATTAAATAAAACTTTTAATACTAATCGCCTTGCTTAATACTTAAACCGATTGCATAGCTTAGTTTTTAATATAAGTTCCAGTGTAGTTTATATTCAACATATTAAAACTAACGTCAGCAAAAAAAACTAAAAAAAAAACACTATATGAGAAAAGGCATCACATCGTGTATTAGTATGTCTCTCTGTGTGGCTACTAAATATATTTCAAAATTTCACCACCGGATAGAACAGGTACGGTTAGGCTCAATAATAGTGAGACAGGTAGTGCAATGTATAACTAGTAATGTAAATGTATAACTACGACAAAAAATTCTATATAATTACCGAACCTGCTCACAAAATTTTATAAGAATCGGCTAAGAAATGCGACCTGTATGTGAGAACAGACAGACAGATGGACAAAAGAATTTTCGACCATTCGAAGACGCTTCGCTCGCTCGGTCAATAATGATATTTCAATGCTGAAGTAAATTATTGCAAAATACATGAACTGTGTAAACATAAAATCCTTAAATTTTGTGTTTTATGTTTTCATGTTTAATTAATTCAATTATGCTTGATTTATTATAACTATGAAGGATATTATTATAACCTAATTATTCGCATGTCATTAAATGTGACAAAACATACCATGTTTTTCGTGATATTTAATATTATTACTAACATTACATTTTGAACATTTCTGCATGCCTTATTTTTGTGTATTGTTTATTTAATACCAAAATAAATTATATATATATGTCTTATTATTTAAAATTACCACCGAAAAAAAAGTTTAACACTAACCACTACTTTAACAGAGCGCTTTTCACCCCTGTTTCTTTGTAAATCTTTACTTACAAAAAGGTATTGACAAATCAAAGGTGATAGGAACAGTCGGTAAGGGCCGGCCTCGGAGAACATACTGCGACCAAATTGCAGACAAATTAAAAAAGGGAGATGTCAGGAGTGCCCGTAATCGACGAGCGTGTATGACGAGAGCGATGAGCGTAGAGGAAGCGAGGGTAATCTGAAAGGGTCGTAGCAAATGGAAATCCGTAGTCTCTGCCTACCCCTACGGGAAAAAGGCGTGATGTTATGTATGTTTCTTTGTTTTATCACTACTTTGTAATTTCACACTCGAATCACAAAGATGTAATGCCACACACCTATACCTTTGGTTCGTTTACGCTCGACTTTATGGTCGTACGTATTAGGATCATATTTCCTAGTCGTGGGCAAATTGAGATCGCTAGCCTTATTTAGCAGGGTTGTTAGGAACGTGACTTGCGTAATCGGATGCTTGTATGAAAAGTGGGTGGTTATTTTGTAATATCAAATAGGTTTTGTGACCTCATGGGTCCGCAAAATTTTGCACATAGTTTCAAAATGCTTTACCTTCCCTCAGGTAATTTAGATTGCAAATTAATTGCATAAAGTTAACCGTTACTTAAGTAACAAACATTAATTTAATGTACGTTCATGAATAATACTTTAAGGCTGAAACGACAATCTCCGAATGGAGAATTTCGCTCGCTTCACTCGCTTGATCAATGAAATATTTATACGGGGATTACAAACCTGGTTAAAATAAGTAACCAGCTTATCTACCTATGCAACTCATTTAACCGTTAGCCAGACGAATATCAAGCCAAAAATAGCGATACCAACAAAGTAGGTATTTCATACCCAAGCCTACTCAAATTCTTTTTTCACCACCCAATCAGTTTAAGTGGGATTGTGACACCAGTTACAATTCTAATAAAACTTGTTTTAAAACTAGTTCAAAAACAATAAAACTCAAAAAGACACAACATTATTCGAAGTAGCAAACAAGGTAACAAGGACCCTTCATGGTAGTCCCGTAGATTTGCGAATCATAAAATAGTAAAAAGCTTAACCAGTCACATGTGTTCCGAACGGCCATCTTATTTACATACCGAGCTTTCGGTGCTTACGGAGCTTTCGCCGGGATCGAGAAACGGCAACCAGTTTGATACAAAACTTTTATTTATCGCCCCCAACCCCGATTCGATCATGCATTTGTAAATTTTCGACCCTCGATACAAAATGGCTTTGTCGTATTGTTTTCGGCGTAGAAAGTAAATTTATTTAATACTAGCTGTTTCCTGCGGCTCTGCCTTCGACAAAAAGTAACCTGTGTTTGAACCCGGGTTTTAAGCTATATTGGTACAAAATTTCGTTAAAATCCTTTCGACGGTTTGGCCGTGAAAGCGTAACAGACAGACTTTCACACTTATAATATTAGTATGGAACATGGAGTAATTACAAAGGTATGGAAGTATGGATGACACATTTTAATAGGTCAAGTTTGTTACATTTTTTAAATGTACAGTTTTAATAATTCAATAAAATAAATCTTCTATGTTAGGTCAAATAACCGAAATTCGGCTACTTCTAGTTTTAGCCGGATTAGAACTCAAATGTTTACACTTAGTTCTAACCTGCTTATTTTCGGTTAGAACTAGGTCTAGCCGATCTTAGATGGTTAAGCTTAGGTGTAAGATTCGTTATACTCCATCATTTAAAAAAAATCTAAATCTATAGAAGTTACTTTATACATAAAACTAGCTGTGCCCGCGACTTCATCCGCGTAACGTTCGATTATATACCTCTTTCCTTACTTGTTATCCGTCATTGCAGACATTTTAAATATTAATAACATCAAAGAAGACTTTTGGCGGGAAGCTGTGAAGAGCAGTATCGGCGCTGTATTTTATTTTCCAAAAATTGTGTTTTTTGAGTGTTTGTACATAATAATGGTGGATTATTATTCGCAAAGTATTCGATAACAAGCGTGAGTGTTGGGAAGTGATACAGTGTTTGATTTATGTGATTTTCATGCTTGTTGCCAAAAGCTCCTAGTAATCGCTAAGTGCAGTTTTTCTACCACTTCTCTTAGCCTGATTCTTCTGACTAGACTTGACTACTGACTAGACTTTTAGACTTGACTAGGACTTGACGAAACAACACTGTAAGACTGAAGATTGGAAAATTAAGAAGGGCTTTAAAGGACTTGTATCCATGGCCGTATAACCCATTACCAAAAAAAAAACATCAGAGAATTTTATTAATATTTAAAATGTTATGTAATGAGGTCGCTATGTAAAATATTGCGACGGAATACTGTTTGGCATATAAGAAAAAATTAAAAAATCTTGATTTTTATATGAATATGATCCACCCATAAACAATTTCCAGACCTATGATATCGTGATTCGGATGTGAAAGTTTTATTGACAACCACCAGTTGGTAGCAAGCAGGAATGCTGATCTTGAAATATACCTATTTTTGAGAATTAATTATTTGATTCATCTCACTGGCCTTTGGCTACCATACATGGTGAGTCATACTTTTTAAAAAATAGGTAAGTATACTTATCAAGGCGTTTCCGAAAAATTTTGAGAGCAGGGTGTGCAGGGTTGATTGACCATGTAACTTATTCGATAAGAATGGCTGAAAAGTAATAATGAAGAACCCACGTCAAAGGCCGAAAGGCGTATCCGAAAAAAATCTGACATCAGAGTGTGCAGGGTCGATTGACCATGTACCTAATTCGATAGGAACGGCTGAAAAGTAATAATGAAGAACCCTCGTCAGAGGCCGAAAGGCGTCTCCGAAAAAACTCTGACACCAGGGTGTGCGGTGTGCGGGTCGATTGACCATGTAACTCTACTCTATAAGAATGACTGAAAAGTCATAATATGTCAAAGAGGAGCTTTTGGTTTCGTAACCAGGGCTTATAGGGTCGATTGACCGAGACAACTTCATCATGATCTAGCAAATAACTCGGAGGAAAAAGCTGAAATTATAATGTGACTTTGACGACTTACTCTTATTCCGCTTATTACTTTGCTATGACATTTTTATCAGGGGAAATTGAAAAAATCTTTAAATGATGATAATTTTCTTTCCTGATGTCTAATTTTGATGAAACAAACATTAGATGTTGCCCTGAGCTAAGGCCAATCAGTTTGTGAAAACTAAATTCAAATATATTAAGTAGTTCCTGAGATTAGCGTGTTCAGACAGAGAGACAGAAAAATAAATATAAAATATTTTTTGTAATCTATTCACCTTTAGTTAATCCCCTTATGTATTCATTTTCTACCCAAAATAAAAAAATGTACAGACACGTCGATTCTACTCTTTTATTATAGTATCGATAGATATGAATAGTAGTAGGTCTGTATAATAATATTAAATGTACATAGATACAGAAAATATTTTACTTTGTTTAAAAAAAAAGACAGTGAAACTTGGCAGTAAGTAACAGTTCAAATTTGTAATAAAAACGCTTAATTAATTCGCCTTTTCGAGACGATCAAATACCTTTGTAAATTTGAATTTGAACAGAAATTAATTAATTCGTGTTTTGTATTAAAAAATCTTTTAATCCCCTTAATTGGTCTCGCCCTTTTTTTAAAGCAATTGAACGAGGAACTCATTAATTATGATTCGTTTTAGGATCTTAAGAATATAGATCGAATTACTTTCCACTATTTAATTAAAAGGCACCGTATTCCTTGTTGCGTCTTCAGCTTGAGCTCGAACCAGCGTACCTACATAGAATCATAGTCCTAGATTGGCTAGATAATATGTAATAATCAATACCGCCAAATCTATATAAATGTAAATGACAAAACGAAACCCTTGTACACTATGGTATTTATCTGTGCTTTATAAAATTCAACCTCTCATGCTTAATTCTGTCAGCTAATATCTAACTACATTCATATTTTGTTTATAGTTTTAGTTTTGAACCACTGTAAAAATTTGACAGGTTGTAGGGTTTGATACTGTCCCTACACTGGTGATATGATGATGATGAAGAGTCGAAGAATTTGTGAGAAATAAAACCGTTAGAATAAATTCCCAAAAAATCACGTTAATTTATGGAATGAGACTTAGTTACCGACTAAAATGATTGAGGCACGTGTAATGACAGCGCTGCGCGGGCATTTTGCTTGACCTACATTGCATTCTTATGTGCGAATAATCGTACACAGGTATTTTAAAAGTCATCCAGTATATTTTACTTAGCTGCGGAAGCATGATGGCAAAAATCGAATATTAAGAAGCCAAAACCAAATCAATAAGGCGGTAGCCATTTTTGAGAGTGCAAAACCGGCGAGTCGTAGTATATGTAATATATAGAGAGTATTTCGATTGATATTCAGCCGTTTCACCAGCTTTACATTCTCAAAAATAGCCCTAGCGGTTGTAGTTTGGTTTTGGTAATTACGTTAAAAGTAATTCGTAATTGGGCGACTGGTCTGCAGGTAAGTTAAAGTTCCTTTCTACGTCGTCTAGTGATGGCGACTACCACACAACCAAGAACTATTAATAGTACAGAATACAAAACCGATTTTTTGTTAATTATATTGGAAAATAAAAGTACGTGTAACTGTCATGGCCGATTTGAAAGGGGATTAAAAACAAAGCCGTTTCGGTGGCGCGTCCATTAAAACGATTCGACGCAAATCCTCTCGCCACGTGCGTAGGATCAAACCGAATTTCAGACGAAGAGCTTAGTGCAAAAAATAAACTGAATTTCTGATGAAGGCTATTTTACTTTTTATTCGTGGTTGCATAAATAATAAGCTTTAAGAACAAGGCTAATAAAGCTTTTTTGTTCTTAAAATACTAGTTAGAGCTACAGTATCAATTTACTTGCTCTTACCGAACTAATGAATTACTGACCTGGATTATAAGTGACATTTCTATCTTGAATAATATTGTGCTTTGCAAGGTAAATACTCGCTAGATAAGCTGTTTAATAATGAACGCCATTTCACCACTCCCCCCTCCCCCTCTTTGTTTCCACAAATTACTGTCCCCTATTGCCTTTGAGTCCTCTTTCAAATCATCTGTTTATCTTTTTAGATGTCTCTTTTTTCGCCCGTCAGACCTCCAATCTGTAGCAAGATGTATCCATTTCAGGATACATCCGATAAATGTGCCCTGCCTAATCTCCCGCCTTTTTTCTTACATCCATTATTTTGTGTGGGGGGGCGGGACACAGTGGGGTATTTTTATTCGGTCTGTCCGTCTGATACCTAAAATGCTATGCTTCATCGCTCGTTAACACACATTATACCTATAATAAAAGTTTATAAAAATAAATATCCATCACAATGTTTACTGCCTGCCTCCGTGACCCAGTGGTTAAGTTCCGCACAACTCTGACAACAGGGTGTACATGTCCGATTGACCTACAATGTAACCTACACAAAATAATCATGGCAATGGTAGATAATAATATTGCGAAATTCATTGGAGTTCGGACCATTGAACCACAAGTAGCCGCCGGACAAAGTTTTATGCAAATACCCTACACGACACTAAAACCGCAGATCGCGCGGTCAATAAATTTTGAATACAAAAAGCCATGAAACGATCTGTGTAGATCGAGAGCTAACAGCCAAATACACCTGGGTTATCAAGTTTCACATTTTTGAGTCTTAAAATCACCCACTGGCAAATTATCTGGGATCTCAAATTTCAAAACAATGTAATAAAAAAATATAATAGTATTAGACTATTCTATAAAAAATTAAATTTTGACGTTTTATTTGTAATTTTACAGTTCAATTATTTTTATAGTTTTTTTTTTTGAGATTACTAGGGTAATTAAACGCCATATGTTTTTTACGTTTTAATTTGGTTCCTTGAATCACCTGCGTAAAAGGTCATAAATTTTTTTAAATAACTATTTGTATTTACTCATTATTTCAATAAGTCTTAGTATAAGATTTTTTATACAAATTTACTGGAAATAGCGTAAATTCGACATACATAGAAAAAAAACAAAATCCCGTTCATGCATCTTAACATTAACACATTAGTCTGTAATGAGACAACATTTTTTGCATCAAGCTCTCGTATCAAATTGTGGGCTACCCACTGTGAGTTTTGTTCGCACGAGACAAAGGGGGGAAGGGCAAAGTTCTCCCTTAGATTTATGTGTGCAATAAATTTGTTGCTCTGCGTAAGAAATATTGACCACCGCTGGGCAGGTTTGTACCTATTAACATCCCTTGAAAGGCTGTAATGTGTGCCCAACGATGTCCAAAATTATCGGGATTAAAAAGGTACGGGGCTGTTTATGTCGAAAACGTGAAAACTTTCCTTTTCATTCACACGCTCATTGGAAATAGGTTGTAGGACAAAATTATATCACACTTTTTGGAGTTTTTTCGTTGTGCTCATAATGATGTGTTAGGAATATTGTCGTGTCTAATTTGAAATAGTTTTAGGATAATCTAAACATTATTTCGGTAACATAGAGAAACCCAAACAGATTTTTCTGAAGGCATCTGTATTTTGAATGTGTTAATACAGACCTATCCCCCATCCCCCCCTTCCACCCGATGGCTGTCCCGAAAAATCGGGAGTGACGCGCGTAGGTGGACCTTTTGTTGTCAAATGTAATATTCCCTGTCACTTTTTCGATGTCATCCCGGTGTTTTTGGTAAAGGCAAGATTTTTACGGATCCCTTTCAAAAAGCAAGCTTGATTAATCTTAAAATGAAGGGCCGAGACTAAAAGACACGTCTTGATCGATAACCGAACATCGAATGAATTCTAAAACGTTATATTGATGATCGATAACGCTTTAGTCTACCCAATGAATGTTGAATGAACTTTTAAATTCTCTTTTTTGGTTGTAAAATTAATTGTCACTTCAAAATGATAAATGATATACTTAAATATATTTATGTTTTTGACCTTTCTTGTTGTAACATGAAAACATTCAGTAGACCACTACCCCAGCTTACTACGAAAAATTCTTAGCCGAAGACCCCATCGAGGAAGGAGTTTTTTGAATGTCGTTCACTTAATTCACCCGAGTTAATTCTCCCAGGTGAATTACATTTTCTATTGGTAAACTTTAGACACCTTTGACGTACTACGTTAGTACTATTATGAATTCTGTGGTACTACTTTATACTTTTCTAAATAGCCACTGCACAATTCTGTACCCCAAGCACGAATCAATATCGAAAAAACTTTCGTATCGTTAACGTGAGCATTTAGTATGGGCACTTGAACAGCGCCTCTAGTGTGCGTAATTGAAACTAGTTTTCGATGCACAAATATTTACATTAGGTTTCGAATCGTCTTCGTATCGAATAGGTAACGTAACTTGAAGCCGTTTGTATGAAGATAGCGAGCACGAATGCTTAAAATGACGTATGGTATCGTAATTGTCGAAGGCTGGCTTGAGAGTTTCTTGAATGTTTCGTCACTTAAAATTTTGCAGTGAGAAAACATTCGTCAGAGTTTATTGGAAGCTTAAAATAATAATAAAAGTGATTTTATTGATACATTTTGTTATAAAATGATTAATTCAAACAAGAAGTAGGGGGAAGTCCCCTAGTGGCGGACACCTAAGGTTTTTACGAAATAAATTAAAAACTATTTCGAAAAATTTTACTTTTTTTATTAATAAGGTATGTCAACAAACTTTCAAGTCAACACAAAGTAACAAAAATGCAACCTCTGCTTAATCATATTTAAAAACAAAAATTAAACTTTGGTAAAAAAAAAACTCGTTCCTTGGATGTGGCACCTAGTACCGGACGGACTTCACCTCGAACCCCTAGCTCCGGACATTTTTAAAACAATCGGCATCGATCACATATGTACGCGTCTGAACATTCTATAGTGTCTGCACATGCTTAATGAGCACACCCATGGCAGCTGGAGCACTGTATCCAGTTTTCGTTTTAGTCCTCTAAGCATACTACGCAAGTAGTTCCAACTTTAAATATTTCAGTTAATGGCTGCTTTTCCTTATCTGTATTCCCACATTTTACCTTGGTTTTTATTCCTTTAGTTTTTCCCCTTGTCATTACTTCGTCCTTTAGCCTTCACGGCCATTGGTTATTTCTCGTTCTCTTCTTTTGCTATTTTAAATTTAGTTTTCATTAGTTTCTTTTCCTGCTTAGCGTTCTTCTCATTCTCTTTTTCTTCAACAGCAATTTTGTATAGAGATGATGTAAGAAATTAACAACTTTCACATTTTCTTTTACGGGCCACTGATCGTTTCTTGGCAGCGTCTGGCAGTGGGGATCATTTATGAACAATCTCAATAACATCTGGATTGGAGCTGGTAGATGGCCTTAAGCTTTTTTAGTCCCATTTTCCTTTCTTACTCTTCTCTTCCATTTTGACCTTCTCTTCTTACCTGTAAAATAATAATTCAACAATGATGACAATAAATATAACTATAAACGAGTAAAAAAAAGTTTTGCCTGTCCGGAGTTAAGGGACTACTGTGTGTCCGGTACTAGGGGCCAGAATAATACCAACATTATGTGATATATACCTAATCAGTTATAAAAATCAACAAAAAATGTGATAGATTGTGAATAATAATGAAACTCTACTTTAATTAACAGATACTTCAAAGATTTAAATACAGAAATTTAGCTGTAACACTCACCTGAATCTTACGTGATGCAGCGTTTTCCCGCCAAAAACAGACATTAACCGCTCCTGGGGTTGCGACCAACGTCACTGACAAACGGCGTCGTGGCGTATATGGAAACCCTTCCAGTACTCAGAACCAAAGCTGCGGGAGCCTTTAAATGATTGAACATGCACTTTGACTGTTTAAATGCTACCCTGCTTTTAATTCTGTAATGCGGGAGGCTTTACAAACGCAATAGCAGAATTATTGATATGAATTCCTACCGCTACTCAGTATAAAATTTGGCTTATAGGTTTAATTTAACAGAATACGCTCAGTAAGGACTTCTATGGAAACGAGCGAAAATTAAAGAAAGGATGAATATCATACCTACTATCACAAAATAAAAATAATTGAAGTTGCATAAACATGACATTATAATTATAAAATGTAATTATACAAAATTCACAATAACTTCTTCGATTTAACACATTAATTAAGCTAATATAGAAAAAAATACGGAAGTAATTGTTTTCGTGGCAAACCGGTAACGGAACTAATTTAAATCAAAACAAACAGAGCGATGCCCATGATATCGCTTTCTCTCTCTTGGCACGTGCCGCTTCCGATCTGAGATCGGGGAGCATAGCGCAGAAATCCCTCCCGCGTGTCAGATCGCACCTAAGTACCTACTTTTATAATTTCTAGGGATCTGAATAAGGGAAGCGTTTTTATTATGAAGTCTCGAATACTACACCGGAGACAATACCCTAATCCAGCTCGTTCGCAACTCTGAATAGCGGAATGGTTTAAGGCTATTTTTTTTGAATTAATGCTAGGAAGCCCTCCCGCAGCTCAGAAGTACTGAGATTCTGAATACTGGAAGGGTTTCCATATACGCGGCGTCGTGTAACCCTGAACGGCTACTCTCCCGCGCGTCCCTTTCACCCGTGTTTGAATCTTTCACGCTACAACTTGTCTAGTTAATACGAGTGTCCGGCACTAGGTGCCGTCCGGCGTTAGGGGGCTTCCCCCTACCCCTCGACATCGTATTTTGTACTATATAATATCTTATTTATTTATTGAAATACTTTATTGTTCCACATGTACAAACACAATATCTTCTTAAAGTAGAAATGTTTATTTAAAAATATTTTATCTTCTTATATTTTATACTTGCATATAATTTGGCAAAAATTGTTTCTATTGTCTAGTGGTTAAGGAAGTCGTTTGTATGAGGACCTCGAGGTCGCGGGTTCGATTCCCGCGGGAATTTTGGTTAGGCCATGCAGGCTTCATCATCATCGTGATCATTTAAGCCGCAGACCAGACAGTCCACTGCTGAGCCTCCTAATAACGGTTACGAAGGGTAAACGGCAGTCGCTCCATTGTTATATGATTGAAACATGCCCTAGGCTCTGAAGAGCAAGGTGAATATATAACTGGGAAAATATGCTTGGACGAACAAGAGTTGACAAAAATAAGGCACATACTTACGTCATCACAGTTTATTTAAAAATCACTTTGTTTACAAATAAATATGACCAGCCTAATTTCTTTAATTGCGTACTTATACAGAATATACACTTTAGTTCTATAAAACCTACACAAAAAATATATTCCAGGTATCCACTGAAAATCCATTTAAAGTAAATAAAATAAGTCCAAGTTTTCATAAATCACAAGTTTCACGACACAAGTTCATTTCAAAACAAAGGTTGTCCTTGAAGTGATTAGTGAATGAGCTTTGCTATCGTCTCAAGTGCTAGTTACCTCCGCGTCGATCGTTTAGAAATGTACGGCCCGTGGCATGGCAGTCTCACCAAACTAAGTTCAAATAATAAATTAAACAACGAAATCTTTTTTTTTAAGTGAATATAAACTTTTACTGCAAATTCTTCATATTGCATTAAATTTCGAAGAGTTTTAAGGTTTAATATGCCCTGAAATCACATTTTCTTTTATTAATTAAATACGGATATAGTTTTTGAACGAAATGTTCATTCAATTTCATTCCACCTTTTGTTGTGTTCCGTTATCGTGTCGACTACTCGATACGTTTACGTTACGAAACTTGCAAATATTCGTGCTTGGGGTACAGAGTAATTTTACTTTCCTTTTGCAAAGTGCTTTGCGAACTATCAGAATTAATCTTCGAGTCCAATTATTGCTTGAAATAGAATACCAATGGACAAAGTTTTCTCATTTATTTGTTTGCGTTTGAAGACACGAGAAATTAATATTCTTTGATTGAGGATAACACTATGAAAAATATAAAAACATGTTTTCTTATGTTTTCGCGATTGTTATTCATTAAATTAAACTATTTTAAAACGGCTTTTATCGCGTTTATTACTTATTTATTTACACCTGACGTTTCAAACACTTTACAGCGTTCATGGTCGCAGGCAGACTAAGTTAACATTTGTCTTTGATGTCATAAGATTACAAACTACCGTAATAGTTTAATTTAATAAAAACATGTTTTAAAGCTATTTCAAAGATAGTTATCATCATTTCAGCCGCAGCCAGCCCACTGCTGGACATATGCCGTCTCCTAATTATTTCCAAAATGACCGGTTGTCAGCAGCCTGCATCCAACGACTGTCTGCCACCTTTTCCAGCTCACCTGACTATCTGGTTGGCGGATGTCCTTTGCTACGCCATTGATAGATTCACCTTTATTGAAAAATAAAAATAACTTTTTTTCTTTAGACAATATTTTTGCAAAATTCAAGGACCTAGACCTTGTTCTTACAGTTAGTTCAGGGAACCCTAAAATGGAAATGAGGCAATGACGCTCTCCAACAATAAAAATGTCTGAGGATGCCAAGAAAATAGTGATAAGTGGGCTTTTCGAAGCTTCCTGTTTCCTTTTCCGGTTTATCAATTTACTAGCTCTTTTTCGCTTCTCTGCCTACGTCAAAAAGTAGCCTATGTTTGACCCTGGGTCTTAAACTATATCCGTACTAAATAACATCAAAATCCGTTAAGCGGTTTGGCCGTGAAAGCGTTGTTACGCTTCTGTTGACAGACAGACAGACTTCGCATTTATAATATTAGTATGGATACTCAAATATAGGATCGTTATAATCTTAATTCTCCTTATTTAACCCTAAGACTGCTAGAAACTTTATAACAAATAAAATTTTATTGTTATTAACAGTTGGTTATCACTTAAAGGGGCCTTCCCCTGTCTACGCCAACCATCTCATCAAACATATTTAAAAAAAAATCGTTCTTAAACTATTACATAAATCTTTTATTTATATCTCTATCTAATAAGTATACTTACTATAAAAATAGAATAGAATAAACACCTAAGTAACATTAAAAAAAAACCTGTTTATGGGTGAGACCACGGATGTATGAAATAGACGGATGGCGCACCGTAAACTAAAGCAGATAATAGTGCGTCAGCTCCCGTTGTATATTTTTGGTTGATAAAAAAATATATATCCGCATTGGCCACTAAAACACCTCGGGTCATGTTCCAGTTGGTCTGGTTTCCATGTAAAAAGAGTTACGGAGGTCAGACGGCAGTCGCTCCCTTGTAATAACCAGTGCCGCCAAATCAAGGACCATGATTTACAGCGTACCCTAGGCTCCCAAGAAAAGGTAAGCTAGCTTGGACAAAGAACCATTGTGGTTGAAATATATGATGATCATCACAACTAACCTGGGCTCCCACCATGCCCTGCCTCAGTCTAGGCAGATCTGTGTGGGAGTATTTGGAGAAAGACCATGGCTCCACCACAGTCAGGTCCGTGTCCAGCTCAAAGTCGTTGATCTGGTTACGGATGAACTTCCTGATGTTCCACGGAAGGTCGTTGTGTCTTGAAAGAAAAAAAATAATTAATAATTAAAAAAATATCATCACCATGTAAGCCTTAGCCTATTTGAACAGCGCCGTGTGCGAATGGTTATATGCGATGAAGGAATGCGATGCAACGAACGAGAGTCGCGTACGACGTATGACAGGTAGCGTCGCATGAAAATTGAGAGGTAGGACATTTTGTAAGGAGTAGTCCGTCTGGGGAAGTACCTCCACCCTACAGAAGACCGCAGCCAAATAACACTGTGATGCAGTGTTGTGTTCCTGCTGGTGAGTAGGGTCGCCAGGCTCCAGAGGGGTCGCTGTGCTGATAGCGGACACGTCGGCAACGCGTTCGTAACATCTCCGGTGTTGCAGGCGTTCATAGGCTACGGTAACCACTTACCATCAGGTGGGCCGTACGCCTATTTACCTACTTAGTTGTATAAAAAAAGAATAAAAAAATGAGTCGCGTCGCTGTGGACATAGCTGAATTTGTATACGATACTCTCGTGCTACTGGTAGTACTCTTAAACGGGTAGCGTATCTCAAGTTTCATTCGAATAGCGCCGTGTGTGAACTGCCTTATTCTTACCATTTTTGCTCATCAATGAACTTCGTAGTTCCGAGACCTAAGCCCTTTTTATAAATGTATGACTTACAGAAGTTGTTTAGAAATAGATTTGACTCTTTATGGAAATTCTATTTTGTAAGTAGGTAAATATCATTTCTTTGTAGTAATTATCTATGGTGTAATAAAGTGTTTTTACTCATTGAAACATGTAATATACACGTGTACTAGTACATGTATATTAAAACCGGGATACATTTTTTATACAATTTAACACCGGCTTTACATGAGACATACTATAAAAAAAATAGATCTTGAGTAAGTTATAAAGGATGCCTATTTAACGTAATAGGTAATTATAAAATAAATACGGTTTTAATTAAATGGGTTAAGGGGTAAGTTGGACCCTAAAACAGGCTACTGTGCCGTACGCAATATTCATGACTGCAAAAATCATTTAAAAACATGTTTAGCTAGGGTAAGCTTCACAAAAGCTAAAACTAAAAAATTACCCGCATAATACAGGTAGGATTCAATCAATTATATGTTGTATATATGTTTCCAATTCAATCAAATCCGGTTATGGTAAACGCCTATCAAAATTTCAACTGTTTACTTGGCTGTGTATTTGCTCTCTGTAAAGTTGAGGCGTTATGAAAATTAATTGGACCGGAGCGGGGGCTATGTTTACAATCAGTAATGAGATAGTGAATTAAATTATTGAAGTATGAATGGGCTCCATCCATTAATTCGTGTCGTTATCATTAATTTTAACGATGTTAATAACACATAGAAATTGTATTTTAATGTTCACTAGTCGGACAGCTCGTGTTTTGAAAATTTCTTCGCAATTTCGTATACTTAAATTGATTTGTGAATATTTTATGCGAGTTATTTCATGTCAATTCATAGTTTACCTACACTAATCGTTACTACTCCTCATTTCGCCTCGCCAGTCACCAGTTCCCGTGGCTTTTTAGTGCATTTGTTAGGTATTTCTGTTAGTCACCGGTGGCATCGCGGCGGAATTCGCCGTGGCGAATTGCTATGTGGCCAGGCTGTTAAGGAGCTATATACCGTGATCATGTTATGAAGGAACCTATTCAAAAAGAGCTATTGGCTGATTAGCACTACGGTGCGAATGAACAGCTTGTGGTGCGAAACAACTGAAGACCGGTATGAATGTAAATCAATTAGAAAAATTTCATAGTCACAAGTTCAAGTTTCGTGCGTGGTATCTATTTAAATGTATGTCTGTGACGTTCCCAAAGCGAAGCATACATTGTTCGGGTAACATTTCATAACTGGAGAATAAACAATTCCCGTAACTTTTGGGAATTCGTACTGAAAAATACAACAAAGTCGTTACAACTTGTTTATTGGATTGGTACTGTGTTTGTTACCTTAGTGAATCGGTTTTTAGAGCTCTTCTTGTGTTATGTTTAAAACAATTTAAATTATACACACATTCATTTATTAATTCTTAACGAGAGATCTTTATGGTTATGATTTGATTTCACTCCGTACATCTTGTACTGTCATTTTTCGGAACCGTCATTCGGCCTCTGACGTGGTTCCTTTAACAACCACAAAGCGAGGCATTGCTATTTAGTGGCAATTTCCATCTTGAGCTCATCTGTGCTTTGTATGGCACTGTTATCGATAGATGGCAGCCATTAAGCTGTCAGATTGTCTTTAGGCAGACTAAAAAAACCTAACAGTGTTGGCCACTAAAACACCTCTGGTTATGTTCCAGTTGGTCTGGTTTCTCTGTAGAAAGGGTAAAATAACCAGCACCAAATCCAGAACCATGACTTTCAGCATACCCAAGGCTTCGAAGTATAATCTGAGAACGCAACTAGGAAAACACGCTTGGAAGAAGTCCCAGTATGAGCAGCACAAATTTGTATTTTTAAAATGGATTTACAAGATTCCCCCGAGACATTGGATGAGATAAACATTGTGGGAACATTTCGAAAATTTAGTTGCCATGAACATGATTTTTACAATAAACAAAATTTTCGTGGAAAAGATTGTGATTACCGTCTTTTGTTTGAATAACGTTTTGCGACACATTGTTTTTATCGATGTAAATCAAGTGGCTTCCGCCACGACAGCTGTGATGGTAAGCAGAATGTAAGCGAATATGTGACCTTCGCAAGACACCACATCATCACATTGTCAAACTTACCCATCTGTCAGAGGAACTTCCTCCAGAATCTGCCTCGCGATCTCCAGCCTCTCCCGGTCGTAGGAAGCTGCCGCCACGACAGCTGTGATGGTAAGCAGGATGCAGGCGACTGCGCGACGCTCGCAATGCACCATTCTCACTGCAGACAAGGATTACAGGTTTTAATTGTTCATAGGTATTTAGGGACCCGGGTGCGACAATACTCGTAGCGAATGTACGTATCAAGTGACGGCGAGGTGCGACCAGTATTGGTTTGGTCGCCATTTAGTGTCAATTTCTATCTGTCCTGCTATTAGGTATGGCAACCTGGCAAGCCTAGCCAGGGCGGATCTTCCGTTAGGACCACTATAATCTATTGAACAAATCCATGTATTTGTTTCCACTTTCTATTCCACTTTTCACTCTTTGCGTTATTAGTATCTAAAATTGAAATCTTTAACAAGCGATTGATTTTTTCTTCGAAAGGACCAAAAGACTACCAATAAACATTTCATTACAGAAATCTGATCTTTAACGATTGCGCAGTTTGTTGCCATACTAGTACTCTCATCTAGGGAGTCAAGGTCGATTTTTCTTTGCAGCCTTTTAGCCAAGCAACTAAAGATCCAAAGCAATATTCACCACAGGTGTTACCTCAAGAAAATAATTGCAGAAAGGGAGACCTGGTCAACATTACAATTAATTGTAAGAACCATCCCCACAAGGATTTACTAAGGATTTGGCCGGATTACCTGCTTCCCAAGATGACAGTTTGTTATTGCTGTCCCTTTCACACTAATGAAACCGCTGATAGCGCTGTCCCGCTCACGTTTGCGGCTGAAGGAGGGTTTTATGTAAAATAATATTTGAGTTGGTGTGTTCTCTTTGTTACTTTGTCTTGGTTAATTAAATGTCACGAAAAGGCGAATGTTATTAAACGAGTTTATTTTCCAACAAGAGTAGTCTTCTTCATCCTAGCGCGTTCCCGGTTGCATCTTCAGATGTTTACGTCTGAGTCCAAGGTCCGCTTTTGAATTCCAACATGAACAGACCATTTAAATATTGATACGTCCACAGATTGTGGTAAAAGCATAGACAGGTACAGACGTAAGGATTAATATTTTGAGAGAAAAATAAATTTGATTGTATGATATAATTTTTTTAAATCGTTTCTGTCAAAATGATGCGTTGCGGATGCGTTTTACTTTGACGTGCCTGTACCAGAAAAGAAAAAGCAGAAAACTTCCGGCAAAAAAGAGATGAGATGCCTTCAAAAACAAAACTTTAAAAAATAACCAGGTTTCGCATCTCAGTTCTTCTGCCGTAAAAAGTTGTGAGATCCATGTCAGTTACCTAGTCAGTTTATTATATTTATTTATCTCAAGAGCATCTCTATTTACTTTTTTGGCAGAAAAATAATGAACAATTTTTGGATATTTGATAATTATATCAGATTGTATCCGTAACAGGTAGCCGTGGTAAAAAGGGAATACACCTTCGAGACCTGTAGATCCGTTGTTATGGTTTCGTGGGGTATTATGGTACCCACCCGATGTTAATAGAACCTCATCCAGAAATGTGTGTGTGTGTTTTATGTAGGTATATCTGGCGTTCCAGAGTAATTGGATTTCCATTTGGAAAGCAAAAAATACAATCGTATTGTTATTTGCGTGTAATTTCTCGCGGGTTTTTCAATTATTCAAGACTAGCTGTTTCCCGCAGCTCCGCCTGCGTCAAAAAGTATTCTATGTTTGACTCCTGGTCTTCAACTATATTCATACGAAATTTCATCAAAATCCGTTCAGCGGTCTGACCGTGAAAGCGAAATAGACAGACAAACAGACTTTCGCATTTATAAATTAGTATGGATAGTATGGATTCATTTGTTGCATACATTTATTGCCCTCACATAATATATAGCCTATAGAACACAGGTAATATTAAATAATTTCTTAATTAACATTACAGTTTCAGTAATCAATCAATTTAATAATTAATATAATGAAAAACAATTAGTTAAATTGAAATATTAGACACAAGAAATTCCTATTTTGTCTTTGATTCCATTTCAAAGAAATATTTTTAAAGCTCATATCGGCATCTTGATAATCCACACTAATATTATAAATGCGAAAGTCTGTCTGTCTGTCTGTTACGCTTTCACTGCCGAACCGCTGAACGGATTTTAATGAAATTTGGTATGAATATAGTTGAAGACCCGGGGTCAAACATAGGCTACTTTTTGACGCAGGCGGAGCTGCGGGAAAAGGCTAGTTATTGAATAAAGGAAAAATGATAATAATAATGTTAAAACAAGAAGAAAAAAAGAGAAAAATAATAAAGACATCTTTATTACGAAAATGATAAAAAAAAATACTTGATAAAAAAAAAAAATCTGATTAATTCTAAAGAATTTTTAATGGAGGTAAAACCAATTCCGTCATGTTTCTGGAACTTTCGGCGAAAAGTACAATTTTGTTTTGTTTGATGCGCGAAAATTTTGCAAAGCATTTCTCCCTTGAGCTCTCTCATTAAAAACAAATTACAAGTTGATACGCGTTTGAACATTTTCCTTACTTTTCGTACGTATTGTGTTTGTACTTGAAAATAAATTAAGAAATATCCATCCATCCATACTAATATTATAAATGCGAAAATCTGTCTGTTACGCTTTCACGGCCAAACCGCTGAACGGATTTTGATGAGTTCTCGTATATCTTTAACGATACAAGCCTCAATGAAGCCTAAATAATACTTTAATTTTGCTTGAAAGCAAGTTCCACAGAAGAAAAAAGTTTCCATACATCAAATTTAGACACAAAATAAGCAACTGACAACCTCAAAAACTTAATAATTGAGTTTCCAAGTTCTGGTTCCATGTTTGAATATTATATTGCATACATGTTAAAGTTGGCAATTTCAGTACTAAGTATCGGAAAAGTTATTTGATCGCTTGCGCCATTAGACGGAGTATAATGAGAAATTGCACGTTGGAAAATAGAATTTTTATAATAATGACACAGAATGATTAATAGCACTTACTTAATGAGCAGTGAGCAGCCTCGACCAAAATTATTAATAATACTAACGAACAGAAGGACAGTTAAATCCTCCCACCTGAAATAGATACCGCACCTCACCTCGCAGGTTTAGGGTAAAAATCGGGAGCGCTGACACAATGCAAGGATGTCGCTTTTGCTACGCGGCCGCTGCGACGACTATGACACAAATACTGTAAAAACAACCCTACGACTAACACACATATTGATACGCGTGCGTATGCGACCGAATTGTAGTAGTAGTAATAGGTAACGCTCTTGCCGCTGTTGTATGTAGTGTCCAGGGTGTGCTTGAGGTTATACGAGCTGAATCTCGGGAGAGTGCGCTGTATTTGCTCGAGGCTCTTTCCAGCCGCGCCTGCTAGATCTCCCTACAATTAAGTTCTTAATTTTCTCCTTCACCTTGTTCCACTTTGTTATGTGGGGTCGGCACAGTATTTTAGTTTCATCCACTTTTCTCTATCTTCAGTCATTTCCTTCGCCGGCCTGCTGCCGTTCGCCTAGGATGCTTTCTCTTCTTTTTATCTTCTTCATGAGCAAGTGAAAATAGGAGAAATACTTAAGGTAAAAAGTCAGAATGAGTCACGACCTTTGCCATCACGGCTCAGGAATCCCAGTGATGTCCTTAAGGTGGTTGGCGAATAAGAGGAAGACCAGGTATCTTTTTCGACCCAGCGTGTTTCCCCGTTCCCTGGTGTATGAACCTCTTGGATTCAGAATATCTTACAGATGGCTCCGGTAAACGAGTGGATGTTTTTTTTTATGTGAAATAATATTATGCATTGTATTATAATCATCCATAGAATCGGAGAGTAAGAAAAACAAATAATCCGTGATACGTTTTAATAAAAATTTAATCATTCAAATCTGAGGCGTGTTTTGATTTGTATATCCGAATTTATCCGGGACGAACTCGATTCCAGGAAGTTTAGGGGAAGTAATGAGAATTTCTTCCCCATCATAAATGAATTAGATTAGTCATTCATCAGAATAACATTAACGTGTATTTGAGCAATATTTATAACTAACATTTAAATAATTCTTCCTTCTTCTTTTTGGATTTTAGAAGTTGGTTGAAAAATTTATTAGGCTTGGAAAAGATACGTCAACTAATGATGCAGAAGACCGGGCACAACCAGAATTAGACTAGAAACCTCAGGAAATCTGCTTCTTTTAAAAAGTGTGACTAACGCAAAATTGAGTCGAATAATTATTGTTCGATATCAAATAGTTTTCGGTCGATAACAAAGGGTTTTTGTTCGACATAATATATGTCATATATTTCAAAAATAAGCTGAGCTTCAAGGCATTTGACAGCGCAACCAGGAAGGCGCCAAGATGAAATTGACAAATATATCTCCCAACACAAAATCAAATAGAGAAAAGTTGGAGCTAAGGTTTCCGCACAAGTTGCCCGTTGACTTCGTGAATATTTTACTTAAATAGAATTTGTACTGAACCGTGGACTTTTCCGGAACATTCCTGGCTCGAATCTGGATTCAATAAAGTCGTCTGGCGACCAGATAAAAATAAACCTCGACTGTTGATTAGTTTAGGTTGTATTCTGAAAGTTTTGTAAGAAAACACAATTTATATGGGGAGTATACATTTGTTAGACAGCTTACTTAAACACACCACGCTGTTTTTAGTCAAAACAGTTAATTGAAAAAGGTGAATTGAAATTTGGACCTTTGTTCAGCTGGTAGTTTACTCATAAGATTTCCATGTTTAGAATGAGTGATGTCTACCTTATTACCACATCTACACTTAGGTGGGATCGTGATGATGACCGGGTGATTTGTAAATTTAAAAAAAAAATCTGGAAATTCCCCAATATTTTTGGTTAGTAAAACTTATGTAATTCTGTCAAAAGTTTTATTTCGTACTAGTCGCTCCACGCCGCGGTCGCCCACGGCAAAATTCTCTTACCCTCAGTGCAGCCTTAAAAGGCTTATTTGGTCCCATATCATTTTTAAATTTATCATATCAAATTTCATTAAAAATTGATCTAGCGGTTTAGCCGTCAATGCATGACAGACAGCAGACTCTCACATTTAAAATAAAATATGATACATTTACTTTAAATTTTATATGTACACCGCTCAAAAGTACCCTTTGTTTGACCCCGGGACTTCAATTATATTCATACCAAATTTCATCAAAATCCGTTTAGCGGTTTGGCCATGACACAGACAGACCGACAGGAAGAATTTCGCATTTATAATATTAGTATGGATTTATTAACACACTTTACAGCGTTCATGGTCGTACGTAGTTTAAGTTGACATTAGTCTGTGTCATTTGTTTTTGTAGTCACAAGTATACAAAACCATAGCCTATAATTTATTGAAAACTATTTCGATTCATGCAGTATTGGCTGACAGTGTCCAAGGTACTTGCAATCTTTCGGTAAGTTTGAGATTTTATTAAATTGATGACCGCCAAAGCTGGCCCATCCTCTCCATTGAAATTAGGATGTTTTTTAATTTCAATAGCTTCACGTAACGTCCTTGGTATAAATCTGTTTTCTTTTGTCAGGACTTGCATATAATGGCTGAGTTTGTCAAGTGCGTGTTCACAGACTGCAGACTTGATTGAGCGTCTATTTTTCATATCAGCAATGAACGCTGTAAAGTGTTTGAAACGATAGGTGTAAACACGATAAAAAACCGTATTAAAATAGTTTAGTTTAATGTGTAACAATCGCGATAACATAAGAAACCAATATGGATACTTACCATTAGATAAATAGCTTAGAACCCTTACACGTCTTCTAGTAGCCCGGCCTGTAACAAAAAATTATATAAGTTAGATAAAGTTGTATTGGCGTTGCAAAGCAACACATGCGTGCTAATGTAGAGTAGGCGGTCGTATAAGACCGGGCGAAGTGGAGACGTAAAATCAAGATGGCGGTACCTGTGATCCAAAGCAAACTGCAGAGAATGCAAGAAAAAACAAGTAAATATAGTCAACAATGTCTCAACTAAACTGGAAACAACTAAATAAAGTTTGGGTCCCGTGGGAATCGACCCAGTGGACGGACAGAGGCAGCTTAACAAGTTGTGTCAATTTGTCTTCCCCTTACACACTGCCGATTCCAAGGCTGGAAACCAGGGATCAGAAACCTGATAATTATAATTAATTAGCTCATTTTTCTACCCATTTATTTATATCGATTTGAAATTGGTACAATAAACTAAACACTTATTTATTAAACCCAGTAATATTTTATCAAAAACATAACGATTTCAGCCAGGTATTTAGTACCAAAATCGACTCCTAGTCATAAACAGATTATGCCGTAATTTTTGGATCTTCAAGCTATCTTTGTAAACAGCCTTCAAATACGAAATCTTTTTATAAAATGTTACTAGGAACTTCCCGAACTTCCCTTATTCCCCTCCCCATTTTTAAGTTTTTTTTTTCACAACATCTGTGAGGAACTTGACCACTAAGTGAAACCGACAAACTATGTTGTCACCAAATCTAGTTGAAATCATTTCAGATAAAATGCTGCGCTACAGAAAACTTTACACTTTTTGGCCTATTTTTTCCTCAAATCAAAAAAGGTCTCCACAATAAATATTCAAGTAAATCAATGACAACGTGTGTCAATCCGTTCCCAAATTTGACCGAGACTGGAAAAAAGGCAAAATTGGCCAATCTCGAAATGGAGACGCTCCGCTCGCTATTCGAATCCACAAATTCATTAAGAAAGTCGAAACTCTTACTCTTTGAGTAAAAGCCTAGTTTGAGTCACAAAGTAGTCTTAACGACTTCGTATCCCAAGGGCTATCCTTTGGTAATATATTATTATGTCGAGCTCATTTTTTCCCGATCAATGTTACAAACGGACTGTACGGTCCCACAAAGGATTCCTGAGGGAACCATTCCGTTTTCACTTTTGTATATTGTAAGTAAAAGATTTATTGTACTTTTGAACATGGTGGTGTATGGGAGTAGACTACACAGGGTTATTTTGGTAGTGAGCTTAGAAATATACCAGTAAAGACGTTTGCCTTAGACCCGGAAGTCGTAGGTTCGATTCCCACGAAGGACATTGCAGGCTTGAATCACCTGATTGTCTGATAATAATGATGATTCCGTGCTTCGGAAAGCACGTTAAGTCCCGGCTACAGTTTGGTAGTCGTTAAAGGAAAGCCAGAGGCCGAGTGGCGGTTCCGAATAACTCTGACACCAGGGAGTACATGGTGATGAATGATAACAATGAAAGAATACATCATCTGTAAAAATTTCAACTGTCTAATTATCACGTTTCATGAGATACAGCCTAGTGACAGACGGACAGACAGCGGAGTAATAAGGTCCCGTTTTACCCTATGAGTACGGAACCATAAAAGTGACTGGGTTCTAGAGCTTAAGAGCTCCTGGGGTTTAGTGTGTGTATGTGCCACAAAAGTAACAAATAGTTTACGTGTGTGCCTTACAGGTAATCGTAACAAATCGTCGAGGTACCTCGCGTGGCTTAACCTCATTTTAACGCCCCCTTTTCTCCACATCAGTCTTATCTACCCGCTTCACGCATATTCTGTATGGAGTTACGTCTAGAATTGTATGACTAGCCCTTTATGAAATACAAATTCAACTAAAAAGTGATCAAATTTGTTTTAAACGAAAAAATATTTATATAACTACATTACTTAATTTCGTTTTTCGTGTCAAACCTAGCGCCTACGTAGAATTTTTACAGTCGAAAATTAAATTACAACTTTTTAAGTTTAATTAAATCGCATAAATCGAAAAGTCAGTTGAATAGTCAAAAAACATTAAAGATTTAAATAAGTTCGTGACAACATCCATACTTATCCTACTAATAATATTATAAGGGCGAAAGTATGTCTGTCTGTTACGCTTTGACGACGGATTATGATAAAATTTGGGATGAATATAGTTAAAGACCCGGAGCTAAACATAGACTACTTTTTGACGTAGGCTGAGCTGCGAGAAGCAGCTAGTATAAAAATATTTATAAAACTGTTTTTGTGTCAACAAAATTTGTAAAATCAAATTTCAAGTGTAGTCATGTTGAGTTAGTTTATCTCTATTACGTCCAAAGTGTAGATAAGGTAATCTTGTGACTCATGAGATTCTCTGTATTTATTTCATTTTGAATACGTACATAATATATGTATACTTATATAATAGGCTAGTTTCCTAAAAAAAATATAATTAGTCCGTCAGTTGGTTAATCAAAAAAATTAAAGACGTATTTTTTCTTTTGAAAATTAAACAAAGAATGGTAAAGATATGGCGCGTTAAAGTTCCGTGTGACGTCACAGTGTGCTACACCTTTTCGCAATATGTGACGTCACGAGCCCCCACTCCTAAACTTTGACGCGTTACATCTTTATACGAGTAATTTATCGCTCAATTGACAAAAGAAAAAATACGTCTCTTATATATTTTGATTCTCTAAATGACGGACTAATTTTAATGTTAGTCTTTCGACCCTGGAAACTAGCCTATTGTGTAAGTAGATAGGGCTTTATTTAATACCAACCTTTTGCATGTGCAAAAGAAGTTAATAACAGTCTCAATTTTTACTAAATTAAATCATTTATTCACTCACTATTTAAATTCTTTCCTATATTTTTACTTGTTTCTGATTTATAACTAACATAAGCCACCAACACCACCTGTTGGTTGACTGGTAGGCAAAGCCCACGGCTTTAAGTCCGCCATTTACATTCTTTGTAATAAAGTTTAAATAAATAATAAAATACGTAATACGTACGCCTTCGTAATAAAACAGACTGATGGTTTCCTGTATTTAATATACGGAACACTAAAAACGAAAATTACCTCAATTTCATGCTTTGCCCGTTAAAACGAAATGCATACGTGGACATTCCAATCACTGATTATTTCAATTTAAACCTTATTTGTTTTAGATAGAGGTGATATTTCTGTGGCGAATTTTATCCTTTGGAAGAGAAATTAATGGTTTCGAGTACATCTTGACAAACAACTAATTGCTGGGGAGAGATGAGGGAACAGGCGACGTGAGTTCGAAACTCGAGGTTATTTTTCTTGTAATAAATGGAACAGTTTCGAAAGGTTAAGAAGGAACAGACAAACATTGGGTTTTCTTTCTTTCTTCCCGGAAATGCGATGAGGGGGATAAATATTTGCAATGAAAACCGATATTATTGAGATTATAAAAATAGTTGTCGATTACAAAAATGCATCGTACATTAATGTAAATTAAATTCTTCAAACAAAAGAGGGAGAATACTTAATTTATATAGATTACTAGCTGTTTCCCGCAGCTCCACCTGCGTTAAAAAAAACCTATGTTTGACCCCGGGTCTTCAACTATATTCATACACATATCATCAAAATCCGTTCAGCGGTTTGGCCGTGAAAGCGTAACAGACAGACTTTCGCATTTATAATATTAGTATAGATATTAACAATCCGTCTCGACTTCGTCCTAGCCTATATAAAGGCTATCCAACACTGAAATTTTTTTCCAAATTGGACCAGTGTATCCTGGATTTAGCGCCTTCAAACAAACAAACTCTTCAGCTTTATAATATTAGTATAGATTAAAAAAGTATTGATTTATATAATGCAACTCATTACTTTAATTACGAACTCACTTTTGGGACAATTTTAGTTATTGATGACTTTGAGTGCCGTGGTTAAAGTGAGACCAACTTTATTTTCGTACGATTGCACAATACCGAATTTACTCTAAAACAGTTAGGTCAAAAAAATGATTAATTATATATACAAATTCCTGATTTACATACATATACACATAAAACATACTTAAAATCCCAAAAATTTTAATTAGCCGTCCTAACAGTTCAAGGCTTTTAATCAATATCAATTTATCAAATGAAAGATTTCACGGAAAATTAATTATTTGAAGATTACGTTGGCTTAAATGCGGAATTTTCTGGTTTAATTTTAAATTGTTTTGGAAACAACGGAGCATGAAACAATATTTTTTTATGTATTTTGACGACCTCTATGATATTGTTTAAATTGTAACCTTATTTGTTCACACCATTAATACATTTGTTTGTTTGTGTTAGTAATAATAATAAGACTTATTCTAGAGTAAAATACTATACTTATCTGTTGAGTAAGTATACCAAGACAGAAATCTCCAACTTCAGGGCTAGCTCAATTTTTCTGATATGTCCCTATATATTTATTTACGTAGGTACTTAGTCTTTGTTTTTTCCACAAGCGCTC
This sequence comes from Euzophera pinguis, assembly GCA_947363495.1. Taxonomy (NCBI): domain Eukaryota; kingdom Metazoa; phylum Arthropoda; class Insecta; order Lepidoptera; family Pyralidae; genus Euzophera; species Euzophera pinguis. The sequence continues at coordinate 822,391 of OX376154.1, forward strand.
CAAAATAAAAATAAAAATTATCAAGAAATAACGTATGCAAAAAATTTTGTAACGATAGGTTCAGGAATGTGATCTCTAGCCAAAACAAAAACAATATTGGCCAGTTTCAAAATGTTACGATCGCTTCGCTCGCTTAATCAATGATGGAATATACCACCAGTCCAAGTAATAATAAAAGATGCAGAATATTCTTAAACCAGATAACATTTTACTTTTTTACGTAAATTCGCTAGCATTATCACATCACGAAGAGCACACACAGAAATTTGGAAGTTTACGAGAATCACATATAATTTTTTCAAAGTTTAAAATGATCAATGTTAAAACTTAAAACAGATCAAAGACAAATGATGTTGATGATCCATTCTTTTCATTTCGAGCTCTTGGTTAGAAAATTCCATTTTTACTAGGAGTCCCATTTTTTTAATACATGACTATATGTCGAATAAAAACCTTTATATGCCGAACGAAAATTATGCGATGTCGAAAAACAATCATTCGACTCGCTGAATTTGAATTAGTCACTTTTCAAAAATAGCACTCCTGCAGAAAATACGCCTAAGTACACTCAGTAGCATAATGTGTAATGTACACTTGGAAACAAGTTTGCCATTTGTGCCAACTTTGCCAGAAACTCGGAAGTACGCTGGAAACTTCTGGAAATACGGCCAGCTTTGTGTTACAAGTTTATTTTCAAAATAAGTCTATTCAGTTAACATTTTAATGGCTGTGTGAGGCCGTGTCTGGATGCTGATAGCGCTGTTCGTAAAATACAATATAGTAAAGGGACACTTCTGAACTGGTCGAAATATCTTCAGAATGACATTCGTACACACACAGTAGAGTAATCGCGCTAACTTCAAGGTTATTGCCAAAACCACGATCTAGGTATTTTCAGATTTTAAATTACTAAAAACCGTTTCAGTTTATGGTCGAAAAATATTAAAAACCGCACGGAAAGCAGTAAATCCCAAATCACACAAGTTGTAGTTTTAAAGAACTTCTGATGGGATTTCGTAATCTGATTTTACAAAATTACATAAAAATGTTGTGTATTAAGTTTTTGAGCAAACCAGATGTCCCATAACCCAATTTATGATCACGGATAGACATTGTTTTCACATATACCCATTGAGAAAGGAACGTCATTTCCCTTTCAATGCACATTCCATGTCAATTATATATGAATTATAGATTTCACACATATGAAATCGAAAAAAAGGATACCCGTGATAAAGACGAGTCGGTCCTAACGAGACGGATTACGTGGAATTCACAAACATTCGTACAAATTGTGTACTTTGCAAGTTTGTTACAAATTGTTAGTCGCCCTTATCTTAATCCTAAATCTACATCTACACTAATATTATAAAGAGAAAATATTTGTATTTTTGTGTGTATGTTTGTAATGAATAAACTCAAAAACCACTGTGGCGATTTCAAAAAATATTTTACCATTGGAAAGCTATATTCACCCTGAGTAACATAGGCTATATACCGCAGGTGGAGCTGCGGGAAACAGCTAGTAATATTATAAAAGTGAAGTTAATATATTTGTAACATTGAGAAAGCGACGTTTATTTGCGCGGTTTCAAAAAGTATTAAAAGCGCTTATTCCCATTTTTTTACTTGGTTTCTTGCCCAAGTTATGTAGGGAATGTACTATAAATTTATACGCGTTAGATCACGTATTTCGTAACTCCACATTGTCGGCATTTGGCCAAATAATAAATTAGTGATGGTATTGATTTTCCAACCGCAATTTAGCTTGATACGTGTCGAGTGCTTTGCCAGCGATGACAGACAAATCACTGAATTTCAGCTGTTTGGAATTTTGAATAGCCTCTCGTTATCACGGATAGAAACTGGTATTTTGGCACCCAAAAACAATGGTCTATATCGTTGTAGCAAAAGTAAATGCCATATTTAGGGCACCTTTGTCCTTAATAAAACATTTGTGTTGAAAAAATGTATATGGATTGATTGCAAATTACAATTGAGGTGGTCTATTCTTAAGACGAAAACTAAACTATGATAAATAAGATGAAAACTAAACTATGATAAAATAATTCCAAAGGGTAGGATCAATAGCTAATTCGCTATAAAACTTATCTTTTGGCGGGCTACCAAATCGTCGTGAGAGGGTATAAAATGGGTCTCCCCAATGCCAATGTTTACTTATAACAGTAGTCTATAAGATTCAATCTATTTATATGTACCCAGTGTCTTATTTATGACAGCCTGAACATATTAACCGTAAAAAGTTTTTTTTATGATAGAATGTTCTAGCATTAACCACGATCCCACTTCTGATGTTAAGGCCCTATATAGAGCTCACTGGCTCATAATTAGCCTACATCACTCTTGGAAAAGATCAGGGTTTTGAATAACAAGTAAATGAATAAAGGAAAAGTTTGAATGAATGATTAATTTTTTCAACAATACACTACAAATTAACTGTTCGCGAACATTTGGCAAGTCCCCCAAAATTTACATTTGAGTAAACATCTCTGCGTTGCGTAATCTGCGTAAATTGAATCACAGAATCAGTCTGTTGCTTCTGAAACAACCAAGATTTACTTTCACATTGGTTTTGGTGGCTGGCAACACTGGAGCTCACTTGTCATTTTCTTAGCTCCGTATTTTTATTTGTTTAAATATTAATTAATCCAGATAAAATAGCCTAAACATACAATAAAACTGTTATTAGTGAATTAAGATATTTGTGTGAGTAACATTCGTGTAACCTGTTAAAAATTAGTGGACAAAAGGTCAGTGGGTAAGGAGCCGGTATCTTTGTTTACAACTTTTACAAGGCGATATCGGTAATTATTTAACTTTCTACTATTCTATTTCACCTTTTACCACGTCTTTTGCACACTGCTTACCTGGTTTGAGTACACTCCACTTACTACATACATACAATATTTAATAATTTTTATTCCCGTTCAAGTAGGTAGTTCACTTTAAGGTTAGGTCCGTTGGTTACATACTGGTTTTATTACAAATAATTTGTTCATTGTTTTCCTTACATTCTAAAACTGTATTTTATTGCCTAAAATGTCCACATCAAGCAGAGCCGTGACTGCCGGTCAAGTGGAAATGCAGCTAAAGTCGGCTTTATTAGAACTTAAGGCTTTAAAAGAAGAAAATAACAATCTTTTATTGGAAAGGGAACAGAATGAACAAGAATTTCAATCCATTCTGGAATCGAATTCAAGCTTAAAACTTGAGCTCTCAGCTAGTGAATTAGACAGTGATGAGTTGAATGACCGGATATACCAACTGATAATTCAAATAGATTCTTTCCGCCAATGCAGTGATACATTTGAGGAAACCCTCACACGTAACACTGAGTTAGAGAGGGCGCTGGAGAAGGCAGTAAAGCAAATTCAGATATAAGAACAAGATAATCAGTCACGTCAGTCGCTGGAGGTGAACAACCTGTATGACCAGCTTATGCCGACTGACACTGTGCCTCCTCTTGCCAACTCTTTAATAATTGATCTCACTAATGACACATCTTTTGTTAATATTACCACTCCTTAAACACAAATTAGCCACAAAAAAAGGGTAAAAAAATTAACAGATTAAATAAAATTAGTAAGAAAAATAAAATTAAAATCAGGAATGAATTAAAAAAAAACATGTTTAATAAAAATAAAGAAGGGTATAGACTTATATTCCAATCTTTACTCAGATTTAGAAATAAGTAAAAAACAATTGGCGGAAAGTCAGGAAATGTACAGTGTCGACACCAGTGAACTTCAATTATTTATTAATAGACTAAGCGAGGACTTTTCCTGCCTTAAAGATATGTATGACTCGGTGCAAAAACAAATCGCTCAGCATGAGCTGGCTACGGAGCAACTGATCGAAGACAGCAGGTACATCAAAGACAAACTCACTTCAGCTGCCAAACTATGTACCTGTGGGACTTTTAACGAACCCACAATCAGTGGCTCCGGGTCCGTACTCTCTTCATGTGATGGTGATTTGTTAGGGTCTGCTGTTTCAATTTGTGCCGCTGGTGACGACCCTACGCATGGAACTATTATATTTTCTGACAGCTTAGGTCTCAATATGGGTAGAATTTTCAATAACCATCTTGATAATTGTATTAGCAAAGAAACCGGTAAATGTAAAAATAAAGAAAATATACAAGAAATTAAATTTCAGGATAGTATAATTTCTTCCCCTAAAGAAATAGCCAATTCTTTTGAAAATTATATTTTGAATATTCCACTAGAATTAACTTCAAATATAAATTCAAGCCCTCAGACTGCTGAAACACTACTTAAAACAAATGCCACCCCTTGTAAGCCAACTTTAAATTTTCGCATATTGATCCCAGTGATATTATTAAAACATTTAAACAGCTTAACCTGAAAAAATCTGAAGATCACTGGGGTATGTCTGTTAGTGTAATTTATCACATCATTGGTATTGTTGCTCCTGACTTGGCTTATATATTCAATGAATGTATTGATCAAGGCATCTTCCCAAATTTAATGAAGTATAGTAAATTAATCCCATTATTTAAACAAGGAGAGAAGTTGGAGCCTGGCAATTATAGACCTATCTCTATATTGCCCGTATTCAGTAGAATATTCGAAAAGATTATGCTCAATCAAATGCTGAGGCACTTTAAGGTCTATGATATTTTTCATAGGCAACAGTTTGGTTTTACTGCCGGCAAATCAACAACCGATGAGGGAGTGGCTCTCATCACTCATATTTACACCGCCTGGAAGGAGTCTCAGGATGCTATTGGAGTGTTCTGTGACCTTTCCAAGGCATTCGACTGTGTTGATCATGAGACACTTCTGCTGAAGCTTGCACATTATGGTTTTGACGCTAAATCAATAAAGTTATTGAATTCATATTTAAATGATAGGCGTCAGACTGTTGACATAAATAACGTTAAGTCAGACGGTTCAACGGTAAAGATAGGCGTACCCCAATGCTCGATACTAGGACCCTTACTCTTTTTGATTTACGGCAATGACTTGCCTTACGCGGTTGAAAAAAAGGCTGGCATAGTTTTGTTTGCAGACGATACGTCTTTGATTTTCAAAATGGATCGCCATAGCGGAAATGTCGACCATGTGAATGATGCACTGTCTACAATATCAAATTGGTTTTCCGGCAACAACTTAATGCTGAATGCTAATAAGACCCAATGCATAAAATTTTCTTTACCAAATGTGAGACAGACGCAAGTGGACGTAATGTTAAATGGAGGAAAGTTAGTTCTTGTAGATGACACCACCTTTTTAGGAATCAAAATTGATTCAAAATTGCAATAGGGTTCACACGTTTCAGCTCTCTCCAAAAAACTTAACTCTGCGGCATATGCTGTCAGAAAAAATAGACAAATAACAGATGTGGCAACTGCTAAGCTAGTCTACTTTAGTTACTTTCATAGCTTAATGTCTTATGGATTACTGCTTTGGGGAAGGGCAAGTGACATACAGACAATATTTATCTTACAAAAGCGAGCAGTTCGTGCCATCTATGGTTTAGCCCCAAGGGAATCTCTTAGGGAGTTGTTTAAAGAAATAAATATCTTAACTGTAGCTTCTCAATATATATTTGAAGTTATCATGTATACGAGGAAAAATATTACTACAGGGTTAAAGACTCTTTTGTGGGGAACTGTATACGTTTCTACAATAAGCTTCCTGAATCGATCACTAGTATGCCTAATCGACAATTTAAAGCCCATGTTAAAGATCTACTTTGTAAAAAGGCTTATTATAGTATTGGTGATTTTCTTAATGACAGGAATGTTGAACTTAAGCTTGGTGCAGAGTCCTCAGCAAATTGACATATCATTATATGTTCTGACATTTCTGTTCTTTTGACATTTTTTTAAATTATTATTTAATTTTTTATTCAATTTTTATTTAATTTAAATAATCTGAAATAACCATTGTGCTAAATGTTGACAAACATGTGAATTCGTTCATATAACTAGGTAATTAAGGAAAGTTTTTTCTTATTTGTAAATTGACGTTTTGAAGAAAATGCTGCAGTGGAGTTTGTGGCGCCGCTTCTTCTCCACTTGCGCTTTGGAAGTGGTGGTAAACTTAATATAAGTAAATTGACGTCAATAAGTGATATTTATATCCTATATTGAAAATAAACAATTTCAATTCATTTCATTTACTAAATAAATAAATTTCCATACAACTGTAAGTGAAATATAGAATTCTGAGTTCCCGAGGCTAAAGTTGCAATACAATAGCGCAATTTCGACTACAAAAGTCACAAAAGGGAATAAAATTCCCATTAACTGGATCGTACTGGCTCGAACCGGTTGTAAGCGGTTCGCGTGAGATTTTTTCGTGTAAATCATTCATTTCCGTTCCCGGAGACCGTTCCTTTGAAATCGCTGACTCGGATTCAGTTGTGTTTTTGAAAAATTTCATTCATTTGAATGTAAATTTAACAGAAACGTTACATATATTTTTTATTTATTTTTTTCACTTACCAGCTTCTGGACACAGGTTTGGCCAACTGCATCTATTAGTAGCAGTAGTATAGCAATTATACGTACAACCTACATGCATACTCTCGAAAAACATAATCCTCCTTCTGGCACAGTCAGGTAAAAATACAAAAACATGAAAGAAATCTCATGGTAAAGATACAAGTTACTTGAAAACATAGTCATAGCTGTAGCGCGATTCGTAGATTTGGAATAGTGTTATCTTTAAAAAGATTAACTTAAAACTATCACATGTATACAGTAATAATAATAATAACTGACCGTGCCGACCTGCCGTTTCAACTTGGTCAAAAATGCTTTGGTATGTCTGTGTGTTCTCCTCTAGAGGTCGCATTTCACAACCGATTCCCGTGAAATTTTGGGAGCAGGTTCGATAAATATATGAAAAGCGATAGTCGAGCCATTTTTTTGGAAATTTTTGAAAATGACGGAGTTGGCGTAATTTGGCGTTGGGTGCCGAGAGGTGCGGCTCCGGTTTCGCCATCGCACCTCTCGGCACCCTTAGCCGCTCATTCCAATGTTGCCCCTCTGTTGCCAAACGCGGCGACTCTTTGGGGGCGCATTCACTGAGTGGCGAGTCACTGCCTGCCACTAACAGTCAGTAATCATAATTGTGGCAGGTGCCCGAATTCCTATAGAATAACCCAGATTTAAACCACCCAACTTCATCACCATAACCCATTTATTCCTTTCACTCATTAGAGTTCCTCTTCCTCCCGAGACCTGTTGATGGAAATGTCAACTATTGATATGGCCGAGAATGGGTTTTGGCAGGAGCACCACATGACATCAACTTCTCCAAAGGGCCTCTACGCGTTGGATCAATATCCCCGCGCAAGCCTCTCAATTACCGGTGTAACCCGTGAATTCCAAAAGGAGGTATAATAATAATAACAAAGGAGTAGGGATGTGACAGCTTGTGGCGAGCTGTTTGTGAGTGGCGACACCGCGGTAATGAGTGCTCCCAGGGGAGGCCTCCATCCCCCGCCTCCGGCCTTCCTTCGTCAAGGTCGGGGTGGACGCCGATGAGGGACAGGACCCCTACCTCTGGCTTAGCCGACTGGCCAGAGTAGAGTCGCAAGAGCTATATGCTCGAGGGCGGGAGTGTATTGCACATAATGGCGTAATAACGGGGAAACCCGCTCATGAAGCAACTCGCGATGGCGAAACCGGAGCCGCACCTCTCGGCACAGCCGCTCATTCCAATGTTGCCCCTCTGTTGCCAAACGAGACGACTATTTGGGGGGGGCCATTCACTGAGTGGCGAGTCACCGCCTGCCATAAATAGTCAGTAATCATGATTATGACAGGTGTCCGATTTCTATTGCAATAGCCCAGTTTAAACCCATCCAAACTTCATAACCATAACCCATTTTATTCTTTTCACTCATTAGCAACAGTTCGTCCTCCTGCCCAGACCTGTTCATGGAAATGTTATCTATTGATATAGCCGAGGACGTGTTTTGGCAGGAGCGCCACATGACATCAACTTCTCCAAAGGGCTTCTACGCGTTGAACCCATTTCACGCGCAAGCCCCTCAAAGGACCGGGGCAACCCGTGAATCCCAAGCGGTGATACATAATAATAATAAACACTTTATTGCACTAGGAAAATACAATTTTGAGACACATACATGTAGACATAATAATGTGCAAAGGCGGCCTTATCGCAATAGCAGCAGTTCTGAGAGTATTTCCCGCAACTTCGTTTGTTTCAAAAATAAGCCTTTGTTTGACTCATTAACTATATATTTTGACGAGTCTTTAACTATATTCATACCAATTTTCCTCAAAATCCGTTTAACGGTTTGGCCGTGAAAGCGTAACAGACAGACAGACTTTTGCATTTATATTATTAGTATGGATATGGATTTTAGAGGACCCTTGGAATATTTAAGATTAAAAACGAGCGTTTGTCCGGGGTAGGTTGTATTATAAATCCATACTTCCATAAGTATACTAATATTATAAGTGCAAAAATCCGTCTGTCTGTCTGTTACGCTTTCACGGCCAAACCGCTGAACGGATTTTGATGAAATTTGGTATGAATATAGTTGAAGACCTGGGGCCAAACATAGGCTACTTTAAGATGCAAGCGGAGCTACGGGAAAAAGCTAGTAAGTCTATAAATATATTAGTAAACTCGACGAACTCGCATTTTGAATAATTGAGTATCATAAGTTTCTTCTCTCAATAATAATTTATGACCTAAGTGACATGCAAAATTAAACTTTATCATCAAGACAGTAAGAACCATGACTAGACCTTCCTAAGCTCTCATCTATAAGTTTCGCCTCTGAAAGTAGTGTAGACAGCTTAATGGCCTATAGAAGCTATGTTTGCTAGTTTTATTCTCTGTAGTCATTGAGTTGGGAACTTTTCGAAGGTTTTTATATAAAAAGGACGTGGGCAGAGCAGCGGAAAACGACTAGTGTTATAATTACTATATGTCTGTTTGCCTGATAAAAGTCATAAAGGAAGTAAAGTACGTTGAAATTAAAAATAAAAATAAAATAATTACATAAAATAATAAATGGAAACGAAAATATCAGGAACTGACTATAAATATATAGGTGTTAAACATGTAGGTACGTTTTAGAATTACCTATTTATTTCTAGTCAAATTCTTTACAGATAAATTTCCTCTCAAGTAAGTTTTAGGTTAGGATATAAGCCGTGTTTAAATCTGCTCCGCGTAAATCCTTTTTCTTCGTATCCCTAAAAATACCGTATCTATCATGTTTCGTCTAAGTTTACGAGCAGGGTTTGCACATGCGGATAATCCTGGATTCGGTACGTTTGCTGGAGAAACGAGAATTGTACAGTTAGGAAAATATCGAGTGAAACTAAACTATAGTAAAGATTTTTATTCAACTCTGTCACAGTGATCGAAATCAAAGGGTCAGCCAATCTGGTCCGGCTAGACTTCTTCGTCCAAGCGTGTTCTCCTAGTTGCGTCTATAGCTTACGCATCGGAGCCTAGAGTACGCTATAAGTCGTGTTCCTAGATTTGGCGGCACTGTTTATCAATGGAGCGACAGCCGTCTAACTTCCCTTTTTCTACGGAAACCAGACCAACCAGTGTGTGTCAACCAATTTCAGGCTACCTGAAAGCATCTGACATAGCCTAACGATTGTCATCTATCGCTAACAACAGGGACCAAGGGCTTAACTTGCCTTCCGAAGCACGGAGAAGCTCTAAAAAAGGGCGACCAATCTAATGCTGGTGCGTCATGGCCGGCTATCTGGCTTCTCGATAGAAAAGTAAATAGTATGCAGAAGATACAAGAACTCACACATACAAATCGAAACACATTTCATGTGCTATGTGTGTGTGGGTGTGTGTGAGACGGACAATAGTGCGCCAAGAAATCGAACCGGGGAGATATCACGTTCAAATTTATTATCTATAGTCGACGACATGTCTTAGGGTTCAAGTTACAAGAATTTAACTATACTTACTAACTTAGCTGGCTCAGCTACCCGAAGTGGACCAGGCTGATCTATGAGAGATGAAAGCTGAAAACTGGCGAGCCATAGTGCAGAATAGTATTCTCTGGCGCTCTTTCGGAGGCCAAGACTTTAACCATAGAATAATAAAAACTCCGGGGTAAAACACCTTGGTGCACAGGGTTGATTGATTATGTAACTCAATTGATATGATAGAACAGAATAATCTTTAAAAATACAGTTCGTATGGGTTTTACCTTTGAATAGACCCTGGACAAATTGGCGTCAGAGATATTTGGAACCGCGTCTTGGTCTTTGACGTAATTCATTTCAGGTCCATCAAAATGTTTACCCTTTGTATGGAAAAACTGACAGTAAAATGATTAATAGTAGACAAAGTATCTAATGCATTTTTATCTAATGCGTTTGCTGACAGACCTAGAGTTCTATAATCTTTAATAATTTTATAAATGCGAAAGTAAGTTTGTATTATTGTATTAATTAATTTCTTTATTTTTTGTGAAGCCTTTCTCATTGCTATTGAAAATAACTTTTTTCCAAGTTTGGATAATTTATATTTAACTAGCCATTTCCCGCAGCTCCGCCTGCGTCAAAAAGTGGCCTATGTTTGAGCCTAGGTCAATCCACACATCTTCAATTATATTCATACCAAATTTCATCAAAATCCGTTCAGCGGTTTGACCGTGAAAGCGTTATAGATAGACAGACAGAAAGACAGACTATTGCATTTATAATATTAGTATGGAAGAAGGATGTAAAGAAGGCTATGTCGGTCGTACAACTGTAGTAAGGGAAAGAGATAAGGTGAAAGTTTTAAGGCCAAAATGAAGAGATAAGTTCCGAATGTAGAGATTGTCAGACACAAAATAATAATACCTAGATATAAATATTATATTCCTATAACAGAAATGTCATAAATTACTAAGCAAATCTCTTCCGCCTTCAACACGCGCCTTCCTCTTGAAGACAGATTTGATAAAAGAAAAAACAAATTATTCTTTTCTTAGATACTACGTGCCTGGATATTATTGCGTATGGAGGAAAATGTTGCCAATTTCGCCGCCCTACCTCCGACTGAATTCCAATACAATGAGAGATCTGATTACCTTAGGCGCTGGATATTGTCTGAGCGGATATTTTGAAGTTGTTTTACGTTTGCGTTAAGTTTAAGGCGTAGAGGGAGCGTAGAAATATCACAAAGTACGGTCAGCGAAATCTTTGGTTTCAATAAATAGTTAACAAGATTGTCTCAACAATTCTTATAGTGGTCGATTTGATTCTACCTTTGGAATGTATGAGTAAAATTTAATGAAAAAAATAATATTTTTTATTCGATTTTTTCGATTATATAGACAAGCGTGCAATGTACTAATCAAGCTGGAAATAACTAAACAAAATATGTTAAAATAAATCAACATATTACTGTAAAAATTAAAGGAAAATTTACGCGCGTCCATCGAAATGACCATCGAGGGACAACCCTTTAAAAACCGTACGGACATTAAAACGCGAAATAGTCAAGTGTCATTCAATTATATTCGACAGTCCGCTCTTGGCCATATAATTAAATTTTATATGTGGTAAATCAATACTTTTTACTTTTTGGAACGGAAATTATACATACATATAAATGTATTGTATAAAAATGACAATATGTTTTTGCATGCCTATAATTAAGTTAGAAGTGAGAAACAGTATAAATATTGTGTATGTGTTACCACTATTAAAAAATAAATAAATAAAATATCTTTATTTTCAGGCAATGAACCCATAATAATCGTACAACATTGATTGTATATATAATGTATATGTACTAGTCATTTAAAATAAACATTCTGTAATAAAGTACCATTATGAATTTAAAATTCGGCACACACAATTATATATTATTACATATTATTACATTATTGTTTAGTTATACGTGTACTACTTTCTGTTCCCGCTCTGATGTAATGAGAGCCAATGCCTGTAGATGGAACTGTCCAGGTCTGCGCACAGCGCACTCAGAATGCCGTTCCGAGAGCAGCGCAGTCGTTTCCAAAAGGACGCGACGCGCGCCCTCAAAACAGCAAAAAAGTCGGGCACTCTCGCCTCGGCAAACATGCTGGACGCACTGCAGTACCTTGGCAAGCCCATAAGAATCCTAAATGCGTCATTATATTGAACCCTTATTGCGTTCCAGCTCTTACGTTTGTATTTTACCCAGAGTTGGCCGGTGTAGAAACCAAGGCTACTGCCTTAAACAATGTCAACTTTACTTGCTTGCCACACCGTCCAAACCTACGCGCCAGCATATTGCAACGAACCGAAAGCGCCCGCCTTTCCCTTTCAATATCTAAATCGTCCGTCATATCAGGGGTAAGTATATGACCTAGATATTTAAATTGATTTACAAACCCAACAACTGTGCCATTCAATTTTAAACACGGCACATTGTCCGGACCTTTCCCAGCTTTAAACACCATTGCGACTGTTTTAGCTACATTATATTTCAACCCGTGCGAATTAACATAATTCTCACAGATTGAAATGAGCTGCCTTAGGCCCTTAATAGAGGGACTGAGCAGCACCATATCGTCTGCATAGCTTAAGTTATTAATGCAGAGTCCGGCCATGTGACAGCCCACTCGAGTGCCCCTCAGTCTCCCTATCAAGTCGTTGATATACAGGTTAAACAGGTCCGGAGAAGTCAGCCCACCCTGGCGAACACCGCAGTCTAATTTGTAGCAATTAGAAGTCGCGTCCTCCCACCTCACAAAGTTTATTATTGCATATAAATGATTTGATCTAATTGTTACAGAACAAAATTGTTGTGCTTGATATAATTTGTTGTTCTAATAAAATACATTATACAGAGCAGAGAGCCTAAGTTGATTCATTGAAAATATATTTTTATTTCAATTTCAATTTCAATTTTATTTATTGGCATACTAAGTGTTACAACACTTAATAATACAACAATTTGTATTATTAAGTGTTGTCTTATTACATCATCTTTTTCTATTCTTTTAGTTTATTACTATACATACTTATTTTGAGTTCGTTTCGTTGAGGAGCTCATTATTCAAACGCGACCCGCGTATCCATAGCGAATGCGCGTGTCAAGCGACGGCATTTAGTGGCATTTTCTATCTTGAGCTCCTCCGTGCTTCGGAAGGCACGTTAAGCCGTTGGTCTCGGTTCTTGACGATAGATAGCAGTCGTTAGGCTGTGTCAGATGCCTTGTGGCAGCCTAAAAAAATCCGACAGTGTTGGCTACTAAAGCACCTCGGGTCATGTTCATGTTAGTCTGTTTTCCCTGTAAAAAGGGTTACGGAGGTCAGACGGCAGTCGCTCCATTGTAATAACCAGTTTCGCCAAATCTAGGACCATGACTTACAGCGTACCCTAGGCTCAGAAGCGTAAGCTGACGAAGCAACAAGGAATACCGCTAGGATGATGACTTATTTGAGTTCGCAAAGTTTTAGGAAACCTTTTAACCTTTCGAAAGAGTTCCTCAAAAATATTTATATTGACAAGAAACTGCGATTTTTCGTCGACTAAATATTGACTCAAGGGTGTAATGATTTCTGTAATCTAATGGCCGGTCCCACAATCTACCTCGACTTATTAAGGCTTCCTTAAGTCCCGTTAGGGTTAACCCATTTATATTTCAATATCTTTGTCTTTCGAAATGTAAAGTCTTTCTTCTTCATAAAGAATTGAATATTGAAAAGTTACATTAATAATTGGTCTCCGCGGCGCTACGAAGAGATCAATTATCAATCTAAGATTGAAAAAAAAAAAGCATAAAGAGGATAAATTTACTTTAGTAGAAAAAAAAAATCAAAAAATAATAATAATAACCAACTGAAAACCCGCTCTAGAACATGGCAATGTAATGGTCGTTTGCTGAAAACCGAATCATATACTATCCTCATTCATTCATTAATTTTGAGTAAGTTATATCGTCAAACTGATCTAATATTATGAAAAAGAAATTAGCTACCATTTATTAAAAAGTACTTAGTGTTACTATATATATATATACTTACGCATCTTAGATAAACAATATCTGCCAAGACGAGCCAAGCGGAGCGCAAGGGCACTACCTACCTTTTCTCAAAGTACTATCTGATAACTTTTTCACAGGGTATAAGCTAGGTATGTAGACTCGTCTTGGCAACATTTTTACATGAAAATGTTTTTGGTGAGATAAATATTACTTCGTTATATGTTTATACTAGCTGTGCCCGCGACTTCGTCCGCGTAACGTTCGATTGCATACCTATTTTCCTTACATAATACATAGGGCGCACTGTAAGTTTCCGGAACTGGCCACTTACATAAACAATATTTAAAAATTTATTGCAACATTTGAAAATAGAACTCTTTGGCTGTAAAATGCAGTTTGTTTCATCTGACTGTCTTTTGTTTTTACCTTGTGGCGCCATTTAAAAAATTGTGTGTCTGCATCAACATGGATTTAACTCGGGAAAATTTTCGTAGTATGATTTTCTACGATTTTAAGTGTAATTTGACAGCTCAACAGAGCATCGCTCGGCTTAAAACAGATTTTGGCAATGAAGCACCATGCAAGACAACTGTTTATAGCTGGTTTGCAGAATTCAAGCGTGGTCGTATCAATCTCAGTGACGAATCTCGCGATGGTCGGCCGTCTACCGCTGTGACCAACAAAAACATCAATGCTGTGCGCCGGCGCCGTATGATTGAAACAGACAGGCATGTGACCTACCATGAAATTCGCGCATCCTTAGAAATAGGCATGAGTCAAATACAATTAATCCTACACAAACATTTGGGTGTGAGAAAGCTGTGCTCGCGGTGGATCCCACACAACTTGACCGAGGCTCAAAAAACGGACCGCGTCACTTGGTGCAGTGCCATGCTTACCAGATTCAACGAAGGTGCGTCAAATTTGGTGTGGGACATAGTAACAGGTGACGAAACATGGATTTATTGCTACGATCCCAAAACAAAGCAGCAATCGAGCGTATGGGTCTTTCAAGATGAGCCGAAACCAACCAAAGTGGCGCGCGTGAAAAGTGCCTCTAAGCGGATGATTGCTTCTTTTTTTAATAAAACTGGACACGTGGCTACTGTTGCTTTAGAGAATCGTCGTACAGTGAATAGTGACTGGTACACGACCATTTGTTTGCCGGAAGTTATTGACGAACTCCGTAAAAATAACCGTAAACGCCGTATCATCCTGCACCACGACAATGCTAGTTCTCATACGGCCAGACAGACAAACGACTTTTTGAAGGCGAAAAATGTAGAACTCATGAGTCATCCTGCATACAGTCCCGACCTGGCACCTTGTGACTTTTTTCTGTTCCCAAAAATTAAGAACCAATTACGCGGTCAACGATTTTCATCACCAGAAGAGGCTGTCGAGGAGTATGAAAAACACGTTTCAGAGGTCACCACAGAGGAGTAGCACAAAAGTTTTCAAAACTGGTTTCATCGAATGAAAAAGTGCATAGACGCCAAGGGAGATTATTTTGAAAAACAATAAATTAATTTTGTACCTTTAATAGTATTTTTTCATATTCATTCCGGAAACTTATAGTGCGCCCCACGTATCAGTTATTGCAGAGTGTGACATACAATCTTTCAAGCTATTAATATTTAAAACATTTTGGAGATCGCTTTGTAAAATATTGCGACGGAATACTGTTTGACGTAAAAGAAAAAGTCAAACAATCGTGATTTGTACATGAACATTATCCTCCCATAAACTCTTTCCAGACCTTTAAAATCATGATTCGAGTGTGAAAGGTTCATTGACAACCACCAGTTGGTAGCAGGAATGCTAATCTTGAAATATACCTATTTTTAAGAAGTATTTATTTGATTCGCCTTATTCTATAAGAATGACTGAAAAGTAATAATGACGAACCCAAGTCTGAAGCCGAAAATCATCTCCGAAAAAACTCTGACACCAAGGTGTGCAGGGTCGATTGACCATGTAACTTATTCGTTAAAAATGAATGAAAAGTAATAATGACGAACCCACGTCTGAGGCCGAAAGGCATCTCAGAAAAAAAAACTAACACCAGAGTTTGCAAGGTCGATAGACCATGTAACCCACTCGATACGAATGACTGAAGAGTCATACCACGTCAGTGGCCGAAAGCCGTCTCCTAAAAAATTCGGCACCAGCTTGTGCAGGGTCAATTGACTATTTAACCCCACTCTATAAGAATTACTGAAAAGTTATAATATGAAACCCACGTCGGAGACACAGTTTTGATTACATTAACGTCTTTCCATTTAGCGCGATTGCCCTTCAGTATTTAAAGGCCAAATTCTGCAACACGTGCTTATTTAAAAGACATAATGATTCCGTGCTTCGGAAAGCACGTTAAGTCGTTGGTCCTGCCAGTCGCTGCCATCTGGCGGTCGTTAAAGGAACCATGGCAAAGGCCGATGGATGAATGTGCACCTGGATGTGCATGGTCGATTGAAATTTTAATTTAATCCGTAGTAGTTTCTTTCATATTCTACCCAAAATAATAAATGCACAGACATGTCGATTCTACTCTTTTATTATAGTAAATAGATAAGGCCGGGGGCATAAGTAGGTTCAACATAAAGCATGAAGCAAGCCCTTTAATTTGATACCAACACGACAACTTTCAAATAAACTTTTTTATTTTATGGCTTTACGTACCCCAGAGGGCACTACATTGAATTTATTATGACGTCACATACGAGAAAAAAAGAAAATATACTCAAATAACGAGTGGACGAATAACAGAGGTTTCAATTTACCCTGCAACCTTTATTCATAAAAAATAAGGAACGTTCGTTAACCTCATTTTAACTAAAATGTGTTCTGTCTCGTTCTTTCATATCAAAAACATGTAAGAGAGAAAGAGACTTAGGTAACAATGTCAACGAATCTTTTTGCATCGCATTAAAGGTTGATGACATGACCGCACTAGGCGCAACTGCACCGCAGCGGAACTGAGCGACATTTTTTGGTAAACCGCACATGAACTGGAACGGTACTTAAAAAATTTATGCAGTAGCTAGGCAACTTCTGCAGAAGATGGACGACTAAACGGATATGACTAGTTCTGTGAACAGTAGACTTCGCGAACTACCTCCAAATACTAAGTTTTATTTTAAAGACACTACTATGAACTTCCCCCTTTTATCCCCTTTTTTGAGTATTTCACAACACTTGTAGAGAACCCAAAATATGATGCTGTTATCATTTAATTCAATTTTTCTCTAATAAATTCCTTAAATCATTTAAATAAACAAGGAACACGTGTGTCAAATTTCGTAAGAATCCGTTGAGAAATGCGACCTCTAGCCCAGAACATACATTTTGCCGTATAAAAGCTAAATTCGCCAGTCTCGAAATGGAGACTTTGCTTACGCTCAGTCAATTATTATTTCTCTGTTGTGTGAAAAATAGGACCGACTATGAAAAATAAGTTTGTATAACCGCACTCCGCCTCAGCGGAACTGCACGTCGCAGCAGCACGCGACAGTTTTGATGAGTTGATCAACTTTACCGCGCAGTTCTGCTACAGTGCAGTTCCGTTGTCGCTTAGAGCGTGTTGTCTCATATAATTTAATGCAAAGAATACTTTGACGCGACGTGTCGCTCAGTTCCGCTTTAATGCAGTTCCGCCTAGTGCGGTCATCTTTAAACCTAATTCAAAATCACATAGTTCAAAAAATCTCAACGTAGATGCAGACATAAATATAATATGAATATTCATACTATGAAAGATAAGGATTAATATTAAGTCATTTTATGTATTCTACATGATAATATTATTTTTACGCAAGCAAGTAATATTAAAGCACTGTAGGTACGCAATCCAACCGAGGAAGCTTTAAACCCCAACGCTTTTATAGCAAAGCTTAAAGCTTGCAAAGCTCAGCCATGCAGTGCGATTCGGCTCGATGGTTTCGAATGTATGAAGAATATTTTTGAAACTGTGTGTTAGCGTTTTATATTTTTACATTCGGAATTGTACAATATATACACTTATTATGAATATTGTTATATTTTATTAAAATTTTGAAAATATTTGCGGCAAAAATATATTTTTATTAAATAAAGTGAAACGACCCGTTATTGGCATTGATATTGATCACAATGAGTGGGGATTCGATATACACACTTTTTAGTAAAAGTAGGGGCTAGTTGTTGCTTGACAAGCAAGCACGATGGACGTCAAAGATACCATGGCTGTGACGACAGATACGTGCGGAAAAATGGTGCACGCATCCTAGCCAAACCCTAAAATTAATATCTGGACCTACTTCGCGAGATTGAAGTCTTTCACATATTCGAGTCATATTGACATGTGTGAATTCTATCTAGGTGCAGAAATGGAGTAGCATATGTTTGACCCCGGGTCTTCAACTATATTCAACTATATTCATGCCAAATTTCATCAAAATCCGTTAAGCGATTTGGCCTTAAAAGCGTAACAGACAGACAAACAGAAAGACGGACAGACAGACTTTCGCATTTATAATATTAGTATGGATGCAGTTTTTAACAACTGACGAAAAATATTTGGGTCTTATAAGTTTTCGTAGCGTAACAGATGAGCCGAATTGATTCGCTTTTCTAAAGCTTATTTGACCGAAATGGGCCTTGGCTTTAAGAAATAGGATCAGTTATTTAAAGATAACCCTTAAGGACCCTTAAAACTGACGTGAATCCCGCGCGATTGGCGGGACGCTCATAGAAATATGAATTGGTAGAAGTGCCGTAGCGTATGAAAAAGTTAACTGGCCTGCTAGTGACTCTTCTATGTATTCTTATTTCTATGGGCGTCCCGCCAGTCGCGCGGGTATTTGCGTCAGTTTGAATGGTCCTTTATAGGGAAACCAGACCAACGGATGCATGGCTCTAGGTGTGTTAGTGGCCTACACTGCCAGATTTTTTAGACTGATCCGACACTGCCATGTAGCGGACAGGCATAAACGTCATAAATTAGAAAAAATATTTCTGAAATAAATGATTATTATTATTATTATAAACGCGATAGGATCGAAGATAATGTAAAAGATAATCAAATTTCGACATCTTTTTCCCAGCGGCTTTCTCTACTGCACTCCAATCATTCCGTTGCGCATTTCAAAATTTCCACATAAAAACCTTGAAATAGAAAAGAATCTATCGATAAAAATCTTTAAAATCGCCTCTATCGATGGCTAACGTAACAGTCGTCAGATCTTTAATTGATCGGCTCCGAGCGAGCCGGCCGGATAATCGATTCTCGTTTCATTCGATTTTCTGAGCGACTGGAAATCGACATTTTTTTGCATCAGACCTTTGATCTCGATTGCTGTCTGATAGCTCAATCTAGCTCGACCTATGTTTGATTTTAGTTCATCGTAAAGAATACGTCTTCATTTCGTCTACATTATTGTTAAGAATTGGATAGTTCATTCATTCATATCAAGTGGGTTACATGGTCAATCGACCATTTACACCCTGGTGTCCTTTCGGCCTCTGATGTGGTTGCTTTTATGTGTCGTATTTCTGAAAGCACATTAAGCCTGGACCTGGCTTAATGTGCCTTCAGAAACACGAAATCATCATTTTATTATATAAAAATCAATGCCACTTTTCGTTGTAATTTTATAACTCAAGAACGGGCTCACCTGTCCAAACCAAATGTTTAGGCTTTGTTCGGACTATTTAGTAGATGGTTTATGTGAAGTTTGCACAAAATCGGTCAAACGGTTCTTCATTTATCACTTTATACGTAGCGAAGCACGTACCGGGCCGCTAGTTATGTATCTTTTTTATCAGACAATGAGATGATTCAAACCTGCAATGTCCTAACCAAACTAGAAACAACTCAACAAAATTAGCTTCCCTTGGGAAACGAACCCACCACCTCCGGGTCTAAGGCAAACACTTAAACACTGGACCAAGGTTGGAGGCTTCAACATTAATATTCATTCATTCGTTTCGATTGGGTGATGGATTGTTATTGATCGAAGTTGATGGAACAGAAATATAAGTGAAGAGTGAAATGAAAATCACTGAACACTGAAATAAACTGGTTAAAATATCTCCTTTCAAAGCGAGTTGGATAATTTCATCAATATTTCAATATCGGTCTGTACGGAGGGGTGTTTGTGATTGGTTGTGAAGTTTTTATGGTTGCGATCGCCAAACTTGGGCGATTAGTCCTAATGACCGAAATTTCGATACTTTAGGAACCGAATGGAATAACCAAAATACGTACAATGCATCCATACCTTCATACTAATATTATAAATGCGAAAGTCTGTCTGTCTGTTACGCTTTCACAGCCAAACCGCTGAACGGATTTTGATGAAATATGGTATGAATATAGTTAAAGACCCGGGGTCAAACATAGGCTACTTTTTGACGTTGGCGGAGCTGCGGGAAAAAGCTGGGTATATATAACTCTTAATGCACTAAAAAAGAAAAATATCAATAACATACAACCAGGAAAAACTCTATGCCCAGGCGTAAGAACAAAGTTTTTCGTCAATTTATTATAAGTACAGCGATATGGTTTAGTGAGTGAATTCCAAAGGCTGCCGGGGAAGCTCTAAGATGAGAGAGAAAAACAATGTTTGTGTATAAATAGGGACTAACTCCGCATTACAAGGTCGTGGGTTTGAAATTTGAATCCTACAGGAGCATGCTTTGTACGTAAAAGTCGTTGCCAGTCTTAACCAACTTTAATTACCATAAAAAAGGTTTTAATTTTTTCAACAGGTTAAAAGACCGTTTCTTTCCGGTACTACAATATTGGTTTCCATTTTTTTTCTTTTGTTCCCACAAGAATGCCATCGCACATATTTTCTTCTTCTCGAGTCAAAATGGCCTAGTCTATATCCTGCACTTTAATTGTTTAATTTTCGGATTTTTGGCGGGAAGTTGTGATGAGCAGATACTGCTGCAGCAGCGCTGTATTTTATTTTCCAAAATTTGTGTTATTTTGAGTGTTTGTGTATAATAATGGAGTATTATTATTCGCAGTGTTCAAGAATAAGCGTGAATATTGGGAAGTGATACAGTGTTTGATATATGTTATTTTCTTGCTTGTTGCCAAAAGCTCCTAGTAATCGCTAAGTGCAGTTTTTCTACCACTTCACTTGGCCTGATTCTTCTGACTTGACTTGACTACCGACTAGACTTTTAGACTTGACTAGGACTTAACGATACCACACTGTAGGACTGAAGAAGATAGAAAAATTAAGAAAGGCTATAAAGGACTTGTATCCATGGCCGTAAAACCCATTACTAAAAAATATATGTTTAATTTCCCAAAATGTTGCCATATCTTTTTTTGAAATCATTGTCGTGATCAAAGAAGTAACAATTTAGGTACTAAAATTCTTGGTGCCAATTGACATTTCAAGTTACAATGTTACGAACGTCAAATCGGAAACGGAAGTACAATAAACATAAAAAAAGCTTCACACTGAAAGCTTATTCAACATAACTATGTCTTCTTTGTGAAAGTTTACAAAAGCACAACTGCTACGCAAATAGAGTTTTCGAAGTACCTTTATATAACTTCCTGTCATGTGCACTCGATTTCCCGCCAATATGGCGACGGTTCAAGTGAAAAACTATATTTTTATGGAGTAGAAATGGCAAGATGGCGTCTATTTATGGAAAGGCAAACTGACGTCGGTCTTTATAAGATCCGTACTAATATTATAAATGTGTGTTTGTCTGTCCGTCCGTATGTCTGTTACGCTTTCACGGCTAAACCACTGGATCGATTTTGATGATATTTGGTATGGATATAGTTGAAAACCCGGAGTCAAACATAGGCTACTTTTTAACGGAGGCGAAGCTGCGGGAAACAGCTAGTTGAAAATAAAAGCGAGATGTGGGTATTGTGGGTGTTAATTTAGTTTTCCCCTGGGCGATGTGCTTTAAATCCCTCGTCGCTTGGTATTCTATTCTAGAATCTTTCGCACTGCTCGTGGTTAAAAAACTATTTTGCTCCCTTGTCTACCTTTGTTCTGTATGATACCTAACAGATAGTCATACAGAACAAAGACATGAAAACCGTTTATATTAGCTCAAACACGTTACATCTGCTGTAGTTGATGTTTAGTTTAATACATATCCATACTAATACGTATTATAAATGCGAAAGTCTGTCTGTCTTTCTGTCCGTCTGTTACCCTTTCACGGCCAAATCGCTAAACGGATTTGATGAAATTTGGTACCTATGAATATACTTGAAAACCCGGGGTCAAACATAGGCTACTTTTGGACACAGGCGGAGTTGCGGGATATAGCTAGTTGTCCATAAATTTTGATTACTTATTTAGTTTACTGGGGAAAAAATATAACACAATGTTATCTTAAAAATCATTTCCAAAAAAATATTAAGGGTAAAACAGAGAATCTGAATCATGTCCGCTTTAGTTTTTTTTTTTTTAATGTTTAAGTTTCTAGTTGCATCCAAAATTGCTATGACGATTGACGATCGAAAGCAAATAGCTTTGAATAGTATTTGTAAGAATAGCACAAGTACAAGGATGAAGCCCAATAAATTTGAGACCCAAGTAAAGAACATTTTTATTTTAGTTTGATATTTATAACCCCACCTGTTGCTCAAGTGTGATAGTGTAACTTGAGTAGATATAAGGAACAGAGAAAACTGCATACATTTTGAAAACACTGGCTAAATTTTTACAGTGTTTTTATTAATTGAAACTAACCCACTTTCAATAAATAAACTATGTGAAAATCTAGAAAAAGAATTCTGGGATATGGGGTGGAGAAAAAAGAAGAATATGGGAGCAACATAAGGGTGGAAATACGGATAGATAGGACTGACTTCGACGCGTACATAATGTCCTATTTTATACTCGAAGATCCAACCTCGTAAAGCCATCTTAATCCAGACTTATGAGAATTATCGAACTTGACATTTGCTTTCCAAGCAGACTGGCATGTTTTCACTTATGTAAACATGGTGTTATAAATTACTTTGAGTAGAAGCGACATGTTGTAAATATTTGACATATAAATTTACTAGCGGTTTACCGCAGCTCCGCCTGTGTTAAAAAGTAGCCTATGTTTGACCCCGGGTCTTCAACTATATTCATACCAAATGTCATTAAAATCCGTTCAGCGGTTTGGCCGTGAAAGCGTAACAAACAGATAGACGACGGACAGACAGACAGACGACGGACAGACAGACAGACGACACACAGACAGAGTGTCGCATTAATATCAGTATAGATGTCGAACAAAAATCCTTCGCTTTAGAACAAAAATCCTTCGTTAACGAATGAAAATCATTCAATATAGAACAAAATTTTTTTGACTCGCCAATTTTGCTAGTGTCATACTATTTCAAAATAGCATTCCTGGAGTACTTTGATTTTGCCCGGTATATATGTACTTCTAAACTACCAGTTCACAGCAAGTTAGACCATAAATTAAAACTATCGCGTCCGCTGCAACCTGATCATAGATAGCAAGTTTGACGTACTGGTGTTTACCTTTAGATACTTCATTTTCTATAATTTAATTTTTAATTAACCTATTTCCCAATGCTGGGCAAAGGTTTCCCTCCATCTCTCTTCAAACATCTCTGTCCAAGGCCACTAACCACCGCTGTTGGAAGACCTTCACATCGTCGCTCCAGCTCTTCCGTGGCCTTGTTTTCTGCGAAGCAATTTCTCATCTTTCAGGGTGCATGCGACAAACATGACCCGCCCAATCCCACTTCAACTTAACAGCTTTACATCCTACTCCACCGAACCACGTCAAAAGCTGAAAGGCGGTTCCGAAAAAACTGTGATGCCTGGATCTAAAGGGTCGATTGACCTACATGGTACATACCCACTCGATATGAATTAATTAAATAAATTATTTCGCCTCCAAGAAGCCGGTCCCTCTCGAACACTCAGTTATATTTTGCAACTCGTTTGTGCTCCTAAGAACACACGCTCCCGCCAAATTAATTTGAAATCATAAATTAAATTTGAACAAGGGCATTCATAACGGGAGTTAATACTTATACAATTATATAAAACGTTTCAGTGGTATTCGCGCTTCTTACGCTAATTGACATATTTATGGGGTAACTTGTAGCCAGCTCTGTTTACCCTTGTTGAAAATTTAAGCTATTTGTTTAGGCCAACATGTTTACACCAAACTATGTTTATAAATTCCAAACCCATTTCATTCCTAGCGTGTATTCCTAGTTGGGTCGTCAGCTTACGCTTCGGAGCCTAGGGTACGCTGTAAGTCATGGTATTAGATTTGGATGAACTGGTTATTACAATGGAGCGACTGCCGTCTGACCTCCGTAACCCTTTTTACAGGGAAACCAAACCAACAGGAACATGACCCGAGGTGTGTTAGTGGCCAACACTGTCAGATTTTTTCAGGCTGCCCTAAGGCATCTGACACAGCCTAACGAGTGCTATCTATCGACAACAACCGGGACCAACGGCTTAACGTGCCTTTCTAAGCACGGAGGAGCTCAAGATAGAAAATGCCACTAAATGCCGTCGCTTGACACGCGCATTCGCTACGGATACGCGGGTCGCGCTCGACTAACGAGCGCTTCAAAAGAATGACCACAGATCATGAGCGCTGTAATGTGTTTAAAACGTTAGATGTAAATAAATGAATAATATACGCGATAAAAATGTATTAGTTTATTTAATGTGTAACAATCGCGAAATTTAAAGATATCAATGTGTTTTTTGTTAATATTAAAAAAAATCTCTAAATGTGTCCCTAAACGTATTGCTATTTTATACCAGGGTGACAAGAAACATGCATACATTACACCGACTTTTAAAAAATACAGACGAATCGTCGTTAAACCAACTTAGAAGCTCGAAAATAGACTACTTACTGTATTCATATAATACATTGATTTAAAAAATAAGAACTTGTGTCCAACCATTCGTATTTTTGCAATATTTTTTGTTAAATACCGCATTTTTCTATATTGACATTATTAAATTTTAGGACAGATCATGTGTAAAATTTAATTTTGTTGTTTTTATTTAGTTTTCATGTAACACCTTTTTATTTTAGTTCATAAATAAATGTTTTTCACAAAACGAAGCGTTTTTAAATGGTATCTTCTGAAATAATTTCGACGACAGAACAATTTAAAAAAATACATTCTCACTATTTTAATGATCGAAAAGACTACTAGTGAGTATAAATTTTAGATTGTCTACTCGTAAATACGGTATTTTAAAAAATATAGTGCAAAATAAAGACGCTCCCGCAGGACCGGGAAGCTGATCAGTTTAACAATTACGCGCCGGACCGTATAACTTTTTGCGTTTCGCTGCTCATCTCCTTTGGACCGACTGGATGGTTGAAGCCAACTATTTTTTACCCGACTACAAAATGTTGGTCATGTTAGAACTCATTGGCAACATTTGTAGCACATTCTGTTGATAATTTGCTGTTTTTCAAGCGGTTATTAGTTATCAAATAATTTATTTGTGCAACATAGGTATACATGAACTGCAGTTGTAACAGATAATAGGGAACGCTATGTTTTTCCCATGGAGTAATTACAAAGGTTTTGCCATTAAAGTATGGCGTACAAATATTAAGTAATTTAAAAGATTACTAACATCATTCTAGTTATGTCAAATTGAAAATAAAATTTATATTATAATAGGATGTCTAAGTGTTACAAATAATCAAAATTGTATGTTATCATCATTCTAAAAGTCATTAATTTTATAGTAACATTAGTCAATCAGAAATTCAAATAAATCTTAAACAAAGTTTAAATGCTTTTAAAGTAAAACTTTCAAATTCTCCTTTGCTGAACTTAGACATTTAAAAGTATAAGCTAGTTACATGGATGTATGTATGTTTATTTATATGTATGTATGATTATTGTATGTAGGTTTATTTAATGTATTTCCTTCATAATAATATTATATTGTACACGCTTCTACCCTTCTGGTAAGCATATCTTCTGTCACTCGCTGGTTGACTGTAAGAGATCCCTAAGTATTATAGTATGGAAAAATGGATGTCCCCTGTAGAGACAACAGAAATAGCTCGAGCAAAAAATTTCCTTGATTTGATTTAAATTTTAAGGTACTAAAGTAATATCTTCAAATAAACTTATGGGCAATCGGGGCTTAGGGATTTTTACATTTACATTTCTTCTTCCCCGGTTTTAACCCAGGGTACGCTTGCCAAGATTAGAAACCTCAAAATAATAGACAAATTCATAAAAAATCACTACGATTGACCTTAAGATATGACACTGTTATATGACGTCACATTGTAGTTAAGCTGAGATTGGGTTTGTTCGACAGCTACCATAAATATTGCGTGTATGGAAATAGTTTCTCAATGAAAATTAATTTATTTTTGTAGGTTTATTTTTTACAAAATTTCGCATAGAGAAACAAGAATATTTGAAAATTTTGACTATTATGCTATCACACTATTTTTGGATCTTGGCGTGAGTACCGTTTGGTGGATTTTTTTTAAATGGAGCGACTGGTGCGGCTTATTTCTTCTAACAAAATTTAAAAATTCTAATTAAATATTTTTTCTATGCTTATATTTTATTTTTTTAATTATTTTTTATATCTTAATCTTAATATTTTATAATAAAATAAAAATAAAAAATAATAATTCATAATTCGATGACGTAACAACGTCAGCACTTTTCGTTAGTTAGACACAGTTAGTGGGATGCTGAGTGGACTATATAAGCAGTGTTGTGGTTCTCACAAACTTAGATAATTAGTTTTAACGGTTAGAACTTGATGCAATTAAAGTTAGATAACAGATTGAACCAAAGCTTGATTATAAATGGATATATATGTTTATGAAGCCTGATTTTTTTTTAATTTGATGAGTACTGATGTACTTAGTAGCCTATGTTTGACCCCGGGTCTTCAACTATATTCATACCAAATTTCATCAAAATCCGTTCAGCGGTTTGGCTGTGAAAGCGTAACAGACAGACAGACAGACTTTCGCATTTATAATATTAGTATGAAGTATGGATTGCTAGTGGCGTCCTTCGGAGCCTAGTGTACGCTTTAAGTCAAGGTCCTAAATTTGGCGGCACTAGTTGTTACAATGGAGCGATTGCCGTCTGATCTCCACATCCCTTTTATCAGGAAAACCAGACCAACAGGAACATGACCTGAGGTGTGTTAGTAGCCAACACTGTCAGATTTTTCAGGCTTCCTTAAGGCATCTGACACAGCTTAACGAAATCCATTTATCGACGATGGAACGCAAGGAGAAGCTCGAGATAAAAATGCCGCCAATAATTATTTATTTACACCGAGTTGTGTACCATAGATCCTGTGCACCCTGGTATTGAGAGTTATTCGGAAATGCCTTAAGGCCTCTGACATGGTTCCTTTAAGGACCACCTACTGGCAGCTGGGACCAACGGCTTAAAGTGCCTTCCGAAGCACGAAATCATCATTATTATCAGACAATCAGGTGATTCAATGAAATGTCCTAACCCTTCAACCAAAGAATCAAACAAACTGGAAACAACTAAACAAAGTATGCTTCGCGTAGGAATCGAACCCACGACGGGTCGAAGGATGATCCAATTATCCGAATCATAATTAATTATACCCTTCCTACATACTAATAAAAAAGTAAAAGTGAGTTTGTAGTGAGTATATGTTTGTTCACTCTTCACGTTTTATGTGCTGAATCAATCTTCCTGATTTTTCTCATACAGGTAAGAGCACTGAGAAAGACATAGGGACCCGTATGATTTAAGTACATAAATACGATTATGTCATGACTTGGTCCCATATGGTTATTTTAATGAAGGTATTTGTGTAAAAAAAAAAAAAAAAACAATATAACCACCCATACCCAAGTGAGCATTTCATTTCATAAAAATGTGTAGTTTTATGAAAAGCACTATCGCTACATTCATCATCATGCTAGCGTGTATTCCTAATTGCGTAGTCAGCTTACGCTTCGGAGCCTAGGGTACGCTATAAGCCATGGTCCTAGATTTGGCGGAACTGGTTATTACAATGGAGCGACTGCCGTTTAACCTCCGTAACCCTTTTTACAGGGAAGCCAGGCCAACAGGAACATGACCCGAGGCGTGTTAGTGGCCAACACTGTCAGAATTTTTAAGGCATCTGACACAACCTCACGACTGCTATCTATCGATAACAATTGGAACAACGGCTTCACGTGCCTTCCGAAGCACGGAGTACAAAGAGCAAAAGCACTGCCCCTATATTAGAGCCTTACAATATGTCGTATATAGATTTTAATTGGAAACCTTGTTTGTTCTATCAAAATGGCCGACCAACAACAGACAACATAAACGCTGCTTGTATTTTTTTCCAAAGTAAACACGAGTGTTTAAATTTGCACGGCGGCGGTCGGATCGAGAAAATTTGGCGTTTGAAAAAACAATTAAAATGAGGGCAAACTTCACTGGTCTCTAGTATTCGCTATTAAGCGAGAATATATGAGATATTCTTGAAAAGGTCTCACGTTATCGAAAACATATTCAATTGGATTTATGGGATGTCATTTATCTATAAAATTTTATTGTCAATATCATTTCAACCGCAGTCAGTCTACTGCTGGACATAGGGCTCTTCTTATGATTTCCAAAATTGCCGGTTGACACCAGCCTGCATCCAGCGTCTGCCTGCGACTTTATTCAGGTCATTTGACCATTTAAAGTCGCCGTCAACAGAAATTTAGTAAACAAACTAATCTCTACTTAGGTGGGTTCTAGTGGGTGGTTATCTAACGACAATATTACAAGTTTACCAAATACAATGGGCTAGTTTCCTAAAGAAATATAATTAGTCCGTCAGTTAGATAATCAAAAAATATTGGAGACGTATTTTTCTTTTGAAAATTAAACAAAGAATGGTAAAGATATGGCGCGTTGAAGTTCCGTGTAAAGTCACAGTGTGCTACACTTTTTCGCAATATGTGACGTCACGAGCCCCCACTCCTAAACTTTGATGCGTTATATCTTTATAATTTATCGCTCAATTGACAAAAGAAAAAATACGTCACTAATGTATTTTGATTCCTTAAATGACGGACTAATTTTAATGTTAGTCTTTTGACCCTGAAGACTAGCCTCTTGACTCAAATTACTATACGGATAATATGTAACTAACGACCAATTCTAATTAGTCGGGTTATATTTTGACGATATGTTAATAATGCATGGTACAGGTAAATGGTACAGTCCGGCTCAGTGAATGTAAAACGGTTACATCGTCTGGGAAACTTTCGACTGCCTTACTAACGCGGTTCATGAGATGCAGCCTGAACAGGGTTCTGTTTTATCCTTTTTCTGTTGCCACAGTGAACAAGGTCGCTGTTTGAACATTTTCGGAAAATAAATCTTCTAAGCTTTCGTAGCATTCGGTATTCCGTACCACACCAAGTAAATAATACACTGCCATGCGTCATTAATTTTCAACAGACGTACTGAAAATCGATACATTATCAACGTCTGCAAAACACCATTTGACCTCCAGACAAGGCGGGAAAAACTCAGAGAAATTTGTGTTTACGCGACGGCACTTAAAAACATTTAACAAATTTTAATGATATTTATAGCTTAATGAAATTGGTTCTTAGAATTGTTATAACATTTTATTTCTAAGAGTAAATCATTTCGTTCGAAAAAATATTAAATGTACTACGTAATAAAACCTCATACATAAAATTGCGTGAAAATTAAAATATTACGCTACCAAAGTGTAACATAAAATTGATTAAAAGTGTTTCTAAATTGATCTGTCGGCGTCATTATCAACCATAGATATATTCATTACTAGCTGTTTCTTGCAGCTCCGCCTGCATCAAAAAGTACCCTATGTTTGACCCCGGGTATACTATATTTATACGAAATTTCATCAAAATCCATTCAGCGGTTTGGCTGTGACAGCGTAACAGACAGACTACTTTCGCATTTATAACATTTTTATTGATTATGGAAGTATGGATACTGATGGTAGTATGGATATGCTACGTTATCAACCGCAGTTTAAAAACAGTTTAATAAAACGAAAAAAATAAGTCCCCGCTGTCCGTTCGTCTGTCACCAAGCTCTATCTCATGAACTAAATTGAAATTTTCACTGATGATGTATTTCTGTTGCCGCTCTAGCAACAAATATGAAAAAACAGATTAAAAATAAATGTTTAAGGAAGCTCGCATACAAGAAACATGATTTTTAATAGAAAATGGTACGGAACCCTTCGTGCTTAAGTCGTCGGATATTATTCATTCATTCCAATTCTCGACATAAAACCAAAATAATCCTTTCGGCCGCCTTCGTATCTGAGTTTAAAACCAGTTACAAAATATTGAAAAGTAGCTGTTTCCCGCAGCTCCGCCTGCGTCAAAAAGTACCCTATGTTTGACCTCGGGTCTTCAACTACATACATACCAAATTTCACCAAAATCCGTTCAGCGGTTCGGCCGTGAAAGCGTAACAAACAGACTTGCGCAATAATACAATGAAATAATAAGACATAGACAGACTCGTCACAAGTAGTTTTATATGTCAAAAAGGAAATCGTTTACCCTTCGATATAACATCCAAGCTATCATATACGTTTCCGCCCACATAATAGTAGAATAGGAAACTCGTTCATGTTTTGACTTCGTTACCGGTATTTTGTAAATACCGTACGTATCGTCATTTCGTTTTGAGAAACGTCGGTAATTGGTGCACTGTCGTATATTGAGACATTTACCCTTTGTCAAAACCACATACTAGGAAAAAATTTTCAGTGAGTTTAGTACGTGAATCTCGTCGTTTTAGCCGCAGTCCAATGCTGAACTAAGGTATCCCCTAAATTGAGGAGTTGTTGTCATACTTACCACGCTTGGCAGGCGGGTTGGCGAGCGCAGTTTCAGCGGCAAGTTAGGGAAGGGTGGGGTGTGGTTGGGTTTGAGGAAAGATAGATAGATAATAAATTTATTTTGTTCAACTGTTACACACAATAACACAGCATCATACAAACAATGAAAATAAATACATAAATTTCTTAACCTAATTAGCATGCAATGATTTATGTGTGCCACAGCAGCACAAATAGGCTACAGCTCAGCGATATGTTGCTCCAGAGAAGCAACCGCTGATTTTCAGCTGTCACCTCTTGGATAACACGAACAAGCGCAGCCACACTAGCAATACGAGGCTCAGAAACAGGCAGAAAAAGCACTCAAACAGTAAGATCAACAATAATACACCCTAGAAATCACATCAACCTCATTTAAATCAATTACACAATCGACCCCCGTTTAAGACTGTAAGTATTGAAGCACTAGAAACGCAATGGAGTTCTATGCACACGGCAAGCAAAGCGGATAGAAAATTCATTTTTGAGTTGTTCTAAAACATATAATTTGTACTTTTTTATAAACGTGTACTTGGAAAGGATGCGGTACTAGGATACTACTGACTCTGATGGGCATGGGTTGACTCAGTAGCAGCTCTGGTAAGTCAGGCTCCGTACTCGAGTGCTATGTAAGTATCCAAACCATCCGACAGATGTTTGGAAATAACATCCCTGACTCTGTTACCGATGTTTTCTAAATACCGTACGTGTCGACGTTTCGTTTTGAGAAACTTCATTAAATGATGCACTGGCGTATTTTGAGAGGTTTATCTTTGCCATACCACTTATTGGATGTGATTTTCAACACTAGGCAAATTTTTACAGTGTTTAGTTGTTTGGCGCGTGAAACAAAACCAGTTTAAAAAATATAATGTGGTTGTCAATTCCATGTTAGATTACTATGGAATTGAAAACCATTTTGATTTTTTTTATTTGTATGGAAGGTTAAATTTTTTTTATTTTATTTTTTCTTTGAAAAACAAACAAATATTCCAACTATCTTTCGCTTTTATGATATTAGTTAGCATTAGTATTACTATTTAGGTATTTTAAGTTATTAAATCGGGACCATAAAATACCTAATTGACTAAAAAAATAATTAATTCATCATGTCAGCCACAATGCTGAACATAGGTCTCTCTCATAGATTTCCAATCTCCGATTTATATCGGTCAAAATCAGCCTGCTTCTAGCGTCCTCCTGCGGCCCTGACCAGGTCGTCGAACCATGTCGGTGAACGTCCAAAAAAGTAGTAAATTAATAAAAAGAGACCATAAAAAAAAACTGTAACATTTTTTCTATTTTTCGCATCGGCCCTTTTACACGTCGTATTAGGACCATTTATTCAGAAATTCAGTGAAATGGAATTCAATACAGGAGGAAGTGAATACACTGAATGTACTTTCTGACACGACCGTGATGGTTAAATATGAAAAATCTTGAGGAAAAATGATGCATAGTACGTGCTACAGTGGGGGGAGGGGAATTGGTGTGTGCTTAAATGTTCAACCCTGAAGACTATGAAAAATTAATAGATTAATTTACTTATAAGCAATTTTGGCAAACCCAGCAACACAAGAATTACACAAAAAAGTAATAGCATGAATTAACTTCTCGTACTAAAAAATTAAGGGCTGATTTATTTTTAATGAATTTTTGTTTACAGTTGGAAAAACAAAAATAAACAAAAAATATATTGTCCACAAAACCCATAGAATAAGTTTGAGGTCGGATAAGTTTACAAAAAGCCGAATATTTTCGTAAAATAATGAAAGGAGTGTAGCGCGGAGAGCGTGCTAGTAATCTATGTATGTAAATTATTGGACGTTACATCGCAAAAATGGGGAAAAATGATGCAAAGTAATACGATGTGCTCATCCTCGTGGAAAATATGTCAGCTGGTATGTCCATTGATGGAAACATCCATTCGTTTTGAAGCCATTTTGGTTTTCGATTTCATGTTTTTCAGTATATGTTGCGAATGCGGGCTGCGTTTATTCGGATACAAGAAGAGCTTGATAGCCTAGCGACTATGCGTGTTTACACCGAAACTGCGCGACAAGCGGCCTGGAGTGCTATTTTTGAAAAGCATGACTCAAGCGAAATCAATCAATTTCATCAAAAAAATTTCATTCGTCATAATCGGTGAGTTGAATACGAGTCATATAGATTTTCATTAGAAATATGAGTCAGACATATCAAAGTCCGTGCGTGAGTCCGACTCGCGCTTGGCTGAATTTTTAAAGAAAGGGCGATAAATTCATCATGCCTGACAAAAGAACCGAGAGCTGATTCTGTATTCAGTAAATTAAGATCGCCAAAAACAGGGGCGTTTCATGCATAAAATATAGAGACGAAATCAAAATTATTCCCAGGCACATCGTATGGAAAGTCTTTATTTTTGTAAACGACACTTTTGGATCATATTGTCATGAGTTTTAAATAATATAGTAATTATGACCAGTAAACTTATACGAGATTATGACTGGTATTCATTCAATTATTATTATTGACACGCTGGGGTCGTCTCATCTCTTGGTCACGGTGCCACATCTGGCGCGGCCGCGGCGTCTGCGGAAAACCTCAAACGGCGCAAATAGGAAAACCTCAGAGGCAAATACATATTTGAGCCGTTTGTGGAGACCTTAGGCCCATGGGGACACTCAGCTCACAAAATCTATGACGTTATCGCCCGTAGATTGATTGAGGTTACTTGTGACCAGAGGGCTAGCTTATACTTTGCTCAAAAAATCAGCATTGCCATAACAACGTGGCAATGCTGTCTTCTGGGCACCCTACCTCAGGGTAACGTTTTGCCGCGACTGAACTTTTTAATACACTTTTATTGTTTAGTTTTAGTTTAGTAGTTATATGTAAGTTAGCTTCAATTATTTGAAGATTAAATTGTACCCTAGATCCTAATGCAAGCTTAGAATGTAATTGGGAATCTCGTTCGAATGCAGAATTAGAGTTTTCCCAAGATTCAGCTTAACGTTCACAATACTTTAACATATGTTCTTAACTAGTGGCAAGTTTTGGCTTCGCGAGGATTGTATCAAAAAGCAGGTTTTTTCCCCACCTTCTTTAATTAAATTATCATATTTCTCCCAATTTAGAAAATACCGAAAAATTTCGCCTCATGCGTATTGTACCGCTTGTATAATGGGCTATGCTCGGAGGAATTGTTTGACATGATGCCAACAGCCACTTTTTACTATCGCACCTCTCGCCATCGTCAGGGATTTCATCCCCTAACCTTGAATCCCATGTTATCGCGTACAGTACGCTTCAAACGGAATTTCCTCCCTCGTACTACAACATGGGAGCCTTCAAAAAGGGTGTGAAAAAATTCCTTCAGGGTCGGCAACGAGCTCGTGACATCTCCGGTGTTGCAGGCGTTCAAAGGCTACGGTAACTTAGTTGTATTAAAAAACAACCAATTACATATAGTATTCTATACCGAAACCATCCCTGCGAAGCACTGTATTTATTTGTGAAAAACGCAAATCAAGTACGTGGGAGACTAATGTACTAGCTGTTTCCCGCAGCTCCGCGTCAAAAAGTAGCCTATGAGTGACCCCGGGTCTTCAACTATATTCATACCAAATTTCATCAAAATCCGGTCAGTGTTTTGGCCGTGAAAGTGTAACAGACAGACTTTCCCATTTATAATATTAAGTATGGTCTAGCAGCACGTCTCGACTTCGTCCTAGCCTATAGCCTTCCTCGATAAATAGGCTATCCAACACTGAAAGAATTTTTCAAATCGGACCAGTAGTTCCTGATATTATTAGCGCGTTCAAACAAACTCTTCAGCTTCATACAAAATCATTACAACACACTGATACAAAATCATCAATTTTCAAGTTTCATTTTCTGTGAGAAACTTCAAAGCGACATTTTTCAACCGCCATTTAAAATCGTAGCAATAGTATTCTCAGCTATATAAAATGGTAAAACGAGAAATATCTCGAGGGTTTCAATATTGAGTTCTCGGGACATTGGAGCTATAAACCAACTTTACCATTGTTGTTTTGTTGGCGACATGTTGGTATTTTGGTCGTTGGTTTCGTACATTTACTCTTTAATAAGGTGTTATCCTTCATTCTGATTTCGTCGGTCTCTGCCTATTTTTTTTCTTTAAAAAAAATCTTAGTTTATCTCGACATTATTAAGTACGTAAATAATAATAATCATGGGGTAAAAATATTCCAGGTAATTTTTTTTACCCTTTTATGTCCTAATAAACAACCTTAGCCTGTTCTATAGGATGTTCTATGATAAAAAAAATATCTCATCTCTTTGGCTAGTAAGTTAAAAACTTGTTTACATCTTCGGTAAGGATAATTTCACGACTGTAAATATCATTAAATAATCTGAAATATTTTGCAAGAGAACAGATTAAAGAACTTGCTGCAGATAGATTCATCAAACACTTTTTGCCAAATTTTAAGTAATTTTTCTATGAAATAGACTATAAATATTATGGTTATGTGTATAAAGTGATCCCAACATGTTTTATTTAATATTTTTTTGTGGTTTAGGATATCAAGATAAATATTTTATTGTCAGATAATACATTTATTATCTAATTAATTAATCCTAGACGTAATAAATACTAACTGCCTGATGCTAGGAAGCCTCGTAATATTCCTCCGCATAGCTGTCCATCGATGACAAAGTGCCCAGACGGCTAGCAGCATTGCCACGTTGAATGGCAATGCTAATATTTTGAGCTAAAAATAGGCCAGCCCTCTGGTCACGTGTGCCATCGATGAGGAGCTTCTGTCTGGTCAGCTTCGGTCTGGTCGCTGCTGCGGCGGCAGCGCCTGCATGCCCAGCAGTGCTTGGAAGATGGGAAGGAGCAAGGGTATCCACGCAAGTGGCGTCCCATACCAGAGGCCTGCGCAGCTTCCAAGGCAACAACGACATTCCATTGGGTCTCTTGCCATCGTCACGTTCCAGGCCATTGGGTTCCAAAACTGCAGGTACGCCGGCGGTGGCAAGAGCACGACGGATAATACGGTATGTTGCAATGCCGAGACAATCTGCCTTTTTTTTGTACAATAAACATATTACAAACAAATAAACAAAATTATTTTAAGTAATAAATACACATTTTTAAACATAGCGTTTGTTTTCGTATTACCGATTCAAAGAGAAAATTAAAACGGCATCTACATTGTTGTCGGGGTCTTCATACATACTTATGGGGGTTATTTACTGTCGGTAAAAGGTCAGTGATATTATTATGCCTTCTTCCATCAAAAGTTAAATAATTACATAAGTAAGTAAGCGCCTAATCAAATCAGAGATTATTATTTGTGAATAAAGCCGAAAAAATGGTGGTATCTCCCTTTTTTTCTTTCTTTTTTACAATATTTTCATTTCGGTCGCAACCGCTGTTGTTTAAGTATCAAACAGGTGTCCTAAGCAAAGCATGCAATGTAGGTTATTTTTTAAATTCATATTAAAGTTTTTTTATCGAGGTTAAGGTGTAGGTATGTTCAAGGTTAAGGTATGTTTGGAAATGAGTTTATGATCAAATTCACAAACAAAAACAATCCAATTACACTAATTACAATACACATCGAACGTCGAAACTGCTCATGTAAAATTCCATTATTCACAATCCGTAATCCATTTTGTTTGTTCCGAAAATAATAACACAAGAAAACCTTTTTAGCAAATCTTAATTAGAGGCTTACGTAAACCGAAACATCACCTTACATAATTGCCGCTTAAGCCTGGCAGGCGATACATTTAAAAAATCAATGTGTCAATTCGAAAATAAATGGAATATTCTAATTTTAAAATAAGTTTTAGTGACGTACCTTGATCGTTCTCGTTGACGCGGCTTGGCGCGGAAGGCATGTGGGCGTCTGCACACACCGGTTGCGCGCGGATACTGAAGCTGTCAAATAGGCTGTTTCGGCGGGATTCCTAAGCATAGGGACGTACCTAACATCGATACAAAACGTGACAGATGCCCTATCGATAAGCTTATCAGTGTAATTAATTATAGTCAACGGTTACAATGTTACACGAGTCCGTAATCATATTAATTGGTCACATTATTAAACTATTGGCGGTTTTAATAATCAGTCCGTCATTTCAATTTTATTAGTAACGAAAAAATTATTAAGATTTCGTATTTTTGTAGTAATTAAAAAAAAGAAATATTATTAAGATGTGACATCTGAAATATCGACAGTACCAGCCCTAAAGACAACGCATGCGTAGCAGCCTCCTTCCAACGATTGCTGGGCAGACTTGCCACGTTGATTGATTCACGAACTTGTGCGCAGGTTAACTCACCCAAGGCACGTGCCTTAAGTAACGTTCTCCATCCTTACGAGATCCCTCGCTCCCCTCTAAGTCTTTAAGAATCGGAGCATAATAACAAGGGTCCATCTAAAAACCAACAGGTCTTAGAAATTTGGTTGTGTTTTATCTGGGCACTTGGCGAATGCGCGCGTCATTTGTTTTGAAAATGGAATCGTAATGTGTGGCTCGTAAGTTTGCGAGTTCACAACTATTGTGTTTCTTTTTCTGTGCGGCCAGCATTATTCTTTCCTCTTTTTTTTTTGTTGGAATTCAAGCCGTGCCCGTAGTTTTTCTAGTTAAGTAAAAGTTACGTAATTTATGGTTTCAGCAGTCTTGTGCGCTTGTGTTTATAAATCTTGTTACTCAGAAATAACCATATTATTGTTATTTTTTGCATGAATATGGTGTCATTTCCTTAATAACATTTGAATCATTGTCTATTAAGATTTGTAATCCTACAATAATTTGTTTAATGCTTGTTACATTTTTAAATTTGAACCAAAAAAATATTTGGTCTACTCTATTCCATACCATATGAACGTACAATCAAAATGGGTTGAACTTGATCATGCACAAAATCTATTTTAGGAATTAATTAACCTACCCCTCTATGGTAAAAAATCGCCATAATAGAAAAACATTTTTCGACGGCCCATAGGTACCTATCACGTAAGTTTTTTTTCTATGATGCCATGAGGAGCACGGGTTAATAAAATATGCTAGGGACTAGGGATGCGATCAATACTGTCCAATTTATAATGTCCAACGGTGACTTTCGACCATTCACGACTAATTTTTGCAATGTTCTCGATGACACTTCCGCGCAATATTTCTAAGACTAAGGTCGATCTGGCGACCGGAACATTCACATTGCTTTTCCGACATGAGCCAAGGAGCATCGAATCGTAAATGGAATTAGCATATTGGACAAAACGCTTTTAGGATTGCACGCTTCAGAAACCCTATTTTTGTTAATGTATGACTCATATTGTCGAATAAAAATCGTTCGACTCACTAATTATGACTAATGAAAAACAAGCGACTTCGAACGCAAATCATTCGATTCACCGATTTTGCAAGAGATACTTTTCAAAAATAGCACTGCAGCTACTGGTGGTAATAAAATCTACTAGCTTCTGTCTGCGGCTTCAAATCACAAATTAGATTAGGCACCATCCTTCCAAACTACTTAATATTATAAGTGTGAAAGTCTGTCTATCTGTTATTCTTTCATGGCTAAATCGCTGAACAGATTTCGAAGAACTTTCGTATGAATTTCGTTGAAAATGTCAAACATAGGCTACTTTTTAACGCATGCGGAGCGGAAGGATACATTTTAGTTGATGAAGCGTGAAGAAGTATTTGTGGTGTTAGAAGAGAAGTATAAACCTCTCTTCTCTCTCTCTCTCTCTACCTACATAGTCCCCTTACGTCAGTTAAAGGCCGGACAACACCCATTGAGCTCACTTTTTGCATTGAAATTTTGATTTAAATAAATTTTTTCCCCGTAAACTTGAGTTTGTACCTAGTTTACACGATCCTAGATTTTATCTTATTTCGTACAAAATTTCTCTGTCACAGTCTGTATGTCTAAATAGTTTTTTTTCCTATCATTTTATTCGTAATCGTTTATTAAATTACTGCAATTTTATTTGTATCTTCTCAAAAAATCTAAAATAAAGTGTAAAGTTATCATTTATACATAAAAAACAAAACATACTATCGCTAGGATATGATTAGGATAACATTACAGGGCAGCCATTGCCTCTTAGGCCACCTAGGCATGATTAATTAAATATTTGGGTGAATAACCTACCAGAAATTATTTTTTCAACGTTTTGTTGTACAAATGATAAAATAAGTACATGATACTAGCCAATTTATATTGGTTCTTAGCTCTTTCGAAACGAGTTGACATAAAAAGGGTTGCAAACTAAAAATGGTGAAATTTGGAACTCGATTTTCCTCGGGACAAAATGGATATTCGCTATTTTCCTTCTGAAATGAATCGGCTAGTGATTGTCTGTTGCATTTACTATTGGTTGGTTAGTTCGACTCGAACAAATGGGTGCATGAGTAGATAATTTTACAGAGATAAAGGCATACAATGATGAATCATAAAGGTAGAGATTCTGGTCTCCATTGTGCAAGATGGTTAAACATCGTGGACGATACTTGATACCTTTGGATCAAAGTCTGCCTGAAGGCCAATCGCGTTAATTTTAACATCATTATAAAACTATATCCTGAATCAGAATGCAATTTTTTACGATGTAAGACTTTCTCAAAACTGCATTGTGAAAATGATTTTAGTTCGATTTAGAATTATTTTCATTCGACATAATCGGTGAGTCCAACGATTTCGAGTGAGACATGGATCCCAAAAATAGCAGCCCTTGGTCGTGATAAAGCTAGAATTGTAGAAATCAAAAAGTACAAAGCTTTGCTTCTTTAGTAAATTACCGTCTGACCATTGTAGTCAATTGATAACTTTAAAGAAAAATTCTCGTGTACATGAAGTTAATATTACTTGCAGTTGCAGCCCTTTTACAAATCAAAAAATTCATATTTTCAAAACATCGATCGAAAATACACTATGCTCAGTGACTTATACAGCTAACAATCCCGATAATCAATACAATAAACTATTTGGTGTCAAAAACAGTCCACGTTTGATAGCAGTTTTGTTAATTATGTCAAGAATTATTAAAAAACTTCCAAAAAAGTGTGTGAGGTGGCTAAAGCCAGTTATTGTTTGTTTGTTTGTTTGTAATAAGTTTATTGCACAGAAAAATACATTAAAAATTAAATTAGCCAATTATATTAGGAAAAAGATAAACAACGCTCCTAACAAAATGAAAGAGACTTGGGGGTTATTAATAAAGAAACCGGTAAATGTAAAAATAAAGAAAATATACAAGAAATTAAATTTCAGGATTCCCCTAAAGAAATATCCACTAAAAGTAACTTCAAATATAAATTCAAGCCCTCAGGCTGCTGAAACACACTTCAAACGAATGTGAGTCAAACTTTAAGTTTTCGCATATTGATCCCTGTGGTATTATTAAAACATTTAACAGCTTAGCTTGAAAAAATCTGAAGATCACTGGGGTATGTCTGTAAGTGTAATTTATCACATCATTGGTATTGTTGCTCGCGACTTGGCTTATATATTCAATGAAATTTAATGAAGTTTAGTAAATTTATCCCATTACTTAAAAAAGGAGAGAAGTTGGAGCCTGGCTATTAAAGACCTATCTTAATATTGCCCGTATTGAGTAAAATATTCGAAAAGATTATGCTGATTATGATTATATCAGGTAGGTACTACTTTTAGAATGAACTCGGATATTACTGATAGACCTTTGCGCAATACAGATAAATTATTTTTACCTTCTTATAAACTGTGTAGGGTTTAAGACTCATTTGCGGGGAACTATACGAGTATATGCTTCTACAATAAGCTTCCTGAATCAATCACTAGTTTGCCTGATGGACAATTCAAAGCCCATGTTAAAGATCTTCTTTATAAAAATGCTTATTATAGTACCTACTGGTTTTTCTTAATGACAGGAAAGTTTAACTTTAGCTTGGTGTAGAGTTCATTTCATTTCTTTCGTTTCGTTTCGTTTTGTTTCATTTCATTTCATTTAAAAAGGGCAAGAGATTAACTGAGGTAGCGAAGCGCTCAAAGTTCTCTATTTCGAGACTGGACAAGGAGGAACTTTGAGCGCTTCGCTAGCTCAGTTAATCTCTTGCCCTTTTTAAATGAAATGAAATGAAGGTCGTTAGTAGCGTTTTATGAATAAGTTCGTATTTCGGAGGATGATCGCGAAGTCTTCTGTTTACAGATCTACTATGTACATAATCCTTCAATTTTTTTTTTCTTTTTCAAATAACAATGAAATATTAATCGTTATAAAGTTTCAGTCAGCCTAGAGGTTTAGCTATGCACATTTTCCTGCTAATACTGTTGAAATATTATTTTACATTGTGGTTATACATTGGTCATGATTGATTATCATGTGACGGAAATAATATTTTTTTTTAATAAACTGCAATCCCTTTCGTAGCATTTTAAACCCATTTGACACAAAATAGTTCAAGACTGAGTGGGACTTTCTGACGACTCCACAGAACCACAGCCAATAAAAAACCAAGCGTAAATTAAAAATAATAAGACTACAGAAGTATGTTCTCTGCATTTTAAGACACAAATTTACGACGATACTATGAAGCTATAAGCTTCCAATGTTATACGAATAAATTATTTTGAATATTTTTTTAAAGCAATCTGGAAGGTGTTGGTCTACCTTTGCTAGGTTTAAGCTGATGTTATTGTTTAAATATTTGTTTTTGTATATGACCAATAAAGAAATTTTGTATATCGCTGTTTCGTTTAGACTTACTTAGCTTCGTATCTTGCCACTTTGCCTCTTTCTTTCGACGTTCTGCGTTGCAGGACTACTAGAAGAAATTTCTTTAGAAATAAGTAGAACCCTTGTACCAAGATTTCCTAATGTTAATTTCGAATATTTGTACCAGCAATATCACCATTTGGATTGTGATACGCGTAAAAGATAAATAAGAAACCTCTGTGCGACGAATCACATTCAATTCTCCGTATCTTATGTCAGCTCCTATATGTGAAGTGAGTTATGGAGGACGGACATTGAATGCATTTCTAATCTAACTTATTATGTTTCCAGGGTGTATATAAAATCCATACTAATATTATAAATGCGAAAGTCTGTCTGTCCGTCTGTCTATCTGTCTGTATGTATGTTACGCTTTCACGGTAAAACCACTGAACGGATTTTGTTGAAATTGGTTTGAATATAGTTGAAGCCCAAGGGTCAAACATAGGCTACTTTTTGACGCGGGCGGAGCTGCGGTAAACAGCTAGTAAATAAATATTTCGATTTAATCATTTTAAATTAATCTTCTGTTCTCTCATTATTTTACATAATAGGACCGTGCCAAACACTCTGCTTATGGATTTCCTCTCAATAGTTGGCAAATGGACAACTTGGTGCGATCCATTCTCTAAGCTCTTAGCCCAATTTTCTTTGTCTCGCTTTGCTGTCTGTCATGATTTCAATGTTTTATACAAATAATAATAATATATTATTGGTAGCAACAATTTCAAATTACGTATATATGAGACGACACTGTTATCAGTGTCGTCTCATATATATCCGTTATCCGTTGATCCTGAAGCTGTAGTGGAGAGGCGTATTGGCATTATATTGCTATCCTTCGAAAGGTTAAGACGACCCTAAGACTAGACGTACTGTGTAAAAGTTTATTAATATTTTAATTTAATTTAATGATTATTTAATGTATTTATTTATTTAATTTTGGTATACCAACAGGTTACATGTAATAACATACAATAAACATTCCCAGAAATGTGCGCCAGATGCAACCCAATTACAGGTGAACACAGCATTCAGAAACATTTTGGCTGCAAGCAAAATTAATGTAATATTTTTGTTGTAAAATTAATAATTATATTGTTGTTATAAAAGTACATATATTTGTTCACAAAAGGCAGTTTTCGTTACATTTCTTCCTTTAAACTTAAGGATGGCTAAAGAACAATGGTTAGCGGCGAATTGAGTACAATATATTGAGTAGAATTCAAAAATAAATTTATTTTTACTTACAGATTATTTTTAATTTCAAATTCAAATATTATTTTCATTGTCAAATAATTATTTATTATCTTTACTAACATAGCCTGTAAGCTATAGATATACTGACAAAATGAGTCTTTGTTTTGAAAAATAAAAAAATTGTTTACCTTTTCAGATTAGGTAGATACCTCAAACATCGGCATATTTTTTGAGATATCTTGAATTCGACTTTATCTCTAAAAGCATGAGAGTCGCCCTCCTGAGTCGTATGGATATCCTAGATTGGTACCGCGCATTTTTTTATTTAAATTTTTTTGGGTAAATTATTTGCCAACATATAAATCTGAATAAAACTCTTTATTGCACCAAGAACTAAAATACAGATTACACAAAAAAAATAAATGTCTATTTACAAAGGCGGCGCCTTATCACAAAAGTAATTTCTTTCAGGCAACCTAATAAGCAAAGGAAATGTATACAAAAATAACACAGGTAAGGTGCAAAGATACCAACACCTCGCAGTTATGAGATGCAGAACATACAAAAAGTATTAATAATAAACGTACACACTATATCAATAAATAGATACATACATATTTAGTATATATAAATTAACTAATGACGCAACATACACACAAACTGTCCGTGACTAATTTCAGGTAATGGGACTTGACTTGATCCTTGAAGCTGGTAAGAGTCAGAGCGATTCGTACTGAAGCTGGCAGAGAGTTCCAAAGGCGTACACCTACCCCTGCATGTACGAGTACCCCTCGTATGTATGCGTGTAAAACTAACGTTAAAAATATCATTGCCAAACAGAATAACATTCACATTATCTACAAATTTAGCATGTCAGTCATCTGATTCCAACCACGAGGTCGTAGGCACAAATCATTCATGATATATCGAGTGACAATCACCAGACGCCTCATCGATATTTGCGAAATGCCTGAAAAATTGAAAGTCGTGGGTTTGATTCCCACGGGAAGTTTTACTCGTTTATT
This sequence comes from Euzophera pinguis, assembly GCA_947363495.1. NCBI lineage: Eukaryota > Metazoa > Arthropoda > Insecta > Lepidoptera > Pyralidae > Euzophera > Euzophera pinguis. Next base: position 866,235 of record OX376154.1, read on the forward strand.
AACCATCGCTCCGAATGGTACTTGGTACCAGGTGCCGTTCGGGGTGGTATATTTTTGAACTAGTTTTAAGCGATTTTGTTTTAGTTATTATGAATAAATGATTATTAGATTTCTTCCTTTAGTCGTTTACAGTTTGGTAAGGTGATTCAAGGCTTGTGACACTTGGATTACCTTACGGAATTATAGTCAATTCCGTAAGGCCCTTAGATTGTTCAGGCTGCCTAAAGGCATCGGCCAATATTCGAACCTCGGAGGAGCTCAAGATAGAAAATGCCAGCAATGGCGACCAATGACATATTATTAGCGTTTCGCTGTCGCTTGACACGCTCAATCGTTGCGCACAATGCGTCAATATAGAGCTTCTCAACACACTACTACTACATTATTATCTGTTCTGTAAAACCATGTCAAATATAACATGTCCGACATCATTAGTTTGCAACTAACTAAACTCATACCATGCGACACTCTACATGAAACATCAGTCGCAAAATCGTTCAAATAATGAAATTCATGATAATAAAACATATCATAAAAGAATGATAAAACTCAAAACAGTAACAATTTTAAAAATAAGACAAATAGAAATAGTGGATTCAACCATGCGAATCGCCATAAATTCTTTGTTTCAACAACAAACGTAATGTTTTGAGAACTCGAAGGATCATTGGAACGCGCCAGTCTTCTTGAATCTATTAGTTAAATAGTTTAGTTTGATCTGCAGTTTGTTCCCTATTTTTTAAAAGTATGACTCTGACAAGTCGTTGAGTCGAATGATTTTCGTTTGTTAACGAATGAATTTTCATTCATCATTATAGAACAGTTAAGAACCTACAGATACATGCACACACACATATGATGCATACTCATCACTCTTTATTTTTTATTGAATAATCTTCCTTTCACCTCGTCATTTGTTTCTGCTAGAATTTGTAACTTGATAATTTTTACATGTTTGTTTCTAAGTACTTAAATGTTTCGTTTATGAAATATTAATCAAGCAGACCGATCTCGTCTCCTGGCTACCTGTGAACCTGAATCAGGGTTCTGGTTGAATGCCATTCCGTCTTCAAATGTTGGTACATTGATGGACCGGACTAGTTTCAGCTTGGCGGTATGTCTGCGGATAGGGGCAAGGACAAATGAGCCTCATCGCTGCCGCTGCGGGGGAAGCGTCGACTCCCTAGGTCACCACGGCTTGGCCTGTCGCCTCAGTGCAGGTCGCATTTCGCGCCATGCTGCTCTAAATGACGTCATCCGTCGGGCGCTTGCCAGTGCCAGTGTGCCTGCAGTGCTGGAGCCTGCAGGCATTGCTCGGAGTGATGGTAAGCGACCCGACGGTATGACGCTCATTCCATGGAGAAATGGCAAGTCGCTAGTGTGGGATGCTACTTGTGTGGATACAGTAGCACCATCCCATATACAAGCGACTGCCTGCAGGGCGGGTGCGGCTGCTGCGACGGCAGAGACCAATAAGAGGCGCAAATATGCGGCTCTAGGAGAGCCATACATATTTGTGCCCTTTGCTGTGGAGACTATGGGGCCATGGGGTGCGGATGCAAAACTCTTGTTTAAAGAGATATCCGCACGCCTTGTCGATGTTTCCGGGGACCCAAGGGCTGGCACATATTTCGGTCAGAGGATCAGCATAGCTATCCAGAGAGGAAATGCCGCCAGCCTTCTGGGTACATTACCCTGTGATGGCAGCGATTTGGGCTCCATTTTTTATTTAAATTAAGAAAAGTCTATTAGTTATGTATTTCATTATTTATCAATGTCTTTTTAGTTTGTGGTTTAGTTTTGTTTTTTTTGTTTAATATGTCTTAGTTTTAGTGGTGAAATATATAAATAGTTTAATTTAATAAATAAATAATGAGTGTTTAAAATGAAATCATCTGGCATTAAGAATAACTGAAAATAACTATTTTTGTATAAATTAAGTGCTGTTGAGTCAGTAAATAAAATGAAAAAAAAGAAAGAAAAACATAGCGAGACAAACGATGTGAGTCGTACATTTCAAAATACGGCCCCTGGTATTAATTATGGATATTTCGTAATGGTTGACTGAGAGCATTAAGTCCGCCAATTGTTAAAGTATTTTTTTGCCATAAAAATTTATAAATAAATAAAAATAAATACGCATGGGAATTTTGGATAAAAAATAAATAAATATATTATTAAACTTTTACATAACCTTCATAGTTAATAGTACGGATATTTTAGGTTTTAATTTTGAAATCTATTTTTTCTTTTGATTGTAATCAAACTATATAAATATATTCACATTTTTCACATTATTAATTTTATGTAACCCAATTTTCAATTTGATCACGTTAGTATACATAACTAAAAACTTAATTTGATTTGTCTAAATTTAATTAATTACATTCACCTAATTTTGAAAAGATAATTTTGATTGATTGATTTATTTGATAATTTTAAATGTGAAGGGAAAAATTTTGTATTTCTGGAGGTGGGCGTTGACACTCGCGACACAGTTTTTAACTACTGCGGGTGCCATCGTTAACCTTGGTTTGTGTAAACACTTTTTTGTTCCCAATAAAGATTTATTTATTTTATTTATAATTTACAATCATATATAATGCCACAAAGGTCAATAATGTTGTGAATGTTAAAACATTATCTACCCAAAGATTTTAACAAAAGAATAACTTGAAAAAAAGCCGAAATAATTGCTTGTTAAAGTTCAAGTTCCTTTTGCAAAAATGTAGGTACAAAGTTGAAAAGTAAGTAGTATGCAACTTGGGAGTGTGCAAATATGCGTTGTCTCATATAATTATTTATTAAAATTTTCATTTTTACAATTATTTTATTTTTTATAAAAAAATAGTAATTTTATTAAGTGGCAACAATAAACTTAAATTACAAAGAAACTATATAGAAAAGTAAAAACTAAATAAATCTAAACTAAAACTAAAACCTAATAATAAAAATTAACCTAAAAATAAAAACTAGTTAAAATCTGAAATTTGTCCTTGCGGCATGGTGCCAAGAACTCCGGCAGAATTCCCGCGCTGGATAGCGACCGCTATTCTCTGCGCGAGAAATGAGCCGGCCCTCTTGTCACCAGCGGCGTCGACAAGTTTTGGGGTCAAAATTTTGATAAACTTTAATCATTTTACTAAACATTACAAATTATATTATTGTTGCAAGCACTTTCCAGCATTCCAACGCGTCACAGACTATTTCATGTTAACACACATATTTTGAGAACAACCAAGTATTTGTTAAATCTTTGTTTGAAAATGTATTTTCTCCTGATATTCTCTATATTGTCGTGGCCAGATTGTTAAGTCGATAATTTCAACTTGCAACTCACGCAAAATCGGCGAGTAGAATGTTTTTTGTTCGATATCAATTAAATTTTCATTTGACATGTCATACAATTCCCTGGAGTTCTATTTTTGAAAATGATGACTCACGCTAAATTGGTAAGTCGCATGATTTTTGTCCGACATATGAATCATACATTACAATTAAAGTAACTTTTATTTCACCATTTTTAGTTTTAAATACATACCACAATATATATTTTTGGGAGTCGGTTGAACGTTCCAGCATCGGCTCATATTCATTAATTCAATTCATATAGAATGTGTTACATGGTCAATCGACCCTGTATACCCTAGTGTCAGAGTTTTCTGGAACCGCCTTGTATGAAATAGCTTAGCTTGGGAATCGAACCCACCACCTCCTTAAGGTCTATATAGCAAACGCCGTGAACACTGGACCACGAAGACAGTATATATTAATACCCAAATCGTAGTGAAATATGAAAAATTGCCTCTATTTCTCCTAGATTCCATCATCATCAGGACCTGATATGATGACTTGAAGACCATCGGGGAAGTTCCTTTTAAAATGGATAAGAATCTCAGTAATCAGGTGAATATACAAAGAATTATTCTCCTACTCCTTACCGTTAAAGGGTTTATGCCTTCCATCATCAGCTCATCACTATAATATGGTGACTCCTGGACGTTAAGACTTGATAAGCCTCAGAAAATATATGAAATATGTGACGGGTGCCTAAAATGTTTTAGGTTTGCCCTCGATTTATCTAGTATCTCATCATCAGATCCTAACTTGGGTACAATGGGACCATCTCGGGAGTATGCTCTTTCGTATAAAAAAATAATTGTAAAAATCGTCCCCCAATTGGCGGAGTAATCGGCGAACATAAGTGACATGCGCCTAAAAAGGTTTTGGTTTGTCCTCGATTTCCCTGGTATCTCATTATCAGATCCTAACTTGGTGACAATGGGACCATCTCGGGAGTATGCTCTTTCGTATAAAAAAAGAATTGTAAAAATCGTCCCCCAATTGGCGGAGTATTCGGCGAACATAAGTGACATGCGCCTAAAAAGGTTTTGATTTGTCCTCGATTTCCCTGGTATCTCATTATCAGATCCTAACTTGGTGACAATGGGACCATCTCGGGAGTATGCTCTTTCGTATAAAAAAAGAATTGTAAAAATCGTCCCCCAATTGGCGGAGTAATCGGCGAACATAAGTGACATGCGCCTAAAAAGGTTTTGATTTGCCTCGATTTCCCTGGTATCTCATTATCAGATCCTAACTTGGTGACAATGGGACCATCTCGGGAGTATGCTCTTTCGTATAAAAAAAGAATTGTAAAAATCGTCCCCCAATTGGCGGAGTAATCAGCGAACATAAGTGACATGCGCCTAAAAAGGTTTTGATTTGTCCTCGATTTCCCTGGTATCTCATTATCAGATCCTAACTTGGTGACAATGATAAACATAGGGAGTATGTCTCTTTAAAAAAAAAAAAAGAATTGTTAAAATCGGTCCACAAATTGGCGGAGTAATCGGGGAACAACGTCGAAAAAAAAAATACAGACACACGAACATAGAACTTTCTCCTTTTTGATGTCGTTTAAAAATCCTGATCGTTCTGAACATCACTTTTTGGTTTCACATTTTATTTTTCGCCGTAAATACTTACATGAAAATTCTGAAAATATTCTAGAGCTCTAAATACCTATGCAAAATCTAGAAATACTAACTTTGCGTACTTCCGCCACTAGCACTTAAAAAAAGTTAACTAATAGAAATAAGTTATAAAGAATTATTCTTACAAATAAAATACTTATTGGTGTTTAAGTACTAGTAACTGATTAGTAAACGCCTGAATCAATTGAATAGTGTTAAATCTACCCCTAGGCTATTTGATTCCCAAAACAATTATATCGATTTGGATAGATGACGACATTTGCAGCTATCATATGCGTACAGCCCAGTGGAGCGACTTAATTAACCAATGTGAGCTATCTAACCAATGGATCAGACATCATTCCAGCCACGAAGGGGTTAGTTTACTGTGACATAGCGATAACAATGAGGGAAAATTTCGCAAGCGATATCTCAGTATTAGATTCGTAGTTGAGGTAGTATTATGGTACTAAATATCTGGTATTCTTTACGATGGCGCAGAAACTTAGATTACTGCTCAACAAAGCTTAAAACCATGTATATACCATGTTTAACTTTAGACTAAGTTAAGATAAACTTAGTTTTATGGTATTGTTTTTTTAGACACGTTTTAAACAGATGTCTAATTTTTTGTGAAAGACAAGTGTCCAAACCCAAACAAACCCTTCTCTTGTCGAAAATCGAGATCCACTTTGGGTTTCTTAAATTCATGTTACTACATTCGTAAAATTAGTGAATTATTATATTCAGGTTTTCGACCCCTGGACATACATAGTAGTAATTCCCTACCTATTTATACGTCATATAAACGTATTGACTATTGTATGGCGCTGTTGAAAGTTCGTGCACAAAGCTGTCTCGAATGGACGTCAATCATAGTCGGGTATTTCCAATTTTCCGCCAGTCGTCCTGGCCAATCCACTGCCCGAATTGGAATTCTAAATCGGATGCGACTGCACTCTGCTCCCGAGTCAAGAAAATGGCGGAAATAATTGCTTAAATTTCAATTCGGTATACTGTCCACATCGGGCATTTATACTGGCGTCACACAGTGGTCTGCTTTCAGCTTTGGCTATTCATTAGGGATATTTTTTATACTTGGAAATAGAGGAAGACCAAATTTAAGAGATGGCTGGACTGTATTTTTAGAGTAAGCGATGTGTAGATAAAAATAAACGTATATTTTTGTGTTTTAATATATAATTGAAAGAAATTCCTTTACAAAATATTACAGAGAATAACCTGACATGGTTTTCCGAAATTTATAAAAAGCTTGAAATAAACTGATGACCAGCGTTATATTCCAACATGTATCAGGGAGAATATGAGTGAACATTCACAGTTGAGCAGTGGGAAAAAAGCTGAATTAGGGGTGTTGAGATGGAAATGGCTAGAGACAGAGAAAAGTGGAAGGAACTGACATACTGTGCCGCCCACATAACAAAGTGGGATAAGGAAAACGAGAATAAGGCTTTTATAATCACACCGCTCGGCCCACCTGATGGTAAGTGGTCACCGCAGCCTATGCACGCCCACAACACCACGAGCATTGCATGCATTTCGCTAATCTTTGATAAATTACGCCTTTTTTTGTAAAAAATTGAAAGAAAATCCGAATCTGGCACAAATAGATACAAGAATTTTTTATTGAATAATTTAGTTTATTTTATTTTTTAGGACACAATGTACGCATATATTTTCGATGACTCAAGCAGTAAGTTAAAAAAAGATTCTAAATATTTCATGGTCGTGCCCGTGAAACATGGTGACAAGAACACTGGCTGCGTTCCCCCTCTATGCTAATCCTTTGGGCAAAAAAGCAGGCAGCTCTTCCTTTTTAAATTTTTCATCTATTCGTAATAAGTAATCTTTAACCTGTGGTTAATAAAGAGCATTCTGCAACGGACGGTAACTTTTCTAGCCCTTTACGTTTCAAGTCACGTCCAGACGAATAAATCAATGGTCAGCATAACCGAATTATCGCGAAGATTAACGATTCACATTTCTGGTTCGCTATGTTGAATTTCTCCATTTCCGGCGTTTGAAAGCCAATTACGCTTAGAAATAGGCTATATTCATACCATTGAGAAAGGAACGTCATTTGTAGATTCATATAGACGTAGAGTTGACGGAGCTGGTACTAGCAATAAGGAGTGGTGAACATTTCTGAAACGCTTTATTATTTTCCTTGAGGAAGGAATAAGGTTGCATAATATCCGTAAAACTAAAACAGATTTTTAAAGTTTCTTGTTCGTCTTCGGTCATTTCCACTTCAGGTGGGGTCGGCTCTTCTAGTTAATTTGTGTGTAACTAGGATTAGCTTCAAAACAATCACATTTGATTTAACTGGAAAATCGATCTTTACGGCTCTATGGGGTTATGCTTTTGCCACATTGGTACACATATTGAAATTCAATAAAAGAAGTGAACTTCCAAATGCTGAAATTATGATGATGACTGACCCACCGAATTCATATCATTTGATGAAAAACGAGAAAATAGGCAATCAAAAATACGAAAAATTAAAAATATATAAAAGCAGTCAATTGAAAACGAGCCCCATTTATGGAACTATTGTTTGCGTTGTGATCAATCAAATTGAACCGGAAACAAGGGAACAAATTGTTTACAAAATGAACTCTTGTATTCAAATATCCTGTTGTATGCTGGGGTATGTCCACTGGAACTGATTAGTAGTTGTTTTTATTACAGCTGGCTACTTTGTTGGTCAGGGGTGTTATTTCCAAGCATCTGTCCGATGGCTTGGATATATAGCACACGGGTACGCGAGCCCGACTTACCCGAGCTGCTACTGAGTCAACCCATGTCCATCCGAGTCAGTAGCATCCTAATACCTTATCCTTTCCCCAAACTTAAACACTTCCCACCCTTCTTTAGCTTAAGAATACTTCCAATGGGCAGCAGCATCGGAAGTACGATAAGCCGCTGAAACTGCGCTCGCCAAACCGCCTGCCAAGCGTGGCGAGTATGGCAACAACCCTCAATTAATGGGGAGGCCAAGTCCAGCAGTGGACTAACTGCGGCTAAAACGACGACGACGACGACTTTATTGGTTATTTTGACTCTATCTTGAGGTTTCCTATTAATAAGACACATTTTTATGGTTCCGTACTTAAAGGGTAAAACAGGACCCTATTACTTAAACTCCGTTGTCCATACTATCCACCCTTACACAGGTACTTTTTATATCACGGCTTAGATGTTTTTTAGGAAAATATCGGATTTTTTTTTATGAGTTTTCTTCCAACTCTCTGTTCTCAGAAAGTGGCATGCTACACAGTGTAAAAGCGCTGTAAGTTAAAAAAAATCACATTGTTCTGGTAGGGGAAAAAAGTAGTTAAATTGGTAGACTACTGAGTACTTTGTGACTTCTACTAAAGAGTTATGAATAGAAATAAAAATACTTTTATCCTATCTTTTAATACCATTCAAGATTGTACATGTACAATTCTATTACACACAATATACCTCTACAAATATCCTGTTTTTGCGTTGAAATTTTCTCGATATTCGTAAGTTATTCCGAAGGGTCTGACGTGGTAGACGAAGTATTCCAGTGCGTACATCATGCTCGGGTCCACATAGTGGAAGCTGATAGCATGTTCTGAACAGCAATCGAGATTCTGAAATGTAAAAGAAAAACTTAATTCAAACCTTCAAAAGAATATGACAATCTGGAAGCGAAAGTATCACTTACTGTACGATTTTCTGCCGCGTACTCTGGTATTGTGGAATCAGATCCTTGCTACAGTTTTTCTAAAAGACTACAACATGGGGTTCTTCAAAAAGGGTGTGAAAAGATTTCTTGATGGTCGGCAACGCACACGTGACACTCCTGGTGATGCGAGCACGGTAGCGAGGCAGGAGCTGTCCGTTCTAATTCACAGGTTGAAATGGAACCGTCCACGTAGGCGGCGGCGCGGGGAGCAGATCTGCTAAATTCGCGCCTCCGACGTTGATAAATAGATTAGCTTTTCCCCCTCTGTGTACCAGTGGGACGTTTGCCATATATTTGTCGTTCGATTTCCATAGGAAGCATACTTTAATTAGTTGTTTCCAGTTTGGTTAGGACATCCAAGGCTTAAATCACCTGATTATCTGATAATTAACGCAGACACCTAACTGCTATCGGGAGGTCGATAAAGCACATCATGATCCTAGTCTTCTGTGTCGTGTCAAAAGAGTTACGAAAGTGATACGGCGGCCGTTAAATCTAGGACCATAATTTTAACGTACTCTGAGATCTGATGCACCATTTAAAGCTGTAACTGGTATCATTCTGGAATTTTCATAGTCCGATCGATCTAGGAAAGTTTACTGTCTTAAAGATTCTTCTTATTGTACCATGACAGAATGAAATGACAAAACAGGAATGAACGGGTCGAGATAAACAGAAAATGAGAAATTCGTTTTTATTTTCATAGTCCAATTCAACTAGGAGAGTTTTCTACATAAAAGCGTTTTCTCCCCTTGCGTTATAATACCAATCACATCGCGCTAATTTTAACATTATTGCCAGAATTGAACTACTTAACTAATGTTTACACTCACCTAAATGTCAAATGAAATTATTTTAAAATCGAACACAAATCATTCGATTCACTGTCGATCGATTATTCGAATATTCGATCTACCGGAACTAAAGATTTTGAGTGTGCTTTAATTTTGATGATATCACTTACCGGGCTAATCGGATAATACAGTTGTTGCCAATACCAAAATTTTTTGTTAACAGTAGCATCGACATGCTGGTCGGGAGGGAATGGGAAGAAACGACCTCGTTTGAATTTGTCTCTGGTATCCATAGCCACAACTCCAAAATTGTTCAGACACGTTGCTGAAACAATGACATAAATTATTGCCTTACGTTGGGAAGCAGAGTGTCCAAGAGCATCGAAATTATATGTTCCTTTCGCAATGAGAGTGCCAGAAACGCAATGTACAATTGCCAGAGTAGTCCAGTGTGTAAGGGAAATAGTTATAAATTTGTAACTAACACAATTTAGTCGTATCTATATGTGTGTCTATATCTTCAATATGTCATATTATGATTATGCGAATGAAACAGTTTAGCTGCATTCTGTTATCTTGTTCTTTAAAGCCGTTCTTACCATAACTGTTGGTCGTGAACATCAATCATCATTCAATTTGGCAGATATTTTCTTCCAGGCAGATCTATCCTAGGCCTTTCAAGCATTTCAAAACTACACGGAGAGGCTCAGTCTAAGCGGTTTTTACTCTGGATGGTACGTCATACCATGTCTCTAAACTGTGATGAAACTTAAGTGTTAACAACAGTAAGAGAAAAAAGAAGCATTTTAATGGTGATGAAAATAAAAGGGGAAACATGTTAGGGCATTTGATACGACACGATGAAACTTAAAGATCTCGTTAATTAATCGAGAGGAATGGCTTTTAAATTTATGAATATGATGATGTAAACAACATACAAATTTCCAGGTCTTCAGCTTCACCGTAAATGTCCATATTACAAAGTGTTGGAAAATGTATAGCTTGGGTAATGAAAGTCGTCACAGCTGATCTACTTAAGACGTAACCTGCCCCGCCGCTCATGTAACTACTCTGGAAGTAAAAATAAACATAAAAACATCACGCCGTACATCATCTTTGTCCTAGCGTTTTTCCTGTTGCATACTCAGCTGCTTGCTTCGGAGCCCAGGGTTTCGCCCCACTAAATTAATAGGAAAATGGACCCTCAGTGGAAAGGACGGTGCCGAAAAGGCGCTTAGAAATGAGAGAGGCAATCATCCTTCGGCCACTTGGAGGGAGCTATGCGACTGCCGGCTGTCGCTTGAGCAGGGCAGATAATTCGTCATTAAAAAGCTTAGTTGCTTTAACTAAAGGAACAATATGTGCACAAATGCTCATAGGCACAAAATCATAATTATTTTATGCACGCTAAGCCGTTGGTCTTGGCTGCAATTTGGTGACCGTTAATAATAATATAATCTTTTATTCAAATAGATGACCAGGATCCATTTTTGTTAGTAACAATTTCCTTAAAAACTATGTTAGTAAGAAATATAAATTAAAGAGATATAGTTATAATTATTTAATAGCCCCTATAAGTATTTTGCTCCAAGAAGCCAGCATGGGGCTATCAAACTTAAAGCTAAGCACCTTCAGAATACTGTTACTGCTGCCACGTAATGTAGTTAAAGGAACCACGCCATAGACCGAAAGGCGATTCCGAAAACTGTCATCGGGGTGGGTCTGTGGACCATGTAACCCACTCGATATGAATTAATGAATTATTTTATTATTTTTATTTGTAGCCAAAAGACTCAAAAGAGGTACAAATCTACAAAATAGTAATTATAATATTGTAATACATACAGTTTTGGATATGACAGACTTCATCCTGAACCCAAAATACATCGGCTGGTTGGTGTTAAATTCATCTAGCATGTACCTCAGATTTTCTATCACGACATATCTGAAAAAGAATGATTCGGACTATGGACTTAGAATTTTTAGTTCTGAATGACAAAGATATTGACCAAAATACCGCATAACAGCAGGTTGAGTGGCAGGAAACAGATCACAAGAATAACCTATGATCCTACTACGTACATAACCTACCCCATAAAATTAAGTCAAAAATTTTGCCTGTTATATTGAAAGAGAGAAAGACCACGGATGCGCTGAATCGATAACTCTTGAGCGATACCCACGTGTCATCATCAGCTTTGAGAAACCAATCTGCGCTGTACAAGTAGTTGTGGTATATATATTGGAAAGCCGCTTTGGTTTTCCCCCAAAGTTTATCTCTGCCTTCTTGGATTGGCAGGACCACCGTTGGTAGACGGTCATCTGTAAACAAGAATTCACAATTGATATAGTTTAGTTCTCCTGTTAATGCAAACTGTGTATATTCTATTAACCGTCTTTTTGTCGTCGCTCTTGATACAAATGATAATCACATTTTTTTCTATCTTATCATAATCTAGATTCAAAACAGATACTTTATCAAAAGGAATTTTACCTCTCTTTGTGCTCATGAACAGTAGTATATCACATCGTTTGCCCCAAGTTTCTTTGATATGTATTGCTTTTTTCACATGGTTTTGAGGGCAGGTCATTACCCAGCAAAGAATTCGCACTCTGTCCGCTATGTTTTGAGCCACAGCTCTGTTCTCTCCAATTTTCGCCATCTGATCTAGCTCATTGGGTTTCATTTTCAATAATTCCGTATAAGGTTGGCTCTTGTGTCCCGATTCTGCGTTCTGATTTTCATGCTGCATGCCATCAGATATAAGTTGAGGATTGTCTTCCATATTATCGTCTTCATGCCACTCAACTTTTGGAGCATCGTTAATTTTTATAGGATAGAATAATTGTTCTATGTCCTTCAATTCCTCAGTTGAAACACTAGAAGAAATTCACACGTATTCAAACATTTTATTTTAACGAGTGGTCTGAAAAGGAATCATGAAAAACTTTTATGTTTTATTATTTTATGTCCTCACCTAACGTTATAATCTTTTCAACGATAACTGATGCTGGACTTAGGTCACCCTCAACCATGTCCATATTGACCAATTTCAATATAAGTGCTACATACGGTATCTCCTCGTGACCTTTCCGAGGTCGTCGGTATACGGACCATTCGATATGTAGTAATCAGGAGAATAGAATAGAATAGAATAGAATATATCTTTATTGAGAAAGCTATCACGTAAGTACAGCAAAGGACTTAAGCATAAGCTACATGTTTATAATGTACGTGACAGACGTCTCAATAGGTGGCGGCTCAGTGATAGGAGGAGTAAAATGTTTGAAAAGGACTCACGCAAAATCGTTGAGTCGAATAATTTCTGTTCTCTTTTTGATATCGAATGGTTTCCGTTTGTTAACGAAAGATTTTTGTTTGATATGGAACGATTTTCATGCGACATATACATATGTGACTGATGATGATGATGTTTGACAGACTCTGTTCTAGTCAAACATCATCATCATCATTGCGTGTAGGTTACATTGTCTATCGACCATGTACACCCTGGTGTCAGAGTTGTTCGGAATCGCCTCTCGGCCTCTGACGTGGTTCCTTTGACGACTACCATATGGCAGCCGGGACCAACACCTTAACGTGCCTTCCGAAGCACGGAATCTTCTTTATTATCAGACAATCAGGTGATTCAAGCCTGCAAAGTCCTAACCAAACTGAAATCAACTAAACAAAGTATGCTTCCAGTGGGAATCAAACCCACCACCCCCGGCTTGAAAGCAAACGCCTTAACCGTTGGACCACGGAGGCTTATGGTTAGTCACGCATAACTTATTGCATAGTGCCTCTACTCACCTCAGTATCAGATTTTGTTTTACTTTTTTAGTTACCTTATTACGTATATGCTTTGGGCTCTTTAAAGATTTGTCATAAAAATATAGCCTACTTTATGTAAGTGGTTACCACAGAGTAATTACAAAGATGGTTACCGTAGCCTATGGACACATATAACAGCAATGGTGTTACGGGCGCGTTGTCGACTACTATGACGAATTACTCATACAATTGTTCACTCGCTAGCGATTGCGTTTGAAACATCTCATGGTAGAGATATTCAGTAGCAAAATTTTTGTAAAAACTTTTTTTGTATAGTACGAATGCATACCTATTTATATTTAAAGATGTTACTACTATAATCAATATCACTGCTAATAGACCCATTGATCGTCACACAATATTCCGTAAATAAGGTATCGTTATTAGAAGAGATATAGTAGAACTAAGCGGTTAGCGTGCCTCTGAGATAACAATATTAATTCTATTCAAAGCTATGTTTTAACAGACATAATAGATGTTGCTACTAAAAGTGACTTCGTTTATAAAACTATTAATGGTTTACATACGTTTGCGAAACTATATGATATGTACGGGAATTTTATTAACGCATTTAGTCATAAGTAGATTTATTATGATCTATAGTAACAAAACAGCAAGCCTAAGCGGAACCTGGGCTCCGAAGCAAACAGTTGAGGATGCAATCGGGGTAACGCTAGGACGAAGAAGAATGAATAAAACAGCAAACCCAAAAATGTGTACCTAACAGAAAACTTCTTCAAAGTCGTTTTCCCATAGCTGAGGGTCATAACCACCACAATCCAATTTGGCAATAAACTTTCTCCAAGCTGGTCTATTCTGATCCTTTGAATGTTGCACTTCATAGCTACAAAGAAAAGTTAATCCAGTGAGATGCAGGTTTACCCTTGGGTCTGAATCCTGTCCTGAAAAACATTATTAGCTGTTTGGATCATATGCAACATAGCCGAAAAAGGAAAGGATCCTTTGGTGACATCACTGATAGTCTGATATTGATGAGTTGATTTGATGCTCTTTTCACAATAATCCAAGCATGTTCCACCAGCACCACATTTCGAACGTATCAATTTATGCTTTTTCTTTCACTCTTTTTCTTTCCTGATATGTGTAAAGAGAAATGGAGAAAATGATGAACACATAAAAAATAAAGAAACCATTATGGAACTATTTAAAAAAATAATGCAACATTTAAGTTAGCTATCGTATAAATTGCACGCCGTATCTTCATCTTCTTCGGATCGTCCATGGTGTGTGAAATCAATGTGAATATAACTTCGTCATATGTTATTAAGTTTTAAGTTCATCATAGTTATCTTTTATCATCATTGTTTATAATATTGCGATGTCTTTTTAACTTCCTCATGCCAGTAAGTTTTAAGTTTATCGAAGTAATTCTCTGATATATTTGTTTTAAACCTCTCCAATAAATATCAAAACAAAAAATTAGGAAACTATCCTATTACCAGTTTCTCTCCCTAATTTAGTGGACACTCCCTTTTAGCCTGATTCATGTAAACAAAACATAGTTAACGTAACTTATTGCTGTTAATGAGAGCTTTAATTATAATGTCAAACAGTCAGAAACAGGCGCTAATTAGTTTTGAATCGTCAGTTGGTGATAAACAAATACTTTGACTGTTAATTTAAATAACTGGTATGAATGAATGAACACTTCATAAATAAATAAATACCATCATGCCTTTTTCCCGTAGGGGTAGGCAGAGACTACGGATTTCCATTTGCTACGATCCTTACAGACTTCCCTCGCTTCTTTTACGCTCATTAACTCGTCATACACGCTCGTCGATTACGGGTACTCCTGACATCTCCCTTTTAAATATGTCCGCGAATTGGTCGCAGGAGATTAGTTGGTCCATTTCATTTCAAAACTTCACAAGATTATTAATTTTAATAAATTGTTAGTTCTTTACCTGTTTCAAGAATTTTCAGAATTCACCCTCTAAAGGGGGAAATGTCGCCCTTGACAATTTTAACGATCACTGATATTATATCCCAATTAATTTTGACATGTGGGTTTTTTGTGACTAAAGTTTAGTCAAGCAAGATTTTCTCTAAATGCATATCTTAAGGGGATAAAATAGGGTCTAAAGTATGTTTGGGGGAAAGAGATATATTTATTTTTAATAAATTACTGCAGATCCTTAAATCTCGTACACTGCGATTATGGAATGAACTCCCTGCCATTGTTTTCCCTAGTGACTATAACATGGGCGCCTTCAAAAAGGGTGTGAAAAAAATCCTTCAGGGTCAGCAACGCGCTTGTGACATCTCCGGTGTTGCAGGCGTTTATAGGCTACGGTAACCACTTACCATCAGGTAGGCCTGTTTGCCTACTTAGTTGTATAAAAAAAAATCTGACTATTTTTTTTTAAATGGGACAGAATTAGATAAAATACCAATAAGTACTTATTTATTATATAAATAATAGTAATTATCATTGATTGTCAATTAATTTTAGCAAGTGGGTTTCTTTTGTGAGTGTCGACAGCCGTTAGGCTGTCGAGAGCAGTCATGAGGCTGTGTGAGATGCCTTTAGGCAGCCTGAAAAATTCTGTCAGTGTTGGCCACTAACTCACTTCGGGTTAAGTTACTGTTGTTCTGAATTCTCTGTACAAAGGTTTACGGAGGTCAGACGGCAGTCGCTCCATTGTAATAGCCAGTGCCGCCAAACTTGGAAGCATGACTTACAGCGTACCCTAGGCCCCGAAGCGTAAGCTGACGACGCAACTAGAAATACTCACTAGGATGAAGAACTATTGTATTGTAGAATTCAGCCCCTGAATGGGGACATTTATGTTCGTATGGTTAATCGGGTTGCCGACTATAAAATTAACAGTGATATAATATCAATCCCTATTGGGATACGATGGGGCAGTAATCTCTTAAATACATAAGAAGAAAATCCTGAGATACCTGCCATAAATACTACACCTACTAGGTTCACTAATATTTGAAGAGGCCATACCTTCCGTCTTGATTAAATCAAAATCAAAATTTTATGATCATTCGGACCGCCTTGACAAAATTAGCAGTCACTCTGCTCTGTTTATTTTGAAATATTGTTTACTCATCCCAAAATTTAACTACCTGCTCCGTTGTTGCCCTATTTGGAAATTCCCCCATCTGGTTAGTACAATCGATATTCTTTTGAAATCAAAAATTGAACAAATTTTAAACATTCGTTTCAGTGAGCAGGCCTGGACTCAAGCTTCTCTACCGATAAGGCTTGGAGGCTTGGGTACTCTCAAAATTAACAGTATTTCTCTGCCGGCATTCCTTTCCTCAATCCACAGTACGTCACTGACTGAGGCCACGAATGCTTGGCTTGCTGGACCGAGCCCAAATTTACCCCCTACGCCCAAAAAGCAAAGGGCCTGGGACATCATTTCTTTCCAATCCGTGTTACAATCATTATTAGACTCGACTTCAGGTAAAGATAAGGCCAGAATTTTGGCTGTGTCGAGATCTGAATCCGGCCACTGGCTACGTGCGTATCCGTCGCCTACACTAGGGACGTTTATTTGACCCGCTAACATTCCGCATAGCTGTAGGTCTCCGGCTCGGAGCCGAAGTGTGCGTGGATCACAGCTGTGCTGCTTGTGGAGCCCTCGTGGATAGGTTCGGACGATGGCAAGCGCCCTGACGGGATGTCATTGATACCTTGGAGGATGGGTCGAGCCCTTGTCTGGGACGCCACGTGCTCCGATACTATGGCAGCTACGTACCTCCCAGCCACCAGCAAACAAGCCGGTGCGGCGGCGGACGCCCGCGAACGGTTTAAGGCCAATACATATAGTTGTCTCGGCACTCAGTACGAGTTTACAGCCTTTGGTGTCAAGACACTAGGCCCATGGGGCGTCGGTGCGCGGGGTCTTCATAGGGAGATCAGTAGACGCCTAAAAGAGGCAACGGGTGACCCTCGCGCGGGCAGCTTTCTCGCTCAGAGAATAGCCATTGCTGTCCAACGCGGGAATGCTGCCTGAGTGATGGGAACTCTGCCCAGGGGACCCAATTTAGATTACATTTAGTTTTTTTTTTGTATTTATTATTTTTAGATAGGATAGTTAGTTTTAATTTTTATATGTTTACTTGTGCCATAAATAATCTAAGTGATTCAAATCTAATGGAAATACCTTTTTATCAGGCGGGCGAAGCCGCGGGCAACAGCTAGTGAGTAATAAAGGTAATTTGTATCTGAATAACTTGTGTGTGTGTGTGAGTGTGTCTAATAATACTTAATTATTTATATATTATAAGCAATAATACTCCATTATTGCCTTTCATGACAATATTCCCATTATTTGATTTAATAGTCTCGTCTCAAATCACGCGAGTTTAACTTCGTCATAAATATTATTTCGGATAGTTTAAGTTTTTTTTCATTGTTTTTAATGTCTAAATATAAAGTCGCATATCATTACGCCTGTTTCCCTGTAGCCAAAGACTACGGGTTTTCATTCGCTACGATCCTCACAGACCTCCCTCGCTTCCTCTACGCTCATTACTCTCGTCATACATACCCATTATAGAAACAATATTAAAGGTATTGACGGAGCTATTTCTACTTCCAATAATTCAATTTACCCCTCATTTTGTCGCTCGGGAGTAAAATTTTAAAGGTAAAATCATTGATAAAGGATATAACTAGATGCCCAATCGCGCTCGAAAAGTGTCCCAGCCCTGTCTGTCCATCACGGTGTAAGGGCAATGTCTAATGCCGGCCCACTAGAAAGTTGCAAACCGCTCTTTAAAAAGCATTCTATTCTTCCTCTGCCCTGTCTATATATCTTAGAAATGTGTCTTTTTGTACGTAAACACGAATATTTGTTTACTAAACATGAAGATAATGAGGGATCGAGAACAAGACACAAAGATAGATTATGTTTGCCAATGAGAACACTGACTATGTCACATAGGAACTCATATTGTATGGCAATTAAGATATACAACCATATACCCTCAGCATATAAAGAATTAGAATTAGATGTATTTGGGAGAAATTTGTTCGAATTTCTAATGGCTAAATGTTATTATAGTGTTGATCAATATATGAACGATAATTGTACTTAATTAAAATAATCTTGACATTTTGTGTCTATCTTTAGTATTTGACATTTTTTTAATAATTTTATTTTATAAATCTTACTGACATAATGGGACATATTTAAAAAAAATCTGTCTTTTTATTTTCATATAATTAACTAAAGATCTATGTATGCACTGTATTCTTGCAAATAAATAAATTATCTTATCTTACGCCGTTGGGCAGAGTTTGAGAACAGTCTTATTTTTACAGTCTATTTACAGTACCGTAAGTGCGAGTTCAATGGGCGTGTCTTGTTTTAGAATTCTCAACCTTACTGTGTAAGAAATACTGTTTACATTTGAGGCCATCACCGTAGCAAGTATGTATGTGTGTGTAAGTACCTGCTACAGTCCCCTACGAAAACTTTTTCACTGTCATTTCTTCGAGACCGTGTATCTATTTGTTATCCTATATCGATGGGTGCAATATTAATTTACCTTTTAGAGTAATGACACTTTGAAATATTGAAGTGATGGATGGCAAGGAATCAATAGAAGTTTATATTACATACTTGAATTTTTTTCAGGTAGCCAGTGAAAATTATAATATAGATACTTACAAGTGTAACGAATTATATAACGAGGAGCTCGTTAGTCGAGCTCGACCCGGCTATCCGTAGCGAATGCGCGCGTCAAGCGACGGCGTGACGCGACCACTATTGGATTGGTCGCTATTTAGTGGTATTTTCTATCTTGAGCTCCTCCGTGCTTTGGAAGGCACGTGAAGCCGTTGGTCCCGATTGTTATCAATAGATAGCAGTCGTGAGGCTGTGTCAGATGCCTTGGGGCAGCCTGAATTGTTTTACAGTGTTGGACACTAACTCGCCCCGGGTCATGTTCCTGTTGGTCAGGTTTCCCTGTAAATAGGGTTACGGAGGTCAGACGGCAGTCGCTCCATTGTAACAACCAGTTCCACCAAATCTAGGACCATGACTTACAGCGTACCCTAGGCTCCGAAGCGTAAGCTGACGACGCAACTAGAAAAACACGCTAAGATGATGAAAAAAGGGGTGTTATTAGTTTAACATCGTAGTGTCTAAAACGGATAAACCGATTTTTATATTTTTGTTTTGAATCTGATGATTATACCGAGACACTTCTTATTTAAAAGTCATGTTAAGGTATATTCGTGATCGGTTCAGCCATTCGAAGATAATCAACTCATTTGATTTTACTCCACAGAATATCACCAACTTTTAGTAATCCTCTTTGCTTCAGACCACGAATAAAGCGTACCCTGGGAAACACGCTTGTTCGAAAAATAGAGAGAAAATGTGCGGTCATTAATTAAATCGATTTTCCCCTCGTCATCCCGCTAACTCATAAACAGTTTCCTTTTGAAAGAGCGGGAAAATATTAAAGCGAATTCATCATGGCGTCTTGACGCGTTTTCAGAGGAATCATGAATTATTGTATTCTCTGAAAGTTTCCCCTCTAAATGCGGAACAGAGATAATTACAATATAAAAATATACATATAAGCTGTTTCCCGTAACTCCGCCTACGCCCAAAAGTAGCCCAAGTTTGACTCGGGGTCTTCGACTATTCATACCAAATTTCATTTAAATCCGTTCAGCGGTTTGGCCGTGTAAAAGTAACAAACATCCATTCTTTCACACACTCACAAAATTTCGTTTGTTTAAGTTATTTTATTAGGAAGAAGTAAAAAAGACTAGGTAGCTGCTAGATAAATATCTGAGATTGTAATGTTGCTGCCAGCCTTCTTGGGACCTCTATTATACTTTTGGGATCTAATTGTTTATGTGGAATAAATTCGACAGTTTGTATAATTCACAGTTAAATTGTAAAAACCTTTAAAAAGATTGTTTAATATCGAAATAATGTGATTAATTGAAAGATGTTACATTCTGTGCCGCCCTATATTTCTTTGTTATTTTTTTTTATACATTTAAGTAGGCAATCAGGCTTACGGCCCGCCTGATAGTAAGTGGTTACCGTAGCCTATGAACGCCTGCAACACCGGAGATGTCATGAGCGCGTTGCCGACTCTGAAGGATGTTATGTTGTCATGTAAACAAAAGTGCAAAAAAAATTGTATGTGTCACTTCCATCAAAAATAATTAATTTAACTTTTATGATATTCACAACACGAAATCAATTTTACAATCGACGAAACACTGTTTGATTACATGCCAACAAATGATTAACAAATGATTATGGCAGAGGTCATCGAAGTAAACAAGAATAATATAATGCTTTGCGGATATTCATACCAAAGCTAATACTCACAATAGATAAGTATTTAATGTACATTTGCAAGTTATAATATTATATTACAAGCAGACAGACAACGCTTGCCTGTGAATTGATCGCATTGTTATCATTTTGGAATGGTTCAGTTTCACTAATGTTGGATTGACATTCGTTTGTGTGGAGCTTAACAGTCCAAGTTATAAGTTGATAGCAGGAGAGTTGAGTTTAATTTATTATCTCAAGCGCAACATCTCCACTGCTGGACATAGGTCTTCCTGTGATCTTGGTCGATCTTGGTCGTCAGATCATCTGGTCGATGTTTTTAATTACAGGGTAACGTTTTCACGTTTTCCTCATGGAATAACTGGTATGCACAACTAGTTGTGCTATCCCAGATAAGTATTCTTAGTTTGTGCCATTTTGTGCCTAAGCACAAATACAGTCGCTAGTCGTAGTTTAGTTTATAGTACTTACTTAACATAGTGTAAAAAATTGGGTAGAGTTTAAAAAGTCATCCAACCATTTCTTTTCCTCTTAATGTGGGAGACGGAAATTTCAATCGCGTGCTGCGTAAAACGCTAATAATGCTATTATACTTTGTGCTGTAGGTTATTGTTGTACCAATTCCGCGAGTCCTAACGGTGCCCCCTCACACAATAGCTGGTAGAATCCAAATAGTGGCCACAGTATTATAGTTCATCTCAGGCAAACGTGGTAGGAAGAGCTATCCAGCTAACACTGACCAGCATGTCGCTTTATAGTTGAGTTATGTGCGTGACAAGAGGTTAAATATTTCAACTGTGGCCAAAAATAGGTGTTGTGCTTCCTAGAACGGTGTGGGTTGTTATGATGACATCAAAATGGAGTCGTCGTCTATGTAGCTCGTAATGGAAGGAATTTCCAATTCTGTTAGACAGGAGCTCGATATCCACGTAACTTAGTAGGCAAACAGGCGTACGGCCCAACTGATGGTAAGTGGTTACCGTAGCCTATGAACGCCTGCAACACCGGAGATGTCACGAGCGCGTTGCCGACCTGTCCGCTGTCAGCACAGCGATCCCTCTGGACCTGGCAACCCTACTCACCAGCAGGAACACAACACTGCATCACAGTGTTATTTGGCTGCAGTCTTCTGTAGGGTGGAGGTACTTCCCCAGACGGACTACTCCTTACAAAATGTCCTACCTCTCTTAAAACCGTAAGCTTTTATTAACCTAGATTGTTCCACCATTGGACCCTGGTCTCAATATCTCCTTTCAAACGATTGCTTGTGTCAAGCAATAGCACAGGCAATAGTCAGCGTGGCCCGACTATTTTTACCGCTTAAGTTACTACTACAAATAGATGCTTTAATTTAATTTTATGTGTAAAAACACAGGCTAGCTTTTAATGCAGTGTGTATAGTAGAGTCAGAAATAATAGTAATTATATTTCGATCTCCCATTAAGATCTTTACAGCTAATCACTATACATATTTTGAGGGATGGGAATACGAAGTCGTAAAAAGATCTCATTTTCACTTATTTCTTTTATCACAAATAGTTTAGTTACGCGTTATAAATGCACTGTAAAAATTTGGCTGATGTTCGAAAAGTCGCAGTTATAGATAACCGCTACATCTCATGACTTGCCTACCATAGCACAATTTACACTGACGCGTACTCTAACTTCGACGTGTGTATTTACACGTCGAAACAAGCAGTCACTAATGAACAATCCGGACTATCGTGTGAATCAAAATGGCGTCTGTTACAACATAGAAACATGAATATTTTACAGGGATACCATTTAATTAGATGTTTTGTGATTTATTTTTACGAATGGGATACTCAACCTAGTTTGTACACGCCGGTTGATTTATATCGAGTGGATATATCCTGCACAGACTGGTTTCAGAGTTTATTGGAACCGCCTTTCTGATTCTGGCGTGGTTTCTATAACGACCACCAAAAGGCAGTCTTTATCCGTTGGTATTAAAATTGAAACTTTCTAAACACAGAATATATTATCATTATTAACAGATAATATTATAAGTTGGTCTCGATATCGAGGAGCTCGTTAGTCTCACGCTCGCCGCCTATCCGTAGCGAATGCGCGTGTCAAGCGACGGCGTGACGCGACCACTATTGGATTAGTCGCCATTTAGTTACATTTTCTATCTTGAGCCCCTCCTTGCTCCGAAAGGCACGTTAAGCCGTCGGTCCCGGTTGTGGTCGATAGATAGCAGTCGTTAGGCTGTGCCAGATGCCTTAGGGCAGCCCGAAAAATTCTGACAATGTTGGTCACTTACACACCTCGTGGCATGTTCCTGTTGGTCTGGTTTCCCTGTAAAAAGGGTTACGGAGGTCAGACGGCAGTTGCTCCATTGTAATAACCAATTAAGCCAAATCTAGTCATGGTGACTTACAGCGTACGTGCATAATTACGATCCGAAACGTAAGCTGACGACGCAACTAGGAATACACGCTAGGATGATGAGTTGGTCTGCAATGTCCTAGCAAAATTGAAAACAACCAAATGCTTCCACAGGGAATCGCAACTTGTGTGAAAGTTGTTTAGAACCGTCTCTCTTCTTTTTCGAGGAGGAGGAGAGGCGAAAAAAAGGAGATAGTTATTTTACTCACACAGCGCAAGAATGCTACCGTAATTCTGGGCACGTTGCTGATATCTTTTATTTATAAAAATTGTCTTAAATCGGTGTAAAATCAATGTAATTTGTGTTGCGAAAACGCAAAATAAAAGGTACAAAAATGAAACAGATTTCTTTTATTTATTGATATAAAATAGTAGTAAATAGTGTGCAAAGTAGAAAAATTAAAAAGTATACAAGTATGAAATTGTATTATATTTGATAGTTGTGTATATTTAATCAAATTACATACTATAGATAAAATAAAAAAAAACGAATACACCAAGTACCATCCGAAAACATCTGGATCAGACATTTTGAATTTACATCAAATATCATCTTTAGAAAATAAACGATTTTATACATTTGTATACTTTGTATGAAATAATTTAGATACGGGTAAGGTTAAAAACCAAAGAAGAAATTTTGAGACTTATTTTTTGATGCACGACCAATGTTTTGAGTGTAATCTTTGTTATGCTGCACAGGACCGCGTACTGGTTCCAGCAATTCATAATCATTATCTTCATTTACTACTCCTTGATCAGAATCTGGTATACTCAGACCATAATTTTTAAAATTATTATCATCTTCATCATGAACTACACTTTCGTCTACTTTACCAGTTTTTACTCTTTCCTTACTATGTTCGTCAGATATACGTTTACCTTTATTATCACCATGTTTTCTGTTATTTTTTAATAAACTTGTATCTACTGGAATTGCTAATCCGTAGTTTTCATTATCGTCACTGTCTTCTCTATCATACAAGTTGGTATTGTGTCCTTTATTACGTTTTGGCCGTTTATCTTCTAGCAATATCTTTGGTAACAAAAAATTACCAAGATTAACTCCATATGGTCTCAGTTCGTATATAAGATAGTACATTAAGTGCATCAACGATAGATCTACTTCGTCAAAGGAAATGGCAAAGTCTGAGAAGCAGTCGAGTTCCTGAAATAAAAAATATGGGATTTATAATTTGTCTTTAGGTATTTTAACCCATTGCTAGTTTGAAGTCATTGCTAAGATTGCAGTCATTAGGATCTTTCGGACAGCTTGAAAAATCTGACAGTGTTAGCCCTTTGTTGGTCATTATAAAAGGATCATTGCAGTGGAAAATAATCCATCGTGGCAGTGGATTAGAGAGGAGAAATAAGACCGGTCAAGTGCGAGTCGGAATCGCTAATGGATGGTTCCGTACCATTTATCTCTAAAAAACGTGTCTATTTTATGGAAAAGAAAGAGAAACTACTGAGCAGTCACTCACTACGGTGAAAAAAATTAAAATACCTAAATAAATAAATGAATTGAACCCGAACCACTATATCCAGGGACCATGAGTATAAAAGCGTATCTGAAGTGCAGACTGAAGCCGTAACAAAAAACTGGCTGAGATGATGACTTTTCTTACCTTATGAGGGTAAGCACAGTTCCAGAATTTTCTGTGGCCTCTTTTACTTAACCGCTGGTAGGGATTCTGCGGGAGGAATCTATCCCTTAGGAAATAGTCGCGGGAGTCCACTGCTCGCATGCCGATATCCGTAAGGCAATTAACTGAAATAATTTCGGAGTAAGTATATAAATGAGTCACGCGTGTTTGAGATAACACAATGGTAGAATACAGAACACTACATTTATATTTTTCAACAGCAGCAATGTCCCAATGCTGGATAGTCTCGCTCCTTTATTCCGCACATCCCTATCTTTTGCTTCTTTTTTCCTGTTCTCCTTATCAAACCCTTAAAATTCATCAAGATCTTCTAGTTCTTTCTATACCTATGACTTTGGAGCCAGCTAATTCTTTTATCCCATCTTTTTAGAGTTTCCGGATGCATATGGCACACGTGACCGGCCCCATCCCATTTTAGCCTAGCCTCTTGAACATAAGGAGTAAGTATAAAACCGGTCAAGAGTCGGACTCGCACACGTAGGGTTCCGTATCTATTAAAACCACAAAAAAACGTCTGTTGAACGGGAGCCCACTTAAATTTTATTCTGTTTTTTAGAGTTTGTTGTTATAGCGGCAGAAATACATCATCTATGAAAATTTCAACTGTCTAACATAGTCCATGAGATACAGCCTGGTAACAGACGGATAGACTGCCTTGTTTTACCCTTTGGTACGAAACCCAAAAAATCTTGTACTTACTCATATTGGCTCTGTTGTAAGCCTTTGAAAAACAAGCGGGAATTGATTGAAAATCGGCGTTTACAAAGCTGTCCAGTGCCTTCCTACTTAGAATATACTTCACGCCCTGAAACATTCAAATTTATATTACATCATGAAGCTAATGAGAAGGTAAATTGTTATGGAAGGTAGTTGTGTCCTTGTGTCTTTTTAACTAACTACAACTAATTTTGGACCATTCACAGTAAATAAGTATGAAATAATTTTGTACTATTTACAGTAAATAATGAACTAATTTTTTACCATTTACAGTAAATCAGTGTAAACTAATTTCGTACCAAGTATGAATGAACTGATTTTGTACCATTCATAGTAAATAAGTTAAATTTGTAAAGCATCATCTTTTTATCAAAGGTTACATAAATTAAATACATTGCGTCTTTGTGAACCGTGGATCTTTTCATCATCATATCCCTTTCCCTCTTCTTCATCTTCAGCGAGTTGCTCCGGATTCCAGGGTCCATCATCATCATCATTTCAATCGTAGTCACTCCACTGTAGGACATAGGCCTCTCCTAATGATTTCCAATTCGACCTGCTGGAAGCGGTCTGCATCGAGCATTTACCTGCGAAATTTTTCAGGTCATCTGACATCGGCCGGTTCGTGTCAGCCATTCGAGAACCTTTCTGCCATCGGTTCTCCATAGTATTTACCACGTCCACTGCTACTTCAAAGAACTAATCCGCTGGGCTATGTCGATGACTTTTGTTTTTGTCTATTACGGCGTTCTGCTTCGCGACGTATATGCTAGTCTAAGAGAGCCAGCTATAGAGCTAGCTCTTTCTAGACCAGCCCCTGAACCCAGAGAACTAATAGAGGTAATTAAAATGACTTACCCGATCTGAATAGAAGTCCGGAATAAAATATATAGGATCCGTTGTCTTATAATCAGCCAACATATATCTCAGATTTTCGACTATGATAAAGCTGAAACAAATATATTTTTAAACCAAGTAGCGCGATACGCAGCATTGGATACCTATCAACCAAATGATGACTCTTGTAATATATCCCCTAAGTTTTAATTTTATAAATACTTGGGGGCTATGTCCAGCTGACTGCATACGGCTAAAGTGATAGTGGTGATGATGTAAGGGAAAAAAGGGCTAGGTAGACCACGGCGTATTTCCTAAAATCAAATAAATAAGAAAATAAATGCCTTGTCGTTTTTATACTTAATAAAAGAGTAGAATCGACGTGTCTGTACATATATTATTTTGGGTAGAAAATGAAAGGGAACGACTAAAGATGAATAGTAGATTACAAAAAATGTTTTATATAAATCTTGACTGTTTGTCTGACTGTCCGTCTGTCTGTCTTTAATCTCAGAAACAACTAGACAGATTTGAATTTATTTCTGACAAATTGATTGGCCTTAGTTCAGGGCAACATCAATACTTTGTTTCATCAAAATCGGACATCAGGAAACAAAGTAATCATCATTTAAAGATTTTTTCAATTTCCTCTTATAAAAATTTCATAGCAAACTTTACCAAAGTAATAAGCGGGGTAATAATTCTTCAAGGTCACATTATATCAACATTTTCTTCAGAGTTGTTTGCTAGATTATGAAGAAGTTGTCCCTGTAAGTCCTGGTGTTATTGTCTCAAAATCCCTTCCCCTAAAGGTGCATTTGATGTCCATTTCTCTTGGTTCATTCAATTTATATCC
This sequence comes from Euzophera pinguis, assembly GCA_947363495.1. NCBI lineage: Eukaryota > Metazoa > Arthropoda > Insecta > Lepidoptera > Pyralidae > Euzophera > Euzophera pinguis. Next base: position 893,387 of record OX376154.1, read on the forward strand.
TATAAGCTGCTCATTCTGTGTCAAAGGGTCAATCGACCCTGTATGCCCCACCGTCAATATTCTATAATCTACATCTATATACATATAATAAAACTGTAGAAAGGTCAATTCTGTACATTGTATGATTATACAATGTACATAAATATGATTTTTGAACATTACGTCTGTCTGTCTGTTGTGCATTTTTCACGCAAAAACTACTACGGATTAAAAATAAACTTTTTATTATATAGTTATCTAGCTGTTTCCCGCAGCTCTTCAACTATATTCACATAAAACTTCATCAAAATCCGTTCAGCGGTTTAGCCGTGAAAGCGTAACAGACAGACCGACGGACAGATAGAATTTCGTATTTATAATATTAGTATACAGTATGAAAGTATGAATAGTCCTCGGCGACATAAGGCATTAATTTATCCCGAAAATTTTACCAGTTCTGGAACGACAAACAACCAACTTCAATTCACTCCTAAAATTATATGAGAGGTCTAATAACACTGGCTCATTCAATTTTTGGAAACAATCAACTGGTTTTTTTCCTCTACGATAGAATTTGTTTTTTTGCTGTTCTTTGTCATTGGAGTAATTGATGATGGTGTTCATAATGTGAGTTATTTTTAAATGTATGAAGTCTTTTCGGAATTACCTTAAGACCGCTGACATGGTTCCTTTAACGACTTGCAGGTGGCAGCCGGGCGGAACCAACGACATAACGTGCTTTCCGAAATACAGAATCATTATGTCTTTTGAATTAGCACGTGTTACAAAATATGACGATTAAATACTAAAGGGCAATCGTGCTAAGTGGAAAGACGTTAACCCAACCAAAACCTCGCCTCTGACGTGGGTTCTATATTAATAGTCAATCGACCCTGCGCACGCTGGTGTCTGATTTTTTTAGGAGACGCCTTTCGGCCTCTGATGTGGGGTGACTTCAGTTATTCTTATCGAGTGGGTTACATGGTCAATCGACCCTGCACACCCTGGTGTTAGAGTTTTTCCGAAGACGCCTTTCGGCCTCAGACTTGGGTTCGTCATTATTAATTTTCAGTCATTCATAAAGAATAAGTTATATGGTCAATCAAATCAACCCTGCACACCCTGTTGTCTTATAACTTCTTAATAACTTCTAGACTTACCTCTCTTCATTGGTGACCAGGAACCAATCAAACTCATTATTATATTGCTCGTACATGAAACGACAGTGAAGCTGGTCTTCGTCTAGGTTTACATTTCTATTGTTTGATGGGTCTGAAAAAATCAGTTAATTTATTACTAACACTATTTCCCATAGGAAATCCTAACAAAAATCTTTAATATTAGTGGCAATTGTACCGTTACCTAGCTAAAACTTAGATGTACCTATTCCTCAGAGCGCAACAATATTCTAGTGCAACTAATGAAGCGTACATGAAATATTCTTAGAAATAGAAAGTTAACATTAAAATTTCATTCCTTAGGTAGGTATAATAAATCCGAACAAATTTCTATAAAAGCGTGTTCGTGTACTTAGGAATAAAGTCGCGCATCTTTAATCACAAATTAGTTTTAAAACATCTACGAGTATTAATAACATCAATTACCTACGTTTTCAGTGATAAACACTGGTTTTAACGTGATTGCGCTTCGAGTAATGAAAACAAAAAACTTAAAAATTGTTTTAATTCTAGAATTAGTAGAGCTTGGAAATGGTTGCGCTTCGAGGAATACCTCAAAGTTTGAGGATGTTCACTTACCATCATTCTTGCTCAAAAACTTCACCTTGTTACAATTGCTTCCCCAGGTGTCCTCAATGTATTGCACTCTGGTGGATTCGCCAGTAGTCATTATCACAGCACACAGAACCCTAACTTTCTTCGCAAGAGAATCGGCTACGGAACTGTTAGCATTGTGAACGAGTGGTCCTGATATTCTGAAAGTACAAAGCCATTTGTTTTTTGAAAACAACTAAACAAAGCATGCTTTCTGTAATAATCGAACCACCCTACAGAAGACCGCAGCCAAATAACACTGTGATGCAGTGTTGTGTTCCTGCTGGTGAGTAGGGTCGCCCGGCTCCAGAGGGGTCGCTGTGCTGACAGCGGACAGGTCAGCAATGCGCTCGTGACATCTCCGTTGTTGCAGGCGTTCATAGGCTACGGTAACCACTTACCATTAGGTGGGCCGTACGCCTGCTTACCTACTTAGTTTTATAAAAAAAAGGTTCTAAGGCAAACATCTAAACTACTGGACCACGAAAGCAGTTTACAACAAATAATAAATTCAATATCTTACACAGAACTTGTTGAAATTAGAAAAAATACTAAGAAATAGACAGCCATCAGGAATAAAAGTTTAACCACGGTAACCACCTTATTAAGCAGATATGCATGTGAACAGACAAAAGGTCTGACACTGAACGGAAACGAAAAAAATGTTTTAAAATCAATTAATATTTATAAAATATACCTTTTGTCTAGCATCAAGCCCTTTATCTTAAGTAATGCTATTATCCGTCTTTGATGGAAGTTGTAATTATATCATTGCAATATTTCTATATCGGAGACAATAATGTTGAAAAAATTATGCTACTAAAGCAAATTCTTCAATAACAAAAAAATGCGAGCGAGCGATGCGAGCGAAAGTCTCCATTTTGAGGCTGGCCAAAAATTGCTATCGTGGGGAAATATGATCCAGTTTCGTTTCTGGCACACGTGTTCCTTGTTTATTTTTTTTCGAGTACCTACTTTTTTCTTCGGGGAAAATGATGGCAAAAAGGGGAAAAGTTTGCCCTAGCGTTATTTATAAACGGATTTCAATTCCATTAGGAGGTAACATCGTATGTCGGGTTTCGCGCAGGTACTGTAAAAAAATAACGGCAAAAAGGGGCAAAGGGGGAAGTTTGACGTAATTTCCCCCTTCCTTCTTTACTTTCTTTCCCCCTTTCACCCTTTTTGAGTTTTATGAATAATTTCTAGTTGAGCATTCACAGTTGAGCATTGGGAAAAAGCGATAAGTTTGGAGGATGTTCGCTAATTCTCCTGTTCCGCCTTTTTTAGAAGTCTGATAACAATTATTAAGAAAAAATATTCCTACCCACCAGTCGGCGAAGATGGGGGCTGTCAGGGCTGACGTGGGTAAGACGAGACCCACCCCCTGTCCGAGCGGGTAATATACATTTCGTGCACTGTTTTGACAAATATATTACGACTTATGAATCGAATGATAAATAGTTTATTATTAAATTTTCCATCTGTTCATCAGTTTTAGAGAAAAGAATATCATTCTTAGAGTGTCGTACCCAGAGGGTACGCTGTTCCCACATAAATCATGCTTTGTTTAATTGTTTCCAGTTTGGTCAAGTCAGGACATTGTAGGCTTGATTCACTTGATTGTCTGATAATAATGATTCCGTGCTTCGAAAGGCAAGTTATGCCGTGAGTCCACGCTGCCCCGTGGTGGTCGTCAAATAAACCACGCCAGTGGCCGAGACCAGGTTTAAACTACTGTGACACCCGGGTGTACAAGGTCAATTGACCATGCAACCTACAAGATTTCTTAGCAATATCACCTATCAAATCAGATTTCAATCAATTAAAAGAAAATAAAAGCGAACTCATCCGTTTAGGCGCTACGTTACCTGTAGGCTGATCGACATAATTATGAGTACATACATTAATTTACAAAACATACATATGTTTCAAAAATTAGGCTCCTAGTACTATATCCCTCGTGCCGACAAAGGCTAGTCATAAAATATGTCTATGGCGAAATCTTAAATCAATTACTTTTAGGAAACATTTTTCGCTATAACTTGTTTTATGTATTTCTCGATTTTCACAATCTGATATTATTTCATACGGAAAACCTTCATAAATACTATTACCTGGTGCTACAGCTGTGGTCATGTTTATAACAATGTTACTGACAAATTTTAGAAATTCTTCCATACTGTTGGCGACATCATTGATATTTGTATCATTTTCTACATTATGTTTTAACCCTGTTGTATTTGCTTCCAGATGCCTCATCAAAATAATATTTCAGTAATAAAGAGTCGCCAGAAACGTAATGTACACTTATTTTAAATTTAAATTTCCAAGTGTGTACTAATTTCAGAAAATTATTGTCGAGACCTGTGGCTAGGAATGATACGTAGTGTAAATTGGTGAATACTAACTGCGATGGCTCAGTGATCCAAAGAGGATCTTAGCTTTCGACACAAGAGATCTCCACTGTTCCCTGTTCAGCGCAACCTCCTGCCAGTAGGCTCTTTGGATGGCTTCCAGGGCCATCTCTAGTTCGTCTCTCCAACGGTACCTGATACGACCGACTAGTCACATTCCAATTGGTCGTCCCGTGTACGCTCTTATACTGCCCATTCTGCAACATGCCGAGGAGACATCCGAAACTACACACGCCGAACCAAAACCAAATACCTGTTAACCTGCTACTTCTTAACACACTTTGAAAATGCAATAACACTCCTTACATAACATTCGGCAAAATAAACCGATCAAGTGCGTACAATATATTCTGTCATTTAATATTTGGTATTATAGCTGGAATAGAAATACATCATCTGTGAAAATTTCAACCGTGTAAACTGTCTGATGAGATACGGATGGACGGACTCTTACTAAAAGGGGTACCGTTTTACCCTAAAGAAGAGACATGTGGATGTTGGCAGAACCTACTGCTTTTCAGGAAAAACGTTCTCTTTGACGCTTTCACAACATCCACAAATTATTAAAGGAGAGTGCTGAAAACCATACAAAGTCTCTTTTTCACCCGATCCCTCGTATTGGGCTTCAGAGCCCAGGCTACACTTTATAAGACAACATTGGTAATTAAAATAAACATATTCGAATAAAGACTTTATTTATATGTTCAGTTACATCTTAGTTATGTTGCGTTTTGATCTTGACGATTACTTTTCCTCTTTCTGTGTCGTCGGTTTCTTCGTATCTTCTGGTTTTAATGTTTGTTTCAACTTCTTTATTTGTTTCCTTTGCTTATTGTAGAAGAAGCCTTCTTCCCGAGCCGTAGCATACCAGCCCATGTTACCCCCTGACTCCTTGACAGTTCCACTAGCCCCAGTTTCCTTACCAGCTCCTGAACCAGGAGTTCCAACAGTAGTGTAACCTCTCTGATAAAACTTATTACATAAAAAGAATCTAAGAAATTTCATAGTTTTTCTATTTACTGGTTTTGAAACTTTCTATTGCAATTTTCAGAGAAATTTATATGGGATGCAAAGGTTTTGTTGTTGTGTTTGACAGATGGTATGTTATTTTTTTAAATCGAAGGATAAAGCTTTTATTCTACGCCAAGCAAGCATAGAATTTTGCCTATTCCTTTCTTGGAAGAATTTATTGTGCCTCATGGTAGTAATAACTACCTACCGGGTGCTATGACCATATTTCTTTATGATTTGTTTGTTTACAATTTCTCATCATCATCCTAGAGTGTATTCCTAGTTACGTCGTCAGCGCACGGTTCAGAGCCTAGGGTACGCTGTAAGTCATGGTCCTAGTTTGGCAGTACAGGTTATTACAATGTAGCGACTGCCGTCTGACCTCCGTAACCCTTTTTACAGGGAAACCAGACCAACAGAAACATGACCCGAGGTGCATTAGTGGCCAACACTGTCAGAATTTGTCGGGCTACCCCAAGGTACCTGTGTGCGGTTTAGATGCTCTTTGGGCTATATTCATAGCATGAAGTCTTTGATGTATAGAGGAAGGTATCTACCTGAAGCTGCAGTATAACAAATTCTGCACGATGTAGGTATTTGGGATTATTAGAAAAAAGTAAATCAGTAATGATAAAACACAGCAAAGAGTGGCTGATCTTTTAGTTGATTTGAGTTTTTTTTGAAATTGTTTTTTTTTGGGCTTATTGTTTTGTTCCTATAGGAGTCCATTTTGAGATCCATAACCCACTCAATATCGACTCAATATATTCAATTTACTTTCATTCGACATATGAATCATAGATTTTAAAAATATCTTGATGTGGCTTCTGTTTCCCACGTACCTACATATCTGCAAACTTCTGTAAACTATGAATAGTTTTATAAACAAAGTTACTAAAGCAACATCTACGATGATATGTCTATTAAAAACATTGATTTGAATAGAATTAGTATTTTCATCTTAGTGAGACGCTAAACGCTTAGTTCCATTCGGTTTTTTTCTCTCTCTTGATAAAGATCCAGCAATCACGCAAATTGATTTTTTCTTGAAAAACAACGATGGGTTTATTATCAGTGATATTTATCATAGGAGTTACATCTATAAATAAGTACACATCCGTTTTAACACAGACAAGTATTCATTCATTTATATAGAGTGTGTTACATGGTCAATCAACATGGTCTTCCATGGTGTCAGAGTTTTCCGACATAGTTGGAACCTGGTTCACCAAAAAACTGGTTATGGCTAAAAAGATTATGATAGTTAGCTGAGTACATAAAATATATAAAGTTTTTCACGAGAGCGTACTTCCATAATTCAGACATCTCTCCAAAGATAAAATTAAATTTTTGAAATCGTGTGAATTTCTTTCAGTGTTTTCACAGAGGAATGGAAGGATATAGAAGAATTATTCTATCCTATAAAAGTTTACTATTCTGCAAAAAATGTGCAGCATGAAGATGATGATATGGAAGGGAATCCCCACGGTTCTGAACGCACGCGTCACGAATATGAGAATTCAGAACCGGGACACGATAGCCTACCTTATATGAAATTATCGAAAATGACACCCAATGAACTAGATCAGAAGGCGAAAATTGGAGAAGACAGAGCTGTGGCTCAAAACATAGCGGGCAGAGTGCGCATTCTTTGCTGGGTAATGACCTGCCCTGATAACCATATTAAAAAGGCGATACATATCAAAGAAACTTGGGGAAAACGATGTGATATTTTACTATTCATGAGCACAATGAAAGGTAACAGATTTTTTCAAATAGTGATAAAATAAAATAAATGAATAAGCCTTTATTTCTAAAACTTACAATCTAGGTTCACTGTCAAATTTCTTGAGGCTGCCGAAAGATTGTTAAGAAGATAAGATGGTTTTGATGTGGCCTATGCATCTAACGACTGTCATCTATCGATAACAACTTGGACCACTAAATAGCGACCAATCTAATACGGGCCGAGTCTCGCCGTCGCTTGACACGCGCATTCATTACAATCAAGCTCGTCTCAAAATATTCCTTTTTTGTATTAAGATATTAAAATTGTCTACAGACGACCGATTACCAACGGTGGCCTTGCCAGTTCAAGAAGGCAGAGATAAACTTTGGGGAAAAACTAAAGCTGCTTTCCAATATATCTACCTTAACTACTTCAACAGCGCGGACTGGTTTCTCAAAGCTGATGATGATACGTAAGTACTGAGTACATTATGTCAGTTCCATTCTCCTTTGTTACGGTCTGGAGGTGGTTTGGTAGTACCTACATTAGGGCATATGGGGTCGATTAGACTTAGAAAACTATTCTAAAATCAAGCAAGCGCCTTAAAAGATATGAAAGCTCAAAAATTTTGAATTGTGTTTATTTGGATGACATCATTGTCCGTTCTCAATTTTCGAGTCATTTTGATTTTACAATTAAACTACAGTATATAACGATTTTAATATTTTTATGGGACCTAAGTGAAATCATATTCTTTCGAACAAAGGAAAAAAAATATGAAATGAACCAATGTGTGTATGTAAAATTCTTTATTGTACATAAAAGAAAACAGTTAATACAACATCATTAAAAAAAAAATTAATAATAATGTACAATGGCGGACTTGTTCCTATGAGGGATCTCTTCCAGTCAACCACTATAACAGAGGAAAGTCTGTGACTGTAGTAGGAGTACAGATTATCGGATCTTACTTTTATGTACAAAAAACAATAAATAAAAGCTATATTCAACTACCTATTTAATTCTTAATGATGATTAAATACGTGGGGCGCACTATAAGTTTCCGGAATGAATATGAAAAAATACTATTAAAGGTACAAAATTAATTTATTGTTTTTCAAAATAATCTCCCTTGGCGTCTATGCACTTTTTCATTCGATGAAACCAGTTTTGAAAACTTTTGTGCCACTCCTCTGTGGTGACCTCTGAAACGTGTTTTTCATACACCTCGACAGCCTCTTCTGGTGATGAAAATCGTTGACCGCGTAATTGGTTCTTAATTTTTGGGAACAGAAAAAAGTCACAAGGTGCCAGGTCGGGACTGTATGCAGGATGACTCATGAGTTCTACATTTTTCGCCTTCAAAAAGTCGTTTGTCTGTCTGGCCGTGTGAGAACTAGCATTGTCGTGGTGCAGGATGATACGGCGTTTACGGTTATTTTTAAGGAGTTCGTCAATAACTTCCGGCAAACAAATGGTCGTGTACCAGTCACTATTCACTGTACGACGATTCTCTAAAGCAACAGTAGCCACGTGTCCAGTTTTATTAAAAAAAGAAGCAATCATCCGCTTAGATGCACTTTTCACGCGCGCCACTTTGGTTGGTTTCGGCTCATCTTGAAAGACCCATACGCTCGATTGCTGCTTTGTTTTGGGATCGTAGCAATAAATCCATGTTTCGTCACCTGTTACTATGTCCCACACCAAATTTGACGCACCTTCGTTGAATCTGGTAAGCATGGCACTGCACCAAGTGACGCGGTCCGTTTTTTGAGCCTCGGTCAAGTTGTGTGGGATTCACCGCGAGCACAGCTTTCTCACACCCAAATGTTTGTGTAGGATTAATTGTATTTGACTCATGCCTATTTCTAAGGATGCGCGAATTTCATGGTAGGTCACATGCCTGTCTGTTTCAATCATACGGCGCACAGCATTGATGTTTTTGTTGGTCACAGCGGTGGACGGCCGACCATCGCCAGATTCGTCACTGAGATTGATACGACCACGCTTGAATTCTGGAAACCAGCTATAAACAGTTGTCTTGCATGGTGCTTCATTGCCAAAAGCTGTTTTAAGCCGAGCGATGCTCTGTTGAGCTGTCAAATTACACTTAAAATCGTAGAAAATCATACTACGAAAATTTTCCCGAGTTAAATCCATGTTGATGCAGACACACAATTTTTTAAATGGCGCCACGAGGTAAAAACAAAAGACAGTCAGATGAAACAAACTGCATTCTACAGCCAAAGAGTTCTATTTTCAAATGTTGCAATAAATTTTTAAATATTGTTTATGTAAGTGGCCAGTTCCGGAAACTTACAGTGCGCCCTATGTACAGTGCAAACAAATCTAACAAATCACTCTACGGACAATATATAGATTTCTGTAATATTTTCCTTGAATGACTTTAGCGATGGCGACATCTTTACTTCAGATGGGAGTATATTTCATAGCTTAGAAGCCAGAACAGAGAACGAACGTGCATACGATTGGGAACTGGCTTCAGGAATTTGCAAGAGAGGACTGTTATTACCCCGAAGTCGAGGAACAACTATACGGAACTGAAATTTTTCTTTTAAATAAATAAGTATTAAAGAGCATCGAAACCGCACTGGTTCCTTTCTCAATGATGAGTATATGTAAAAATTCTCCGCAACTATTTTTTTTTATTTTAATTTGAAGAGTAGTTATTGAAGTCTCGAGAGCAGCAGTAAGGTCCATATAATTTTTTGAAGTACATTTTTAATTAAATATAGATTTTATTTTTCAGTTACGTCGTGATAGAAAATCTGAGACACATGCTAGACGAGTTCAATACCAACGATCCGCTGTACTTCGGGTTCAGGATGAAAACCAAATCTGTATGTGTAATATTATAATTATCATTTTTATACAGCCATACAGGTGGCAGTGAGAAAGGCACATACTCGTAGCGTGGAGGTTCTCGAATGGCGACTACGAACCGGCAAGCGCAGCGTTGGACATCCCACCGACCAGATGGTTAGATGGACGTAAGCCGCGTCCAACCAGTCATTTTGGAAATCATTAGGAGAGGTCTCTGACCAGCTACTGGACGGGGGGAGGGGGGCCCATCCCTCGCCTGCGACCTTCAGCAGCCAAGGTCGGTATGGAAACCAGTCGTCTTCTTTCAATGGTATAAAACGATATTAATTTCGCCCAGTTAGACGCAACATCTATTCTACGGCCGAGTCTGAAGCCTAAAGTATTTGTGAGGCTACACGGGGCGGAAGGCAGACGTGCGGGGTGCTTGGTAACGGCCGTGTTTCCAACCATGGAGCACGAGCAATGACAAGCTCCGCCCACTATTGTATCCGCTAGGCAATCAAATATCCAATGATCACATCACTGCACCATTTCAAACGGCATCTCCTCTTTGTAATTGCCCCGTGGTGGAAACCGACAAGGTGACAGAACCCCTGACTCGGGCTGGCCACGTCCGTCCGTCTGTCACCAGGAGGGTAATCGCTATCAATAAATGCAGATGACGTTAACGCATTTACATACTCAAAAATAGCCCTCGCAATTGTGGTTTGGTTTTGGTAAATACGTTATCGTCAGTTGTCACCGTCGTTGCTGTATCTCATGAATTCTCATGACCAGTTATTTTTTTATCGTTAACTTCAGTTGGATTTCATGAGCGGCGGGGCAGGTTACGTGTTAAGCAGAGAAGCTATGATGACTTTCGTGACAGAGGCTGTGCATGTTCCTAGTCTTTGTAAAAAGGGAATTTACGATGAAGCTGAAGACGTAGATATTTGTAAGTCCGTTATAGATTAAAGAAAAAATACGTTTTTATTCTCATGATCTAAACCACCGTTTGTATTAAGAATCGTTCGTTAAGCACATTTGTTTTCCTTCTATTCCACTTCTGAGCAAATGTCTCTCTTATTCGCTTCTCTTCTCTCGTGTTTTGTCCCGTTCTCTCATATTCGATATATAACGTGAAAGAGTTTAATTTTCGTTCTCTTTTGAGATTGAGTCTCGTTCTCTCTCACATTTTAGCTAACATGGGCATAACAAATGATTCTTAATAGGTTTTGTACTTTCACTACTTTTTCTCAAAAGCAAACAAGAATTAAGCCACGGCTATGTAATGTAGCAAATCTTCACCTTCATCTTGTTTCACAAAAAAACTAAAACCGACTTCTATTTGTTTACGGGGCCATTTTTGAAATTAATTTTACCCTAGCGTGACTGACCTTAAACATAAAAGCTACCATAAAAAGATATGAGGTAACAAACACAAAAAAACAATTAAAAACATTTACTCGAATTGAGAACCCCCTATTAGAATTTTGGAATTCGGTTGAAAATAAAGTCGGACGAGATCTTTGTCTGTCTGTATGTGTGCGATAAACTTAAAAACCACCAAAAATTTTAGTTTCTTGTGGTAATGATTTAATTGTGTAATTAAAGTTATTTACCCATTCCGATACAGTCGCTGAAAATATTATATACAAGTTTTTTTGTCTTGTCATTTATTTTTTATTCATATATTTTCTTTAGTTTACCAGTAGTTGCTACTTCAATACATTTCAAAGGCTTCATTTGATACAAACACCTCATGACAGACATCCATACTTCCATATTTATACATACTTCCATACTTTTCCATACTTAGTATAAATGCGAAAGTCTGTCTGTATGTCTGTCTGTTACGCTTTCACGGCCAAACCGCTAAACGGATTTTGATGAAATTTAGTAAAAATATAGTTGAAGACCCGGGGTTAAACATAGGCTACTTTTCGACGCAGGCGGAGCTGCGGGAAACAGCTAGTACTGTATATGTCTGATAGTCTGTAGTAGTGATAGGGACGTTTATATCGAAACCGACTTTTATGATGCTCTTTGTACGCAGTCAAAATTTTACAACAAACAAAACAATCCAAGCAGGTACTACAAATAAAAGTCTAGAACCTTACAAAACAGTACCAATATTATTACAGAACCTTGCTAAAGAATCATGACGCACATCACAAAAACTGCTTACTACAACAGTTGACACCATAGATTTAGAATTTTTTTATTTCTCTTTCGCATTTCCCGTCTATTGGATCCATAGTCTAAGGTTGACACGCTCATCATCTTCGGTGTTTCAGCAACATGCCTGAACAATTTTGGAGTTGTGGCTATGGATACCAGAGACAAATACAAACGAGGTCGTTTCTTCCCAATTCCACCAGACAAGGTCGTCGCTATTGATGTTAACAAAAACTTTTGGTTTTGGAAAAGTCAATATTATCCGATCAGCCCGGTAAGTGAGACAGCATGTGCGAAAATCTGTCTATCTGTCTGTCTGTTAATTACGCTTTCACAGTCAAACCGCTGAACAGATTTTGATGAAATTTGGTATGAATATAGTTGAAGTTCCGGAGATAAACATTGGCTACTTTTTGACGCAGGCGGAGCTGCCGGAAACAGCTAGTACGTGTATATAACAACCTTATGTGTCAGTTAGTGCAAGTACAGAGGAATATCGTAAATGGAAAATTTTGAAATGAAATTATTTTTAGCTGGGTAATACATTGACATAAGTATATATTTCCCGCCTGTCAAGGACATGCCAAATTTTCAAATGTTTTTTTAGCTGCCTAAGGGCCCACGCAGCCTAACCACTGCCATCTATCGATAACATCCAGGACCTTCCGAAGCAAGGGGAAGCTCGACATAGAAAATGACACAAAAATGACGACCAATCCAATTCAAGTTGCGTTTTGCCGTCGCTTGATACTTGCTATCGCAACGGACCGCGCGTCGCGCTCGGCTATCGAGCTCTGAATAGAATAGAATAAGTAACATGATACCACTACTGGTACTATGATATTTTAATTCCATTCTAATGCGAGTGACTAAGCGAGCTGTCGCCTTACACATCGTATTGCGCCATCTTGCTTACTCACCCACATTTAGATGGATTTATGAGATGATAATAATCCCTAGAGAGCTATTTTTGAAAAGTGTGGCTCACGCAAAATCGGTTAGTCGATTAATTTTTGTTCGATATCGAACAAAAATTTTCATTTGACATCGAATACATACAACCTAAGGTCGTGAATGCGAAACTCGCAAATTTATAGCGATGGAAACCAGGAATTCTAAAACTAATTGTTTATGACAATTATCTTTTCTAATTGTTTATGACTACTATGTTATACATAGAAGAAACTGATGATGATACTTACATTTTAGGATCGCGATTGCTGTTCAGAACATGCCATTAGTTTCCACTATGTGAACAAAAACATGATGCACGCATTGGAGTACTTCATCTACCACCTCCGACCCTTCGGAATAACTTACGAATATCATGAAAATGTCAACGTATGAAGAGAATATAATTGTAGATACCCAAGTACCCGCTTGTGATTACTGCAAATTACTTAATCGTATTTTGCAGTAATCACAATCGACCACAAGGGCTAATTTTAAGTTTTATTCAAATTTATGAAATGAAATCCCTTATATTCAATATTTTACTCGTCTAGTCTCCCTTCGTCTAGTCTCCCTTTTCTTCCTCTTTCCACCCCCGAATGCAGTCCGCAAGCTGTCACTGACAAATGCGTTGCATTACCGTGCACCGCCGACTCACACTTGACTGATGACGCTATTATCTTTTAGTTGGTTGTCTATCCTACTCAGACCCTAACAACGTATGTTTAAATTTTAAACATGTTTACGTCCAAATCGGCTGTTTGATAACATTTTTATGTCCTGCTGGAGTGCTTATAATTTTCTCCAAGAAATTCGCTTATTTATTAAATAACCAATAAAAAAATCATACAAACTCTCTTGTTTTTTTATGATTATTCATTAGTATGGCTCAGTTTCTAAGATTTCGTATTAAGTTGCGTGAGTTAGTTTAAATTAATACAACAAAAGAAAGAGCTAACTAAACTATTAACTATTCTCATTGCCTACTGGCCGTCTGAAGTCAAACATCCGGAGAGTGTTGTTTCTTTTGGTAACCACAACATTATTGTTCAATGTCCACCCATGAAAACCACAAAATTATAATTATCATCTTACTGACATTTTCTTTTATGCTACGAATTATTATAATAAAGTATCATGGAAGATCTAAGCGATTCTATTTTCGGATAACATCACATTCCTCTTCCATTAATTCAATGGTATTGTCTTTCTCGGCACGAAATCTTCTGTACCCTCAACCTTTGTCACATAATCTTTCGTTTTCTCATCCTTCGGTATATAATCTTCTATTCCCTCTACCCTTGGTATAGTATCATTTGAACTGTCATCTTGTGTTTCTTTTTCTTTAGATTCTTCACCCTTGGTTATGAAGTCTTCGGTCCCTTCAGCACTTGGCGCATATTTTTTTAAATCTTCCTCTCTTTGTACAAAATCTTCGGTTCCTTCAAAACTTGGCGCATTATCTTTTGATTCCTTATCTGTAGGTAAATTAACGTCATTCGGTACATTTTTTTCTGTTGATACTATTCTTGGTTCATATTCTTCTACTCCTTCCTTTCTTGGCTCATATTCTTCTGCTCCTTCCTTTCTTGGCTCATATTCTTCTGCTCCTTTGTCTCTAAGCTCATAGTCTTCTAATTCATCGTCATTTGGCACAAAATCTTCTGTGTCATCATCCCTTAAGCTTTGATATTTTGTGTTTTCTTCTAACTCTATTTTCTTTGTTTTTTTAAATAATTCTGACACTTTTTTGCCCATTTTCTTACTTGCCTCTGATTCGTACACAGCGTAAGCAGCAGCTTTTGCCACGCGTCCGGTCCAAGCCACTGCGTCCCTGAAACAATTATTTACAAGAATATATGATAAAGTATCAACCGACAACACAATACAATACAAACCTCTTTATTGCACAACAGGAGAACATTGTATTATTATGTTTACTGTACCATGACAGTAGGTGTGCTAGTGAACCTGTGTGAGCATCGACAGCGCAATAATTTCTATTACAGCTACAGGAAACTAACCTGCTAAAATTCTTTATAGCATCCTTTACGATCCTGCCAGTTTCCATGAACGTGTCGGCGAGTAAGGGAGTCATTAGCGCACGGTAGGTTGTCCGGTACACTTTATGTTGTGATATATTTTGCAAACTCCGAAAATTATTTCGTTGAACGCCCAGAAAACCGAAAGCCCGATACTGGAAAAGTGATTTTATCAATTACAGTCGGTATATTGGGTCCGTTGGAGTAAGAGTGAAGAAGAAACTTTTCTGTAAGGCCTATGAATAGATCACACTTTATAAAACAAATAAACTTCAGTCTTGTTTTATCACATTATTATATTAGACTATTCATTCATTCATATCGAATGGGTAACGTTGTCAATCGACCCTGTACGTACACACTGTTAAAGTCTTTCGAAACCAGACTAAGTGGTCGTGGCAGCCAGGGACCAACGGCTCAACGTGCCTTCCATCGGCACGGAAACATCATTATTATCAGACAGTCAGGTGACTCAAGCCAGCAGTTTACTAACCAAACTGGTAAAACTAGAGAAATGAATCTTCACGTGGGAATTGAACCTACAACCTCTACTTCGAAGGCAAACGTCTTAACCACTGGACCACGAAGCCTTTTATTAGTGGATTTTATTTAGTGGGATTTTCTATCTCGAGCTCCTCCGTGCTTCGAAAGGCACGTTAAGTCGATGGTCCCGGTTGTTGTTGGTAGATGGCAGTCGTTAGCCTGTGTCAGAGGCCATGTTCGTGTTGGTCTAGTTTCCTGGTAAAAAGGTTAACGGAGGTCGCATCAATCACTTCATCCTAATACATAGGGCGCACTGTAAGTTTCCGGAACTGGCCACTTACATAAACAATATTTAAAAATTTATTGCAACATTTGAAAATAGAACTCTTTGGCTGTAGAATGCAGTTTGTTTCATCTGACTGTCTTTTGTTTTTACCTTGTGGCGCCATTTAAAAAATTGTGTGTCTGCATCAACATGGATTTAATTTGGGAAAATTTTCGTAGTATGATTTTCTACGATTTTAAGTGTAATTTGACAGCTCAACAGAGCATCGCTCGGCTTGAAACAGCTTTTGGCAAGGAAGCACCATGCAAGACAACTGTTTATAGCTGGTTTGCAGAATTCAAGCGTGGTCGTATCAATCTCAGTGACGAATCTCGCGATGGTCGGCCGTCCACCGCTGTGACCAACAAAAACATCAATGCTGTGCGCCGTATGATTGAAACAGACAGGCATGTGACCTACCATGAAATTCGCGCATCCTTAGAAATAGGCATGAGTCAAATACAATTAATCCTACACAAACATTTGGGTGTGAGAAAGCTGTGCTCGCGGTGGATCCCACACAACTTGACCGAGGCTCAAAAAACGGACCGCGTCACTTGGTGCAGTGCCATGCTTACCAGATTCAACGAAGGTGCGTCAAATTTGGTGTGGGACATAGTAACAGGTGACGAAACATGGATTTATTGCTACGATCCCAAAACAAAGCAGCAATCGAGCGTATGGGTCTTTCAAGATGAGCCGAAACCAACCAAAGTGGCGCGCGTGAAAAGTGCATCTAAGCGGATGATTGCTTCTTTTTTTAATAAAACTGGACACGTGGCTACTGTTGCTTTAGAGAATCGTCGTACAGTGAATAGTGACTGGTACACGACCATTTGTTTGCCGGAAGTTATTGACGAACTCCGTAAAAATAACCGTAAACGCCGTATCATCCTGCACCACGACAATGCTAGTTCTCACACGGCCAGACAGACAAACGACTTTTTGAAGGCGAAAAATGTAGAACTCATAAGTCATCCTGCATACAGTCCCGACCTGGCACCTTGTGACTTTTTTCTGTTCCCAAAAATTAAGAACCAATTACGCGGTCAACGATTTTCATCACCAGAAGAGGCTATCGAGGAGTATGAAAAACACGTTTCAGAGGTCACCACAGAGGAGTGGCACAAAAGTTTTCAAAACTGGTTTCATCGAATGAAAAAGTGCATAGACGCCAAGGGAGATTATTTTGAAAAACAATAAATTAATTTTGTACCTTTAATAGTATTTTTTCATATTCATTCCGGAAACTTATAGTGCGCCCCACGTAACTAGTGCTGCCAAATTTCGGGACATGACTTACAGCGTACTCTAAGCGCCGAAGCGTAAGCTGAGAATGCAACTAGTAAAAACACGCTTGGACGAAGGTTATTACACTGGGGCTATTGCTGTTAACCGCCGTTACTCTTTTTACAGGAATAACTGGTATACCATCACCATCTGCCGAGGGTTTTGTGGAAGACCCTTAATTGACTGAAATCGGCTAGGTGTACATAATCGGCAGAGGTGGGGTATATCCGAAAAGAGTAGCTGTATATAGTAGCGGTGCAATCGATGGACCATCTGCTATCGGGCCCCAACTGCCCCTTCTCATGAATATGGGACGATTTGGCTGTGGCTTCTGACTCGGCTGTGGATGTGGCGTCCTATAGAGTCGAATATAATTAAAGTTTAACTTTTGACACGAAAGATGACACTTGTATCATCATGAAGGCGCCACAGCCCTGTGTAGGCCTGGGCCTGGTCAAGTAAATTTCTCCAGTCTGTTCGATTTAAAGCTTTCTGCTTCTTACACCAATATTACTAAGACTTGTATCGTGCTCGTAAATATAAGGTTGGGGAAAAAGCCTTTTCGCATATAGTATGTATGAAATTGTAATAAAATCTCTTTGGCTATACCATTTGTATCTGGATGGTTTTGGTATCATTAGGTTAATTTTTGACGTGACAACGTCTAATAACTCAATACTACGGGCTGCATGCACGAAAAAGATGACGTCATTGTCCCGTTACGCTCATTGTCGCGTTCCGCAAGCGAGAGCGCGGCACGAACGAGAGAGAGGCATGATCATGTGTTTTATACTACTGTAATGTTTGACGTTGTCACGTCAAAATACCGTCCGTAAACCGACTTTACAGACAACCAATTTTTTTTTATTAGCCACTCAGCAAAAATTAGTAGAGTTAGGGTGGGTGGTGTCAATGCATCCGCCGTATAGTCCTGACCTTTGCACCTTCAGATTTCCTCCTGTTTCGGTCTCTTCAGAATTCTTTAGGCAGTGTCAGGTTAATATCACGAGAGGACTGCCAAAACCACTTGTCGCGGTATTTTGATCAGAAGCCTCAAAATTTATATAGCAATGGGAGTCCCTACCTACAAGATGGCAAAAAGAATATATTAATAATAATCGAACAAAATGGCACCTACATACTTTAGTTAAATGTAAATAAACTAAATTAAAAAATCTTTTGAATTTTCTTAAAAAATGCGAGGAATTTTTTTCCCCAACCTAATATTACAAATTACCAATGTCTCTGGCACCATCAACGGTCTCTCGAATATGATCCAAATAACAGACTCGTGGCAAGGTGGCGATGACAGGGAGCCCGCGTAAGTGAAGTAAGCTTTGTGGTTTGTGTTTATCAGAGTGCTGAAAAACCAAAGATATTCTTGATGTGAATATTATCAGCAAAGACCTTTGTCAAAGCACTAAATATTTTATCAGAAAAGCAGGAGATTCAAGCTTTCAATCACTCAAACTGTGGAAGAACTATTAAAAATATGCTTTCCGTGGAAGTACTTAGTATAATTTTCAGGTCTTCAATAAACGACTCTACGGCCTAGTCTTTAACACGTTTATTGAAAACCTGGAAATTGGTCAAAATCGTCACTTACGTGGGAGCAGTAACTCCCACAAAAATTATGATATGAAAAGTTAAAACCATTGGCCCGGCCCCATGACGCGGTGCACAATGCATATATATATATATGTGTTTTTTTAAAATGTTACTTAACCGACCCAACACGCAACAATTAAGAGCCCAGCTCTTAAATTTATAATAATGATGACTGTTTTTGACGAGACATGTCGTGAATATTTCTTTTAACCCTCTTTCTCGTAGAATATTGACTGCAGAAGGTTCACTGTTAGATAATGCTTTAAGCAATATTAAAAATATATTTATAACACAAATGATTAAAAATTTAAATTTACCCAGCGTTCAGTTGTACGTCCTTAAGCTTCGTGCCTGGAGTCCTCAAATTTAGAAAGTATGGTATGTCCTCATCCCTCAGTAAACGCTTGTGCCAACCTAATATTAACTGAAATCAAAAATGTAGTATTTAAAAGAGTAAAAAGGAATTTTAAGCGTCAAAAGTAAAGTCTGGTTGGCAAAATTACTATCTACTGGACCACGGAGGCAGCTGCACAATGCATTCAGTACATCAAGCTAGTAAAACCTAAATTACTATCTATAAAAAAAAATATAGAAAAACTCTAAAAAAAATTCGATCTCCCAACCTCCCATACAAATAACCATATTTTTTATGGGAGGCAAAAAAGCTTTTGTGTGAAAGGGCTTATTTTTACCCCGACTGCGCCAAAAGAAGGGTTATGTTTTTCGAAATTAAGTAATTTTTATTTGCTAAACATGTGTTGTGTAGGTAGAATTTGATGTTTACAATAGGGTTTTAAATAATGTGTCAACAGGTTTTACCCACAAAGGCGTGCAAAAATGAGTCAGTTTCTAGTAAGGTACATGCATATTTACTAATTCTTAAGGCTTGCTATTAACAACAATGACAAAAATTAAATTTATTTGAAGCTATCTGATAAAAAATTTAAACCATATAATAACATTTTTTTACTAAGATTTTTTTATTTTAAACAGATTTAAATGTAAACCTCTATAATCATTTAGAATTTTGTTAAATATTTTCGGTGCCATGCTCACAATACTTCTACTAAGTAGAGACTTGTTAGAAGAATGAAGTCAAAGTCTTTCACCATTCCGTCTGTTTCTTTGTGCAACATCACATAAACGTCAATCCAATTCGGGATTGCTTTTAACAAATACAGCTACTTATCTTACTACTTATCTATCAAAAATATAAAGAGATGGAGGTGTCAGAATTATATGCTTCTTAAAAAATGGAACACAAGTATCCGTACTTATGTTGTAGATATGTTTGTATGTATAATTGTTTGGCACGCCCTGCAGCCTGAACGGGTCGATGGATTTTAGCTTAAGAGGTGTCGTTAGATTCGTATTTACTGTGAGAGTAACACTAAAATTAAAAAAATTAAATACGGAACCAATCAATTGATCAGTGAGGAAAATGGGGATTTTTTTGGTGGGGATGTTCACAAAGTAGATAAGTTTTTGTCGAGACCGACAGCCTTCCATGGTTGGATGACTAGTTGGACCATGAATCTAAATAAATTTACGAGTTGGACGCAAAAAAATAAGTAGACTTTCAGCATTGTGAATTCATAACACGTTCGCTCCCGACGACTGACACGTAGCGACTGAAATTGAAACGTGTAATTTTCATGATGTTGACCATGGAGCAATTACAAAGAGGAGATGCCGTTTGAAATGGCGTAGTGATGTGATCATTGGCGCCTCGCCGACACAAAAGTGGGCGGAGTTTGTCATTGCTCGTGCTCCATGGTTGGAGCCACGGCCGAAACCAAGCAACTCGCACGTCTGCCTTCCGCCCCGTGTAGCCTCACAAATACTTTCTTACAAAACGGCATCTCTTATTTGTAATTGCTTCATGATGTTGACACCATTTTAGTAACTGCAGAAAATATATGGCTTACATTCCAAAAAACTACTAAAATCGCCAAACCATCATATTCTTTAAGGGCTTCCTCTATGTCGCGGTCCCTGCGGACGTGGACAAAATGAATCTCCATAGGAAACCTGAAAATAATATTATTTTAATCGTAGGACTTAAAATGCTTAAAATGTTGACAAACATGTGAATTCGTTTATTTAACTAGTTATTTAAGAAAGTTTTTTTCTTAATTGTAAATTGACGTTTTGAAGAAAATGCTGCAGTGGAATTTGTGGCGCCACTTCTTCTCCACTTGCGCTTTAGAAGTGGTGGTAAACTTAATATAAGGAAATTGACGTCAATAAGTGATATTTATATCCTATGTTGAAAATGAACAATTTCATTTCACTTCGATTTCAATGCAGGGAGAGTTCCCTACATCTTAACTCTACATTTACACGGTAATGTCAAATGACTGTGTATTTTTTTAATTATAAATGCATCTGACCGAGTTCCATGGAAAGGTAAAGGGGAAGCCTTTGCCTAAAAGTGGGAAACCTAAGGCTTTTTAAAAAAATATTAGCACTTAATTTCGATTTATGTGTGGATTTAAAAAAAAATTGGATAGATGAAATTTACGAAAACGAATGATTTTGTTCTGTTGGTAGGAAGAAGTTTCCTTGTTACCAAAAAAAGTTCAGATTTTGAAACCAATTAGAAAAAATTTTAGTTACCCAGAAACATTGCCGTCCACGTCCGTCTGTAAAGTCTATTCCTTTTCATCTAATTCCTTTGGTCTGCAGTTGGAACTAAGTAATATCTAACTAGGATTACTAAAATATATATATATATATATAATATTATAAAACACAGACAGATAGACAGTCAAACTTTCGCATTTATAATATTAGTATGGAAGTATGGATATATTTGTATTTATACTAGCTGTGATAGTCACTAGTTACGCGAAACAGAGAGAAATAGAGTCAAAATCGACAAAAGACTTCACGACCCTTTGATACTGTAAGCTAATCCTGCGTAAATCGGGATAATTTTCAATATTGTTACGAGCTCGGGGTTCGCAATTTGGAGAAAAACACCTGATGACTCTTAAAAATGTTTATTCCCACAAGGATGGTCGCCGACATCACTTCACTTCACTTATCACTAACAATGTCCAAAACACTTGCTAATCACAGTCACTATAACTTGCCGAGGTCGCTTGTATCACTTGTTATTCGCTCCGGATATCGCTTCTTGATCGCACTTGTAGCTCAGTTAAATTAGAACTGCCCTCCTGAGGCACCTTCCGATATTTATATGGCCCGGGAAACCCGCTCCATAAGTTTCTAGAAAGATTACAACTACTCCGGAATAGAGAGAGAGGGATACCCTCTGTCTCGTTCCCTTAGTACATACTAGAAGTGCGAGAGCGACACAAAGCAATATGTCAGAGCGAGATAATCGATGTACTAGATCGTTCGCGATATTATTCCCGTATGGAAACACGCGACGATTGTACGAGAATTTTCCGCGGACAGCGCTACTCAAACTTCCGCGGACCGCATTTTATTTTTATTTATTTTTGATTTCGTAACAATATATTAGAATAATTTAATTTAATGATAAATAGAGTTCATACTTGTGTCCATTGATGGAATGCTCTGAAGGCCAGTGGTAGTGAATTTGCTCCAGTCTGTAGATCTTCTGTAATGGTCCGCCTGTAACCGTAGGCTCAGAGCCGTTTTTCTCCAAAGAAATGAACTGCACTGCAACAGAAACCAGAAGTTATCACAGACGTCTCGATGCCAAAGATAGACTAATAAAAGATCGTATGCTTGGGTCCATCTCTCTCCAAAGATCATCGAAACCACACACGGAAGCATCGAAACACGTTCCATTTTCAATGTCTCTCAACTCTCTTGAGAAAAGCAGGAAAATTACTTTGAGAGACTTCGCTTCCTTATGCGTGTTCTACTGCTTGTATTATGGGCTATGCTCGGAGGAATTGTTTGACATGATGCCAACAGCCACTTTTTACCATCGTACCTCTCGTCATCGTCAGCGATTTCATTCCCATACCTTGGATCCCATGTTATCGCGTACAGTACTCTTCAAACGGAATTTCCTCCCTCGTACACTGCGATTATGGAATGAACTCCCTGTCATGCTTTTCCCTAGTGACTATAACATGGTGTTGCATCTTACTTACCATCAGGTGGGTCGTACGCCTATTTACCTACTTAGTTGTATAAAAAAAAATTGGTTTCAATCTTTTCAGCTGCATTCCGTCCGTGCTGGACATAGGCCCAATGATTTTCATAATGGTCCGTGTATTCCTGCGAACTTTTTAGGTTATCGTAGAAAACACAAGGAACTATTATAGTTTAGTTAGTTCAGGTCAACGGACCACATGGTCGGTGTGTGTCCAACGCTGGACTACTGTTTAATTCTGTAACGTAACATCAGGCACTACGACACGCTTGGAAAAAGAAGACAAAATACCTGTATAGGTGTACAGGTATCTCTGGCTCTGTAGTCCAATGCTTAAGGCGTCAAATAATCATTTATATATTTGTTAAACATAGGTACACAAATTAAACTATTTTAATACGGTTTTATCGCGTTTATTACTTATTTATTTATAGGTACATAATCCTGTCTTTAATCGTCTGCCTTTGACACAGAGGTTTTGATTCCCGGAAGCATACCTTGTTTAGTTGTTTCTAATTTGGTTAGGACATTGAAGGCTTGAATGAACTGATTATCTGATAATAAAGATGATTCCGTGCTTCGGAAGGCACGTTAAGCCATTGGTCGCGACTACCATTTTGTGGTCTGGTTTCCATTTTTAAAGGATTACGGAGGTCAGACGGCAGTCGCTCCAATGTAATAACCAGTACTGCCAAATCTAAGACCATGGTTAAAGCGTAAATAGGAGTGCTATTTTTTAAAAGTGTGTCACGCAAAATCGGGCAGTCGTATAATTACGCATAGTAGGAAAATTATTTGAATACATACATACATGTATTTCCGTTATTAAACGCCATTACATTAATGAGCTGGAAGTAGTTCCTAAACTTCAGTCGGCCATACTTTATGAACTCCTTCTCGAAATCCCGGACTGCAGTTGTCGTGGATATGTCTATTGGGGACTGTCGAGTGCCCGCTCCCTTCTTGCAAAGCTCCCCAGGCCACTTCTCCTCACCTTCGACTAAAATCACAATCTTCTCTGGGGTGATATTTTAAAATATTGCGTCTCGGAGAGTCGAATAATTTTTGTTCAAAATCGAAGGAGTTTTTTTTCGTTAGCGAACAATTTAATGTGTGTGTATTAATCGAAAATAATTCAACTTAATGATTTTGCGTCAGTCATTTTTTTAAACAATAGGACTCCATGACGTGTAGTCATAGGCTTTGATTAATAATTGGACTTCGACGGAGACAAATTATTAATCTTCATCACCAGATTTCAGCCGATCTCAACAATACAATACAAATACTCTTTATTTCACCAAAATATAAATTTCACAAAACAATTTATGTACATAAAAATTTAGGTACAAAGGCGGACTTATCGCTAGAGCGATCTCTCCCATTCAAACCTTAGGGTGGATGGAAAAAACATTGAACAAGGCGATGGCGAAGTTTAAATATATATACCTATTAACCACGTTAGAAAATCTCCGGCACCAAGGTGTACTAGGTCGATTGATAATGCACACTAGCTCGATATGAATGAAAGCGTATGCGGGGTAAAATTTATCTTTAAAGCGATCACGAGTGCTATTTTTGAGAAGTGTCTAAAGCTGATCGAGCTAAAGGGCTAATCGGTAAGTCCGAATAATTTTCGTTCGATTTCCAATGATATTTATTCGTCATAATCGGTGTGTAGAACGATTTTCATTAGATATATGAGGCATACAAAGGCCGTAGCCTGGTCCTTTGAGGCTTGCATGGGGACACAGGTCCAACATGACGTTTATTATAAATGGGGTAGGGATCTATGGCATGGCCTGAAGCAAATCAATGAGATGTACTTAAGGCCAATTCCCAGAGGGTGCAGGTCTATGGAAAGCAATGGAAAATCTACTTAATACTGGTCTATTGTGTTGATAGGCTTAATGATTTACGAATTAGGACTATGACGCCTGCTTGACCAATGTTTTTACAAGGATAAAATAAGCAGGCGGTGACTCGCCAACCAGTCAATGGGCCCCCGAAAACGGCACGACGTATAATGCGCAGCAAGGAGGGCAACTCTAGTTGAGTGGCTAAAGGTGTAGAGGTGTCGCTGGACTTTAAACAACGATCATTTGCTCTCTTAGGGTCCCATCACGTACGCCCACTCGCCACTTACGTTCCACATCCACCTTTCGAGCTAAAGCTCTGGCGACTCCACTCTGGCAAGACAGATAGGGGGTCCTATCCCTCATCGGTCTCCACTCCGACCGACCAACAAAGGCAAGTCGGAGGCGAGGGACGGAGGCCTCGCGTGGGAGCACTTGGGTCCGCGGGGTCGCTACTCCCCAACAGCTCGCCACAAGCTGCCCTGCGGAGACTGATTGCACTGGGAAAGGACCCCAGCGGATTATTATTAACACTTACGTCCAGTTCTCCAAGGAACTAATTTCATGTATTCTGGATAGAGTTCTTTGGACAAGTCTGGTGGCTTGTCGATAATGTCGTCGTCTTCGGGATTAGTTTTATTAGCATCAGCCCCATCAGGATCAACGCTTGATGAACAAGTGTCGCCAAATTTAAAAAAATGCGTCAAACTTAACAAGAACAAACACTTGACCATATTGCTCAAAATGTTCTGATTTTTTAATGGAATAGACGAGAACCTAAATGTGGAATGTTTAATAAACATCTCAATTTTACAATAAGGCACTATTCAATTCATTTCACATCAATTTGACAACCCTAAGAATAGGGTTGACAACAGAATACTTTTTTGATCAAATCAACACAAAATTTGAAATGGGAAAAATAATTAAGTTTTTCATGTGAAGAAAGTTATAACTTAACATTATGGACTAGAATCTGAAAACCAATATGAAGAGTTAATGCAGGGATTGTTAGTTTGTACTCTGGCGTATGCCGGAGTATGGCGATGTACGGTGCCCCCATCTGGGTGGACGCCCTCACCGCGACGAACAAACGCCTATTGCGTCAGGCGCAGAAGGTGATCGCGGTGAGGGTGATACGGGGGTACCGTACAGTGGCCTTCTCTGCGGTCACGGCCCTTGCGGGCGACCCGCCGTGGGAATTGGTGGCGGAGGTGCTCGCCGAAGTTTACCACTTTGTGGCAAGCAGGAGAGAAATCAGCGAGCGCCCCTCGGCGGAACTCGTGCGGCGGGTGCGCCTGCGAGCGCAAGCGGAACTCGTGCGGAGGTGGGAGGCGGACCTGGCGCAGGCAGCGTTCGGTGTCCGAACAGTGGAGGCCCTGCGTCAGGTCCTGGAGAAGTGGATGCTGAGGCGGCGTAAGCCTCTCACCTTCCGCATGACGCAGGTGCTCACCGGGCACGGTTGCTTCGGTGAGTACCTGCACCGCGTGGCCCAGAGGGAGGCCGAGCCTCGCTGCCACGACTGTGGCGAGGCTCAGGACACCGCTCAACATGTCCTTGAGCGGTGTCCCAGGTGGAGCCGGCAGCGCCAGGAGTTGGCCGCCGCGCTTGGCGGGACGGACCTGTCGCTCCCGAGTGTCGCCAACGCGATGCTCGAGAGCGACAGCGCCTGGAATGCAATGGCCTCCTTCTGCGAGGTAGTCATGTCGCAGAGGGAGGCCGAGGAAAGGGACCGCGAGGACGATCCCCTCGCGGACCCGATCCGGCGGCGGAGAGGGGGGGTGCGTCGCAGGCGCTACTTGGCGCGCCTGGAAGCGCCCCCGTAAGCGGTGGGACTGGAGCAGTCCCACCCGGTGGCAGAGGTCCTCCAGGTGTCGGAGGGCCTCTGAGAGTGGTGAGTCCGGTTTCTGGTGAGAAACCGGCCAGTCGCAGAGGCGTCTTGTGCTAGTCAGATCCGAGGCGCCTCCCTGCAATGCGGCCGACGGCACCCGCAGGGGTTTAGTGGGTAGTCTGGGCCGGCTTCGGCCCAGGAGTCCCACACTCTGTGCGTAAACGCATTCCCATGCGAAATCAAAAAAAAAAAAAAAAAAAGGGATTGTTAGTTTACACAGTGCCCCAAAGTAAAATACCACTAGGTTTAATAAGAATATCAAATGC
The DNA here is from genome assembly GCA_947363495.1 of Euzophera pinguis. Classification (NCBI taxonomy): domain Eukaryota; kingdom Metazoa; phylum Arthropoda; class Insecta; order Lepidoptera; family Pyralidae; genus Euzophera; species Euzophera pinguis. The sequence continues at coordinate 920,104 of OX376154.1, forward strand.
ACTAGAAAAACGAAAAACACAATCCCCTCCCTTCTTCTTCTTTGCGTGTCGATAGTTTTTATATTCCACAACTCAGAAACAACCAGTTCAGATGATCTGAACAGCTTCGTCAGAGGCCAAGTATAATTCGTTCATGATGGGTGTTTGGGCACAAGACAGCAGATGCGCTATAGTTACAGAATTATTAATAGTACTAACGTACAGAACGGACACTCGCAGATATAGAGAAAATAATCGAGAGCAAAACAATGCAAGGAATGTCGTGTGGGCCGCGCGGCCGCTGCGAGTACTATGATGCAGATACGGTGAATAACCAACCCTACAAGTTATCACACTCATTGACGCTCGGTCGTACGCGACCGAATTGAAGTAGTAGTAATATGTATCGGGCTCGCCGCTGTTGTATGAAGTGTCCGGAGTGTGCCATAGATTGAGGGGAGAAAACACACTTGGTTTTGTGTACCGTCAGTGATTCCCCACTTGCTTAGGTTGTCTCTACATCAACCAACTTGGGTTCACAACCCCTTTACTGCCACATTCAGTTAACCTCTTTGCTGCCAACCTACGAGTATACCTATCTAAAAACAATATTGTTGTAAAATTTCTAATAGCAAAAGGGTTGTTTAATCGTCAACCCTGGTCTCTGTCAATTTGCACGTCCGTGTTGTGTTTTGGATTTTAGACAAACCAACAAAGTCGTTACTTGATCAGTTTACCAAACTGCCGAAAACATACTACGATACGTCATATCCGGGTAAGAGCGAGTTGTATTTGCACTATTACTAATCTTAGCGCCTTTCCAGTAGCATCCTTGAATGGTTGCCTCGGAGCCTAAGGTCCGCTCATACCCTAGAGTCGTACTGCAGTATAGGGGTTGAAAATCAAAACGTTATAGTATCCACAAGTAAATCCTTATACAATAATATCCACATATATACAATAATGTTCACAAAATATAGGATTTAAGGAATATTTTATATTTTCATTACACAAAAAATATAAATACATACAGATGTGTTGTCTCCTGCCAATTAAACACACTTCATTTTTTCTTCAACTCCCATCCCAGTTGAATCCCGGATCAGAAACGACAAACTGCTGAACTTGTGTGGGGAAAATGGGGAATATGGAATTCAATAAAATAACATGGAAGTAGAGTATGACGAGATGATTATCCTTGTCGGGATAAAAATATGAATGCTTGTCGGCTTTGAGCGCAAGCTTTGCCATTAATCTGCATCCTTTAAAATACTTTAATAATTTAAAGCAATTTTTTAAATTTAGTACTTGTCTCAAGATGTGAAAATACTCGTGACTCTGTCGTGGTCGTCGACAACGCGTATTATACCATACAGAAAGATAGAAATTATTTTGTTTTTAAAAATACTACCTCACTAAAAAATGCCTCGTTTTCTCTGTTTGAACTTTGAAATTGAACATCTGTAGATATTTCGTAAATTGTGACAGTAATGTTCTTGTGTTGTACCTCAAGCTGATTCGCAGTCCAATAATAACCGTTAAGGTGTAGAAGTGGGTTGACAATGCGCCTAAACCTTAGCACCGGATTGCACTCCGACTACGGTAACCGCTTATCATCAAGTGGGATATGTACTTAGAGTATCCAACAAAAAAGGAGACAAAGACACTTTAAATTAAAAATTTAATACCAGAACACAATAAATTACCTACAAGCTTTTAATGGAGATCTAGCGTCTTAACCAGTACATTCCTGCTCTAATTCTGTTATATTCCGGTAGGTTCTCCGTCGGACCAACCGATACCACAGCCGGACAACGGTCATACAAATATTTGTCACAAATCTCCCTCAAAGAAAGATAGTTCACCATAGACAGACAATCGTAAGATTCCTCTAATGACTGTCTCCCACAGCGGTACATGATCTGAGTACCTATGTCTTGACAAGAATCAATTGTACCCTGAACACTTCTCGCCACCTTCAACTTTGCAGCATTTATTCCTCTCTGGACATCAGTAAACGTCGCCGTCGTGCATAAACCCATGAGGCACTTCTGCACATTATAAAGCATATCCTCTAAATGCATCCTGTCGGCAACGAAGTATACTCCCCAAAGACCAACATCTCTGTACGGGAAATAGAAAGGCTCATATCTTTCGCATATTCCATGCAAAGCTCCAGCTTGTGCCAAGTGAAACGCATGATTACAGCCCCCTCCTTGGCTCCTATCAAAAGTCCCTAGCATGCAAGACGCTACCAACATGGTCCAGTAATCAACTGTATTGAAACCAGGACCTTCAAACGCAATAGCGACATGTGCAAAGGGTAGAGTGTCATCCCTAGCTATAACTTCAGAGCCAGTGAAGCGACAAGGTCCCTCATCAGATTGCATTGCCGGATCCCCCTCCATACAACCGAAGTGAGTATTGACCTGGTGCACCATTTCGTCATGCTTCACGCAGCCTGAGCTCACGAAAGCCAGCTTGTAAGGTTGATAATGATCCTTTATAATCGTCGCACAATACACGGCATCAAACGCTTTCAAGTTTCTCGTGGGACCAATCACCGGTTGTGCCAATGGCGTTCCCTGAAAAGCTGTCTGGTGTAAATATTCAAATAATATTTGTTTGGGATCATTATCGGCATCTAGCATTTCCTGTTTGATTACAGATCTTTCCAACTCGATTTCGTTTTCGAAAAATGCCGGTTCGCTTATCATTTTGCTGAAGATATCAACTATAGTGAGGCTGCACTCTGGTAGACATCTTGCCGAGAAGACTTGAAGTTCTCTTCCTGTCGTGGCACCGAGTTTTATTCCAGAGCATAAACATAAGTTTTCTAATTCAGATCTGGTCATACTTTTGAAGCCTTTGAAAATGAGGTGTTCTATAAAATGGAAGATGCCATTATTGCATGCCTTTTCGTACCGGGAGCCGGCTTCGGCAAATAGTGAAACACAGGCTAGAGCCGAGCTGGTTTCCTCAGTGGCTATCCGGATCCCGTTAGGTAGAATGGTTAACTTGGTGTTGGAAGGAACTTCTGATGGAGAACATGCTCTACCGATACTTCGATGTCCTACAAACTTGAGAAATGAAAACGGTCTCAATTTATACATTTTAGAACGTGAATAAATTACAAATTCTGTTGTGTGTTGCGTTTGGAATATTGACGGGGAAATATTTTTGACAAGCTTGACAATAATTGTATTAGGTTTTTTTTTTACTAGGGATGCGTATTCCAACTGCTGTAGACGACCATTTGTTTTGGATGAGTGTATATCTTTATCACGAACAGCAAAACACGATTAACTGCATCACGAATTAACGCCACCACTAAATTAGTGAACACGAAAAAATCTTAAACGAATCGAAGTACCACGAAAACATCTCACCACGAAATATTTTATAACGAAGTAATATATCAAGTGCTTAGTGCTTTCGAAAGTAATATTGAACGGGTTGTTATATCTTAGTCCCATTGTAAAGTGGTTCCACAAAAAAATATGTATATAAGTAATTACGTAAGTCCGCCTTTGTACTCAATATTCTAAATGTATTACTTTAAATTTTAATTTTGTGATTGGTACAATAAAGTGTATAATATCTAGCTATCTATCGTCGTAGCGCCGCGGAGACCAATTATTAATCTATGGTCACGCTGCTCTTTTTGGAAGAGATAGCAAAAACAAAAATAATTCGATTTTAATTTCATAGTCGTACTATTTTAAAGAAAAAGTATTAGGATTATATAAATTTTGAGGAGGCTCGCAGAAGAAAAACACCGTATGACCGCAGTATGGGCGACATTTTTTGAGATAAAGAGATCTGTTGTACCTCCTCATATTTTTTGTAATCCTAGTACTTTTGCTGATGGTTATTAAATCATGATGAAAATACTATGATATCTTTGAAAATAAATACAATTATGAGCGAGAACGTGATTGTATCAGTGGCACCATTTTCATACAAACTTGTTATTTTTATTAAATGTTTTATTTAACAATAAAAGTCGATTTAATTTTGAGAAGAATACATAAGTAAATATGACTCCACCAGAAATAATAATCCAGGCAAAAATCAAATGTTGATAACTGACTAGGCAGACTTATCTTCAAAAGAGGAAATAAATAAAGAAAGGACGAAACTTTTATACTGTGAAATCAAGAACTATTCGAAGAAACCTAAAAATCCATTTACAAACCCACAAGCCTAACTTTACTATTGATATTTCTATCTGTGAAAAACGTTCAGAGTTTACCAACAAAAGTTAATGTGAGGAAACATTTTGATATCGCTTGAGAAGTTACATTGCGCAAAAAGTTAAAAACGTAAATAAATATTAGGAGTCCAATTTGACTAATGTTTAGTAAAATATATATGAAATTATATTTTAGTATTGATTTTACATTTGGAAACTAAAATATTTTATAATATTTGCATTAAAAAAATACACCTATTTAAAAACGTCTCGTTAATAACCCTCGTTATGGGCCTTAATATAGTAAAATAATAGACGCTTTACGGACAAATGTGTTGAAAAAGCATATTACTTTCATATTTCAAGTAAACATTGGTAATTGGTAAGAGTACCTAAGCATTTTTTTTATACTTAAGTATAATTAAAGTATATTATAATTATTTTTTGTTAAACTGTAAAACGTGTTTATTTTGGTTATAATAAATGATTTACTACTTGGTTCATGTTTTTAATTTATTTTTTTAATATGAATAATGTTATAAAAGGCGCTAGGATGATGATAATTAATATGTTCATCATCATTTCGTGTAGGTTACATTATCAATCGACCATGTACACCCTGGTGTCAGAGTTGTTCGGAACCTAAATGAATAAAAACTGTGAACATGTTTAATGTAATTCTTGTCTTGACAAACATTTCTGTAGCGCTGTTCAAGTCGTGCAGCGTGAGCACTTTTTATGGTATTTAATTTTTTTTCGGTAAGATTTTTTGTTGATCACTAAATTATTGGTGGCGTTATTTCGGGATACGATACGTGTTCGTGTTAAAATATTTCGTGATGAGATATTTTCGTGTTACTTCGATTCGTGTAAGATTTTTTCGTGTTTGCTAATTTAGTGTTGGCGTTAATTCGTGATGCAGTTAATCATGTTTTAATGTTCGTGATAAAGTTATGGATTTACATATGCTTTAATAGAGTCAAAAGTTCCTTTCTTAATGTTTCCATTTCACAAATAAGATATATTATGTAGTAATTTAATGTATGGTTCCGGACATCAGACAGCAGCTACAAGAGCGTTTTAATAACATTTTTTTAGTATCCTAGCTCTATTCCTGTAATCATCATCTCATATCCAACTTCAAGAGAAATAAGGTCAGGAAAACCTCTTACATCTTGAAAGTTGGGAACCAAATTCCATTGTAACTCTTAACAACAATACCTATGAACATCGACGAAGATTACAATTACAACAAACAACCATTAGGGATACAATGAAATTGCGCAAAAAATGAACCCCTCTTTCAGGCAGTCGGGTAATTTATCTTCAAAGTTTCTGTTCCCAAGTCCGCGATGCACCCAAACTTAGACAAAGGGACTTCCACTGGTCAATTTGCATAGTAAACGGCGAATTTACATAAAAACAGACCACTTTTGACCTTTAATTTCAACCCTGTATACCCTTCTTGAGCTTTGTTATTTTCTAAGAGAATAATGAAAGAACGATGTAGGTATACGTATTTATTTAACTTTTATTACAAACTTCGTCGTTTAGGGTTACGTATAGGTACAAAAGGTCAGTCAGGGGTGTTGTTTCGGTCAGGGTGTTGTTTTCAAGCATCTGTCCGATGGCTTGGATACATAACACACGGGTACGCGAGCCCGACTTACCCGAGCTGCTACCGAGTCAACCCATGTCCATCCGAGTCAGTAGCATCATAGTAACTCATGCTTTCCCCAAACCCAACCACATCCCACCCTTCCCTAGCTAAAGAAAACTTCCGATGGGCAGCAACGTCGGATGTAAAATAAGCCGTTGAAACTGCGCTCGTCAATCCGCCTGCCAAGCGTGGCGAGTATGGCAACAATCCCTCAATTTGGGGGAGGCCTAAGTCCAGCAGTGGATTGATTGCGATTGAAACGATACAAAAGGTGATTTTAGCCCGTTTTCCTCATGGGCCAACTCGTATGCATTAGTTGTGTCATTAGGATTTTTTTCTTCAAATCATTAGGATTCCGCACCAAAAGGGTAAAACGGTACCCTATTACTAAGACGTAAGTGCGTCTATCCGTCTGTCACCAGGCTGTATCTCATGAAACGTGACAGTTAAACAGTTAAAATTTTCACAGATGAGATTTACATTACGGACAGCGAAGGGTTAGTAACAGGGTCCCATTTTACTTTGGGTCCGAAAACTTAAAAAAATCCGAAACAAACATAATCGTAATATAATTGTATATTCAAAAGCGTACTAAAATCTCAACCAATACATTCCACTTCTAATCCTGTTGTACTCCGGCAAACCCTCACTCGGACCCACGGCAGCCACCACTGGGCATCTGTCATAAACGTACTGGTAACATATCTCCTTAACGTCGCTATCCTTGATGCTGTCAATCTTATCAATCAACTCATCCAACGTTAGATACTCGTCTCTATACAGAAACGACCGGCCGAGGTCGTGACACATCCCTGTACAAGATTCCATCTTGGAAAGAATCTTCGACTTTAGCTGCCGCCTCGCCCTCTCCACTTCCCCTGATGGACACATGGCACACAAGTTCATGAACTCACTTTGAATAAAATACAACATATCTTCCAAACACAGTGACTTCGACATAAATTTGACTCCCCACAAACCTGTGTCGCGGTATTTGTAGTAAAATGATTTGTACGCATCGCAAGACGCGGTGTAAGAAGCCTTCTTAGCTACGTTGACTCCATGATCTAAGCCACCGTATTGGGAGCGATCCCACCCACCAATCATAGTCGCCGCCACATCCAACACTAAACTGTCGTGAATATCGCAATATGAAGGCGCTTCGACTGCAATCGCCACATTGCAAACAGGAACACTATCGTCCCTGAAGCGAACCTCTGAACCGGTATACCTGTACCCTCCTAAATCATCAAACTTGCAAGGTTCAAACTTGCACAGATATCCGCTGGCGAGGCTTACAACTTGCTCGTGTTTCACTCCGCCGACGACAGCAAAAACAGTTTTCGTCGGATCGAACCACTTCGTCAAATAATTGCTGATAGTAGTAGGATTGAAATTGTATAAATTGGTACTGACTCCCATAACGGTTTGGGCGAGAGGAGTTCCTTGGAATGCCGAGCTGTGTAAATAGTCATCCAAGACCGCATCGGCATTTTTCTCGTGATCCAGCATTTCGGCGTAAACGACTTTCTTCTGTACCTCTATTTCGTTAGGGCAGAAGCAGTTGTTGAAAATGCAGTCGGCGAGTACGTCCACGACGCAGGGTATGTCCTGAGTCAAGCAATCGGCATAAAAGGCGACCATTTCGCGAGAGGTAAAGCATTTGAAGTGAGCTCCGAGACAAGACATAGTATCCTCTAGAACTGTTCTTGGACGGCATCTTGTGCTTTTAAAGGCAATGTGTTCGAAAAAATGGGTTACGCCGTTTTCGAAAAGACTCTCGTACCTTGATCCTGCGTCGAAATACAAACCCACGCATGCATTATAAGTTTCTCTTTCTTGAGAAACCACTTTGAGCCCATTCGGTAATACGGTGATTTGTACTTGGGGCTGGTTGCGAAGAAAATGGGTGAACTGGACGGGGTATGGATTATTCCGGACAGTTATTTTCTGAGGTTTCCATGTTCGTTTCAGTAATCGTGAAGCTTTTAACATTTTTTATGAATTATTTACATGTAATAGAAAATTGCCAAAAGATGCATTGACTCATTTGTACAAGTTGACAGGTTTTTGAAACCCCATTGAAAACCACAATCTAAGGAATTTATATTTTCTCTATTCCCATAGATAACATGTTGTACCGGAGGTACTTTTACTTTATCAACTTTTTATAAGGCAAGGAAGTAGTAAGTACCTCCGGTAGAATAGGCATTATTCTTAATATTGCCTAAAAAGACTAATCTTTAAATATACTAAGTAATATTCAGATTCCCTGTCTCTGTTTCCTATTCTCATTATACATTCTCAATTCTCAGGTAAATTTCTGTTGAAAAAGAAGTGTGATAAATGTAACTGAGGTACTTATTACCACGTAAGGTAGATAGATATGCAACCTCTATTTATGCATAGAAGAATATTTTTCTCTATTTTCTCTACTGACATCTTTATTCTTTTGTTACGGACCTGACATATTATATAACATGGTAGCAGTGACTAGTACTAGTAAAAATAAATTAAATTAAAATAAATCAAAATTAAATATGAATCGTGATGGTGCAGTTGGAGTTGGTGTGCCGCACACCACATCTGTACTAAGTTATGGATTTGATGCAAGCGTAGAAAAACTTGATGGCGCCTCAAATTATGCAACTTGGAAGGTACAGATTGAGATGAATCTCGTAATGGAAGACTTATGGGATTAAAATTGACTCCCATTTGATTTGACGCCATTGACTCCCGAAGGATAAAAAATTGATAAAAAGGTACCAGCAAAAACGCTTCCTTAGGTGAAACCACACTTTTTAGTTCATGTAAAGAGAGCTGCTACAGCGAAAGAGACATGGATTGCATTGAGAACTGCCTTTGAAGCTCAAGAAGTCAATAACAGAAGTAAACTCGTCGCAAAATGCTGTCAATGCTTGTAAAAATACAAAACTTAATAAAGCTTAAATGAAAGGCAACTGAAAGAGACAATATAATGATATGTATGTGGGCTGTCATAAAGCACGATTTTGCCTTAGAAGCATATCAAGAATAGTTGGTATAATATTTACACCAACAACAGAGTAGTGGTTCCTTAGGTGTCATGTTATGTACCATGAGAAAGATAGATTGAACTGTTACAATGCAGATGTTAATTATATTATAGAAAGGACGGTAAAAAAACATCAGTCAGATGTGAGGCATCATTTTATAAGAGAAGCTGTTGAAGATGGCATCATCAAATTAGAGTATGTGGAGACAACTCGTATGATAGCGGATGCATTAACCAAACCTCTTGTGAGAGTGAAGTATAAATGGTGCGCGGACAATATGAGTGTTGAGTGATGGAAGTGAAGCCACATTGTCTGGTACATGTGCGTCAAGCGAAGAGTGCTAAAGATGCTTGGGAATCAAGAAAAAAAGGAAGCGGGGAAGATCAGATAAGGCTTATACTATAATGAACACCTGTAGTAAGACACAGTACTTTAAGATTGAAAATAATTTAAAAGTAGATCAGATAGACGTCGTTACTGCATTCTTGAATGGTATCCTAAAAGAAAAAGTTTACATGAAGGGTTTTGAACAGTAAAGAAAATTATATCTGTTTACTTAAGAAAGCGATTTATGGTTTGAAACAGGCTTCCAGAGCATGGTACGATAAGTTAAATAAGGCTTTGTTAGATTTATCGATGTGAAACGGAACCTCGTGTTTATTTATGGAAGAAACAAGACTGCATGATGATGATAGCTGTTTATTTAGATGATATTCTTTTGTTTTGGAATAATGAAAGCGAGTCTTAAAATAAAGGAGAAGGACAAAGGAAGTTGATATTAAGCTATTTTCTAGATACTTTATTTTTCATATTCTATGGATTTCACCTAGAAAAAATAAGATTTTTTAAAAACCAGAGGCCCCACTTGGCTGACGTTCTACGAAAGGAACTACTGAGAACAAAGTTTGCTTGTTTGCCTCTGCCCTACTTAGCATAGGCGATAATCAGTTGGTAATTTGTCTTTATTAGACTTGGACCAATTCGTTCTAAGACCGAATGGTGGGCATTTTCTAAAAACGAATTTCAACTCCAGGTTTTCTCCCGTGGGTATTCAAAGTTTTAAAATATTTGTAATTAGTACTTTCTTTTCGCTAGGGCGCAATATGCCGCTGGGATTACGTGCAGATTAGATGTGACTTTATTTTACATACAGGTGAACCCAAATGGAAGCGTCCATACTGAACTCATACATACATATATATCATCACGGACTACGGATTTCCATTTGCTACGATCCTTACAGACTGAACTCATAAAAATAGTATTTTAGACTTCGCAAACGCAAATTCGCTAGGCAGTTGTTTCTGCTTGAAACATTCGACACAAAACAATTATAATCACATTCGCATAGCATGACAATTTCAAATCTTTAACATAATCACTTTGTAGAATTACTGTTTGATTCATTTGTAACTTCATGGATGTAAGAAAATAGACGGATGGTGCATTGCTAAGTAGTGGAGTGAAGCCTGGAGTAGTTTGTTCTACTCCGCTCCTTTCACCCGTCACAACCGTTCGCGCCGTGGTGGGCAGCGCGCGCGTGACAATTAAATAGGCTTCATTAGTCTATTTTCATTTTTTTCACATATCATTTTTATTAGTACAGTAAAAGAGATAAAAGAAAGAAATCCTGCCCGCGTGGCATTTTAGCAAGAACGCTGGCTGCATTTCCCTGTTAGATAGCAAAACTTATCCGTTGGGCGAAATAGCATCAGCGGAGATCATGCGTGGACTATTTTGCCTACATTTTGTAACTTAAAAACTATTTCGTGTAAGGTTAGCAAATAAAACAACAAGTACAAAATTATAATTTATTATTACTCCATGTAAAGCTAATTTAAAAAAATATAAGAAACACGTTTGAGTATAATCGAGAGAGCGAGACAAGAAAATATAAAAAAACACAACCAATACAGACGTATATTGGAAACATTTATATGGTGCATGTCTGCCTACACACATCAAACAGTTGATGAAACGCCGGAGATTGCAATAAAATAATTATAATTTATTCCACACTTACATTGGTTTTTAAATAGTCGAAAGTGCTTTTGGCACTGAAGTCCCATATGAAAACAAAATGGCCGACTGACAGCTGTCAATGTTAAGCATATTCACATCATGTCACACAAATGACATAACACTGTTCGACAAAAATAAGGCAGACACGACACACAAAACTTGCAAAAGAATAAAATTTTTCGACAACGTCTTTGTCACAATTGAGTATTCACACTTAAATAGGCATCACATATAAAGAGAGCATTTCATCATGTTCGTTTGAACGTTCGTTGTAAATCAAATTGTCATGTTATAAATACAAGTAAAAAAAATCGATGAGAATAAAATGTGACGGTATTTCGCACGCAACTAAGTCATAACTAATGTTAATTTGAGCTTCACGTACAATAACTTAGACCCATTAAACCAACGTATATTTAAATTTTAAACGTCTGTTAACATCTTTAGTACCCGTCATATAAGTTGCCAAAGTGGAACTTGACGAACCCATACTGATAATAGGCTAGTTTCCTAAAAAAAATATAATTAGTCCGTCAGTTAGATAATCAAAAATAATGGAGACGAATTTTTTCTTTTAAAAATTAAACAAAGAATGGTAAAGATATGGCGCGTTAAAGTTCCGTGTGGCGTAAACTTTGATGCGTTTTATCTTTATAATTTATCGCTCAATTGACAAAAGAAAAAATACGTCACTAATATATTTTGATTCCCTTAATGACGGACTAATTTTAATGTAATTTTTTTTGACCCTGGAAACAAGCCTATTATTAGACAAGTATAAGTTGTTCCTGCATACACTGTGTACAACTTACACGCCGCCGGTGTGTATACAACGGAATTTTAACAACATTTTGATTCACCCATTCACTATTTAGCTCTTTGTGTACACACCTGATTAATGTTAACATAGCGTTAAGAAATCAATGGTTAAGATGTAGTCGGTCATTGTTGAAACACCGTTGCAACTTGATGTAATTAAATCCTTAGCTTATTGTACATTAAATTATAGCCAAGATTTACATTTACTCTGATTATAAAATAAAGATTTCCAAAACATTAAAATTCAACATTACTTTCGCAACAGTAAAAGAAACCTATTCATCGATTCTTTTGGCTTGGACCAAACTGAACTAAAGTAATGTTAATTTGCCGACAAATTTCGTTCTACGAACAATTGGCACCTAATATTTTCTAGAGCTTAGCATGATTGTATAGTTTCTTAAACCAACTTTTTGTGAGAAAATTTTATTGATTCGTTAAAGAGAAATCTGTTTTAAATTTGAGCTTTACTTGACCAAAAGCAATTCAAGTAATGTAAGATGTAATTTTAGTATTGTAAATGAGAATTTTAGAGAGTTGCAATAAAACCAATTAATTACACTATTACATATGGGATAAGCAAGTCACTTTACATGACAATCTATGGAATTATTTTCTTTTTGGCATTTACTTAATTTGCAACATAGCCTTTAATTAACATAGCTTCTGAGCGTTGCGTCAAAATTTATTGATATCAATTTGTATTTAAATACTGTAACGTGAAAGACAACCATGCAGCAGCAACAGTCAGAGCAAGTTTTAGGGGGCAAATATTGCTCATTTTACCCTTAAAAACTTAGGACAGATTGTCCAGACGCAAACGTACGGAGGTCGATTGCAAATAAAGATACAATAAAAGTCAATTTGATCTCTTACACCAATGTCATAAAGGCTATTTTGCTACAATGTTTGTGATGTCAAAAAGAAAATAAAGGAGAAAAAATTACTTAAATGCTTTTGAGTAATCATGGACCTTGCATTTACTAAAAATACATGCAATGGAGAATCTTTAACCGCCTACGTCATAACAATCACAACCGATGTCTTCTTATATTAAAATTCACAACGCAGTCCTTTCCATATGTATTCAGATAACTATTACTATATCTGAGCGAGACATCGTATTTAGTTACTATTTTGCTATAGTATCAATATTTTTTGAATTACAAAATTACTTTAAAAAAAGGTGCCATTTTTTGTTGTGTTGGTTTTGTAGACTTTACTTCTATGTATACTTTCATATAACTATGTCTTTTCTCCAATATCTATTAGAAAAGACACTTACATTGAGATTCAATCTCGTCGGGACGTTAAACATTATCACTGCTGAGCAGGGACGGAAACTGGTACTTTTAATTGCCAAAAATAGTGGCCTTTACCCTAGTAAAATGCTAATTATTATGATGACGTCACATAGCCCATGTCATACGCAAGGAATTTAAAAATATATCTGATAATCCGTTCATTACTTAAGGTGAAATGATCATTTAAATAAAATAATGCTATAAACAAAAGAGAAGATTTAAGGTTAATAAAAACCTGTTCAAGATCATTATTTTTGGGTAAATACCTGTATAGTTCGGCCATAAAAATATGCTGGTTAATTAAATTAACCAGGTTTCCTATCCCTGCTGCTGGGATATTTTTAAACAATACTGGCCAATTAGACGACTTGTTGTCAACATTTTTCTTTTTAATATTCAACCACAGTTTGTCAAAAAAGACGTGAAAATGGAACACGGCATATTTTTAAAATTATATCGGTTGTTGCCAACTTTGAACGAATAAGGCGAAAAATACTTCAAGTCTTTTTTTTTTAATCAATTTTCGGTCAACTTTTGTTTGATGCCGTAAGTGTATAGATTATACGAATTAATGTATGGTTTTTAACAAATGCCATAAATATATACGAGTTCTCATGACGGTACATAACTACTGGCAGACCGAAAATTTAAATAAGACGTTTTTCTATTAATTTTCGTTAATTATTTCTTATCATAACACACTTCTTCAAGACGGACATTTAACATCGATCGATACACTTTGTCTATGAATAAATGGCTTATTATTGTACTCGTTTCATAGTAGAACGAAAATATACCCATTGTTTGACGGCTGGTAACACTGAAATATGTTTTTGGCGGTTGGCAATAGTGCAACTCGCTAAACATGAGATATTGGCAATACCTACAATTTATACAGTGCTATGTTTTTTTTTTTGTAGTAACCGAAAGAGAAGTCATTCGAAAGACAAGTGGAGTCATTTTATGGCTTGTTTTTTTTACAGCTATCTAAGAAACACTACAAATCTTAAAACCCTAAAAATCTTTAAGATTCTTAAAGTTTTTTTTAAATATCTATCGCATATAAAATAAGTGTACATGTTTTCTCTCACTCTTTCATAAACTAAGCTAATCATATTACTTCGTGAATGATTTAAGCTCAAATCTAATATACAGATCTTTTTATAGTTGAAATTTCGTTTAGCGCCAAAAACAGGCAAAATCGAAACGTCTAAATCTAGTGGACGGGACAGATTTGATTATGAAAAATTTCACGCGATCATCTTACTTATGTCATAGGCATTAAATACCAAATTCCTATATAAACATATTCGTGTCACCGAGCGTCAAACAATGATAAACAGAGACATTTTTAAACTTACACGCTATAATATTTAATCTAACATTGTCATGGATATACATATTACATTAATAATAAGAAAGGGTATATATTTGAGCACTTTCTTACAAATACTTTCGGAATGTCTCCTTTACAATTGGAATGTAAGAAGTATTCTTCTGTGAAGAATTAAAGTTTTATAAACTAGCAACAATTACGCTTCGATATTTGTCATACAAGACCGAAATATATAAACTTGATTAGTTTACGTCAATATCTTATACTATACAGAAATGACACAGAAAAGATAGATTTAAAAGAGAAACGTTTCATTGGCTCATTATTTGTTTTAATCGAATAGGACCGAGTATAAATACCAAGAATATTCTTTTTAATTCTAAGTGACAACTTTATATAAATAAATGCAATAATATAATGATGATAAAATGCTAATAAACTATTAAACATATTCTCCAATATATACCAAAGACTACTAACTAAACTGTATGTAATAAAAACTACAATAAATCTGCAATTTTAACCTTAGCGATCATAGTAATTATACTCAGCCTATTGGAATTCCGTTAACTATACAAATATGTATATTAACATCATATTAGATAGATATCCCGTATCTATTTGACCGCACGTGTTGAGTATTAAGAACGGATAAATTTCTTGTAAAAACTGAGCATTCGTTACTAAAAATCTTGAAAAACAATTTACCCTTCAGCAAATCGTTTGACATAGAAACGCCAATCGAGAAGGCAATTAGTGCGAGAGCTGTGTAATTTTAGAAATTACCGTTTCGTATTATATCAAAACACACAGATAGTATAGCAAAACTTTATTTTACACGAAATCTTTTTCCAAGTGGTACGTATGGCTGGTACAAGGCCCAGGGCGATCCAGCAACACGTCGGACCTACCCTCTCCTTGCAAAACTTTGAAACGAGACAATCAATAGACCCAGAATAGATCACCCTGGAAGAAACTACCTGCTAATTTTGTTCAAGGTCGTCACGGACCATAGCTATGAGGGAAACGACGTGACACCAAAATTGCTCTATTCGAATGGCGTTTCAATGGCTTTTTTCTAAGGGGATGCCTGAGCATCCCCTTTTTTGGCTGACCAAAATCTACCGAATAGCTGCACTCGTCGGACTCAACATATACTATAATTTAAGAGCATTGGTATAAAAAAAATTTGGTAAAAAATATAAATGCTAAAAACCTAACCAGCTACCGAAATATGGAATGTCACTTTACATAGACTTCGTAATAATCTCTTCTGTTACCTTTTACGTTACATAAAGACAAACTTACAAACTAAAATTATGTATGTATAAAGTACTAACGTATCAGATTGATTATGCAAGATTAAACCTAGTGGAATGTAAAAAAAAAATCTTAGTTCCAAAAAAATGTTAGTTCTACTACCCCTTAAAAATAATGGTTAAAAAATACCCAAACCAAAATACACCGAATATTGGACGTATTTTTATAATATTTGTTTATAATAAAAACGCCGAGCAATATGCTATCGGGCTGGCAAAATATACAAATAATGATTTGGCATTATTCAACTGTTCATTGAAGTAAATCGTAAGAAATGTATTTATCGACATATATATAAACATACACTTAAATATAAGGTACACCGCAACAAAATATATATAAATATGTACCAAAATGACATCTAGTTTCGAAAAACAAACCATGGGTTTCACCATGAAACGGGTTTGTACCGCAAGTCACCCATGTGCATATTACTCAAAAATATAATATGGTCAGTTTTCCCCGCTCACTTCCTAATACTTCTGATAATTTTTCAATGCTTTTCGAACAACATGACTTACAAACATGACAATTATTTTTTTAAAGGTTGCCTGGAAGAACATGTATATTAAGGCCATCATTAGCCCCCTGAATTTTGATTTTTTAATAAATGCTTACATAATTATCAACGAGTATTTTGTAAATCCCCTAACTGTCGATATACAAGACGTATTGCAAATAAAGCATTTGAATTTGTATTAGTAAAGAAATGAGAAAAAACTGAGAAATTGAGGTGACTTGGACAGACTCGACGAAACTAAGAAAGCTAATGACTATGATACGACTTCGCTACGATGGGACGATTCTTTACAGATTAAAGCTTTTAGACGCTCTGCGGCTGGCCAGGTCGTCGTACGATGGCAAATTATATCCTAATTCCGATATATATATATACATCTTATAAAGAATATATATGAAAATCTCCGGTTAATTTCACGAAGTTTTCAACTTTCCGCCACAAAGACGCACGTTCGAATACCACGTTTTTAAAAATGTTGCATAATAATAAGTGTGTGTTTATTGTGAGACTATACGTCGATTTTAAACAGACCTTCAGCTATTATTCGTAATAAAATTTATAATTATAGTTCAATGTATGTACAAACTTAAACAAGCACGTTTATAAAAACGTGATACAATTAAATATCAGCACGCAGAAAATCTGTAAGCTAAATCGGCTACTTTGGAATACTGGCCTAATAAAATAAAAATATATATCGAATTATCATCTCGTAGCCCATTCAGCCACCGGTAGATTTACTGCAAGCTGATTCGTAAATTTATTGAAGCCGTGTAAATGACTGAAATATTTCACATCGAATTGTTTCCGAAATCGATATTGCGAAATATCGTTGTATAAACGACGGTATATTATAATCTCCCGCTACAGCATCGCACAACTCGACCTGGCCTTAATACCTTACCAAATTGGAATGTCTTAAAATAATCACTAAAATTATGACGAAACTATTTTTTTTTAAACGGTGAACCTGTTGAACAATATCTTACATAAAACAGTCGTTTCGAAATTGAGGTAAATTTCCTTAGAATACCTAAACAACCCTTGTTTTGGACATTAAAAAAAAAAAAGAATGTGTACACCACAAATGGACTAAATTGTACGTATTTGTTCTGTCTTAGTGACGCTATTGAAAAAAAAAAAACTTAAATCAAACTTAATTTCTAAGTAAAGCATACGTAGATATTATTATTTTATACACATATTTTGTACTGTAAGGTTATGCTTTGACAGGACTCTCCTGTTTTCATCTGAGCATAAAATGGGGATATTACGAGAGAAAAAAAAAAATTTTTTTGTACACTTCATGGAATGGCAACATTTTTGTGTCCTACAACTACCCTCGGTCTAGCTGCCTAAATAAAAATTGTACTTCCATATAAAAGCAAACGATTACAACATATAATTATACAGTCTTATATATAATGTGTTGGCTTGGAAGTTTAAAAAAAAAAAAACAGTCTTTTTGAGATACATATTGTTTGTTAGAGTAAATGAAATGAGTCGGCCACATAACAGGTAATATATGTAATATTTACTATGAACAATTTATTAAAATATATTAATTCGAGAAATGTTACAGTTAATATCAATATCACGAAGTTTATAAAAAAATGGTTTGATTTATTGATTTAGAGCTAAATTTATTATTTACGTATTTCGGTTACTTTTAACCTCCCTTGTAGAGAGGGGTAATTAAAATTTATTTTTTATTTATTTAAAAAAAATTGACATTATTTACATTTGTATATGATAACTTGCGATAATCTTATTAATTCAAAACGTTATGACAAATATTTAAATAAAATATTTGATATACAAAAGGGTATAAATTCGGATAGAATTTAAATGTAAAAATGTATTAAATACCTACACTGTTTTCCATATAATTTGATCGAGTATTAAAATTTAATAATACTAACTTTTAATATTTTAAGTTTTTTTTTTATTAATTTCTAACTACAATTTTGCCTAGAAATACCGAGCTATCAGGGGTGATAGATAATAATGATGCTATATCGAAGTAAGGAAAAAGATTGGCCAGAAAGATTAAAATATTGGTATCTAGGGCCGTAAGATATTAAAAAAGAGCTAGATTAGATTGGCAATGTGGAGCGTCGTCTGATATTAAAATTTTACTTTTCCCATTGGACGACAGGGTCGACAGATTTATCGGACAACGCAGTCGAACCAACGGTTCAGATGGGTTTTTTTTTTTTTTTGGAATATTTCGAAATGTAAAAGTATTTCACAGCTTTTTTCATGCAAAATTAATTAGCAAATTTTATTAGAAAATAAAAAAATCGATGATGATTTATAACACGAATTTTTATTTTCCAATCGCATTGCAGAACTAGTAAAGGTTTTAATTTGGGATATTTTTTTTTTTGATATGACAAACCGACTATCTGTATGGAGTGAAAGAGACAACGCTCCAATCATCTGCCTATTTCTCTCTTACTCAGCTTTATAGAAATATTGTACAAATGGTGGAATTAATGCCAAGTGGCATACTATACCGGCCAACCATAAGTCCTAACAGAGAAAGAAAAGACGCATACGACAAAACAGAGAAGGAAAAGTGAAAAAAAGAAAAATATTTTGTCTCCTAATTTAGCGACGAAAGTAACTATAAACATCATTAATACCTACGTCCTTTTATTACTAACGACCCGTCATTATCTCGCAAGAATACGCTAAAAAAAAAGGATTTTTGGATTTCGTCATATAAAATAAGCATATTTTACCCAATTTATGATAATTTAGTTAAAGAAAATCCCATTTAGCAGTTTAAGAATCTTATTCATAAAAAAAAATCCAAGTCTGTTCAGCCCGCTTTGAAATTTGTCCTGTCTCGTTCTTTCACGTCGAAATATCAATTTATTACAATTTCCAAATATTAAGACCACTTTAAAATATGTTGTCTCGTTCTTTCACGTCAAAATATCAATAAGAAAGAAAGAGACTAAACCATATTTTAGAAAGCGTTTGGATTTTTTTATGAATAAGCCGGTTATAGTTTATCGCGAATAGACAACTTGGTTTTTATATTAAAAAAATTGATTACTGTTTTCTACATTCAGTCGTTCATATAATACAAATCTAATATTAAGATAATACGAATATTTAAAGATTTACTTAGAGTATTTTCAATTATGTGGCACTGATCATTATGTGGCCGCCCACTATCTTATATTATAGAACATGCATTAGAAAATACTTATTTTATGAGTAATATGAGATTAAAGTTCAAAGGTACAGTTAACCAGTCACGGTGAAATACATATTTATAAGAGATGTAAGCAAATAAAACTATATTTGAAAACAATTATTTTAAATATTTAACGGGTCACCATTGTCATTCGACCCTGTAAACTAGTGTCAGTTTCTCGGAACCGCCTTTCGGTGTCTTACGTAGTTCCTTTAACAATTGCCAAATGGCAGCAGAACCTTATGGAACAAGCATAAGTCGTATCAAAAATTTTTAATTAATCAACAAAATATTTAAGTTTTCATTATAGCAAATTTAGCTGACACGCCGCCATTTTAATTATGTGTCTTGGTAATTGGTCGATACATTACTGTCGACAGAATAAACTTTACAACTACCCGAAAAAAAATATATATCCATATATGGCTAAATCCTAGCACCTTTCTCTTCCACCTTCAAAAGTATCTATATCTTTACGTAAGTCCGTTCTTGTCTCTTAGTCAGCAATATCAACCAATCAGAGAATGAGAATAATATCGCTCCCTGCGATTGGTTAATATAGCGTACGACCAATCACAATCAATAATTTGAATGTTGCAATTTTGCGATTAATTTACACGAAGAAAATCATTCTTTCTCACTCGCACAATTTAGACAATCATAACGTGCGAGTGAGATGTAATGATTTATATTGTTTAGATTTAGATTTGTTTCTTTTCACGTTTAGTATATTTTGCAAATACACAGTCAACCTTAAAATAATAAACATAAAATATATATTTGCTTACATCTCTTTAAGGAGTTTCCGTTTAGATTTTTTAATATTAGACTTGGGTTCGGGAATACGAATCGGCGCGTAGCACGGGTAGAAGACAGATTTATTCCAGAAACCTTGTTCCGTAAAGGCATAGAACAATTGGTAGGGGTCAATGAGCTCCGTGTCTTCGTCATCACGGAGATTAAGGGTGCATCATACCTCTGTAGTGGTTTCCGGTTTCGGCACCACTTCGGGTTTCGGCACCATTTCTGAGCTTTGCGGTTTCGCTTCGTGGGGTTTGGAGTCGTTTTGTTTGGGATCTTCGTTGGGCTTATGGTCTATGCCCTTGTCTTCTTGCATCTCCAGTTTGGGCTCGGGCGGCGGGGGTTGCTGGTAACTGTAATGGAAATGTTTTGGCGTTAAGGACTTGACACGTCTAACCGTCCTATAGTGCAGTCTTCGAAACTTTAGATGTAAATGTAAATATATATATAAATATAAGAAATCTGACCGTCCTGATTAAATACTAAAATAATCTCTTATAGCCGCACTCAGTTGAACATTGAAGCAAATACTTCAACCTCAAATAAATAATCTCCCTTAGCAACTAAGTTGTTTAAGTAAATGTAAAATATCGAGTATAAATATATACATTCTCCCTCTAACGATGAATCTTTACATGTAGAGTAAATAGTTATTAACGACTCGGAGTGCGGCTGTTAGACAACTGGCTGTGAAACAGTTGCCATAGCGGCAGAAAAGTCGAAAGGTGAGGAACAAAATTTCCACTACGGATAACATTTCAACCATAACAAGAGATGGGCAGCGGGTAGAAATGGAATGAGAAGGAAGGAAAGGAAAAAAATAATTAATTCCCATTTATTCCCGGAAGTTTTAACAATTCCCGGGAAGAAATTGATTTTGTTAAGTTTCCTTTAATATTTATACCAAATTTACTTAATACTTTATAGATTTTATTCTCTGGGATGAAAGTAAAGTTTTGGGTATTTCGGTTCTTTTAATTAATAAGAGTTCACTAAAAAATCGACGAAATCAATGTATGTGGAGTTGCGGTACGGTACGTTTGTCAGTTAATTTTCGGAGCCTAGGAGTCGTACCGATCGGACCAGACTTTCGTGAAATCAAATCATATTTCTGAGAAGAGATTATAAATACAGTATCAGAGTACTGTGTTGATAATTTGTTATTCTGAAACTACATGAAATTATATATTTTTTTAAATGTTAATGTATATTTCGGTGTAGATAAAAAAAAAAATCTTTCCGGAATAAATGACTGGGAGGGAATAAATGGGTATAAATGGAAATATTTCCAGAGGTCGGAAATTTTCCGGGAATGCGCCCATCTCTAACGATAACCATATGGTCCAACATTACTATCCTCTGTACAGTAAACTTCGAATATACGAGTAGGTATAACGCTGAAGAACAGAAATGAATGAGAGCTGTAAACTCGCAAGCCATCGCGCTTAAAGAACTCTAGAGGTCTCTCGCAGGCTAAAATTAACAAATCGCTGAGCCAGAAAATAATATATATGTATATAGAATAGATGTGATATAAAAAAAAAACTTTACAATTTCGCATTTGCAACAATAAACCCGCAACTGATAGGACTAGCATTATCAAATAGCGAAATAGTAAGTAGAGTATATTGCACCAAAGAAAATACAAATCAAATATTCAATGTTTATAGTTAGGAGTATCGAGAAGGCGAAGCGCAGCGCACGTATCGTGAGTCAAGCGACGGCGAGGCGCGACCCGTATTGGGTTGGTCGCCATTAGTGGCAATTTCTATCTCGAGCTCCACCGTGCTTCGGAAGGCACGTTTAGACGTTAGTCCAGATAGCAGATTTAAGCACCCTGAAGAATTCTGTCAATTTTCGCCAATAAAACAACTAGAGTCATGTTCCTGTTAATCTGTGGTCCCTGTAAAAATGGTTACGGAGGGTAATAATCAGTGCCGCCAAATCTAGGACCATGATTATAGCGCACCCTAGGCTCCGAGGCGTAAGCTAAGGACGCACTAGTAAAACACGCTTGGATGATAACAGTATATTTTGTCGCGCAGTTACTATACAAAACTTGAAAATTGATCCGATAATCATATGTACATTGTTATCATTGTTCATACATTAAATAAGTTATCACAATGTAAGTACGCTAATTAATAATTTCCCTCGCAATGCATAGCACTTATCTTGAACATTTTAAATACAGATTTTAACCCAAATTAAAAAAAAAATACAAAATTGCCATAAAACAACATTTCCAAACGTAATGGACGCCAAAGCCTAACAGCCGGGTATAAAAATGATTGCTTTAGATTCGGAGGTTGTGCGTTCGATTCCCACGGAAATTATACTTTGTTTAGTCGTTTCCAGTTGGGTTAGGACATTGCAGGCTTGAATCACCTGATTGTCTGATAATAATGATGATTCCGTGCTTCTGAAGGCACGTTAAGCCGTTGGTCCTGGCTGCCACTTGGTGGTCGTTAAAGGAACCACGTCGTCAGAGGCCGAAAGGAGGGTCCTAAAAAATCTGACATCGTGGCGTACAGGGTGACTCGACATGAATGGATGGCGAATTTTATCTCGCTATAAGACAAATTGTCTTAAGGTTTCGATAGATGGCGTAACAATGATTTTGTATGAGTGCCCAAGGAGTAACCAAGAGAGTTGGCGCGTTTCCATGTATGGAATATATTCTGTAATCTGTGGTAGCACCGCGTAGAGAAAAAAAAAGATATCGCGCATGAGCAACAGGTAAACCAATTTCGATATAGAAGTACGGTGATGATGAAATAATTCGCGACAGCTTTAACAAAAATGCAAGCCTTGATAATAACCTACAAACTTCATAAGCAAAAATTACGAAACAAGTGTGCGCCATTAAAAAAAAAAAAGTATATGAAAATTTAAAAGTGCAAGTCGCAGAGCAAGTTAGAAAAAAATATATATATATATATATATATATATATATATATATATATATATATTTTTTATATATATATATATATATACGCAAATATATATAACTAGCTGTTTGCCGCAGCTCCGCCTGCGTCAAAAAAGTAGCCTATGTCTGACGCCGAGTCTTCAACTATATTATACCAAATTTCATCGAAATCCGTTTAGCGGTTTGGCCGTGAAAGCGTAACAGACAGACAGACTTTCGCATTTATAATATTAACATGGATTTGTATGTTACGCTTTCACAGCTAAACCTCTTTTTAGATTTTGATGAAATTTAGTAAGGATATAGTTGAAGACCCGTGGTCACACATAGGCTACTTTTTAACACGGGCAGAGCCAGATATTTTTTTTAACTAGCTGTTTATTCCCACTGCTGGGCAAAATCCTCCTCTCTTTGTTTCCATATATTCCTGTCCCCTGCTATATCACAGCTACAAAATTTATAATTAAAACTTGATAAATTGTCATTTTTTTTTATTTACCCATACAAGAAAACGTATGGCCTTAAACTCGTGCGCAGAAAGACAAACTTCCAAAACTGACACTAGGGTGTGCGGGATCAAAGGACCTTGTATCCTGTTCACCTTCTAAACTATATGAATGAATAAATATGCAAAAATGACTTACTTATCGACATCCCTGTAGTCAACACCGAGAGCTGCTTCGAATCGCCATTTTCTATAAAAAAAATATTTTTTTTTAAATATGAAAATAATAGAATATGTAATTAAGTATTTACTGACATAATAAAGATTAAATTTTTGTTATTTTGCATGTAGCGCATTAATTGAAATAGGTCTAGTTTCACGTGCTATACATAATTATACACACTGTAACCCCCCCCCCCCCCCCCCCCATAAACATATAAATATTTTTTAAGAGGGTAACTATTTAGCTGGTGTCCAATAAGTCCACTTGTTAAAATAAAAAAAAGGGGTCACAAAATAAACATAACCATTCAAAAATCCAGTTGCAAGATAACAATTTTATTTTTACATTTTTTATTGGAAATAAACTCAAGGTTATATATACCACATTCTCAGCTTACGTGGAGAAAATTCTTATTAAACTGAACTTTTTGACACACCATTTCATTACCTTAAATTTAATTTCGCATTGCATTAGTGTATTTTTTTTCTAAAAAACTTCTTTTTATGAATATAAGACAAAATTATTAAATGAAATGATATTGAAATACTTCAATATCATTTCAGAAAAAAATAAAAACAAAAAACTTTTTTTTTATTTTCCATAATTTTCATCCCCACCAAACTTACACGTGTTGCATTTGATCTCCTTGACTTCCCAACTGCGCTAAATACGCCGCTTGCTTCCTATGATGGTACATATGCACACGAAGACACGACGGATTCCTCATACGCTTCTGACATATCTCACATTGAAGAGTGCCCTCTCTCGTGTCGTGTTTATCACGTATGTGCACTTTTAGGTTGTACCGATTCGCGAAAAACCGATGGCATGACGGGCATTTCACGCCTGCCGTTTTGCACTTCCAACCTGTAACCGTATTTGAGTTAGCGCCATCTGTTGGCAGAAAAGGGGAACTGAAACTAATCGATTCAGATGACATTTTTTTAAAATTTAACAAATAGGACACGCAAACTTAGCAAAAGTTTGACTATAAAATAAATAAAAAATAACAGCTAATCCAAAAATATAGAATTTACTAAATTTGTTCAGTTTTTTTTTAATAGCACAAATTACTTTATTTATATATTATATTAAATAAATCGTAAATGTATGTTATTAACTATCTGGATTAATTTGATAATTATTTAATTACATAAAATTTTATAAAAATAAAAAAAATCCACCAATGTGCTGTTGATAAATTATGAGCAAAGAAAATATATTTTTAATACTTATTAGGTACAAAAAGTCTACAGAAATTTGACCACAAGGAAGACTTGTTTATTAATTTTGAATATTAACGCAAAATTACAAACTAAATTTGAACTTCACAAGAGCTTAAGTCACTCAAAATTAAGTTAAAACTTGGTCCGCAACTTAACTAACCACTTAATACGTTTAACCCAGTCATAACGGATTAGTTAAAACCATAAACTTGTTACCCTTTACAGCTTAAGTCCCCATATTCACACTTAACCCTAACTAAGAGTAAAAAATAAATAAAATAAAAAAGCCAAAATGTGTATGTGTACCTCTTTACGCTTTATCTACAATTAATCTTTGATGAAAAAAAAAAAAAAAAGATAAAGATGATGTAAAGAAAAAACAAATATTACAAACTACCTTCATATTATACTCAGAAAATTTTACACAGGAATAATTAGTATAATTTAACATTTTAGTAAGATGAAATCGATAAAACGTAAAATTATTATTATGAAAAAAGGCAGAAAAGTAACCCGCCGAGGACCCGACAGAACAATGGATTTTCTTTTGTTCTGTCGGATCCTCGGCGTTCAAAGACTTAACAACTGTCATCCCAATGGTAAACTATTAGATATATAAACGTATACTAACCAGATTCCTTGGATTCGGGCAATATCATCACGCTTGTGAAGGGATCCATGCTGTCAAAGTCGATCAAGGGTTCGCTGAAAGGTTTTACGAGAAAATAAAGAAAAAATAAACAAAAAACATACGAAAAGTAAAGGTTAAATCAATAGAATTATATTTAGCCGCAACACTTTATAAAAAAAAAAGAATAAATGATAACAATAATATAACGCGATTGGCTTCTTTTTTAACAAAAGTCCGAATTGAAGTTGTTCCGTTGTTACTGGAATCTTTAAATGAAATCTTAGGTAGGTTATGCCTAAACATTTACACCACGGGGCGAATGAAACCGCATGGCACGGGTAGTTCATGCAGATGAGAAAATGATGGAGATTTCTTAATAAATAAATGTAAAATTTTACTTCGTCTAAATCGATCTTGTCGCATTAAAAAAAAATTTGTAACTTTTTTTTAATAGGAATAACATGGTCGTATATGTATCGTTACATTAAACAGTAGATGTATGAACAGATTATTAATAATGTGACCCACGACGTTATTGGGTTAATTTAATTAATACCTGTCAGATGAGTACAGTTGTTTAGATGTTGGATAGCGGTTGACATTACCTGTCGTGAGTAAAGAACAGTGGTTGACGTTCGACATACCTGTCGTGAGTATATAACAGTGGTTGACGTTCGACATACCTGTCGTGAGTAAATAACAGTGATTGACGTTCGACATACCTGTCGTGAGTAAATAACAGTGGTTGACGTTCGACATACCTGTCGTGAGTAAAGAACTGAGGTTGACGTTCGACATACTTGTCGTGAGTAAATAACAGTGGTTGACGTTCGACATACCTGTAGTGAGTAAAGAACTGGGGTTGACGTTCGACATACCTGTCGTGAGTAAAAAACAGTAGTTGTCATTCGACATACCTGTAAAGAACAGTGGTTGATATTCAACATACCTGTCGTATGAGTATTCTGCATTTTCCGGGTGTGTCGGGCTGTTGTTGACGGGGCGCGGTTTCTTTTTCATCGTGTAGTTGTTTTTGCTTGGCGTGTTTTTCAGCAATCTGTTAGGCAGAATTTATAAGAAAAGATTGAAAAGTTTGAAAAAGTTATACACAAGGAGGATATCTGACTGATGACATCACGCTGCTGAATTGTAGAAGAATGGGTTCAATAAAAAAAATAACAAGCCTTTAGGCTGCCTAAAAAATCTGACTGTGTTGGCCAGTAACACATCTGAATCTAGGAGCATGATTTACAGCGTACACTAGGCTCAAAAGCGTAGGTCGAGAACGCAACTGGGAACCATGTTTGAACGAAGAATTAATGAAGGAATATTTTGTTGCACCATTTATAAACAAAAGAAACACATAGCTAAATCGAATAAAACTATGCTTACAAAGGCAATTATTAAGGACTTATCGCTAATGCGATTTCTTTCAGCCAACCTGAGGAAATAAGAGGATTACTACTGCAAAATAAGTATCTACTGCAAAAATAAATATTAAAACAATATTACTAGTCTCACCGTTTCAACGGGCTCCTGGCGGCATCATCCTTGTTCTCAGTTTCAGGCGGTGATTCAGTGGCGATGGTGTCCTCACCCCCGGGGACCCACTCCGGCTGACTGTCGGCCGAGGGTTCAGGGTTCATGTTCTGTTTGGGCTGGTCTTCGACTATTGGCGGCGGTGATTCGCTTCGCTATAATTAAAGAGGATTTTTTAGGAAAAAATCTACCCCGACCGTGAAATTTGGTAATTCGGATAACTAATTACTTTTTGAACATAAGCAAATATTTATGTCATCGTCATCATCATGACAGCCGCAGTTAATCCACTGCTGGATATAGACCTCTCCTTATCATCATCATTTCCAAAATGACCGGTTGTAAGCGGCCTGCGTCCATCGTTATAAATAATATATTTTTGTAATGTAATGGCCTTTGGCTGTTTTTATACCGATTAAATAAATAAATTATTATCTCTTATTTATACTACAATCCATAGGTTTAAAAAAATATGAAGACGTACTTTTTAGCACCGAAAATCCAACATATTGATTTTTGTAATGTTAACCTACTCAACTAGTGCCAAAAATACGAATGCTCAAATCAGGTTTTTAGTGTTAACGTGAGCACTCTCACACCCGGGAAGAAAATATCAGTAGGTATACATTTACGAATAATAAACATGACAATTTAACTATAAGAAATATTTCCATTGCAAAATATATAAGTATGCGTGCATTCTCAAGTTATTTTAAAAGCTCATCCTTCTACGCGCGTCATATCGTCAGCTTCAGTTGATCAACCTACGCCTTTTGCCCACCCTTGGCAACGAACGGGGTGGGGATTGCTGTTGCCAGGGGGTGAGGGGAGGACAGCGGACATCTCGTTCGTTATTACGAGACAATGAACACCCCAAATATTAAATGGATACGCAAATTTATTACCTATTTGTCGAACTGTGGTCCAGTGAATAAGGCCTGCACAGAGTTCGTGGAATCGATATTTGTTGTTTTCAGCTCGTTTAGGCCATTGCAGGCTTGAATCGCCTGATTGATAATAATGTGGATTCCGTGCTTCGGAAGGCTAATCCGTTTGTCTCGGCTGCCATTTGGTGGCCGTAAAAGGAACCACATCAGAAGCTCTGACACTAGTCGGATTGACCATGTAACCCACTTGATATGAATGAAGTAAGCCTCTATTCAGCTTCTTGTTCTCGTTTCGATGATTCAAATTTTGTGTGCCCAATACTCTGCCAGCTGAGTCGCACCAGCCGTTGCCACCATAAGGTGACCTCTACTACATATAGCAGGACAAGTACTCCAACAGATATAGTGTGCACTTTTAAGCTGGTAAGGCTCTTTATATAATTTACCAGGGAAGAACCTTCAATAAAAAAAAAAGATGGCGAAGCAGTGAAACCTTACCTCTCCAAGCGTCTGCGCCACTTATCCTAAAACATCATACAACTAAGTAATATAGTTACCGTGGCGACACTTTTGCGCACAACAAATAATACGAAATTCCCATAGTTACAAGAATTAATGTGGAGCACTAAATCGCGATATCAGAGTTTCTAAGGATTGGAGCAAAAAATATTACCTCTCTCCCGCTAGTCAGTCCTTTCACTTGAAGCAGTTCAGCAGTGTGGAGGAATCCGAACAGTTCCTGTTGGCGCACGTGGACCTCTCCACGGTACATGAACTGCAAGAGTTGGCGTAGCTCCTGGTGTGGCACGTCTTTCAGAATCACTATGGGGTGGTCGCATGGGTTCATCTGGTGACAAGAGTATTGGTATTAGATTTCTTTTTGTATTCAGTTAACACTTTGTTGGTACCTACAGTGGATGGCAACGAACTGCACTTGGCCGAGATACGTAGAAAGGTAAAGGGAAAGCTTTTGCCCAGCAGTGGGCCGCCTAAGGCCATTAAAAAAACACTATTGCACCATAAAAAAAATTCTTACAAATATATAACTTCTGGGGCAAAGATTATTATAGAATGGAAAATCTTATAGTCATGATTGATGTATAACTAGTGATTTGCCGCTGGAAGCTTTGTAAATTTACGGGAAATTTCTCACTGTAAATTTAGGGGATTATTCCCAATTTACCGTAAATTTACCAAAGTTTCCGGTGAATATTCCCAATGTTTCCGGGAACAGCACATCACATAAAAGAACTTACAAGAATCAAGCTATCTTGGGCAAAGCGAATTTCGTAAATAATTATAGTAGTTTCAAATTAATTTAAATTTCTGGGCGTGAAAAAGAAATAAAATTTATATTATTGCCACAGAGGGCTGTGTGAAATAAAAAGTTTAACTAGTAACGTACCTAATAAATATCTTCCTTTGTCGCGAACGTTGCAGCAAAAAAAGTTGTTTTTTATATATTAATTGCAATCAAACGCACTTTGAGACGGTCGTTGGCGTACTGAAAACAGGGTAACCAGACGCGTAGGTTTTAAAGGGGGTGAAATTAACCCCTGCACCGTAACCTAGGTGATAGACGGGTATGTAATGTTAATGTTTAAAAGACTACCTATTCTGCTAATGAGACGCATGATTAAGTAATACTGGCAAGAGAAAGCTTTATAACTACTTACGTACATTGACAAGCGTGTCGACAATTAATCTATCTTATTATATTTTATTGTTTTAACTTACATAATCTTATAGATTTATAAAGATATGTGAGATAATTTAAAAATCTAAAAGTAGTTATATACAAATCATATATTAAAAAATCAATTACTATTTAGCAAAAAATTTAATCAGTATTACCAGACGTATGTCACCTATTCTGTGGTATTAGGTTAATCAAATAGTGTATTAATATACTACTAATAACCACTTGAAATTACTATATTAATCATGATTAATGTTTATTCATTAAAATCAAGCAAATTATTAAATTAATCATTTTTCCTAATTTAAGGACAATCTTTTTTTTTATTAGAATATTAATTTGTATTCATTAAAATCAAGCAAATTATTAAATTAATCATTTTTCCTAATTTAAGGACAATCTTTTTTTTTTATTAGAATTTCCAACCCATCTGAAATTAACTAACTTATGAGGTACATTTGTGCTAAATCTTAGGATTCTCAGATTCAAAAGTGGGTTGGGTCGTAAGCTGAACTCATACAATGAGCGTCTACATTTTCAAGTGGGCACTCTGTTAAAAAGACGAGCTAACAATGACTTTATTACTTTACTGCTGTATAAAATTATTTACAATTATTATATGCGTAGCCTGCTTTTCTCGCTCAATTTTAATACCAGGTTCAGGTCAAGTAACCACATTTATAATTCTTCTTTAACCATATTATAACCCAGTGGAACCCATCGAAATTCTTACTTCCAATAGTCAACTCGATATATTTCATTTAAGTTTGTCGCAGTTCCGGATACAAATATACACTACTTCAACATTTTCTTTTACAATTACTGGATACAGAATTCCAAAAATCATTTTAGTCTATTTTGTTATGTAGTTTTAACACTTTCGCGGGCAGTAACGTCTCTCGACGTAGATAACAATTGAGTGCCTTTGTTATTTTCTTGACTGTCCGTGAAAGTGTTAAGTATAGCTCTCTCTAGTGTTTGTATAATTCGAATATTTTGAAGCTCTGAGGCAGACATCCTTTGGATTATAAGCTAGACCACCACTTACTAATCTTCTTGTATTTACCAAAAAATGGATTGTAATCTGTTTTGTGTGTTTATAATTTTTTTAAAAAATCCAATGTTCTATGTTCACCATATTTTTTTATACACATAATTAAAAATTATCTATCACTAGTTTGGAGCTTTCTCTCTGTTCAGTATATCTACTCGCGTGAACCACCCTGACCGCCCAGCGCAGTACATCAGGCGGGCGGTAGAAACATTTACTGCTACCATTATTTACCAATATCAAATAACGCACTAGGGTTGCCATGCTGTTGTATAAAAAATATACTACCGTTGCCTGTAACACAGATTTTTATTTAATTATTTATTTACCCGCCTTATTCATAAAAAATTACGAACGATCGTTAAGACTAACGTCCGTGATGAATAGTTCCTATTATTCTCCTTTTTTTATATTTCTTTTTTTCATTTAACATTTTTATTATATAATTCAAATTGACATGTTAATTATTAATTGTATTGTGATATGATTTGTATGTAAAAGATTTTTTATTTTGCCTACTATATATATTTTGTGTCGTTAGGATATCAGATGTAAAATATGTTTGTGATTCAATAAATAAACCACAATAACTAAATTATGTTTGGTCCCTTTCTGTCTTACCTGTATGTGACGTGAGACGAAACATATTTTAGTTAACTTAGAGTTATCGAACGTTCGTTATTAATAAGGGTATAAAAGTTTATTGATCCACAAGTACAAATACTTATAACATGAGATATCTTCACTAGATCTATGGTTTACGAGAAATTGCTTTGACTGTAAGGCCGCCCTTTGCGCATGTTGTTTTTTTTTATCGTTCAGAAATGTTTACATGAATAATAAAGAGTTGAATTTATCTTTAAATAAGTTTAATGTCGTAGTACTTTTATTAATTTTATGGTAATGTGGCATTTAATTGTAACTTCTTTTTGTTCAATGGACCTACCATTATAACGAAATAGTTTTTTTTTTGTTTTAAACAATTAAGTAAGCAAACAGGCGTCCGGTCCACCTGATGGTAAGTGGTTACCTTAGCCTATGAACGCCTGCAACACCGGAGGATGTCACGAGCTCGTTGCCGACCCTGAAGGCATTTTTCACGCACTTTTTAAAGGCTCCCATGTTATAGTCACTAGGGAAAACCATCCATAAAAGTAGATTTTAATCGCCAATCTGTTACTAAATTTTTTACAATAACTATTTTTTTTAACATTTTATTATCTGACATCGTGACAACCCTATTCACATAGCACCCTGCGGTCTAGCCAAATTCGCAGCCAAACAGGTATCTTTCGGGAGGCCTACGCGCATGCGTGGTTTTTTATCTAGGCATCCCTAGGGTGTCTAGATTAAAACACGTTGTAGACTGCATACGCAATCAATAATTCGTATTGGAGAGGAGACCCAAGCCTCCAAGGCAACGGACAGGGGACTCCAGTCCAGGAGACCTATTTTAGAAATGTACATGACTCGAGCAAAATCGGCGAGTCGAATGATAATCGTTCGACATCGAATAATTTTCATTCGTCATAATCGGTGAGTCTAACGACTTTCATTCGAGATACGAGTCACACAATTTAAAAATAGGTATCCAGACGAGTAACGGTTTCCAGTCAAAGTCATGTGTGATGATTTAATTGATTATATGATCCTTTTTGCAATCGGAAAAATATCGCTACGTGCGTGTCATGCGCGAATTTGCGCGAATTTCCCATTATCCTAGCTGCTTTATTCTATTGCACTGTTGAGTTAATTTTTAGTTGACATTATGCGAAGTTGGCATTTCGAGAAGTTGGCGTTTCAGGAAGTTGGCATTCTGAGCAATTGTCATTTCGAGCAGTTGGTATTTCGAGAAGTTGGCAATATGATAAGTTGTCAATTCGCGAGCGGTTGGCATTTTAGGAAGTTGGCATTATGAGCTGTTACGGAAAATTGTATTTAAGCTTCTGCTAAAATGATTTTTCAACACAGCTCTACAACTCGCTTGATGTGAAGCCGTTACCGTAGCCTATAAAAGACTTTTAGAAAGAATTTTAGGATGCTGTATCCCAATTTGGGGCGGGGCAAAATTTCTGAGTTGGAAAGGGCGCAAAGAGCATTGCTAAAGGTCATTCATTTTTAAACCATATCATTTTCCAACAACTGATCTCTATAAACTGAGCAAATTTCATCAGAAGGTTGTATGTATTGAATACCGTTCTCAGGTTACATAGCACACTGCATTTTGATCCTAATTATCTGAACAGGCGTAAGAAATGATGTCGTCGCTCCAATAGTTGCAGTCAAGAGTTCATTTGCAGAAACACAAATTATTTTTTTTTTTTTTTTTTGTTACGGACCTACAATTTAAGCTCCTGTGAGCTTTTAAATTTACAGCGGGACAGTTTGAGGCGAGGGCTATTAACCACTCAGCCTTTTCGGCAAATGCACAAGGGGCTCCCAGTTGGGACGAACCTTGGCCATGGGCTTTGCCTTTGATCAAGCGAGCGATGCAAACTCGCGAGCGGTAGCAAACGCTCAATGCCATAAGGGCCGACACTATTGTGCCTGAAGGGCCTACTGAGAACCTATCGGTGGCGTGAAGCGCCCTGGTACATTTTATTCACATGTCGTCATATTTATATAGGACCGGTCACACTGACACAAAAAAAATATTTGAGATGAACAATACAATAACTCTTTATTGCGCCAAATTAAAAATTTTACATAACAAATGTTGTTACAACTACTTCAAGGCGTCCAAATTTTCACGTTTTTAACTTGCCCAGTGATTGTCGCGCAAAAACGAATCAAACGAGAAATAGTTTATCAATATCGGTTTACCCGTTTTTTATCTACGGGGGAACAAAGGATACAGAGACATAACCGTCTTGTTTTAGATTCACCGCAGATAGTTAAATTAGATTTGAAATGTTATTTATTCACGGTATATGACCATCAATAGTGTGAAGTGACATATTGATAAACACTTTATTGTACAAAAAAAAAAATGAAATACAAAAATAGTTAATTGTTTTATTTATAGGGGGTAATCTTCAGAACTACTTAACTAACAGATTACTGAAAGCCTCGTTCTTCGAGAAGTCATCATCATCATTTCGTGTAGGTTATACCCTGGTGTCAGAGTTGTTCGGAATCGCCTCTCGGCCTCTGACGTGGTTCCTTTAACGACTAGCAAGTGGCTTAACGTGCCTTCCGAAGCACGAAATCATCTTTATTATTAGACAATCAGGTGATTCAAGCCTGCAATGTCCTAACCAAATTGGAAAGAACTAAACAAAGTATGCTTCCGGTGGGAATCGAACCCACCACCCCCGGGTCGAAGGCGAACGCCTAAACCACCGGACCAAGGAGGCAGTTATCCATACTATCCATACTTCCATACTAATATTATAACTGCGAAAGTCTGTCTGTCTTTCTGTCTGTCTGTTACGCTTTCACGGCCAAACCGCTGAACGGATTTTGATGAAATTTGGTATGAATATAGTTGAAGACCCGGGATCAAACATAGGCTACTTTTTGGCGCAGGCGGAGCTGCGGGAAACAGCTAGTTATTTATATTCTAATAATCCATACTAATATTATAAATGCGAAAGTCTGTATGTCTGTCTTTCTGTTTGTCTGTCTGTCTGTTACGCTTTCACGGCCAAACCGCTGAACGGATTTTGATGAAATTTGGTATGAATATAGTTGAAGACTCGGGGTCAAACATAGGCTACTTTTTGACGTAGGCAGAGCTGCGCTATATTCCAAGGGTGAAACCGCGTGAAACAGCTAGTTAGTTACTTATAATTTGAGAAATGTCAAAAATTCAATTTACAGTTGGTGTTTGTTAAGCGGGTGATTCTACGATAAGAGGTAACTTGAACGGCAATCAATATTAAATAGGGTTTTTATTCCATATTGTCCAATCCTTTACAATCAATTACAGCATTTTAATGTAACTTCAATGAATAGAGTCACAATTAAATGCTGAATATTATATTTTTTTCTGAAATTGCCAACAAAGTCAAAAAAAGTATCTACCCTGGCCTGTCCCTTTGCCGATTTTAGTTACAGTTACTGCCGTACCTAATTTGTTTGTATCGCTTTCTAAACTAAAACATGGTAAGTATGAATTCGAATAAATATACTATAATAATTTTAAGAAAAATCCAACAAATTATGTTTTTTGTGTATTATTTTCTGAACTTAAATTTTGTCCCGTATTTTTTGTGTCTTTACCCTGGCAAATTTTGTTCCACTACTAATATAAAAATAAAACGGAAGTATTCCAAATTCCTCTCAAGGACATCTAACGCCGTGAAGTTAGACACAAATAACAAGCGCGCCGTCCGTTAGAGGCCGCCATTTTGCTAGTTGTCGCGACGCGTCCGTGCGGTGTAGTGGTCTCGCAAAGTCATAGTGTCTCTCCACTGGTAAGTCATAAAAGTTATATTAATGATTTGATTCATTTGTGTAATATTACATTTATTCAATAATACTGTACTAATTCAAGTGGGATGTTTAATTAAGCCAAAAATGTTATATGTCGATTACAATATTTGAATTTTTAATGAAAACGTCTTTCCCCTGGCGTATTTCCCCTGCCAAGATAAATGCCAGGGGAGAGACTTACTAGCCAGGGGAGATAAAACATATCATATAATGTAGTCATAAAGTAATTTAAATATAGTTAGATGGTACTGAAGTCAGATTTAAACGGTATATATTGAAGTATTGTTATGATAAAAAAGCGATTTCAATTTTTTTTTCACATTATTACAGATTATGGCACCACAAAAAAAGTTAACACGTGAAGAAAAACTACAAAAGAAACGTGAAGCAGAAAGGCTAAGATATCAAAGGATTAAAAATGACCCTGAAAAGTATAAATTGCAAAAACTAAAAGAAAAAGAAAAATATTTGAAAAAGAAAGAAAAAGGACTAATAAAAACCGTCGATCAAATGACTCCTAGAGAGCAACGTAAAGCACGAAAAATATGGAAGAAGAAAGCAAGAGAGCGTAGGCAACGACTTGCTTCTCAAAATGTAGCTAATGTTCCAGTTGATGATCAAATACCAAAAAGAAATTTTCAGTCAAGAGCTTTTTTGGCTGCTAAACTTAAATCAGACCGAGCAAGAAGGCAACGATATTTAATTGATAAAAAAAAAGATGAAACCATAAAAAGATTAAACACTAAACTGGCATGTTACAAAAAAAGGTTACAAAGATTAAGAAAGCGGGAAAACCTTACACCTAACAGCAAAGTGGAAAAAGAGTTAAATTCCCCAAGTGCAAGAGATACAGTGAAGAAAAAATTGCTGTTTGCAGATGTGCTCCATCAACAATTAAAAGATAATTATTCAGCTCTTCCAAACGAAAAAGAAAAAAGGGTTTTCAGAAGAATGATAAGCGGGAAGTTGGTGAAAAAATATGGAATACTACAGAACGAGAAAAATATAAAACCCTTGAGAAAACTTGGAAAAGTGCAACTAATTGATAATAAAAGGAAAGGCAAAAGAGGTTATGAAGTAATAAAGAGGGAAATTGTAGATTTTCTTGAAGAGGATTCTAATTCCAGATTATGTGCCGGTAAAAGAGATTATGTGACGAAGAAAGGAGATCGCAAACAAAGAAGAGTTCTCCTGGATACTCTGAAAAATCTCCACAGATCTTTCATGACGAAGTGCAATATAACGATCTCATATTCACTATTCTGCCGTCTAAAACCATTTTGGATAGTACAACCGAACTGTGATAAACGTGACACTTGCCTATGCGCTACACACGCCAATATAGATCTGGTCCTTTCAGCTTTATTCCAAGCCAAAATTATATCTATATCAAATCATCAAAATCTGCTTCAGGAAATTTGTTGCAACAGGTATAACGAACAGTGTCTTGCCCGAGATTGCCCAATTTGTAAAAATAAAGGGCTCAGTTACAAAGAATTTGATAATGCCATTCAAATTGTGTACAGAAAATGGGAACCTGTCTCCACCACTATAGCTGATCCAAAAACGCATAAGGAAAGAAAGGTGACTAAATATATGAAAAATTCGATTGAAATATATCCTCGTGATTTAATTTTACAGTTAGATTATAGCTTGGAGAAATTCCTTCAGCACGAAAGGAATATAGTACACCAACATTCTGCTTATAAGAATAAAAAAACAACAATTTCAAAAAAAGAGGGTGTGATTCATATGGACTTCAGCGAGAATTACTTGACCAAATACGCAGAAGAGATTCAAGCATTTCATTTTGGGGGTTCGCGGCAACAAATAAGTCTGCACACGGTTGTAACTTACACGAAAGAAGACACAGATGAGTTAAAGACTACTTGCTATTGTTCGATGTCACAAAATTTATTACATTCGCCTCCAGCTATATGGGCACACTTGCAGCCAATTTTAAACGGATTACCATCAGAAGTAGAGATTATTCATTTTTGGAGCGATGGACCCGTCACACAATATCGCAACAAATACATGTTCTACTTTCTTGTCACGCATTTGGCAGATTTTTACCCACCCATTAAACATTTTACCTGGAACTACCACGAAGCTGGACACGGCAAGGGAGCTCCTGATGGTGTTGGTGCCGTTTGCAAAAGATCAGCAGACCGATTGGTGGGTAGTGGTAATGACATATCATCGCTGAGCGATCTGTCAGAAGCTATTCAGAAAAGCTGCCCTGGCATCAATGTTTTCCTTATTGACGACATAAATATTCTTGAGAAAGAAGCTCTGCTTGCTACTTCTAAAGAACATATTAAGACTTTTTCCGGTACTTTGCGTGTCCATCAGGTATCATGGAACATTAAAGATCCTAATAAATTGAAAATGAAGTCTTTAAGCTGCTTTTGCAATAAAAATACATGCGATCATTTCAAAATTGGTGTTATGATATACTCGTCCCATAAAAAATCTCGTCTCCGCGTCGAGGATGTTTACGGGCCGGATTCAGACTCTGAAAAAGAGAATTGTTTTGACAGTGAACATATCACAGCACCAAACCAGATAAAAGATGAACAACAACCGTCCACTTCCAAACATGTATTCAAGAACGGCGACTTCGTTCTAGTTAAACTTCTGTCGAAAAAAACTGAGTACCGTTACGTAGCTATGTGTACGGGTTTGGAAGAAGATGACGAGATACAGGTAGTTTTCTGTAAAATAGGGGACAAAAGTGGAAAAATATTTAAAGTTGATGAACAAGATATTTCATTTATCTCAGAAGATCAGATTGTCCAGAAACTCCCTACGCCAAATCTAATATTAAAGGGGCTGAGGGTTTTCTACTCCTTCAAAAAGCCAGTGAATGTCTTTGAAAAAGCTTAAGTATTTTTATTTTTTGTTTGTATAGGCAAGAAAGTGCCCTTATTTTGTTAATTTTATACCGTTATTAAACAATGAATATTATCTTAATTATCTTAACTATCACAAGTCTGATTATTGTTAAAAGGTGGTAAGCCAGTGAATGTCTTTGAAAAAGCTTATTTTTTTGTTTGTATAGGCAAGGAAGTGCCTTTATTTGGTTAATTTTATATGAATATTATCTTAACTATCACAAGTCTGATTATTGTTAAAAGGTGTTAGTCTATCTACTTATTTAATTAGTATTATTAGAAGATGTTTAATTTTTTGTTAAATGTATGAAGACACGTTAGTTTAATTTTGTTTTCTAATTAATAAAAGGCTTTAAGGTGAGAGTATTTAAAAATACCAATAATTAATAGTCTAATAAAAAAGATGTTCCGATTAAAAGTTAAGTGTAATGTTTAATAAAAGTTGATTTTATTAATTTAATTCATTATTTCATTGCCCGAATCTCTCCCCTGGTCTAATAAATATCTACCCTGATCTTGACGTCTCTACCCTGGCCTCGATATTTACCCTGGCCTTCTAAAAAGTAATAAAATATGTGTGAAGTAACCTGCCATTGGGTGAAAAGGTTAATCAATGGGTTAATTAGCATAATTTAACATTTTCATGAAAAAAATCCAACTTTTCTCCCTGGCCGCATCTTCTATGGGCTTGAAACCTCTTATCGTAGAACTACCCAAGCATTAAATTAAAATATAATTATATAATTTACAACCTCTTTTTGCTTTATTATGCTTGTCTAATTTTAAGCACGTGAGCTTTGTTATTAAAAGTTGTAAAATATATACACTGCTTGGCATAGATTCAAGCTGTTGTTAGCTACTAACTCCCAACAAATCCCCAGACAATTAGCCATCTTCTGTCCTGCCCAACGTGTCCCGACACCTGCTCTCTGGATGACTTACAGACTGATATAAAGATCTGTTTAAACCACACTTTAGCTAAATAAAATTATATGATTTGATGAACTTCGACACGCTAAGAAGAAGTAGTTCAGAAGTCTTCTTCTTTGGCTAATTTATTAAATTGTGACAGATATACATTCCTTTGCCCATTCAATTGCTAGTAATTGCTGTTATTCCTCACTTGTAATTTGTAATGAGCTAATTTTGATAAATCACAGCTGAAACTTTCTACACATTTGTTAATCATTACCTTAGATTAATAATTGCGCTCGCCGCCACCAATTATAAATAATATAGCCATAGAGCCATTAATATTGATTCCTTTTTGTTTCGATTATCATTAGAAATACATTCGTACAGTATAATTAATCTTAATATGAACTACTCGGCCTCAGGAAGAGTGGTTAATTACTATTAAAGCAAAAAATATGAATATAAATAGAGGGAGAATTTTTACAATTTATACACTTTAGTATTTATTTACATTTAAGCAACTTCTCCTTAAGATATTTAACCGATTCAGGCGTTACTTTGCGGAAGTTAAAGTTACAACTTCTCCTTAACTTAGGATTTAAAAACTCTCTCTAAACGAGATATTTTAATTTGTATTTGAAGAATTTGTAGTCATGTTACTACTCTGAGTGCGTGCATTGGTTTGATTCATACTCATATTTTTATAGTACAGAAAAGAGAAGTATTATAAGAATCACTCTTAAAGAAGAACAGAAAGGGCAATTGACATTTTTTTACCAATAAATATCAGCAATCACGTCTTCAACTATAAGCGGATTTGTTGATTGTATATGTCTAGTAAAAGATGCTCCCCAGCAGGAGAAATCCTTCTTAGTTTCTTGCATCAAGTTCCTGTATATCAAATCGTTTCAAGCGTTTACAATAGCCGATGTTAACTAAATCAGATGCTAATTTGTTGTGATGCTTTATGATATGTTCTTTGTAGTGTTTAGCCAATATTCTTATTTGCTCCTTTACTGTGGAAACTAGCGTTGTGTTGTGGATCTCGGCATTAGTGATAAACCAAGGGGGGACTTTGAATTACTGCAATGTTGGAATTACATGCACTTCCCCATATCCCCTGTAAGTCCATATTGGCTTGAGTACAGAAGCTTGTTGTCCATGGACAAGAGAGAGTTGTGTGCTATCAGCCAGTGCATGCTCCTATACCGCAGGTTCATTTCATCTCTTTTCTTTTTAATGTGGTTCTTCCATGTCAGCCTATGACACAGTCATTTTAAGGAAGGCAGACATTTGATATGACAAGATAATATTATGACAACACCAATCTGGGGCCATGTTTGAAAGCATACCCAAGCTCAGAAGCGGGATGAACACACAGCTGAAGACTGTGGAAGGATAAATGCGTCCACATAGACCAAGGCTTACATGAAGCAAATAAAGGAGAGAAAAAACATTTCTATTATAGTTTAACTCCAATGACAGACAAAAATCTGTTTTTCATAAAGTTTGAGCAGTATAAAATGCTTTAGCATTAAGTCCACCCATTGTACCATTTAAGTTAATAAAGTTTGAAATAAATAAAGAAGGATAATGAACTTTGACTAGAGCTTGAAAGGGACTGGAAACCTGGTAAAAATAATAACCAGGTCATATCTTGCTTCATGTTTTAAAAGACGAAGGTTCGCACAACTGGTATTAAACAAAAAATAATGGTCTTAACCGGGTATTAGGAGTATTGTTAGACCACACTTTATACCAACACTAATTACTGTTCTTTTCAATGTCAATTTGCTTAAAACATTATGATTCAATAATTTTTTATTTTATGGCATGAGATCATGTTTTTGCCGTTTGTCAGAGAAGGCGGGCCCGAAAGAGATATGAAAAGGTTTGGATGACAGTGCCACACTAGCATGCCTTTTTTTCCAGACATGGAGTGGAAGTCAGGTTAAATGATTTCCACTTACTACTCCTTACAGACCTCCCACGCTTCCTCTTTATAATTATTAGCTTATTTTTTACCTAATAGAAAGACTAGACTTTTATAATGCATAAATCTTGGTAATATTTTATCAGTGGACGAATCTCAAATTGTTAGTTGAGTTTGTTTACTAACAATATTTCTTTTACATTAAATAACATTCAAATGATAAAATTCAAACAAAAAAAAATTTGGTGTAATGTATGTAGAATAGTTTACTTATTTCAGGAAGCGTTCTCTTCTAAGTTAATCAACAGATGACTCAGAGGATAAGCTATTAAGAAAATCTTTTTATAAAGTAGGGTTTGGGTATTCACACAAAAAAACCCTTGGGCCAACTAGTTCATAAATAAATAATGTTTAGGTACAAATCAAACCAATTGAGATGGCCCCCAAATATCAAGCCTTTTACGTAATAACTTGATTCTTGAGGAATGCTACAGAAACATATGAGGAATGCTCACAGAACACACAGAAGTTGTGGCATTTTCCTTTATTAGAAGTATTATTATTTAGGTATTTCAGTGCTCTAGAAAGCACACAGCATTATCAATAATTTAAACAGACACAATATTATCAATAAATTTCATAAGTACCATGTTAATACCGCCCTATCTTTGTAAATAACTGTTTATCATAAATATGACAGGTAGGTTGAGGAAAACGTAATCTATATGAGTCATACCTTGAAGAGTTCCTTGAAGTATGGACTGCATACTGAGAGTATCAACTTGTGAGCGTGGAGGTACTGCCCTCCAGCCGCCAGCGTCACATCAACCAAGTCTTCGCCTTCCAGAAGAGCATGAAACGACTGCGATAAATTTGTATGGAAGTCGTTCCATCGCAGCGAAAACTGTTCAGCCATCGCCATGGCAATCCACCAGTCCCGATGACGCCCTACAAAATCTAACTGTAAACAACTTTCAGAATCTAATAAGCGTCCGTGCGAAGAAACATCGCAGTCCCTGAAACGAACGCTATCCCCCGATGCCTACGTAAACGAATATAAACGACGCGCTTATATCTTTTTATCACTAATTACACATGTTTGCGACGTTTACACTAATCTACTAATTATGCACCCGTGAGTAACTACGATGCTACACAAATACTGTTGACTGGCATGGCAATACACGGAAAAAATAACAAAATGTCGCTTGTTCAGAATGTTCAGTTCACAAAACACCGTTCATTGTCCGACAAACACTTTCATAGTTGTAGGTACTTGTCAGGTGTTAACAAAGACATGAAAAAAAAAATATTATGAAAATGTATTGTAAAATAAAAAGTTAAAGGAATGGTAAAGTGAAACCGAGTAATAATAATTTATGTAAAAACAATATATTAATGGAATTTAATTTATTAAATACAAAGAAATACGCAATTATTCAGAACCATAGACAAATAACAATGCTTATTTTTTTTTATCAATTTGATAAGTTGGCCATATGACCCCATACAACAGTTTCCTGTCCACTGACACTTCCAACTTTTAGCTGTCATGTCAATTTGATGTCATTACTGTCATGTCATCTGTCGGCCAATTCATTCATTTGCTTACTTAGCGGCTGCGGACAATGTAATAATCAAGGTTTCATTGCACTGTGGATAATAAATTGGAAAGATTAGAACACTGACCATGAGAACGATTATCGTGTGAACATTAAGCCAAGCAATGACGGAATCGTGACTATCGGTAAGCGTTTACTACCCATACGCATTATCGATCATGTGTTGAGTGGATTTACCGTGTTAATTACGTGGAGCATCGCGATGTCCATCCTCAGCTCTCAAGATGAGGCGGATGCCGACCGGGCACAGATGATAAAGAAGATCCTGAGCGCGGCATTTTACGCGCTAGCCTCGTTTATGATAACAGTTGTGAACAAAACTGTGTTGACTACTTACGCGTTCCCATCATACCAAGTTTTGGGCTTGGGACAAATGGTGGCGATAATCACAGTTCTGTGGTGTAGTCGATTCGCGAATATAGTGCAATTCCCACAGCTGGACAGTGGCGTAACCCGTCGGATATGGCCTCTTCCGCTCATTTATTTGGGCAACATGGCCACAGGCCTTGGAGGCACAAAAGA
This sequence comes from Euzophera pinguis, assembly GCA_947363495.1. Classification (NCBI taxonomy): domain Eukaryota; kingdom Metazoa; phylum Arthropoda; class Insecta; order Lepidoptera; family Pyralidae; genus Euzophera; species Euzophera pinguis. The sequence goes on from OX376154.1 coordinate 963,265, forward strand.
ACTCAGTTTGCCGATGTTCACGGCATTACGCAGGTTTAGTATCCTAATAACTATGATTCTGGAGAGGCTAGTTCTTGGAGTGCACGCATCTTGGCCTGTACAGAGCAGTGTCTTTGCAATGGTATTTGGTGCCTTGCTAGCAGCAGCCGACGATGTTACTTTCTCTGTATCAGGCTACACTCTAGTACTCCTAAACGACGCATTTACTGCTGCAAATGGAGTGTACATGAAGAAGAAACTAGATGCCAAAGATCTCGGCAAGTACGGGTTAATGTACTACAACGCCTTATTCATGTTTACGCCTGCTGTGCTAGTCGCATGGTGGACTGGCGACTTGACCACCTCGGCTGAGTATGCAGGTTGGAGCGACCCCATTTTCTTGGCACAATTTTTAATGTCTTGTTTCATGGGATTTGTATTATCCTACAGTGTAATGTTATGTACTCAATACAACAGCGCTTTGACTACCACTATCATAGGATGTCTTAAAAACATTTTAGTTACATATCTCGGGATGGTGATAGGTGGTGATTACGTATTTTCGTGGTTGAACTTTGTAGGTTTGAATATTAGTGTGTTGGCAAGCCTTCTGTACACGTATATAACGTTTAAGCGTAAGGCAACTCCAACTTATGCATTGTTAAACAATGCCAAAGTGGACACTGTATAGCAGAAGCTACGAAGAAAATCAACCCCGCATGCTACATATTTAGTGTAGTATAGACAGTACCAAAGATAAACTTAGTGGGGAAACGGACCTTACAGGTGGAAAGTGATAAAGGAACTTATAATGATTACTAGAAATACATTTGTGTAAATCCTGACGTACTAGAATATAGTTAATATTTATATGTGATTTCTAGCATTTGCTCAGATGATATAACTAGTTAAAAAAAATTGTTAGATAGATTTATCTGGTTATGTTCCGAATGATACCAGTTTTACAAAACAAAACACTTCATAGCACAGTGAGGAAACATTTCGTCAAATACAAATAATAAAAATTTAAAAAAAAAAACCTTTGCCGTAATTCAAGTCAGTTATTGTGGCCCAGTGAATGAACTGTTACACATTTTGGTCATAAATTTATGATAAACTATAATGAAAATGTTTGTTAGATTTATCCGATGTTGCCAGTTAAAGGGTTGATATTTGATTGAATTTTGTATAAACTGTAGATGCATGCTAAATGTTCTTTTTCAATTTTAACTAGAAAACGTTTCTTTTTTTTTTCAAATAGTAACTAGATCATAATGCAGCCTACATGCAGTCTTAGTCCAATGTACACAACTGTTGTATACTCGTTATCATGTAATAGAACAAACTACCTGTGACTGATTGTGGTGGTACTATTGGTACTTAGTAACAATATCATGGTATGACAAAAACTAAAAAAATATCAGTATTTAGACAAAATATAAATGGTTTTGCAGTAAAAGGAATTGTAATTAAGATGTTACATACATTTCTTACTGTGTATGACTACACCATGGACTTTTTTTTAATTCTCAGGCGGGGATATTTTTCTAACATGTAGACATCATTTGGAGGAATTGATTCAATTAAATTTTTGTTTTTATGGCTCCATCGTTTAGTCAAATAATGATTTTGCCAATGTCATTGTTTGAAATAACATTGTGTAACGCTTTCAAAAAGTAAAGAAACAAGAATGTTTTCAGCTGTTTGTATGTAACCTAAAACAATACGACAAAAATGGAAAAATTGATGTTTTCTGGTGCTTCTGACAAACATGTGTTGTTAACCATAAATTTATCTTTGGCACCTTGCAATTGTGACACCCAAAGCCAGCATATCCACTAGTTTTTGTTAAACCGTGAATATTGTTAGTCATATTTATGTCTGTTGTGTTAATTATTATTAATTTAATTTGCTAGAAATATCTTTTTTTTTATCAAGACCATATTTTTTTTATATCTTTGTGTTCACTTGTTATTTTGTTATCAAAATATTAAAAAGTGTGCTTCGAATCGTATTGACAGCATATTTGGTAAAATGATATTTATTTATATTGCAAAAATTTAGATATTAAGATAAGATTATCGGAGGTCAAGACTCACTTTGGGTTGCTGCGCCATCTTAGTAAGTTAGTAAAGTTTAGGAACCATAAATAACTAATTAAATAGTGATTATATTGAAATCTTTATAATTTAAAATTTATTTCTTAAAACTTTATGTTACAAAATATACAATGGTATATCACAATAGGCGGACTTAATGCTAAAAGCATTATCTAACAGCCAACCTTTGGGTCAAATAGAGATCTTAAATGTGGGTGTACAAAAACAGATATACAATTATTTTATTACAATTTACAATACAATTTAAAACTCTATTGCACAACAAGGATACATTGTCAATTAAGTTTTTATTTTCAACTAGCTGTTTCCCGCAGCTCCGCCTGCGGTATATAGCCTATGTTACTCAGGGTAAATGTAGCTTTCCAATGGTTAAAGAATTTTTGAAATCGGCACAGTAGTTTTTGAGTTTATTCATTACAAACATCAAATCTTTCCTCTTTGTAATATTAGTGTAGATATGAAATTTATTTTATTTTGCTTTAGCTAAAGTTGTCTTCCCATGAAAGCAGAGGTCATCATCATTTCGTGTAGGTTACATTGTCTATCGACCATGTACACAGTGTTGTCAGAGTTGTTCGGAATCGCCTCTCAGCCTCTGACGTGGTCCCTTTAACGTCTACCAAATGGCAGCCGGGATCAACGGCTTAACGTGCCTTCCGAAGCACAGAATCGTCTTTATTATCAGATGATTCAAGCCTGCAAAGGCCTAACCAAACTGGAAACAACTAAACATTACTTTGTTTAGTTGTTTCCAGTTTAATTATACAGGAGCCGCTCTATTTTTGAAAAGTTTGACATGTGTCAAATGAAAACTACATCGAACTATTTTCATTCGACATATATGTCATACATTTTAAAAATAGGGTTCCAGGGAGTATCTCGTGGAACGAATGCTAAATAATGTTCCTAGAAAGTGACGCTATTTTAAAAACATTTGACAAACAGTACGCTGATCGTAAATGAAATCAATATATGAATCAAATTTAATGTTGTTATTCTCAGTAATTAATTATTAGTATTATTATTGTTAACTAAATTATAACATTTAGTTTAACCTCTACAACTTAGTTCATCGACAACCAGTGTGTGTTACCATGATGACATTTCCCAGTCTCTGGGCCTCATAGAAGCTGGGGATCTATTTTTGAAATGTATGACATATATGTCGAACAAAAATCCTTCGTTATCGAACGAAAATCATTCGATATCGATCAAAAATTATTCGACATGCCGAAATTGCGTGAGTCACACTTTTCAAAAATAGGATTGCTGAAGATCGTTCAAAAAGCTGTGGAATGGCTCGTGTTTCATTTCACATACTTGAGGCGCAGAAAAAGTGACTTTACAGGCCTACCGTGGTGAGTGACTGTGTCACCTTTATCTACCGTCGACAGTGCAGGCTTAGCACATGTCACCGATTATTTTACACCTACCTGTACAACCATTGTAGTCAGTCGCCCCACTGGCATTTTCAACCTATCGTACTTCCTTGTGAGACCTTAATATTATTGGAGACCTAAATATTGGAAGTCTGCCACGCTGATCAGGAAGCTTCTGGAATATAGGGGGCATTGAAAAGTTCAAAAAATGCCAAAGTATTACCAATCTTACTTTGGAAAAATTCCTTTTCACGATGCCGGCAAGAATCCTAAAAATATAAACTGTTCATAACGATGCCGGCAAGGATCCTGGAAAGGTCTCACAAGGACAAGGTTGAAAAACGGCCGCTGGTACTACGGTCTATTGAGAAAGGGACGTCATTTTGCCTTGCCAGGCATTTTGCAATGCTGTAGTACACAAATCTACTATACATGTTGTTTTTTTATCTATCTATCTATATCTATCATTTGTAATGACGTTCCGTGACGATGTGTATAACTGATAGAATCAGTTAATGATTAGTTTACACTATGTACATTTTAAATCTTAAATCTGCTTGTCTAAAAAAATTCACTTTATTTATTTTATAATCTTAAATAACTACTACTTTTTATAATAATTATTAACTTTTTTTTTGTTAAGTTAGTAAAATCGTGGAATAAAAATTAGCAAGTACAGAAGCCCTATTTTTGAAATGTATGAATTGTGTAGAAAGAAAACTGATCGAAACAAAAAATATTCGAATCGCCGATTTTTTTTTTTTGTTCGATATCAAATGATTTTCGTTCGATATCAAACTATTTTTATTCGACATACGAGTCATATATTTAAAAAATAGTGCACCTGATTTCTGAATTCCCGGCCTTAATCCGAAAAAAAATACAATAAATGTGTTTATTTTTTTCTTGGATAGGAACGCACCATAGAGCAATCTAGAGTCCTGTAGTAGCGATATGGAAGCGTGTTACTCTTGTGTTATCTTTTTTTTAGCGAGTCGACTCGATGAATTTAATAAATGCATTTATCTGTGCAATCGAATAAAGCGTATTATTAAACGCTCAACGAATCAAATATGCTCCCGACCAGTGATTTTGGGAGCTTATTTGATGATACTTTAAATATGATGTAAATAACTAATTTGTTTATTTTGGTTATGTGTTGCCATAAACATAATATTAATTATTCAATAGTTAATATTTCATATTGTTTTGTATACTATTTTGTCTTCCTATTATTTTTTAGATACTTTGTTAGTGTGCGTTTCCACAGACGCGTAAAATGTATTAGTATTGAACATAGGAATAGTAACGAATGCGTTCTCCCGTTTTCAAACCTATAGCCACATAAAAAAAAACTAGTTAGTCTATTATACAGACGCTAGATAACATCATGCAATTCCATTTTTGAAGTGTTGGATATATATTATCGAATAAAAATCGTTCGATATCGAAGTAAAATTATTCGACTCTGCGATGTTATTGGGACGCACTGCACTGCATTTGTAGGAACGCACTCTCATATTCCAAATTGTGATAAAAATGTGTTTTATAAATAAATAATTTATATCTAAATGAAAATAAATATACTTGATGTATCTTATAGTTTATTTTTATTTAATTTAACCCAATTTTTACTCGGCAAATACACTTATGGGATTAAGAATTGTTATTAGAATTATCAAAATCTATGTTACTTCCTTTAAAAGAAAGTCTTATGACGACTCATTGAAATTTTTATATAAATTGGCTGCATTATTATTTAAAACATGAACGAAAGAGATATACATGTATTCTTGCATAATAATTAATTCTGAATAAAGGCCATGTGTTCACCCTGGTGTCAGAGTTCTGGCAATGGCAGCCGATTCAAGCCTACAATGTCTTAACCAAACTGGAAATAACAAAGTATGCTTCCCTTGGGAATCGAACCCACGGGTCGAAGGCGAACGCCTTAACCACTGGACCACGGAGGCAGTTATTCTCTTAAATTTATTGAATTATATTAAATGTACATATTGATCTTGTTATTCCAATATTTATTAGGCCTATTTAAATCCCTGTATGAATGAATATGCCATTGTTTGCAGAATTGCACAAATCCGGCTGCAGGGTGAACCGGCACGTTTGATGCTCACATCACGTCTCTGTGATTCGTCGGGTATGGTAACAATACCAGTAATATTTGCAGGCAAATAGTGTTTCTGTTACAGCTGTTGTTTGCGAAAACCCACCTGTATTTTAACCGCTGCGTGATTTGCGCATTTTTTGGCCAAGATACCGCTGGAACGCGAACGGTGCGGTGCAGGCTGAGCTGCGAGAGATACTTAGGAGCTGACTACTAGCGAGCATTCGCACAGTTTAAAATACTCTTGCGCTCTCTCGTCAGGAGACCAAGATCCACTACGTGTCGCTAAGCCAGCGGAGTAAGTAGGTGTCTTTTGCTTAAGAGGATATGCTTCATGATCCTATATTTGGCGTTTTTTGGATTTGGCGTTAGTTCCATGGCGATAACAGACAGTGGTGCGACTAGCATTTGATCTCCGCGCCCTCCATCTTGCATTTGAACCCTACTTTCTATTTCTTGCAGAGTTAGTGCTACACACGCTACAGGTGCACCACCATTGCCCCACGCTGGAAATCTGTCAAGCTACCTGATCTGACTTAGCTTCAATATAACTTGTACGATCAATGGTCCAACTGACATAAAGGGTATTTTCTAGGTAAATTTTGATGCGTTTTTTTTTATTTGAAATCTAACTCCATTATCGTTTTAGCCCTAGTGGGCTCTAGGAGATTCGAATTATGTGTAGCAAACGTATATAATACGGATTATCTTTATCATTCGTCATTAAAGCATTAAAACTTTAATTATGTGCGATAACGTAAGTTAATCAAGGCTACGTACTTGTATTAATAAATGGTCGTAAATATTTGTGTGCTGTTGGTAGAAAAATATTTGTTTTTTTTTGTTGAAATGAATGAAATCACCTAAACCCAAGTCGAATGCAAGCGCTGAAGGTGAAGCGCCTATTAAGACTAAGTCCCCGTATTCATCATTTATGTACGGAACCTTGAAACATGTGCGTTAAACAAAAAGAATCTGTAAAGACGTAGCTAGTGCCATCTATCTTAGACGGCAGGAATTAAGTATGCTAGCGCCACCTGTGTACGAAATATAAATAAGCTGAAGAAAGCTATTTTTTGCAGCTCCGCCTGCGCCAAAAAGTAGCCTATTTTTGACCCCGGGACTTCAATTATATTCATAACAAATTTCATCAAAACCATTCAGCGGTTTGGCCGTGAAAGCGTAACAGAGAGACTTTCCCATTTATAATATTAAGTACCTATAGAAGATTCCCGATTTACTAGCGAAACCTTAAACAAATTCTTTAATTGCGTACCTACCTATTATTTTTTGATAGTATTCTAATAAACTATCAAACACTCAAATGAAGGTCGTTGCCATGGGTCATGAATTGATGACCTAACTTATTCGTGACTGCACTGCCTTGAAAGCCTTACGAATCCAAAGTTTACATATATAAAAATTACGTAAATTCCATTATTTGGATATACTTTAAACATGTTTGATTTTTAGGGTTTCTTCAAGCATCTTGTGTTGTGTTTGTATAGTCCAATTGACATTTAAAATTAGAATTCAAGTGTCCATTGTGTGGTTTACCCGGTTCCCTAATGTTTGACAATAAACGATAGAAAAATGATCATTTTGAAAATAAATAAAGGAAAACCAATCATTTGACAAACCTCACATTTTTCAAACATATTAGGTACTTTAAAGGTAAACATTTGACAAAACAAAATTTCACAAATGCATTCTTTATCTAATATTGCAAATGTTAAGTTGTTATGTAACTAACACTTAATAAAAATGATCGGACTTTTGGCGGAAAATTGTGGTATCGGCGCTGTATCTTCTTTTCCAATATTTGTGATTTTCTACTATTTTTACATTATAATGATGGATTATTATTTGCAGTGTTCGGGAACAATTGTAAGTGTTAATAAGTAAGCTGCCGCTACTTTCAAAACAAGTTTGATTGACATGGTCACTGTATAACCATAACCTAAGGAACTTGCTGTCATAAAGTTGTCTTTTAACTCGGTCGTTTCTGTCACAAAGCCTGTCGCTCGCTCGCTCACTGTTATGGTACACCATAACCTACTTTTTTGTCATAAAGTCGTCTTTTGATACTCGGTCGATTGTGTCACAAAGTTTGTCGCTCGAGCGAACGAAGACTGTAACCATAATCTAATCTAATTTTTGTCATAAAGTCATACACTCATCAGTCGCTCGCTCGCTCACTGTTTTGAGCAAATAACCATAACCGTTAGATTAGATAGGTTGTTATTTTCTGACATAAAGTAGTCTTTTGACCAGAACCTTTTTGTACATTGATTAGACAAAAGAAAACAGATTCCTTAGATTTCTCACAGATATTAAAAGGCAATTGAATCAATTATCAAACAATGCATTTTTCAAACGTTATAGCTAAACGGTGGTTTTTAAATTTGCATAGTTATAAAATTATTAGTTTTTGAAATAATGCTTTGGTGTATAATTTTAAGTTTCGATTAGTTTGTCAAATGAGTGATTTTTATAATAACTGGTTTGTCAAGGTATAACATTGTCAAGCAAAAATTTATCTTACGTTTTTTGTCAAATGGTGGTTTGTCATACATATTTTATCTTATTATAGGATACCGGTTTACCCCCATAATCATAAAAATTAACGATCGTCCGTTACCGTACCTATATGCTAAAAGGATAGCAGCGCGCGGGCATACAATACGCTGATGGCAGAAAATTTGACCTGAATGCATTTCGTTACCCATCTCTCTCTTTCAAACTCGTGATGTGTTAGGGTGTGAATCTGGGTTTCCATCACAGTACTTGATAACAACCCCAAAAGTTGGAAAAAATGATAAACAGTTACGTAGCAATATAATTTTTATTTTGAGGTAGATTTTTATTAAAAAACGAAAAATAATTATACTTGTTTTTGATATAGAAATATAAAGCCCAATTATATTAAGCAAACTGACATTTTTATTTTACTGTATTTTATGTCTAGGCAAAATTTTTGAAGTGATGGTAATACTTTAGGAAAACAGGGGTTACTCAAGGTCAAATTTTCTGCCTATTGTATGCCGGTTTGGTTTCCATCTTTACCTTTAGTTCCAGTTCCAATATCTGTCCGTTCCTTCGTCTTTCTGTCGTAATACAAACATTTAAACGAATAGTCGCTAAGGACAGTATAAACGCATTGCAAGCATTGACAAAGGAACTTTTTCCTCGTATTCACTTTCGATGTTCCTTGATTGCAAGTTTATAAAATTAGACAGGAGAGAAATAAAAAGAAACTTAATTATCAATAGTTTATTACATAAATTATAGCCAAGCTTACATTTACGTTTTAAAACTGTCTAAGTTTTTTTATCTGTATACGACGCAAGGGCTTCTCGATTCGAAGGACCAAGTTTAAACCCCCGCAAACTCTATATATATATATATAAAAAAAATCTTATAAATAAATCTAACTTTGTTCTATGTTTAACAATAATTAGGCTATGATTGGTGTTACTACAGTCAACTATTCCACTGTTACGATTAGTAGCCCTTAATAACTCGCGAAAGCAACTTTAGTTATAGCTAATTCTTTAAGTATATTACGAATCTATTAATTTGTTTTAACATTAGACAAAAAAGTTAATGCGCCACATTTTTCCACTTAAAAACTTACATTATAAATTACATAAAGGCGCATATTTTTGTATAAAAACAAAATCAGTTCGAAAAAATCGTTTGTGACAGCTGGAGGCTATTTTTCAAAAGTATGAATCATGAATGATTTTTGTTCGATATCAAGTTATTTCTAATCAACGTAATCGGTGAGTCGAACGATTTTCATTCGACTCACAGATTTGGGCCGAGTCATACTTTTCAAAAATAGGGGCCCGGTGATTAATAACGGGTTTTGTCTAATGTTAAAAAGTATAAACCGGGGCATATCACAAATATCTTGTAAATTCTTACGTATATATCATCTATCAGTCTACAATGAAATTGTTAGTTACAAATAGTAAGACATTGAATTAACTACCATCGACATAAACAAAGAACAACTAGAAGCCTAAATCCATTTAAATTATTTCATGTTAACGAAAAGATGGGGTCAAAATGGGGCCATATATATATTTTATTATATAGCCTTAGGTGTCCCATAAATGAAAAGTCCGTGCGGCTGTGTATCTATGTCTAAGTTACAAAACGAAATTTAATCCTGTCGAATCATCGGCGATGTGTTAAACAATTTCATTGTAGTCATGTTGTACAGTGCACAATTAGTGCCCAGGATCTAAAGAGGCAAATTTATTGCTTTACTGACTGATTATTATCGGGATTACAATTCACAAAATTACATTTACAAACACACAGATATTAGTACAATAGTGACCAATTTACAGAAAACTGAACACACCTGTGTACACCTGCGTCAATATTGTAAAAATTTTTTTTTTGTATATATATATATATCTCATCATCATCCTAGCGTCTTCCCGGTAGCATCCTCAGTTGTACACTTCGGAGCCCAGGGTCCGCTTTCTTACATTTATATAGGTATATATTTTGGGAAGAAATGTCAAAAAATATTAAATATTTGCAAATAACGAAACTCGCTTTTAAATTTTCAAAGCAAACATTTTTAAAATAACAGTACGAATTATGCTGGTACAAGAAACCTAATTTTGAAAAGTACATTTCAGACATGACTTTACAGAAGTATACATTTCGTTCGAATGTACATGTCACAGATTATAAATATCTAGCAGCCAGTGTCATTTGCTTAACAGATTTTCATTCGAAACCGAAGAATTTTTGTTTTACATAGAAGAAAACATTTTATACATTTTTAAAATAGGGTTTCAGGAGCCGGTATGATAATATTATGTCGAACAAAATACTTCGTTATCGAACAAAAAAATATTCGACTCGCCGATGTGGCATGAGTCACACTTTTCAAAAATAGGGTTCCAGGTGTATTCAAACCATTCTCACATAGTGGTAAAATTCACATAAATTTTGGCCATTATTGTTTTAATATATATGAACATAAAGACACTGATACTACATTCGAAATATTGGACATAAAATTCTTTACTATACCTCCCTCGTCTGTGTATCAAAAATCTAAATATATTCAATTATTCTAGCTAATTTAAATTATGATGAACATGTTTTCTGTACTTCTAACATACATATGTTTTCAGTGGCCAGACAACATTGTCTATAATTATACTATAGCAATATTATATATGGGATTTAGTGGTGATATAAATATATGTATTTATGTAAAGGTACGTTGTGGTGTTAAATGTTTCGTGTGATTATGGAAGATCTTATTACTCTATGTGATAATCCAGTGAATTTTAAATGAAAAGAAAATAAATGCAAAAATATAAATGGCTTAATCACATTTCGTTTTCTATTTTCCATTAAAAGTTGGTAAGAAAAAAACACTACACAATATTTATTCATAATTGTGAGCTGGAACACTATTTTTGAAATTATGACCACGATTAACCGGTGAGTCGAACGAATTTGACTCACCAGTTTTACATGAGTCACGCTTATCAAAAATAAAACTCCAAGATTTTGCTAAATATTTGAAATTACAAATTAAAACAAGCAAAAACGTCAAAGGAAACTCTACTGACAGTAATTACATCAGGACAGGCATCTAATGAATAGAGAGCCTAATACCTAATTACCTTTAAAGGGCCTTCTAACGGAGACACCCATCTTTTGTACACACTGTCACATTTGAAAAAACACTGGATTTAGACAATGAACTAACGCAATTACGCTTTCTACAATTTATACGTTGTATGTGAAAGCTAAAGGGTGGAAGACTTTGAAATGAGTTAACCTAATTTGAAGTTTTATGGGACAATGCCGTGAGTTGTGCACAGGAATTAAAAAAAACTACTTGAGATGAACACCGACTATGTAAATATGATACTTGATAAGTAATTTCTATTTACGTTTCGAGTCAACTGATAGCTGAAAAATATATTTAATCCTTGTAACGCTAATGAGAAGTTTGAGCTCGTATTTTATATGCTTCAGTTACAAAATACAACTCGTGCGATTTAAGTTTGCCGGTTGGTGAAATGCCGCGAATAGTGTTCTTGTTCTAGTACAGTCACCACGAAAAAGATTTTATGTAGTCAAAAAAATAAAAAAATGTTTGAAATTTAAATTTATGTGAATGTTAGAACGCCACAAAGCATTAATTAGCATTTAACATGTTCTCATAAAGGAAAGTCGGAGCGTGGTGGGGACGTCTTGCTGTCTCTTCTACACACAAAACCAAATGGCAAGTGACGTCACAGCACACACAGTGCATCCTTTTCTTATTCTTTGACAGTTTCCCCTTCCACCGAATTTCAAAGACTTATAACTTACTTATTTTTGCACTGATATATAAAAATGTTTCAGTTTTCAGTTTCCGGTACTAATATTTTTCATATGATTGAAAAAAAAAATAGTAGAATAGCCAATTGAGTGAAATTGTTATTTCCATAACAGTCAGCGAAAGTGTTAAAGCACACGGGTAATATTATGAGCCAATCGGTTAACTAGATTATATTCAATGAAAAATCAGGATATGAACTGGTTCATATAAAGGCTGCGATTCCACTGAAACGGAACTGGAGTGCTATTTTCAAAAATTGTTACTCACGCGAAATCGGCGTATCGAATGGACTCACTGATACTCAGCGAATGAAAATAATTCGATGTCGAAGAAAATCACTCGACTCATCAATTTTTCCTGAGTCATTCTTCCAAAAATAGAGCCCCTTGACGGAGAAGACTGTAAATTGACCAATCACAACACTGGTTTTACTCAATTTTTTCGATTGATTAATTGGGTATTCTACTGAATTTATTTTTATCATTCATTTATGACAAATTTTACTACCAGAAACTGAAAACAGCATGATTTTTTAAATAAGTAACTTATAAGCCTTTGAAATTCGTTGGAAGGGGAAATTGACAAAAAACAAGAAAGGGATGCACTGCGTGCAGTGACGTCACTGCCACTTGCTTTCGTGCGCACAAAAAAAGGGCAAGACGTCCCAACCACGCTCCCACTTTTCTTCTTGAAAAGAACTTTAAAATCCTATTACTGCCATAATTAACAAACCAATGTTCTTGTTGTTTTCGGAATCTGTTACTTTTAAGTGTACATATTGTTTCGTATGCAAATATTGCCCAAGTATGAATACAGTCAAGTAGCCTATTCAAAGTGCGCTGAGCGCCGCTCCCTCTAGCGCGGCGTAAGTAGAAACACAGCCTAGGCGGTATTTACAATTTTGTTATTTCACATAAAAAACACGAGACACTCTCTTGTAAACTAGTAACATAGTCTCTGTTAATCCTGCAATTATAAATATGCAGTACAAACAAAAGTTGTAATTTGTCGTTACGCAAGACATAAGATTAAAATGCGTTTATTTCTTATTCCTGGCAATCTTATAAAGTCATTTAACTGCACGAGTAAACTTTTTGTAACAATTTTACAGAAGGTTAAAACAATATCGCATAGTGGGCGCAAAATGACAATATATATTTGGCGGTTGAAATTTTAAAAACTTACAAATTTACTTAAAGAAGAAATTATTTGTTCTGATATGGCTTGAATACATTATGTTTTTGCTTCCTAGGCTGCATTGCTACAAAGCCCAGTGTTCTCCTAAACGCTAGTTTAACCCTATATTGTTTCTTTCACGAGGTACTTATGACAATATAAGGTACAGCATTATTTTTCAACCACTCTGACCGTGATGCTACTGGATATAGATTTTACCAAAAAAAAACGTAAACGTCATGGTTCATGATATAAATCACTAGTAGTAATTGACAACGGAGAAATAGTCTCTTATTTAAACGTTTGTGCACTAGTGGTACAAACAGCAAGTAGCACCTTTTTTGACCCGCCGGCGCCGTACCCCCGGTGGTACGGTGGTAATTTAAGAAACAGTACTAACAAAAAGAAAAATGTTTCTTCTCATGAATAACAGTGACGTTTATTAATAGTTTACATTGTGTCATTTTCGCTAACACAATATGTACCCGTAGTGGTACAGCGTTTAATAATTTCAAGAACGGTACCACCAATTAAGACGATGTGGTACCCTCAAAGTAGAATACTAACCATTAAACAAACTACTGTAGTAAACATAAAACAGAAACAGAATAATTATTAAACATTTGAATGAGCTAAAAATAGCGTACTTAAAAAAGGTACATTCTTGCTTTATCGGTGACTTGAAAGGAATTCTTATCAATCGATTAGCTTACTCGATATTACTGGGAATCGATGTTACGGCGTAAGAATGAGCAATATTAAATGTATTTTGAAGCGTTTATAAGATTTAGCTTATCCTGTTTGTCAATAATTTTTAGGGTACCTACCGTATATATTTGACTGCCGCCTAAAGACTAAAACAGAACGCTATTTCTAGGCAATTGCAATGGGCCTGGCTATCTGTGCCAGCATTTGTAACTATGATAGGGACTTTTTTACAATAGGTATTCCTATTTTGTTGCATCCGAGCAACGTCGTAACGTTCCCTGATAAAACAGCAGGCTTTACAAATTTAATTTAATTCATTTATTCAGTTCCTATATGTAAATTAAATTGGTTAAACTATTTTATTACGGATTTTGTCGCGTTTATTACATAATAATATGTTGTTCAGCGCAAGCAATCCCAGAAACCCTAAAGAGGAGACCCTAGGAGGAAACCCTAGGAGAAGTACTTAAAATGTAGAAATTCCCACGCAAACTAAGCCAGGTAAAAAAGCTGGTTTAAACGAATTCCACATGCTTTGCCAAAAACAAAATAATATATGCAACGCCTCGTCAAAATTACAAAATTTCTTAATTTTATTAAATATCAATTTTACTTAAATAATTGTAAATTAATGCTAAAACCTATAAATCGCCATAAGTACCTCGTGTAGGAAACTAAGTAATATGTACAACATACAAAAATGGACGCCGCAGGAGAAGATATTTAAAGAGTCTATCATTATGGGAGATATCTTTGATTAAGGACTGTGGGAAGGAAGATCTTAGATGGGCAAATTTAGAAACGGGAAGGAAGTAAGACAGCGTGGTAGGTAAGAAACAAGTTGACGAGGCCAAGGCCCATAAAGGGTTATAACTCCGCAGGAATTATACAAACAGGCTTAGCAGGTAAAAATTTCCAGACATTTGATACAAAATCCACATATTTTTGGCCATGTTTTAGCGTAATACGGGCACAAATCTAGATGCAGTCTGAAAAGCTCTAGTGAAAGAAGAAACTTTGAGTTAAGAATAGAAAATAACCAGAATATGAATTTGATAAAATTGAATTTACGTCTAGAAAAATATCTATTTATTGGGCAGTCGGCTAAAAAGTATGAAGGGACCGCGACTCGTTTACGACATCTGAAGTGCATAAGAGGCTCTTTCCCAAATCTGTGGCGGCGCGGCTACCACTTCAGCGGTCGACAGCCTAGCCAGACCCAACAAACTTAAAGAGGTAAAAATGGTACATTTTCCGAAAAAAAATATTGTAATATTGCAAAAAGTAAAGTTACCACCACGATAATGATTATAATATATGCCCCGATAATAAAGGACCTCACTTCAATCTTCCTACTCTTGCCAAATATCTTTTTTTATCATTTGATTAAAAACCAAATAGAACAATGTTACCTAATTATTTTGCCATGGTTTCACTCATTCGTATCGTGCAGGTTACATAGTCTATTGACCAGTGTCGACACCCTAGTGTCAAAGTTATTTGGATCCGCCTTAATAACGACCACCAGATAGCAACCGAAAGGGACCAACGGCTTGACGTTATCACTAAAAGACGACACCCACGAACATATATTAAGAGGCATACATACGTATCTTGAATAAACTAGTTCGCATCATTACAAGTTAATTCGAATGATGCAAAACAGTGATGCAAAAAAACTGATGGTAGGCAAGTGACAAATCATTGACCAATGACATGCATTCGACCCAAAACCTCATTGCCGCCATCTGGAGACGGGCTCGCGCGTTTTGGAAATCCTTCATTATTTACTCGTCATGTCACGCAACAAAAAACGACTTTGTCAACCATGATGGTAGTTTTATATTTCAAATTACTTGTTCGAATTCCGAAAATAATTGTTTAAAATTACTATTTGAACAAGTCTAATTATAGTATTTTACGTAGCCGCGCCAAATATTTTGTCATAATGGGCCCCTTTCTAAAATGTCACTGCATGATTAGTAATATCGGCAAAAAATGGAATCATGTCGCATGAGCAACTTAATGACTCAGTCTTACAATGTTAAATAAGTTGATTGCAGTAACAGTTTTCTGTTACATAGTCTTATCCGAGAAATAATTCGACAGTTTGAATACGTGTTTGCTTAAGCAATATAATTCGATCGCATAGCATACAACAATCGCACAGCACATATTTTGCAGTCGGTCAAACAAGTAAAAGAAGCAAAGCACTTATATCTACATTGGCAATTCTATCTCGAAGGGACTTGAACACTTAAATGGCATAAATTTATGGCATTCGTATTTAGTGTTACCCTTAATTTGATAGTAAAAAAAATTAAAAAGTACTAAATCTATAATTGTACAATTTACAATTAATATAGAAGATGGAGGACGGTACACGAAACTAAATTATTTAAATAAATAAAATTGCTTTTAAATCATTTTTAAAGCTTTACACTAATTTCAACATAATTTTTTTTTTTTTTTACCATCAAACAAAGGAAGCTGGTTTATTAAGTATAGAATATATGAATTATAAACACTAATATGATGTCGTTTTTTAAGTTAGTATCCCGGAATGTGGTACAGTCAGCCTTATATACAAGCAGTGTCAAAAGTTGCAAAATATTCGTACTAATTAATACAATGAAATTACTAATGCATAATTAAGTACCTACATCACATTGGCAGTACAATTTACACTTTAAAACGAGGACATGAGTATTTGACACTTATAAAATATAAAATTACCTTGTTAAATAGTTTTTCAAAATCGAAAATCATCACCAATATACAAATAACTACTTCTCCAAAATTGGCTAACTACAATAACTCTTATTTTTACAAAAATGTTATATTTTTTCTTTCTTTCGTGATCGTCACATGCTGATTTGAAGTAATGTAATAATATTAGTCTGTGCAATTATTTATTTATGCCATTGATATTTAAGAGTTAATTAGTAAAAAAAAAACATAATTATAGCTAGTACTCATTGGTTCAAATAAAGTTCAATATATTTTTATTATATTAACATCACTTCAAGTTAACATGCGGAATCTGCCAATTCATCAAGTTATTCTAGAAATAATACTTGCTCAAATTACAATCCAGTGGATCGATCGAAATATAATTTCAACTTACATAGAAAATTAAATTAAATTTGCATAATAAAAAGTGTAACAAAACTGAAAAAAAAAACTATTTATAAATCACATTTGCATTAGCAGCCATATTTTTAATTGAACACTGGTATTTTAAATAATACTTCAGAATAAATGCTGCAGTTGATCAAATTCAACTTGGTGAACAGATAAAAATAGTTTTACACTAAAAACTATATGGCTCTGTAATTCGTTGTATGAAAATTGCATAGAAGACAGTGTGGCTAAAGATTTCTATAGAAAATGTTTGAACACATTTTTGTTCTATTTAGGCCGGTTATATTGATTCAATGTATCTGTCCAGTACACTTAAATATGACAATACATTGAGAAATGTATAAAAGAATATGAACAGCCTATAATCATTTACATTATAATTAATTAAGTTCAAGTCTTCATGCTCAATCAATGTCTGATAAGTCTGTTTAAAAAAATATACAAGCTGTGTATCACACATATGGTCACCGCACTTGTTGCTTTCACCTCACTTTATTTACACTTACACCAGGAAGCCGTAAGGGCCACTTACACGGATATGCGCGCGCATACTTTGCACACTGTTCATGATCTTCTTCTGGTGACCCACCAGGGTTACACCCAGGGCAGCCAGTTGGTGCACTGTCAGGTCAACCACAGCATCCATGTCTGTGATTCCCGCCGCACGGAATTTCTCAATATACCGAGACATCTTAATACACTCCAACCACTCCTCTACTGACGAAAATTGAACCAAGTCCGGTGTGTCTCCAGCGAGAGGATCCGCTGAACGGTTTTGCGCGATTTTCCGCAAGGTGTCAGGACAACGGATTAGTTTGTCCAACGTCGTAACGATGCTGGAGAAAGTTGGCCGATGTGTGCGCTCTTTTTGCCAACAATCTAACATAAGCTGGTAAACAGCTTCTGGGCAGTCCATAGGGGCCGGAAGGCGGTATCCCTTCTCTATCGACTTTATCACATCCTGGTTGCTCCAGTTCCAGTAAGGCCGCTCGCCGAAGCTCATCACTTCCCAGCAAACGATGCCCATCGACCACACGTCGCTGGCTGATGTGAATTTCCTGAACGCGATGGCTTCCGGCGCGGTCCACCGCACTGGGATTTTCCCGCCTCGTGTCGTGTACGCGCCGTCCGCTGTGGATTCTATTTCGCGCGACAACCCAAAGTCAGCTATTTTGCACACTAGCTGAGAATTTACGAGTACATTTCGTGCCGCAAGATCGCGGTGTATGTAGTTCATTTCTGAGAGATATTGCATTCCCGTGGCGATGCCGCGCAGCATTCCCACAAGTTGTAGGACGCGGAATTTGCCGTCGTTCGCTCGCAGGAATGTGTCCAGGGAGCCGTTTTCCATGAATTCAGTAATTATCATTATCGGATTGCACTTAGTGACGACACCCTGTAAGAATATAACATTGGGGTGTTCGAACTGTCCCATTATTGACGCTTCAGCTAAAAAGTCTCGACGCGCCCGCTCTGTGGAGCCAGGTTTCAGTGTTTTGATAGCTACATCAATTTCCTGTCCGCAACTGGCCGGCACTTTCAGTTTGCCGCGACACACGTCACCAAACTCGCCGCCTCCGATAATGGCTTCAATGGTGATGCATGATGCATCAATTTCTCGGGCGAATTCTCTGACTGCTTGATTCGGGTCTTCGTAAGTGTGCGGGTCTATGTATGTGCGGGAGCCTGTGCCGGCGAAAAGCGGTGTCGTTGCGTTACTACTGGTTTTGGCTGGTCTCTCTGGACCTGTGTAAACTTCACCGTTCCTATAGTTGAGCGCATTGCAATCGTTTGGTTGTTTCTTGTCGCATTCATCATCGGCTCGGGAGCGTAAAAATAGGACGGTAACTATAATAGCGACGACGCATATAACGACTACGGCGACCATGACACCGGCGACCAATCTCACTTGTGCGCCTTCCTCTTCCCCAACAAAAGTTGTTTCCGGTACAGTGTTTGTAGTGTGAGCATAAACAATCCCACTAAATTCACCCCAACCACGCTTCATCTTGGCCCTGACACGAATTCCATACTCGGTATCTTTTCTCAACCCAGTAATAATAGCATGTGGTTCTTTTGTAATTTTCAGTGTTGTGTTCACTCCTTTCTCCAAATTGTCTTTTGGGAAGCATTTCACTTCATAACTTTCAATTGCATCATCTGGATCTGTTAAATCAATGGGAGGGGGATTCCAAGACAAAGACAACTTATCACTATCAACATTCAGGACCCTCAACTTAGACACAACACTGACTACAGAAGCTTCTGTGATTGCAGTTATTTCAATTTTCTTGGGAGGCTCTCCAGTTAACTCTGTAACCCCGTTTTCAGCAAATACTTGAAATTTATATTCTGTGACTGGATCCAGGCCTATTATTGTGACCCTTGTGGTGTTTAAACCAAAAGCAGCTGGTTTATATTCAGCACTGGGTCCGCAGTTTGAGCAGTGTACCCTGTATGTAACATCATTACGGCCTCCAGTTTTATGAGGTGGTTGCCAGGTTAGCGAAATGGAGAACTGATCAGCAAATGTCACTGTCAAATTATCTGGTGCTGATGGGGGTTGTGTACATGGTACATCTTTAGGATCGTTCTTAGCTCTATAAAACCCGGGAACACATTTGCACTCTGCTGCGGCATAAGCTGTGGATTTGGAGTAATCTGGACAGGTTATGCATGGGTCATCACCTGTATGAGACTTGAACTTGCCTGGAGGGCATTCTTTGCAGGTTTGGGAATGATGATCGGACTCGAAGCCAGCTCGACACTTGCAGGAACCGCTAGGAAGGGTCCATTTCCCATCTCCTTTACATAAATAAACCGGAGCAGCCTCACCTGGCGCTATCTCTGCATTTTCCACACAGGTTCCATTAGCTTGCTCGATCACAGTCACTTCTTTACCTGTAGGAGTGGCCGGGAACCTCGCGAAGTTGACTGTAACTTCTGGGCAAGTGATGTAGTAAACTTTTACAGCCAAAATAGAAATGCAGGCTCCCTGATCTCTAAATGCAAAATACACACCCTTTTTAGTGACCGCTATGCTCTTAACTTCTGTATTTATGTCAACTTCGGAGTTAGTGTTGAATCTACCTTCTCCAGCGGCGATTCGTCCGACCAACTTGTAGGTCTCAGGCTCCCACGGCGGCTGTTCACGGGTCACGACGTCAAACTCATAATACAGAAGACTGAATGTTTCTTTACAACTTAAAGCATTACCAGGGAATAATGAGCAGTCACGAATCGTAAACTTGATCTCGATGTAAATACGGTTGGCATTTCGTCTTTCTATGAAGGGCGTCCATAACCAATTGTTGACGTTATTGTGCGCTACGTCGCAGACAACGTATGATCGCCAATTGATTTGTTTCTCGAAATTAGTGTAGGATTCTTCCAGCCAGCCTAGAGTGCTAGCTTGAGGACCATAAGGGAACCTTGTCCAGCCCAATGTGGCTTCTGTGGTAGTATCGAGCAACAATACCTGCTCAGCGGCCGTCAGCGCCGCTATCGACAAAGCCACCAAGGCGATAAACCACATCATCTCAACCGCATCACTAATCACGTACGTAAACAGTAATTTGAATAATCGTCAAGTTCAATCCCAGTGTTCACGCTACATAGCGATATTTCACTTTCGTGTTCAGAAAATGCACTTCACTTTGTTAGGTGTAAAGAATGTCCCCGACATTTCACTAGTGTCTTTCGTGTATGGAATGTGGGCGCGTTCCCGAGGATCCGACCTCCATTCGATGTTTAATCACAAATATCACTGACGGAGAACTCAACTGATTGAAATGTATACAGTTGTATGTGAGGATTTTAATTTCTATTGATCCCGTATTTCACAGATGAAATCCACTTGCTATGGACGCGCAGCCAGCAGTTTTGATACTGTGTTGCCAACTAAAATAATTTGAGATACCATTACTACCAACCATTACGTAAATAGATTGCCATTTTTTAATGTACTTTTATACCAACTAGGTATTACCAAGTACAAAAAACAGTGTTTCATGAGCCCAATAGCCAGCGTTTTAACAGAAAAAAGATTAATTATACGTAGAAGAGCCTACAGCAGGATATTTAAGCCTATCGATCCTTAACTGAATATGATGAGACTTAACTTTGGCACGTGCGGTTGATCATTCAGAGGACCGCACAACTTTGATACTTATCTAGTTGCGATCCATAGCAGTGAGGGAACGATGAAAAAGATAGGCTCCGTTAAGAATACCGCTTCAAATATTATGATTTGTGTCGGTCAGTTAAGCCTCCCGAGTCTTAACTTAATATGGCGAGGTTTAATTTTGGACCACACGAAACACACTTTCAAAAAATTTCTAAATCTATGGAAAACGCCCATCGATATTTTAATATACTTACACCCGTATTCTTAAACCTTCACTCAAACTCGACTCAACCTTACTCCACCTCATTGGTATGATTAGTCGTTACAAGCTTCCTTGACTTGAGATGATTTCTCATTGGAGGTGAGTATCGAACTGTCAAATATAAGGTTCGTCGAGAGGTACCTTGAGGCGTCCTTGAAATGAAATAAAGTGGATAAAAAACGGGTTTTTGCCACTTTTGGCCTAGGTACTTACTTTGTACTTGTAATTTTCAATTTTTGTGTTTAAAATTGTTGTTATACCCCATTGGAGTTTGCTTACGCAAACAACTAAGAATGTTGTTTTCAAGGAAAGTTCCAGGACTTCCTTATGGCGCCCTCGAATGAGTCTGAGTGAAGGACGTCCTTAAGGTTATGGGGCTAATCTTTTTTCTGAGTTCATAGTTACCAATTTGTATTAGTATATCATGTCACAGATAGTAACTTTTTGTTTGTATGAAGAATTGCAAAAATGTTTGATGAGATTCTAGTTATCCAAAAAGTCAACTATACGAAAGTTATATTATAAAGGAAATAATACGTTTTTTATTAATTAAAAACATGTTTTATTTCATGTATTAGGTTTTAAATAATTGACTAATATATCTACGAATAAAAAACGATTAACAAATACACTATGTAGGTACTAATACAATACTAATAACTTTTAGATAATTTAACAAGTAAAAAAGAATGATATGTCTAGACGTAGGAACACTAATCTTCTTCCTCTTCTTCTTCGGCCACTTTCTCTTCTTCCACAACATCCGGCTGGAAAAAATAGTCTATGAATCCATTCCATCCAAATAAAATCTACTACAAACATTCTTTCTTTCTTTTGATAAGGTCAATTTAGTTTATCACAATTCTAAAATCGTACTCGTATTGTATCTACTCGGGAAACCAGAAATGGAGTCTCCATTTCTGAGTAGTTTGGAAACAAAAAAACTCAAAAAGTGAGCCATTTTGTTTTGTTTCTTTATTTTGATGTAAATACGAATTTAATGACACCTCTCACGCTAGAATCCATCGAGTCGTTTAGGCTGCAGAGCGTGCTAATAAATGGCCAATAATCATACAAACCCTCCTGTCGCAGTCGGGTAAAAAGTTAAAACTGATCAATGGGCTATAAGGTCAACATGCTATGGCAGTGATAGAAAATTTCAAGTCAAAGAAAAATACTGTCTGGATTAAGTAAAATTGCTATATGGATGGATGGTGGATGTTAACTGGAGCCATGGATATATAGATCAAGATAGATAGCGCGCATGCATACAATAGACTGATGTCAAAAAATTGACCTGAATGCATTTCGTTATCTACCTCTCTCTTTCTAACTCGTGATGCGTTAGGGTGCGAATCTGGGTTTCCATCACAGCACTTGATAATTATATTTTTAAACAATTACAAACAATTACGTAGCAATATAATCATTATTTTAAGGTAATTTTTATTAAAAAAAGAATAAATAATTATGCTTGTTTTTGATATAGAAATATAAAGCCCAATATTCTATTTAACTGTATTTCTGACTAGGCAAAATTTTTAAAGTGGTGGTAGTGCTTTGGGGAAAACAGGGGTTACTACAGGTCAAATTTTCTTGAACCAGTCTGTAGTATGCCTGCTCGGGTTCCATCTTTACCTTTAGTTCCATGGCTGGAGCCTTACTATCACCTCTAATAGCACACGACACGAGTGTGTAAATGAGATGGGGCAATACAAGGTGTAAGACGACATCTCGCTTGCTCACTCGTTTCTGCCTTGCTATTAGAGATGATAGTAAGGGGGCTGGCTGAGGAGATCGATAGTCGAGCGCGACCCGCGTATCCGTAGCGCTCCATTGTAATAATCAGTGCCGCTAAATCTAGGACCATCACTTACAGCGTACCCTAGGCTTCGAGGCTTGTAAGCTGACGACACAACTAGGAATACACGCTAGGATAATGATGAGTAAGGGGACTGGCTGCGTGCGTGCTCTACTAGCATCGCCATTATAAGTTAAGTAAGACCTGAGAGGCTTAACTGGCCCACACATGACATTTCTACCTAAAATTATTTCTGTGGTCTTTTCCCACAGGAGCAGAAATGTGAAAGTAAAGGTCTTATATCCAATACAAGTTTGTGGGTTTGGTAGACCCATAGATTTAGTTTTTTACTTGGTAGACCCATTTTTCATTATTCGTATTTTGCACCTTTCCATGTCACTACTAAATCAAAAGGAAAGACACAAGAAAGAATAGGTTGACAGCGCTTACCTCAGGTTCTGGTGCAATATCTGCAACCTCCTGTGAATGAAAAATCAAGTCAGAAACTTATATTGTCTACTGTTATATTGTGTAATGACAAATCGTGGAGGAACCTTATTTTTGTAAAGTGTGAGTCACGCATAAGCCAAATCATTTTCGTTCGATATCGAATAATATTAATAGACTCCCCGATTTTGTAGGTGTCATATTTTTCGAAAATAGGGCTCCAGGCAAATAGACCTCGAACACACCGAAATCACTTCCAGAGCAGTCCACATCCTCTCTATGGTGAAATACGACCTGGGGGTAATTTTTGAAATGTATGACTCATGTCGAATGAAAATCGTTCGACTCACCGATTATGACGTATGGAAATCATTCGATATTGAAATAAATCTATTGTCTCACAGATTATGAGCAAGTCATACTCATTAATAATATCGTTCCTGGTGCCCCTCCGAAGTATCTAACAATGACTGACAAGCTTCTTCCATCAGTTTTTTACAAATTGCTAGCGACAACATTTTGTATGTAAAATCTCTAATCGGGCATCCCTACTATTATAATGACCTAAAAAAGACGTGAATTCATGTTCTGCAGAATATTTTAAAGTTGTTTCCGTACTAGTATTTTAATTCCACTTGAATTATTGTCTACCATAAATTTTTAAAAACTCTAAACACTTTGTCCGACTATAGATATCCTTTCACTATCCGCCAGTGCCTTTGCGTTTGCAAAAACTTATGGTGGGCCCTGTTTCCACCGAAACTGCTACGTATCGATAGCATGTTCACAAATTTCGGGAGCTTAATTTTTGAAAAATGTGATTCACGCAAAATCGGTGATACGTATGATTTTCGTACGATATCGAATGATTATTATTTATCATAATCGGTAAGTCGACCAATTTTCATTCGACATATGAATCATACATTTCTAAAATAGGACTTCTGCGAATGCGTTTGCAAAAACTGATGGTAACTGCAGAATAAAATTCAGACCATAATTTCTTCATCCTTATGCGTCTCTTTTTCTTCGTAATCATCTCCATAACCAACTGGGAAGATAGAAAGGCAATCCTTTTCGCCGGAAGTGACGTCACTGCTAATGTAGCAAGGGTTCAGGCCTGCCAACTGCAGAAGCGCAAGACTGCGCTTTCGGGATACCATGAGAGCTAAACGATCTTTACTGCAAATAGGAGATAGAAAAATATTAAATAGAGAAATGAGTGTATTTCGTGTGGATAAGTAATAAGTAAAAACCCTTTATTGTAAAGATGGATAAAAGGAGACTTACGAAAGGTATTTACAAATCAAAGTTGTCAGGAAAAGTCGGTAAGGGCCGGCCACGGAGAACATACTGCGACAAAATCGCAGACATATTAAAAAAGGGAGATGTCAGGAGTACCCTTAATCGACGAGCGTGTATGACGAGAGTGATGAGCGTAGAAGAAGCGAGGGAAGTCTATAAGGATCGTAGCAAATGGAAATACATAATCTCTGCGCCTACGGGAATAAGGCGTGATGGTATGTATGTATGTAAAAACACTATTAGAAATAAGTAAAAACACTTTATTTACCATAGATAATTATATACAAAGACTAACTGTTTCCCGCAGCTCCGCTTGCGTCAAAAGTAGCCCATGTTTGACCCCGGATTTTCTACTGTATTCATACCAAATTTCATCAATATCCGTTCAGCGGTTTGGCCGTGAAAGCATAACAGACAGACAGTCAGACTTTCGCATTTATAATACTAGCTTTTTCCCGCAGCTCCGCCTGCGTCTAAAAGTAGCCTATGTTTGACCCCGGGTCTTTAACTATATTCATACCAAATTTCATCATAATCCGTTCAGCGGTTTGGCCGTGAAAGCGTAACAGACAGAAAGACAGACAGACTTTCGCATTTATAATATTAGTATGGATTTAGTATGATAGTATGGATGGGTATGGAAATATGGATATGTTGTTTACTTGTAGACAACATATTCATATTTTCATATCTATGTATGTTGTGTACTATAACAAAGATGTACAATAGGCAAACCATGGAGCAATCACAAAGAGGAGATGCCGTAATAAACGTTTTGTAAGAAAGTATTTATTCAGCTACACGAGGCGGAAGGCAGACGTGCGACATGCTTGGTTTCGGCCGTGGCTCTAACCATGGAGCACGACCATAACAAGCCCACTGCAGTGTCGGCGAGGCGCCAATAATCACATCACTGCGCCATTTCAAACGGCATCTCCTCTTTGTAATTGCTCCATGAGGCAAACTTAACGCTAGTGCTATCTCTTCCAAGCTACCTTTAGGATAAGGAAAATATTACGACTACTTGATTAAGAACGGAGGGGTAACCATGGTCTATAAAATAGTTCCAAATGCGCCTACTGCCAGCCAGGGATAGAGTTGCCAGGGGGCTTACCATAAACATTAACAATTCCATGATGGTTTTCGCCCATCTTGTTTTATGCATAAAATAATATTGTTCCAAATCGTACCATGAACTTTTAAAACAAGATTGTTGTATTCCTGCGTAGAGTTGTGAAAGAACGAATGATTTGTCTATTCCCTGGCGATTGTGAGAGCGAGACTCCGCTATATAATTCGTATAGCTGCATCACTTTTACGCAGTGTTCCGATTGACTCTCGTTCCGAAATATTGAATTTTAAATTTAATATATTGAATTATGTGTTTTTAAAGTTGATTATGTGTTCAAAATATATAAAATTATTAAATTTCAATTACAACAAATAAAAAATGAAATTTGGGTTATGATTAAAAACGAAGCTGTGCACGCAAATGATATTCGGAACATTTTTTTACGTTTTATAAAGACAACTGACAGTACACGCGCAGCCACTCAAAAGGTCTCGCACTAAGTTTGTTTAGATAAAAATATTTTAATAATAGCTTTGGCTAATTCCAAGTAAGTTAAATGCGGGGTCCAGATTCACAGGTTTTTCTCGAGAGAGAACTGTGAATGGGGACAGCGTTCTCGTACTCTTCTCCTTCCTTTGTTGAACGAGGGTCCAGCAGTAACAGAGAAGCCGGCATTGTCGCTAGCCTAGCCTATCATGTCTTGTGAAAAAAATTGTAAAATGTCTATTCTTAGATTAATAATTGGTCTTCGCGGCGCTACGACTAGATACCGTCGGCATACTACAAAAATTCGCAACTAAAACCATGCCGAATTCGGCATGGTTGCGGCATACCCGCGTCAGTCATGCCGCGACCGATGAGTGAGTTGGATGTCTAGATAAATATAAAATTTGATGTAAAAGTAGACGCAAAATGTGCAGTTTGCGTAGTCAAACTGTGTAAGAATAATACTAAAAGAAATAAGGAAGATACTGGTATGCCATCAAGTATTGTATAATTTCGAAATATGGACATAAATTACTCACGAAAATAATATAACCCTAAAATATGGCGCGAAGTACCGCTCGGTGCTCAATGTTGCCGTGTATTAAATAATCCCAAATTCCCCGAGCTTTCGATTTTTATTATTTAGATATTTTGTTTTTTAACTCCCGACCCCAAAAGAGGGATGTTGTAATTTTGACAATGGATGACCAATTTTGTCTGTCTTTAACAGCTTATTTCTTTAACGCTGATCTGGGAGAAAAGTAAATACGTGGAATGTACTAGCTGCTTGTCTTCCCGCGCAGACCATATAAGCCGGCCGAGGAAGTGGGCGAAAATCGAAAAACCATACCGATCAGTAGGCGATGCGACCTATCACTATTTCGATTCCATTTCCACTTTACGCCCACCAACTTTCTAAATATGGCCTTTAAGTAGTTGGTACCCCGTAGGGTATTGTTGCCGGATAATCGATTTATCGAATTTGTTTTTTTTTTAATAATCTAGGATATCGAAAGTATTGATATAATAAATTTAATCGATTTTTGACAATTAATCGATTATTAACTGCAATATCAAACAATTAGTCGATTATTGAAATGGGTTGATATAAATTATATCGATTTAATCAACATAGGTAATCATTAAATGAAACTATTTTAATACGGTTTTATCGCGTTTATTTTTATAGTTTAATTTAATGAATAACAATCGCGAAAACATAACAAATCATAACATAGGTAATCGTTTATATCAATGGTTATTAATCGATTATGTATCTGTAGTATCGATATAATCTAATCTGTAGTATTGATTTTTGAGAATTTATGAAAAATAATCGATTAATGGATTAACAACAATACCAAGCATTTCAACTCATACAGAAAAAAATTACAGAAATATATTATCGATAGTATCAATATCGATACTGTCGATATATGATCACTATCGCTACCTTAGATTATATTTTCAACTATCAAAGAATCGATTATTATTCGATGTGTAATCGATTTCCGGCAACAATACTGTATGGAAAAAGGCCATGATAATATCTACTAGTATGTACAAGATGTTTACCGCAGCTCCGCCTGCGTCAAAAAGTAGCTTATGTTTGACTCCGGGTCTTGAACTATATCCGTACCAAATTTCATGAAAAACAATTCAGCGATTTATTTGTGAAAGAGTAACAAACATCCATCCGTACTTACAAACTTTCGCGTTTATAATATTAATAGGATGTGTATGTCTATTTATTTATCTGTATTTAAACCCGGGTTACAACTAAAAAGAGGTCAGTAATCAATTAGCTCCAAGCTAATTATAGAAAATTAAAGTAACGTTTAACATACTGTACTGTGTAATAATAAATCAAAAGAAAGTTTTTTTGCAATTTTAGGATTCTATATTAGAATTATAAAATAAAGTAGACAAAAACTAACCATTTCCCCTACCTTATCTCCGAAACTATCGATTCCAGAATTTCGATTCACAAATTACAGGAAAACCTATGAGATAATTTGAAATTTGTTTAGGAGGTCCAAATGGAGAAAAATAAGAAATAGTACAGAACCCTCTCCTTGCCAGCCGACTCACACTTGGCCAGTTTTATTTTAATTTCATTTTAAAGGTTTTTCTGAGCTACTTTTTATAATACGTAACAAGACCACAGCAATTAATAATTTTCCCATTGGTCGGGCACCAGTCTAGTAGCTGGCAACACCATAATCGACGCTAGTGTGCGTCTTTGCACATTGTTTTACACACACTTTCCTATTAAGTGGCCGCATTCTGGATACTGATTTTTCTTCACAGCGCGGTATTAATCTATGTGTCTATTATTATTTTTTTACATTCATCATCATCATTTCAGCCGCAGTCAGTCCACTGCTGGACATAGGCCTCTATGATTTCCAAAATGATCGGTTGGCAGCAGTCTGCATCCAGCGTTTACCTGCCACCTTTTTCAGGTCATCTGACCATCTGGTCGGTAGATGTCCAACGCTGCGCTTACCGGTACGCGGTCACCATTCGAGAACCTTTCTGCCCCATCAGCCATCGGTTCTCCGCGCTATGTGCCCCGCCCACTGCCACTTCAAAAAAACTAATCCGCTGGGCTATGTCGTTGACTTTTGTTCTCCTACGGATCTCTTCATTTCTGATTCGTTCTCGTAGGGAAACACCAAGCATCGCCCTCTCCATAGCTTTCTGGGCGACCTTGAGCTTTCTTATGAGGCTCATAGTCAAAGACCACGTTTCGGGCCCATATGTTATCACTGGTAACACACACTGGTCGAAGACCTTAATTTTAAGGGACTGAGGTATTTTGGACGAGAAGACGCTACGTAGCTTCCCGATCGCCGCCCAGCCGAGTCGGATTCGACGAAAGGGTGACTCCCGCTATCTCGGCTAGTCGATCGATTTTCACATACTCTGTAAGCCGAACGATTTTCATTCGACATACTCTGTAAGTCTAACGATTTTCAATCGACATACTCTGTAAGTCTAACGATTTTCATTCGACATATTCGGTAAGGAAGGAACGATTTGCATTCGACATACTCTGTAAGTCCTAACGATTTTCATTCGACATACTCTGAATTCGATCGATTTTCATTTAGAGTTAGACATTACATAGGGGTCCGGGAATGGCAACCGTGCTTATTATAATAAATGTTTATTACTGTCTTCGGGGTCTCTCCATCTTGTTGTACTGCTTGATTGTATACGCTATGTGCTCAGCGCTATACGGGTCATCTCCAACGAAAACACCAGTCTGTAATGGGGATAATCTTGATTGTTACTTCACAAAGTCCAAGAGCGCTATTTTTGGAATATATAATTCACGCCAAATTGTCGAGTCAATGATTTCCATTCGACATACATTTCAAAAATAGCACAACCAACCAAATATGACTTAATAATACGCTCAGCCGTGTGGTCCTAAAATAGACCACACACATAGATAGGTACCTACTTACCTAGTTATATTACAACTAGCTGCTGTTTCCCGCAGCTCCGCCTGCGGTATATAGCCTATGTTACTCAGGGTGAATGTAGCTTTCCAATGGTGACATAATTTTTGAATTCGGCACAGTAATTTTTGAGTTTATTCATTACAAACATAGACACAAAAATACAAATCTTTCCTCTTTATAATATTAGTGTAGATGTAGAAGGGGCTACAGTCGTGCTGCATTTCCAAAAACCATGCCAATATAATCACGATCCTGTGCTACGGTTTGATCACTAGCCAACAATCAGTTTTCAGGGCTGCTTAAACTGCATAAAAGTACCTGGACACAGTTTGCCACCAAAATTGTTACTTACTCGATTTTTACCCTAAAGGCTGGGTTACAAACGATCCAGTGCGGCGATCAAGTGCTTTCACGGACACACACATCACATACAAACAATTATTTAAATGTGTGAGTAATTAAATTGTTTGCACGGGTGGGGTGGATTTCGTGTCCGTGAAAGCACTGGATCGTGTTTAAACCATTCTTAAATCTGCTTGGCTCGGTGCGGTATCTGTTTCGGGTGGGAGGGTGTGAGTGTCCATTCTGTACGTTAAAACTATTTATTATTCTGAGCCAAAACATTACTTACAGCCAAGATGTCATCAGGGTATTGTTCCATGACTTCTTGAACGTCCTGCCTCTTGTCAATTGGAAACATGACCAGGACGTGAGGGGGCAGGTACTCGGATTCTATCGTAGCCAATTCGCTTACCACCTAACGGTTAAGATATAGGTACAGAAAATGTGTAACATGTGTGGCAACAATATGATTACTCCACTACGCAACAGATGGCGTTAAACCAAAGAATAGCATATAATGTCAAGCCTCCATACAAAGACGCTTAAATAGTATGGAAGACTAAATCGCGCTATCGAAGTTTCTACGGATTGGAGCTTTAAGAGGGTTAACAGCCCTCGCCTCAAACTGTCCCGCTGTAAATTTTAAAGCTCACAGGAGCTAAAATTGTAGGTCATGTCAAAAAAAAACATTAGAGCCGCAGTTCCCCAGGCATCCTCACCACCTCGCCTTGCGGGAAGATCTTCCCTTTGCGACGGTCGAGCATCACACAATCACTCCCGCCATATTTCCAACATATCCGTGGTAATACTAGCTCACAAGAGTAACCTACCTAAGAACACAATACAACAGTTAAAAGGGGAATAATTAGCATGGAAAGTTAAATTGTCAACAGATTAATTTCTCCGCTGGCTTGTGACCCGTAGTGGATCAGGCCTCCGAGACGAAAGAGCGCCAGTGTTCTATTCTATTCTATAGCTCGCCAGTTGTCAACTCCCATCTTTCGTAGCTCAGCCTGCACTATATCTTCTACAGATTGCAGACAATATATACCAACAACCACAGATAAGACCTATCGATCAGAGCCCGCTTGGCGGAAACATCTTCCCTTTGTAGTATCTCTCGCAGAGCAGCCTGCATTATATCTTCTACATATTTTAGATATATGTCTCCGTAAAATAACAAGAATCATTAGTTGATCAATTTACGAGTTAGTTGATCAACTTTCGGAAAATAAACTGCAGTTGAAATGTATTAATTACCGCAATACATTTTGATCAACTTAGGGTGCCTTGCAGGAATTTACTGATTAACGTTTTTGCCGCAAGTAAAATCATACACGAATGGGCCAATCGTTGCTCAGCGTACTATTTTACGTTAAATTCTTGTTATTTTTCGGTGGCATATACCTACAACCACCGACAAGACCTAACGATCACAGTCGGCTTGGGAAGATCTTCCCTTTATGATCAGTTCGTCTACTCCCTAAATTTAATTGCAAAGGAGTGTGGTCATAGAAAATGAATTCAATTGCTTTTGCGCATTCGGGTACACTCAACAGTGACCATCAGAAAATCATGGATTCTTGACTCTTCTTTCTCCAGATATTTCATTCAAACCACACACGATACGGTTCACAAATTCAACAACAACAAAAGCAACACGTCCTTTTACTTTTCATAGTGTACATTATTGCTCTATCGCTCATATCTATGGTGCAAGTATTTCATACCTTAGGAAAGAAGAAAGTAAGCGCATTTGCTTTAGCAAGCTCATTCGGCGGAGAATACAATCCCGGCACAAACAGGCCTCCAGGAGGGATGTACTCCTCGTCTTCAATCTCAATATCTGAGTGAAATTCCTCCTCCTGTTCCATCTTTTCTTGTTCCTCTTCGACCGCCTGCAAGATTTTTGAAAGGAAATCACTGTAGTCTCTAGCATACTTTCAAGTCATAGACCACACCTCGGACACTCCATACAACAGCGGCGAACGCGCTTCGGAAATCCTAAGTACGCTGTAATTTATGGTATTCGATTTGACGACACTGGTTATTACAATAGAGCGACTGCCATCTGACCCCCGTAACCTTTTTTACAGGATCCGGGGTGTGTTAGTGGCCAACACTGTCAGATTTTTACAGCCTGCCTAAAGGCATTTGAAACGACGACCATCTATCGATAACAACTGGGACCAACGGCTTAACGTGCCTTCCGAAGTAGGTACGGAGCGAGATAGAAATGCCACTAAATAGTGACCAATCAGGTCGCGTCTCGCCGCCGTTTCACAGTCACATTCGCTACGTATACGCGCTCGGCTATCGAGCTGCTCAGTTAACTAAATTTACTCACCGCAATACTCTCCTTTTCTACTTCTTCCCCCTCCTCTCCTTCCACGCCCTCTTCTCCCACCTCACCAGGCTCTGGTTCTGGCTCCGCTGGCAACTGGATTATTAATAGGGTAACTAAATACTTGCAAGAATAACATAAATAGTTAAAATCGAATCGAGAAAAGTATATAATTTTGGTATTTTTACGGCATAAGAAAAAGTGTTTATTCTTAGACTCCAATCCACGGATCCAAAAGATCAGTTCTAAGAGACTTCATGAATTCTTTAAAAAAGGGCTTGAAAGGATTTCTCAGGGGTTGGTACGCACTTAAATACGCACATGCTCCTGGTGTTGTGAGCGTATATATTCTTATTTCTGTGGGCGGGACGCCAGGCGAGCGGGATTCGCGACAGTGTAAACAGTGAAAAATATTATTATTATTATTAGAATCACTTTGTTGTCCGTCCGTCCGTTTGTCTGTCCATCTGTCTGTCGTGGCCTTTTTCTCAGGAACATATCAAATATTCAGGTTTATTGTCCCTTGGAGCTGTGAAAAAATCTAACTTCTAAGCCAACGCAATCAAAAGGTACAGCTGTTTACACCGCAATTTTTCGACACTCACAAGGAAATCAAAACCTACAGGGTACTTCCCGTGAACTCAGAATCTTAAAATTTGGTACAAAGCAACGTGTTATAGCAAAGATAAAAGAAAAATTGCGAAAACAGTATATTTTTAGTTACATCATATAATAAAAATATTTTTAATAATTTTAAACTGACCCCTTTCCTCGTGAACGCGATACCTACAGATTTGTAAGGAACTCTCGGTGCGTGAGTCCGACTCGTACTTGGCCGGTTTATTAACTTTGCACGGTCTTCAGTATCCTTGATTGTGACACTATTTACACGCATGTCTATCGACTCAACTACAGGCCAGTATTTAGATATTTCCATCAACGACATCCAAAAAGTGTATTCTTTAGTTAGCTACCACACTGCACATCCTTGCATTGTGTTGCTCCCGATTTTTACCCTAAATCTGCGCGGTGCGGTGCGGTGTCTGTTTCGGGTAGGTGGGAGCGGCAATCTACTAGTACTTACCCCGGCCGCTATTCTAGCCATCCTCTCTTCCTCCTGCCGCTGCTTCTCTTCACGTAGACGTTCTTCTTCAGCTTCCCTCGCGATCCGAGCCTGCTCACTAGCCAACCGTTCGCGTTCTTCTCTTTCTTCACGCTATATTAATACCTATACTTATTAATAATAAAATGTTCATTTATTGCCCTTGGTGAAACGACTGATTACTTTCTCTTTTATTCTAAATGTCACACACAGCAGTTTTATAATGTTAGAGAATGTTGCATAACTTTCTTGTCTAACATTTTTACATATAAACTGTCTTCATTGTTAAAAAAAGGTTATCGTGTTATACAATGTTTTATAACGTTATACAACTGCTTTGTGCTACTGACACAAAAACGTGGCAACACTACCATTGGAGAGTAATATATGGTAATTAAAATTTATTTAGCTGGTGTAACGAATCGGATTATGTCGGGCCCTAGGCTTATCGATATCATTGGAAATGCGCAAATTAGGGACAAAGTTGTTACAGCAGCTAATGCGTCTATATTAAGCAGTGTTTTGTAATTTCACAAAAAGTCTTTCACTTCAAGTACATTTCTGAACCAATGTTACTTTAGTTGTTTGCATCCATTTGTCAAAGCGATTTTTAAAGGAGATCACTGATGGCGCTAAGACCACTTCCTCAGGCAATCCATTCCGGTTGTACCGAGAAAGTGGTGTGCAGTATTCGACTATTCGTGTTTGCTATAGTGCGGATTATCTTGCAATCGTGTCCTCTTAATGATTTAATATCTCCTTTAGGTTGATTACATTGAAAATATAAGCCTGTGCTACCCGCTACCCTTACACACTGTTTTAAGTGTGAACTTACTATATTGATTAAGAACTCACTAGTTTCTGCATCCTGAGGTTGTACCGATCTCTCCTGACTTCTCTGGCACTCTTGCTAATCGTGGCGTAACGCTCGTACGCAGGAATGGGGGGCACCTGCTTCTCTGGGGGAACGTCCTCCTTCGGAACCGGGATCTCTTCGTAAAGGGCGTGCCGCATTAGCTCTGAGACGCAAAGAAGTATGATAAAACTATGCGCCTGTAGCAAATTTCTATCAAAAGCTATTTTCTGTTAAGAACACTTCAGTCCCTTTATATTATCAGTTGATATAGATATAATGGCATTAGAAATACATACTTAATCTTCTGTAGATGTGGCATTGCTAATTATTATAATATTGCAAGCGAGCAGCCGGTCGTCCTAAGTACCACTGGATGAAATGAAATCGTAAAAGATCGGGAAGCCGTCCAAAATGCTGACTGGCAGAAAGCTGTTCTGAGAACAGGTGAGAGCTCTAATGTCGGAGACAAAAATCCTCTTTGTACCCCACAATAACAAATACAATAATAGTCACCACCTGCCACTAATAGTCAGTAATCATGATTATGGCAGGTGTCCGATTTCTATAGTAATAGTCCAGTTTTAATCCATCCAAACTTTTTTACCATAACACATATTATTCATTAGAAATAGTTCATCCCCCTGCCGAGACCTGTTGATGGAAATGTCATCTATTGATATAGCCGAGGATGGATTTAAGCAGGAGCACCACATGACATCAACTCCTCCCTCTACGCGTTGGATCAATATCCCCGCGCAACCCTCTCAAAGGACCGGAGCAACCTGTGAAACCCAAGCGGAAATATAATTAATGTACTAACTGATGAAATTCCTATTATCTGTGTCGAACATCTTGAAGAGAACCACGAGGACTTCTCCTTTCAGTAAAGCATGTACACAAGCCTCGTTTGGTTCTACGTCACTCATGTACAGAACCTCCTTGACCTGCTCTTCATTCAGCTGGAATGTCTCCTTAGCGGCCACTTGGATATCTAAGATTATGAACATATTTTCAGGAATTTTCTAGAAATTTTGGATCATGCAGAATTAAGATTAGGACTTTGCTGGGCTTGAATCATCATCGCATAACGCGTTCCTTTGGTGACATTTTTACCCGTTTTCAGACAACATTGTCCATGCCTTCTTACAAAACTGACCTTGGTTGGCATAGATTGATCGTTGTCAACTCGCCCTTTCATCATGAGCTCCCCCGGCTTCGAGATGCTCATATAGCTGTCTGTGGCCGTTACCGCTCGTTGTTGATCAAAATGATCTTCAGCCAGATTGTCACATTTGTCACTAACTAGTAGTAGTCATCAACTACTTGTTTACAAACAAAGACTGTCAAGAACTTTTACAATACAAGAAATATGTCCAGTCTCAAGTGCAGTTATCCACTCTTTTTTATTAGACTTCCCTGTGTAAACCATGTAAGGATACTATCTAGCCTCTCTCTCATCTCAGCGCCTTCCAGGTGTCAGATCTTCGCTTTGGAGCCTAGGACCGCCTTCCTACACTTTCTCTTCCACTTTGCCCGGTCTTCGGCAGCCCTAATTGTGAGAATATTAACACGCATATCCGTCCCTGTGACGTCAAACAAGCAATTCTTGGGCGCGTCAAAGATTTATTTGAGTTCACATAACCTAGCAGGGCCAGAGACGATATTATTGATAGGAACATTCTAAAAAAAAACGTCTAGAAGAAGCGTTATACTGCGGCATCTGTTCTACCGCTTTCTGAGAGTCTCTCTCCTGGATATGACCTGCCATGGTCGACATGGAAGTCTTTGAACAGACTCTGGACTCAAGTCGGCCTAAGCGAGGCCTGCCAGTGTGATGCCTCTTCTCAGACCATGGATCATCTCTTGTCCTGCCCTGCGTGACTGACAATGCTTTGTCAGTGGCGAAGTTTTGATCATTACAGGAATAGTCTGCCACAGTCTACATGCTAAGAAGAAAAAGAAGGAAAATAGTAAGCTCTACTTACTGATAATGTCCCACTTCTCGTAAAGATCGTAATGGGCCTGGTGGCAATGAGGCCAGAAGAGAATGAAGTTCAGCCGTGGGATATACCTCGACAGTCGTTCGCAAACCCTCTTTTTCCTGGCAGCAAGTGTAAGAATGCGAAGTCGTTCAGAAGCTTGGCGAATTCCCTCCTCGATTTTGATGTCTTCTTCCATTTTTGCCTGTCATGACATGAAGATGGAAGGTCAAATTGAACGACTAGTTCTGTAACAAACTCTTTGACGACGATAGAGTCTAATAAATAAAGCCTGGATATTGTTATCAGGAACTGACTCCTGATGTAAGAGTTCTAATCTGCTGTAGCTACTTTTGTTAGCAGTATCATTCAGATAGAAGTAGAAGTTTTATTCCTTTCTAGACTCTTATTTGAAGTGGTTTACCTTTAAACCAGCGACCATTCGTCTAACTAATCCTGATCTTATGCCGATATATTTAATTTTTTTTTTATAATTTATAAAACGGGGAGACCTAAAAAGAGATGGACAGACCATGGAGCAATTACAAAGAGGAGATGCCGTAATAAACGTTTTATAAGAAAGAATTTTTGAGGCTACAAGGGGCGGAAGGCAGACGTGTGGGGTGCTTGGTTTCGGCCGTGGCTCCAACCATGGAACACGAGCAAGCTCCGCCCATATGTCGGCGAGGCGCCAATGATTACATCACTGCGCCATTTCAAACGGCATCTCCTCTTTATAATTGCTCCATGGGACAGACGACCTAGTAGATTTTGACAAGGAAGGAAAGTAACATCTATGAATAAAGAGGTATCGAAACAGCATACTAAATAGCTATTAAAAATCCATACTTTTATTAGAGCACAGTCTGTCTGTCTGTTATGCTCACAGCCAAACCGCTGAACGGATCATGATGAAATTTGGTATGAATATAGTTGAAGACCCGGGGTCAAACATAGGCTACTTTTTGACGCAGACGGACCTGCGGGAAACAGCTAGTTATGAATAAGTAAGAAATTCAACATACCGCCTCTTCTGGTAGCAATTCACATATATCCCGCTTCGGTCTCTCCACTCCCGTGTCAATCTCCTTTTTCACGTGTGCCAATTCTTCTTCAATAATGCGGCACAGCTCTATGCCGTTCGCGCCGAACATGGCCCTGGTTAGCTTACCTTTCTAAAAAATAATTATCTTACTTAATTGATTTTTTCATTATAATCATTTCGTGTAGGTTACATTGTCAATCGACCATGTAACCCATGTCAGAGTTGTGCGGAACCGCCTCTCGGCCTCTGACTTGGTTCCTTTAACGACCACCTTATGGCAGCCAATGGGACCAATGGCTTAACGTGCCTTTCGAGGCACGGAATCATCTTTATTATCAGACAATCAGGTGATTCAAGCCTGCAATCTCCTAACCAAACTGGAAACAACTAAACAAAGTATGCTTCCCGTGGGAATCGAACCTACGACTCCCGGGCCGAAGGCGAACGCCTTAACCACTGGACCATAGGCGAAAAGAGTGGGGTGACAGGACATTATGATGGCAGTAACGGACGCTCTATTTATTGAGATAGATATGACTAAGTTAGCTATTAGTTAATTAACATAATACGTAACCATCATAATAAAAAATACAGAGGATCTAGCTGTTCGTCCCGATAGAGGGATCGTATGGTATCCCAGCATCTTTAAAAAACTCTGACTTCAGCATGTATACTATAGGTAAGTTTGAACGAATACCATGTCATGCTGTTAAAAATGCGAATTGCGATCAATTTTAAAATTACACCACGAAACTAGTCGAAAGCGTGCCAATTGCCCTGGGGCGAGGCGCCCCCAGATAAAGGCTAGCCTTCAACTGGCACAGGGGGCTCTGCTGGGTGCGACAGTTTGTGTACGCCTACACTCGTGGGAATGCTATGATTTTGGGAAATAACAAAAATCTAAATGGCGGCAATACGGTTCGCAACTCATTACGTCTCGTTTCTAAAGCAGTCCCAAAAATTTTTGCAGCCGCGTGCTACGCGACAGCGGATTTCGCACGTACGTCGGTAACTCAGTAAATTGAGACCGAGGGCAGAGATTAGGTCTCATCTCAAATCTTGATACAAACTGAGTTAAGTACTTACGAAGATAAACAGGAATGTAGGTTCACTTTTATTCTTAAATCTTGACATTGCGTCGATGTTATCAGCTAAAGCCTAAAAATAGGAAAAAGGCAGTTTCTTTACTTATAGCTCTATACAAACTGAATATGCGAATCCCGCGCGACCTGCGGCGCCCACAGAAATAAGAATCGGTAGAAGTTCCGTAGCGTGTCATTGTTAACTGGCCTGCTTGTGACACTTCGACGTATCCTTATTTCTGTGGGCGCCCCGCAGATCGCGCGGGATTCGCGTCAGTTCGAATAGAGAACGCTCTACTTACACAAATATATACTACGCCCTATTTTTGAAATTTATGACTTAAATGTGGAATGGAAATCGTTGACTTGCCGATTATAACAAATGAAAGTCATTCGATAACTTACAGAAAAAATTAAACCTGTTTTAACGACTTACACAAAAGAAAGTAATGTCAGTACTATTATCCATACTAATATTATAAATGCGAAAGTCTGTCTATCTGTCTGTTACGCTTTCACGGCTA
The DNA here is from genome assembly GCA_947363495.1 of Euzophera pinguis. Taxonomy (NCBI): domain Eukaryota; kingdom Metazoa; phylum Arthropoda; class Insecta; order Lepidoptera; family Pyralidae; genus Euzophera; species Euzophera pinguis. The sequence continues at coordinate 1,002,515 of OX376154.1, forward strand.
AACCGCTAAACGGATTTTGATGAAATTTGGTATGAATATAGTTGAAGACCCGGGGTCAAACATAGGCTACTTTTTGAGTTAGTAGTTAGTTATAGATAAAGATCAATTTTTTTTTTATGAAAATTGTTTTTCAGAATAGGGCTCTAGTGGTCATGCATCTGTATGCCGGAGAAACAAAACAAAAGAGATTAGACATAATTGACATTAATATAACTTTTTCAGTAGAACTGTTGGTTTTATTTAACTCACCTTTGCCATGGCTATGGCATCCATTCCTATTTCCATTTTACCCTTCCTTATTGCATTCCCTGTGGCCAAACAGTGTCCGCAAAAGTCCGAGTACACTTCCATACCTTCGAAGTCAGATAATTTAATTGATTCAGAATGCTGTTTTTGAAATGTATGTGTCACGCGAAGTCGGTGAGTCGAATGATTTTCATTCGACATATGAGTCATACATTTCAAAGATAGCATTCTGAATTAAATAATAGTTAACGCCGGCCAAGGCATCGCTGACGGTAACTGGTAAAAGACAGCAAGAAATGGCGCCTCGACGTGTCAGAGGCTAAGACCAACCTAGGGGTTTTGCGATATTAGTAAGGAGAAATGCTATTTTTGAAATGACGCAACATCGGTAAGTTTAATAATTTTAATTTGACAACATTGTAGAACAGTTTACGTTCGACTCGGCAATTTTGGGCGAACCATGTTCCCAAAAATAGATCTCCTTTACACTTACAAATCAATTGGTTGAAATGGGCCTGTAAATAGTTCTCGAAATCTTCATTACTCTCCAAGGTCTCCTGGATGGAAACCTGTCCTTTACGGGCCATAGCTCGATTAACAAAATTTCAATGATATCACTTGGACCCCCTGATTTTTTGGATCACATGGGTACGGAATATCATTAGGTAACTACTCGGAATATGATCAAGAGTTAAAACTTATTTTCTGAATGACATCCTACGTTCTTGATTGACAGAGCAGTGTGTGTCTATGACAGAAGATATCAGATTCAAGAAGTAGGTTTGCTTACTGTTCAATTGTCGACAGATGTTAGCACCATCCATATCCATACTAATATTATAAATGCGAAAGTCTGTCTGTCTGTTACGCTTTCACGGCTAAACGGCTGAACGGATTTTGATGAAATTTGGTATGAATATAGTTGAAGACCCGAGGTCAAACACAGGCAGAGCTGCGGGTAACAGCTTAATATGAGTAAAATTTTTAGAAGTGCAGTCAATAGCCATTTTTACTCAAAAGAGCATCAAAACCTAAAATATTTTCCTTTCTCAATGTTTTGACTCGATGCGCCATAGAAATTCTTCCAGACACACACACAACACAGAGTCCTATTTCTGAAAAGTATTACTTAAAATTGGTATGTTAAATGAATATCGTTTGATTTCAAATGATTTTCATTAGATATAATCAAAGAGTCGATTTTCATTCCACTCACTCTTGTGTAAGTCATACTTTAAAAAGAAGGGTCCTGAAGTGAAAAGTCGTAATATTTTGGACATTCATTATATTTGATGTATCTCAAAGTACCAATGAATCTTCACTTTCCATACTTAGTAAAATAAAAACAAAATATTTTCTAATACGCTAATAAATTAACTAACATGTCACAAATCCAGCATTTATAATGCTCATAGAATTAAAAATATACAATCACATATTTTAATAAAAAACTATCTAAGTATTTACATACCAGTACATCAACCATGAGATTTTACTGACGCAGACACAAGTGACTAACTTTACAATTTAATATGGCAAACCTGACAGCGCCTCTGGTGTATTCAAAATATCTAAGAAATTCCATATTAAATCTTAAGACAGGGGCTAGTATCTGCGTTAATACAATCGCCTGGTAGAGGCGGGTTAAAGGTACAGACATCACTCCCTTAAAACATTAAAATTATAAAATCGCCACAAGGACACCTCATGAGGCTGTGGTTATTTTAGAAACACACCACACCAGTGCCAAATTGTGATGTGCTTACCCTAACCCATTATGACTAGGTTATTCTATATGACTAGACAAGTCAAGCCTGAAAAAGGCTTTATTTCCAATGTCATCAATTCAAATAAGTTACAGAGTCGTAACTATCGACGACGGTTCGGCGTTAATCGGTTAGAGAAACCTTTAAGTCAAGGGAATAAGGTCCTTGCTAATATATTTCGCACAGGGTTGCGGCACACAATTATTAATAGTACTAACGTACCGAACAGACACTTACACCCTCCAACCCAAAACAGATACCACACCTCACCACACAGACACTCACACATCACTAACATTGAAGAGCGTGCAAACGGGGCCGAATCATAGTAGTTGTAATCTCGGCGGTGTTGTATGGAGTGTCTGGGGTGTGGTTGTGGATCGATTCCAAGCATGTGCATTTGACATAGCAACAACTTTGTTCCCTTGACTTAAAGATTTTTTTGACTGGCTAACACCGAATCCGCATCGCAGCTGTGGGGACTCTCTTACTCAATAATGCTGGCAAGACAGATTTGAATTAATTTTATTAGCATAGTTATGTCCACTGTGTTTACATATACAGGGACTTGTCATTTATGATATAAACATTACCTATTTAAAAATGTTAGAACAGATTAAGCTCAGATTTTTCTATTGCATTAGCCAATGCGTCTAAATTCGGGTACACATGTTCTGGGGCAGGGGCCTTATCGGATTTAGTAGCCATCGGACTATCCGTACTGGGGACGATTAATGCTCTCCAACCAGCTCTTAACGCTGCCTCGTAATCTTTTTTCACATCATCGCCAATATGTAGACACTCCGAAGGCTCAGTCAATCCACACTTCTTCATAGCGTGCTTAAATATCTCTTTATCTGGTTTACTACAGCCCACCTCGTAAGAAGTTAAAATAAACTTAAAATGCTTTAGTATACCTACACTTTTTAGGATGTCGTGGAGACGAGGGTCAAAGTTGGAAATCACTCCAGTATTAATGCGCTTTTTGTCAAGAATATTCAGCAACTGACGACCACCTTCCGCAACACACCACAGCTTAGATGTTTTATACTCTTCTATCAGAATTTTAGACACAATCACGTCTTTACCCTCAGGAATCTGTCCTTGGAAGGTTCTTTCTATTACTCTTTGCCACCAAGTATCCCAAGGTATTAAACTTTTACCAAAATTTGGATATTTTTGCCACATGATTTTGTATGAATCTATCAGTTTTTCTTTCACATCTTTTTCGGTGCCAGTAAAACCGTAGTCTTTGGCTACTAGTGTGTAGTAATGCCATGGTGGCATACGAAACTTTAGTAATGTGTTTGTTGCATCAAAAGTGACCAACCTGACTCCACTGATACTCATAACTTTGGTTTTTTTGCAAATAAAATGTCTTCTAATTTTTTTTTTTTCTTCACTAAGTAATCTCAAAGATCATGTACAACTAATGACTATAAAATATAAAGAATTATTAGTGTAATTATGCAGCGAAACAGTAAAATTTTTATTTTATTTATCAAAATTTTTGCTTTTCTTCGCAAACCGCAAGCAAAACAAAAACCATTTCAATTTGACGTTGAGTCAAGTCAATTGACATGACAATGACATGAATTTATAGTAAAATCTAAAAAAAAATTATAGCTGGAGAACCATAGAGTAACACAGAGCCATAGATCATTAGGGTTCAGTTTCGTAACAAAGCCATAAAAAAACCCGGCCAAATGCGAGTCACACTCGCGCATGGAGAGTTCCGTAACTATTAGTCTTTAAAAACCGCAAAAAATCACGTTGTAGTATGTAGTAGTATTTTTTTTTTATTTATTCATTCTTAAACAATACTTTTTAATATATATACAAAGATATACAAAAACCTTAACAGATTTGTGTGTATATCTGATTGAATTTCACAATTTGTTTTTGTTTTTTTTAAATATTTGTTTAAAAAAACCCAAATTATATTCAGTTTTATTTTAATATAATTATTTATTTTTTAAGTGAATGTAAGTTTAACTCAACATTCTGTGAACATTTCAATCGGCAAACAGAAATAAGGTAGAAGTGCCAAAACGTGTGCCAAAGTTGAGTTGAGTTACCAAACTAAATTAAGATTTTGAGAGTATATTTTTGTGTGTCGGCATTTATTGGTAGTACAGTGGGTCAACAGTGAATCAATTGGGTAAAATCCCAAACCCAATATCCATAATCCATACTTTAATCAGTAATTAATTATTATAAAATATTATAAGTGCGAAAGTCTGTCTGTCTTTCTGTCTGTCTGTTACGCTTCCACGACCAAACCGCTAAACGGACTTTGATGAAATTTGGTATGAATATAGTTGAAGACTCGGGGTCAAACATAGGCTACTTTTTGACGCAGGCGGAGCTGCGGGAAACAGTTAGTAGTAGTATTATAAGTGCGAAAGTCTGTCTGTCTGTCTATCTGTTACGTTTTCACGACCAAACCGCTGAACGGATTTAGATTAAATTTGGTTTGAATATAGTTGAAGACCCGATGTCAAACATAGGATACTTTTTAACGCAAGCGGAGCTGCGGGAAACAGCTAGTAATAAATAACTGGGTGTGAGGCGCAAACAATATGAATCGACTTTAGGTAACAATATATACTTCATGACCAAGGCTAAGAACCTGACAACGTATCAAAAGATGAAAAATGTTTGTTTCCGTTTTCATTTACGAGCCTCTTCTGAAAACTACTAAGTAGTTTTTAAGAGACAAACGACAAACTTACTGGTGTCTTATTGTCATCTGATAAAAGCAGGGCAAAAACAAGTGAGTAAGCGTGATGTTGCCTTATAAAACTTGTATCTCTCTTTTCATATATGGATTTTTATTCAATATTCAACGATTTTTATTCGATATAACTATGCCATACATTTCAAAAATAGGACTCCTGAAGTCAGTTACGGGAGCAGTTCGGTTGGTTTTCGGGAAAAAGGCTAAACTATTTTTATCGTTAGTCTTTTTTGTCATAGGAAAGTTTACAAGAGTTACCTTGAATCCTATAGGGAGAACACATCACGACACGACATAACATAAATGATAATTACCAGTTAATTATAATGTGATAAAACAAGGAATCTATTCTACCAATGTCGGATTAGTTATTCTAGACAGCTACTTTCCCTAAGATAGGAACATAAATCAGTATTGGTTTCTCGTCCAGGGTAGAGAGATATTATGAACTTACTTTTGAATTGTATTTTCGGTATTAACTATCATATCTGTCAGTCTAGTCATATGCTGTGTCTATCATACTATTCACATAAATAATTATCAGTTACAATAATAGGTGCTTAAAGTCTCAATTCATTTCGCTCTACAGCGTGAGCTAAAGCTTGTAAGCTAGGGAACACATGTCCTGGTGCTGGCGATTTGTCAGAATGGATAAACAAAGAGTTATCTGGGCTGGGCACAATCAGGGCATGCCATCCAGCACTTATCGCCGCTTCATAATCCTTCTTCATATCATCTCCAATATGAAGACAATGAGATGGTACACTCAATCCACATTTCTTCATAGCGGAAGCAAATATTTCTCTATCAGGTTTACTGTATCCGACCTCATAGGAAGTAATAATAAACTTGAACTGCTTTATAATTCCTACATTTCTAAGTATTTCATGAAGGCGTGGATCAAAATTAGATATAACACCTAACATATATTTCTTTTTCTCCAGAGTATTAAGTAAATACCGCCCTCCTTCAGCTACGCACCATAATTTAGGTGATTTATACTCTTCAATCAGAATTTTCGAAATAACATTATCTTTGTCTTTTGGTATTTGTCCTGCAAAGGTCTTTTCAATCACTTTTTGCCACCATGTGTTCCAAGGTATTATGCGTTTACCAAAGTTAGGAAATCTATTCCACATAAAATTGTATGAATCGATGAACTTTTCCTTCACATCTTTTTCTGTTCCGGTGAATCCGAAATCTTTTGCAATTAGTGTATAATAGTGCCAAGGAGGTATACGAAATTTAAGTAAAGTATTGGTGGCATCGAAAGTTATAAGTTTTACTCCACTAAAACTCATTACTATTGATATGAAATTATTAAAATTACATGTAGGTAGGTACTTAACTTTTGTAAACCACAAGAACTACAAATTCATGACAGTCTACCAAAAAGCATAGAATTCGATGAAAAATTACATTCTATGCATTTTAATTTCTGATCAGGTTCCCATGTTTTCTTTTTAAAACCGTTTTTAAGGAAGTAATAAGTACCTTCCAGTTTAAAGATCTAGATCCATGGAAACTATAAAGTATTTTTCAAAAAGAAAGCCAGCGTATTGCCTTATGAGAATTTTTCGCAAATCCTATTTCTACTATTAGTTGTTCCTTATTTTACGTAATTCTGTGCATTAGATATCCAAAATCAAAAGGATTAACCTGGTCAATCGTCCCTAGATATATATTAGTATATATCCAATCTATACTTCCATATCCATACTTTATATACTTTTAAATTAATAATACTATAAGTGAGAAAGTCTGTCTGTCTGTTACGCTTTTGATAGAATTTGCTATGATGAATACAGTTGAAGAGCCGGGGTCAAACATCCATACTAATATTATAAATGCGTATATAAGTCTGTCTGTCTGTCTGTTTTTCTGTCTGTCTGTTACGCTTTCACGGCCAAACCGCTGAACGGATTTTGATGAAATTTGGGTTTTTTATGAAAAATCAAACATATTTGGGATTTTGATGAAAAATCCAACATAGGCTACTTTTTGACGCAGGCGGAGCTGCGGGGAAAAGCTAGTTATTTATATAGCTATTTTTTGACGCAAGCGGAATTGCTGCTCCCATTTTACTCATTGGGTACGGAGCCCGAAAAACATACAACATTCATCGTTTACAAAGCCTTAAGCATGCGTGCATGGTTCATAATTATGGTAATAGATTTAGAATATTAAATTTCATGATATGGTTATATGTTCTGATAATAAATACCACAAAAATAAATGGCTTCTAGCTTCTAGCCATTGCAGGGAAGTCGGTAGAAGTCCAGCGAGCTTAATATCATCTCTTTTCCTGGCCACACATGGCTATTCTACCTAAATTAATAATGCGAGTGAGTAAATGAGACATAACTATATAGGGGTATAGATGTAAGTAAGGAGACTAACACCCGTATTCTTAAACCTTCACTCAAACTCGACTCAACCTTACTCCACCTTGTTTATTTATTTAAACTTTATTGTACAAATACAATTGTAAAGCACAATAGGTGGACTTAATGCTAAAAGCATTATCTAACAGTCAACCTTTGGGTCAAGCAGAGAGCTTTATGTGGGTGTAAAATAAAGTTAAATTAACAGAAAAGCATAAGAAAATAATATGCAATACATATTGTTTAAAATTGTTTTTCATTGGAGTTTTCTCAAGCAACCAACTAAGAATGTCGTTTTCAAGGAAAGCTCGTGGACTTCCATATGGCGCCCTCGAATGAGTTTGAGTGAAGGACGTCCTTAAGGTTATGTTTAAGAATACGGGAGTAACTCCCATATTTCCTGAAACTCGACTCAACCTTACTCCAACTCATTGGTGTGATTAGTCGTCACTAGCTTCCTTGACTTAAGGAGATTCCTCATTGGGGGTGGTATCGAACTGTCAAATATAACGTTGGTCGAGAGGTAACTTGAAGCTTTCTTTAAAATGATATAAAGTGGCTATGAATCAAAGTTTTGCCTAGTTTACTACTTACTTTTTTATTTTCGCCGGGTCGACTCCGGGGATTCTTCGCCCCGCCACTGCTGTGACGCTACCGGAGCCAGGAACAGCGGGGCCGCCAGGCATTGGGGCCTGACCATTGTATTGTCTGTCATGGAGGTTGTTGCCATACTCGCCACGCTTGGCAGGCTGGTTGGCGAGCGCAGTTTTTGCGGCTTATTGTACTTCCGACGCTGCTGCCCATCGAAAGTATTTAAAGCAGGGGAAGGATAGGATTTTATTGGATTTGGGGATAGGGAAAAGGTATTGGGATGCTACTGACCCGGTTGAATTTGTATTGAGTGTTGATTTCAAGCCATCGGAAAAATGGCTGAAGATGAACACCCCTGACTGAATGAATACCCCTGACTGAACTGACATGATTTTAGCGCAGTACAATAACAGGCCACGGTAACCGCTTACCATCAGGTGGTCATCATCATCATATCGACAATATCGAGTGGGTTATGGCGACCACGCACCGGCAAGTTCAGAATTAGAAATCTACCGACCAGATATGGCAGCTCACTAGTCCCTATCTCCGCCCCCTCCACCTTGCCCCTGTATCTCCTCATGTCGTGCGGTTTCGCTATGTCGCTTAGAATTATAATGAAACCATAAAATGGTATAAAACTGGTCAAAAATGATAAAATATATGCATTTTTTTAAGGATTAATAATGAAGACTATGTTTTATTATAACTTTTTTCTTACAGATGTTACACTTGAGCTGCCATACAATGAAATGATTGTGGCAGTATGGCCCATCATTTGTTTGTAGGTACCAAAGTGCTACAATGGGGGGGACCTTTTGTCCCATTGTTCTTTTGTGCTTTGGACAAAGAAATTTGGAAAATACAAAAGAATATAGTAAAAAATTAAATAGATACAAAGGCAAAAAGTGTCAAAAAACTTATAATTTCCGGAGCCGCGGCGGAGTCTGCAGAGGACGCCAAGTGGCGCAAATATGATTCTCTGTCTAGTGACTACATACCTATTTGTTCCGTTTGGCGTTGAAACATTTGCACCATGGGGCCAAGCATGATTTTTTTTATAAAACATCGGCCCCACGACGGCTTATATCTCGCGCAAAGAATAGCAATTGCTATTCAGCGCGGGAATGCAGCTGGTGTTCTTGGAACCATGCCACAGATACACCAGCTTTTAGATTTTTAGTTGTAATTTCATTTAAGATTTTAGTTTGTAGTTTAGTCTGATTATTTTTTAAATATATATGATAATTTAGAAATAGACCCTATTTAAAACCATTTTATTTAATTTCCAGTATGCCTCAAGATACCAACCTTATATTATTTGACAATGCGATACTCACCTCCAGTGAGGAATCTCCTTAAGTCAAGGAAGCTAGTGACGACTAATCATACAGATGAGTTGGAGTAAGGTTTAGTCGAGTTTGCGGAAACGTTTGAGAATACACATTATATAGAATAACATAGATTTAGAATTTTTGGGGTAACACCCATATTCTCAAACGTTTCCTCAAACTCCAATAACTGAGGCATAGATTTCTAATATCTGTGCTCTGGCATTTGTCACTGTCAATGATAGTGCGCATCTGGCGGGTGACTTAATCTGTCAGTCACGAATTTATTGTGACCCATCCATACATTTCCAGTTTGTATTGTGCCAACCAAATTTGTTTGTTTGTGATTGATATCACAGATTAATTGGTTCCGTTCGTGTTAAAATTTGAACTCAAATAATCTTGTAAATTATTGTGCGAGATCCTACATACCCTGTCAAAGATGGTCTACGTTAAAGGAGGTACTGAAACAAATTTATTCTTTACTTCCCACACTACGAATAATCAGGCCACGTCAGTGTTAAAACTTTTAGCATTGTTTTATCGAAATTGATGATATTTCATGGTTATCAGTTTTCCTGTTCTAATACATTTATCAGTCTGACCAATTAATTGTTTATAAGCATAGTTTGAAATAACAACGTTAATGTTCAAATGATTGTGTGAAGGTCAAACTTGCATTTTCTAAAAATTCTAGAAATATTTACAGAAAATTCCTCAATATTAATTTAGTATTTATGTAAATTGATAATAAATGCTTCAATATAAAATACCAACACGAAATTTAATGTGTTATGGTCTTAAAAGAAAAAACTAAATTCATTATTACTTACTTCAATTTCATCTCAGTTATATTTATTAAACTGGTCGTGGAAGCACTCAAAATAATGGTTAGTGCTTGCATGTCGCATTTTCCTTGCTGTGATTTCAGTTAGGTAGCTACTATATGCCGTAACGATGAAGTCTGTAAGGATCATAGCAAAGGGAAATCCATAGTCTCTGCCTACCCCTACGGGAAAAAGGCGTGATGTATGTATGTTACAGACGTTGCTATAAATAAATATTTTTATACAGTAGGTATATTAATATATACTTTTGTATATTGTGCTGTGTTATTATTATTAATTTCTATTATCCTCTGTATCATAGTGTGCAAGAAAGTGGAAATAAATAAATATCTTATAGTTAAAGCTGTGACAGCCATTAAGGTTTTCCTGTTGTTCTTAAAAAAAAAAAAAACCACGTAACTAGGTTGTCAACAAATAACACTCTGCTATAAAGTGCTTTGCGAATGACAAGTATTTTGTATTTTATTATTGCCAAAATAATGTAAACCACAGTTAAAATAAAATAAATTATGGAGATTATGCAGCGGAGAAATTTTAAGGTAATGCAATGTGCCATTAAAATTATCAAAATATTTGCGCAAGTCAGTAGTCTGGGTCTTGCGTCAATTTAACCTATGGCTACGGTAACCACTTACCTGATGAGGTGGGCCGTACGCCTGTTTGCCTACTTAGTTGTATAAAAAAAATAGATGACATTATAATGCCCACTCCTTTAAAACACAGGAATTTTCGAAAAAATTAACAGGGTAATATTCTTCCTCAGTGTATCATAGTAATAAAAAGAAGAAAAAGTACAGGCAGTAGCCTAGTCCAAATCATTGAAGATTTACAAGTTTCTAAATTGGAGATGTTTTTTCATACCAATATTATCAACAATGTCATTCAAAATATAAATACAAAAATCTATTTGGCACAGTAACCAGATATGTATGGTATGCAACACGGAAGGCGCTAAGATGAAAAAAGAAAGAAACGAATATGTACAGACCCTTACGGCTTATACATGAAAGCTGTGTATAATAATAAATAAAAAACCATAATTATACAATCGACATGTTCCAGATGGCACGGTGGTGCAGCAGAGCTCCTTTAGCTTCTTCGGATGGTTTTGGGGAATCCTGAACTTCATCTATTTGCTGTAAGTCTTTATTATTATCTTACTTTATTTGGGACTATTCGTCAAAATGTTTTATCCTGCAGCTTCGCCTTCGTCAAAAAGTAGCCTATGTTTGACCCGGGTCTTTGAGTATATTCATACCAAATTTCATCAAAATCCCTTCAGCGGTTTTGCTGTGAAAGCGTAACAGACAGACAGACCGACTTTCGCATTTATAATATTAGTATGGATGCAAGAGTTTGTACTCTCACTCATCATCATCATCTTTGCCACCGTTTCAAAAGCTTTCCTGACTCTGGACTGGTGTTGGAAGATGTCAGAAAAATCATTCTAGGTGGAAATTTTCCAATAACAATCAGAGTTCCTTTCGAAAAACTGTTTGGTACTTTTATTTTGGTTTATTTATTTCTTTAACAATGGCAGACTTAAGCCTGAGACATTATCTACCAGTCAACCAAATGAGTGATGCTAATTACCGCCATGTAGCTATGAAAATTACATGTAAAAAAATATTAATTAAGGGTGTTTGTTGTTGGTTGCTAAATAATTCTCTTCCAGCTTATTTAAGAGAAGTTATGGACAATAAATGAGATTGTCACTGAACATCTTCTTCGTCCAAGCGTGATCTCCTAGTTTCATCCTTAACTTTCGCTTCCGAGCCTAGGGTACACTGTAAGACATGTTCCTAGATTTGGCGGCAATGATTATTACAATGGAGCGACTGCCGTCTGACCTTCATGACCCTTTTTACAGGGAAGCCAGACCAACAGGAACATGACCCAAGGTGTGTTGATGGTTAACACTGTCAGATTTTTTCAGGCTGCATAAAGGATTCTGACACAGCCCAATCATTGCCATCTATCGATAACAACCCGAATCAAAGGCTTAAAGTGCCTTCCGAAGTATGAAGAAGCTCGAGATAGAAAACTGCTACCAAACATCGAGCTCTTCCCTGGCATACTCGTGGATCCTTTAACGACACCCAGATAGCAGCCTGGACATACAGCTTACCATGTTTCTCGAAGGTACATCTGTATCGTCAGACAATCAAGCACTTCAAGCCTGCAATGTCCTAACCGAACTGGGAACAACTATACAAAATATGCTTCTCGTGGGAATCAAAACCACTACATTCAGGTCTATGGCAAATGACTTAACTGAACCACAGAGGTAGTCACAGCAGGGGATTCATAATAAATAGATAGATATACTCTTTATTGTACCATACACAACAATTCATTCATTCAAACCAAAGAAATTTTGAATTTGAATATACATAAGCTACCGTGTGTTTTTCAGGTTTCAAACATTGATCAACCCTAACTACAGCAAGCATGGAGACAAGTATGTGAGGGATTTCAGACCACCAGGGAGTGGGTAAGTTGAATACCAAAATCTCCTACTGTCTACAAAAAACACTTGGTGTCTTCTGAAGCACAGAATCATCTTTGTCTTGTCAAATTCTCTTCCATGGCCTTTACCTGACTGCAAAACAAAAAAACACAAGAGGCGTTACGTTTTTGGTTAAGAAAAATATGATTATATATGTATGTGTGTTCTTTTGTTCCGTGGTAGCCAAAAAACGGTTCCACCGATTTTGATAAATGTCTTTATATAGTTATACTCATCGTTTGAGCAGGTGTCACTGGGTAGGTCAAAATGTAAAAAAATATGATTAAAAAAGTCCAGGCTCAAACACATACCGAGTTTGGTATCAAATTATAGGGTTTTCAAAAATATAAGTATGTGATTTCTAAATGTTATGCTGTGGTTTATTCTCCAATAATAGGCTACTTGACTGTATTCATATTTGGATGAGATTTTTATACGGAACAATAACTATACTAAAATAAAATAGCAGATTCCGAAAACAACATCAAAATTGGTTGATAATTAAAGCAGTAATTAGCATTTAAAAACTTCTCATAAAGGAGAGTGGGAGCGTGGTGGGGACGTCTTTTTGGTACTGATATTTTTCACATGAATGATAAAAAGAAATTTGAGTAGAATCGCCTATTAGCCTAATTGTCATTTGTAATTATATATGTAAAAATATTGAAAATTGTTGTCATAATGAGGCACCTTCTCAAATTTATTGTCATGCATGCGGTGTTTGTTAGTTAATGATATAAATAGTCGATAGTCTTCCAAAAGCTTTGGATTGGATGATTGTAAAATAAGTTCGCGAATTCTATTGTATGTATTATTCTAGTTCCTTTTGGATTTGACGGCTTCCTTTGAGAGGCTTGCGCGGGGATACTGATCCAACGCGTGGCCTCTACGCGTTGGCTAAATATCATGTAGTATAAAAGTTAATGTCAAGTGGTGCTCCTGCCAAAACCGGTCCTCGGCTATATAAAGATTTTTGCTATTTTTATTTTAGAAAATAAATTTGAATAAAATAGCCATTTTGTCACGAGACACTGAACATCATTTAGAAGCGATTTTGGTCATATCATAAAAAACATCATTGTTGTGTTGTTGATGTCGACGTTTTACAATAGTCACTTTCCATAGAAAACTGTCAAATCAGGTATAAAGTTGAGACTCAAGAGGCTTAACTGGCCCACAAACGACATAACAATTTAACCTTATTTTCGTATGGCTGGGCGAGTGTACAGACACAAAAAGTTATGACGTCCAATCGCCACGACAGTGCAGAGCGTTTTCGCACAATATTCAAAATGTGTTTTTTAAATACAAAATACATAATTTAAGATTGCAGTATTGCAAGAAATACAACATTTTTTTAATATACTACACAATGACGTATAATTATAACTACATTTTAAAATTTAGTAAACTAGTCTATTGTTGACAAACCTCATAAAGAAAACTAAAAACTTACTGTGGAGCTAAAACGCAAAAATTTTTCAATTTCAGGCCACCAAAACCACCGACGAGGAAATTCGGCGGCTTCGGGCCCTCAGGGTCTGGACCTTCGCCTCCCCCGATGGGAGGATGCGGGTGCGGAGGTTAATTACATTCAGTATCAAATTCTATTCAAACTCACGCGAATCCCGCGCGACTTGCGGGACTCGCACAGAAATAAGAATACATAGAAGAATCAGGCCAGTTAATTTTGGCACACGGTACGGCACTTTTACCGAATCTTATTTCTGTGGGCGTCCCGCAAGTCGTGCAGTTATTTTCTCATCAGTTATTTTAAGCTTATATTTTAATGGTCAACAAAATATGACGTCATCTGACTAAATTTCTCTTAATCTTAATGATTTCTTATGTTCTCGCGATTGTTACATATAAACTATTTTAATAGGGTAGTTGCACGGCTGGAGTTTTGTATTCTTATGACATTACAGACATGTTAATTTAGCGTACCTGCGGTTCAAACACTCTGCAGAGCTCGTACCCGTATTCTTAAACATAACCTTATGGACATCCTTCACTCAAACTTATCCTTTTTTGGAACTTTCTTTGAAGACGACATTTTAAATTGGTTGCTTGAGTAAACTCCAATGAGGAAATACACAGATTATAATAACAATCCGAAGCACAAAAATTTTAAAAAATCAAAAGAATTTAAAATAAACAAATTAAGTAACGTTAACTGGGCAAAAATTGGCAGAATACTGATTTACAACCACTGTCGAGGCGGCCTCAAGGCACCTCTCGACCAACCTTATATTTGACAGTTCGATACTCACCTCCAATGAGAAATCATCTCAAGTCAAGGAAGCACCAATGAGGTGGAGTAAGGTTGAGTCGAGTTTGAGTGAAGGTTTAAGAATATGGGTGTAAGGAAACATTTGTCTGTGATGTCATAAGAATACAAAATTACGGCCTTAAATTTTATTGGAAACTATCCCGATTCACGCACTATTGGCTCACAGTATCCAAGGGTCTTGCAGTCTTCTGCAGAGTTTGAGATTTTATCTGGTTATTTTATTCTCAAAAGAATATCAGACAATTGTCCAGTGTTAGTAACAATTTTCTTAAAAATATGGTTAGTACATGTGCGAGAATTTTACCCGTTGTGCGGGTAGCACACAAATATTTTGATTGTGAGGTGCCAACTTTGTAAACTCAAGCGACTTCTTTTTTATTTCTTAGTTACCTCACGATCCGCTATTAAATTATTTATACGCTTTAGCGATTTGGCAAAATGTGGGGTCCAAATTCACAGGTTTGGTTTTTAAGTCCGAGAACTGTGAACGTGGACAGCGTTCTCGTAGAATTCTCGCGAGAGTCTGGACCCCGCTAAATAAAAAAAAAAACATGGTGGCCAACTACCGTGTTTTTTATGGGATAATTTTTGTATAAAATTTTTCTATACGAGAAAAAAATATTGTTTTAGAGGTACTTTTTTTTAAGTAACGCCAAAGTACAGAGTTTCTATGAGGTCAGTGATATTGTATATCTGGATTCTGATGACGACATATTTTATAATTAAAAATAGACTCTAGTTAAATCAATAATCTACATATTATTATCTATACTAAAAATAAGATAAAGTTGATGTGTTTATTAGTTGTAACTTTGGATCTACCATATTCATTTATTCATATCGAGTGGGTTACATGTACTATACATTCTGGTGTCGTAGTTTTTCGAAACCGCCTTTCGGCCGCTGACGTGGTTCCTTTAACGACCACCAAATGGCAGTCAAATGATTCTTGGGAATATATTGTATAAAAATATACTAATTTGCATTAATTAAGTTTTCTCAAATTTATGTTAAACTAGCATTTAATAAATGTAACTGATGAAAAACATGTTACTTTTAATCGACTTTGAAAAAAAAAGTTTCAATTTCGATAAATTTTTTTTAAATTGCAATGTAAAGTAAAATATAGTTTTTTAAATACTAAATTTCCTTTTAACTAAGTATCATTTAAGTGTTCTTACCTTAAATATGTTTTGTCTTGTTCTGTCACGCTAAGAGCGAAAGGGACGGAACATGTTTCTGTTGATGCGGGCATTTTTTAATAAGTGGGTGAATTATTTAGCTTTTAACCAAATTATTTTTGTTATGTATGTAATATAAATAATTATTACCAAAATAAAATTAACGTTTACTTAAATAGTTTTTGTTTTCGTCCTGGCCGGCACTCCGCCATGGGAGATGGACGCCGAGGTGCAAGCGGAAGTGTACTGGGAGCGGGCGAGAGTGAGAGCAAGTGGTGCTGAGCCCGCTACCGAAGCCGCGAGGGCGATGCGTCGGCTGGCTGTGGACAGGCTGAGGGAGCGATGGAAAGTCGAGCTAGAAAATTCCCCTTACGGTACTCGTACCATAGGGGCGCTCCTTCCATCGCTCCATGAGTGGATGGACCGAAGGCACGGCCAGCTGACGTTCCGGCTGACGCAGGTAATGACCGGACATGAATGTTTCGGTCATTACCTGCATAATATAGGTAGGGAGGAGAGCCCTGTCTGCCATGAGTGTGGGGAGCCGGACGACACGGCTCAACACACTCTGGCAGACTGCCAAATGTGGGCACTGGAGAGGGTGAGGCTCGGAGTGGTGTTCGGGCACCTGGACCTCTCGCTGCACAGTGTCGTTGCACAGATGCTGTGCGGCGAGGGGTACTGAGAAGCGATGACCTCCTTCTGTGAAACCATAATTTCGCAGAAGGAGACCGCCGAGAGTGGTCGAGGAAGGGGCAGACGACGGGCGCGTTATGCCCGCCTCGCCCAACAGTAGCTGGGCCGTAAGGCGAGGCCGGAAGGCGTCGTGGTAGAATGCGAAAGCGATCCCATATCGCCCTTAACAGCTGGTGCGGCAACGCCGGAGGGGTTTTAGTAGGTAGTCCAAGCACTCTGCCTAGGAATCCCACACTTTGTGCGTAAATGCATTTCCCCTCCGTAAACAAAAAAAAAAGGTTAGAACATTGACATTAGACCTTGCAAGCTTGAATCACCTGATTGTCTGATAATAATGATGATTCCGTGCTTCAGAAGATACGCTAAGCCGTTGGTCTCGGCTGCCATTAGGTGGTCGTTAAAGGAACCAAGTCAAAGGCCGAGAGCCGGTTCCGCACAACTCTCGATTGACAATGTAACCTACACGAAATGATGATAATTTCAACAATATGAAAAATGATCTTTTTCCGGATTGACCTGGATCTTGGATGTCTATCTACATATGAATTTGTTTTAAAAATATAGTAGCGTTGAGTTAGTATTCCATAAGACAAGATTTAAATAAATTTTAAAATAAGTTAAGCCTTATTTAATTTGTGTGATTTATCCCTATACACCGTGAAATTTTAGTCGTTTTGGACCCATCGTCCAGTGACTACATTCATGCAACCGAACAAATTTCCCCAAGGAACATAGCTCGAAACATGAAAAACAAATTTGGGCTTTCCATAGTAAGTTAGGTCACGTGATGAGACATTTTGTATGTTGGGAAAAGTAGTTCAGTTTCATGAATGGAGTCACTGGACGATGGGTCCAAAACGACTAAAATTTCACGGTGTATATACAGAGGTGATCATATAATTAGAAACACTTCTTATAAATAAAGAAAGTATAACTTCAACGTACAAATGTACGTGAAACATATATAAACATTCAATAATTAATAACCATGCAATAATATAGCCACTCAAATAAATAACTCATTAAATGCATGAAAAATAAAACATTTCTTACTTTAAATTATAAAATGAGTCTTCTTACACATGTAGGAGTTTATTTTCTGTAACTGGCCGCTTGGACACCTAATTAGAAACATTTGAAAAAAACATCCATAACTCGTTCTTTTTTAAAAATTGGAGAATAACATTTCATTCTTGGCCTTTTCTATTATTTTTGCGGCAATTCAAAATGTAATCTGTACTTTATTTTGTTCAAAATGGGCAAAAATAAATGTTGTGTAGCGTCAACTACGCAAATAATTGTCCAATTACTACTAAATAAACCCGCAACAATACAAGTAATAAAGTGCAAAAGAATTTTAATAATTTGGTTCCTCACTATATGAAAAACCATAAGTTCAGTGTGCATTCAAACCATTCCTAAATTATTCTTTTAAAACTTTTGGCCGAATCGACCAAGATTTCTGATATTCCCTCCAATTTCTGATATTATATTATCGTATCCATCCAGCTTCCCATTCAAGCCTAGATAGCAAATTAAATTCGCACTTACACTGAAGTCATTTAGAATAATAACATTATTATTTCTATAATTGCAATGGAAATATATTTTTATCTAATCTCATACTTAAATGTAAAAATTTAAATTAAATGTCAATATACACGTACATACCATACATGAAATAAAATTAAAAAATAAATTATAATACAACTCTTGTGGACAACTGTATCATATTAACCTTGTTTTCCATTAAAATGCATACAGCTTGAACTGAACCAAGAAGTTGATCCTTTATAATCTGTGTGCGCGATCAAGATCACCTTACGATACAATTAAAAATAAATATTTCAATTAAAATTAACTTTATTTTCATAATAATACTATACGTAAGTACACTCATAACTATTAAACTAAACAAAAGTTTTAACGTTAAAATCATATAAGTTAAACAGTAATTAATATATGGTAACATTTTTATTTCGATTATCTGTCTTCCTCTTGTAGAGATAAATGGTTAACGACTGTATAATATTATTTTTTTCCAATACTTTACGCAAATCACTTACTCGATTATCTGTGGTACAGGTACATAAAAACGCTCAAACTAGTTGCGAGCATTAAAATGTAAAATATCAGTTATAAATTAATGTAAATATGGCTTGAAATAGTTATATTTAAGAACGCCACCCTAACGCCATCTGTTGTCATTATAAATTTAAATACCTTGTCAAATATTTCAATATTAGGTGAAAGTAGAGCTATAGTTGAAAATTTCCTTACGGTCTGTTAGATCCCGTCTCAGTTCTAAAGAGAACCGACACATTTAAATATACTAGATCCATTCCTGTACGTAAATCATGAGATTTTATTGATGCAGACGCTAGTGACTGCATTAGTGTGGCAAACCTGAGCAGCGCCCCTGGCGGAAAGTAAGGTAACTAAGGAATTCCATATAAAATCTTAACGCGGTCGCTAGCGTCTGCGTTAATAAAATGTCGTGGTAGAGGTACTGGACCCGTTGGATTCAATCATGGACCTAATAAATTTATTAGGACTGAGTACTTTTGCAAATTTGCTTGGAGGCAAGACCGAGCCTAGCGAGATAGAAAAAGTGGAGGATTCTGTCTCTTTCTAGCAAATACAAGCTTTATCACGTAGGTACTTGTGCACATAGGGTGACCACGCTCCTCTGGAAAAAATCAATCATTAATACAGGCATACAAAAAGGGGAAATGTAGTACTTACTTTATGCAGATTTTTTTTCGGCGGTGCCAACCAAAGGAAGTTGAAGTCTAGTCGAAAATAACCTTTCGTAGACATGTCTCCCCTATTGGCTCCCTCGCGTAAGACAAGAAAACTTTACTAGTGGCCTTGGCTCCACTAGACAAGCAGGATCAACGGCTTAACGTAATACGCCAAGTGTTGTCCACTCCAAGTTAGGCCGCACTTGCTATTGCTTAACTCGCGTAATTGTCACCAACAATCACGTGCCGCTAAACTATCTATCTAGTAACTTATGTGCATTATATACAAAATTTGTAATATTTTGTCCCAATTAAAAACATTATCATGGTTACCGTATTAAAAAGATATAGAATCTTCCGTTCTAGCAATTTTTTTCTGCTCGGGTTTTAGGTCTAAATGCTCAGTCCTGTTTAATTTATTAAGTCCATGGATTCAATACATAAAGCGCCATCTATTAGCTGTATCGGTAACTAATTATTTTTTTAAGCTAAGTACCTCATGATAGGATTAAAGTTGAGGTATTATTGTTCTAAATGTTAAATCTTATTGGTAATACTGCCACTGGCTCTGAAGCGTTGGGTTTGTTGATGTAGATGCTCCAGGTCTTCTTGTCCAGGTCGAAGATACCTGAACAAAAATGCAGTTGAAGTATGCAGTTTTGTATCAGGGAAAGAGAGATATTGAGAAATCCCTTATGTTTTTAGATAATTTCTGATACAAATTGGTGGTGGTTGCTCAATTAAGAGGTCCAACACAGGTTTCAAGGCCCAAATGGTGATTATACATTTTTTAACTGGAGTGCTATTTTTAGATATGTGACTTACTCAAAACCGGTGATGATAAGATATCCTTACCTATCCTTCCTTTGTTCAGCTTCACTTGTAATTAATTCACGGGGCTGTCGCTTGAGTTGAAATCAGTGTTAATTCGCGATAGTTCGACTAGTTTCTACCTAGTTACTCTAACATCAGGCACCTTAAAGATCTTGAAGTTTGTAAAGTTCGACTAGTTTCTACCTCTTGAGTTACGCTTCCATCTGCACCTGAAAGACCTCGGAAGTTTAGAACTGGTATATTCTCACCTGCAGCAATTGTTTTAATGACAGATTCCGGTCTTTCCTGGAAGACGTTAAAGTCCTTCCCGTTGGTGTCAGATAAGATGTCTTCCACGTCACGTCGGGTTTGGGGAGGGGCGTGACTGTGGATTGACTTCAATCTGGATTCGCTGCTATCGATGATGAGGCCTATAACTTCGGTTATGCTCAAGCGCATGTAGCTGTTGATGGATAATACATTTTTATTATGAATATGCTGGAAAGTGTGATGGAGAACCGACGTAGAACATGTTCTGGGCAAAACGAGTGATTACCAAACCACCACTATTTCTTCTTCGTAGTTTCCTCATGACTGAGGGATACAGTCTTCACTAGCCACAATCTTTCTCCAGCCGATCCTATTCAGGTGGCTTGCTATGGATTCTTAATTTCATGTAAATACGAGTGAGTGAGCGAGACTGAGCAATAAGGGATGTAAGGCGACGTCTCGCTTACTCACTCGCGAGTACGGAATTAAAAGATGATAGTAAGCCACCAAAGATAACTGAATTTATTGAAAAGTCTGATAATGATGTCTTCTTCGTCTGAGTTGGTTTTCCGGCCGTTTCTTTTAGCTGGCGCTTCAGAGCCCAGTACTCTTTAATCATTGTCCTAGATTCGGCGGTAATGTTCGTTACAATGGAGCGAATGTCGTGTGACCTCCATTACCCTTTTTGCAGGGAAACCAGACCACCAAATGTTAGTCAAGTCCAAACGTGCCTTACTAGTCAATCAAGTAATTCAAGCCTGCAATTCCTAACCAAACTGGGAACAAGTACTCCCAATGGTTGACTGGTAGAGAATTCTCTTAGAATTAAATCCGCCAATTGATATAAGTACTTGTTCTTGTGAAACAATAAAGTTTTAATAAATAAAGTAATCAAAGTTTTCCATAGGAATCGAACTCGCGACCTCTGGTCAAGAAAGCGAAATTCAGCGTGAATCCCAAGACAGATCGACATGGAGAGTCACTGTGGATGCCCCTTGCCCCAGCTATGGGACATAGGACTATAAGTTAAGTCAACTCGGGTCTCTAGGCAAATTCCTTGACCTTTGGTTCATGATGATACTCACATATTACAATGCACCAACGGCTCCTGTTCATACTTATGTATGTTTAACAAGGACTTATCAGCCTTCAGGTCTGGGGCTACTTCCACGTTGTACAGCTGGCGACTGCCCCATGCCTTCGACCAGATCATGTTCACGGAGAACCCATTGCCGATGCCCAGACCCTCGTCTAAGAGGATCCTTTCGGCGTCGTTGAAACTCTTGGCTGCTAGTAACGCTCTGGTGATGAATGTTCGGGCTGAAAACAAGAAACTTCGTTCGTTCATATCGAGTGGGTTATTAAGCCGGGACCATCGGCTTAACGTTCCTTCCGAAGCACAGTATCATTCGGCATTATCTGTAACAACTTTTATACACAAGATATAATTGAACTGATGTGTTTGTGTAACAGAAACTAGTCTAACTAGAATCTTAATTAATTAGCGATATAAGATCAGATCTTTTCACAAAGTTGTCTATGATAGGCCGTACTGTCACAGACCCTGTGCTTGCATTAGTTTCTGCTTAGAAGAGTGAGAGACACGGTAAAATTACTGGGTTATTAGACTACGAGTGGCAGTTTACGGCTGAAGCGTTTGAAGTTAGTTCATTAGGCTACAGCGCGCATATGGATTGATTCGATGCTTTAGTATGCCGGTCACGTACGGCGTGTTTGCGATAAATAAGCACCAAGACCATCGTGCCGTCGCTCAGTTTTGTTAAATTTCAGTTTTTAATAATTAAATGTAGTAAAACACGCTAGGCGTGTTATCAGTAAAATGTAATAAATGATTGAGTATTCTTGTACAGTTGATACTTACGGGTATTCCCAGGCTTGAGAGCCGCAGGGCTGAGAGTGTTGATAGAGAAGACCATACCATTCTCGTTGAATCCCATGGTGTACCCGGGCATGTGACCAGCGTAGCACAAGGACGAGAAACGCTCTTCCACGGCCTGCGGATTTAGATAATTTATCATCCTAGTCCAACAGATTGGAAGAAGATGGGGGCAACCTTTTCCTAGCAGTGAGACCAAATAAGTAGTTTAAATAAATCTAAAATCAAACTAAGATTGTTGTTCATTATTATAAAACAATATTGTGACCAATAAAATTACTTATAGGTACATAACAACTATGAAGCAAAGACGGACTATTTGCTAAGCAATCTCTTCCAGCCAACCTTTGGCAATAACAAAAATGCATTCGGTAAAAACACGCCCAGTGTGTTGTTAAATCTATCTAAGCTGGAATTAGGCCTCTCCTAATGATTTCCAAAATAATTGGTTGGAAGCGGCTTGTATCCATCGCTTGCGACCTATGCAGGTCATCTGACTATCTGGTCAAAATATTATTTTAAATTTATTATTATTATGTTGACATCATCATTCACTCGCGATTGCTGTAAATACAATCACAATAACACGACGAATATTCTATTTTAATGTACAGGGAATAGTGGCAAGCTATTAAAATTCTGACACTAGAGTGAGACGCAACGCGCTAGAGTAGAGAAGAATGTTTTTGATATCATTTAAATATATTCGCAACAGCAATAATTATCAAAGAATACATTCGCGCGATATGCAGAAATACTAGATTATTCAAAACATATTCATCAGAAACAAGGTCATCGTTATCATTTCGTGTAGGTTACATTGTCATCACCATGTACCTGGTGTCAGAGTTGTTCGGAAACGCCTCTCGGCGTTTGTCGTGGTTCTATGGAGCAATTACAAAGAGGAGACGGCGCATCGAGTGGTGCACCATTATGGTCATTGGCGCAGTAACGTCGAAAGTGGGCGGAGCTTACGTCATTTTTCGTTTAACTTTTTCGTTATTTTAAACCATTTAGTTTTAAGTGTTTCAATGCTGTGCTGTAATGGGATCACAATAAACTTAAGTAAATAAAATATTTTCGAATTTATTTGATTGATTTAGTGTTACAAAAATAAATGTCTGTTTTTAATGTTCAAAATATCTTATATTATAAAAAAAAAAATATGCTGAAATATTGGATTTGCTAGCGACGTCTAGTGGTAAGTGGCGGGGATCATCAATAAGGGCGGAGCCACGGCCAAACCCAGCTCCCCTTATGTCTGTCTGCCTTCCGCCGCGCGTAGCCTCACACAATTTTTGTAAGGAAGCTCTCGATATGCCATCTCCTCTTGTTTTTATTTCGTACGTGGTTCCTATAATGACCACCAGATGGCAGCCTGGACCAACAAGCAAGGTAGGCATTTGATACGAATGATCGTCTTACCCCTTTCTCTCGATCCTCAGGGCTGGGTATGATGTGAGCTGACATTATGTAGAAGTGGTTCAGCGTCTCAGAGAATGCATCTTCAGTGTGACCCAGAACATTCTACGAAAAAAAAAACAAACTTGCTATAGTTATTTTCAGATCATTTGCAGTTTACAGAGGAACATTAGTCGTAGATTTACTCAATTAGTGGGTAGGAAATCCTAAGTTGTAACTTTCTGTCGTTGCTTTTGAATGATTT
The DNA here is from genome assembly GCA_947363495.1 of Euzophera pinguis. Taxonomy (NCBI): domain Eukaryota; kingdom Metazoa; phylum Arthropoda; class Insecta; order Lepidoptera; family Pyralidae; genus Euzophera; species Euzophera pinguis. Next base: position 1,026,490 of record OX376154.1, read on the forward strand.
GAATGATTTATTTTATCCTGTGGTAGCCAGTTTAGATTAACGGTTTTGAGTAAAATATGACTGTAATTATTAACGACTACCAGATGTAGTCGACAGTAGTTAGTTTGAAAATTTTGAAAATCATGGTAGTGGCATATCCTCTCGGTAGCGGCTTACAGAAACGTGTGATATTATTATTATGATCAATGTGCTAATTTGCATGGAAAATTACACATTGTAATGCTATTTTCTAAGCAATAAAGCTATTACAAACAAACAAACAGTATGTACATATACTAACAGTGTCTCTGTTGATGACTCCGATGGAACTGCAGCCGCCGGTGTCGTCGCGAGGCACGTGGTTGTCGTTGATGGTGCCGATGAGGTCATCCATTTGCAGCAGAAACAGCTAAAACAAGAAGAGAAGAGGTCGTTTTCAGAACTCTATTACAGATCGCGCAAAATAACTTGGCGGCTCGGAAGTTAGCTGTCAGTGTCATTTCGCGCTGCGCGCATTCACATTTTCATACAAGTTTTCTACTGCGCAGCATTCTGCGCGAAGTTCAGACCCGCCAAGTTATTTTGCGCGTACTGTAGCTGAAGCCAAAATTTATCAGAAATTTAGTTTACATAGCGTCCAAGTACGGCACGACAGGAAGGGGAGCCATTGACTAATACCTATATTTTAATGCGATAGAGATACACGCCGAAGTGGAGTGCCCTGAAAAATAGCTGATCTAAATTTGTCTATGATTCATGTCATAATATCCTAACTTTTACCTGCTGTTTGATTCGTGTAATCTTAGGGCAACTGTACTCTTTTCAGAAAACTTGATGAGTGATTTATATCTATAGTAGTCCTTAAAATGTGTACAAATGTATGATCAGCTAAAGTAAACATCATCGGCTGATAGCTTATGTAAGTGCGAGGATGTTCAGTCCATGGCGCTGTTGGTGTGTCCCACTTCTGACCCACCGTACCCCTGACGGTGGGTAATACCAAATTCCGGACTCCTGCATGTTTAAGTATCTCTTAGCAACCAGCAAAGAGCGTAGCCACATAATGGTTTGGTCCATTTTAAGGAAGAAATACAGTAAACATGGACTCTCCGAACATACCTGAACAAAAGAAACGTTGGCTCCGTCAGCGACCCCCTGCATCTCCTTCACGTACTGAGGGTACCTCGTCTTCATGTTAGCCAGGGTCTTCTCGTAGGCCTCCCTGCCCAGCTCCGTCTTGTACTCCTTCTCGAAGTCACGGAGATTGGCGTAGGTGGCTATGAAGTCTTGTATTAAGTTGGAAAATATGCGGCCCTGGAAGATGATAAAATAAGTGAAATATTGTAATATTAGGAACCCTATTTTTGTTATACATATCTCACACAAAACCGGCGTGTTGAATGAGAATCGTGCGACTCACCGATTGTAATAAATGAAAACCATCGTTTGTAAACGAACAATAATCATTTGACTTACTTATTTTAAATGAGACATAGATTTTAAAAATACACTTAAGGAATGCTATTTTTAAAAGTGAGCATAACGGTGAGTCGAATGGTTGTTGTTGCATATCAAACGATTTACGTTCGTCATAATCGGTGAGTCGTATCTTTCATAGACTCCAGTAGTGTTAGTGACCAACACAGTTAGATTTTTAAGTTGTCTTAATTTAAGGCAGTTGTCTTATTTTAACACCTTTAAAATGTACACGATCGTTCCGTTCCATTTCTGTCCTACCGTACCGATGTAATGTCAGAACGTGAAAAAACTTTATATGGAAATAGTCTGTCATGGTCCTGCTAGCCTGTCGGGCTTCTCTGATGGAGTATAGGAATTCAGGAACTTACCACATCGTAACCGACTTCATAGTGGGAGCCCTGGAGGTGGACCACTGGAACTGCCCGTCTTCGACCCAGCTGCCGCTCGCTAACTGCGGTGCCTGTGAAACAAAATACAAATATTATTTAGTCTTAGTGTTATTATGTCGTGGGTTGGGTCTTTTAAAATATATAGGTATTTTACATGCTGGCCAGTATGAAGAGGGACGTGAAGAACCTTTCAGCGACAACCCAGGACAGACAATCTTGGCGCCGAGTTAGGAGGAGGCCCGACCCCAAATAAATCAGGAAGGTGGCAGGAGAAAGAAAGATCATTTTACATGCTGGACATTGAAATGAAATGAAATTGTTTATTTTCAATATAGGATATAAATATCACTTATTGACGTCAATTTACTTATATTAAGTTTACCACCACTTCCAAAGTGCAAGTGGAGTAGAAGCGGCGCCACAAATTGGTGGCGCCGAATTGGTATCCCACATGGTTTTCCAATCTAACTCATATAAAGCGACCCGCATCCAGTGACATTCATTTCAATCGATTTCCTTATTTCAAAAAGGTTGAAGTTCTCAATTCGAACAAATGTTTTTGTTTATTTTATTTTTTTTATATTATATCAATGATCCGGCTCGAAGGGCCAAAATGTCGTTAGTATGGGACGCCATCTCACAACACCATTAATGGTGATGGAAACCTTGAGGTTTTTATTGATAACATGATTATTTGAATATAACTGAAAATTTGATGATAAATTACGACTATAATGAGTACGATCTGCTATGAAAATAGCCGTTAAAAGGCTTAAGGGGGTCACACAGCAATCGCTCTATTGTAACAACCACTGCCGCCAAACAAAGAACCATGACTTACAGTGTACCCTAGGCTCCGAAGCGTAAGCTAAGGACGCAATCAGGAAAGCACACTGGGGCGAAGAAAAACTATTGGTGAAATCCTAGCGGTCAGACTTCGCTGGTACGGACATGTTGAGAAAATGGGGTACTACCGGGCCGTAAAGATAGCGTACTTGGGCAGGCCAAGTGGATGTCGACGACGGTTGGTCGCGCTAGGTATCGCTTTGGGGCGATTAGGTGCAAGACTTACGGAGCTTAGACCTAGGGAGTAAGCGACTGGCGGAAACTGGAACAAAGTCGATAGAAATGACGCCTTCTCGTGTCGGAGGCCAAGATATATACACTTTGGGTTTCTGCACCATCGTAATAAGTAAAGACAATAAAATTTCACCATACATTATTGATCTAAATTATGAGGAGCTCGTCAGTCGAGCGCGACCCGCGTATACGTAACGAATGCGCGTGTCAAGCGACGGCGAGACGCGACCACTATTGGATTGGTCGCCGTGCTTCGGAAGGCACGTCAAGCCGTTGGTCTCGGTTGTTATCGATAGATAGCAGTCGTGAGGCTGTGTCGGATGCCTTTAGGCAGCCTGAACAATTCTGGCAGTGTTGGCCACTAACACACATAGGGTCATGTTCCTGTTGGTCTGGTTTCCCTGGAAAAAGGGTTAAGGTCACCCGGCAGTCGCTCCATTATAATAAACAGCACCGCCAAATCTAGGACCATGACTTACAGCGTACCCTAGGCTCCGAAACGTAAGCTGACGACGCAACTAGCGTGTAGTCCCGCTAGGATGATGATGAAGAATGATCTAAATTGTCAGTTTATGAGCTAATCAAAACAATGATTGATGAGAATATATATCTGCGAGTAATATACAGTCATTAAACGTCAATCAATTATCTTGCGTTTTGGTTGAGCGGTTTTCGTTTTAATTAGTAATTAGCATCGTTTAACTATAATTACTGTATTCGTTCTATTAGTGATATACCTATTTGGTCTATTTACCTTTTAACAAAAATATTAAAATAAACAAGAAGTATAGTTTCTAACATCATTACCTTTTATTGTTAAATCATCATCCTAGCGTATATTCCTAGTTGCGTCGTCAGCCTACGCTTCGAAGCGCATGGTACGCTGTAAGTCATGCCTTTTAATGTTTAAATATTGTTTATACTTGATTTCCGACAAAGGAATTTTTAATTCAGTTCGTAATTGATTTTTTTTATTGTTGTCATTTGAATATTTTGTACTAAGAAAGTTGTTGAAGTTACGTAAAATACGTATGAAATATATACCTCAAACTAAAATGAGTTATATGAGGTTTTTGAGAACATAAAAATTGGTAAAATAAGATTTTTCATGATAAAGAATTCGTCCTGACAATTATTTGTAATTTACCTACTCATATGGATAATGAATAATCAGAATCTAATTTGCGACTTCGACACAAGAGTACTGAAACCTGAGTAGGTAATCCTATATGGATCCGTTTTTTGTCACGGATCGCTAAAAAGACATACAAAGTCCTATTATTTATTCTGTGGACAAAAACTTCAGCAGGTTTTTTTTTTCTTTTTAGTAATGGGTTTTACGGCTATGGATACAAGTCCTTTATAGCCCTTCTTAATTTTTCAATCTTCTTCAGTCCTACAGTGTGATTTCGTCAAGTCTTAAAGTCTAGTCGTTAGTCAAGTCTAGTCAGAAGAATCAGGCTAAGTGAAGTGGTAGAAAAACTGCATTTAGCGATTACTAGGAGCTTTTGGCAACAAGCATGGAAATCACATAAATCAAACACTGTAACACTTCCCAACACTCACGCTTGTTATCGAACACATTGCGAATAATAATCCACCATTATTATGCACAAACACTCAAACAAACACAAATATTGGAAAATAAAATACAGTGCCGATACTGCTCTTCACAGCTTCCCGCCAAATGTCTTCAGCATTTATATTACAAGAGCATAGACATTGTAATGTCCTACTCCATACTAATATTATAAATGCGAAAGTCTGTCTGTCTTTCTGTCTGTTACGCTTTCACGGTCAAACCGCTGAACGGATTTTAATGAAATTTGATATGAATATAGTTGAAGACCCGAGGTGAAATATAGGCTAATTTTTGACGCAGGCGGAGCTGCGGGAAAAACAAGTTATATATAAATAATGTTACTACTACTATAGACAAAAGAAAATTATGTGCAAAAACATCGTTCAGAATAACTACATATAGTTACGTATAACCACAGAATAGATAACTGACGTAGTTTAACTTATAAGTATACATACCTACTTAGCTAGTGCGAAAAATTGAAGGTCATTCATCAAAAGACTAGTAGACTTATATATGGAAACGTAGCTGAATGTTTTTACATTACACGAGGAAAATTATGTAAATATTACTAGTGTAGCGTGTACTAAAACCCAAATATCGATAGGTATAGGTAGGTTAGGTATATAAGGTAGTCCAAAGAGTTAAGGGGAGGGTGATGATTGGTGTTTCCATACGAGATCGAATCAGAAATGAGATTCGTAGGAAAACAAGAGTCATCGACATAGCCCAGCGGTTTAGTTCTTTGAAGTGGCAGAGGGCGGAGCACATAGCGCAGAGAACCGATGGCCGATGGGGCAGAAAGGTTCTCGAATGGCGATCACGAATCGCAAGCGCAGTTGGATATCCACAGATCAGATGACCTAAAAAAGCTAGCAGGCAAACGGTGGGCGCAGGCCGCTTCTATTTGATAATTTTGGAAATCGTTTAGAGAGGCCTATGTCCAGCTGTGGACTGACTGCGGCTGAGATGATGGTGATGATTAAGTAGTCTATATATTGGCCGTGGGCCATAGTTATGCCTCCCCCCATGCTCATTTTATTTTGATGAGCACTACTTTCCTCTCGTGGGTGTAGTACGAATAAAGAGTGCAAAGCCCAACCTCATTCATTCATATCGGTCAAGGCAAGATAAATTAATTTTCGAGAATCACCTACAGAAAATAAACTCCCTGCCCATCACTTTCTTCGTCCATGCTGTCGTGTTTTCCTAGTTGCGATCTCAGCTTACGCTACGGAGCCTATAGAGTACGCTGTAAGTCATGGTCCTAGATTTGGCGCCACTGGTTTGTGCACCAGTACAATTGAGCGACTGCCGTCTGATCTCCGTGACCCTTTAAACATGACCAGATATGTGTTAGTGGCCAACACCTACCTTATTTATAAAATCAAGGGCTTGTAAAGAAAGGTGGGTGAAAGTATTTATGAAGACACATAAATTACCCTTTCTGGTGCAGGCGGAGTCGCAGTACACACAAATTACCAGCTTATCATGCGTGCAATAATGTACTGTGATATATTCAATTAATACGATTTTTTTTTTCATATTTAAAAGAATTTACTTATACTTTATTTTCGCGGTTGGCATTTAAGACAAGTAATTTTTTTTTATTTATAAGTAATTTCCTACCTCATACGTCATCTTAATATGCTCTTAGCACACGATTATTGATTTTTACTCATAATTTTTAGTGCAGACGAAACGAATATCGTACCTTCCTTCTATAGACTTTCCCTTCGGTGAAAATACAAATGAAATAGGAGAAAATTATATTATGAGCAATATGCATAGCTATGCATGTTGTTCAAAATGGCTAAATAGGATTGCTTCATACATTTGTGTATCTCCTATTGCTATTATATGCACCTATGCATTGTAAACTTATCCTATTTTATCCAAATAAATGATTTGATTTGTACAATTTTGTAAAAATAATTTAATTAATATACTTATAATAAAAAAATATTATCAACAATAGAATATTTTCATAATTTACAAGAATTTTGAAAAGATTTACACCTGCTTGGTGGAACGTAAGTTTAACAACTTGGGAGATAGTGCCGAGATCCTAACGAGACTGGGATGTAATAGAATTCAAGAAAAATACGAGTTTTATACTCGTCTGTGCTATCGATGCTTTTACAACTTTATTTTAGTTGCCTTAACGACACGCATCGGATCGTTTTAGAATTTCGAAACGTTTATGGTTATTAGCTTTACACCCGTATTCTTAAACATAACCTTAAGGACGTCCTTCACTCAAACTCATTCGAGGGCGCCTTAATGAAGTTCTCGAACTTTCCTTGAAAACGACATTCTTAGTTGGTTGCTTGAGCAAACTCGAATGAGGAACGTCACAGGTTATAATAACAATCCGAAGTACTAAAATTGAAAATTACAAAAGAATAGAGTAAAAATAAAATAAAGTATTGGATACCTAGGCCAAAAGTTTAAAAAGAACCGATTTATATTTACTATATTTCATTTCAAGGACGCCTCAAGGTACCTCTCGACCAACCTAATATTTGACAGTTCGATACTCACCTCCAATGAGGAAAGCTAGTGACGACTTATCATACCAATGAGTTGGAGTAAGGTTGAGTCGAGTTTGGGGTGCAGGGCAGAGAACCTCCTCGAGTGCCCGGTCCTTTGAAAGCTTTGCATTCTCACTTGATCCCAAGGATCCGGTGAGAGAGCGGGCTGACAAGGGACTTGGGACGGTGCACCCTGGGCGACAGTTAATAACTCCCTAGTAGGGGTCTTATTGGCTGTCGGCCAATTTCTGCCAACAGCCCACTCCACCGCCGTCTATGATGAGACGGCGAATGGATGTGGGTTTGGGGGACGGGCGTGGTCCATTTATGGGCCACTGCCCGATTTGGGGGGGGGGCCGAAAGGCCATATGAGGGGGCCGAAAGGCCATGGCTGGAGGGCGTCGTGGTAGAATGCTAACGCGACCCCATGGCGCCCTCAACAGCCGGTGCGGAAACGCCGGAGGGGTTTTAGTGGGTATTCCGGGCTGACTAGCAGCCCGGCGAGTCCCACACTTTGTGCGTAAATGCATTTCCCCTCCGTTAACAAAAAAAAAAAAAAGGTTGAGTCGAGTTTGGGCAAACGTTTGAGAATATGGGGGTTAGACTCGACAAGTATCGTTTCGGATCGGAATCATTGTTTTGACTTTGTGACAGAAAAAAAAGGTAATGGTGTTACAGTGATCATGAAAGTGAGCGTCTTTTGTTCAAAAATTTGTAATTCAGTTTGCAAAGTATTGAATAATATGCAGTACCTCAGTTTCACTCAAACAAATATTAGATCGCTTACATCTTATGCTGCTAGGGATATATTTAAGCAGCTCGAATAAATTTACGTCTGTCGCTGTTATAAACATTTCTTTTCATTCGATGTTATTCGCTCAGCCAGTAATCTCTCTCTGAAAATTAACTGTATTTAGATTATTATTTCATCGTTTATATGTAAGTATATTATGTAAGTACCATAAGTAAGTTTATTATCATTACAACGTTCTGCGTTTATAGCTATATATTTTTAATAGATACCCACATGACGATGTCTGTTTAACCCAAAGGATGACTGTTAGATAATGCTTTAAGCATTAAGTTCGCCTATTGTATTATGCACAATAAAGTTTAAATAAATAAATAATTTTGACACTTAAAATTTGGATGTACAGTCACTCGTTTAATTAATCTGGATGGAGAAATCCAACATCTCCTTCAGGGATCTGAAGCGATCGACTGAGGTTCCAATTAAAAACAAAAGAAAAAGTGCGTCACTAATGAATGAATCCCTTTCGGCCAAAGAGCTTCGAAATCCTAAAATGTTCCTTTCTATGGTTCCGATCTGACCCGATTGGTATAAATCACCTTTTATTACACTCTCAACATCTGTAAAATAAATCGCTTAGTCAGTAATTTTGACACATACAATTTGGATTAACAGTCACTCATTCAATTACTGGTCAAAATAAATCCAACATCTCCTTCAGGGGTCTGAAGCGATCGACAGAGGATGCAAATAGGGAGCTAAGAAAAAAAAAATGCTTGAATAATTATTGAATTGTTTCGACCAAAGAGCATCGAAATCCTAAAACGTTCCTTCTGTGGCTCCGATCCGACCCAATGCGATTCGAGACGATTGGTCCAAATCACACTTTTGAATGTACTCTCAACATATGTAAATCACAGAGCATCAAAACCGATAAAACGTTCCTTTCTCAATGGTAAAATCTCAACGTATAATATCCATACTAATATTATAAATGCGAAAGTCTGTCTGTCTGTTACGCTTTCACGGCCGAACCGAGGAACGGATTTTAATGAAACTTGGTATGAATAGCTGAAGACCCGGGGTCAAACATAGGCTACTTTTCGACGCAGGCGGAGCTGCATGAAATAACTAGTACAAAATATATAAAAATGAATCTCGTATATCCTTTTTTCATCCACTGGCCATCGCATCACGCACGCGTAAACAGATGGAACTTTTTCGCTTATTCTTTATTGTTGTGCCTATTATTATTAGGAGAAGGTTCTTACAAAAGAAATAATAAGGAAGTTGAGCTGAAAAAAACAAAATTTATTTATTTAGATTTTAGATGCTTCTATGAATCTACTACTCATGTGCCCGCCATTTGTTTTCAAACAGTGGAAATAAGATATTTGCAGTGAAATAATCAGTGAAAACTGTATCATCCAGTGAGTTTTTGCGTAACTTGTGAACTTAGGTAGTTACACTGCAGCCAGAATATAAAAAATATTTTATTTTGTTGTGCTCTAAGAAAGAAAAAATATACCAATATACCATTTTTCTAAATATATTATATATATTATCCTTAACTACTAAAATATATTGTCCTATCGCTTTCTCGGTTGCGCAACTGGAAACCCTACTCTATCAGACTTAGCTTAATAACGGAGCCCTATTTTAGAATTTCGAACAAAATTCGTTCGATTCACAGACATTGCTTGAGTCATACTTGTCAACAATAACATCCCGATAACGACACTACTTACCGAATAATTCCCTCATAATATATTCGAATATTTCACTTTTTCATAAAATGGATTCGATCCGCGGATTTATCCCACGACCGTGTCTCGCTGCGCACGACTTTAGTCTCACTGCGCCCGCGCACTACTACATCAACTATCAATTCCTATTCTATATAATCTAAAGCATTTTCAAGGACCTTTTGTCAAAGGATACACAGTTTTTATGAGAACCGTTAATTGTTTAATTAATCATGTAAACTACACTATCCTTGATCACATAGATATATCATCGTTGACATTGTTCTGAGTTCCGCATGAATTTGTTATGTTTGATTATGTTTTTATTAATATTACGATAGCCGCGTGTCGTTAAATTTGTTAGGTTTTAGGGTACCGTGAGTCGGAATAGAATACCGAGCTGTTTATGCGAGCATTTTTTGTTAACGTGTTTAGTTGATAATAAAATTTTCGAGTTGAATTACGATTTAGTACAAAAGCTTTATACAAAAAAAAAAAAACAAAACTCTAAGAATATTCTTTCACTAAACTTTCGCTCCCGCCAGTCTGTTAGTTTCTCAAAAACTGTAATAAAAAGTTAAAATTTCTGTTATGTACTAATATTATAAAGGCGAAAGTCTGTCTGTCTGTTACGCTTTCACGGCCAAACCGCTGAATGGATTTCGATAAAATTTGGTATGATTATAGTTGAAGACCCGGGGTCAAACACAGGCTACTTTTTGACGCAGGCGGAGCTGCGGTAAACAGCTTTGAAATATAATATTAAAACGTGTAGTGTATTAATAGTTCTGTGATATAACATTAAATACAACTTCTATCTTGAAATGTATTTTTTGCTTGTAAAGAGAATGCGTATAAAAATTATCACTTATTTCATCCATCGGTAACCCTTGTTTTGAATCAGTGTTAATCTATGATACGACAAAATATGAAGGTATATACAGTGCGTATAAGTATACCAATTATTTTTTCGGACAAGCTGAACGCACCGGCAACTTACTTGATTATTTTGATTGTTGTTTTAAAAAAAATAACAATAGAATGATGTGGTTATAATAGCAGCCATGCCACTTCATTTCTTCCTAATATATTCCATCGGAATAGTTGGGTACAGAACAAATTACAGGTAAAAAAAGGATTTTTAGAATTCGGTCTACTATTGATAGTTGGTGAATATACGAGATATAATAAAAATACACATACTTAGTCATATTATATCCTTTTTAAACAAAGGAGCAGATCTTCCATTACTAGATCCAACCATTTCATAGTCAATTACCGTCCATACTAATTTTATAAATGCGAAAGTTTGTCTGTCTACCTGACTGCTACGCATTCACGGGTGAACCGAAGAACCGATTTTGATGAAATGTCATTTTAACTTTATGCGTTGACGGAGGATTCATCAACGATTTCACAGATAATTGATTGGTAAAATAGAAACGCATGCAAAAATCAGGTGTCGATCTAGAGTAATTGACGTCAAGCAGGTGGCCGTAAAATTATGATGGGACTAAATAGAAGAAAAAAGGGAGATGTTAGAAGTACCCGTAATCGACGGGCGTGTATGACGAGAGTGATAAGCATAGAGGAAGCAAGGGAGGTCTGTAAGGACCGTAGCAAATGGAAATCCGTAGTCTCTGCCTACCCCTACGGGAAACAGGCATAACGATGTAGGTATGAGACTAAATTTTGGTTTGTTTAGTACTAGCAGTCCGTCGTAACTTCGCCCAGGCCTATGGTCTCCCTCGATAGATAGGCTATCCAACACTGAAAGAATTTCGAAACAATCAATATTAAGGCAAGGTCAGGACTATACGGCGGTTGCGTTAATACCTCCCAGCCAAACTCTTTTAATTTTTGCTGAGTGGCTAAAGATGTGTAAGGTCTAGCGTTATCATGATGAAAAACACACACACCCTTTCTGTTGATTAATTCCGGCGGGTTTCTTTCATCTTCTTGCTTTAATCTCATAAGTTGTTCGCAGTTGAGTTCAGAATCGATGGTCCTGCCTGGTAGTAACAGCTCATATTGAATAATGCCATTCCAATTCCACACACACAGCATCACCTTGTTGCCCGGGTTGTTAACCCGGGTTTCGCCACAGTCTGTGAAGACTGACCGACCTTTGACCAAGACCTTTTTCGCACGTTCTTGTCGTACGTGATCTCCACATTTCATCATCAGTTATCAGCTTCTTTAAAAATGGTTCGGTTTCATTACGTCGTAATAAAGAATCACAAATGAGTACACGGTTTATAAGGTTTTTTTCAGTGAGTTCGTAAGGTACCCAAATATCGAGCTTTTGTGTACCCAGTTTTTTTCAAATGCGCCAAAACTGTTTTGTGTTCAATTCCCGGTTCTTCAGCTACGTCGTAACGATCTTGCTCCACTTTTCCAAAAATGACATCCATTTTATCCGTAATAGGGCGACCAGAGCGACGTGCATCTTTGACATCAAAATTTCCGGATTGAATACGAGTAACCCAAATTTGTGATACTCCCACAGACACTGCACTAGGTCCTTAAACATCCCAAATATTTTTCGCGGTTTGCGTTGCATTTTTACTTTTTTTGTAGTTAATTTTTATAATCTATCGAATTTCTTCATTAGACTCACTCATCTTGATAGTAAGAAAAACAAATGAAAATCACACATTTTCCCTAATTTAAATTCGGAATTATCTTCTTTAAAATTTAAACTTTTAACGACACCAAACCCAGCCAGATACAAATAGTCTAGACTAAGAGATTTTATTACAAGTTCATACATACTATATGCGAAAACACTTTTCCCCCAACCTAATATAACCTATAATATCTGTCTATCTACTTGTATAGATTACTTACTTATTCGTAGCTTCCACACATACAGTCTTGATCGAAAAAGCAGGTCAAAGTGTGCGAGCTTCAGCAAGCTCTGACTGCGCACTGCGTGACGACGTTAGCAGATTAGCATGGTACAGACAAACCGATGAATTATGTAACAGGCACGGGACTGCAATTGATAGTAGAGGAGGTTAGGAGGTTCATTGAGAGACTAAGCTATCTCGTTGTCATGTTAGAAGTTTTTTCTGATAGCAGTGTCAACCGCCTTTAGGTCTATCTAATTCAAATTAGATAGTTATCCGTATTAGTTTCCTAATTCTAGGTATTCCCGCAGTGTGTAAAGAGAGCCACCAAACATACTAAATTTTAAACAATCCCACTGATTAAGCATTGCTATCCAGCAGGGAAATGCAACCAGCATTCTTGCTAACATGCGGGTACGATTTCTTTTACTTTTGAATATTTTTTTCTTATGTAATTTGTAAACAGTTTATATAAATCTGTGTTTAATTTTTGTCTAGACGTGGTTATTAGGTAAGTATGCGATTTCTTTAAAATTTTAGTCCATTAATAATACTTAAGTACTTACTTACTAAGATGGCGCAGCGACCCAAAGTAAATCCAATAATAATTAGATTTTTAGTTGTATTGGGTACCCATGTTACTCTCCGTGTTTTCTATTTTAATCGCGAATCCTATGAAGCAAATTTTGATGAACACATAAAAATGTGTATGTTTCATAACAACTGAATTTCTGTAAAAAACATGTTTTCATGAAACTCATTAGATTCATCTAATTTATTTGTAACTATTTTCGTTAAATAATTAAATAAATAAACAGGGTTATTTAAACCAACGATATCAAAATAGCCATTTAAAATATATAAGCAAATCTCGTCATTTAGTAGCAACACGACACGAGAGAGTTTTTAACTATTAATCTTGGACTCTGTTATTTCCAATATGTAATCGAACACTGCCACTAATGAAGAATAGGGCGATTTTCATCAAATTGACTCTGTACAGAATCAATATTCCACCAGCAAAGCGTTAAGAGTGTCAGTAAAAATATCTTAATGTGACAACTGACAAATCAAGCAAAGGTAGTTTTAATTGCTTCTTGTTGGTATATATTTAGTAGTTTTTATGAATAGGAGTGCTATTTTCAATATGTGTGACTCACGCGAAATCTGAGAGTAGAATGATTTTTATACTACACTAGCTGTTTCCCGCAGCTCCATGTTACTCAGGGTGAATGTATCTTTCTAATAGTGAAAGAATTTATGAAATCGGCATAGTAGTTTTTGAGTTTATTCATTACAAACATACACACAAAAATACAAATCTTTCCTCTTTATAATATTTGTATAGATTAATGTAGATGTAGATAATCTGTGAATCGCATAAATATCCTTTGTGTGAGTAGATACGATACAATATAACTTTATTGCCCACATCCGGCAAATCGCAAAATTGAAATTATAACATTGTTAGCAATATGGAGCAAAGGCGGACTTATTGCTAAGCAATCTCTTCCAGCCAACCTTTGTACAATAAGAAAACATAATGTAAAGGTGGGACCAGTAGAATTAAAATTAAAAATAAATTCTACATCATAGACAAATCAACACAGACATAGATATAATTTCGGAATAAGGGACAGTCACTCTTTATCTTTATCACTAATAAGAAATACATATAATAATAAGTGCTCCCTAACCTTAAAACTAGAAATAGTAGATCTCCAAAATGACTGGCATTTTGAGGACGTTTTGGCGTTGACGCGTTCCTTTCTCAACCTAAATCGACACTCAATAAAGTTGGGGCGAAAAATGATTTCATGTTTTTTTTTTTCATTTAGACCACTAGTTTATGAAATTCTTTTTGTTTGCGAGTATAGTTACTTGCAAACTGAGAATTTTTTAATGTATTTTTGTGGTATAAAGTTTGCTAAAACTTTATACCACAAAAATACATTAAAAAACAAAATTCAACTTTTGACCATTCTTGGTTTACGATCTAAAATAATTTACAGCTCAGTTGACCTTTTCGATTTTTTCTCTTGGGCCACAAAATAACATTAAAACTTAATTTAAATAGGTACCAATACGACTCTAAAATCTCTTTGATAAGTTCAACCTGTGGCAGATATTTTACCATTATTAGATTATCTCTGATCTAAGACAGACCACAAGAATGTCAAGATAAATAGACCGTACTACTTGGGTTTCACGTTGTCGTGGCTCAATAAATTTACCTTATATCCTGCACCACAGTTGGGTATTTAGCAGATTTACCAACAGTACAATGTATGCTGTATAAACTGAGCGAAATAAAATAGGAGAGACGGAGTGCACTGTTATTAATTTAGCTGTCAATGCTGTCAGTGATGATCACATATAAAGCCCTTAAATTATTGCAACGCCAATAATGTTCAGTTAGAATGTCAGAATTAATCTGTACCTGTCCTTTTCTTATGGTATACTCTAGATTTTGTCCAGGACTTCTCACACGTATTTAAATCCCACGGCAATTGTACATTTTTTCGGGACAAAAGGTACCTAATGATGAGTATACGAAATTTCAGGAAGATAATTCTATAGACGAAGTGTGTAGAGATCACAAACAAATCAATTATTGTACAAACTCACTTTTGCTTTTATAGTGCTAGTTATGTAGGTTGTTATTGGGCGAAAGGCTAACTATTTTAATTTTTTTATGTTCAAAGGAAAAATGTTTAATTAATGATTTTGATTGTAAGGAAATACATAATTATAGGAATAAACTAAAATGATGCCTTATGTTCTTATTTATTAGTTTTGTTTTGTAAAAATGTATCATTAGTACTTAAAAGTCCTTTTATATTTTCAAATTAGGTAGATAATTTGTTACATCCGAAAAAAAAGTTAATATACGGCGTCTTAATTTTTTGAGACTTGTCTAAACATGGAAATGTATTGAACATAAGTCTAGATGGTATGGTGATTTGATTACAATAGATGCAAATACGCTTTGCCATTTACGGTTCTATAACAAGAACCATAGATAATTAACATAACCTAGAGC
Organism: Euzophera pinguis; assembly: GCA_947363495.1. Classification (NCBI taxonomy): domain Eukaryota; kingdom Metazoa; phylum Arthropoda; class Insecta; order Lepidoptera; family Pyralidae; genus Euzophera; species Euzophera pinguis. Next base: position 1,041,924 of record OX376154.1, read on the forward strand.
TAGGAATGGGTTAGTTTTTAATGATTACTACGAATTTGAAATATTATAATACATAAAATTGAAAATACTTATTTGACTCGTTGAAGATGGATGTGTATTGTGTAGGTTTGGCACAAAAATATGAGCTCGCTTTTTCAAAGCTAACGCTTTTAATCCTTGTAGGTAAGTACAATCAAGGTTAAATAACACTTCTTAATTAAGTGAGGAACTAAAACACGTTATTGAATAGAGAAACTAAGCGTGAATACTACAAATAAAATTTTATAAAACAAAATACTATAAAACATGAAAAAAGTTTTGGAGCTGCCTGACAGGTACCTTAGAGCCGCCGTACGTCCAAATCCATACTAATATATTTCCATACTAATATTATAAATGCGAAAGTCTGTCTGTCTTTCTGTCTGTCTGTCTGTCTGTTACGCTTTCACGGCCAAACCGCTGAACGGATTTGATGAAATTTGGTATGAATATAGTTGAAGACCCGAGGTCAAATATAGGCTACTTTTTGACGCAGGCGGAGCTGCGGGAAAAAGCTAGTATATAAATAAAGTCATATGCAAGATGCGTCTTCACGGTAAGATTCAATATAAAACAGGTAAACTTTATCGGAATTGCGGAAGTCTCTCAATCTTACACTAGAATCGGAAATTATTCGAAATATTTACATTTTTAAAACTGTTTCTTGACGCTTATGTTCAATCTATCGAGGTTGAGGCTATGCAACGTAAGTATTATATAGCATAGGATTTTGGCGTCAAGGGGAGCACGATAGCTCAGCGGCGCATACGTTTTTGTAAAGATCATCTGTAAATAATCAATTTGTGCCGCACTCGGCGGTCCTGGAGCCCTAATTTTGTAATCATATGTCAAATGAAAATCGTTCGATATCGAACAAAAACCAATGTATATTGAACAATAAGTTTATTACTCGACTTCCCTATTTTTCAAAAATAGCACTCTTGCAAAATTTGGAAAGAAAAATGTGAAATGTCGCATATCCTGCAAAATGCGAAAAGTGACATATCATGAGATAGGAGCGTTTCTTATCAGAGCGCAACGACTTTTAAGTGTCTTTCAAACAAATTTTCATCCCCTCTTTAAAGCCCTTGAGAATAGATTTAAAAAAAAAACAATTTTTCTTTTACTTATATCCATAGCAATTTACACCAAAATAGGATTAGCCGCGAAAGTACAACAGACACCTAGATAGAAAGACAGACAGGCAGTCGAAATCAAGATTTAATAACTACATGTAGCCGCCATTTTTTAAAAATCTCAAAAAAAAAAATTCTTTACTTTTTCAGAATCAGCGCCCCTAGTCCCGTGAGAGTAGAGATGAGCATTTGCATAAAATACAAGGAAAAACCACAGAGAAACTGATGAAAAATCACCGTAATGTGTAACCATAAACAACTTCGCAGCGTGATTCTGGCCATAAATGTCTTAAAAGGCGACTAAGAGATAAATTTCAAGTCTGGTCTAGCTTTTGATTGTTTTTATTTTTAACTCACCGAATAAAATACTTTCGATTTCGAACGTTAAAGGAACCAAGTTAGAGGCGGAAAGGCGGTTCCGAAAAACTTCCTGACACCAGGATGTGACTGACTGGTTTTGTCCAATGTAAACCATTCTCACTCACCGGTATCCATATCCATACTAATATTATAAATGCGAAAGTCTGTCTGTCTGTCTGTAACGCTTTCACGGCCAAACCACTGAACGGATTTTGATAAAATTTGGTATGAATATAGTTAAAGTACCGGGGTCAAACATAGGCTACTTTATGACGCAGGCGGAGCTGCGGGAAACAGCTAGTATTATATAAGTCGAATGCCTTTAAAGAATTCGTGAAAATTGGCCCGCGTAATAAATGTAGAATAGGTTATGTGTAAGTATGTCGAGTAAAAAATTAATTTAAAATTAAACTGGAAATGAAAAACAACTTATTAGTTAAACAATAAGCGATTTACGACGTCACTATTAAACATAATCCATACAGTCCAACTAAGAAACTTCTAAAATGCATGGCAGTCTTTTTAACCAATTTAAAAAAAAAGAATTTGATTTACTCTATTCAAAGGAACTAGATACATTAAGATAAGATCATCGTAATTTACTTAAAAATATATTAAGATCCGGAATAAATAGTAATATTTAGCAAATTCCAAATGACCTTCAGCATTTTACCCTTCCTTATATTTACAGTCTAGACTAGACTCTAGAACAAGGTAATCAGATGTTTTCTATTTACGTCATGATTCGATATTATTAATTTTAATTGAAACAATAAGAAAGAGAAAAACTAATTAAATAGTAAATTTTTAATATTGTTCGTTTCAGGGACTTTTTGTTAGTATTAATTGCTTCATAAAAATCATCCGAAGTATCGTCATCATCATCATCCTAGCGTGTATTCCTAGTTGCGTCATCAGCTTACGCTTCGGAGTCTTTATTACTGGTTATTACAATGCAGCGACTGCCGTTTGACCTCCGTAACCCTTTTTCCAGGGAAACCAGACCAACAGGAACATGACCCGATGTGTGTTAGTGGCCAACAACGTCAGAATTTTTCAGTTTGCCCTAAGGCATCTGACACAGCCTCACGATTGCTATCTATCGATAACAACTGGAACCAACAGCTTAACGTGCCTCCCGAAGCACGGAGGAGCTCAAGATAGAAAATGCCACTAAATGGCGACCAATCCAATAGTGGTCGCGTCACGTCGTCGCTTGACACGCGCATTCGCTAAGGATACGCGGGTCGCGCTAGTTAAGGGTAGCCAACCCCCTCAAATTAGATTACTCAATAGAAATAATATATAGACTAATCATTTACATGCACGATTGCGAAACATTGCAAGTCAGCAAAAATGTAGTATTTATGTTAGTTTAACTTATTATAATTTCTACAAAAGAATATCCCTCTAGGATATTCTTTTGTAGAAATTATAATAAACGCCGTCACTCCGCCGGTTTGAAATAAAATTTGTTTTTTTTTTTATTAAAACCACGGGCCAACACTTGACTGGCGCAGCCTCCTCTTACCCTGTAGTTGGGTACTGTGTTCCGCGAATAGACATTTTCGTGTCCACGGGACTCTACTTTCGTCTTGCCGATGAACCTAACAAGTCTACAAATTTGTCAAGTGCCGCTACGCAGAGTGAGTGAGTGAATATTCCACAATCACAGAAGGACCGCGGAGTACTACGGGACATGTGAGTAAATCTTTTTTACTATCCTTATTTATATCCTTTTGTGTCCTGGTGATATTTATATGTGTTTCGTGTCTTTTTAGGGATTAACAACGCCTTTTTAAACTCATAGCACTATAATAGGTTAAAGTGATAGAATCTCACGAATTTATTATTAAGTTTATATTTTGTGTTTTGTTTTTGAATATTAAATAAAAAAATAAAAAAATGGCAGGTCTAGAGGGAGCCGAACGTAATGATAGGGTAGTGAAGTGACCTTACCAACAGGGATGTTGAAACTCATACCTGTTTTTCATGGTGAAGCGAGAACCATTCTTTATCCACAAAAGTGAATATATTATCAGACAATTTCAAGGAAACGACCTTCAAAATGAGTACTTGTTCCATGCAATTACCAGTAGGTTGAAAGGCGAAGCAGCCGCACTTTTTGGAGAAAGGGAACATATAACTTCTTGGGATGAGTTAAAAACCTTATTGCAAGAACACTTTGGGGATCCTAGACCAGAAGACTGTCTGGTCCTTGAATAAGAGTCCATGAAAATAAATAGGGGAGAAAGTTATTACGATTTTTGTCACAGAGTGCAACACATGCGTAGTGTTCTTATTGCTAAAATTAACGAGACTACAGAAGATGTCTCTCTTAGAATAACTAAACAAAATATCTATACGAATACATAAGTGAGAAATTAGAGTCAGATAAAATAAAAGTTAGGGAGAAGAAAGGAGGAGAAACATCAGTACCAATAATAAAAAAAGGAGATGATGTTTTTATGAAAAATACTAGAACTAGAAAAGCGAAAGAGTAACCACGTTATAAAAAAGCTAAAGTTACAGGAAAAGCTGTTAGGAACATAATACCAGTAGAGTTAAAGAATAGAAAAACTAAAGTAGCTATTAAGAATGACAAACGACCTCCGCAGGTGGCGGGTAGCAGTCGGGATACTTGCGGGACTAGCGGAACTAGTGGGAAGAACATGCAGCCTAAGCCTGCAAAACCTCAGCCAAAATCCAGGAATAGCACCAATTCGAATGGGGTCAACAGTGATTCAGAGTAGTCACTGGACAATACTTAAGACGATAGAATTAGATAGTATAGTAAACCACTTATATAATAATAGTAATGAGTATTTTAAACTTAAGAGTATGATTACTTCAGATAAGTCATTGAATTACGAGTTTGCTGGGTTATTAATACAAACAGAGTCTTTTATGGAATTAACTATGGATAGGTTAGAACAACTGGTACCAAGTAGACGAACAAAAAGAGGGATATTCAACCCTTTAGGTTCGTTTATTAAAACTATCTCTGGTAATTTGGATCATGAAGATCCTGTTAAATATAATTCGGAGATAAGTAATCTTAAAAATAGAGAACATTCAATGGAGAGAAAAATATCATTAATGCAAAAAGCTTTTGATAAACTAGTTAATATTTCAGATGATTTGAAGTATAATATAATTCACTTAAATTATAAAACTTCACAGTTAAAAACGCTGGAGTCTAAACTCACATTGCTGTAAGTCAAATGAACACTCTGTACCAAATTCTTAATAACTTTCGAACTATTTACAATGTCATACAAGAACTAGAAACAGCAATAGCTTTTAGTAAACTTTATACATTACATTCATCAATAATTAATTCTACAGAATTAGTAAACATTCTTTTAGAAGTTGAGAAGCAACATCGTGTAATTTACCGAGTTAGTAGAGATAATTTAGTAAAGCTCGAGAAAAATATAGTGTTAAAGTCTTACTTAGATAATAGATTAGTTTTTATTTTAGAAATACCTTTAGTAGACACAGACACATATATCTATTACAAAATAATTCCAATTCCTGTACAAGATCCTAACAACCTACATACCGATGCTATAATTCCAAAATACCCATACCTTTTAGTGAATGGATTGAATTACATACCTAACTCTTGCGAGGAAGTAGAAGATAACCAATATCTCTGCAAAGATACGAGCACTATACCCTATTTACCCACAACTTGCATTGAACAAATAATGCTGATGAAAGAAGAATATTCAGAATGCCTTAAGAAACCAGTCATACTGGAGAAGACAAAGATGCAGGGAGTAGCAGATGGCACATGGTTATTATACTCCGTAGTCGACACTCCTGTTACTGAAAGCTGTGGAGCAGAGATTCAGCGACACCTTTTGAAAGGAACTTTCAATAATCACACCAAGTCGAAACTGTACAACATACATTAGAGAAGAAACCATTTCATCATTTCGATCTAAAACACCTTCATCAGACGTTTTACGGATGAGAGCAGTCCAGATTCCTGAAAACCATAGAGAAATCGCGAAAGAAGAAACACAGGCGGATCTTAGAAACATAGACCTCACAGACATCAAGAGTCTTTTAAACAGTGCAAAATATACCAGTGAAAGTGAAAGTGATAGTGGAAAAATAAATATAAGTGTATGGACTTTAAGTATAATAGTTGTATTAGTTATAATGGGAATTATTGTTAGTTTAAAGACATTCAACGACTTCATCGTTTCAAAACGAAATCATCAGCAAACATCTTCGTTATCTCCAGATGATTTCGCTCTCAAGGAGGGAGGAGTTAAGGGTAGCCAACCCCCTCAAATTAGATTACTCAATAGAAATAATATATAGACTAATCATTTACATGCACGATTGCGAAACATTGCAAGTCAGCAAAAATGTAGTATACGTGGGGCGCACTATAAGTTTCCGGAATGAATATGAAAAAATACTATTAAAGGTACAAAATTAATTTATTGTTTTTCAAAATAATCTCCCTTGGCGTCTATGCACTTTTTCATTCGATGAAACCAGTTTTAAAAAACTTTTGTGCCACTACTCTGTGGTGACCTCTGAAACGTGTTTTTCATACTCCTCGACAGCCTCTTCTGGTGATGAAAATCGTTGACCGCGTAATTGGTTCTTAATTTTTGGGAACAGAAAAAAGTCACAAGGTGCCAGGTCGGGACTGTATGCAGGATGACTCATGAGTTCTACATTTTTCGCCTTCAAAAAGTCGTTTGTCTGTCTGGCCGTGTGAGAACTAGCATTGTCGTGGTGCAGGATGATACGGCGTTTACGGTTATTTTTACGGAGTTCGTCAATAACTTCCGGCAAACAAATGGTCGTGTACCAGTCACTATTCACTGTACGACGATTCTCTAAAGCAACAGTAGCCACGTGTCCAGTATTATTAAAAAAAGAAGCAATCATCCGCTTAGATGCACTTTTCACGCGCGCCACTTTGGTTGGTTTCGGCTCATCTTGAAAGACCCATACGCTCGATTGCTGCTTTGTTTTGGGATCGTAGCAATAAATCCATGTTTCGTCACCTGTTACTATGTCCCACACCAAATTTGACGCACCTTCGTTGAATCTGGTAAGCATGGCACTGCACCAAGTGACGCGGTCCGTTTTTTGAGCGGAGTGTTTTTTTTTATTAAAACCACGGGCCACCACTTGACTCGCTCGACTAAAGAACTCCTCTAGGTATCCGAAGTATCGTAATCCTAACTTAAAATTTGCGAAAGTGGACTCATTTCTACGAATTATTTACTGCATCAATTTTTCCAAAATGTTGCGTACACCTGATACCAGATACGCAGACTATCATCTTTTATCGCAAATGACTAGATTAATTTTTTTTTCACATAGAACCAGTAACGCAAATTGAAGCGTTCAAACAAACGAACAAACGAAGAGTTAAATATTATTAGTATAGATTTCAAAGCATGGGGCTTCAGGTTTTCGGTAAACACTTATTTCAAAAGTAGAGAGAAATTAGTGGGGAGACTGTTGGACATGTAAATTTATGATTTCTCCGTATATTCTCTACAAAGTAAACAACGAATCGTGGCCTTTTCAATCAAAGTCGTATGTATACCCTAATTCCAAATTCAAATTCTGTAGAAACTATAAAACAAAACGTAGACGGAATAATATTTCAATCTCGCAGTACACGAAATTGTCTGAATCCTACTCGAACTTTCCTTTTGAAGCGCTACCCTCACTTTCCACCCATTTCAAACGTTATTGTTCTGAGAATAAAGTCGGAATTTCATAACTAGACATTGTTGATGACCCCAGGCGAATGTGTGTTGAAACAGGGCCTTAGATCAAAGATTTATTCATCGCGGTGAATCACAAAATTAGGAGCGTATTTTGCTTTCTGTGCGAAAGTTGATGAAATGTTACGCCCGCTCCACACTTCGCGCGAGAATCTTTTCGAGAACCTTGTCGAGTAAGATCGATCATTGATGAGCCAATTTTTTATTTATTATTAATTAGATTTAAGCTACAAAAAAATATTATCAGAATTCGGTTTTTTCTGTCCGGAGTTCCGTTTTTGTAAAAAATATCAAAAACAACGAATAATTTATTCTGGCGAAAAAGGAATCTGACGAATGTGTCCGAGATCGGCTAGAGTGTAGAGTGATTAAGCGTTGTCATGTTAGGCTTAGATACTCGTATTGCTATATTGCCTTTGACTTAGACAAAATACCGGCAACAATCCGAAAAGACAACGCGAAAGGTACCAGAATGTGAGAGTACCATATTCAAGGTACTCGTGCACTTCTCGCGAGATTCTCGCGTGAGTGTAGAGCGGCCATCATGTTCAAGGGGTTTAATGTGACGAACTGACGACCGAACCGGTTTTTTAATATTTAATCACCGAACTTTAATCAAAATGTGACTGATCGGAAGTATTGTACGCCCTTGACCGTAGTAAATTTTTTTACGAGATAGTGTTAGTAGCAAAGTGCTATATGGGTTCCTTACAAGGTGTACTTTGAATAATTGTACTTTAAAGTAAGCAAATATCAGTGACCTAAAAAAAAAAACTACCATCGAAAAGGGTACTTAAATCCGGATGTCCTCTTTGATTGCGGAATCCTAAAACTGACGATGTTTTTTTAGAGATAGAGTTTAGCAATAAGGCACATTGCAATGTCTTTTTCCCGAACCCGTTTCTGATATTTTTACCCCTGTAACTTTGTTACGGAAAAGCTAGAAGCTCGAATTTGTGCTCAAGTGGTCATTCATAACTATGTTAAAATCAGAAATTTCGTTCATTTGAATCTGTAGTCATCGCTTAAAAGCGTAGACTACCGAAACTAGAATTTTTAGTAATCTGAAATTGGAGAGCTTCGCCAACTCTAAGAAACTGGATGAATATCATTGTAATCGTTCAGAGATCCCATCCTGGGGGAAGATTGAGATTTACGGATTTATCCCAATAAGTCCAACATTGTTATTTGCATTTGCATACTGTTCAATCATTTATGTTGTAAAATTTACATATATAATGTACTTTGTATTATCTATTTTAATTTATATTTTATTTTATACTGTTTAATTTGTTCCGCCTGAACATTTAATAGCGATTTCGCTGCTCTACCAGTATTAAACCAAAAGTAACGGTTTTGAACAGATATAGTACTTACCCTAAAATTTACCTCTGTTAAGCAGGTTAACGCCCCTTAATACTAACAGAAACCCTAGAAGTGATAAGATCATGGAAATCCAATTTCTAGGAAATCAAACAAAGGACTAGGTACGCGTTTGCGGCCAGTGCGGTGAGTTTTGACCTTGAGTAGTTGTCTATGGCAACCATTATCTTCGCAATTCTATCGCTTTGGTTACCCATAATTATTGTAGAATATTGGAAACGAGGAAAAACATAGGGTTGGTAACTCCAGAAAAACTTATAACAAAATCGAATCTTATCTTATCCTAGTACTTCAATAGGGCTTGGAAAGATTTATATAGAGTCGGGGCAATTGATAGAGCCCTATTTGTGTAATCAATGACTTTAATGTCGAATGAAATTCGTCGGAATTAACGATTATGACGAATGAAGATATCGAATGAAATTTATTTGTCTCATAGATTAAGCGTGAGCCATCTTTTCCAAACTAGCACTTCTGGTATTACGGGCGTCCAAGGGTGACCACTTACTATCAACTGGACTGTACGAGTGTATGCCTTTTTGCCTACTTTTTGTAAGCAAATAAGGATTTGCGATCTTGAGAGCTGAAATCATAATCGTAGGTTCTGCGGTGCTGGTTATTACAATGGAGCGACTGCCGTATGAGCTCCGTAACCCTTTTTACAGGAAAGCTGAACCATTAGGATAAGGGGTTAGTTATTACTCGTAAAGCAGTAAATTTTTTTGTCTGCCTAAAGGCACTACGGGGTGTATATATACATGGTCGATTGACAATGTCACTTACACAAAACGATGATGATGATGAGTAGGTACAGAATTACGAGGCGTAGGTATATAAAAAGTATATAGGGTATAGAAAACTCTCTCTTTTTTTCTTACATTATTGAAAATTAAATTACAATTTAACTTGTACTCGCAACCCTAAGATAATTACAACAAAAAAGTGTGCTATGTAAAAAATATCTAAAATGACTTATTAGGCCGGATTTGTATTATCTGTACTATTATATAAACTGTGGTTCGTGCGCGGCAATCTGTTATGTCAATGTCACTGTCAAGGTACAAGGCGATTAGTCTTAGTAGGTGACAATTTTATGGTTCGGAATAAATTATGAACCTACCAACATCTGTTATTATCTTTGCATACCTATAGCCCATATAGCCATAGATATTGAATTATCAAGGAAGTATTAAACATTTCTGTTTTTCATAATGAACCGAATGCAGTACGAATGTGATAATATATCTTTCCCATCTCTTTCGAATTTACGATCATTTAAAACCCTTTATTTGGATCAGAAATTTGTGTGAAGATGTATTTTTTGGCGCCAAAATATTTGCGCAATCAATCGACTTATCAAGTATTGAAATCGGTCAAGCATTTTTTAGTAAATTTCGATCGAACTTTTTAATAAGGTAAATTTCAAGTCTCTTATATTGACATAAAAGGCGCAAAAGTATTCGATGACTATTTGTAGTAAATTCTTTAATCTGTGGCCAGTAGATACGATAATTATAAAAGTGCTCTATGGTACAATGTTAAGTTACTTTTTATCTGGTTAAAGAGAGCATCTTGATAAATGCTCTGTTACCATTTTGTAACACGAAACACGCTAATCAGCCAACCTATTTAATTTACGATAATTATTATAAGTAGTAGCACAGTATTTGATCTTATTGTTTAGCGTGGAAACAAAATTAACAAACAATGCAAAAACAATTTGCGTTTGTGACAATCGTGAGTTCGTCTGCTTTTAATCTGTAAGATTATCGATTATCCCAATACAAATTGCTGATAATAAAAAGAAAGACATTCTTTTTATTACTCTATGATTTAAACGAGCCGATGGGTTCGATTCGATTTTCAAAGTTACACTTCTTCTTTTGAATCATGACTTTGACTAATAAATATGGTGGAAAATTTACGTTCAAATTAACGGTTACCTTTAAATAAAAGAACTGGGGGTTCTTTTCTTACACTTATATCCACTAGTAGAACATAATACTTTTGCCTACTCTTTGATTGATTGATTTAAATATACTCAAAGATTTGTTTCGTTTCCATCCGCAAATAAGGAGATATAAAAACAATCACCCATAATTAAGTTTTAGCATCCTTATTCTTCTTTATCCTAGCGTGTTCTCGGTTGCATCCTGAACTGGTGGCTTCTGAGCCCAGAATTCGTTTTCCTACTTTACGTCTCTACTTCTTCCGGTCTTCGGCATCCATAATAGCAAATCCATTAGCACGCATATACTGCTTAGCGACCTCAACCCAGGAGACCTATTTTTGAAAAGTATGACTAAAGCAAAACTGGTTAGTCGAAGGATTTTCGTTCGATGTAAGTGATGAGTAAATAAATACAAAAACGGCTATAAAATGATACCATGCATATGTAGGGTCGGTACTGCGCTACGGTATAATGATGTGGGACTATAGTACAGACTGGCATAAGCCATTCGTAACTCAGAAAAAATGCATAAGGTCTATATGAAGTACCGCCACGCTGGTGCGTGGTCTACATGTGGTCATGTAGACCGTAATTTGAAAAATTGGGTATTGATAGTAATATCACTCAATATTTATGAAATATGCTTGTTTGTACATAAGAACATAAAATTATTCAAAAAGGCTGGTGATGTATGTAATAGACTACAACGAAACCCACATAGACTTACATTAGAGAATGTATCAACATCTAAAAAATGTTCTAACAGCCCGCTTAATATGTGTATTCGTATCTACAATTCTTTACCGGATAATGCTAACGCCGGATAAAAGCTATGTGAAAACATATTTTATGACATTAATGAATTTTTGACCATGATAAGTAATTATGTATGTGTATTATTTCATTGCATGTATTTCAAGGATCTTTATATTTTGTGTTTTCATATTCAATTAATACAATTAAGCTTAATTTAATTCTGAAGGATATAAATATAACCTAATTATTAGCACGTCATTAAATGTGACAAAACAATGTACATACCATGTTTTACGTGTATAAAGATATGTATATATTTATTTGAAGGCACGCTGTTTTCTTGTTTAGGGCATTTCCATGTGCTTCCTTGTTCTAAACATTACTTATAATTATGTACCAACTGAGAAATAACAAACGGTAAATTATCAATTGTAAACATCGTATGCTTACACAGAAATAAGATTAGGTAGAGGTGCCACGTGTGGGCCAGATAAGCCTCTCGAATCTTAACGCAATATGGCCAGGATTAACTGTGGCATGCAGGTAACATGGCATGTCTTTATACCTAATCTCTGTGATATTTTTTAATATATTTAACGATTTGGGACTACACTTGTAAATATTAGTTTTTAATTACATTTTAGTTAGCTTTAATTTAGTCTTAATTTATAAATATACTTATGGTATTTGTTTATAAATTTATTGCACAATAAAATCTTTATTTATACTAAATGATTTTGTTGCTTTCGCCAATAGTTTTTATAAAATAGCGGTAAATCTAGTGCATACAATATTGATTACAAAAGTTTAAGTACTTCACCACAAAGCCGAAGAAAAAGGGCTAGAACTTTATTTTATCTTACGAATACGAGTACTTAAGTACAAGCTGAGTTCTATACTATAAATTTTAATCAGTAGTACCACAGAAATAAGATTAGGTAGAAGTGCCAGGTAGGCGTTACCTGCGTGCCACAGTTAAGCCTTGCTATATTAATTTAACACTCGAGAGGCTTAACTGGCTATCCCTACTACATGTATTTTATATTCTTTGTTTCTAATAATTTTGTAAGTCAACTCTATAAAACACCCCTAGCAGATAAGACATCACTCTATCTTACCATTGAGAAGGGAACTTTTGACTCTATCGATTTCGATGCTTTCAGCTATATTCTCGTATATTAGTGTAAAACTCCAAGAAAATTCGTTAGGGAGATATCTCATAATCTAAAGCTGTATAAGTTTATTATGGTAAGTATGTGGTTTTTCTATAGAATTTGTATTTATTATAAGAAATAGTTATGATAGAATAAGTATTATACCTACCTAAGTTTTTAACAGTATCGTAGTGAACAAATACGTGTTAAGTAGGTTAACTTTGAAATTAATAAGTTGTAGTCAAACAAGCAATTCTATTAACTTCGTAAGTTATTAGAATTGCTTGTTTGACTACAACTTAATATATCCTAAAAGTACTAATATATCCTAAAAGTACTAATACGTGGGGCGCACTATAAGTTTCCGGAATGAATATGAAAAAATACTATTAAAGGTACAAAATTAATTTATTGTTTTTCAAAATAATCTCCCTTGGCGTCTATGCACTTTTTCATTCGATGAAACCAGTTTTGAAAACTTTTGTGCCACTCCTCTGTGGTGATCTCTGAAACGTGTTTTTCATACTCCTCGACAGCCTCTTCTGGTGATGAAAATCGTTGACCGCGTAATTGGTTCTTAATTTCTGGGAACAGAAAAAAGTCACAAGGTGCCAGGTCGGGACTGTATGCAGGATGACTCATGAGTTCTACAATTTTAGCCTTCTAAAAGTCGTTTGTCTGTCTGGCCGTGTGAGAGCTAGCATTGTCGTGGTGCAGGATGATACGGCGTTTACGGTTATTTTTACGGAGTTCGTCAATAACTTCCGGCAAACAAATGGTCGTGTACCAGTCACTATTCACTGTACGACGATTCTCTAAAGCAACAGTAGCCACGTGTCCAGTTTTATTAAAAAAAGAAGCAATCATCCGCTTAGATGCACTTTTCACGCGCGCCACTTTGGTTGGTTTCGGCTCATCTTGAAAGACCCATACGCTCGATTGCTGCTTTGTTTTGGGATCGTAGCAATAAATCCATGTTTCGTCACCTGTTACTATGTCCCACACCAAATTTGACGCACCTTCGTTGAATCTGGTAAGCATGGCACTGCACCAAGTGACGCGGTCCGTTTTTTGAGCCTCGGTCAAGTTGTGTGGGATCCACCGCGAGCACAGCTTTCTCACACCCAAATGTTTGTGTAGGATTAATTGTATTTGACTCATGCCTATTTCTAAGGATGCGCGAATTTCATGGTAGGTCACATGCCTGTCTGTTTCAATCATACGGCGCACAGCATTGATGTTTTTGTTGGTCACAGCGGTGGACGGCCGACCATCGCGAGATTCGTCACTGAGATTGATACGACCACGCTTGAATTCTGCAAACCAGCTATAAACAGTTGTCTTGCATGGTGATTCATTGCCAAAAGCTGTTTCAAGCCGAGCGATGCTCTGTTGAGCTGTCAAATTACACTTAAAATCGTAGAAAATCATACTACGAAAATTTTCCCGAGTTAAATCCATGTTGATGCAGGCACACAATTTTTTAAATGGCGCCACAAGGTAAAAACAAAAGACAGTCAGATGAAACAAACTGCATTCTACAGCCAAAGAGTTATATTTTCAAATGTTGCAATAAATTTTTAAATATTGTTTATGTAAGTGGCCAGTTCCGGAAACTTACAGTGCGCCCTATGTATATACTAAAAGTGTTTTACGCTTTTACAGCCGAAGCGCTTATTCGACTTTCATGAAATAAGCCAGTGAAGTAGTGGCAATTATTAAACGGACGAAGCCACAGGTAAATTCTACTATCGTACAAAATATTCTTTGAGATTTTTTTCCCCGTTACAGAAAAAACGCTAACTTGAATCGTTCAACAAAAAGCTTTCTCTGAAAGGCTCTTCGGTAGTCAACAAAGAAGCCGTCTATTGATTCGATATTCCAGATATAAGACCGTCCGATTTTTTCTCTTCTGCTCAAGTTAACACACAACAACATTCAATATTTAGAACCGATTATTCACCGTTGCTTTGTGTGAAATTTTATTTGGTGCGATAAAGTGTTTTTAAGTTTCTTCTAATCTAAAATGGAACGAGGATACGCAAACGACCGCGCGGCATAAGTGCCCAAGTATAAGGTTTATCGGGTTAAAAAGAACGATACCAGATTTTTATCGATAAAACCAGTTTAAAAACATTAACCTTTATTTCCCTTGAGGACCGTTCAAACAAAAAATATTCTAAATCTATGGTTCAAACTGACGTGAAATTTCGCTCGATATTCTCGCTGGCTGGACGGCCATAACATATATGTCGAATAAATATCGTTCGATATCGAACGAAAATCATTCGATATCGATCAAAAATTAATCACCGATTTTGCGCGAGTCACTTTTTTCAAAAATATCACTCCCGGAGAAGATTCTTGAAAGAAAATATAATAGTGAGTTTTTGGCGGGAAGCTGTGAAAAGTAGTATCGGCGCTGTATTTTATTTTCCAAAATTTGTGTTTTTTTGAGTGTTTGTGCATAATAATGGTGGATTATTATTCGCAAAGTGTTCAAGAACAAACGTGAGTGTTGGGAAGTGATACAGTGTTCGATTTATGTGATTTCCTTGCTTGTTGCCAAAAGCTCCTAGAAATCGCTAAGTGCAGTTTTTCTACCACTTCACTTAGCCCGACTCTTCTAACTCGACTTGATTTTGACTTGACTTGACTTAACTACTGACTTGACTTTATATTTGTATAATTAAACAACTTTATTAAAAAACTGTTACTTGTTACTGGCTAAATACGAAAGTAAGAGCCAAATTGAAAAGAAAAAAAAATATAATAGTTAAGACAGGACAACGTCTGTCGGTCAAATTAAGTAAACAATAGTTTTCTGTTTACCGTTGTTTTAATGTGAGTCTGTCAATCAAGTTAAGTGACTGACAGACAATCACAGACAACTGAATAGGCATTTGTGATAATGACTCCTTGTATTGAAGATGTGAAGGCTGTTTTAAAGAATCATTACTATTTTCTTTAAACGAGAAAATGAATACACAGTCAGCGTGTCAATATTAATAGAACAACAGACGTTGTCCTGTTCTTAACTTTTCTTGGTTTACAACTGGAATAGATTGCCTGAGGAAGTGGTCTTAGCTATCAGTGATTATTTATTTATTTAACATTTTCCAAAAATTTATACTAATGATGATCTTCTATAAAATTCATTTAGACAAATAGATGCAAATGTGCAGTAATGGACTTGAAGCGAAAGACTTTTAGTGGAATTAGTTGACACTGCTTAATATAGACGCATCAGCTGTAACAGCTGCATAACTATAAATAAATAATTTTCTAATGTTACGAGTTTATTCAACTACCTTATTTTTTCTTTCTTAATATTTAAATTAATTTTTTACAACGAAAAAAGAATTAGCCAAATTGTTCCGTCCGTGATACGATGGTCAAGGGGAATAGCGATTCATTTTTACCCGACTGTGCCAGAAGGAGGGTTATGTTTTTCGAGAGTATGTATGTTTGTATGAACAATTGTTTAGCACGCCCTGCAGCCTGAACGGCTCGATGGATTTTAACTTGAGAGGTGTCGTTAGATTCGTATTTACTGTGAGATTGCAAAAATTAGTATTCCATACAGTACATATACTACGCCCTTCTGATTATTGTTTGGAATCACTGGCTTGAATTCATATCATTTCGTTAACTTTACAATGAACCATTTAATTAACATAAAAATATTACAAGCAGCGGCGTGGCGCGACCACTATTGGATTGGTCGCCATTTAGTGGCATTATCTATCTTGAGCTCCTCTGTACTTCTGAAGGCACGTTAAGCTGTTGGTCCCGGTTGTTATCGATAGAAAGCAGTCGTTAGGCTGTGACAGATGCCTTGGGGCAGCCTGAAAAATTCTGACAGTGTTGGCCACTAACACACCTCGGGTCATGTTCCTGTTGGTCTGGTTTCCCTGTAAAAAGGGTTACGGAGATCAGACGGCAGTCGCTCCATTGTAATAACCAGTGCCGCCAAATTCTATGACCATGACTTACAGCGTACCCTAGGCTCCGAAGCGTAAGCTGAAGACGCAACTAGGAATACACGCCAGGATGATGATGATCGTTACGACCCGGAATATTCCGTTGTTCAGTTAGCGGGCTCGTTTGACAATGAAATAAAGTTAAAGAATTATCAAACTTAGACTTAAATAAATTGACATAATTGTTGCATATATAAATCTACAATATAAGATCAATATAATTTAGTATTTAATTAGCATTTGTTTTTTTTTTCATTAAGTAAGTTATTGTAATATTAGGTTAATTGAATTTGGTTTTTAGCTAATTTAATAGCTTAGCTAATATTTGTAAGATTTAATATTTACTGTATTTTATATAGTTGTTTTAAATATATATCAGCATGTTAGTAATATTATTATGTAGCATAGAAAAGCTGTAGACGTAGAACTGTAGAACGACTACGGGATACTCGAACACCCCTCCCTCTAGCCTGCTACCCCGCCCTCTAGTCTACGTAGACTACTTATCTATTTCACACTTGTTAAAGAGTTATTCAGGGTAATTTATATGCCATCAGACATTTTAAAAATATACAAAATGGCTTTAGTTTGTTCAGCTGTAGCCTCTGGTACATAATTATGTAAATAATTAAAAAAGGAAATGTTTATTAAATACCTCCTATAGGTTATTTCTGGGAAAGTAAGCACCTATTTAAACACATAAATAAAAAAATACGTTACCATAAACAAAGAGAAAAATAAAACCACAGAGTTTAAAATTCGTCATGTCACCCAAGTCACCACACAAGTTTCACCAATTTGAAATCACGATAAAGAATGTTTTTTTTTTGAAAAGTGGCGCTCGGGGATATTACGCTAAATACTGTGCCACGCGGATGAAGACACACATATTTATATTTACTGTAATAATTGAGGCGTTACAAATGTCTGCAGCGCTTCTCATATTTGCGTGTTTTTTTTCGGTGACGTAGGTTGGTGGTTGACTGAACGATAGGAGCGCGTTAGCGAAGTTTAAGTTAAATGAAGTGTTTATTTTGAAACTTATTATATCCCATTACATGCTACGAAAACTCGCTACATATATTGGGAACAATGTCTGGCTATTCATCGGAGGCCTGGTAGTAAGGGTGCTCCCAAAAAGAGCTGGCTTGGCGTCGCAAAACAGGATATGCGTGCTAATGGACTGTCTGTCAAGGATGCTGAAGCCCGGTCGACGTAAAAGTAGGAAAGCGGAACTAAGGCTTCGAAGAACCAGCTGAGGATGCAATAGGAAGAACGCTAGGTCAAAAGAAATACTTTTTTTAATTAATTAATTTTCAGCAGCTACAGCTTTGTTGTCAAAATAATAAATCAGAATAATACACTTTTTTTCTGGAAGGCACTTTTTTTCTCAAAAATGGCGTGTCGAATAATGTTTGTTCGATATTAAAAGATTTTAATTCGATATACATGTCAAACATTTTAAAATAGTACTCCTGGACCTAAATTGTATGAAGAGCGGATGATGTCTTCATCCACGGGTAGTCGGAACAGTGAGTTGTCTATTCTTGACCCGGATACCACTTTACAACAAAAATGACAAGATGTCCGATAAGGTTTCTTATGTACAATAAACGCAAATTAAACATAACTATTTGGACCGAGGCTACCGACCGTATCAAAAGATGGTGCCAAAGTAAGGACGAATAAGTATGTGTATTGAAAAACATTGTTTGTTGCTTTTGGTATAATACATTTTAAAAAAGAACAATTTATTATCAAGCACGCTAATATCGGCACAAATTCATCAATAAAGAAATTGTTAACGAGCTTTACATTTTTATCATAATCTCGTGTGAATCCGGGGTGGGTCAATATTGAAAAATAAAATAAACAATTTGAAATTCAAAAAACACGTGCGCGTGCCCATGACGCCTTGGTAGCGACCTGATAGACTTGTAATAATAAAAAATACTTAATGCGAATACTCAGAATGATAAAAACCTGAACTGGTATAAGACTAATCACAAAAAAATATGGCCTAATATTTAGGGTCCCGTCTGCGACAGCCTAGACTAATAATGAGGTTCCATGTTCAATGACACCTGTTTACCCTGGTGTCAGAGTTATTCAGAGCCCCCTTTCAGTCTCCGACGAAGTTCCTTTAAGGACCACAGCAGCTGGGCTTAACGAGCCTTCCGAAGCATGGTCGATTTATTGAATCTTATATGTAGATTGAGTAATATGGTAACAAAAAGAGCTAGAGCTAGAGCCAGATTTTCGGAATCGCCTCTCGATATCTGACACGATGATGATCACAAGATGGCAGCCAAGACCAACGGCTTAAGCATGGAATTATATGTTAAAAATGAAGAAGGTCAATTATTATTCCGCTAATAAACTTTAAAAGGCCATGCAACTGATATTCAATTACGACTTATTTTTGACATGCTCAATATTGGTATTCTGCTAACACAATTTTGAATCTCAATTTAATTGCAACTAAAATGTTATTGTAATAGTAGAAAAAATATAATAAATAAGAGAGCATCGATTATTGAAAGAATTGATGATAAGCAAAATTTCCAGTTACAGTTCGATGGAATACGAATGGTCTTAAAATTATTAACAGAATATCAGAAACGTCAAAAGTTGTCATTGCGATCCAATAACGATTCAATTGGGCACTATGTAAAATAAGAATTGTACTTATTTAACTCACTATACGACTTGGGAAACTGTAAGTGTAGTGAGTAGCTGTGAATAAATAAATAAATAAGAGAACTTACGCCCAGGTGATTCACACATGCTATGTCCTAAGCCAATAGAAAACAATCGACACAGTAGCCGCCATTCATTCTAGCCTACCTCTTAGGCTACGCAGGTATTTAGCACCTCATCTGAGTAAAGTCATCTTTTGGGGATTGTGATCACACCTCATCCCCGCAAAAAGATCATTGTTACGAAATACTGGATTTAACTGGATTTTAATCAAAGGAGATACGAAATTCTTAGGCTATTCCGACTCGCACTTGACAATTTTTGAGCCAAAATTTGACTTAGGCGGGACACAGACAGGACATGGTTCCTATTGAAGGTGACCACAATGACGTCAGTTCGTTCGTAATACCTAAAATATAAAATAAAAAACTAAGCCAAGCGTGAGTTGGGTTTTTGCAGCAAGGGCAGGAATTAAGTTTGTAATTGCGTTTTTAACCCGAAAACAAAAAAAAGAGCGTTATGTGTTTGACCCGTTTGTTCGTATATTCGTCCCTATGTTTGCTCTCAAATAAAAAAATTAATTAACCCAATTTTGATGAATTAATATATCTTTAGAATTGTATGTAAGTAAGTGTAAATAATTGCTTATCTGCCGGATTGAAGCGAAGAAAAAAATTGAGTCCGGTTTTCATACTTTACGTAAATAACCCTAAAAACAAGTCGCAATATAATTCTCAAAATTGCTTTGATTGAAATCGCTTAGCATTTTTCCTAATAGATTTTTTTGCAAAGTGTTTCAATGTCACGTTTCACCTGTCTCTATTTTTAGTCAAACTTTGAGTCGAAATTAATTTATTATTATTATTCTGCGATAGACTATCGAGAAATGGCAACTCAAAGTTTAATAATGGTAAGATGGATCACAGTAGGATCCAGACCCGACCCAGGGGCAATTCGCCAACTCGCTGGTCTGGTCAGTCCTAGCAGCTATGAAGTGCAATAGACAAGGGACCATACAAATTACTTATAGGGTAAAATTTTTAAGGTTGGTGGAAATATTAGCTATCTTTTGTATACTAGTCGGTCGTTGAGACAAAGGAAGACCACGGAGGATATAATCACTCAGTATTAAACGCATATTGCCCTAAATTGATTAATTGTAAACAGCAAATACTAAGCCGCAGTAATTCCACTGCTGGACATAGGTCTCTCTTAATGATTTCTAAAATGACCGGTTAGAAGCGACTTGAGCAACTGCCTGCGACCTTTTGCAGGTCATCTGGCCATCCCAGTGGCATATAAAGTCTATATACTAGGTGAAAAAATACAATATTTTTAATTATTCCTGGATGAGGCTCGATTGAATATGGGTGTGAACCCTTTTGTCGCGTCATCGCGTGATACTTTGAGAGATTCGCTTGTAATTATTTGTTCCTTGCTCGATTTTTACTACAAACACGCGAAGAATTACCTCTTCCCATCGATTTATTCCAAGAGAGTGATTAATATACAGCGTTACTTTGTTAAATATATATTTTTTGTATAAATTTTAACCTTTATACAACTTGTTTATAAACGTGAAACTAAACCACTTTCAATAATAGAAATAAATAGTGAAAACTGTTAAAGAAAATTTAATTTTAGACCCTATAAACAAATCTATGGGAAGGTGAAAAAATTTTCAAGATTTTACCTTTTTTTTATTGAAAGTTGTTTCGCTTCACGTACTTATCACAATGTATTAATTTACCTGGTATTTAAAATTTTGTGTACTCTATCGTTTATTCTGAACTAGCTTTTTCCCCTCAGCTCCGCCTGCGTCAAAAAGTAGCCAATGTTTGACCCCGGGTCTTCAACTATATTCATACCAAATTTCATCAAAATCAGTTCAGCGGTTTGGCCGTGAAAGCGTAACAGACAGACAGACAGACAGAAAGACGGACAGACAGACTTTAGCATTTATAATATTAGTATGGATGGATGGATATAGTATGGATAATATAATATATTAATTTAAAATACGCGCAGTATATATAGACGTCATTCTCATGTTGTAGTTACGATAACGTGTTGTACACACGTGATCATAGTTAATCTACACGTGGGCTTGTCCTAATTGTCAAGGCAATTAGTTATTTTAACCATATCTTAAACACGAGGTCTCTTTGGCGGGGTCTAACATTTTTTTTGTCTACTTACTGTATTCGTACGGCATTTGAGATTTCGCATACCAAAATAGGTTTAAACGTATTTAAATGTGGGCGCGACTGCAAAAAAGTAATATTCTCCTCTTTGTTTATCAATTATTGGTACAAAACTATATTAAGAAATATTGTATTTTAGTAAAATCATTTGTTAATGTAAAATGTCCTAGTCTATGATTTGACTATGGAGTATCCCACCCGATTTAACGAGCGAGAGGGTGACGAGCGTAGGGTAGGGGTTGCTGGGTGGCCTAATAAAAGGCGTGTCGCACAAGCAAGCGATAGGTTCTTAGTAGGCCCTTCAGGCACAATAGTGTCGGCCCTTATGGCATTGAGCGTTTGCTACCGCTCGCGAGTTTGCATTGCTCGCTTGATCAAAGGCAAAGCCCATGGCCGAGGTTCGTCCCAACTGGGAGCCCCTTGTGCATTTGCCGAAAAGGCTGAGTGGTTTATAGCCCTCGCCTCAAACTGTCCCGCTGTAAATTTTAAAGCTCACAGGAGCTAAAATTGTAGGTAATTTAAAAAAAAAACAAACAAGCGCTCCGCCTCCGATAGTAGTTGTACCGACAGTAGGCCCTTCAGGCACAATAGTTTCGGCCCTTATGGCATTGAGCGTTTGCAACCGCTCGCGAGTTTGCATTGCTCGCTTGATCAAAGGCAAAGCCCATGGCCGAGGTTCGTTCCAACTGGGAGCCTCTTGTGCATAAAAAAAGCAAGCGCTCTTTTCTCGCTTGGCTGTCAGTCATAGAACACGTGAACACGTTAAGTATCATTTGATGCTCATTAAATTAAACTATTTTAATACGGTTTTATCGCGTTAACAGTCGCGAAAACATAAGAAATCATTATCATTTGATGCTATTAATATTGTGAGTCATTGGTCTATTGTTAACTAGTTAATTGTTTATATCGGTTCATTATTCTAGATTAAAATGAAATGTAAAACTTGTAATGTAAACAAAATGTTCAAAAAGTAACAGCGGAGTTTCTTCACAGTTCTTCTACGTTGAAATCTACTAATCGAACTGGTCTTAAACACTATAGAAATTAGCCAATTTGAATAAATCATTTTAGAAAGAGTTGCCTGATTATTTATTTTAAAATCCTCATCTAGAACACCAACCAAAATAATGTGGTCATCATCAACATCATCCTAGCGTGTATGCCTAGTTGCGTTGTCAGCGTACGCTTCGGAGCCCAGGGTACGCTGTAAGTCACAGTCCTAGATTTGGCGGAACTGGTAATTGCAATGAAGCGACTGCCGTCTGACCTCCGTAACCCTTTTTACAGGGAAACCAGACCAACAGGAACATGACCTGAGGTATGTTAGTGGCCAACACTGGCAGAATTATTCAGGCTGCCCTAAGGCATCTGACACAGCCTCACGAATGCTATCTATCGATAACAACCGGGACCAACGGCTTGACGTGCAATTAGAAGCACAGAGGAGCTTAAGATAGAAAATGCCACTAAAATGGCGACCAATCCGATAGTGGTCGCGTCATGTGGTCGCTTGACACGCGCATTCGCTACGGATACGCGGGTCGCGCGCGACTAACTAGCTCCAACCAAATAATGTAGTCACACTGATAGAATCGAATGTAGTAAAATATATATAAGTACCTTTTATTATATGAGATTTTTTTTTTTTTTTGATTGCCTTTAAATCGTTTTTTTGACATTACACTCGATAGGTTTAGAAGAAAATTACAATTCCAAAAATTCGCCATTTCGAGTACTTATTTACAATTTTGACATACCCAGTGTTATTCGAGTGAAAATAACGACGTATTATTATTAAAAATCGGTTGAGCCGTTTTTGGCTACCAGTGAACATAAAATCCTCCTTTTTTGGCTTCTCCGCAGTCGGGTTAAATACATATTTTAAGCAAACGAAAATCTTTAATTAAATTCTGCATAAAGAAACTTTTTTTGGGACCAACTTGTTTTTGGGGTCCTAAAACTCGAATATAAAAACGTTTTCTACCCATATTAAAATGGACATTTATTTTATGTAGTGAGACGGAATAATGTTTATTAGATTTTTGCTATCGTTTATATTGTAAAACCTATATTGATAGTAAATTGAAGTTTTTCCAAAAGGGATCACAGAAATAGAATGTACTAGAGTTTTCCCGCAGTTCCGCCTTCGTCAAAAAGTAGCCTATGACCTCGGGTCTTCTAATTGAAGACCCTATTCATACCAAATTCCATTAAAATCCGTTCAGCGGTTTGGCCGTGAAAGCGTAACAGACAGACAAAAAGACACACGGATAGACAGACAGCCTTTCGCATTTATAATATTAGTTCATTTATTCTATTATAGTGGTTGACTAGAAGAGATCCCTCATAGGGATAAGTCCGCCATTGTACATTAATATTTAAGATTTTTTTTCTGTTGATGTTGTATAAACTGTTTTATATACATTACATTATACAACCCTTCACCTGCTTTGGGCCCCCGCCACCGCTGAGCTACCGTGTTGAGAAACGCGCGCGCGTTACAAGTGTTTTAGGTAAAGCGTTGTTTACAACTCGAGTGTAGGGTTACAATAACACGTAAAATTTCTTTTGTTTACAGATAATCGACCTTAACGACGAAACTGTTTGGATAACGATATCATAAGTGGTTCTTTTGTAGTAACGGGTGGAAGGAAAATATTTCTTTTTTGTCCCCGTAATTTTGTACTATAATGATTTTTTAAATAAAAGTTGTACCATATATATGCCTTATTTTTTTATAATCTAACAGTATCTATCTAGTTCTGTAATTTAAACAATGAATACTATCCTGCTACAGTAAACTTTTGAATGAAAAATAAATTACAATTTCGAAATGCGCTGGTTTTCGTACGAAAAAATGATATATTTTGCATCAAGACTTTGTTTTACAAATTTCGTTAAAAGCAATGAATACACATATTTTATTGAAGCCTAGCTATCTTAGAATAGATAACAAGCATTAATAAGTTCTCAGAATGTTCAAATTTTGGAAAAACTGACAACAATGGACCTCCGTCGTTTTTTATGGTCGGCTCGACCGATCTTTACCCAAGGTCAGTATAAAAACTACTACACGAATCCAAAAAAAAATTTCAGTATTGCTTGGAAAGGAACGTACTGTCGAAAAAAAATACAAACCAAAAATATATTAAAGTGGACTGCTCCCATAAAATCCGTGTGTGGCGCCGCATATTTTCGCGCGCCCGCTGTCCCATACTAAGATGCTACGTTAGACAAGGACGCGGTCTTCCACTCGCGCGTTCTTTTTTTGAAATCATGAAAGATCGATTGAATTATCGTGGTTTCTTGTTATTTTTATTGCTTATTATTAGATTAGTAATATAAATAGAAAAAATAGCACAGAAAATAATGAATTTTATAATTTATGAAAAAATGTTTTTTGCGTGGTCAGCCATTTTGTTCCCAACTTTTTCGATAAAAAAGTGGAAATGACACATGAAAACATAAAGTGATCAATTATGTTTGTATTTTATATTAAATTTATTTAAGCATTTTCTCAAAACAATTTCATTAGTTTTAATAAAGAATAACCTCACCAGCCAGGCACATTCCGTACCGTGATCTTAGAAAAAAATGAGACCCGTAAAACTCAACTTCAAATTCGTATTTAAAAATTTTTTCGGCCCTGGATGGCAATGGAATTATTTTTAATCGATAGTGGCAGGATCGTAGTAAGCCGAGAAAAAGCCATAGAGTTACTCAGTGTTGTGTAAATAAAAAGTGTTGCAAGCGAAACGGTTGGGGCTGATCGAGCCCGGAAGCACAGTAGCTCAGAAAATGTTGGGCTCGATCGAGCCCAAAAGCAGGTCAGGGGAACATACATAGTATGGAGTACGGATTAGATTGATAGATTAGATATGGATTATCGTCTCTAAATGCAGTTGTAAGTGCATAAAAGATTACGGAACCTTTATCGAGCAAATCTCTCGCGCTTGGCGATTTATTGTTCGTGTGACGTCATCATTATCTTTTTAAGGTCGCATTACGCGGTTGTTGACGTACGCTGGAGCCTGGTATAAGACCTAAATTTTATCCTAATCTCATTATTGGAGTGTCAATGTAATTTACGGCCTCATCGGTAGCGGCCATCAGGTCATCCCTAGTGCAGGTTTTAGGGCACAAGGGACAGGACAACAAGTGCTTCATCGTTTGGGGAGAGACACCACACTCACACACATATCTTTATAATTATCTAAATGCTTCCTGCCTGTGGGCCAGTGATCAAGGCGTTAGCTTTAATTTAATTTCATTTCATTTCCTACTTACTCAATATTTTGTGTAAACTCTTTAAGATCTATCTCGTAATTAAACAAAACAAAAATGGTTGTTTATATAGGCAAATAATTCGGGTTATTAAATCTGTTTTTGCTTCTAACGGGGCCAATTAGTTGGAGGAATTAAAATATTTTTCTATCTTAAAGGTAGCCTCGTACACGAATAGTAGTCTGTTGTTGTTGACCATCTGAAAGTAGGTTTTAAAATTTTCAGGTACATTACATACTAAGTACCTATTTCCGTACTAATATTTTCCACATTTTCATGACGGTTTTACGGCTAATCCTCTGGACAGATTACGATAAAACTTGGTACAGATATAGTCGAAGACCCGGGTCAAGCATAGGCTAGAGCCGCAGGAAACAGCTAGTGTTTACATATCATGATGGTCGTCGTTCGTCGCCTATCGCTTGCTTGTGCGTCGATCGTTCGTCGATCGTCTAAATTTTAAATTTCAATGTCAATTCCAGTAAACTAAATGGTAGCTCAGACAGACATTTAAGTTTCCCCTTTGTCCGACAGGGATTCAATTTACCCTGGACAAGACACAAACTAAGGAGGGTCTAAATATCCCTGCGTTACTTCTCTGCTAACATGAGGAGAGGACGGAAAGGAATCATTGCCTAAGAAAAAGAATTAGTTCTGACCATAGATGGTTGTGAAAAGTACTGGGCTCGAAGCGCGGTAACTAAATAACGTATTTACCAAAACCAAGTTCCGATCGTTAGGACTATTTTCGAGTATGTAATATCGAAGAGTCGTATGATTCCCGTTCATTACCCGTTTATTACGACATTGTATTAATAATATAATAACACGAATTAAATAGAATTTTAACGAATTTAAATGTTAACGACCTAAAATAAAATTTAACTAATTTAAATGAACATATTAAAAAATTAAAAAACTTATCAAATTTAATGAATTTTGATAAGTTTTTTTTATTTAATCTCAACAAATGACTCGTACGTTATGCCAAAAAGTTCCTCGACAGTAACTTTTTTTTATTTTTTTTAGTTATTTTAGTAGTGTACATTCCTTTTGTGAAAAATGTTTGTCAAAAAATAGCGCGATACCATTACAACACAGAAAGTTCTACCAAACATAATGCGGCCAACAAAGTTCACGATAAAAATTATATGTTTTTTGTTTTTTTGCTAGACTTATTCAGCCTACGAAGGCTATTTTTGAGTATGTAAAATGGTTTTGTTGATTGAAAATAGTTCAATTTCGAATTACTGTTATTCGATATAATTGGTGAGTTGGACATGCTTCAAAATAGCCTCGCGTTCGAAAGTTGGTTTTAGTTTGAACGTTCGCGTCATTTAAAATCAGAATCAGAATCAGAATCATTTATTTTGCTAGAATACATGTGTAAAAAGGTTAAAAAAAAAAATCCGTCCAGTGTATTCTGTCTGCTAGCAGACGTGCAAAATTATTTATAACATTAAATTTAATTATAATAATACGATTTTAAAATAAGGTAAAAAAAAACAATAATAAATTAGTCAATAATAATAATGTGTCTAAAAATTATTAATACAAATTGTCAATAAAATTCTCGCAATTATACCAATAAAACTTAAACAATATAAAAAAGGAATATTCCGTTTCCGCCAGTATGGTACGGTTGGCGGCAAATAATTCATTCGTTACATTTTTAAATGGGCAGCCAACTATGCAACATCACTGTATTAGTATCTAAATAATAGCATACTTTGTAGATGCTTTTAATGAAGAAATACCGCGATTGCCTTCCTCGCTCGCTAATTTTAGGGGGAATAAAAACTGATTATTACAAATGCCATTTTTTACGTATCGACATTCTAATCACAAGATGATTTACCTAGTAATAATTCTGTGTTAATGCTACATTTTATAAAGGTATTAGTTGAGATAAACAACTTAATAATAAATCAAGAATTGTGTTCGTTGTGCCTACCTTACCAGTTACTTGCCAACTTTTCTTCCATTGTTAGTTTAGTGCTTTTGGAATGTTTATTTTGTATTAGAAAATGTTGTGTTCACCCTTTAATAAGATTTATATTGCTAGATAAGTACCTATTTAGAATGTGTAAGATGAATTGGATGTAAATGTGACCTTGGTGTACCATAAAAGGCTAGTTTCCAGGGTTAAATGACTAACATTAAAATTAGTCCGTCATTTAGGGAATCAAAATATATTAGTGACGTACTTTTTCTTTTGTCAATTGAGCGATAAATTGTAAAGATATAACGCATCAAAGTTTAGGAGTGGGGGCTCGTGACGTCACATGTTGCGAAAAAGTGTAGCACACTGTGACGTCACACGGAACTTTATATCGCCATATCTTTTCCATTCTTTGTGTAATTTTCAAAAGAAAAAATACGTCACCAATATTTTTTGATTATCTAACTGACGGACTAATTATATTTTTTTAGGAAACTAGCCTATTGAATAAATAAACAAGAAAAGATAAACAAAAACAAACTATTCTTAATTACATCCCGGACGCGTAAATACAAACCCGATTACAACACAGACTATAGTCTGTGCTGCATCATAGTCTGTCCGAACCCAGCTACAACACAGAGCGTCTGTAGTGCAGCCGCCTTTGTTTCATTATACGCGGATGAAAAAAGGTGAAAAGGTGACTACAACACAGATACCCGATAAATACATCATACCCATCACCCATTTAAAAAATTACGTTAGATAATTTTTCTACTGACTTTTTTGGAGGTTTTATTTATATTTCCATTTTCGTTTATTAGTCAAGCCATAAATTCGTCATTTTTGAAAAAAATAGAACTAAATTAGATTGATTTAAAAAAATATTTCTTATGTGCTTTCAATTAGGTCCCATTGAAATTTTATTAAAATCGGTTCATAGACTGCTAAAAATATAACCCTTCGGGTAAAAATGTTTTTTTTTTCTGCAATTAAGTAGGCAAAAAGGCATACGGCCCACCTGTTAAAAAAACAAAGATATCATCCAAATAAACACATTTCAATGTTTTAGATCACTCATGTCTTTTCAAATCGCATACTCGAGTTTAAAGTTGGGGTATCTGTTTCAGGTGTGACGGTGTGTGTGTCCGTCCTGTACGTTAGTACTATTAATTTTGTGCTTAAGTTTCTGTACTCTTCTTATTCTGGTACACATAAACCACAATCACAAGTTGTTAATGAGAACTGTCAAATCATCCACACAAATATCTAAAATGACAGCATCCAGGGGTCCAAATGGAGCGGAGCTGTGGATCTACAGCTACAACTTTATATAGAAAAAAAAAACATGACACCTTGCCGTACTCGCAGTAACGGCACACGTTAACGTATTTAGTAGTAGTTGACTTACATAAAGAACGTTCGAAATTTTAGGAAGGCACGTTAAGCCGTTGGTCCCGATTGCCATTTGGTAGTCGTTAAAGGAATCACGTTAGAGGCCGAGAGGCGATTCCGAACAACTCTGACACCAGGGTGTACATGGTCGATAGACAATGATAAACCTACACGAAATGATGATGATGAGGAAAAAAGGGGAGAATAACGTATTTTTTTCATAGAAATAATAACAGTTACTACTGTGATTTGCGACCTTTTTTTATAAATTTTAATTAATACGTTTGAACTTATAATGGAATAATAAATAAATTTACACCTGTTTTTAATTTTTATTTTCATGTTACTTTTTATTTTATATTTATTACTAGCTGTTTCCCGCCTGCGACAAAAAGTAGCCTATGTTTGACCCCGAGTCTTTAACTATATTCATACAAAATTTCATCAAAATCTGTTCAGCGGTTTGGCCGTGAAAGCGTAACACACAGACAGACAGAATGACAGACAGACAGACAGATTTTCGCATTTATAATATTATTCGTACATTAGTATGGATTGCCAACTGATAATATATTAATGAAACGGAAATATATTAGTTAACGTATAAGTATAACGAAATTAAATTAACTGCTCAATAGTTAAATATAAACCAATGTAATAGAGGCGCGGCCTTCCGAAGGTCTTTCCCCGAGTTGTGATAAAAGGCCCTTGTGCCCGATAGTGGTATCATCTGATAACCTACTGATAATGATGTATTTAAGTAACAATGACATATATATACTCGTATTATATCTTTGTTTGGCTGGAAACACAATTGGTAAGAAAACACAAGATTTTACCCGATAGCGCATTAGGAAAAACTATGGGGTCAAAAAGTGGCGGGATACGTTTTTGAATTCTATGTGTTTTCTGTATGGTATAATTTTATTTCTGCGTAATACTAATATTTTTATCTTATATATATGTAATAGTTTTGTATATTTGTTTGTTGCCTCTTCAAGCTTCTTCTACTTAATTACGATTCCTGAAATAATGTATGGGGGTACGAAGAAGAACATAGAACACCTTTTATCCCGGAAAATACAATTTGTAGTAAGATCATGATCGTAGCGGGCGTAAGCTAGTTATCATCATCATTTCAGTTGTAGCCCACTGCTGGACATTGGCTTCTCTTATTAATTTCCAAAATGGTCGGTTGGAAGCGGCCTACATTTTGTACAATCTTTGGTACTAATTGGATAAATGAGTATCATTTTTACCATTACACTATCTATTGGTACAGGTGGACAGGGAAAGCAGAGTATCTTATAACATTATTACTTACCAGAAGAG
This sequence comes from Euzophera pinguis, assembly GCA_947363495.1. Taxonomy (NCBI): domain Eukaryota; kingdom Metazoa; phylum Arthropoda; class Insecta; order Lepidoptera; family Pyralidae; genus Euzophera; species Euzophera pinguis. The sequence goes on from OX376154.1 coordinate 1,072,299, forward strand.
ACCGCCATTGCAGCTATACTCCAAGAAGAATGCGTCGCAAATGGCTTAGTACTACCAAAGCCATACAATACAAATATAGCACTAATTGTATTAACCGAATTATCTATATCACAAAGCGTTTACACTGGCTCACTATTTTGCACTTTATTCCTTGGAATTAAGACTGAAAATTTGAAATTATTGCTTTCTGAATTTTTTTTTCGTCGTTCATCGCCTTGTCTTATTTGCGTGGACGTACTACAGTAATGGTTTATTAAAACTACTATCTGTTTGTATGCAGAGCTATAAGGTATAAGTATGAGGCGTGTAATCTTCCATTGTTTACCTATAAGGACATTCTATTCATAAAACGCTAGCGAATTATCTTTACGAACAATAAAATCGTAACACGACGTGTGTGCACTCTGAGATAAAAAATAATGCTGGGTGTTACGAATACATAGAAGTACAGATATCATAATATTTTCTGTTTGTCTGCATGTAAATATATTTGTAAAGTTCTAACTTATGTTATCTCTACATTTAATTTTTTCCTTTCTCTTCTTCGTCCTAGCGTGTTTCCTCAGCTTACGTTTCGGAGCCTAGGATACGCTGTAAGTCATGGTCCTAGATTAAGCGGCACTGGTTAATACAATGGAGCGACTGGCCGTCTGATATCCGTAACTCTTTTATACAGGGAAACCAGATCAACAGGAACATGACCCGAGGTGTGTTAGTGGCCAACACTGTCTGATTTTTTCAGGCTGCTTAAAGGCATCTAACACAGCCTAGCCTAACGACTGTTGTCTATCGATAACAACCGGGACAAATGGCTTAACTTGCTTTCCGAAGCACGGAGAAGCTCGAGACAGAAAATGGCACTAAATGGCGACCAATTCAATACGGGTCGCATCCCGTCTCGCCGTCGCGACACAGACACGTGCGTTGCGCTCGGCTCCTTTCCTAAAAGTCACTGGGAAACACGTTGGGATGAATATAATGAAGGCATATGTAAAGTATGACAATGTATCTCTATTTTATGGTAAAATACAAAAAAAGGTTGATTATAAAATATATATGGAAAAATAACTACGTATATATAGTCTGTACGATTTTTTTATTGTTTTTGATCACATTTTGACATCGACGACTTTTTGATATGTTTCAATTTTGAATGATTTTTGAAAGTTTTTTTGCCAAATCGAAACTATTGAATAATAGTGCGATATTATTAGGGAGTGGGTATTGGAGACGAAAACTCTAGTGATGGTAAGATTTGACATGAAGTATTCATTTATCACTTTATCGAGTTACAACGAAACATTCGGGGGACCTTCCTAGTCTAAGTTGTCTCTAGTCTGGTTAAGGCTTTCGCCTTCGACTCAGAGGTCGTGTGTTCGATTCCCACAGGACGCATACTTTGTTTAGTAGATTCCAATACTAAGCAAAAGACTCTAACAAACTACATTTTCCGCTATTTCTTAGTAGTTGAAAAAGAAAATGAGTTTATATTTTAGTCAATAGTGTTATCAAATTTAAACCAGCCATTACAGATAACAGCACTGAAGTTAATGTTTGAGGTGCCTAAAAATCCTCAATTAGAAATTTAAATAAACATTAAAGTCGGCAACGTGATCACGAACAATTATATGATTAATCTTAATCTAAATAAAATTATTAACGCAAAGAATGTCTCTACACGATTACATGTATTCTAACTGGTTTTTTAGGGTTCCATATTACAAAAGGTAAAAAATTAAACCCTTAAAGTCTCACTCATGTCGTGTCACAGTTGATTTTTTCCGAATCTACCAGATCAAGTAAAAATTTTGTACATGTATATATGAAGATGTTATTTTTGGGTATGGGGCTGTTTTGGGGGGTAATGTAGACGATTTAAAAAAAAAGTTTTCGGACTGTACTTTGCGATATATCAAATGAAAGAGCTCAAGCTGAAGACATTCATGATATTTTTTTCAGTATTGAAAAGTTCAGCCGTTCGTCTATTCACAATGCTAAACAGATTATAGATGTTATTTATTAGACGTACTACATTTATAGAGCCAAATCAAAAATCTAGCAACCGCAGTTCAATTTTTTTTAAACTGCGTACCTAATCTACCAAGGACAAAACAAAACGGGCCCTGTTTGTATGTTTGTATGTAGTTGTCCGTCTGTCTGTCACAAGGCTGTTATCTCATTAGCCATTATTATTAGTTAGACAGTAGACATTTTTACAGACTGATGATGTACTGACCTATTTCTGTTGCCACTATAACAACATATACTAAAATACAGGATAAAATAAATATTTAAGGGGGCTTCCATACAACAAACGTGGTTTTTATTCTACGATAATGGTACGGAACCCGGAAAACGGAATATGTTTAAATGGGAGGAGTCTATGTCCAGCAGAGGGCTGCTGCAGGCTGAAATGGCGATGACCCTATTACATGATGGGTTTCGCGCAAGGATGATCATCATCATTTCGAGTAGGTAACATTGTCAATCGACCATGTACACCCTGGTGTCTAACCGCCTCTCGGCCTCTGACGTGGTTCCTTTAACGACCACCAGATGGAGGCCGGGACGAACTGCTTGACGTGCCTTCCGAAGCACAGAATCATCTTTATTATCAGACAATTAGGTGATTCAATGCAATGTCCTAACCAAACTGGAAACAACTAAACAAAGTATGCTTTCCGTGGGAATTGAATCCACCACCCCCGGGCCGAAGGCGAACGGCTTAACCACTGGACCACGGAGGTAGTAAGCTGTTGCAAGAATGTTAATGAATATTTTTCATCATACCACAGGTAACAGAATATTAATATTTGACTGGAAGAAATTGATTTAGCAATAAGGCCGCCTTTGCGCCTCATGTTAAGGTATTTTTGTTAAAATTTAATGATGCATTAAGTGTATACTCTTGTATTATACCATACAAAAAAGTACATATAATACATAAGACATATTTTTTAGTATAGGCACCAAAATCAAATAGGCCATGGACCACTTGTCAATTGAAATATACACTGTAACCGTTTAGATTATTTTCTGAAAACTATTTTTGGCCTGGTATGTTTTTATAAACTGCTTGATTATATTTAGATTTTAAAATGAAAGTATATGTAGATTTTTATAATTTTTCTACTTTGTCACTATGTGTGGAGTTAGATTATCTTGGTGGTATGCGTATTTGTAGCGATCGCAAGTGTCAAGTGATGGGGAGAGATTTCTGACTTGGATTGTTCTTATATTTATATGTTCTCTGCTCTCTAGGTTGCAGTCTTTAACCTATTGCATCGCGATATAGTGACATCGCAGTGACGAACCTTCGCGATAACGTGCATCGCGATTCAGTGGCTTCGCGCTAACAAGCTATCGTGATTGCGGGCAACGCAGTCCTGTGGTACTGCAGTAGCATTCGTTGATGTTTTGTGGATCGCAATAACGTATTTTTGTCAGAAACATTTGTCAGCCCGAACATCACGCCAGTCTTCATCTTTGCGTGTTGATGGTATTATATTATATCAGCCCAGAAACAAGCCACTTGAACAGCACTGTCAGACGCCAAGTATAAATAATTCATAGTGCAGGTATTAGGACCAATCCAATAGTGATCGCGTCACGTCGTCGCTTGACACGCGCATTCACTACGGATACGCGGGTCGCGCTCGACTAACGAGCTCCTCATATAGCTCTATTGTAATAATCAATAATGCCATATCTAACTAGGATAGCTTGCGTGTAAGAGGATATGACGAGAAGAGGACATGAGTAGGAGTTGATAGGGCCTTGACGGAGAATCGGGAACTTTGGAAGGAAAAGACATATTGCGCAGTCGCCAGATAATGTGAAATGTAGATAGAAGTGCCTTGTGCAGGCCAGTTAAGTCTTAACTTAGTATAGCGGGGCTCAACTTTGCCACACGCTATGGCACTCCTATAATTTTTTTTGAGGGGAATAATAATGATAAAGATACTCTACGCTCTGAAGCACAAACTGAGAATGTAGGTACCAGGAACGCAATTTATAAAAATCTACAATTATCACACAATTAACCTATTTCATTGCAAGGCTTATAGACGCTCCTTGTTTTCAATTGAAATCTATGCGTAGGACGGCAACTTGTGCAAATGTTTGCGAAAATAATTCATCATAAAAGTATTTACAAAATATTATCATAAAAGCATTTGTCAACAACATTTTCTAAGAATCCAACAAGTAGTTCTATTAAAAAAGATGGCGGTTGTGTCAGAGACTTCGAAAAAAATTAGATACGGCGCGGACGAAATTGATATCATTTTTATTTTACTATCACTTCTAGCATCGGAAATTATTCAGCATCAATTAATTTAATTAATTTTTACTAATTTTTAGAGAGAGAGAGAGAGAGAGAGAGAGAGAGAGAGAGAGAGAGAAATAACCAGTATGTTTAAACCTGTTTGTTGTATGAAACCTACAGCTTGTTGATCCCTGGGATATTATATACTACCGAAGCCACAAGGTAAGGAGTCTATATTCTATGCCGAAACCCTTAGTATAAAGATTTTTAATAAAAATGCCAATAAAATATTTTCTTATGTATGCCCCCAGGTATCAAGCTATATTTTATTAACTTATGAAAATTCTTTAAAAAATTACATAAAGCAATGACGAACTGCTGCAAAATAGGATCAATTTTTGTGCATGGCGGTCTCTATCAGTATGCTGGTTATTGTACTCTTATTGTAGGTATATTAATAACCAAAGCATTGGACGAACACTAGTTTCAATGAATGATTCATAGTATCTAATCTTAAGGCCTAAGAGGTGCTTTAGGACGAATGAGAATTTCCTATTCTCATATTTCGCGAGTATGTGTTCGAAATACAAGGAATTAACCTTGTATGAAACACCAATATCAACGTTGTTTTTGAACCACTTGAATCGAGTATTTAGTTGAAACTTTGAACTGGTCAGTCTATTAATATTTGATTTATTTGTGTCTACGGTAGGTGGCAACATTGTTACGTTTTATTTTGTAGGGGCAATGTTGCTTTGCGATATTGTATTTATGTTTGCTTAAACGGTAAATGGCATACTACAAGAAAATATTAATTTTCTCGAAGTAGCTCTCGCGGCAGAATTTATTACTGCTGCTTGTTTTTTAGTATGATTTTCTTGAAATCTTTGAATTACTTATCTTTTTGTAATTAAGAGATCCGAATATTATCTTCTTTTTCAAAGAAATTTCCATTAAAGGCGTGATTCTAAATTGGACTGCAGGCTGACAGCGACACTGCTTGTTTCTATGCATCTACATATGAAATTGATACCAATCGCGACTGCAATGCAGCCGCCACTCGAAGCTACTGAATATAAAAATAATATTAACCTTCGTCCTAGCGTGTATTCCTAGTTGGGTCCTCAGCTTACGCTTCAGAGCCTAAGGTACGCTGTAGATTTTTCGGCACTGGATATTACAATGGAGCGACTGCAGTCTGACCTCCGTAACCCCTTTTACAGGGAAACCAGACCAACAGGGACATGACCCGAGGTGTGTTAGTGGCCAACACAGTAAGAATTTTTCAGGCTGCTTAAAGGCATCTGACACAGCCTCACGACTGCTACGAGTATCTATCGATAACAACCGGGACCAAGCAGCGAGCACGGAGGAGCTCGTTATAGAAAATGCCATTGATAGGTGACCAAACCAACACGGGTCACGCCTGGCTCTTTGCTTGACACGTGAATTTTCTGGGCACCGCGCCCATCATCATCGAGTTCACTCACAAAATGATTATTTAGACGGTTAAAACTATTTAGTAATTTCACTTGTAGCTTCGTTTTACCCCTTTTAGCCACTCAAACTCACACCGAAAGCAAATAGCCGGTGTGACCTGTCGAAGCCGGTGGAACAGAGCAGCAGCTCCCCACAGCTCCCGGCCGATCGAGGATCCCAGGGGAGAAAGACCAGGGATCGTCGCCAGGAATATCCCAAGTCTCCTCGGGATCCGCTCTGTGCTTCCGTTTCGCGACTGGTAAGCGGCTGAAGTGCTATTTTTGAAATGTGCGACTTATGCAAAATCGACGAGTCGAATGATTTCATTGGACATATGAGTCATATATTTCAAAAATAGGGATCCAGTTTTATTTTATGGTTCCGTACATAGACTTGATATATTAGGGACGAATCCGTTCATATGCGTCGTAAAGTCTTTGTGTTGAATCCCGTAGGAACTCTTCATTATCCTTCATTGGTTAAGGATAACTGAGACACAAGGATTAACTAGAATTATCGACTTATTAGTAATCTTGTTGGAAACTGTCATGTAAATTCATGGTTGAGACTGTAATCCTTCAGAAAAATTAAAGGCAAATTTTTCGATCTGAATCATTCTCTCCATGTAAGGCTAATATCCGTATTCTTAAACATAACCTTAAGGACATCCTTCACTCAAACTTATTAGCACCTTATGGAAGTCCTCGAACTTTCCTTGAAAATGATATTCTTAATTGGTTGATTGAACAAACTTCATTATGGAAAGACACAGGTTATAATAACAATCTGAAGCACAAAAATTGAAAAATACTAAAGAATAGAGTTTAATATAAACAAATTAAGTATTTAACTCGGCAAAAATTGGCAAAAAACTGATTTATAACCTTTCGAGGCCGCCTCAAGGTACCTCTTGACCAACCATATATTTGACAGTTTTGTACTCACCTCCAATGAGAAATCATCTCAAGTCAAGGAAGCTTGTGACGACTGATCATACTAATGAGGTAGAGTAAGGTTGAGTTTATCCGGAGTTTTTCTAATTATCCTAAGTAACCTTCAATTAATTTATGATTATTTCTATATAGCAATTAAGGCAGCATGAATTGATGTTGGATGAGCAAGGCATGAAAAGTGAGGAGACGTCGCCATCGTGTCCTGACAGTTCTGGAGACAAGGCGCCCAGCCCGGCAAGAGAGGTGAAAAGAGTCAGGATGCCTCCTAAAGAGAAGAAGTGTGCTGGTTGCACGCTGAAGGTGCGATTTCTACAATGATATCTCAAAAAAATATAACTGAATAATAATTTCCATACCACTTTGTTTTCGTTTTTGGTCACATCACGTATCCTAAGGGATTTGCCCGTGTGACTAAGAGCTGCACTTAGAGACTTTAATGATTACTTGAGAAAACTATTCAAACGAATTAAATCATACTTAAAGTGAGAATTTTTAAAGATCTACATACTATACTACTGCACTTTGTGGAGTTGCATAATTTGTGAATCTATACTCATGTATGAGTTCAGATTTAAAAATATAGTTAACTGGCTTTTACCCGCGGCTTCACCCGCGTGCATCATGAGTTTTAGATATAGTCACCCGGTTTCCTCCTTTTAGGGGTTGATCATAAAACACGTATTTACTCATTTATTATTATGCCCTTGAGAAGTTTCCACAAAATTGGTCTAACTGATCTCGTTTCTCAATACAACGTATAAATCCCCTTTTAACCCCTTTAGGGGATGAATTTTGAAAAATCCCTTAGTGCACCCCTAGTCCACAAAAGGAACCCACGTGCCAATTTTGGAACCAAACGACCCAGCGGTTTGGGCTGCAGCGTGATATAGCAGTCACTGAAAATTTGTTCTTATTAGATCAACTGCCGCGCCATGTTTCCGTCCAAAATGCTGCCATGTGGTGATAATGCTAGATTTAGGTTAAGTTTGTACATATAGAGTCTTCTTTCATATATTATACTAGCTTTTTCCTGCAGCTCCGTCTACCTATGTTTGACCCCGGGTCTTCAACTATATTCATACTAAAATTCATCAAAATCCATTTAGCGGTTTGGCCGTGAAAGCGTAACAGACCGACAGATAGACAGACTTTCGCATGTATAATATTAGTATGGATATAGATAGGGATTTTTATTCGTTTAAAGATCGAAAAATCACAATTAAGATTTGGTTGGCCAGGAAATGGCAAAAGTTGAAACAAAATTCTTGTCAAGAACATTAAAAATTTTATTCATAATTTTTAGTCCAAGCCAAAGACAATTAAAACCAATCGTTGTATAAGAGTCCATGATGCGTTTTTTTCTTTTCAGAAAACGAGGTCATGTAAGTAGAAAATTGTTTATCAATAATAATAATTGCAGTTTTAGCCTGATTTCTCATTGTAGAGAAACATTTTTAGGCCTCCACCACTCCTTTTGAAGGCCGATACTCGCGTTTTGAGAATTTGATATTTGTCAAAAGATATGGCGGCTGACTACTAGTATGGTAGGCCTCAATTGTGTTTGTGATCTACATGAGATAAATACCAAAAATATGCTGGTTATTAATTAATAATTAACATCTTTATAGTTTAAACACCAATATGTACCTACTTCTATATCAAAGCGTATTAAGAAACCTTTAGTTTTTGTAATCAGCTGTTTTCACGCTGTCCGGGAGACACACAGGTCGTCAAGTCACGGGAGATCCCGTACGGGTAGCGCCCGCAGTATTCAGGAGTAATGAGCCTATTTTTTGATAAGTTGACTAAAAGAAAACCGGTTATTCAAATGATTTCATTCGTCATAATCAGTGAGTCGACCGATTTTCATTCGACATGAGTTACATACATTGCAAAAATAGGACCGTATTCAGGTCTCCTGGAAAGTTGTGAAGCCTTACATAAAAGGCTAGTTTCCAGGGTCAAAAGACTTTCATTAAAATTATTCCGTCATTTAGAGAATTAAAATATATTAGTGACGTATTTTTTCTTTTGTCAATTGAGCGATAAATTATAAAGATATAACGCATCAAAGTTTAGGAGTGGGGGCTCGTGACGTCACATATTGCGAAAAAGTGTAGCACACTGTGACGTCACACGGAACTTTAACGCTTTATATCTTTACCATTATTTGTTTAATTTTCAAAAGAAAAAATACGTCTCCATTATTTTTTGATTATCTAACTGACGGACTAATTATATTTTTTAGGAAACTAGTCTATTATATGAAAAGCCTTGCTTAATCTCGTGTTATAGGTTCTCCTTTAGGTTATGAATCGGACGACCACCTGAACCGTCAGATCAAAGAAATTCACAACGAGACCAGAAAAAGCGCTCGGATCATCAGAGACTCGAGAGCAAGGTTGTTGGAAATTCAAAAGGTAAATTTTATTTTAACTTTATTGTTCAACAAGTAAGAAAATCTTGTTACAATTGGCTTAATGCTTTTCTTCCAGTCAACCATTGGTCAGTCAGTCAGTCATCGTCATCAAAATTACTAGACAAATACAAAGATATTATCATCATTGTTCACCTCTGGACCTTTCGGGTGGTAGAATGTCATTCTCAAAAATTGCTGGTGGTATCCCTCAGTCACAGTATTATTCGCAAAACATCATAGGGGCAAGATATTATATTCTCAAAATCGACTAATTCAATCGTATCTTGTGGGTTGCAAAGTTAATCGACCATGTACACCGTGGTATTAGAGTTGTTCGGAACCGCGTCTTAGACTGTAACGTGATTACTTTAACCACCACCAGATGGCAGCAGGGATCAACGGTTTAACGTGGCTTCCGAATAAACTTGAAACAATTCAACGAAGTATGCATTATACCTATGGGGATGGGGGAGGCTTATGTCCAGCAGTGGGCTGCAGAAAGCTCACGATGATGGCAGTCGTTTGTTACACCATCTTCATCGTTTCGGATATAACCAAGAAAACGCTGGGATGATTATGAATAAAATTTATGCTCATGTTCATAAGAGCACATTCATAAATTTTTTTACAACGACGATAAATCAAGCTTTTCGAACAGAATGAGTATCCAAGTTACAACTTTCCTTTTACATTTTTCTCAGTGTGAAAAATGCTTAGCAACAAGTTGTAAAAGGATTTGTTGCGAAATCCATTCTTTAGTATATAATTCATTCGCGCCATAAAAGCATTAAGTACATTTTTTTTAATTTATAATAGGATAAGCCGCACTTTAGTTTTCTAGCGATTTTAATGTTATTACTTTTGGTGTACTTTAAAACCGGCGAATGGCAGGACGCCATTACATAAAGTATTTTACAAAATATAATGTTTGCTTGTGGTTGGATCGAAAACAAATATAGACAAAATAATTAAAATCTTGTAAAAAGAATAAAGTGTATTGTTATTGTTAGAGAAGAAGAATTAAAGGAAGAAAGAAAATAATTTATTTTAGAAACACACAAAAATATATTAATAATAAAATAATATTAACAACGTACAATTACCTAAGGCCCTGCCCGTTCAAAATGCTTACTTTATATTATAGCATATTTTCTAAGAATACTATGAAATGTAAAATTATTTAAAGAAAAATGCTTCTAGATTGCTTCTTGATTTTCTTTTTTTCATGTATCAGCATTTTTATGAACTACTAGCTGTTTCCCGCAGCTCCGCCTGCGTTAGAAAGTAGCCTATATTCACACCGAATGTCATCAAAATCCGTTTAGCGGTTTGGTCGTGAAACACAACAGCAGACGGACAGACAGACAGACTTTCGCATTTATAATATTAAGTATGGAAGTATGGATATGGATTTGCATCAGTCCTTTTTAGAAAGCCTTGTTGTAGGCACCATCTCAACTGGGCATATGAGGCTGTGGCATAAATTTTTAAATACCTAATGTTTTAGAAAATGCACCTCACCGAATCCGATGTCAAAGAGTTGGGCGAGAGGAATGAGCTGCTCCTCCGAGAAATGGAGCGGTTTGACAGGCTCACGAAGAACATACAAAAGCTGGTGGGGGCTGAAGTAGCCCAGTTCAGGAAGCCCAAGGAGCCGCAGGAGTACATACCGGGAAGTGTTTACGGTAAGGAATAAATTCTTTTTGATATATGGATCTTTTGGATATCTTTAAGTTGGTATCCAATCGTCTTTTTTACAAAGATTTCGTGTAGTATATCACACGGTATTAAAAAATTATCACTTCACCTCTCAAAAATTATACCACTTTCTTTAACATGTGCTTCTGATTATTTTTCCTGTAAAGTTCAGCACAAGGTCTAATTATTGAATTTTTTTCATAATTAAAAAAAATATCACTTGACCCCTCTGAAATTACTACCCTTTCTTTAACATGTGCTTATGATTATTATTTCTGTAAAGTTCAGGACAAGGTCTACTTTCTGAAATTTTCTGAAATTTTACTTCCGGCAACTTTGTATATAAAGGAAAATCTTAATTTTCTGTCTTCTTTCCTAAATGACTCCAAAAATAATCTAAATAACCTAAAAGATACTGAAAAAAATATCATGAATACCTTTAATTTGAGGCCTTTCGTTTGATATATTACAAGGAATGGTTCGAAAAACTTTTTTAATTGACTATATAACCCCAGAAAACTAGTCTCCATATTTAAAAATAGTCTATTTTTACAATTAGCCTATCTTCGGATTACAGACACACATGTGTGTACCAAATTTCAACATGATCAGTCTAGTAGATTCGGAGAAAATCGACTGAGACAGAGGGATAGAGAAACAACCCTTAAAGGCACACTCACTATAAGGGTTCCTTTTTTACCTTTTGAGGCACGGAACCTTAATTAAAAGAAATACATTTAAACAATTGAGTACAAAGGCGGTCTTATTGGTATGAAGTAGATATATCTATCAAGATCTAGAGTAACCAATACCAAACAATATACATACCATGTTTTTCGTGAATAAAGATATTTATTTATTATTTATAACAGAATTCTTTGTAGTGTAGGAGACGAATAGTGGTCTTTAACCAAATCTAGTGATTCACAAGCAAGAACATCTGCTTTTGAATTCCATTATAACCCTCACTTGCACAGACCTTACTTCTCCCTATCCTAGACTATGCCTACTCATGTTATCTTGATCTCTCTGAAGAGCATTGCAATAAACTTGAGCGCCTTCAAAACTTCTGCATTAGATTCATATTTGGATTACGCAAGTATGATCATGTTTTTTTCTTTCCGCGTGCAACTCAAGTGGCTCCCGATCAGACTTCGTCGTAATTATCATATTCTGTTGCTCCTATTCACTATACTCTGCATTCCTTCGTCACCGCATTATCTAAAAGAGCACTTCACCTTTCTCCATCAAGATGACCAACGACCTGCTCGTAGTATCAACGCCCTTCGCTTTAAAACTCAAACTGATATTTCTGCTGCATACTCTAAATCTTTCACTGTACAAGCAGCACGTCTCTGGAATGCTTTGCCTGAAGATATTCTATAACCAGTTTCAAGAGTCGCTTGAAAGAATACTACCTCTCACTTTAACTTGATACTGCTGTTATTTTCGCTTAAATATTCATACAGTACGTATGAATGTTACATTATTTTATATGCAATATTTGTGTATGTTTATAATTTTCAACTATATCTGTTGCTGTATCCACCCTTACTTAACTGTTTCTCTTTCACCTCTTAAGAGTTGCTGGAAGAGATTGTCTAGCAATAAGTCCGCCTTTGCTCATATCATGTTGAAGCATTTGTAAATGTTAAATTATTTGTTACTGTATGTGGGCAATACAGATATTTTGTATTGTATTATTTCCAGAGCCCCCAATGCATCACGAGATGAAGATGAACCACCCAACAGTACTGCTGGCCGGCAACAACTCGGATAGTCCAGGATTTGTCCTCTGCAATCCACCGGCGAGGAGCAAATCTGTACGTCTCAGTAAAATTCATAGCAAAAATTCTAAATTGTCTGTTCTAAAAATAGTAAAACTTGTTTGAAACTAACCGTGTTTTCTTCATTTGCTAAGTAACATTAGAGACGTCTTTTTCTTCTCTTTCTTGAGTCTTTACTTCCTCTTCATCATCATCATCATTTCAATCACAGTTTGTCCTCTGCTGGACATAGGCTTTCCTGTAAATCCTGGAAAACCTTAGAATTTCTAGAATAACTGTTTGGAAATTGCCTGCAGCGCTTAACTGCGACCTTCATTTATAAATAAAATAAAAAAAAATAAAAAAGCCCTTTATTGCTACTACCATACAGAATGTCTTAAATACAAGAAAATATCATAAAACAATTTTATATATTTGATATTATTAATTGATTTAAGTCTATTAACACACAAATTACCTATGTCATTTTGTTTTATTTAGTCTTCTTCGCCAGTACAGGTTCGTCAATTGTGAGATTTCACACACACATATTAGTATTAGATTATAATCAATTAATTCTAATCAATGTATTATAATGGATATACTAAGTCAAATTCAAATCATAATTAGTTTTCGGTAGTAGTCGCCTCTTTGGCGTAGGCCTCCCCCAAAGCTCTCCAATTATTTCTATCTCTGGCCTTCTGCATCCAGTCCTTCCCCACTTTCCTGCCAAAAACATCTCTCCATCTCATTTTTGGTCTACCTCTACTCCTTTTGTTATTCCTCGGTATCCATTCGGTCACTCTTTTAGTTGGTCTAGAATCCTCCATCCTGCAAATGTGTCCTGCCCATTTCCATTTCAGTTGTCGTATTCTATAACTAACATCTGTCACGCCGGTTTTCCATCTAATATTTTTGTTGTTTATTTTATCTGAAATTTTTATCCCCAGCATGCTCCTTTCCATTTTCCTTTGGCAAACAGCTAGTTTATTCTCATCTTCATTTGTTAGGGACCTTCATTTATACTTTCTCTTAATTTTTTGAGTATGTTAGTTATTAGCCAACTAAATCAGACATGTTAGTTTGGGAAAACATCCGATTAGCATAGAGAATTAAGCAAGAAAATTTCTTCATTGGTGAGCTCATTAATAACATTCCATAATATGATGATTTTTGAGACTAATATATCATAAATTTTATTGGTAAGACTTTATTTAACAAACTGGAGTTAAATTTTATATCTTTATAATCTTTGCGTACCACTTATCAATCTTACAAAACTCGATAAAATCAGTCTATAGGAGTCTTAGTGGCTTAAAAGCTTCAGTTTTTAACAAACCATATTTTTTGAAGGAGATTGACCTGACGAGGAAGTTGAGTGAGAGTTACGACATGCAAGAGAAACTGGTCGCTGATAATGCAGACTTGGAAGTCAAGAGGTCTGTATGTGTTTTTGTATATGTTATTGCCCAAAACTGGACAAGAGTATTCAATTCTGTATTCACATAGCGCATGAACAATGGTGAGTCATCCATACTAATATTATGAATGCGAAAGTCTGTCTGTCTGTCTGTCTGTCTTTTACGCTTTCACAGCGAAACCCTGAACGGATTTTGATGAAATTTGGTATGAATATAGTTGAAGACCCGCAAACCAGGATATGAGTGCGCTAAAGCTGCTAATACTCTGCCAAGGATGCTGAATAACGGGAGAAGTGGAGACGTAAAACTAGGAAAGCGGAGCCTGAGCGAAACAGACAGCGGAGGATGAGACCGGGATTACGCTGGGATGATCGCGATGAATGATAGGTCATATGGCAGAATTCCTCATTTTTTTATACAATTAAGTAGGCAAACTGGCGTATGGCCCACCTGATGGTAAGTGGTTACCGTAGCCTATGAACGCCTGCAACACTGAAGATGTCACTAGCGCGTTGCCGACCTGTCCGCTATCAGCTATATTGGGAAATGCCTTTATAAATTCTGGGATTTCAACGTTTATGGAATGCAACGTTGGTGGTCCGAAAGGAAAAGATTATCTAATCCCAATCCTTCTTCAGCCATAGAAAATATATTTCTGGAATAACTACGAATTCGTAGTCATCGTGATCAGCTTTATAGAAGAATCTTCATCATCTGTCCTCTAAACCTTTAGTTCAGAAATGTAATATTCAAATTAGTTTAAATAAAATTAAAATCATATTTACTTTACGTAGGGTAACATGAAATCTCGTTCAGTTACTACTATCCGACTGGGTGGGTACGTGTATATTTTTGTTATTAGTACCTGTCAGACCTTCAGGCAACTGAGCTGAATAAAGGTTCAAGCGTGTATTTTTGTGAAATGCAGACTTAGATAAAACAAACTAGTAAACGCTAAATGGCATCTGAATTTAATTAACCACTGCAATTTCACGTTTGTAACTAAAATTAATTTTGTTCAAAGAATTAAATATTTGTGATTATGTTTAGCAATAAATTTGAAATAGAATATGCAAAAGAACGCCTGAAAGTGGTATAGTAGCAAAATAAGCGACGACATTAGCAGTTAAACAGCTATGAGAATTTTTCACAATTTCAATAATATCCTTCATTTTTAAACATATCTAGGAGTTGTGTTTGAAGAGTTTTAAATTCTACTTACTAAAGTGTTCTTTCACCAAAATGTTTTCTCTTATTTTAATTTCTACTTATTTTATTTTAAAGTCCTTCGTGTTTACCATCGAAATTTACTTTTGCAATGTTTTTACTTATTAATTAATTAATTTTCTTAGATAATTCAATTCGTATTTCGTAGGTATTGTAAACAAAGAGCATCGAAATCTACAAATAACGTTCCTTTCTCAATGATTGTAATGAATTTATTGTACTTATCTATACTAATATTATAAAGCTGAAGAGTTTGTTTGTTTGTTTGAACGCGGTAATCTTAGGAACTACTGGTCTGATTTGAAAAGTTATTTTAGTTTTGGATAGCCTATTTATCGAGGAAGGCTATAGGCCTGGGCGAAGTCGGGACGGACTGCTAGTTAGATAATAAACCTCCTTAGAGATCGACCTATTTTAAAACGTTTTCTGACAGAAACAAACACTTTATAATTTCAAAGTTGGAACATCAACAAATTTCAACTCAATTGCCAAAATGACACTACACAAAATCGGCAGGGCCACTGTAAAATAAACACAAAATGTGCTAAACGAACGGGAAATACAATAACATGGATAAAATAAGGTAAACTCCTTTTCAGATATATTTTGTACAAGGAACTTATGACGAAGGACCAGAATTTGGAAACGTGCAGGTCGCAGGTGAAGCGGCTTCAAGGAGAACTGAAGCTTATGAGTAAGGAGAACTCTCTGCTGGTCGAGAAATTGAGCAAGAATCACCCCGAGGTCAGTAGAGAACAGTGAAACGGCATAAGATTACAATGGTACTGTTTGTTTTAACCATTAACTACCTACCATGACGGGGATAAATAATAGGCGTGTTCTCATTTATTCATTTATTTTTTATTAAAGTTGGTACACAAACAAATGTATTATATACATTTGAAGAATGAATTTGAAACTGCCTCCGTAGTTAAAACGTTCGCCATCGATCCGGGGGTCGTGGGTTCGATTTAAATAGGAAGTATGCTTCCTTGAATCACCTGATTGTCTTATTAATAAAAATGATTCCGTGCTTCGGATGGCAAGTTAAGCGTTTGGTCCCGGCTGACATCTTGTGATTGAATCATGTCAGAAACTGAGAAGCACCAGGCTCTATACGAATCTATGAATCGACTTAATGTGCTACGGAAGGCCCTTTAAGCGCAACTGCTGTGGTCGTTAAAGGAACCACGTCACAGGCCGAGCGACGGTTTCGAACAACACTGACAATAGATTGTACATTGTCGATTGATAATATAACCTACACGAAATCATTATTTTACTTAGTAATGGTTTTCACATTTGATTCGGCCCATCTCATTCTTAATTTAAATACTTTTTTTTTCAAGCAAACTATCTTCATCTTTACGGCCTTACTTCCAGTATCAAATATTCCAAACAAAATCAAATAAAAATACTTGATTTTGTTGTATACGTACGTTTACCTCGGGGAAGGCTTACAATGTAAAGATTTAAAAATCCCTAGAACTATCGACTTTTTAAATCTACGTGGGAAAAGTAACAAATGTAACGTTCTTTAGCTACTGTGGTTTCCGACTTAAGAATCTCGTAGGTTCTGTATTTTCTCGTCCTTAATCCCTCATGAAAGGAGTTATACTTAGGAATTGACGTGTTTCATCAGGAAAATATATTCACAAGGTAAACCATTTCAATCAAGTCTGATTCCGAAAACAATTTTGCATCAATAAGTCAATTCGATGTAGGCGCTACAGAGACGAACATACAAAATAGGTACATACATATTCTGTCAAAAACTTATCGAGAATGGATGATTTGTTTATAGTTTTTTTTTTGTGTTGTTGGATTGGCACTACGTTTTTCCATTTTGGTGCGGAGTTTGCGTTGCATCTGATAATTATACTTACGCTAAATCGAATATAATCGAAAATAAACAAACACGTGCTTATGAGGGTAACTAGGTCGAAATGTGATGGAATATATGCCTCGCTCTTATTGGCTGAAAATCCTCTTTCAACTTTGAGAGTATGTTATAGAAACCATAGTTACCTTTCCATTCATTCCACCAGTGGGTGAATTCCGCTAATAAATTTAAAAATCCATGCAACTGATAACCAATTAAGACTCAATTACGATGCATTTTTGATATGCTCAAAATTGGTATTCTGCTAACACAATTTTGAATCTGAATTTAGTAGAAAAAATTTAAGTATAATATATCTATTATACAGAGTACCGATTATTGAAAGAATTGATGATTTTGATGATTTTTTTATTAGCAAAATTTTCCAGTTGCAGTAATTGCAATGAAATACGATTGGTCTTAAAATTAGTAACAAAATAAGTTGTTATTTCGATCCAATTACGATTGGATTGTGGACTATGTAAAATAAGAGAATTGACGCCCAGATCCACGTATAATTTTAACGACTGCGTTTAAATTTCTTGTGGTAGGACTACTGCGCTTATGTACAATATTTAGTAAACTATATATTGACTCTCTCCTTAGGGCGATGCAACTGCGATGAACAAAGAAATACCATGCCAACAAGAGTTTGAATCAGAGTGTCAGGTAATTACAGAATCTGTTATTTTGATAATGTTATATTTAATCAGGTATTTTGCGTATCTAAAATAAAGTAATGGGAACAAAAGGTAGTCAGTCTGCATTGTACACGTTACTAGAAGACCATACACTGGGTGGCACAGTTTTATTTTGCGATTCGTCATTATTTGTTGAACTTTATATGTCAGAGGTCGAAGTGTCTTAAAAGATTTTTGAGCAGAGCCAACTGTCCTTGTATTTTAGACGATACGAGTAAACGAATAGACAATTCTTATTTTGTTATATCTGAGAAAATGAGACATTAAATTTACGCACGCTTAAAATATAAACGAAAGGAATCATTGAATACTAGCCAAAGATACACTAGGGGACAAATTATGCAACATGCCCCGAAAATGTCGCTCGTCAACAACGTAAAAGAATCTCGGGGACAAGAATGTCGCGGGACAGCCTCTACACACTAATCAGTGGATGGGCAAATGTCGCCCGAAAAAATTTTCTTAATTAATTGTAATGAAAATGTTGCGGAACAATTTGTCCCCTAGTGTATCTTGGGCTTTAAGTGTAGAATTAGTTCAAGGCAAAGTTATATTGTTCATTACAGAACGAAAAATTTGACATCAAGCTAGCAGAACAGTTGGTGGAGAAGCTTGAAAACTACAAGACTTCCACGTTAGAACTCGTAAATAACATTGTGACTTTTAAAATTTTCTTTTTCTTATATTGATATTCAGCTCGAAAGACCAGCAAGTGTATCCGGTCCTAAAAGATATTTCAGAGGTAAAGAAATAATGTATTCGATATGTTTTATGTAAACGGGAACTAAGAAGAAAGTCCGGTTTTCAGAACAACCATCCTTTATCTTTACGTTGATGTGGGAAGAAGCGGATACAGGGATAATCGACTTAAAATGCACTCACTTACTTTCTGCGATGGCTCAGCGATCCAAAGATGATCTTGGCTTCCTACACAAGTGATTTCCACTGTTCCATGTTCAGCGCAACCTCCGGCCAGTCGGCTCTTTGGAGGGCGTACAGGTCCTTCACGACATTGTCTCTCCAGCGGCACCTGGACGAGCGACTGATACAAACTGCATAGTACATACCTCGTTTAAATTCATTGACGGACAGACTTCAGATTCGAAGTAGCTTCTGAACCGTGTTAGGAACCTTGTCTGACCGAGAATTGCTTCAGAAAAACCTGACACTAGGAGAGGCAAATTCCGCTGGCCATGTGGACATGGACACTTAATATACTAAAGGTCTATATATTTTGACTGATTGAAATTTATTACAGGAGAAACAGTTGGGTGGTCTGGAGTTGGAAGTCTACCATATTCGCCAAGAGATGGACAACGTCAAAGGCAACCCGCCGCCCGGCAGCGCGTGCCGCGGCGGTGGCGCCGGTGTGAACACCTGCTTTGAGCAGCCGGTGAAACAAACATCTATATTTATATTTTTGAAAAGTTGTATGGTACCTGTTGCTTTCGCTAGACAGCAGTCGTAAGGCTGAATAAAGTGGGCTTTTTCGAGAAATTCCCTGAGCGACTGCGGGGCTGTCTAGTCTATGTCCCAGCTGTTATTGAAATGTCACAAATGCTTAGTCTCCTGCACGGTTGAGGATTTGGAGGAGGCTAACAACAGAGCGGTTCAAGTCACACAGTACGTACATATACTCGCAAAGAAGGAGAAGAAGATAGGCTGTGTCGGGTGCCTTAAGGCAACCTAAAATGTCTGATAGTTTTAGGTTGTATATTGGTCTTGTTTTCATGTTGAAACGGAAGGTCAGACAGTATTTGATCCATTGTGATAACCAGTAGGCACCGCAATATCTGAGACCATCGCTCGTGACTGGGAAATGTACTCTGATGAAGTAGAAACTTCAAGAAATCGGGGTTTAGGAAGGGTCAAGCTCATAATAATACATAATCGCCACTACATTAATAATATCTGCTTACAGCTTGGAGGACCGCCAGTACCACCGATGACCAAAGCGGTAAGATTGATTTTCTAAAAGATATACCTAGCACAGAAATATGATATTTAAAAGTGCCAGCCTCTCGAGTCTTAATATGGCAAATCTTAATTTTGACATGCAGGTAATACCCACGTGTCAATTCTACCTAATCTTGTTTCTGTGGACATCACCACAGTCCGATAACCTAAGGTCGCAAGCTGGCCCTGAATACACGTCGTTTCCGCACTGTAATTCTGGAAATCTTTGGCTAAATGATTGATTGATTGATTGATTGATTGAGGGAGCCTATAAACTGATATAGGTCTATCTCTAGGTATAATCTACTAACATGGTAGTTAGTAATGAACTGTTGACAAGAAACGTGATTTAGTACTGTGGACCGTTTTTTTAACCGCCGCTTTTTTCCTTATGCTTTAATGCTTATCGTATTATGGGAAAGTATACACCGTGAAATTTTTGTCGTTTTAAACCCATCGTCCAGTGACTCCATTCATGCAACTGAACAACTTTCCCCATAAAAAATGTCTCATCACTTGACCTAACTTACTATGGGAAGTCCAAATTTGTTTTTCATGTTTCGAGTTATGTTTCTTGGGGAAATTTGTTCGGTTGCATGAATGGAGTCACTGGACGATGGGTCCAAAACGACTAAAATTTCACGGTGTATAAAAGCTGTATATGTACCTAGGTAGGTGTTATACAATAAGTTTGTCTGTTTCAGTGTGGCGTCTGCCCTCCGTGCCCGGCACCATGCAATCCAAATGCTCCACCGGTAAAATTGCTATAACAATATATATTTTACTAGCTGTTTCCCGCAGATTCGCCTGCCTCAAAAAGTAGACTATGTTTGACAATTATATTCATACCAAATTTCATCAATATCCGTTCAGCAGGTTGGCCGTGAAAGCGTTACAGACAGAAAGACTTTCGCATTTATGATATTATTAGTATGGATAACATTTCTGTCGGATATAAAGTAATCAAAAATATCAAAGAGCTGCAATGAGAAATCAGACTTGAAATAACTACAGACGTAGTCCCAAATACAACACGAATGAAATGATTCAACGTTATTGCACGATAAATCCGAAAAAAGGCATATTTTAAAATTTGGTTTTATAATGTTAACGATAATTTTTACATTTTTGAACGAATGATCTTAGTTCAAGCAATCGTAATACGTTACAGACACCTGCAGAAAGAGAAGTGGCGCGACTGACAATTCAGCTCAGACAAACTGAAGAAAATTTCAAAACTAAAGTCACAGAGGTAAGTTTTCCATTAAGAATTGACTATCGCCAACTGAGCAATATGCTATTTTGTCTACTAAGTATTTTTTTTATAGAATTAAGTAGGCAAACAGGCGTACGGCCCACCTGATGGTAAGTGGTTACCGTAGCCTATGAACGCCTACAACACCAGGGATGTCACGATCGCGTTACCAATCCTGAAGGAATTTGTTCACGCCCTTTGGCTCCCATATTGTAATCACTGGGGAAAACATGGTTTTTCCCAGTGATTACATTGCAGGGAGTTCATTCCATAATCGCGGTGTACTAGGGAGAAAATTCCGCTTGAAGCGTACTGAACGCAATAGCTTGGGATCCAAGGTATAGGGATGACGATGGCGAGAAGTGCGATGGCAAAAGTAGTAAGTCTCTAATTAATCTCTAATTGCTAAAGTAAACTTATTGTGTAAATGTAATATCAGGCATCATATTCTTATATTAACTTTCTTTGTCTGATCTTTATTATTATGCTAGAAGTGAAATTTCAAAAATATATCAAACGTGTTGACTCCAATATTCTATAAATATCAGGAGCACTACCTTTTGAATGTTTGAATCATATGTCGAATGATATTCGTTCAGACTCATCGATTATGAGGAATGAAAATCATTCGGTCTCATTCTTTCGACTAAAACATTTTGCGTGTGCCACACTTTATAAAAAAAATAACTCTTGGACTCTTTAATTTTGATACAGTGCGCTATGCTTCGAACGGAGTTGCTAAAAAGGAAAGAAGAATTAGAGAAGGAGAGATGTCAACATCGCGAGGTCCAGAACAAACTGCGAGAGTTGGAGATGAGGTTCGAAGGCCTGGCCACTCAGACCAACATGATGCTGGGGACCAAGGAGCAGGCGTTCGAACAGGAAGTCAATATTTCTGCTCTGAAGCGGTGCTACAGGGAAGCTAGGGAGGAGATTGATGAGCTCAGGATCTTGATGAAGGAACAGAATGATCAACTACAGGATTACAGGGTCAAAGTAAGTGATACTAAGTTTGTAGAGTCAATTTTTTTTATACAATTTTGTAAGATGGTAAGTGGTTACCGCAGCCTATGGACGCTTGCAATACTAAAAGTATCACGGACGCGTTGCCGACCATGAAGAAATTTATTCACATCCCTTTTGGAAGCCCTCGTGTTGTAGTCATTTTGAAAAGCCGAGGCAGGTATTCTTTCTATAATCTTAGAAAAATTCAATTTGAGTTATTGACAATAAAATTGCAAGTAAGATTCTCATCATTAATTAAGTAAGCCATGATAAGATGTGCTAGACATAGACCTACATTAAATTCCGTAATAAGGTCTCACAGAATCGACTTTAATTTTTTTACCGGGCTACAGCGAAACCAAAAAGAAGAGATACTTTTTACTAATGAGACTGTCATCTTCAAGGATCATCTGACCGTAGATAAACTACAGAAGATGCAATAAGAAGAGGCAACTAGGAACTTGGTCGTTATTTCAAAACGTGATTTATTGGCTATCGGTTCTGCAGGAACTATGATTTGAATATCATTTAGATAGGTATTACGATATTTTTTATTCTTCTGCACATCAATGATTTCAAAGAGATAATGATATATCTCTTTTAGTACCTACAAGCCCAGCAGCTGGTGGAAGAGCAGCGTCGTCAAATGGATATGATGGACATGGACAACACCAGAATCAGCGAGCAAATCAATTTGGAGATCCAAAGAGTCAAGGTAACAATCTTTCGTTAATTATGTTTGTTGATATTATATCTAAAATAATATATAGTTCTAGTTTCGCCATTCCGCTGGTAAACTGCGAATTGGGCATAACTTTTATTCTGAGATGTACTACTGATTTTCTCGAATGTTCTGCAGATAAAGTTTCAAGAGAAGTTACAAGAGCTTGCACCAATCCCTGACCTTCTGAAGGCAACTCAGATGCGACTAAAGGATGCCCAGCAGTCACAGGCCATCGCTGAACATAATGCTGAACAACTAGCCAGGGAGCTCAATAGTGCTAGAGAGAAGGTTAAATTTTCTAATGGAACTTTTTGAAATTTGGATATGGTATTTTAAACGATGCGATAGATCTTAGGTTGGTTAACACCGCGGCCTCACCACGAAGTCGGGCGGTGCGAACGTCGGTAAGGGTGGCTGAGCGGCTATTCGCGAGCTAGCGGCTATTTATGAGAAATACTCGTATTAAACATAAGTAAGTAGGTTAGGTACCTAGGTAGGTGTAGATATACAGATGTATTTGAAAGTACCTAACACATTTTCCTCGCACATCTTTGGTGAAAACGCAGCCTTAAACAACCGAGGGCCCCGCTGGATAGACGAGTTGATTTTTTTAAAATTTCTGCTATAACCGTTGAGCTACATAGGATCTTCTCAGTAAACTCGTGAGGTACATTGAACAAACAAACATTGCCACTAGGTTTTTTCATCACAGGACATTTCACCCGCAGCCCAGTCGATTTGGGCGATACTACACATAGGCATTTTTAAGTTAAGACCGGTTTTTGAGCAAGCCAGATGTGCCATAACCCAAACTGATACTTGTTACCAGGTCCACATGCTTTTGCACCAAAGCACAAAACCACCAGAGAAACCTGCAGAGAAGGGAGCTGATGAGAAGCAGATGGCGCTGTTGCAGCAGAGGATAGCTCAGCTGACGGAGGGCAATGCCACACTTAAGAGCGAGATTGAGAGGCTCAAGTAATTTCACCTTACCCATACTCGTTGATAACAAATTTTCTAAACATAATATCCTTTAATAGATTTGGTGACTAGGTACTGTCTATAATCCTATATAACCAAAAATAATAAAATCAGTCAAAGTGGAGGAGAAAGAGTAGTATAAAATGGATCCTGGGCTGCGAAGCAAACAACTAAGGACACAGCTAACCGGGGTGACGCTAGAATGAAAGAGAAGAGAGAGAGAATCCTTGACGATACGAATCAAATTAATGCAAACTACAATGGAGTTGCATCATTTAATTATCAATTTATAGCTAAAGTCCACTGTCATCTATAGGTTTATATTTATCAGAACGTTTTCCTGTTACATCCTTGGCTAAGATTTCGAGCAAAATATATTTTGAATTAATATTTGTTGTCTAACCATAAATGAAAATACTGTCACAGGAACTGGGTAAAGATGAACAGATTTGTAATACGGAGTGGCATTAATATACCATATAATCATTTTGAGAGGAACACAAAATAACTGATAAATAATTCCAGGGCTCAAGTCATCCGAATGGAGGAGTCAGTCCTGGCGAATGAGAAGCGTCTCCAGGAAAAGATGCACGAGTGTGCGCAGCTCGGAGGGGAACTCGACCGCGCCAGGGACGAGGCTGCTCGCGCTCTAGCCAGGGCTAATGAACGCACGGAGACTATACGAAAGTAAGTTGGTAATTGACATCCGTAGATATATATACTCATAAAGCTTCATTTTAAACTGACGCTGAATCCCGCGCGGGACGCCGACTGAAATAAGAATACGTAGAAGTGCCATAAGCTGGTCAGTCAAATTTGGCAGACCCTATGGCACTTTACCTAATTTCTCGTCAGTTTGTATGGAACTTTATTTACCGTTCATAATATAACGTTTATATTTATATATTGATACTAAATTAAAGAATTTGTACATAGACGGAATTATCGCTTTTGCAACATACCTCTGAAAGTTGATTTTGTACTTGACCTATTGATAATGTGTCTCACTGTCGGGCAAAGGCTTCCTTGTCTCTAACATGCTTTCGTATTTTGAATACCAGAAAATTTATGGATTCGTATTTTTAAAATTTTAAATGTTTCCTAGGTGTATGCAAACAACTGTAGCAGAGTTGGAGATGCAGCTGGCTGCAACCAGGGCGCAAGTGAAGACTGCTGAAAAGGATCGAGAAGAAGTGAGTTTTTTTCATTCACTTAATGTAAACATTTCTTAATAGAAGCTAGCGTCTTTCAAACTCCCAATCTAATCAATTTGGTGTTATTTTTCCAATTATGATTCCCAATCACGTAGTGAGTAATCATTGTATTGTCTTTGGGTCTTTTACTCTATCATTGCACAGCTGGAGAGGCCAGAGCACTCATCTTGGGTTTAAATGGACCGTATCTTTTAGAGTGTCCTGATATTCACACATATGATAAAGCTTACGTAGGTATAGTACCCGGCATGTGAGCGAGACGAACCCATACCGATAATTAGATCAGTATAAGTTTGTCCCGCTCACACTGTGGCCAATTTACATGCTAACTATACTATATGTATATATACTAACAGACAAAGAACTAACTTTATTTTTCTCACAGCTGCAATGCCGCATGTCATGCCAAATCCAACGGCTGAATGAGAACTTCGAGCAGGCGCAGTTTAGGATCCTGGGACTTCAATCCCAGGTCCAGACGCTAAGGAAAACCGTGTCCAGTACAGGAGAAGGCGATGTGGAAAACCAGGAATGTGCTTGCAAGACTTTCTTCGACAACCCTTGATAATTTAGTCGGCAATAGATTTTCTATTCCTTTTCTCGAATTCACTTTGATTCGGGATGCAGTATTGGGAAAAATTAGATAATATAAGATGATATTAAAAATTCGTAGGATATTTTTCACTCGATTGTACTGTCAGATGCAAAAGTGTATGCATAATCTGTAGTATATTTGGATCTAAAAGTTGTACATGCACTTTAGCAGCTGATTGGTCGTATTATGCATTTTTGATTACATTTTTAGATGAAATATCTTCGTAAATTACTGTAGTCAAAAAGTAAGTATCAAAGGGTCAACGAAAAAAGGATTTTTGTTTGGAAAACAACAAAAATCTTCTCATGTTTATAGATATTGTAAGTCGTTTAAAAACGCATTTTATTTGCGCTATATCATTGTCTACACTACAATATTAGCTACATCCACCATATTTTGAGCATCCCTGAGTTTCTTAGAATAATCTTTATTTTAGCAATATTTTATTATTTTGTGTTCATTAATTACTGGATTTATCAGATATGTCTTATCTTTGTGATATTTAGGTTAGTGTGCATTCCGTCACGTAATAATCTTGAGGTTAGGTCACATTTCTTGGTTTTTTTTATTCGAAAAGGAGTTACTACTATTGTCAAATATTATCTATCATTTGGTTTTGATAGCATACAATTGCATCGCCCTAGTTTGTCTCACTAAAACGTTTTAAATAATGAGACGACAATTTGAAAAGCTATTTTCTTATTTTTATTGAACTTATCAAAATTCTTATAGGTTATTATTTTTAGAGTTTCCCGTTTTGTAAAATTTGTTGCTTTATCTTTCAATAAAAGATTAGCAAATTATTTATGATGTTTTATTTTGATACTACAATTTACAAACATAACAGACATATAACAAAACCCCAACCGCTCCATATCACACCAATTTACCACACCAGTGTGACTAAGGTTAAATTTAATTAACCGTAGTCACACCAGCAAAAGCCCAACATACTCTTGACCAGCGTGTCTATGGTTAATTTTTATAATTCGTAGTCACACCAGCACCACGTTTTCCTGGTATGCATAACTAGTTGTCATAACGAATATTTTTTTTCAAATAAGTAATATAAGTACAAACGTCTGCAACACAGTATAAACATTGTAAGGTAAGCATTTATTATAAACTAGCTGTTACTCGTATTATAGAATAAGGAAAATAAATGTAGGGAAAACAAAAGACAATTTAAAACCAAGTGAATATCGGGAAAACAAAAAGTCGAAACAGGTTTATTTAGCGATCGTATGTTGATAAAACAGGTTCAAGCGATTATCAAAATTATTAAAAATTTTAAAATTAGTCTTTTTTTCAAGCCAATTTGTTGTCCATTTTCCTTAAATTTGACATTAAGTTTACCCGACTTTGTCAGTAAGGTCGAGAATCGCTTAAACCTGTTTTTTAAATATATAATCTTTATATAAACCTATTTTGACTTTCTTTTATTTTCCCGACATTCACTTGTTCCTCTGATATTCACTTGTTTTTCAGACAGTCATTTGTTTTCCCTAAAATTGTTCTATACTTCGAGTTGTACCACAACACAATCATATGGAACTAATTTTAGGTGGACCATGCTTTTATTAGCATACACTTTACTCGTATAATATCAACACTACACTAAAATCAGCCTCAAAATCCATTTTTAAGCACAATAAAAAATTTATCAAATATTAATTAAATATTGACAAATTTAACATACACTAGTTATTGATTTGATTATAATGAAGTAATGCAGCGAAAATAAAAGCCTAAATTGGGTGAAGGGTGTGATGGTGTAACTACGGATCAGGTTAACGTATCACACTATCCGTAACGTATATTAAAATTAACCTTAGTCACACTGGTGTAGTAAATTGGTGTGACTATGGAGTGGTTGGAAACAAAACAAGCATTCATTGGGATAACAAAAACTATAAAAATACAAATAGTGCAATTGATGCTGAAAATGCAAAATTAAATGGGTCAAAAAAGGCCAACTCGTATCACTTTTGTCTGACTCACCCCGTAGCACAAAAATACCCCAGGTGGTACCACTGTACAGTCACGAGCATTAACATATATACAATTGTATTCAATTTTAGACTATAATTAGTCAAAATTTAGTTTATGCTCGTGACCCCGGGGTATTGTCGGGGGTACGTTTGGTCAGAATTATCTCTTATAGACGCGTAGTCTTTTTATTTCATAACATTACAAAAAAAAACTTTATAATAATGCAACGACCAGACGATAATACTTTATACACAACTGGGTGTCTACTTTTCGCCAAGCCAAAGTCGGACTATGGGTATTATACAAATACCCCGGTGACCTGCCAGTACATGCTAGTGATTATATTATCCTCTTTGGTACATGCAGTAGAACCATGGGGTACATAGTGGTATTACATGGTATACCAACCTACTAAGAACAACTGGGAAAAATTTGGGATCATTCTCACTAGCTCCATTGACAAAAATTCCCACAAATAATGTCCTAGGTACCGGTCTCTTAGTCCCACCCATAGATTTAGAATTTTTTGAGGTTCCACCAGCTTTGGGTTCGCATTACTTCCATTGTCTATTTCAATGGAACTAATGAGAATGAACCAAAAAGTGGGACCACACAGCATGGAGTTCTGTTTGGGGAGACATCTACGTGTCTTGCTATTTAGCAGCCTCCTCGGCGTTCCGTACTATGTGCACATTGCCATCTGTGGCGAAGCAGGCTCTCAGTGATTCCTGTGCCAAGTGTGTATCGCGATGAGGAGGTCTTGCTACTTCGTGGTACAAGTCGATGCCGTTGCACATTGCTAACGTGGCGTCTAAGGGGCGGCCTTCATCCATCAGACGTGCTCCTTCCTATAACCAGTCATTAGCATTAGATTACAATTTTTTTTTTTTGACAATAGTTTGTGATGGTGATGGTAGACAGTGCAACTGGCCGATCACTTGAGGAATTCTTGGTATTTCATCAAAGTTAAAAAATCGTGTATTCATATGTTGTTTGATAGTAGAATAGAAGAGGAAACAGAGAGATTCCATCCATCGCAGAACGAATCGCAGATTGAAAAAAGATCTGAAACTGAAAAATATTATTTCAAGCGCTATGGTTTAACTAGTCGGAAAGAATCGGAACTCGCCTGATACAAATCGATACATTTCTGGACTGTTTCCAGGTTTCCCTTGACGATCTCTCTCTCGATGGCTGTTGAACATTTGGGACACCTATTTGGCAAGCTTTGTGAATTAGCCCGGAATTTGTACGAGCAGTCCGCGTTGTCACACCTGAAAAGGTTTAAGTGCATTTTAAATTAGGTATGGTTTTATAAATGGCAATACGATGAGGATAGGTCGTTATTTATGAGAATTAAAGTTAATTTTATATATCGCTTTGAACTTAGTAGTTGTGTCTTAGGGCTGGAAGGATCCATTAAAAATGCTTTTAAAATTTATGGATTGATGAAATATTGAGATGACTTATTAAAACGTCCGTCGCATACATAATTATTCAACTCGTAACTTAAGTTTGTAAGACATGTAGGTACCTAAGTGCTAGCTTTTTCAATAAAAATATATTCTATTCTAAATATTGTTTTGTTTTGTAATTTATGGAAACTTAGAAAGCCATAGACTGCGTATTGAGAGCAATGAATTGGTGTTTTTAACTACTCGCAATAGTCGCTTCTCTCCTTGTCGATATCATTCCAACGTGCCGATCAGATTCTACTCGAGAAATATTCTGCTACTCTCACAGCCTTAACGGTCGCTACTATTGCCAGCTACACCTCGAGTTTCTTAGGCACACATTTGGAACTAGGTGCGTTGAAAAATTATCATCTATTTTACCCTTAATTACCTCAAATACGGTGGCGTGTCACTGGTCATCTGTTTCAAAGTGGGCCAGTCTTCTTGGCAAGCATTACATTCACATCGGAACCAATACCGAGAAGCT
Source organism: Euzophera pinguis (assembly GCA_947363495.1). Classification (NCBI taxonomy): domain Eukaryota; kingdom Metazoa; phylum Arthropoda; class Insecta; order Lepidoptera; family Pyralidae; genus Euzophera; species Euzophera pinguis. The sequence goes on from OX376154.1 coordinate 1,101,775, forward strand.
AGGACCCGTTGGCGGTCCTTGACTCCTCTCATCATGAAGTGAGGACCGTAGTTCTCTGAGACTACTTCCCCTGGAGCCAGCGGGCGAGTAGCTCGGAGGACGATGTTGCGGCCCTCAAAATATCTGTGACGTAGAATGAACATTATAGTTTTCTTGTAACAAAAGTCCGGCTAATAGAGGTCTTTAAAATATATTACGGTAAACTAACTTATGCGACTACGTTGTTTCTAGCTTCCAATAGTACCTAATCAATTACTTTTGAAGTTGACTGGTGGACCAAGGGCAAATGAGGTCACAACGAAAGACAAAATTACCTCGCAACAGCAGGATAACACTCATGGTTGAAAAGTGCTCCCGTGGGATAAATACCAACAGCGACGTAGACAGGCTTGGAGCCCGAGAACGGATGCTCCCCCCTGACTGTCTCGTATATCTCATGCGCGTTAAACTGAAGTAGTTGAAGGTTGCGTACTATCAATTCGCAGATCGCAGTCACAGCTGAAATGAAGTGCAGATTAATCCCAATCTTTATCATAGATTAATTCACTCTTACTGATCTTTAAAGCCCTTGCAATTACAACAGTTTGGTTTGTGTAATTGAAAAAGCTTTTGGTTTATTTTATTTGTCTATTTATTTTTTGGAAGTCTTATTTATACACGAAATACACATCATGAGGCTTTAGTTTCAATTTTTATTTCTTGAAGTTTATCATAATTGCTTCCACTTCAAATGGTCAAGCGGTGGCGTCTAATATAATTTTCGAAGTGTCTTTTCCTGGTCTAACAAAATCATTACACCTTGGACAAAAAATTAAGAAGATGTAATTTTTTTACCTTTCGTTCTGTTTTCAGTTTCACACTTCTTGAAAAAGTCGGCCTTTTTTAAACACTCTGTCAAAAATAGTCCCATGACTACTCTCTTCAAGTAATCATCACCTTTCCTCTGTTCCGAGTGCGTGCATAAAGAATATATCTGTGCAGCCTTCAACTCCATCCTCTCTTCCACGTTCATCTTATCTTCTTTATTTTCTGCTTCTTCTTCTTTAACTTTCTCTGATAAACTCTTCAAGCCTTTCCTAGATCTATTTAGCCGTTCTTTTCTACTCTTCATTTTAAACTTCTTTGCAACTCCTTCTATGTCATTGAGAGCTGTTCCTTCAACTGTTTTTGTTTCGCCGAACAAATATTTTGAGTGGATAGTCATGGAAGTTTCTAAACCTGCTTGCGTTACCATTCTTAGTGCTATGAAACTCAGCACTGACATTCCCGATCCTGAAAATATCAAACAATGCATTTGTTTTATCAATCGTCGTACGATATACTTTATGATCTACTCCATAGCCTTTTTTCTGTTCAGCGACTATCAGCAAAATTTTTCAATAAGGCATATGCTAAAAACTTAAAAAAAAATACAATATCAGTAAGTTCCAATTTGGATAATTTAAACATCACATTCTGTGTAAGCTAAGTAGAGTTAGTTATAAGACAAAAATGCAAACCCTGGGCTCAAAAGCAAAAAAAATGAAGAAATATCGAATTCAGAAGTTAATTTAACAGTTTCAGTTACCAATGAACAAGTCTATGAACTGGCACTCATAGGTGTGGTAGGTGGAGACAGCGACGTCGCGACATTGTATGCTGCAAAATACAACGCCAGAGCATTTTTGGCACCAAACTGGGGCTGTCTCAGTGCAGTCTTCTATCCTAGACGAAAAAAGATGAAATAAATTCTGTATGAATATAGTTGAAGACCCGGGGTCAAACATAGGCTACTTTTTGACGCAGGCGGAGCTGAGAAAAACCGCTAGTATAGGATATAAATATCACTTATTGCCGTCAATTTGCTTATAGTTTACTACCACTTCCAAAGCGCAAGTGGAGAAGAAGCGGCGCCACAAACTCCACTACAGCATTCTCTTTAAAACGTCAATTTACAAAAAAACTTTCTTTTATTAACTAGGTAAATGAACGAGTTCACATGCCTCCTACCACCCACCTTTTGGACTCTACATTTATTGACTACGTCATGATACGCATGAGACGCAAAATCAGATCAAAGCACAATCTAGTGGAACCAATGAACAATATCTTTAATTAATTTAATAAAATACCTTTTAAAGCAGTGTTGGCAATGGGTACCGTAGAAATCAGAAAGAAGACACGCAGCATATGGACTGTCCACAAGAAGTACATCACCAGTTCTAATAGGAACATTGGCTACTGCAAATCGACCCTGAGGATTAAAGCATGTGGTGATCATTGAGAAATATTTGTTGAGATCGATGATGATGAAGAAGAAGATCTACGTTAAGGAACTATGATAACATACAAACACGAAGACGACTGCTTTGACCATCAAAAAACGTGATTAAAAAAAATTTTTGATTCCCACTGAACAACTACTTATTAATATAAGGAGAAAATGATAACGATATTGGGGATTTCTAATTAAACCTTACCTTATTTTCCTCCTCAGCAATTTTAAGCAGCTTTGATAAGCTTGGCGTATTTGGTTTCGCTCCACCCGTTACTGATGTTCCTGAGAATGACAATATCCTTATCTATTATCTTCTTAAGCCTTGGACGTTCATCACCCAAACCGGTTTCCTAGTGGCAGATTCAGTTTTCGTCTCAGTGCCCAAGGTACGCAAGGTAATTGCGGTAGATTTGGTGGTATCGGTTATTACAATGGAGTCTCTGAATTATTGTCATCTGGCTTCGGAATGCTTTACAAATGGAATCACAGGATGATGGCTTATTTTAATAAGCCAATTCTTTAGAATTCTGGCCTATCTGACCTACTTGACGCGTGATTGTAATTACCAATATAGTATAGTGGCATTTTCTAATGAGCAAAGTCTGGTGTCACCTATTACTGCTATCGCCACATTGGAGCCGATTCCTTTAGTTCTTGAAAATCTGCCACTACAGGCCATTCACTGTAAGCTATGTAACTGTCTCCGTGGTCCAGTCTTCGACCCGGATGACGTGGGTTTGATTCCATGGGAAGCATACTTTGTTTAGTTGTATCCAGTTTGGTTAGGATATTGCAGGCTTGAGTCACCTGTTTGTATGTTAATAATGACGATTCCGTGTTTCAGAAGACACGGTAAGCCGTTGGTCCTGGCTGCCACTTCAATAGGTGGTTGTTAAAGAAACCACTTCAGAGGCCGAAAGGCGGTTGCCAAAACTCTGACAACAGGGTATATAGTGTCGATTGACCATTGACCACGCGATTTGTAAGAATAAATGACTGTAAGCTGACAGAACAGAAAGAAGGTCTACCTACCAGGTTTATTAGGCGGATGTCTAGGCTGAACAGAGTAATCGAGGCTTTCTATATCCTTGGCCAGCTTTGCTCTAGACTTCTCATCATTTCCTAGTAGCCTGGCAGCCAGCTCGTATGAAACTTTTGCTCTGGACGACTCCCCTATTCCTGAAAAAAAACAAGATTTTTGCACGATTTGATATCTTCTTCTTCGTGTCGATGACTTTCAAATTTTGTGAGCCCAATATGCTGCTACCTAGGCCGCACCTGCTGTTGCCCCCACAAGGTCGCATCTGCAGCAGGACGCAGTGGGCACACCAACAGGTGCGACATCGTCTGCAGTGGCTCTGGCATTGTGGATCTAATGAATATCCCCACTTCTGCATGTTTGTTTTGCATCGGCCGATCTGCATCCGCAGGCGATTCCGTGATCTCCAAGTTGGCCACGGTAACGTGTATCCCGGGGATAGGTCCTCGGCTATGCGGACATATTCGTTGGGGGGAGGATATGAGGAATTTCATCTTTCCACTCTTGCCTCAGGTGGTTGTTATGCCAGTGGGGCTGTACATCTGATAAAGCTTTTACGACCCTTTAGGCGCATCCTTGGAGTTGAAGATAGAGTGGATGGCGCTCGACTTTCTCCTGTTTGCATTTCTCGATACCACAAGCCACGTCTCGACAAACAGATGGTGGTGCGATGCTTGCCAGGGGATATAAACAGTTGGGTTGGTTATAGGAGTGGTTTACGAATCTTTTATCGACTTTCACTTAATTTCATTTATGAACCAAACCAGCTTTTAACGTACCTCTGGAGTACGGAAACGACTTGTTTCTTGGTTTCTCCCCCTCAAACTATAGTTTGCGCTATAGCGCATTTACTGTCGTGTGATGGGTGCCCAAAGACCTACACCATGCGTAACTTGCTTGACCTCTGACAGACCTCCAGGTGGCTTCTTTCTGTATTGGGAGAATGTAATGCTATCGGCACGCAAAGAAGAAGCCTGCAATGAGTTTCTCAAAGTAACTCACTCTTTAAATGATTTTGGAGCGGCCAACTACTTTGCAATGAACATAGTGGTCGGAGTAATTCGACGAGAAGTTGTTGAAGCTACGAGTAAAGTTCTATTTTCCCTTTATCCTGCTCAACTAATTGTAAAACTCAGTTGCTTCTATTTTTATTCTCTACACTCAGTTAACTGATTTCGAAAATGAAGCTCGAAGTATTACGTGGATAATTGGTCGTCGGAATCCTAAATGCTGTTCTCCCAATGTACGTCAATTTACTTGAAAACAGGAGCCCTACTATTAAAATGTATGACAAATATGTCGAATGAAAAACGTTCGATATCGAACAAAAATCGTTGGATGTCGAACAAAAATTATTCGAGTCAAGGATATTGCGTGAGTCGCAATTTTTCAACAATAGCCCCCCTGGAACGATATGTGAAATTACATTCCTCGGCTGTGCATTAGTGTGTTACGAACGGTCGGAAATTAAATGTGCGATAGATGTTTCCGTAAAATGGCATTTACAGACATTAAGCCGTATAGAACACACATCCTGTTTAGAGTGTAGCAGAATTAGGGTATTTGAGAATGGGAATGCTCGATGAATAGGAGTCGTCAGCCGTCGAATAAGATTTCAAAAGGGTTACGGAGCTCAGACGGCAGTCGCTCCATTGTAATAACCAGTACTGTCAAATCTAGGATATGATTACCCGTGCTCTGAAGCGTAAGCTAAGGACTATGAAACACGCTTGGATATAGAAGAGCCGGTCGGATAAGATGTAGTTTTCGTAATGATTTCTTATGTTTTCGCGATTGTAACACATTAAATTAAACTAAATTGCTAAATACTTTGTAAAATGTTTAATGAAACAAATTATACTCTTTCAATAAAAATATATCGTATATACCTATACGAGAAAAGAATTTATAGAGTGCGTGCAAGGTACGGCAATTAGAGAACAGAGGTTTGAAAAATAAAATATAATACTGTTACTTGAAACTAAAGCCTACATTTTTGAGTACAACTAGATACGGATGCTAACTATCATAAAAAAAATAAAAGCATTTCTGAATATTGACAATATTAGGAAAATACAAGCCCGGACACGTAAAAATGTCGACTCGGAGAAAGGCTGCATAGAGTTCCAGTTAGATCGATGTAAGGTCGATTCAAAGGCACAAGTCATCGTTAACATTCCCAGCGAATTTGACTCACAAGAACACCACACGTCCATAACGAAAGATCAGCTTCTTTTACCTATTTTACTTTGTATGACCAGAATCGTAAAACAAAAAAAAAACACCAATCTTTTCATTCATTCATTTTTTAATTCATTTTTTAAATATCCTATGCTTTTACCTACGTCATTTTCTTTAAATTTTTTTCCTTAAATTACAGTTCAAATGGAAATTCCCACGGGAAGGAGGCCTAGATTTTTTTTTAAATAATTGTTCGTTCTACTTTGTAAATAAATGAAATCATGTTCGTGTCCGTTTACTTAGAAACTTAATTTAATTAATTGAGCCGTACCAGGAGCGGCCTGGGATGTTCTCAGGTTGAAAATTAGATGTTTAAAAATTCAGTACGTTTATATTGTTTCGCAGGACAAATTAATTTAATTTATTTTCTGTTCTTTTGAATGTAATAGGTATAATTGATTATCTGTCCATCTCGGCTTCACAATGGAATCTATTTGGTACAGTGTTCAAAATGAAGGTGATTCTTATATTATTATTTTTTCTTGCGAAATTTATCAATTTTTATTTATTCATTTAAACTTTATAGTACACTAGCTGTATCCCGAAGCTCCGCCTGCGTCAAAAAGTAGCGTATGTTTGACCCCGGGTCTTCAACTATATTCATACCAAATTTCATCAAAATCCGTTGAGCGGTTTGGCCGTAAAAGCGTAAGAGACAGACAAAAAGACAGATAGACAGACTTTCGCATTTAAAATATTAGTATGGATAGTATGGATAATACAGTCGTATAGCACAATAGGCGAACTTAATGCTAAAAGCATTATCTAACAATCAACCTTTGGGTTAAACAGATATTACGTGGATATTAAAAATGTATAGCTATAAATACAAAAAGTTGGAATGATAATAAACTTACTTATGGTACTTACATAATATACTTACATATAAACGATGAAATAATAATCAAAATACAGTTAATTTTAAGAGTTATATCAACGATATAATAGCAGCAACTCAAAATTTACTCATGTTTAACTGCCTAAATTTGCTCCCGTAACCGCGAGAGTAGGAGCTCGTAGGCCTTTTAAAGTTGGCACGGCTGGAGACTGTTTTAAGATTTACTACTTCAACAGACTTGTAGTTAGAAGTACTGAAAAGGACAAAAGGTAGCTTTTCGAGAAAAAAGTAGGAACAGGACTATTAAAGTACGCGAGTTACGCTTGGTAGGTCCTTTGGACTCAACCTTAAAATAGAATAATCCTACGTAAAATAATAATGATGTTATATCACATTCCTTGCACTATTATCAAGTCCCACAAAGGGAACGTTCCCATTTACGTGCCTCTGAAAGGACAGACGTATTCATATCGTTCTCTCTCAAGTACAGAAATCTAAATTCACAGAGTTTATATTATCTTCAATACCACATGAGTAAATATCTGAACAGTGAATTAGAGTTTATTCTACACTATTCCCTCGTCATATGACAGGGTTTTTACACCTGTGCCTTAAGTTGCCTGTGATCAAGGAGTTATCCTCAGACACGGAGGTCGTGGGTTCGATTCCCACGGGAAGCATACTTTGTTTAGTTGTTTCCAGTTTAGTAAGGACACTACAGGCTTGAATCACCACCTGATAATAAAGATGATTCCGTGCTTCGGAAGGAACCTTAAGCCGTTGGTCCCGGCTACCATTTGGTGGTCCTTAAAGGAACCACGTCTGAGGCCGGTTCAGAAAAACTCTGACACCTGAGTATTCAGGGTCGATTGACATGAATAAATATTTAATTCGTTCTTACCTTTGTAACAGTGGCCCATTCTCCAATAATACGGTGGTCGCATCTTAGCGGGCAGTCGCTCCTTCAGCGCCATCTTCAGGTCTTCCAGAGCTGCTTGGGGCCTGTCCATCTTCAGTAGGACTTGCGACCTTAGCCACAATGCTAACGCCAGGGTAGCTCCTCCATCGATTGAGTCGTCCATTCCTAGGGATGATGACCGTTATCATCCGAATTTGTTAGTTTCAACAACAACAAAAATGAATAATAAATACGATTAATTTTTTAAAGTTGTCCACTTTCAGTATTAAACAATGTGAATATCAAGAAAAAAAGCTGGCCACTAGATTTGTACGGGAGATCAAAATTTTAGTCACGGATTTCACTGTTTTTTTGTTAAAAATAGTTTAATTTCATTTTCTAAACACATTGAAAAAAATTGGTAAAGTATTCAAAATAATATATCTATATCTATTTTTTCAATTAAGCATTTATGTCTTGTCAAAAGCATTTGACCTGGTTCAATATGAGGTCCTCTGCAAAAAGCTTGCCGATGACACTGATTTTCCATCTGAATGTCTTTATATAATTAAATACTGGTATGCACATCAGCAAAACTTTGTTAAGTGGTCTGGAGAGCTTTCCAGTGTGTATAGATTGGAAGGCATGGTGGCATAACCTCACCAACGCTTTTCAATCTTTACATGAATAATCTGATTGTTGAGCTCAACAGCGCCGGTGTCAGATGCTCGGTTGACGGTACCTTTTAACAACATAAGTTATGCGGACGATATGGTGCTGCTGTGCCCATCGATCAGTGCTCTCAACAAGTTGTTAGGTATCTGTGAGAAGTATGCGGTGGCCCATGGTCTCAGATACAACACAACCAAGAGCGAGCTTTTAGTTTTAAAAGCCAAGAACAAAACTTATAAAGTACCACCTGTAAGGCTAAATGGTGTTCCTCTCAAACAAGTGTCAAGTTTTAAATATCTGGGGCACTGAGTCACTGACTCGCTCAAGGATGACCTTGATATTGAACGGGAGAGCAGGGCGCTGTGCGTTAGATCGAATATGCTTGTCCGTAGGTTTGCACGCTGTACCAAACCAGCCAAGATAACGCTTTTTAAAGCATTTTGTACCTCCTTGTATACGTGCAGCCTAACGGGCACTCTATACCGTGAGGAGGTACAGGGCCATGCACACTCAGTAAAATAACGCCTTCAGGGAACTGTTGGGGCTGCGACGTCACTGCAGTGCGTCAGGGATGCTAGCTGAGGCGTGTGTCGATAGCTTTTCAGCCATTATCAGAAAGCGTATCGCATCTCTGATTAATAAAGTGAGGAACAGATCTAACAGCCTGCTGCGGACGGTGGCGGCGTGACTGGATGTGGACAGTGGCATTATGTTGCACTGGACCCGCATTCAGCTTGCCAAAGACACCAAAATTAATTATCGTGTTTGTTACTAACATAGTTTTAAGTGTATTGTATGACTAACATTATATGGGCAATGCCTGAAATAAATGAATTTTATTTTATTTATTTATGTTCCGCTTTTGGGCAAAGGTGTTCCCTATCTCTCTCCATGTGTCTCTATCCAAAGCAAACTCCAACCAACTGGAAATCCTTCAGGTCATCGCTCCAACGCTTCCTGGATCATGTGTTTCGTTTCTTTTCAGTAAATTCATGAGGTACATAAAACAAACTAAGCATTGCCACTAGGTTTTTTCATCTACCTTTCATCAACCTTTAGATATCCAATGAGTAGTTGAGTTGGCCCATCGTTCTGGGTACATTCGACCAACATGACCCGTCCAATCTCACTTTAATCTATATATTTAATAATCCACGTACGTAAGTTTTATAAAAGGCGGTCGAAGAGGATTTCTGAATCCACATCGCGGCCAGACATGATGAGATTAAAAAACTTCGTTACGATGAACCCGGAGAGAGGCCGACTAAATTAGGTCTCTATTCTGGATCAATTTATTGAGAAATTACGTTGACATGAAGAAAGTATTGTCGTTAGATATAAATACTGGATTATAATTGGAGCTCTCTTGGAAATGAATTATATTTGTAGGGAAACCTATATTTTCTGTTGTTTCTAGTTTGGTTAGGACATTGCCTAATTGTGTGAAAATAATGATGATTCCGTACTTTCTAAGGCACGTTAAGCCGTTGTTACCAGCTGCCATTAGGTCGTTAAAGGAGCCACTTTAGAGGCCAAAAGGTGGTTCCGAAATAAACTCTGACGCCAGGTATTATAAATGCGAAAGTCTGTCTGTCTGTTACGCCCTCACGCCTAAACCTCTGGACCGATTTTGATGAAATTTGGTACAGCTAATATAGTTTTAATTATACCTGCTGGAGAAGCCTTGAAGATAGCCTGAGTAGCTAAGGCCAATGATTTATTTAGGTCGTCCTTTTCTAAGGCCTCCTTCGCGGCCTGAAGTCGCTCTTGAGACAGTTTTAGATCTTTCCCGCGGTGAAGAGGCTGGATCCTAGACAGCACTTCGTTTAAGGCATCCATCAACTGAAACAAAAATAAAGTTTCATTATCATCGTCGTCATTTGAGCCGCACTCAGTCAGTAACTGGTCATTCGGTTCGCCGTCGCTTGACACACGAAATTCCACCGCCTAGCATGTTTCTTGTCTGAAAGTATATCACAACCCACAGAATAGAATAAACTTTATTGATAGATCCATCACTTACAGGAAAGGTCTTACAAGCAAAGTACAAGATAGATAAAGTGCGTGACAGACGTCTTAATAGGTGGCGTCTCAGTGTTACGCTAGACATGCAAGCATGACTAGTACTGATTTTCAGCCACCACCTTCTGAGGAGTCACAGTACACATGATGTTATTAAACTATAATTACACAATTATTTATCTTAAAACAACAACTTACGTACCCACAGGAATAATCCATACTAATCCATATCCATACTAATATTATAAATGCGAAAGTCTGTCTGTCTGTCTGTCTGTATGTCTGTTACGCTTTCACGGCCCAACCGCTGAACGGATTTTGATGAAATTTGGTGTGAATATAGTTGAAAACCCGGGGTCAAACATAGGCTACTTTTTGACGCAGGCGGAGCTGCGGGAAACAGCTAGTATTTATATATATTTTTGAACACACTAGCAGCTTATATTAGCTGATGCGTGTGCATCTTGAAGTTTGGAGAGTTTATAAAATTGTCCAATCTGTTTTTAAAAATGTATGCACGTGTATGTATGTAAAAACTTTATTGTACAGAAAGAACATTGTTACAACAAAATAGAACACAACAAGAGGCGGACTTATTCCTGATATGGGATCTCTTCCAGTCAACCTGAAAACCAAAGGAAAAAAGGAGTACATGGGCATTAAAGAGTGTACAGTACAATAGAAACGATAAATATAAAACCTAAGTCAACTCGAGTCCGAACGTAAAAGTATTCCCTAACCCGGAATTTGAAGGTATGAAGAGAGGACGACTGTTTGATCTCCAGAGGAAGCTTGTTCTTAGTGTTGACTGAGGGTGCGCTGACGACACTCTCAGGGAGTTCCACTCTGCTACTACACGATTGCATAGAAAATGTTTTTTCGGTTTTCTTCTTGCTCTTATGCGACACAGTTTCAATGAAGGTCTGAAGCGTACATTTTCCGAGAGTCTGTGACACTCTAATGTTGTAAGATTAAGAATTTCTAGTCTTTGATCACAAGGCAGATATAAACATTTTACTAATTTTGTTGCTCTTCTTTGAACATTCTCAAGAAGTAATTTATTTTTTTTGAAATATGAGTCCCAAATATACCATATATTGAAAAATAATTAATAAGTAATATTATTTAATAATTTATACCCCTGTATTGAAAATAAACGATTTCATTTCATTAAAAAGTCGGTTCTACTGCACAAGCAACCTTGTGGCACGACAAATTATAGCAATGTACCCTTGTCGTGCAATAAAGAGTTTTGTATTGTATTGTAAGGACGTAACAGAAAAAAATTAAAGAAAGCCATTTTCTTTTCACATCGAGAATTTCACAATAAGAAGCCCGTATAAGCCATTACGCCTTACTTCAGTTGTTCAACAGAAGAGGTTAGTATACCTAGAAGAGCCTTTAAAATCCAAACATGTCACAAGGGGTGTATGCAGCCACTAGACGCAACCCGATTGTCGATTTCATTGATAACCACACAAATAGACAAGTAAACGGTATTTTTTTTTTAAACCACTACGTTTCTGTGTAATTTGGAATTGTGAAAAACCCGAAAACAATTCGCCATGTTGTTTTATTTTGATATACCCAGTGTCACTCTCACAGTAAATATCAATCTAATGACACCTCTCAAGCTAAAAGTTCCTCGCAAGTTAAAATCCAAGGAGCAATTTAGGCTGCAGTGCGTGGCAAATAATTATACATACATACTTATCTACATACAAACTCTCGAAAAACATAACCCTGGCGCATTCGGGTAAAAAGAAAATGTAAAAGTCACACAAAGATCTAATTTTGTTACTCTTAAGTAAATGAAAAGCGATTTCAAAGAATTCTAACAGCCATGTATCTACTATAAGATTTTACTAACGTAGACTCTAGTGACCGCGTTAAGAATGTACTATGTGTGCATTTTCATCGTATACGCTTAGATAAACAGAAATAGTTTTAGAAATAACGGTCAAGTGCGAGCCGTACTCGCGCATGAAGGATGTGTTAATGATAACGATTTTCTATAAAATCACAACAAAAGACACATTTATTGTATGGGAGTCCCGTGAATGTTTATTTGAACTGTTTTTTAGTAATTGTTGTTTTAGCGGGCGGCGTCATCTGTCAATTTTCAACTGTCTAACTATTGAGGTTTATGAGATACAGTTTGGTGACAGACGGACGGACAGCGGGGTCTAAAAGGGGTCCCGTTTTACCCTTTGGACGTAGAAACCATGGAGCAATTACAAAGAGGAGATGCCGTTTGAAATGGCGCAGTGATGTGATCATTGGCGCCTCGCCGATACAAAAGTGGGCGGAACTTGTTATTGCTCGTGCTCCATGGTTGCAGTCACGGCCGAGACCAAGCACCCCGCACGTCTGCCTTCCGCCCCGTGTAGCCTCACAAATACTTTCTTACAAAACGCTTATTACGGCATCTCCTCTTTGAATTGCTCCATGGTAGAAACCTAAAAATAACATTTTTGTCAAACCCCCAAAAAAAGTACAAGATGAAGATACATACAAAACTATCCATGGGGCAAATAAAACTCATTCATTGTATCTTTCATACACCATGAAATATATGAAAAGGGTAAAAAATAGATTTGAGATCAATTTCTTGTCTTTGGCACTATCAATGCGAACAACCCTCGGAACAACCTGCTTTACTAATTTCCTACTCAAACTCAATACGGTAAAGTCATTCTTGAATACCGTTTCTGTTTCATGATAGACAGTCTTCAGTTTAGTTTCTTTTTTTTAAATATGAAAAGTTATATATACATTCGTGTTTAGCCTTATCTGTGGCCCGCAGGTAATGCCCACACTTCTACCTAATCATATTTCTGTGATTGATCTATTACGATGATTGTCTATGGTACCATCAATGCAGCTCACATTTAGTGAACAACCCTTGGGACTACAGTCTTTACAAATTTCCTACTTAAACACAACACGGTAAAGTCTATTCTTGAATACCGTTTCTATTTCTTAATAGACGGTTTTCAGTTCATTTTCTTTTAAAAATAAATATTTTATAGAAATTGTCAAAATTATATTTATGTTTTCATTTCGTTAAAACATGAAATTATAAACGGTTTCCGCCTGAGAATACACCACCCCCTCTCTTCTGTATACGAGGATAGAATAGAATATCATTTATTGAGACAAGGTCACAATCACATCACACACAATACATACGAGGACTTTGAACTTTAAACCAGTTGCGGTAGAAGATTATTAAGTTCAGTTACTATTTCTATAGAAATCTCTTCCTTTCGGAAGAGCAAAGAGATTAATACTAGACATTATTTTGGTAAAAAAAAAGTCAACATACCTCCTTTTTCTCCAAAACTGCTGGAACTTTTTCAACTTCCGGCATTTTTTCAAAATTTTGGATCCATTCATCTTTGTCAGCCAGGGCAACCATCTCTTCCACTAACTCCCTGAAGAAACCCTTGGTACTTGAATATAGTGTGACGTCACTACACTTGACTGCGTACCCTGGGTCCAGCTCTTCATATATCTTGGACATTTTGACTCTGAAATTAATAAAAATATAACTGTGATAATTTATTACATTTAGAGATGCCCATCTCTTCACGTGCCCAAACTTCCTGGGACTTTTTAAAAATTCCACATTTTTATTTTTAGTTAAAAAATAAATACAATACCTTTATTATCAAATTAATTAATCCTAGACGTAATAAATACTAACTTATCTAAAACTTAAAAATATTTCGGCATTGCCTGATGCTAGCAAAGTGCCCAGAAGGCTGGCAGCCAACGTGGCAATGCTTATATTTCTAAAAATAGGCCAGCCCTCTGGTCACGTGTGCCGTCGATGAGGCGCTTGCTCAGATCCCGGTAGAGAACCCGTGCACTCGGTCCCCACGGTCCAAGCGTTTCAACACCAAACTGCTCAAATACATAGATTCCTACAAGTCTTGTGTATTTGCGCCGCTTAGCAGTCTCCGCTGCTGCGGCAGCAGCGTCTGCATGCCCCGCAGTGCTTGGAAGATGGGAAGGCGCAAGGGTATCGTCGCAAGTGGCGTCCCATACCAGAGGCCTGCGCAGCTTTCAAGGCAACAACGACATTCCATCGGGTCTCTTGCCATCATCACGTACCAGGCCATTGGGTTCCAAAACTGCCGGTACGCCGGCGGTGGCAAGAGCACATCGGATAATACCGTTTATGTTGCAATGCCGAGACAATCTGCCTGCGCTTCTGCCGCAAGATAGGCCGTGGTGACCGAGCTCACTGACGGCTTCTCCACAATAACAGCTATGCGGACACATGGAACTCCCAAACGAAGACATGTGGCGATTAATTGAATTAATTGTGGGAATTAATTGTTTATTTACTTTTCTTCCCCTTGAATTTCATATTTACCCTCTTGAATTTCTTCCCGCTGCCCAACTTGAATTACATTTGAGTTTTAATTGTCACGTGCATTACACACTATGGTCAGGAAACTAGTCTTTTCCTCACTTTTAAAGTAGAGTACTACTAATGTGACTCATGTATGATTCATGCAGAGATCTCAATAAGAAAGTCATTTTAACATCGCACTTCTTTTTCCATAGGTAGAGCATCAGACAAAGACATGTTTGATAAAAAATCCCCAGCATTTCCACCGGCATTGCTGCCGCAAAGAAAATCATGAATTCATGATGTCAAAAGACTACAACAGGACATATACCCGTAATTTTAATTAAAAGAGACCAACGAACGGCTTAACGCGCCTTCTGAGGCATGGAATCATCTTTATTATCAAACAATCCATCTCTCTTATACTTTATCTATCAATACATTGAATTAGTATGAGACCTAGGTATTTATTTATCGCTTTATTTATCGTATAGTATTTATTTATGAATAAAGAATTTGTATAAGAAAAGGAAAGTTAATGGTGACAGAGGGACATAGATTTGACAAACATGCTTGATTGTACCTGGGTCTTCAACTATATCCATACCAAATTTCATCCAAATCCGTTCAGCGGTTTGGCCGTGAAAGCGTTACTTAGGCGTAAAATACAGACGGACAGACAAACTTTTACATTTATAGTATTAAGTATGAAGATTATTAACTTAGTTTAATTTTTAGGAAAATATATTAGTGACGTATTTTTTCTTTTGTCAATTGAGCGATTAATGCCACACGGAACTTTAACGCGCAATAACTTTACCATTCTTTGTTTCATTTATAAATGAAAAAATACGCACCCAATATTTTTTGATTATCTAACTGACGGACTAATTACATTTTTTAGGAATCTAGCCTTTTACTTACGAGTTTTTTACTCTCATACAAAACAACTAACAATACGATATTGTATACCAGTAAACGAAGGCCAACTATTATGTGATACAAATAACACGTGTTTTGTTAACCCAACATAACAATTATATAACCAACAAATACAATAGTTAGGAGCATATTATAATATTCTATTTCAAACTACAAATTCTATACAAAGGCTCCTTTGTTACACGATGAGTATAATGCTGCTAAATACATCCAACCCTTTCTACAAATTTCGTACTAATCTTCGTTCAAGCGTGTTTCATCTTCACGTCCTCAGCTTAGACTTCAAGAGCACTATTTTTGAAATGTTTGACATATATGTCGAATAAGAATCGTTTGATATCGAACAAAAATCCTTTGTTGTCAAACCAAAGACATTCGATATTGAACCAAAATTATTCGACTCGCCATTTCAAAAGTAGTACCTACTTCAGGTACGCTGTGAAATCATGTACGTTGCAATACATGGTCCTAGATATGGCGGTACTGGTTATTCATTCATATCGTGACGGTTACATGGTCAATCGACCTTGCACACTCAGGTGTCAGAGTTTTTCGAGTTCGGAACCGTCTTTTGGCGTCTGACATGGTTCCTTTAACGACCACCAGATGGCAGCCGACACAGAAATAAGATTAAGTAAAAGTGGCATGAGTGCATTTAATTGTTATTTATTTAACACTTTATTTTTTTAGCGTTTCCTCATTATCATCATCATCCTAGAGTGTATTCTAAGTTGCGTCGTCAGCTTACGATTTGGAGCCTAGGGTACGCTGTAAGTCATGGTCCTAGATTTGGCGGAACTGGTAATTACAATAGAGCGACTGCCGTCTGACCTCCGTGACCCGTTTTACAGGGAAACCAGACCAACAGGATCATGACCTGAGGTATGTTAGTGGCCAACGCTGTCAGAATTTTTCAGGCTGCCCCAAGGCATCTGACACAGCCTCACGACTGCTATCTATCGATAACAACCGGGACCAACGGCTTAACGTGCCTTCCGAAGCACGGAGGAGCTCAAGATAGAAAATGCCACTAAAACGGCGACCAATCCAATAGTGGTTGCGTCACGAGCTCCCCGAGCGTTTTTTAGCGTTTCCTGTGTGTGTTAATTTAAGCATCGCCATATAAAGTTAAGACTCAACTCGAGAGGTTTAACTGGCTGACAAATTGCACTTTTGTTTTTTCTAATATCATTGACTTATATTATATCTGATCTTATTTCTGTGGTTACCAATAGCTTAACGTGCCTTTATAAGCATTGAATCAACTTTGTTATTAATGATAACACACCACATTTTTATTTGAGTTTCTTCGATGACCAATGGTCTTAGAATCCTATATGTTCTAAATCTGCAAATAATATCATTATGTGGCGGAGAGTGGCCGGTACAGTGACATCATAACAATGATGTCTAGACTATGTGTGTATGGAGTGATGTATCAGATAACAGTTGTTTTAAGATGTTTATAATATGTTGAGTCGTTTTTACAATTATATATTAAGCGCAAAAAAACAAATTGAGAACTTCCTTAGCTATTATTACATATTTATACAAAAAACTAGCTGTTTCCCGCAGCTCCGCCTGCCTCAAAAAGTAGCCTATGTTTGACCCCGGGTCTTCAACTATATCCATAACAAATTTCATTAACATCCGTTCAGCGATTCGGCTGTGAAAGCGTAACAGACAGACAGACAGACAGACAGAAAGACAGACGTCTGTGTGTTTCGCATTGATAATATTAGTATGGATTTATACAAAAACAATAATTTCACGCACAAAAATATTAACATTAATGAACATAAATATACATACAAGCTTTATAAAAAGATAAAAATATCACCCCGGTCTTTAACATTCTCTAAACGAAATCACTTCAATTCGTCGCTTCTTTGTTTATAAAAGAGAAATTAACTATCAAACACTAATTCACCTGTATAATTATAGGTTTATTTTGATAATTATTGAGTAATTGTATAATTAAACTGTTTAAATACCTCGGTACGTAGGTTAGGACTGCACACTGGAACACTTTCTATATATAACGCATTCGCTCGGCACGGATCTATTTTTGAAGTTATTTGTGTTGTAGCAGCTCCATCTATCGGCACGATGAGTCCCTACCTGACATGCTTTCATTACATTTTTCTAAGCAGGATTTATTAATTTTTTATTGTACTTAGGTACATAAAAATCAATCTGTAGACATTATTTTTAATTCTACTGGTCCATTTACATAATGTTCTCATGTACAAAGGTTGGCTGGAAGAGATTGCTTAGCAATAAGTCCGCCTTTGCTCCATATTGTTAACAATGTTATAATTTCAGTTTTGTGGGCAATAAAGTTATATTGTATTGTATTGTACATCATAAAACAATATTATAGATTTAACATATTACCTAAAAACTTTAAATTTCAAATTTTACTCCTAAACTAGGCCGAGTCTGTCTAATCTTTAGCACTAGATCCTGCCTTAAACTTAGGTATAGATAATGGTCTATAGAGAAATGCTATTTATGAATAATATAGATAGCACCCAAATATGGCAATCACTAAGTAAGAATTAACATTATTGGCCGGAAAAGGTCGCAGGCCGACGCTGGATGTATGCCATTTCCTGGTCTTGAAAATCATTAGGCCAACGTCCAGCAGTGGACTGGCTGCGGCTGATATGATGATGATGAAACATCAGTATCAAAGTCTGTACATAGTTGTGTTATTCCGAATTAATTTTGATGGACCTTGTGGTCTAAGGTCTATACGCTAATTTGCTGTTCTTGAGGTTCTTGACAGCTTCAGGAAAATTTGAAAATAACCTGAATTTTTGTTTTGTTTATAAGAAACTAGCATTTTTCCGCAGCTCCGGCTGCGTCATAAAGTAGCCTATGTTTGACCCCGGGTCTTTAACAATATTCATACCAAATTTCATCAAAATCCGTTCAGCGGATTGGCCGTGAAAGCGTAACACAAAGACAGACAGACAGACTTTCGCATTTATCATATTAGTATGGACTACTGACACAGTTTTATCTTATTATAACTACTGCAGGTCTCATCTTTGTTTTAATTGTTTGTAATGTATGTTTATGTTCCTTAACAAATCATTTCTTATTTTCACTAAATTTTTCAATTTCGATGAAATTACGTCGAGTTTTCTTTAACTAAAATAGAAGCGACTGGTGCACTTTGTGTTTCAATTTCTGATTAGGTACACTTATATCCATACAAGTATTAAAAATGCGAAAGTCTTTCTGTCTGTCTGTTACGCTTTCACGGCCAAACCGCTGAACGGATTTTGATGAAATTTGGTATAAATATAGTTGAAGACCCGGGGTCAACCATAGGCTACTTTTTGACGCAGGTGTAGCTGCGGGAAAAAGCTAGTATAGAATACGAGAATACTTTCATCAACAGAAAGAATAATTGTGTAAAAGTTAAAAGCATTAGAATTTTTCTTTAAAGCTGTTTTCAAATTTCCACCTTCACCATTCTTTAGGCTCAAACCATACGAGTGCAGAGTCGATATGATGCGACGCGCGACGCGCGACGCGTCATGCTTTTCAACTATCGTATTTATCTCTATTTTGCCTAAGTAATCCAACCTAATATTATAAATGCGAAAGTCTGTCTGTCTGTTACGCTTTTACAGCCAAACCGCTGAACGGATTTTGATGAAATTTAGTATGCATATAGTTAAAGACCCGGGGTCAGATATAGGCTTCCTCTTGACGCAGGCGGAACTGAAGTGAAACACAGGTAGACACGAACATTCAATTGTAATTAATATAAAATGAAAGAGATTTAAAAAATTAAAAAGGTGGATAAACTCATTATGTTCAATAAGTATATCCAGCATTTTAGTTTGTGTACATAAATAAATACATAAAATAATTTACTTAACATCAATACAAAAACTATAGTGATAAAAATTCTAAAAAATACGCCCGGCAACAAAAGTGGATGCGCAAACTGAGCACTGTCAAAGACGCGCGTCGCGTCGCTTCGACTCTGCTCAAGTGCGAACTGAGCCTTATGGAGCTAAGAACCAATAGACGGAGTTCGTATTCTTAAAGCGATGGGTACATACTACATACTTATAAACAAGTAACTACCAGTAATACGTACCAATGTCATATTAGGAATTCAACGCAGCGTGATTTTATTTATGATTTTTATTAGGCATGTAGAAAGGATGTATGAAAAGAGACTTACCAAAGGTATATACAAATCAAAGGTGACAGGTAAGGGCCGGCCTCGGAGAACATACTGCGTCCAAATCGCAGACATATTAAAAAAGGGAGATGTTTGGAGTACCCGTAATCGACGAGCGTTTATGACGTGAGTGATGAGCGTAAAAGAAGCGAGGGAAGTCTGTAAGGATCGTAGCAAATGGAAATCCGTAGTCTCTGCCTACCCCTACGGGAAAAAGGCGTGATGGTACGAATTTGAATTTATTTTTAAAATAATTGTGTTTCATAAAGATAGTAACTTTTTTTTATCTTGACCGACATTAAATATACTTCTTCTTCGGCCAAGCGTGATGTCCTAGTTGCTTCAGGTCCTAGGATACGCTATAAGTTATGGTCCTTGATTTGGCGACACTGGTTCTTACAATTTACTTACACATATACTTTCACTGACAATAACTTACTCATTGGAAGAAAATTGCTACACAGATAATACTTCTTGTATTTCCTTCCTTTTTAACACTTTCGCGGACAGTAACGTCTCTCGACGTAGATAACAATTGAGTGCCATTGTTATTTTCTTGACTGTCCGTGAAAGTGTTAAGCTATTTTATTATGTAGATACAGTACAGTAACAAATTAATATAGGTACATATTTAGTTACTAGCCGTTTCCCGCAGCTCCGCTTGCGTCTAAAAGTAGCCTTGTCTTCAACTATATTCATACTAAATTTCATCAAAATCCGTCCAGCGGTTTGGTCATGAAAGCGTAATTTACAGACAGACTTTAGCATTTATAATATTAGTGTTGATTTCAAAACCAATGAAAAACATTTCATCAATTTGAAGACTTTGAATGAATGAATGTAGAGGACACAAACTCCATTTCATCCTCAGCTTATGTCTACTGAGTTATTAATGAGACCCTTACTTATTAAATTAGCAACATGCAAAGTGAAAGCAAATGGTTGCTCATATATTTTGCGCAGGCGTTATTAGTAGAGTGTAGTCTGATGACTTGGTTTGGTGGGTCCCACTACTTTATATTATACTAGCTTTTTCCCGCAGCTCAGCCTGCGTCAAAAAGTAGCCTATGTTTGACCTCGGGTCTTCAACTATATTCATACCAAATTTCATCAAAATCCGTTCAGCGGTTTGGCCGTGAAAGCGTAACAGAAAGACAGACGTCCGCATTTATAATATTAGCATGGAAGTATGTAAGTATTTGAAATTGAAATTTTTTGGACATTTTTAAGTTTTATGAATTTTATCTGATTGTTTTATATTAATTTCAATTAAATTTTTAGTCATTAAATTAAACTATTTTAATACGGTTTTATCGCGTTTATTACTTAATTATTTACACCTGACGTTTCAAAATCTTTACAGCGTTCATGGTCGCAGGCAGACTAAGTTAACATTTGTCTTTGATGTCATAAGATTGTCTTAATCTTATTTATTTATTTATTTATCTTAATCTTATTTATTTGTATTCGTTATATGGATTGTATAATCTGAAATAAATGTTTGTTTAAATATTATTATTTATTAGAATTTTTGAATCAATTTTCTCACAAAAGTAAATACAAGATGCTGTTTAATATCATTAAAATCTACACTAATATTATAAAGAGGAAAGATTTGTATTTTCGTGTATATGTTTGAAATGAATAAACTCAAAAACTACTGTGCCGATTTCAAAAATTCTTTCACCATTGGAAAGCTACATTCACCCTGAGTAACATAGGCTATACGGAGCTGCGGGAAACAGCTAGTTACTTATATATTTATGAAAATACGAATGTTTGAAGCCAAAGGACTTATTTTACCTTATCCGTTGCTGAACGTGGCTTCTGTTACAAATTTTTGAACTTATTTAACACTCCGGAACGGGGCTGGAGTGCTATTTTTGATAATCAAAATATACACGATATCGAATGAATATTATTCGACATAATCGGTTAGTCGAATGCAAACATATTTCATTCGAATACATATTCAAAAATAGCGCTCCTGAAGCGAGTGTTAATTTGTCGGACAATGAAAATAAATCAACTAGCAATACATGTAGAAAGTTCCGTGTAAGCAAGACTCAAAATTTTACAGCCCCTTGTTTTTTCGAAATGAGTCCTTATTACATGCAGCAAATGGTCCTATTTGTAGGGACCTAAATTCGTTTCGTGGTAAATTCTACCAATTAAATTGAAAGCGATCAATACAGTATTGTGTACGACGGTTGACGACAACGAAATCAATATTAAGTTCTGTTGAAACGAAAATCTGCAAAAATCGGAAAATTTCGGTGAAATATTGAGAAAAACTTATCGAAAAGTTGTGAGTACATAACGATATAAAAAGTAAAGAGAACTTACTTATCGATAGTTATTTAATCGACTAGACAGATTACTAGTGATAATTACCTTTCTTATGTATTTTTCGAAATGTCCTTATCTAAGAATTGTTACTAGGTCTACTTGAATGTACAAAATAATTATTTATTAGAATTTTTAAAATATTTTGATTAGACTTAGGGAATTAAAGGTCCAATTTACTACATTTGATCTACTGGTGGCTACGGCAACGTTCCAGTACGTCAGCCATGATATTTAATTAACGCAGATGCTCGCGACTGCGTTAACAATTTAGTATGGCAAACCTGTTCAGCGCCCCTGGCGGATAGTAAGGTAACTAATAAGTTCCTTATTAACTCTTGACGCGGTCGATAGCGTCTGCGTTAATAACATGTCGTGGTAGAAGTGCAGGGAGTTTTGGAGGACAAATAAAAAACCCACGATTGGATATCTACCTCAAAAGTAATTATTTTGAACATTTTTATTTTCAAAAGTACTGAGATAAATGTATCGATGGATGCAGCTGAAATTTCAATGTATATTGTACGAGAAGGTATTTATTGATACCACTAATCCATACTGATATTATAAATGTGAAAGTCTGTCTTTCTGTCTGTGAAGCTTTCACGGCCAAACCGCTGAACGGATCTTGATGAAATTTGGTATGAATATAGTTGAAGACCCGGGGTCAAACATAGGCTACTTTTTGATGCAGGCGGAGCTACGGGTAAAAGCTAGTCTATTATATTTTCACCATAGAAAGAAATAGCAAAAATTGAAGGAAGCAAAACTACATTGAATGTAGAAGTAATCTTATACAACGTTAACAAAAGTATTGGCTTTAGGACCCGGAGGTTGTCGATTCGATTCCCACGGGAAGCATACTTTGTTTAGTTGTTTCCAGATTGGTTAGGACATTGCAGGCTTGATCACCTGATAATAATTAGTGATTGCGTGATTCGGAAGACACGTTAAGCCGTTGGTAGGGACTGCCATTCGGTGGTCGTTAAAGAAACCACGTCAAAGGCCACAAGGCGATACCTAAAATCCACCAGGATATTCAGGATCGATTGACCCTGTAATCCACTCGTTTTGAATGAACTAACAAAAAATGTCTGAGGCACACGTGAGATTTTTCCAATTCTAACTAAAGAACATACTGCGACCAAATCGCAGACATATTATGAAAGGGAGATGTCAGGAGTACCCGTAATGGACGAGCATTTATGACGAGAGTGATGAGCCTAGAGGAAGCGAGGGAAGTCTGTAAGGATCGTAGCAAATGGAAATCCATAGTCTCAGCCTACCCCTACGGGAGAAAGGGTTTTCAGGGTCTACAACGCGCTCGTGACATCTCCGGTGTTGCAGGCGTTCATAGGCTACGGTGACCACTTACCATCAGGTGGGCCGTACGCATGTTTGCCTACTTAGTTGTATAAAAAAATGCGTGATTATATGTATTGTAACTTCATGAATGGACAAAGAAATTATCTACCGTCACTGATAAAGTAAGTTTCCGTAGTGTATTAGTAAGGAAAGCCGCGAGAAAACGCTAGTTTGCAATGAGAATAAACAGGAAATCATCAATCATCGATGATTTAATGATTATCCTGTTGCAGTCTATTTAAGAATTGCAGTACGTACCTCGGCGAAAAAGTGAGTTGATAAGTTTGACGGGTCTGTGTCTGTCTGTGGCTCCGTAGATAAAACAAAAATGAAAGGAT
The DNA here is from genome assembly GCA_947363495.1 of Euzophera pinguis. Taxonomy (NCBI): domain Eukaryota; kingdom Metazoa; phylum Arthropoda; class Insecta; order Lepidoptera; family Pyralidae; genus Euzophera; species Euzophera pinguis. The sequence goes on from OX376154.1 coordinate 1,125,306, forward strand.
TCCGTACCATCCATACTTTTTAAATATTATAAGTGCGAAAGTCTGTTCGGCGAGTAAAAACCGCTGAACGGATTTCGATGAAATTCGGTATTATTACAGTTGAAGACAGGGGGTCGAACATAGGTTATCTATATTTCGGTCTACATGTAAAAAGTGGAGTGTTTTGACATGTATGTTTGTATCGGTGGCGTAGTTAAGCAATATTTTGGTTGACCGAGTGAGCGAAGCGAGCGAATCATCACCATTTCGATGTTTTTGCTTTTGCATCGAAAAATCTATGTTCCAGGCTAGAGATCACATTTCTGAACGGATTTTTACTAAACTTGGCACATGTATTCTTTGATTATTTATTTTTTGTCGAGAGCTTTTTGATTTATGGGAAAAATGAGGGCAAAAACGAGGAAAGTTTGCTGTAGCGTTATTTCTGAACGGATCTTTACGAAACTTGTAGTAGTTATCTATACATCTTCTATACATCTATACATATAAATAAAATTGGAGTGTCTGTTTGTAATATTGAAATAACCGTTTTTTACTACATGCATATGAATATATATACGGTACATGCACCAAAATAACATTTTTTACAATTTTTGTCAGTCTGTCTGTCTGTTCCGGCTAATCTCTGAAATGGCTGGACCGATTTTGACGGGACTTTTATTGGCAGGTAGCTGATGTAATAAGGCGTAACTTAGGCTACGTTTATTTTAGAAAAAATACTTTATTTTAGAAAAATAAAGTAATGTTGCAATGTCCAAGTACTGTCTAGTGCCGCGCGCAGCTCACGCGCATGCCACCACAGAAAAACTAAAAAATTAAAGAATCGACTGTTAGGCGGAAGGAAGTTCGCCGGGTCAGCTAGTTTTATATAAGAATAAATAATATTTATCTTAGGCATTAGTTTTGTTCGAGAGATATTCTTGATAGGTGAGTATCATCCATACTAATATTATAAATGTGAAAATCTGTCTATCTGTCTTTTTGTGTGTCTGATAGGTGTTGTGTACGTAGTGCAATGTACACAGGAAATGAATTCCCACTGCCACAGACTGTGCTCACGGGACCGATCAGGATGACGGCGTAGGGTAGTCTTGGCCGCAGTGGGCAGTGGGGGGATGCTGTAACTGGAAATGTCCACCTCACTACTAAATCCGTACGTTCAGAACAAGGGGAGGCTCAGGAAGGGGTGAGAGTCTCCAATGGTCTCAAGCGTCTAATCTAGTGGTCTAACCCTACTTCCATCCTTGTGGATGTGTAAAGTAAATAGTTAATTGTATATTATATGAAACCCTTAAGGTTCTTGTTAATTATATATATACACTCTCAGAAGGTGTGGGACTTGTATAGTTATATAAAACCCATTAGGTTCTACCACCCGTATGTGTGTGGCATAGTTTAGTTGTTGTATAAAACCCCTAGGTTTTTATCCGTATCCGTGGAAATAGTTTGTTGTATAAAACCCTTTAGGTTGGAAGTGTGTACCTCAGAGCAAGGGGAGGCTCAGGTTATGTTGGTGGCTCCAAGGTAATGTTGGCATACTTAGTTAGTTACTTAAATGGGAGAAGACGCTGGTTTTCGAATCACAGCGCAAGCTATCTCGGAAACCAGAGGCTTCATTATAATTGTAGTAAAAACATATGTCAAATAAAATATTTATTATTTATTTATTTAATGGACGATCACCCGTATGGGTGTTGAATAGTTTGTTGTATAAAACTCTTTAGTATGGGGTTTTGGGAGTGTGTTCCTCACTACTGCAGTCGTACGCTCAGAGCAAGGGGAGGCTCAGGTTAAGAGCCCCCCAATTGTATCCTGCAAGGTAATAGAGGCTGGCACAGAGGTTTTCTCGGATGCACTGATATATCTACATATACCTAGATCAAATCGATATGAATTTTAGTATTAACTTAACGATGTACAATAACTATATTTTCATTTAAGTAATCAGGGAAAAAGTACTGAAAGCAAAACAGATTTTCATTTAACTAACCTCTGTTTATAAACGTAATCCTTAGCAAACACTGGATCAACTGGAATTAGGAGTAAAATAAATTTAAAAATAAAAGTTGCGCCTTCTTAGAATTAATTAAAACTGTTTTTAATTAAAGCCTCCCTGGCTAGGGAATGTTTTTATATGTATTTTCCTAATGATTTGGTTGTTTCCATGGTTCATTTTTAGGGTTCTACTTGACTGTGTTCAAAACCAAAATATACTTACACCAGAATAACCATTTTAAAAAATAAACAGCATTGGTAGTTACAGTAATAAGCTTTTAAAATTTTCTCATGAAGAAAATCGGGAGCGTGGGGACGTCTTACTATCTCTTTTGTACGCACGAAATAAGTGGCAGTGACGTCACCGCTCACATAGTGTGTCCTTTTTTTTTTGACAGTTACTCCTTCCACCTAATTTCAAAGGCATATGACTTATTTATTTATAAACCGATTTTTTTTTTCAGTTTCTGGTACTAAAAGTAATGAAAGTTAAAAATAAATTGAGGAGATACCCTTTTCTATTTCTAGTGTATTCTAGTGTAGTGGGTGAGGTATTTCACGGTCATGGAGCAATTACAATGAGAAGATGCCGTTTGAAATGGCGCAGTGATGTGATTATTGGCGCCTCGCCGGCACAAAAGTGGGCGGAGCTTGTCATTGCTCGTGCTCCATGGTTGGAGCCACGGCCGAAACCAAGCACCCCGCACGTCTGCCTTCCGCCCCGCGTAGCCTCACAAATACTTTCTTACAAAGCGCTTATTACGGCGTCTCCTTTTTGTAATTGCTCCATGTTCACGGTCAAACATAGGCTACTTTTTGACACAGGCGGAGCTGCGGGAAACAGCTAGTAAAAAATAAAAGAAAGTCTCTCTATTAAATACGAAATTATCGATCTAGAATAGAATAAAGCATTTTTTCACGATGTATTCTTGCCACGGGCAACTAAAGGCAACTTGTCACTTTTCCTAGTTGCCAAATTGTTCTCAAAGCTTAAAAACTACTAAAAGGGTAGGATTTTAAATGCAATTTCGCTAGTAATCCTTTAAGCCCGCTTTTACATTAATGAGCGACTAATATTAATTTAATTCCGATCCGATTATCGATATAGGTTGTATGTAACAGTTCCCGATTGAATAGTGAAGTGCGTTTGCAATTACAACGGCTTAAGGTGTGGTTTCATTACAGGATGTGATGATGAGTATTCAACATGGTATATAGGAATCAAAATTCTATAATACTCGACTACTTACATCCATTAAATCGGAATCACCATTAAAACATAGTTAAAGCTTTATTATCATTCAATTAATGACTTCAAATTTTACATTACTTTATACAAAAACACTAGCTCCATTTTTTAAAGATTTTCGGTATACGAATCTGACCTTTAGAATAAAAATTTATGTTGATGTAAGGAAAGTGTTTTACCGTAAAGAATAAGCGTAGAAAAATGTTGAAAACTGATGTTTAAATTTTTGTCCTTCACTAAAAGCATAAAGGTATATTATATTCGCGCTTTTAAACAAATAGGGTATTTAAATTTAATAACCCTGTATGAAACAGTAAAAAAGGTTTTGCATTATCATAATTAATATTATAAATGCGAAAGTCTGTCTGTCTGTCTGTTACGCTTTCACGGCCAAACCGCTGGTTTATTGATAATTTGGTTTAGGTGAAGACCCGGGGTTAAACATAGGCTACTTTTTGACGCAGGCGGAGCTGCGGGAAAAAGCTAGTAACTTATAAAATATTTATTCATGCAAACACATACATATTTCAAGCCAAAAAAATAATGACTTAAAAAAATCATCGCTCAAAGAAAATCATCGTGAAAATCATGTGTTAACGGAATCGCACTCTATTCCGTGTCATTATCATTAGTTTATTTAATACTTTTACTACTGAGCAGACATTGTCATGCGGCCACTAAAATGACGCTCTTGAATAATTTCGAGGTCATTTGTGTGTATGACAATGATGATAGAGTTTACAATTACAAATACTCTTTATTACACCAAAAATAGAAAAATCTAAAAGAAAAATGTCATCAAAAAACAGTGAGGCACAAAGGCGGACTTATCGCTGAAGCGATCTGTTCCAGTTAGAGATGGGCAGCGGGAAGAAATTTAAGAGGGAAAAAATGAAATACTAGGGGAAGAAAAGGGGAAAAATAATTATTTCTATATAATAATTATTCCGGGAATAAATGTGAAAATTTCCGCGAAGGCTCCCATCTCTAGTTGCTGTCAATCAGGGTGTGGGATAAGTGAAAGTAATGATAAGAACATGGTTTTATTTATAGTTTTCTTCGTCAAAGCGTGTTTTCCTAGTTGCATTCTCAGCTTATAAGCTTTTATGAGTGCTTCGGAGCCTAGGTTATGCTTTAAGTTACCGTAACTTTTTTTGCATGGTTGCAACATTGATGGTTTTATTTATAGTAACACTGTGTATAGTGCTATAGTGAGGCCGTGTCAGATGCCTTTAGACAGCCTGTAAAATCTGACAGTGTTGGCCACTAACACACCTCGAGTCATGTTCCTGGTGGTCTGGTTTCCCTTCAGTGTTGGTTCTGGTATTCAGTGAGTATCGTAAATTTAGAACTATGATTGTAAGCAAGCCTTGAGATGTGAAACGCAAACTAAAGATGCAACTGGGAAACTCGCTCGGACTTCAGAAGTCACTGGGACTAACATTATTAGGCGCGTACTGACAATAGTTTGTATACGAATTGTGGCGGAAGCAAGCAAAATATTTTGGTAAGTGCTTGTCAGAAATTCGTGTTTTACGAAGGTGTAATGAAGTTATGAAGACGAAAGTGATTATGTTTGTTAAATTTTAGTTCATTAACTATGATTTTTTTTTATTTTCGCGAAATTTTTGTTTGAAACCTTTTTAACAAATTTTATGACCTCCCATGAAAATAAATAAATAAATAAAATTTTGTGATCTGACAGGGGTTTTTATCGGAGGTCGAAAAATTATTCTCGATTTTCACTTATTTTTTTTTAAGTTTTTTGTGTTTAGCGCACTGTAAAAAATTAATAGGTGTGTAAAATTGACCCTGAATATCAAAATTTTAAATACAGAAAAAAAAAAAATATACAAGTGCCACCGTCATCAGTGACGAAACAAAGCGCGGTCTTAGCGGTTCTCACCTGGATGACGTCGCTGTTATCAGCAAGCGGTTATCACCCCGCGAGCCCCGCTTCAGTCTCTCTGTCGCTCTAGTCACGCACGCACGCGCCATCTCTATCGCGAGCCGATCCCGATCGAGTCCCGAGCAGTACAACGCTACGCCCGTAAGTACCCCCATCACTACAACTGTCATAAAGTGCGCGCAAATTCACACCCGATGCATTCCATTTTTAAAATTTTTACTTTTTAAATTACCATCGTGACTGATGAGTTAGAACAGGAGATAAAAACGTATTCCGATTTCTGAATTTTCCTAAGGCCGGTGACTCATAATGGAAAGATATCAAGGTCATCACATCCTAAAGTATATTTACCATAACAGTCTTAATGTATCAAGTGGGATATGCTTATCAGTGATACCGTGCAATCCTCCGTACAGCAAGGTTTTAACACTTTTTAGAATGTTAAATTTTCACGTCCATTACTGGTTTCAAAAGTGTGTCTGAAAAATCATCAATAAATAAGTCACGTCTCGGTTGTGTCCGTTTTGAATTTGTTTACACACACACTTATTATGTCTGAAGAATGAACTTGACAATATGACTCGGTTTATTTACACACGACAAAAGTACCAACGATCTATGTTTCACTTACTTAATTTTGTTAGTTTCTACCATAGCACATTGTGTTTCACAACCGTCACGGCCGTGACATAGATGGCGCTGTGCCGTGAAAAACTACAGTTTTCTCGGAATTGCTATTGTTTTGCTGTGAAAAAAAAAACATGATCGGCCGAGGATAATCGATTGTGTTTATTTACAGATAGTAATAAAGTATCATTATCATGCAATTGATCTAATTTAAGTCTAAAGATGAAACGTTTTAAATATAGCTTCCTACTTTACGAAATTAGCATTTGTACCTACTTGGTACGCAATTAAAACTATAAATTAAGTTAGTAATAAAATTATTTTTGTAAAATACACGCCACTATATGATGATATGCATTTTATTATTTTATCTTGTTGTCGTTTTTTTAATAAGTACTTGTTTGAAATAATACTGAGACAAAAAATGGTAAACTACTACAAATAAATCAATTGACGTTATTACATTTTTGAAAATGCTTTTTTGGTAACTGGTAACTTGGTTTTTGCAGTGTGTTTAGTGCGCAAAACTAAATCATTTTCAAGGAAAACCGAGAAAAAGGTTTCGCCCTCCCATACAAATCTAGTGCCAGGAAAACCTTCTACCAGGATCTTGAAATGTGTGACTCACGCAAAATCGGGGAGTCGAATAATATCGAACAAAACAAAAATATCGAAAGATAATCAAAACTTTCGATATCGAAGGATTTTGTTCGATAAACAACGATTTTCATTCGTCATAAATGTCATCTTCGGCTTCTAGGACTACCGACTGGTCGCTTTCCACATTATAAATAATCAAACCGGCTAAGTGCAAGTCGGACTCGCGCACCGAGGGTTCCATACAATCTGTAGGTATCGCGTTCACGAGGAAAGGAAAATTATTAAAAACATTTTTATTATGTGATGTAACTAAAAATTTACGGGTTTCGCAATTTTTCCTTCATCTGTGCTATAAGACTGTGCTTCGTACTAAATTTCAAGATTCTGAGTTCACGGGAAGTGTACCCTGTAGGTTTTGATTCCCTTGCGAGTGTCCAAATTTTGCGGCATAAACGGTTGTATCTTTTGATTGCGTTGGCTTAGAAGTTTGATTTTTTTCACAGCTCCAAGGGACAGTAGTCCTGAGTATTTGATATAAATTCTAGCTCTATGCGTTCCTGAGAAAATCTTGACAGACAGACGGACGGACAACAAATGATCCTATAAGGGTTCCATTTATTTCCTTTCGAACCCTAAAAACATTTGATTGTGTGATATCATATTATTAGAATTTTAAATATTTGGCGTGGAGGGGATTTACCGGGAAGGCGCCAAGAGTCTTCTTAATTCTAGCGTTTACATAATAGGTATCTCAAAATGTTGACCTATCTACTTAATGAACATTTGAATTTTCAAAACAATTTAAGTGTTTTGTTTTACTATTAACAATTCTGTGGCTTTGTTTAATGAGTTAGTAAATAAGTAAAGACAATGTCTCATATTTTCGATAGATGGCGTAACAAAAATTTTGTATGATAGTGCCCAGCAGGTCTAAAATGGCCACTTTGAGCAATTCATCAAAACGAATCATTTCGTGAATTGCGAAGCTTAGCAAATTCTGCAAATTTTGACATTGATGTTTCAACTCTAATTCAATTCATTTCGTGATTCATTTCTTGAATCACTTCTCGTTCGAGTATTGCTATATTAATAAAATAAAAATAGATTTTAAAATTTTAATATTTTTATTGATATTTATAATTCTACAGTAAATTAATGATGGTAAATTAACATTATTGATTAGAAAAACTTATTTAACTAAAAAATTGAAAAAGTACGCACGCTATGCAAAAATAAAAATTATTTTTACGCATGGCAATAAGGTAAAGCAATTCACAAGAAATTCACGAAAAGTAAGCCATTTTGAGACTTTCCGTCAAACAGCAGAATTGCCATGAAATGATTCATTTCATGAACTGCCAAAATGTGGCTATTTTAAGATTTGCAATGATTCATAATATGATCATATTGTAATTCGTGCAAAGTGGCCATTTTAGATCCAGTATTAACCAAGAAAGTTGGCGCGTTTTAATGTATGACAGTTGAATATCTGTCTAGCATATATTCTATATTTGATCAATAAAGTTGATTAATTGATTGATTGATCTGTGGTAGTAGTATGAATAATTAAATATGTAGCGAGAATAGCCTTATGTGTTGATTCAGGGAGACTTAAACTTAGCTATAATACCAGTGTATTTTAAAATATAATAAAAAAAATCTAATTGTGACTTGCTACTTCACGTGTCTGATTTATCTCCCTCGTCTGAAAAACCTCATTCACCTAATAGCCAAAAATATGTATATAATAGGAAATGTTAAATCAGTATAGTAGTCAGGCGGCGGTCGGCTGACGCTATCAAATAGTTTTCAGGATAAGATTACATTATATAACTCAAACTATGTCGTTTCAAAACATATATTGCTATCTTTTTTATCTAAATTTTGTTTCGTATTTCCCGCGAATTTGAGATTGTTATCAATCTTAAAAAATGATATCTGAAGATCTTAACCTACAGCATTTGACTCAAAAAATCAAACTGTATCGATTTCAGTTAATAGCAACGTAATAGAATTTTTAGGTTAATTGTCCAAGCGTGTTTACCTAGTTACATCCTCAGCTTACGTTTCGGAGCCTAAGGTAGTTCTTGGTAGCTGTAAGACGTGTTCCTAGATTTTATCATTACGTAAGATTAAAAATAGGATGGCTGCGTAATTTTAATTTTAAATTGCATTATTTTAAAAACGCTGAAAACACCGTCATCCAAGATGTGACGTCATTCATACATAGTTCCGCCCTACGCCGCATTCCGATTTACAAAGTTTGATAAAAACATATCTAAAATAAATTAAAAAATGATCTTTGCGTGTCGATGGCATTACACTCTCCCAACCCAGTAAGAAGCCACCTGAACGGCTCTGTCATAGGCCAAGCACAAGTCATTCATGGTAAAGGTGTTCGGGCACCCAGCACACGGCAGCAGATGCGCATAGTTTGAGGGGAGAAGCCAAACTAGCACTGGTTGTGTGTACCGTCAGTAATTCCCCACTTGCTGAGGTTATCTCTACATCGACCAATTTGGGTTCGCAATCTAAAGAAATTTTGTCGCAACGTGTGGTCTCTCTCCCATAGCTCTATTCCTATTTATGTGAAAAAAAATCAAATGTTAATTATAGTATCGTGAGTGCTATGATAAATTCTACCTTTACATCGTTCGAACCCCATACACCAATGTAATTTTTTCAAAATCCTACCTTGTTATTCGCCATTCCCTTTTAGATCCGCACACCATTATGTCTGAATTCGATCAGAGATGCCGATTCAAAATTGATTGATCGTTATTCATCAAAGAGCGTGCGGAATCCATTTTCATTTAACTGGCCGAAGTAAAAAATATACAAGCATATTTTTTCTGTACCATTCGCGGAAACAGAGAATTTGCCTGGGGACTAGCGATACGATATATTTTTTACTTTTTCGTCAAAAAGGGTTACCTATATAGGATTCAAAATTTCGAATAACAGAGCATCGAAAAAACATTCCTTGTTATGTTTCGAACACTATCGAATTCGAATAGTTTTAAAAAAACGGTAAAGAGCATCGAAGTCGCCCAATAACCGTTCCTTTCTCAATGCATAACAGCTGTTATGAAGGCTCGAAAAATATATGTGGTGGGTATCGCTTCATCATCATCCTAGCGTGTATACTTACGTGCCTCTTCAGCTTACGCTTCGGATCCTATAGGGTACGCTGTAAGTCATGGTCCTAGTTTTCGCGGCACTGGTTATTACAATGGAGTGACTGCCATCTGACCTCCTTAACCCCATTTACAGGGAAACCAGACCAAAAGGAACATGGTGTGTTAGTGGCCAACACTGTCAGAATTTTTCAGGCTGCCCAAAGGCATCTGACACAGCCTAACGACTGCTATCTATCGATAACAACCGGGACCAACGGCTTAACGTGCCTTCAGAAGCGCGAAGGAGCTCGAGATAGAAAATATCACTAAATGGTGACCAATCCAATAAAGGTCGCGTGTCGTCGTTCATCCGCATTCGCTACGGAAACGCGGGCCACGCTCAACTATCGACCTCCTCCAATGGTGGGTGTCACCTGATTGTCTGAAAATAGTGTGGCGACACAATCGCACAGTAAAAAGTTACAACACAACGCAACAGATGGCGCTTAAAGCGACTAATTCGAAATTGCCATACAAGAAGCCTAATTAGTACGGCGGACTGAAACGCGATATCAGTTTCTAAAGAATTGGAGCATATATACAACCTCCGACAGAACACCGTCGGAGCCGCGGTTCCCCAGGCATAACACCTCGCCTGGCGGGAAGTAATTCCCTTTGCGGCGGTCGAGTATAACACCATCGCTCTCGCCGTGCTCCAAAATAGTGATAACGTGCTTCGAATCATTCACATTGGCCCCGACTGCCATTTGGTGATTGTTAAAAGTTTAAAGGCGGTTCCTCTCTGGCACCCGGGTGCACAGCATCGTTTGACCATGTACATGACCACGCATCCGAAGTAAACCAGCTTTAAGGTCACCTATGCTATACGAAGACTATTTTGGTACTCTCTGTTATCACCATATGTATCAAATAAACATTTATTCTTACTCCCTTGTGAAAAATTACAATTAAAAGACATCAGCCACTTAAAAAAATACCACATGATATTCTAAATGAATCTCTACACATCTTAATTTAAAGTTAACTTTCGAAATATTAGAAGCGATCCTTTGAGTACAGGAACGTGTTTATCTGTCTTTGCCACCGGCACTCCGAATAATCTGATAAGACGTTAGGATGCATTATACTCTGATTCTATTTTAAGTATAAAAGGTTGGTGTTTTCGAACACTTAAGTAATTGACCCGAAAATGGTTTAGGGTTCCGTAAGACCATCGAAAATTTATATATTTTGCTTGTTATTTTTTAAAACTTTTATTGGATCAGCAAACAATTATACGATAATGATCTTGCCTCTTGTACTTGCGATTGTATTGTACACAATAAAGTTGAATAAATAAATAATTTTCTTCCGCTAGCTATAGATGGAAATGAATTTCATTATTAGTATATTAGATTATTTTTAGAGTTGAGTACATAAATTGTAAAAATGGGACCCTACTTTACTTAACTGTCCGTATTTCTGTCCCGCTGCATCTCATGAACAATTATAGCTAGACAGTTGATAATTTTAGAGATGATTAAAAAAATAAATAAAGTGGGGCTCTCATACAATAAACGAAACAACACATTACAAATAGGGGATTTATGCCATATTTTGCTCAAAACATTAAGTTAACAAAGAATAAAAATCAATATATTAAGTAGGAGAGGAGGCATTATCTAAGCGTTCGCTCTTGGCGCGTTTTATTTTCAGATAGGGTACTTAACAACAATTATGTATGGCTCATGTCTTCAATTCTTTGTGTGCCGGTAGGTGCTTATACTTCCATGGCTTTGACACAGGAGATACTATCATAGATATATTTTGTACTAGCTGTTTTCCGCAGCTCCGTTTGCGTCAAAAAGTAGCCTATGTCAGACACCGGGTCTTCAACTATATTCATACCTACTAAATTTCGTCAAAATCCGTTCAGCGGTTTGGCCGTTAAAGCGTAACAACCAGACAACCAGACAGACGGACTTTCGCATTTATAATATAATATAAAATAATTAGTATGGAGGTATGGACTAGCTGCTCCCCGCAGCTTCGCCTGCGTCAAAAAGTAGCCTATTTTAGACACCGGGTCTTCAACTGTATTTATAGAAAATTTCTTCAAAATCCTTTCAGCGGTCTAGCCATGAAAGTGTAACAGACAGACAGACTTTCGCATTTATAATATTAGTATGGACGTGGATTTGGACTTGTATTGTGACATTTCAACTATTTTCTACTTGTCTTCAGAATTTTTACCCCTGCATAAAGGTTGGGCACTCCTAGTTTGGTTTGTCATCATACAGAGCTAAATCTCCATAAATTCGTATATAAGGATTTCATAAGTTGATGCGGGATTGGGCGGGTCAGTTTGTCGTATGCACCCTAAAAGATGGGCAATTGCTACGACCACTTGGATGCCCGAAGATGGTAGTAGAAAACGAGGGCAAGGAAGCACTGGGGCGACGACCTAAAGAGCTTTTAACAGCGATGGTTAGAGTTGGCGTTGGACAGAGATGTTTGGCTGGGGAAGACCTTTACCCAACAGTGGGACGAAATAGGTTAACAACAAAGCCAAATCCTAGCTAGTAACTAGAAACCTTCCTGCTCATCACAATAATGGTAAAAATAATACCCCAGTTATATAAGAAAACCAATTCCACCTTTATTTGAGTAAATTTCATGGCAATATAATACGAGTATTTTTTTAAGGTTGAATAAATATAGAGTTCGTTTTTGAAGTCAAATTTATTCATTGCGTAGGAGAATTTACGTGTAGGATTTTAATGGTAGATAAAGTACGTCAGAGGGTTTAAGGTGGATTATAGATAGATATGTTCAGACAGTAAATTTTTGTGCAGTTTGTAGACTTAAGATGATTATCCTTTGGAAAAAATACCGTAGAATGACTATAACAACAAACAAAGAAATATCATGATCATGTTGACCATTACCGTCACAAACAAAGAAGTATTAGATAGAGTAGGAGAAGAGATACGCGTGACGAATGTGATTGAAAACAGGAGAGAAACATGTAGAGGCATTTGATACGATACGATGATTTTATGAGAAACATCATAGAAGGAAACACAAATAGAAAGGGGTCCAGGTACTACAAGACACAGTTACACTGAGTAAATAAAGGAGAAAGTAAGCTTAGGTCTCGTAATTGTCGTATCAAAAAAAATTCAGAACTGCCATAGGATAGGGAAGGATGGAAAACCTCCTCTGACAAGTCTAGCTCTTAAATTTATGAATGAATGAACCCATTATCATGAAAAAGTAGATGAAAGTATGATGACGTAAAGGAATTTAAGAAGTGTTCAACAATAAACAAAGCGTTCTATTTTTCCTTTTCAATTTGCCTGCTATCAAATTATTAGGAGATCATTTTCGGTATTGTAACGCCTAAACTAAGCCGTATAATGGTGGAATCTGACGGAACTCGATACGTATGGGCAATGACTTCAACTCAGGATGGGCCCACCGATGTCGTGGATAAATCCGTACCTATTTTACAAAATATTATAATATAAATGCACATGTACATATTATTATATTGCTCAGAGGTATTGTTCGACGTGATGCCACAGCCACGTCGAACTTATCGCCATCGGCAGAAAATTACTCCTCATATTCTAGGCTCTAAAATTTTGCGAACACGTGGTTGACTATTGTTTATTTATTATATCCGCCCCTATTCGTACCTGAGGAAAGAGTGCCCATAGCAATTGCTGCATTCCTCCGCTTTACCACGAGGAATATGTGTTGCCTCAAGTACGACTTGGACCAGAGGTCAGCACCAACACACCTTGAGGGTGGTTCATACGGACTTTCACGGACATGAAATTTACTCACACACAAAAACAAATGTTTACATGTGTGAATAAATTGTTTGATTGTGCAGGTAAAGTTTGTGTCCTTGAAGGCAGCGCTGCTCATTAGGCATCTGCCAAGCTACCGCACAAAATCTTTGGCTTCCGCAATTCAAGCGCTGCTTACATCTACCACAGAATAGTTAATAGTACGTCTAAGTCTACGACGAAGAGTATAAATTATAAATATCTCGCTGTAAGTCATGCATCATGTTAACCATGGAGCGACTGCTGTCTGACAAGCATGACCTGGTTGCGTAAAGACATTGTTACGGATATGCGTAATTACTATTTCCGCTACACAAGTCGAGGTCTCAGGTTCTATCCGAGCACAGTTCAAAATGAAAAATGATCTTATCCTGATGGATATTTCCATGTATCTGTTATAAAATATAGTATTGTTGAATCGAACTTACTTTGGAGCTAACTCAATCTGTGTGATATGGATTTATTCCGATATATTTTGACTGGCAACCCGTCTCGACTTCGTCCTAGCCTATAGCCTTCCTCGATAAATAGGCTATACAACACTGAAAGATTTTTTAATTCGGACCAAGTAGTGCCTGAGATTAGCGCGTTCAAACAAACTTAAAAAAAACGAACTCTTGAGTTTTATAATATTAGGTATAGAAGTGACCGAATTCCTATATACTAACCCAGATTTAAACCACCCAAAGTTCATCACCATAGCCCATTTATTCTTTTCACTCATTAGAAATAGTTCCTCCTCCTGCCGAGACCTGTTCATGGAAATGTCAACTATTGATATTGACGAGAATGGGTTTTAGCAGGAGCACCACATGACATCAACTTCTCCAAAGGGCCTCTACGCGTTGGATCAATATCCCCGCGCAAGCCTCTCAAAGGATCGGGGTAACCCGTGTATTCCAAAAGGAGATACAATAATAATATTCGCCATTTTGACTCCGCTGCCGATGGGTGCCCCTTTTATATATTTTTAAATGTTTCCCTTTTGTTTTGTCAAATATTTAAACATTTATTGAAAAAGAAAAGAAAATAAATGAAGAGATAATAATCCATATACTAATATTATAAATGCGAAAGTCTGTTTGTCTGTTACGCTTTCACGGCCAAACCACTGAACGGATTTTGATGAAATTTGGTATGAATATAGTTGAAGACCCGTGGTCAAACATAGGCTACTTTTTGACGCAGGCGGAGCTGCGGGAAATAGCTAGAATGTATATAAAGTATAGATAGCATCTTAGATAAACATTAATTTAAAAATTAAAATATAAATGACTTGTCTATTTAAATTAAAAAAAAAATAGATTAAACTAAAGAAATAAATATTAGAATAAAATGAAATTTTGATTATGAATGATTGATATGATAGATTTATGAATACCTACAAAGATGTGAATCGCAGCCCCTCTCCCATTGCAGCGCCCATCTGGGTTCATAATTGATTCTATGTCTTGTGAACTTATGTACATTATAAAAGCAATGATGTATTGAGTATTGATTGATTTATATCTACGCATGCCGCGCTCAGCTATCGGGCTCCTTAGTCCATTTTGACATCTATATTTTCCAGATTATACTCGTAGTTACAAATAATTTAAACGCAATACATTTGTATTCACAGTATCTGTTTGAAGTACAAATTAATGATAGCAAGTCACTGTGTACAACCGCTTATAGATATAATCACGATATAATGGCGACGAGTGTCTCTTCTAAGAAGGTTGTGCTAAGGTTGACGGACACTAAATAACTCGTATTTTATCATAATAAATAATCCATACTAATATTATAAATGCGAAAGTCTGTCTGTCTTTCTTTCTGTCTGACTGTTATGCTTTCACGGCCGGATGATTGGATTTTGATGAAATTTGGTATGAATATAGTTGAAGACCCGGGGTCAAACATAGGCTACTTTTTGACGCAGACACAGGACATGTAGTAGGAAAGGTTGTATAGTAAACACCAGGGACCCTTGTAGTTTCGTCATGTCTGTCTGCAGTTCATCTCGGAGAGTATGAGACCAAGAAATATTTTTTCGACAAAAATCATGACTGACTAATTGTTACACCATTTTGTCATACTGGAATATTTTTTCCTTTTAGACCACAGGTGTGATTACGTGGAACTTGTATTGTTTATGGTTACAGTTACAATTTTCTCTCTTATTTTGCGACACTGGAGACGCATGATTCTAAGAAACGGTAACTTCTTTGCATCAAGGCGGTATTCTTTTATATTTTACCGCTTGCTAAAGAATAATGACTACTACGAGAAGAATATCTGACTACCAATACTAACATTGCTATCCCCCTCCAGAGTTTAATGTCTAATATTTGATTCGGAGGCCCAGTTTCTTGTCATGTAAAGTAATTTCCAAAGTACAACAAGCTAATACTTAAAAATATAAAATACTACTGACGATGCAATTTACAAAATCCTTATGTTCATTTATTCTATTTTCATTAAGGTTGACTGGAAGAGATTGCCTCGGCGATAAGTCCGCCTTTGTGCCTTACTGTATTTGTTAATCTGTTTCTGTATTGTTTTCTTTTTTGGTGCAATAAAGAGTATTTGTATTGTATTGTAGAAATATAAAAAAATATAAATTTAGTATTTCTTTTCTGTCACAAAAATACATTGAAACAGGTTGATCAAAAATATTTTTTTCAGCCTGCTTTTCTTTGCGTATATAGTCCGCCATTTTGTTTATATGATGACGTCACATACCCGATGACATTCGGACGCTTCATACGTCTAAATCCGATAAGCTGTTCTTGACTTATGGTAGAATAAAGAATCTCACATACAAACACACATCCATGAACGCTAAAACATTACACTCTTTGGTCAGTCGTGTATGTAAAAAGGAAGAGGTTCTCAATTCGAAGAAAGAAAGTTATTTTTTGCAAAAATGAAAATAAAATATACAAGGGGACATGTCATTGGAATTCTCTACCGTTATTTGGTGCACTGTACCACTAAGCCCCAAACACACAAAAAAATGCATCGTTTTAGGATTCCGTTCTCTCTTAAGGTAAAAAAGGAAACATTATTTTATTTTTTGCGGCGTTTGACAGTGTGCGTCTTTCCTTACTCGTGACGATGACAGCCGTCGAGATGTTGCGTGACTTTACGACGAACCTCAGCGAAATTGTCCGTGAAGTCGAAGGTACTACCTGCTGGTACTCTTGTAACTATGTACTGGAAACGTTTCATTTCAAACTAACACTTGTAATTATAAAACCTTCCATACAAGGCTAAAGAAAAGATTCGGATTACCCCGTTTTTTTTTGTTGCATGCGTTTATTCTCTTTATTTATAAATCTTTATTGTACCACAAGAAAAAGAAATACTATTACAATTGGCGGACTTAATGCTAAAAGCAACCATTAGGAAAATCAGAAAGGTTATGTGCGGCGCGAATAATCTTAAAAATACAATAAGAGAAAGAACACTTACTGCTTTAACATACATAGATTTACATACAGTATTCATAACATATACATATATTTTTATGTATGTTTATATTATAAGATGAAATTTATATTATGATGATTTCTTTTATATTTCAAACTACACTTAGCAATCTCTACCAGGTTGCCTGGAAGAGATTGCTTGAGCGATAAGGCCGCCTTTTGTATACATACTGTGTTCACATTTTATGTAACATACTTATTTTTGATTTTACTTTGTGCAAAGAAGTGTTAGATAAATAAATAAATGAAAACGGAAAAAGATGACGATGGTTTAGGGCTTAGGGTGATAATAAGCTAGTAAGCTTTGCATGCGTTCAGAGCATTGAAAAAGGAATGTCATAAAAAAAGCTGTTGGTCTTCCTAATAAATAAATAAATAAAATAAATAAATAATGACGTTCCTTTCTCAATTCAGAGACATTAGAAACAATAAGTAAGTAAGTATATAAGGTGTAGGTATTTTATAATAGATAAGAAATATTTAGATAGATTATTTTATGTTTCGGTCTTCCTTGAAAATCAATACTTTCTTCAGTGGCGGGATTCACCACCACATCATGAGATGAATACATATGGTATTCATCGGTTAATAGGACTACTTGACTCGGCCTTAGGGCGATCTATGTAGCCGGTTTTGAAAGAAATGCTAAATGAAGAGGTTAGCTTCAACCTACTACTACATAATTTCTAAAAGTCAGTCCTAAAAGTCACTGAAGACATTCGCTTAGGCATGGAGAATACCTTGGTCACCATTCTGGTTCTTATCGATTTCTCTAACGCCTTCAACATGGTAGACCACGATATTCTTCTTGCTATCCTGCGTCATTTGCAATTCTCTCCTTCGGCGCTATCTTGGTTTAATAATTATCTTTGCGATCGACAGCAGGCTGTACGTATAGACCGTCAGTTGTCTAACTGGAATCCCCTTTCAACTGGAGTGCCACAAGGAGGAATTCTATCACCTTTACTTTTTTCCCTTTTTATTAATCTTCTTTCTTCTTCCATTGGCTGCGCTCATCATTTCTACGCTGACGATTTGCAAATCTATGCTCAGTCGTCAGTTGATGATATTGAATCGGCTATTGATAGCATTAACACAGCGTTGACTGCGATTTTGGCGTGGTCTAATGACTATGGCATTATGGTTAATCCCTCAAAATGTCAAGCAATCATCTTGGGTAGCTCTAGGCAGGTTAGTCAGATTGACATGAGTACAATTGCGCCTATAAGGTACAACAATGACGTCATTACGATCAGTAAATGCGTGAAGAATCTTGGACTCCATATTGACGCCACTCTTAGCTGGACCACTGCTGAAATTAGTCGCTCTATTAACCTTACTCTCCAACAACTTAATCGTCTAAGAAACTTTCTCCCGATTAAATCCAAAATTTTATTAGTCCAAACGTTAGTTTTTCCAATTATTGACTATGCTGATGTGTGCTATTCTGATCTCAATCAAGATCTTCTCAATAAACTGGATCGTCTCATAAATAACTGTATTCGTTTTATTTTCTGTCTACGTAAATATGACCACATCTCTTCTTATCGATCCGAACTGAAATGGCTTCCGATCCGCCAACGTCGTCAACTTCGGTTGCTTACTTCTCTTTTTTCAATTCTCAAGGAGCCTCAGTCCCCGGAGTATCTAAGGTGTAAGTTCAAGTATCTTTCTGACGGTCACGATAGGCAACTTAGATCTTCCAAAAAACTTACACTTTGTACTCCCCTATTTCGGTCCAGTTTTATGTCTAATTCATTTACCTTACAAGCCACACGGCTCTGGAATGCTCTACCCGATGACATCAAAGAGACCATTACTAAATTCGCTTTCAAAAGAAAAGTCAAAATTCACCTCACTAGCATAATATCACCCTAAATCGTCATCTTTTTCCGTTTTCACCTCTTCTTTTATGTATGTTTATGTATGTATATGTATAGTTATGAATATTGTATGTAAATCTATGTATGTTTATTTAGCAGTTAAGTGTTTTTTTTGTTTTTTTTTTCTCTCATTGTATTCTAAAATAATTCGCGCCGCATATAACTTTTCTGTTTTTCCTAATGGTTGACTGGGAGAGAATGCTTTTAGCATTAAGTCCGCCAATTGTAAACTTGTGGTACAATAAAGATTTATAAATAAAAAATAAATAATTTGTATAACCCGAACACCTGATGGTAAGTGATCACCATAGCCTATGAACGCCTGCAACACCGGAGATGTCACGAGCGCATTGCCGACCCCGAAAAAATATTTTTACGCCCTTTGTAAAGATCGGTTGTTATGGTCACTAGGGAAAACCACGGCAGCGAGTTCATTCCATAATCGCAGTGTACGAGGGAGGAAATTCCGTTTTAGTCATGTCAAACAATTCCTCCAAGCATAGCCCATTATACAAGCGGTAGTAACACTAAGGAGGCGAAGTCTCTCCTGAGACTCAAAGGCTCAATACCACTTGTGATCACGGGAACTTCGGCAATTCTGACAGCGTGTCTCTGTATTGAGTCACACGGCTTAAGCTGACATTCAGGCTTTCCATACTCGTAAATCTCTAGACATAGAACTCTCTCACCAGTATTTGTTAAAAACTTAGTTAATGTGCCCAGCCCATCTCAATCCAGACCTTCTCCAGTTTATTATTAATAAGTAGGAATAATTTTGCGTTACAAGAACGAATCTCCGGTAAATAACCTGTATTCACATAATTATGAAACTCTTAGTACATCCAAAAAGTTATTAATATTTTCAAACAAATTACATTACTTGCTTCCAGGAGTCTAAATTTTCTATTAATCAGTAATATCAAAACATACTCTTGTTTAATATCTGATCATCTTGTTTTAAATATTAAAAGGCAATTTGATTAATGATATAGCATTTCATTGATGTACTAGCAAGGACGTGGCGGTTTTAGCAGTTTTAGGAGCTAAAATAATTGTTCTTATTAGGGCCAAAGACTAATCACGAAATAGATTTGCAGTGTCTTGAAAATGGTTTGTTGTAGTAAAATGCTACATAAATAATAACAATACCATGGATTGTAATTTTTCGTGTTCATTTTCTTCTCGAGTCATAACTACTGTAGTTCCTATATAGACTTCAGCAGGTACTTGGCCACATTCAATGACATCGCGTCTCTCAGATCCTCTGTTGCACATAGGGTTGCCAGGTCGCCAAACCTAATAGCCGGACAGACCAGCCAGTTTGGCCGGACACCCTACATTATTGAGGATTTTGTGCCTCAGTAATTAAAGCTTTTCTGATTGTTACCATAACTCTTGTTAAATTAAATTAAATGTAAGAAGCCGGACAAGCTGTACACCGTTTATTTTGGCTGGACACGCAATCAAAAAGCCTAACTATGCCCGGCTTTATCCGGACGCCTGGCAACGCTAGTTGTACAAGAGGCTGTTGTTGAAAAGCGTCGATTACGTCGAAAAGAAACATTCGATATTGAACTAAAATCATTAGATTGGTTTTGCGTCAGTCATACTTTTCTAAGGGCTCCTGGGTAACTTTAACGCGACAGAAAAGGCGAGCCAAATACTGCACAAATTATAATAAAAAATTGGTGAACGCCAAAATGACAGTAACTAAAGCAGTGAATAAATACCTTCAGCGAGCCACTGAAATACTTCTAGGTATCCCTTAGACTGAAGTTAGAAGAGGTGATTGTAGGTAAATTAGCCGTCATCAGACTTTAAACGCAGGGATTTAAATCTTTGTTTTAGGATCCCTTGTTCCGTGACTCCTCAGAAGGTGGTGGCTGAAAATCAGTGCTAGTCCTGCCTGCATGTCTAGCGTATCACTGAGCCACCACCTATTGAGACGTCTGTCACGTACATCATCAACATGTAGCATAAGTTTATAAGACCTTTGCTGTACCTACGTGATAGCTTTCTCAATAAAGATATATTCTATTCTATTCTGCGTCAAACCCCACCTAGCAGATGTTCTAGCGGGCATATTCTTAGTTGAAATCATTGTATCCATCTGATTAAAGACGTTTATTCTCATGATTCCGCTTACACAAGAATCGCGATTTACATAAAACCAAGATTATGCATGATGAGTGTTGTTTAACATTGTATATACAAAATGTTTTTAATATGTAATGAGGTGTGTAAACTATTTTCTCTTCGTCATCACAGCGTGTTTCCCTGATAAGTTAGTTAATTAGGGGTAAGTCTAATTAGGCTTCAAAGCAAATTGAGTACCCTAAAATAAAACCTCAGGGTTTATCAGATCGAAGAACAAGGCGAAGTGGAGACGTAAAAGTAGGAAAGCTGACCCTGGGCTTCAAGGCAAACCGCTGAGGACGCAACCGGAAAAGCGCTAGGACGATGAAGAAGATAAGAACCTAGAACATTTATTGTATAAAGAAATAATATAATTTTAAGAGAGGTAGGACATTTTGTAAGGACTAGTCCGTCTGGGGAAGTACCTCCACCCTACAGAAGACCGCAGCCAAACACTGTGATGCAGTGTTGTGTTCCTGTTGGTGAG
This sequence comes from Euzophera pinguis, assembly GCA_947363495.1. Classification (NCBI taxonomy): domain Eukaryota; kingdom Metazoa; phylum Arthropoda; class Insecta; order Lepidoptera; family Pyralidae; genus Euzophera; species Euzophera pinguis. The sequence goes on from OX376154.1 coordinate 1,146,644, forward strand.
TAGGGTCTCCAGGCTCTAGAGGGGTCGCTGTGCTGATAGCGGACAGGTCGGCAATGCGGTCGTGACATCTCCGGTGTTGCAGGCGTTCATAGTCTACGGTAACCACTTACCATCAGGTGGGCCGTACGCCTGTTTGCCTACTTAGTTGTATAATTTTTTTTATAAGAAACGCTACTTTCGTGATCCTAGATACACTGGTTTTTACAATGGAGCGACCTCTGGATGACTTCCATTAAGCATTAAGTTTGACTTTTTTACTATGAACATTATATTTAGGGCAATAAAGTTTAAATAAAAAAAATTAAAATGATCACCGATCCTGTAACGATCGTTATAAACACTCTTGTCCCGCTAAAGGGTAGCTGTTATACGAGACTCGAAAACTATCTCAATATTTAAGAAACTAGTTAAAGAGTATTATCTGTCCTTAGCACAGTAGATATTTATGTATGTATTTTATATGTAAGTTTATTATGTAAGTATGTATTTTCGTAATAGTATTTGTGTATTAAATTAAGAATATTTATATTACAATGATTTTCTAAAATGTTTACCAAGGTAAATAGGTACAGTCTTCACTTTTCCTTTCTGTTTTGTACACGCTAATTACCCTTTTCTTGTCATTTCCTCTCTTGGGTCTGCTGGAAGAAATTTCTTTAGAAATAAGCAGCTCCCTTGTACTTTCTTTTCCTCTTATGTTTAATCCTTCACATTTTTATTGTGTACATTAATAAAATAAAAAAATAATTATGTTTGTACGTCTATGATAATGGGGAATTTGTTTTAAATTCAGGTAGAGGTAGACTTGAATCAGAAGTAACCGCCAACCATATAGTGTAATTGAAATTGCACGTCCGTGTTGAAGGCTGCAAGCGGTATTGACATTACTGGGGACAGTGACGATATATCCTGGCCACAAGTTGCCTTGTTGTATTTAAAACTAGCTGTTTCCCACAGCTCCGCTTGCATCTTAAATCTAGGCCATGTTTGACTCCGGGTCTTGAATTATATTCATACTAGATTTTATCAAAATCAGTTCACCAGAAGAAGTATGGATGGCTAAATTATTATTCCATGGAAAAATTATACTCCGGAAACCGGGGATTTTCCGAAATGACGGACATAATATGATTATGGTAATATAAAATCCTGTGCGTTTCCACATTAACATTTATAATGACATTGTCTGGACGCAACAAAGGACGTATAGATAATTGTATCATTCACTAGTCGGCAATCGAATTGTTTCTGGAAATCGATTTGGCGTTTAATAATTGATGTCGAGCAGGTTACTATGTAAATTCATTCATATCGAGTGGGTGACATGGACAATTCACCCTGTGTCAGAGTTTTCAGTACCGCCTTTCGGTCTCTGACGTGGTTCCTTTAACGACCACCAAATGGCAGCCGGGACCAACAGCTTAACATGCCTTCCGAAGCACGGAATCATTTTTATAATCAGACAATCAGGTGATTCAAGCCTGCAATGTCTTAACCAAACTGGAAACAACTAAACAAAGTATTCTTTTATTGGAAATCGAACCTACGACCTCCGGGTCTAAGGCAAATGTAATGTTAATTGGAACTGCAGTAACTGTATTTTTGAAAAGTGTGATTCACGCAAAATCGGAAAGTCGAATAATCTTTGTTCGATATATTTCGTTCGATATCGAATGATTTATAAGAGAGGAAAGACATTTTGTAAGGAGTAGTCCGTCTGGGAAAGTACCTCTACCCTACAGAAGACCGTAGCCAAATAACACTGTGATGCAGTGTTGTGTTCCTGCTGGTCAGTAGGGTCGCCAGGCTCCAGAGGGGTCGCTGTGCTGATAGCGGACTGGTTGGCAACGTTCTCGTGATAATCTCCGGTGTTGCAGGCGTTCGTAGGCAGTAACCACTTACCTTCAGGTGGGCCGTACGCCTGTTTGCCTACTTAGTTGTATAAAAAAAAAAAAAACGTTTTTTAGTCATTTGATATCATACATTTTGAAAATCGGGCTCCATACATCTCCTTCATTTAAGTCATAAATGGCCAATATAAATTATACTTACTATTATTTATCAAATAATCTATTTCTGTGTTTTCTACTTATGACTTTTGGCGGGAAGCGAACATGTGGATTTTAATAATTAATTAATCCATTCATGGTTTGACAATTTGGTCATTTTCACTTATTTGAAAACAAAATATTAAGCGAATTCATGAATACTGCAAAGTTCGTAATGCTCCTATATTTATTATTCAATCAAGCTTCAACGACTTTAACCTATAAAATATTAAAACAATATGAATGATTTTCCGTTTTAAAATAATGCATTTTAGCATATTTGTGGAATAAAGCTAATAAACTTTTTATATTTTATAATTACGATACGGGTTTCACTTGAACAATTATACAGACACTGTGACACCTCGACACTCAAACATAGGCCACTATTTGCCAGTTTTATTATTTATTTCACGACGAACTGTCTGTATTTCTTTAAAGTCTGTGGCTGGAAGGAAGTTGAGGGTATCAGTGGTATTAGAGTGAAAACAAAGAGGAGAAGGCATATCGAGAGCTTCCATACAAAAATTGTGTGAGGCTACGCGGGGCGGAAGGCAGACGTGAGAGGAGTGGCTCGGTTTGGCCGTGGTTTCGCCCCTATTATCGATCCCCTCTACTTACTAATAGATATCGCTAGCAAATCGAAGAATTCCGATACGCGAGTTTATCAAGATCAAAATATCTTCAAGTTGACCATAGTAAACATCTTCGCTTTTGGTTTTTGGGAGAAATATTGTGTACGGAAATTTTGAAAAGATGCTGCAACCGTTTGGATAATATTATTTCACAAAAGACACCTCTCGAACAAAGTCCATACGAGTTGGAGTTCGATATTGAAGTCCTATTCAGGAACACCGATTTAGTCAGGGTTTAGCATCATCAGGGACATAACTGACAACATTGAGATAATGAGCTGAGAATTCAGCAAAGAATGCAGATGTTTTCTGCAGATAAAGCTGCACATGGATTATGTTCCTCAACAGAAGCATGTAGAGGGACACATAACATAGTGAACCGATAGCAGATGTAGTAGAAAGGTTCTGCACCATGAACATCCACTAACCAGATGGCCAGATGACCCAAAGAAGGTCGCACGCAAGCGCTGATTTCAGGTTGCTGGCAACCAGTCGTTGGAATCTTGGTAGACGCATAGGCCATAGGTCCAACAGTGGACTTACTACTACTGATGACTGAATAGTATAGTATAGTTATTATAGCTAGGGAGAAACAGACAAGACTTAATGCGTATCATAAAAATGAGCAGTTTTTTGTTTCAAGTACCATATTATTTAGCTCTTTAAACTATTTTTTTCTAAAAGATAATGTTTTATAATAAAATACGGACTTAAACTCCAATAATAAAATTATTGTGTCCTACTATATTGTATACATTAACGTATTTATTTATTTTTTGCTTAGCACTTAGAAGTAGTTCATATTACTAGTGTTCTTTTAAAAGAACACCATTTTCCGGAAGAGCTGATTTTTTTTACATATTTATCTAATGTTATTTATAGTCTATATAGCCAAATCCAAATAATTTTTATCTTTCAGTATCATCTGGGTAAAAAAGGTACATCACACAAATACTCACAGTGAGGTAAACATTACAAAATAATCTGGTTTCGCTATCGCAAAAGGAAAAAAAGACATCTATTCTTAAGCTTGAGAATACAGAGATTATTAAAATTAAATTAATTACAAACTTGTTCATTAACGATTTTACGCATTTTCAGTAGGTACCTCTTTTTTTTGAGCATCGTCATTAAAGTGGATTAATATCTATCGAAAAAGATAACATTTTTCCAATTATTTTAATTACTTAGATATCTTAGGATTTTCTTATTTCTTTTCTTCAATTTATACAATACAATACAAACACTCTTTGGTATATTTATACTTATTATATCGTAGACTCATTTACAATATGAGAATATAAAAATAAAACTAAACTAAGTCTATAAAATAAATAAATTATTTTAATTTAAATAGAATATAGAGCTCAAATCGCAAGACATGATTAATATTAAGAAATTTCCAACTTTTAAACTTTAAGCATTTCAGGCTTTCAATTCGCCAGTGACATATTTTGATATGGAGTTTTATTGAATGAATACATACTAATGCGATTTTGTAAACTGCTTTAAACCAGCATTTCAGTGTTACATTATTTTTTTTTCCAATTAATAGTTTCTTTTCCCTAGCTTGTATAATGTTGTGTCCCCAGCTAGGCTAAGGCCTCCCCCTTTTGTCTCCACCACTATGCTTGAATCTATCTACATCCAATCCGGCTGGAAACTGTCCAAATCGTCTTTTATTTTCACTTGTTTGTCCTATCAATCCTAAGGATAGCTGGAAGAAATTACAATAGAGATAAGCCCGCCTTTGTACTCAATTGTTTAAACATACTAACTTACTGCGATAAATCAGCGACCCAAAGAGGATCTTGCCCTCCGCAAAAGAGATTAAATTTAAATGTATGTCTTTTAATTTTACTTTTGTGGTGAAGAAGGGGAATGACGAGAGTGTATACATATGTTTGCGTAAACATTGTGCACATTAATATTCCTGCGTATTTGACCGCTTCTGACTATTGTGATTGGTATAATAAAGTGCTTACTTATAATTTACTAGCTGTTTAGCGCAGCTCCACCTGCGGTATATAGCCTATGTTACTCAGGGTAAATGTAGCATTCCCATGGTGAAAGAATTTTTGAAATCGGCACAGTAGTTTTTGAGTTTATTCATTACAAACATACACACAAAAATACAAATCTTTCCTCTTTATAATATTAGTGTAGATAGTGTAGATGTAGATTATAGTGTAGAAGTGTAGATGAGGATTTATCGTCGTGCCATCTATTCTTTGGTCGGCCACCTAAAGGTAATAATTAGTACAATGAAAACTAAAACTTATTGATACAGTTAAGACTTAGTTAACTCCTAATTGTCCCAACATAGGAGGGACGTGGGAGTGAGGGCTTCGGTACAGCGGTGCAAGGTAAACGGGACAAATTGAATTAATCAATTATATGGACCACGTACGGAGAGTGCTTCCTCATTAACTGAGTCTTGCATGTGTTTTAAAGTAGGCAAGGTAGGCATAACTAGTCTGGCCATAACTACTGTTAAATATTTTTTTTTTTCAACTTTTTAATTATTTTGAATTTGGAACGCGTTTACGGCCAGACTAGTTTTACTCATAGAAAATGATATGTAAGAGGAAGCGCGAAAATTGACTCAGTGAATGCTAAATTTGGAGGTTATCGGAGCAAGTGATAATTTGTACGCTTGCTTGCAGGCTGATTGCATTATAAACATTGTTAAGATTTATGCATTGTTTATGTATTTCAAACAAATAACAAAAAGACATGGAGAGGGAGCGCAGAGCATTGTCAGTAAGGGCGAACATGTTGGCGCGACGATTTGCTCGATGTACTGATGCGGTAAAAATAACACTCTTCAAATCTTACTGTACATCACTGTACTCGAGTGCTCTTTGGTTTAACTATACCAAAAAAGCTTACAATGCTCTGCGAGTCCAATTCAATAACGCTTTTAGAGTTCTGTTGCGGCGCCCGAGGTTTTGTACTGCGTCGGAGATGTTCGCGGAAGCTCGCACTGATGGCTTTGATGCGGCTTGGCGTAAGAAGTCAGCGGCGCTGCTGCGCACGATCAGAGGTAGCCGCAACAGTATTCTGCGTGTAATAGCAGACCGGTTCGACAGTAAACTCGTGTTGGAGCTCACTCAACGGACGAGGTCTTCCTTAATTGTTAAATATTAAGATTAACAAAAAATAATAATGATAAACTGATTAATTTTGACACTAACAATTAATATTTAAGATTTTTCTGTATTTTATTTTTACTAACAAAAATGGACCATGTTGTCTGTAATAAATAAATATTGAAATTTTTGAAAAATTTTGTAAATGAAAAAGGAAGACCAAGAAAGATGACTGTATCAGGTAGAAAGGGTAGAAATAGAAAAACGTGGGAGGAACTGACATACCGACCTCACAAAGTGAGATAAGTTAAAGCAGAAAAAGATAACCATAGAAAATGAAGTATCTAGAATAGATAGAAATTAATTCTACTGCAGAAACTAATTCCTGGCCTGGTGTAGTTAGTTGTTATCTGTGGTCAAAGGCGATAGTATTAAATTCTTGTTTTCTTCTTCGTCCAAGCGTAATTTATTTATTTATTTGGAAAGTCAGGGCTTAAATACAAGAAACATATTAGAACTAATATTAAGAAACATGAAGCCACTTAAAGGTTTTCACAAATAGAAACAATATGTTTTATAAAAAGTCATGTACACAACACTATCAAGGCAAGACAAAAAATTTGTGAATTTGAACTCAAAAAGTAATTGTAATAATTAAACTAGCAAGTAAGTAAGTAATTGTGGCGAACTAGGTTTTAATACGTCAAAACAAAGCTTAATTAAAGAATAGACCCATCAATTTATCCTTGACCATATTAACGCTGTCTGCAAATATATCTGTATCTAACATTCTAGTTACGTCCACTGTAAGTCATGTTTCTAGGTTTGGCAGCACTGGTTAGCTGGCACTGATCAGAGCGACTGCCGTCTGACCTCCGTAACCCTTGTAATAGGGAAATCAGATCAACATGAACATGACCCGAGGTGTGTTAGTGGCTAATACTGTCAGATTTTTTCAGGCTGCCAATAGGCATCTGACACAGCTTAACGACTGCCATCTATCGGGACCAATTGCTTAAAGTAGCTTCCGAAGCACGGAGGAGCTCGAGATAGGAAATGTCACTAAATGGCGACCAATCCAATACAGGTCACGTCTCGCCGGCGCATGACATGCGCATTCGTTACAGGATCCCTATTTTTGAAATATGTGACTTGTATGGCTAATAAAAATCGTTCGACATCGATTGATTTGCGATACCGACCGAAAACTTTTCGATGTCAAACAAAAATCATTCGACTCGCCGATTTGCGTGAGTCACGCTATTCAAAAATAGCACTGCTGACCTTATAACATGAGGAAGGTTTTCATAATAAATCGAGAGAACAGAAACTCATTTCTACATAAACCCACTACAAAAGCTGGTAAAAAATTTACAAAGTGACTTGTTTTTGTAACAAGTCACTTTGTAAATTTTTTAGCAAGAAATCCTTATTGTACGTCGCAAAACTTCAGACTATGATAGCTTTCCTACTATTAGCTCTCATATTTACTTACTGTTTTATTAAACTTTTCAGTATCATAAAATATTTCTCTATATAGCGTCATCATCATTTCGTGTAATCGTTACATTGTCAATTGTATGTATAAAATCATATTGTATAAAATGTATTTGACATGCACCAAAACGGCCTTAGCTCAGCATGTGTCGTGGATCGTGGTACGAGCCACGACGCTGGTCTTCCGCGAATGCCGAAAACTTTATGGTATGAATGAATACTATTACTCTACAAGCTGTCCCGGCGAACTTCGTAACGCCGCCACTTGATTGCATGGAATAATAAAGTTTACTCTTCTATGCCCTCAACTCTCACCATCGACAGGAAATCTCATAGCCCATAGGTACCTAAGACCCCAAAGTGTCAAGAATAGTGACCATTATGAGATTTTTAACAGACTTCTAAAATCCAAAAAAGATGTAGATAATTAGACTTTAGGATTAGAATTTTATGCTTGTTACTGCATGAAATAACATGGAGTCATTTCCGAACTGATATTTCAAAAATAGGTACTATAGAAATTTTATTAAAATCGTTAGGTAGTTAAATTTATAATTAATGCATTTATTAACATTGATTGTAAAATCAAAATGACTGGAAAATTGAAAAAGTTATAAAAATGTTGCAGGCGTCCATAGGCTACGGTAACCGCTTCTTATCAGTTGGGTCGTACGCCTGTTTGCCTACTAAATAGTATTTTAAACAAGATAATTATTTAAAAAAAAACACGAATGACTGCTATACAATTTTATTTTTGTCTCAGACATCAAGTTACATACATTTTTGAAATCTTCTTTTTACCTCTTCATTTTGATACCCGCTATAAAGTCCGCCATTTTGTTTTTATAATGACGTCACATAGCCTATGACACTCGGGGAAAAAAAGCAAGGAATCTAAAGACACCTCCTATGTCTATATCCTCTTATATATATTATAGGTGTTATTGATTCAAAATCCTTTCCCTTCAAGGTGCATTTACTGTCCGTTTCTTTTGGTTCATTCAATTCATATCATATAATCTGCTCATTCTGGTGTCAAAGGCCCTGTATGCCTTGGTATCACGGTTTTAGCGTTGCCCCACTGTCATTATGCTATAATCTTTATACATGTAACAAAACTGTAGGTCAATTCTGTGCCAACATAAGGCATTAATTTATCCTGAGAATTTTACCAGTTCTCGAAGGACATCCAACCGACTTATATTGACTCCCAAAATGTATGGCGCGCATACTATACGAGAGGTCAACACTGGCCTATTCAATTCTTGGAAACAATTTTTTTTACCACTTAATTTTTTATTTTTTATTGCTATTATTGTAATTGGAGTAATTGATGGTGGTGTTCATAATGTGTTACATGGCCAATCGACCAAGCATATCCAGGTGATAAAGTTTTTTCGAAATTACTTTACGGCCCCTGATATGGTTCCTTTAACGACCGCCAGATGGCAGCCGGGCGAGACCTACGACTTAACGTGCTTTCCGAAGCACGGAATTATTATAGTTCTTTTGAATTAGCACGTGTTGCAGAATTTGGCCATAAAATACTAGGGGACAATCGCGCTAAATGGAAAGACATTAACGTGACCAAAACCTCGCCTCTGACGTGGTTTCTATATTATTACTTTTAAGCCATTCTTAAAGGGTGGGATAACAAATACAATACAATACAAATACTCTTTATTGCACCAAAGAAGAAAAAAATAGAGAAACATAACAACGCTATCTACCCTCTACACCCTGATGGCAGTTATTCTTATCGAGTGGGTTTACATGGTCAATCGATCCAGCACTGCGCACACCCTGTCCGAACTTTTTCGAATCTCACGTGGGTTCTTCATTGCTTTTCAGTCATTTTTATCGAGTTGGTTTTCATGGCCAATGGACCCTACATACCCTATTGTCAGAGTTTTATCGAAAACGCCTTGAAATATACCTATTTTTGAGTAGTATGACTCACCATATAAGGTAGTCGAAGGCCGGTGAGTCAAATTTATACTTTTCACATATAGATTAGCATTCCTGCTACCAACTGGTTGTTGTCAATTAAACTTTCACACCCGAATCATGATTTTATAGGTCTGGAAAGAGTTTATGGGTGGAAAATGTATACAAATTATGATTGTTTGACTTTTTCTTTCATGTCAAACAGTATTCCGTCGCAATATTTTATTTAAATAGCGACCTCCTGAACCTTTTAAATATTAATAGCATCAAAGATTGTGTGTCAAACTTTGCAATGACTGGTATTATGTAAGGAAAGTAGGTATGCAATCAAACGTTACGCGGACGAAGTCGCGAGCACGGTTAGTTATCATAAAGTCGATTTTTTCTTTTTAGATTTTCATTTTACCAAGAACTTTTCTTTTTTTTTTACTTCGTCGAAATATCATTTGTCACCATATCAGTTGACCTATCATCAATTCTTTTTTTTCGTCACTCCAATATGACATTGGATCGCAAAACCTTTTACCGTAGTGATACTCGGCCGAATAACTTTTGTTCTAAATATATATATATATTTAAATAGTACATTAGTATAAGATAATAGAGATATATACAATTCAATATATTGATATAGATAACTTCATGAATTTTTAACCAATAGCCGTGTAATTCGCTTCGCTCGCTCCGCTATAGGTGGTCTCAAGCCTTTTTTTTTTGTTAACGGAGTGTAAATGCATTTACGCACTGAGTGTGTGACTCCCAGGCAGAGTGCCTGGACTACCCACTAAAACCCCTCCGACGTTTCCGCACCGGCTGTTGAGGGCGCCATGGGGTCGCGTTAGCATTCTACCACGACGCCCTCCAGCCATGGCCTTTCGGCCCCGTCCATTGGCCTTTCGGTCCATTGGTCAATATAACGCGACAAAATTTTCGTGCAATGATTTTTTATGACTTTCGTTGTCATTTAAGTCAACAAGAGAGTTATGATAGACTTCGATTGGCCTTTCACGATGAAGCCCCATCTCGTGCCACTGTTTACAACTGGTTTAATGAGTTCAAACGTGGCCGCACTAATCTCACCGATGATCTGCGTGAGGGACGGCCTTCTACGGCGACGACTGAAAATAACATCAGTGTTGTGCGGCATGATAGAGACTGACAAAAGAGTGACCTATCAGCAGATTCAGGCAAGTTTAGGCATCGGTATGATCCAAGTGCACAAAATCCTGCATCAACATTTAGCGGTCAGGAAGCTTTGTGCCCGGTGGATACCACACGATTTGACCGAGGCCCAAAAAATCCGTCGTGTTGATTGGTGCCGTGAAATGGTTCAAAGATTTAACGGAGGTGACTCAAATGCTGTGTTTGACATACTTACGGGTTACGAAAGCTGGATTTACTGTTATGATCCCGAAACCAAATGACAGTCTGCTCAGTGGGTGTTTCCTTCCGAGGAGTTGCCAACTAAAGTGAAGAGAGGTCGAAGCGTGGAAAAAAAGATGGTGGCCTCGTTCTTCGGAAGGACCGGACATTACGCGACAATTGTTTTAGAGGATCGAAAACCAGTTACTGCAGAGTGGTATACTGACAATTGTTCCCGAACTTTTTCCAAGACAACTGGTGTCTTGGAAAAAGTTCGGGAGAAACGACCTCGCAGTAGGATCCTCCTTCACCACGACAACGCCTCGTCGCACACCGTCAGGCGAACGATCGACTATTTGGTGACATCATACGTGGAATTACTAGGTCACCCGCCATATAGCCCCGACCTCGCACCTTGCGATTTTTATTTATTCCCGAAAATAAAAGAAAAACTTCGAGAAAAACGTTTTATGGACGCCGAAGAAGCAGTGGCTGCGTTTCAAAACGCCGTCGAAGAGACTCCTAAAGACGAGTGGGCAAAGTGCTTTTCTCAGTGGTTCCATCGGATGCAGAGATGTATTGACGTGAAAGGATAGTATTTTGAAAAGATGTTATAAAAGAAATAACTTTCTAGTGTGCTCAGTTTTTGATTTTGTAAGAACTTTCAGTTTGACCCTCGTACTTGGGTAAAATCCGCGTGTCCATGGTATTAACTCCTATGGCAATCGATCAGGCTCTTTCCCTTATGAAAGTGATTAAATAATTTAAGATGTTAAAATTGAACCAATTCCTCTATATATCTTATCCAGGGCCGTAATGTACATGAAAATCCGGCAGTCCTTGCTTGCCAGGAGAAAAATCGCCCCAATAGATAACGATGACGTCAAGAGCACAAGCAACTTTTTTTGAAAGTTGGTTTAAAATGTCTAATTAATTTCTGAACGCAGCATTTTAAATTCGTTATTTATTATTTTTGACTTCAATCGGCAGGTACTTTTTACTTCAATGGAAAAAAATAACAAAGGCGAAACTCTCGAAAAAATTTGAACTCTCCCTCCATTTTTAAAATTTCTCTATGGTAAATCCAGTTTGTATGGGAAACTAATATTTTGTTTTTACTAATTTCCTTGTAATTTCTTAATATTTTCTGACCACTTAAACCTTCTGTTAGCATCTACAAATATTTCAAAACCAAAATTATCCAAATATGTCAAGCCGTTATCGTTCGACAACAAAGATGATTTTCTGCTTCGGAGTTGAGGTACTTTCAGGCATCTCCAAAAATGTTTGCCTTGAAACTAATTAGTTACGTTAGCACCTTAAAATGATCCCGGCCAATGATGCAATGAGACTATAGGAAAAGTGTATCCATCACTTTTCACGGCAGAAATAGTTGAAAGTTAAATAGACGACGGTTTAATCATACGTCAAACTCTGATCAAAGCAACTATCTCACGTCGAAACAAACTACTCAGCTTCACGTGATAGTATTCGATTCGTAAGTTCCCTGCAAGTGGGTTCCTTAGTTGACTGACTGGTAGTTAAGAGTTCGAGAGACAGTCAACAGAATGCAAGTATTAATTAACTGCCGCCCCCGGCATCGAACTTTGGACTTCATCTTTACTATCATTGACAAATATTGTAATAGATATAAAATAATATAAAAATAATAAACAAAATTTATTTCAGTAAGTAACATATTCACAACAGATTATTTGGAGTCCACTTTTAAGTAATACTTGTGCCAGTAGGCTCCGCTCCTCCATATCGCTTAATATTATTATATCTACCAGAACAATAACATTCATCACCATTTTAACCACGAAAATTACCGGTTGGTAGAGGCACTGCGCTCCACGTTTGCCTGCAACCTTTTTCAGGTGTGGTTGGTGGATGTCCATCGCTGCGCTTGCCGGTTCGTGGTCGCCATTCGAGAACCTTTCTGCCCCATCGGTCATCGGTTCTCCGCGCTATAGACAATAACATTATAACCGTGAAATGTTTTAAGCAGCAATGATACTTTCAAAAGTATTTTTTTAAATTATATTATTGAATCATTATAGATCCATACTTAGTAATATTATAAATGCGAAAGTCTGTCTGTCTGTCTCTGTTACGCTTTCACGGCCAAAGCGCTGATCGGATTTTGATGAAGTTTGGTATGAATATAGTTGAAGACCCGGGGTCAAACATAGGCTACATTTGGCGTAGGCGGAGCTGCGGATAAAAGCTAGTAATCTATACAACTGAAAGACACCTTCTTAATATTTAAAATTAGCCGCAAACAGCAGCTCCAAGCTGCAAGCGACACTACCGGTGTCTATGCATCTCTGTGAAATTGATTCCAAGTGGAAACACACTGCTTGCAGCCGTTGTAGCAGTCTCAAACTGCAGAACCAGTGGTGTCACGAACGCTGAGTTTTCATTAGTAATGTCGACTTTTTGGAAGATGAAATAGACGGCGATAAAGTAATTTGTATGCATTGTGCAGCCGTGGCATGCGACCAGTCGATCTCGGCCCACCGCAGCCGTAGTCCGCAATATCGCCCATCTTAGACTTGAGCCTTTATGATAATCATCCAGTGCCGTAAAAGCTTTAAGAAAAAAAATCAATAATAATGAATTACGTTCAATTTTAATTTTCGAATTTCGAACATCTTCTCTATTTAGTAAGGTTATCATTCCTTAAGTCATTTGATTCAGGATGTAGGTACCATAGAGTAACAAAGTCTTCCAATCTCAAAGTTAGTCTTATTTGTCAAAGTGCATTCTAAATTGTATTTCATTTCGCATGATCTCATATAATGTAAAAGGAATAAAAAATAAATTAATAAATATTTATTCAATGTTTTCTTAAATGCTAATTTTACAGTTGTAGTCTCTTTTATCTCAGCGCCTTCTCGGTTGCGTCCGTGTTGGCCTTGAAGCCCAAGGTCCGCTTTCCTGATCTTTTATCACCACTTTGCTCGGTTTTTAGCATAGGGTCTTGTTTTACCCTTTGGGAACGAAACCCTAGAATGCTAGAGTATTTAAATTCTGCTCCATAAATTATCTAATCTATCTGATTCGCTCTATGAAGTCTACGGGCGATGTAAAATACACCCATGTTAATAATGCAAGTCTAAAGGGATATTAATTAAAGGGATGTCTTCATTAATATTTACTCGTGGTACTGGGTGAGGGTTGGTGCTATATAAACCCAAGGTTAAGATACTTAATTAGAAAATTATTCTGTTTAATAATAATCAAATTAAGCGAATTAAAAAAAATAACACAACTGAGGAATATACTAATAAACTTACTTACTGCTATGGCTAAGCGACCCAAAGGGGTTCTTGGCCTCCGGCACAAGAGATGTCCACTGTTCCCTGTTCAGCGTAACCTTTGGAGGGCTTCTAGGTCCTTCACGACTTCGTCTCTCCAGCGGTACCTGGGACAACCTACCATTCCACCTACTATCCTGTTCGGACAAGTTCTTATTTCCGTTTCTCCTCCATGGCTTCATCACACTCCCTACTTCACCATTTCCTCCTTACTTTCTTATTTTCTTATATTTCATATTCTCTGTTTTTCCTAATGGTTGTACACACTTAACATTGTAACATACATATAAGATTAAAGATATAACACTCCTTTTTTGGTTAGTAGTGTAAACAGGATCAGGAAGCCAAGAAATATGAACGCTAAATAGCATAATTAATATTTATGTATTAATCCGAGCCCAAATTAAAATAATTAGCTGTAATTGCTATCTAATTTGACCGCATTTCAATCTTGTTTTTCATTGAAATTCTCATATTTTAACCCCTGACGAAAAAAAGGAGTCTCAGAAGTTTATCTTTTTCACATAGGATGTATACTTTATCAGAAGTCTGTCTTCCATTTCATAAGCCAAAAGTAAATTTCGGATTCGTGACCACATATGGTGTCAGAGTTTTTGGAACCGCCTTTTAGCCTCTTCTTTTAACGACCACCAAATCGCAGCCGGACCAACGGCTTAACGTGCCTTCCGAGCACGAAACCATCATTATTATCAGACAATCAGGTGATTCAAGCCTGCAATGTCGTAAACAAACTTGAACTAAACAAATTATGCTTCCCGTGGGAATAGAACCCACGACTTTCGGGCTTAAGGCAACTGCCTTTACCACTACTACAGAGGCAAGTGGATAAGTCATTATTTGTCCATTAGGTATACACGATCTTTAAAGTTTAGCATCCATTTTAAGGATGTTATGCATTGCTATCATTGAGAAAATAATGTTTATTTGTACCTAGGCTTTCGATGCTCTTAGATTGCTATCCAACGAGGAAATGCAGCCAGCCTTCTTGCTAACATGCCACACGGGCAGAATTTATTAAATTCCTAATTTTAAGTATTTTCTTTCCATTCTTTATGTTTTACTGCAATAAAACCATTACAATGAAAAATGACAATATTTCGTCGATATTGTAAATTTAAAGTTTTCCTCTGAATAATTCAGCGCGACCGACAGACGAGCGTCACAAACATAATGTATATATTATATGGTGTCCTTTGAAGGGTAAACTTGAATTAGTTTTCGTATAATATTCTTTGTTATTTACGAGTATACACCATTGTGCACATTTACTGGGTTTTGTTTCCAGAAGTGTCATATCTTTCCCACTGCTATGTTTGACCCCGGGTCTTCCACTATATACATACCAAGTTTCATCAAAATCCGTTAAGCAGTTTGGCTGTAAAAGCTTAACATACAGACACACTTTCACACTTCCAATATTAGTATGGGTTCGTAACTCCATACCGATGAGTCGAATAATTTGTACCTGCCTTTTATGTCGAATGTAAATTATTTGATATCGATCGAAAATCATTAGACAGCGATTTTGGGTGAGACGTTGATTTCAAAACTTACGTTCTCAGCTTACAATTCGGAGCCTAATAGGGTTCACTGTAGTCATGTTCATTAATTTTGCGCAACTGGTTATAACAATGGAGCGACGTCCGTCTGATCTCCGTTATCCTTTTTAACAAGGGAACCGATAAATTACGGTCATAGATATCGGTCTCCTGAAGATTTTAAAGAAGTAGTTACAGTCACATCATCTCTGAAATACATCAACTGTCTAACTGTCAAGGTTTATGAGACAGGATTCTTAGTAATAGATTCTACCCTTTGAGTACGAAACCCTAAAAACTAGAATTAGCCAAAAGTATAGGTTTTGATCTTTTGCGTTTTTGGTATTATGCGTCGAAAATCCGAAATAATTTGTCATTAAATGACGAGAATATTTTGGAAATTTAACAAATTTTAACATCCGGAATTGGAGAAAACTACTAAGGAAATTTCAACCTTTATATAAAATTTGTTTCATCCACTAAAATAAAGGGAATGCAACAAATTATCTTCCCTTAGCCTTAATCTTTAAGTTAAAAATTAATTCTAATCATTGTTCTTTCATTTCAACGATACATGCCTAGGAAAATTAATAAAGACGAATATTTAAATTAGTTAAGTTTATATTGTGAATCGTAAACATTAACCACCTACGCAACTAATTTAAAGTGAATCTTTGCGTTAACAAAAGCTATACCTGAAATAGACCTTCAAATCAATCTTACATTTAATTTTCCGCCCACTTGTTTCAATAAAATCACGTCTAGCACAAAACTTGGCTACAAATCCGCTTTTACCAAAGAGCATCATAACTCCTATAAATATATGTTCCTTTCTCAGTGGCTATTACCATTGTCACTATTATATACAAAAAGATGGATACATATAGGTACACTTTATTTATTGTACTAATCACAAAATAAATGAAAACACTAAACTAGAAATTAAATAAATCCTGCCCGTATGGCCTGTTAGCAAGAACGTTGCTGCGTTTCCCCGTTGCATAGCAATACTTCACTAATGCTAACACAAAATTAAAATAAAATACATTAAGACAATTGAGTACAAAGGCTTTTGCAATTTCTTCCAGTTAACCTTAGGGTAGATAGGGTAAATGTGTGAAAACAAACAAAAAGGTGTTCATTGTCATGTACATATCTTTATTCTTTATGTATGTTTTTGATGCAGTTGGGCGCACCTTAAAAGATGATAATTGCAAACTCGCAGGAGGCTGGGTCGGGGGTTTGCGCATGCCCCGCGCAACAGATTGGCGGGGCGAGTACAGCCAGCGTCGGCTCTGCGGTTCCGATCTTTCCATTCGTGCGTCGTCCGCTTTTCGCGTAGAGCGTTTGTTCCGTCGCTCGCGAGAAAGTTGCTGGCGAGTTCGCGCGCGGACTGAGGTAAGAATATTTTGTTCTCTTTTTAAATGTTTGATTTGTTCCTTTTTTAAATTCTTTCGTTTTTTTTTTCTTTTATATTTAAAAAATTGTTTGATATTATGTTAAAAAAAATTGTTACATAATCGATTTTATTATTTTAAAATTTTCATTTAGGTACCGGACAGCGATTTTAACCAGTTTTCGGCGCATCGACAAATTTGAATTTAGAGCGTATTTTTTTTTTATCGACGGCGTTTTGACATCGGAATCAGCGAATTTTCATGCGTCTGAAATATTTTATTTTTGAATTTATAAATTCTCTTCATTTTGTGGGCGGCTTATTTGCGATGTAGAAATTCAAATTAATAAATTAATTACTTTTAATTCTTTGAATTGACGCGATGGTAATTTTGCAAAATAAATTATCATGTAGTAACTGCAATTTAAAAATTATCGAGAGATTATTGTTATTTGAGTGTGATAACAAAACCTACCATAATCGACTATTGTAATGAAAGTACCCCGTCTAAAATTTTAACTATATTTTAACCCTTTTCATGATATAGATATTCCCTATTGCATTTTAGAAAGAACAATAACTTATTTCTAAATTAGGTATTTACTTAATTTATCGCATTGGCAAAATTTAATTCTTCGTTAAATTTTTGAAAATATTTAAATTGTGTAATATGTTATTGATACACATGAAATTTTGCTGCAAGAGTAAAAGTCTGAACTTTCATTTAACCATCAATTTACAAATCTATTTTTATTAGGTTTCCGTACCCAAAGGGTAAAAAGGGGCCTTAAGCTGTTCCTATAGAGCGGTTTTTATAGATAGAACGGCACGGAACCCTTTGTGCGAGAGTACGGGTGGCACTAAAACCGTTTTTTTTTTACATTGAAAGCCTGTTAGGAAATTAGAATTTATTGGTATAAGAAGGTATTTTTGGTACGACGACGTCACCAATACAAAATTCTCAACGCAAAAAGTATTTTCATCTTTTAAACACTCTAAAATTTGCTGTAGTTTTATTTTATTACCTTATATTACATTTTATTATTTATTTAAAACATCAGTATTTACACCTAACACCTTTTCACATAATCACTCGAGCCGACGGCATATATAATATGAGTATATGTAACTCCCATACAACATAATGGTACAGTACACTTCTCGCGCGAGTACGACTGGCACTTGACGGGTTTTTTTATTACATTAAAACCTGTTAGGTTTCTTTATTTCAACAATAAAGGCATTTTTCTTATGACTCCGTCGCCAATACAGAAAGAGCCTACAGCATTTAGCTTTTGTTCAGCAGTTGCCCAAAGAATATTCAGAAAACCCCTGAAGAAAAGCTATGACCTTCATATGGTCGATAGGTGTCTAACGCTGAGCTTGCGTGGTCTTTCTGGAGGTCTATCTTTGAAATATATGACTCTAAGTCGAATGGAAATTAATCAACACATCGATTCCGAGAGCGTCACGCTTTTTAAAAATAGTCGGCCGTCGGTACATTGCGTTACGTAAACTTTAGAACTCGTGCAATAATGCCTCTTTTACGTTTACATAATAATAAACGCGATAAAACCTTATAAAGTATGTTTATTTTCCCCAATTTGTTTCTATTCTCTTCCGAGATTGATCTCAGGAATCTTGTTTACTCCAATACCGTCAATAAATTATTTGTTTTTTTCTGTACAATAAAGATATTACAAACAAACCGTCTTACAGCCTTCGCTCAGTTATTTTTTCAGTTTCAATATTTTCTTACGTAATTATTTGTTGTTTGCTTCCACTGAATTTCCACGAGTTTTCGATTCGAAGAAGAAATAATTAAGGAAATGAAGGAAAAATTTATTTGCATTGAAAGAGTACAATCAGATATTACACAATAATAATTCGTCCTAACAATTAACCATTTAGGCATGCAAATGTAAATATGATTTAATATTTAAATAACTAACATGATATAACAATTAAAATTATTATTTCCGTCATCAGTAAAACATGTCAATTTACTATCCAAAAATTACTTTGTTATAGAGAAAAGCGTGAACATTAATCAGAAGAATTAATTTCATTTATATTAAATAAAAAACGAGTGTAATAATTGTAACATTATGCTTAACGTTCAAGTAACCTGTTAATATAAATATAGCCATACTAATATTATAAATGCGTAAGTCTGTCTGTCTGTCTGTTACGCTTTCACGGCCAAACCGCTGAACGGATTTTGATGAAATTTGGTATGAATATAGTTGAAGACCCGAGGTCAAATATAGGCTGCTTTTTGACGCAGGCGGAGCTGCGGGAAAAAGCTAGTACAATATAAGTTGCTTATGAATTTATCTCTAGGTACTAAGTAGTGACTCATCGATTCTGATCCAAAATAGAAATACACTACATACAAATAGTTTTTTCCACATAAAAAAAAACACAATTCTACTTCCATTTGTTTACTTGAAGTACATATTCTAAACAAACTGGGATATGCGGTAAAAGGCTTAAAAATCACTGAAATGAAATTGTTTATTTTTCAATATAGGATATAAATATCACTTATTGACGTCAATTTACTTATATTAAGTTTACCACCACTTCCGAAGCGCAAGTGGAGAAGAAGCGGCGCCACAAACTCGGACACAATCGCATTGAGAACTTCCTCTATTTTGAATTTTGGAAGCCGATCGAAAATACAATTTAAAGGCGAATAGCGTTATCTAAAAGTCAACCTCTTGGTTAACTAGTAGAAAATGGGATTAACTCTGCCCTTTACATCATTGTGAAGAAGTTAAATAAATAAATAAAGTTAAATCAACCTGGTCTTAATTTATTTGCGCGCTCTGTGAAAATTGTTACTCTGTATGGCCCGACCAGGCAAATAAAAACCCTGCATTGGCGTCGCTACTGATCGCCTTTAGGTGGCAACATGTTGTATGTGTCATGTCAACAACTAAATTTACAATGTCATTGAATGTAAAAGAAATTAATTCTTCGTTTTTATTCGCATCAAATATGATCTTTTATATCACTTATCTCTCATTACTATACATTATTTTTACCATTAACATAAATATTTTTATTTGATATTCACAAAATACACAACGTCCACTCCTGTCTCTTTTTGGCGGATGACATTGGGATGACGGAATGTTCTTGAATACCTAGTTGCTAGTAAAATAAATTATGTAGTTCTAATATTTTTCCGCCATATTGCGGAATTGCCTTGGCTGCTATTGTCCTGGTCGGGCTATACTGCAGAATCTGAGTTAATCAATGACAATCTTCTCACTCAGTTGGCTTCCCAGCTTTGCCGACTCCCTTCACGCAGCTAAGAGAGAAAAGGACGGCTCCCAAATCTTACTAATACATATAATACGAAATTATTGAATCTTCGAGAGATGGTTCTGAGGTTTCTGTAGGTAGCTGTAGGGATTTATTATGTAAGTATGTATTTGAATATAGAAAATTACATAAAAATCTAAGATTAATAAATTGGTCTCGTGCGCGCTCGACTAGATACCGCGCTATGAAGAAAAATTAGTTTCCAGAATGCGGCAACTTTTAGTGTGTGTAAGACAATGTGCAAAGACGAAACGAGAAAGAGTTATTTCTTGTACTATTATTCTTACATAGTTTGAATACGCAAACTGGCATTTTGCTTCTGTTTTTAAATTAACATTTTCAATTTATGTCGACGTCCAACTCATTTAACGGTTGCGGCGTGACTGACGCGGGTATGCCGCAAGTACGCCGAATTCGCTTAGTTTTAGTTGCCGCATTTGTCTAGTACGCCGACGGTATCTAGTCGAGCGCGCGCGATACAAATTATTAATCTATCTATGATCAAAATAATAAGTTCTCTGTAAATAGTAAATAAGGCTACCTCACGTAGCCTGGAACAGACATCTTTGTTACAGACAACATATCTTTGTATGTAATTAATTATCTATGGTACAATAAACTGATTTTACTTACTTACAAAATGCAGCCTTTACTAGTGCAATCGTTTCCAGGCTACCTTTAGGATGTAGAGCACGTATGAGTATGAATTAAAATTTGCAAATACTTCCGATTTGGGAGTGGATTATATGGTCAATCGATTCTATACAACCTGATGTCATAGTTGGTTGAACCCACTTCTAGGCATGGTTGGTAACAGATTACCATACACGCCTGTATTATCTATCATAATAATTTAGGTTTTTTTTTTAAATCCAGAAAAGTATGCATAAAAAAATTGTTTAAAAATAAAATTAGAATGTATTATGGTAATGTATTAGAATGTAATATGGTTTCATTTTACTTTCGACCCATATTTGTTTTTTTAGCTACGGAAAGAAATCCTCTAAATCTCAATTTCTCAGAAAAATCACAAACAGTCAGAAGGTAACACGGATTGATTTCTCAACAGATCCCTTAAAATTGCAACGTAGAAATTGAATACAAAATTTCATATTTTTCTACGAGGTACATAATACAATAATAAAGTACGTCTTTTCGCGAAATTAAGGCTATTCGCCTCCAAATAATCGTTTAAAATAACGATTCCAAACTTTTATGGACTAATTTCGTTTTTATGCTAAAAATTGCGGCTTTATATCCACTTAATAAATTGCCAAGAATAGGCAAAAATAGCTTGATGGAGGAGATTAAATTTTAACACATTATTTTTAGGGGTTTTCCACCTAAAAGCGAATACCTTGCGTCCTTAGCTCACTCTTCATGGACTATTTGACGGTACTGGGTGTTACGATAGAGCGACTGCCACCTGAGTTCTGTAAATCTTTTGACAGTGAAAGCAGACCAACAGGAACAAGACCGGATATGTGTTATAGTGGCCAACACTGTCAGAATTTTCAGGCTGCTTTAAGGTATCTGACACAGTGTTATGACTGCCATCTATCGAGGAGAAGCTCGAGATAGAAAATGCCACTAATAGCGACCAATGCGATATGGGCCGCACCCCGTTGTCAGAATTTTTCTAACCCGCCTTTCGGCCTCTGACTCTCCTATAAAGAACCTAATGGTAGCCGGGATCAACGGGTTATCGCGCCTTCCGAAGCATAGAATCACCATTATTATCAGGCAATCAGGTGGTTCAAGCCTGCAATGTCCTAACCAAACTGGAAACAACAAACTATGCTTCCCGTGGGAATCGAACCCACAAACTCCGAGTCTAAGGTTTAACCACTAGACCACGGATCAGTTAGATCTAGAGGTTAAATATAGGAAAGTGGTGGAAGCCTTTGTGGACACGCGACAGCCTTGACCGAAAGCCTCTGGAATCGTTCACGTGTCGGGAGTCGGAATCGATCCGCTTTAGAAACGTTTCGTGAAGGTTTTGAATGAAATACCGAATTAGTGAATGAATGATTGATTAGTCTTATCGTCTATCAAGAGGAGTTGATTTAGAAACGTTTTAAGAACGGGCGAATTTATTTCATTATTCTCGATGTCCACTGCATTGGAACTCACTCGTCATAACCAATTAGGTGCCAATGCAAAATAATACTCGAATATTCAGGCATTCGAAAATAAGCTAAAATTCGCGAGAAATGTAAGTATTCAACATTTAGTCCTCATCATTCATTGCGTATGTCATTCATCCTGCATTTGTCTACACTTTTTAACCAGCTTTCAGGGGCGGGTGTGAGTTGGTAAAGTTCCGAGATTTCACCAGTTGAACATTTGTTGCTTGAATCACACGAAAGCTAAAATAATGTCCTACGCGTTGAAGGTTCTAGGTGTGACCATATTTGACAACGTCGCAACGGAATATAAACAATTAACTAGGGCGGCAAAAGCCAGTTGGGAACTCTATTCAGACATTATCAAAATAATAGGTACAATACGCACCTACAGAGCTTAAAATTGTCAACGCTGCTAGCGTACTAGCACCAGCAGCTGACAAACTGGGCAATGGGCATACAAGGACTGCTAGGAAAATAGCAAATAGCCTGGCTGTTATTGCTAGGTGGCAGTTGAAAGTTGTGTTAGATGCCTTTAAGCAGCTTGAAAAATCAGTGATGGCCACTACACGTCTTCGGTTAGATTATAATTTTTTTAGTTAGAGGTTAATCGTGATTCTAGATTATTTCGCCTGAAGCAAGACCAGAAAACGTTGGAGTGAAAACAGAAAAGATTTTCAAAAGAAATGGTTGGATTTTGGCCTTGGATAGACACGCTTAGAGGGAGATGGAGGAGACCTTTGCTTTGACCGTTTTCAGCCTACCTCTCTTTCTTTACCCATCAGGCGGGATTGGGTCTTAGGTCATATTGTCTAAACAAAAAAAATATATGTATATGTAAGACTATGATATGGATAACCTCTTAAAATAGTAAGCCTTAAGAAAATTGTTCAATACAGACTCTAAATTTAATATTTTCTCCGTTTTATCAACCGTACCTCCTTTCCGAGTAACATCACATTCCCTTCACCAAGATTATATTTTATCACAAACATTTCGCAGAATAATTTCTATTACAAACGTAATTTCAAAGGCCGAGTGTTCCTTCAACATTTCACGTAACTTTGGACCATTTAACTTATTTACTTGACTTGAAAATCTTCGTCTCATCTAATCAATGTTTAAAATAAACTTATAAATTAATTAACGTCTTGTATTTTAGTATGTGCAGAGTAGAAACTACAAGAGATATATCGCCGTATTTTTATTTATGAGTTAACTCTTGAAAACAATATTTGTGAGGTGAAATTTATTAGTAAGGACAGAAATTCCGCCGTTGTGAAGACAATAATTTTACCATCTAGTACAGAATAAGCACTAAATAATAAGTAGACGATACTACCGAAATGGCTTAATTATTTTCCCCCTGGGAATAAGATTTCATAAATAGCAGAAAAAATAAGAACGATCACAGTTTCCAAATTAGCCATTATCATAAAAAAACACATTTTTAATTTTATTTATCTCTAACTGTTTTTGCCTTTGTCACATTCGGTACACATGTAAAAAAAAAATATTCAAAATCACGCTTTCAAAACGATCGAATGACAGTTGTTTCTTTAAAAAAAAAATGGTAAATGTGTCGTCGGTAGGGCGGCACGTTTTATTTTTTCAGAGGAACAAATAACAATTTAAAAATTAAATCTCCTTTTGGTCCTTTTCTTCCTTTTCAATTCGGTCCTAAGGGACTGGCAGAGATTTCCTTATAGCAATAAGTCCAGTTTGTATTTTGTTTTAAAAAGTGAAATATAGATTCAAAATAAATAAATTAATCCCCAAGGCACTAGTTCCTATTTGTGGCGTTAGGTATGTAGTTTTCAGGATAGACGCTTTTCATAATATAGCTTAGTATCTGTACATATCTCTACTTTGTATTCACTAATGGAATTACAGAATTAGGTAGATAGCTTGATTCGGATGAGCATTGAAGGAAAAAAATTGTACAACAAACAAGCTACTACTTTATATTTTGCCAAATTGTACGAAAACGATATAATATAAATAGGTTTTTAGACAGCGTAAGACCCTGAACCTTATAGAAGTTAAAATGGTCATAGAGGTCTTAATAAATGTGAAGATATAACTATACTTAAAACAATAGGCTATTTTACTCAATTTGATTTGAAAAAGACGCACCTAGGAGTGAAGACTGTCACTTGATTTCGTGCGTTCAAAAGAAATAGCAAGACATCCCCACCACGATGCCACTTTTCTTGAGAAAAATTTAAATGACTGCTTTAATTGACAATCTTGATGCTGTTAACAGAATCGGCTATTTATAGTGTATATTTAGTTTCGTATAAAAATCTTGTCCAAATGTCAAGTAGTCTATCTAACGAGTGAGAAAAAAATTGGGGAAAATGTTGACAAGCATGTGAATTCGTACATTCAAGTTAATATCGAAAAGTTTTTTTTGTTGTAAAACGTTTTGGAAGAAAATGCTGCAGTGGAGTTCGTTGCGCCGCTTCTTCTCCACTTGTACTTTGGAACTGGTGAAATTGACGTCAATAAGTGACATTTACATCCTATATTGAATGTAAACGATTTCATTTCATTGAAAAAGATGTAGGTAGCAGTTGTCTCCATTTGCCAGCCATATCAAATCAATTGATCATGGAAATCCATTGGCGATTGACCACGAAACCGTATTTTGCAAGTCAATTGATCTGATCTCCAAAACACAGTCGCCATCTTGGATATTTAATTTTTGTTTCGAAAACATTTTTGTATAAATCGTTCATTGGCCTCATGTAAAAATGTTGTTATTATATTGACGCCCTTTGTAGCATATTTTAGTACTATTAATTATACTGTGGTAATCAAGAGGTTCCAAGTTCAAGCCCCGGTCAGGTCAAGATGAAAAATGATCTTTTCCTGATTGGCCTGGGGCTTGGATGTTTATCAATATATGTATCCATACTAATATTATAAATGCGAAAGTCTGTCCTGTCTGCCTGTTATGCTTTCACTGCCGAACCGCTGAACGGATTTTGATGAAATTTAGTATGAATATAGTTGAAGACTCGGGGTCAAATATAGGCTACTTCTTGACGCGGGCGAAGCTGCGGGAAACAGCTATTTTCCTATAAAATATAGTATCGTTGAGTTAGTATCAAAATATCAATAAAGTGCCTTTCGAAGCACGGAACGTCTTTATTATCAGACAATCAGGTGATTCATGCCTGCAATGTCCTAACCAAACTGAAAACAACTAAACAAAGTGAGCTTCTTGTGGGAATCGAACCCACCACCCCCGGGTCGAAGGCGAACGCCTTAACCACTGGACCACGGAGGCAGTTGTGTAAACGAAAGTAAACGTCGTGTCTTATCGAAAGCATCTTGCTTATAATCGAGAAGAATGGAAGAAGCTCCATCGACAAGAGCCCAGCTCTTAAATTTATGATGATGATGTAAAATAGAAATGAAAACAAAATAGTTTCTTACATTTTATGAAGGATATCCCCAAGGCTTGGCTTTTTAAATTAAAATCTAGTTTCAAAGTGTGATTAGATAATCAGATCGGGGTAGCTCTAGGGAATATGTCGGAAAGTTGACTAGCGGACACATATATTTCTCTCTCTCTCTCTCTCTCTTCTCTCTGTCTCTGTCATATTATAAACTATATCAATGCTACATAATAGGTTGGGGAAAATGTTCTGTGGTCAATTCCCAGTTCTTCAGCTACGTCGTAACTACTGATATACCAATCTTGCTCCACATTATTGCATCGATTTTATCCGTAATAGGGCGAGACCAGAGCGACGTGCATTTTTGACATCAAAATTTCCGGATTAAAAACATTTAAACAAAATTTGTGCTTCTCTCACAGACACTGCACTAGGTCCATAAACATCGGAAATTTTTTTCGCGGCTTGCGTTACAAGTTTACCTTTTTTGTAGTAAAATTTTAAAATATATCGAATTTCTTCATTATATTCACTCCTTTTGACAGTGAGAAAAACTAATTTGAATTTGAAATTATACCAAAACTAGCCAGATACAACAAATAGTATAGCCAAAGAGCTTTTACGTATTACAAGTTCATACATACTATATGCGCAAAATACTTTTTCCCCAACCTAATATTTTATAAGACTTGTCTATATTTTTACACGATTGATCATCTTTTCGATGGCGAACATCGATCATGTAAAAACGGAGAAAATAATGAAAGCTTCAGTTACGTCGTGTAGGTTATAAGATGAACTGACCCTGCACACCTTGGTGTCTAAAGTTGGGATTGAACTGAAAAACGAGGTACTTTTTGAAATTGATTCTTATTATCTGTCGTTGTTTTCCGACCTCCAGACCGCAAAATCCGACGGTTTTACGTGCTTCCGAAGCACGGGATTTCATACAGAAAATAAGGTTTTCCAAGCTTTTTTCCAACAAAGTAGTGTTAAAGTATGTTTCCCGCGGGATTCGAACCTACGACCTTTTGCAAGCACTTCGTCTAGTAATAGGTTTTGAAAATGGTATATTAAATCGAAATGGTAGAATACCCAATAAACAACCATTTTCTACCGGTATGATGCTGATTAGAAACAAATACAACGCCAAATTAAAAAAAAAAAACAGAAAATTGTATGGTGAGAAATTCGGCGTCCTCAAACTCTTGCGAGTTCTAAAGCACTAGTGAAAGAGCATTTTCTAGGTGGGGGTGAATGATGTGAGATGTTACGTTAGGTCCTAAAATTTTTCTTACATCATTATTTGAGGTATTAAAGTACATTTATTTATTTATTTCTGTATATTATATGTGTACTGCGATATGTAACTTTAAGTTAGTTTATTTTAGTTTATTTTGTGTAAGTTTATACTAATAATATTTAGCTTATGTTTCTGCACCATGCCTATCTCTTTTCCTGAACTGTTTCCTTCAAAAAGGGTTGCCTGTAAGAGATTACTATTGCGATAAGGCCGCCTTTGCACACCATTATGTCTACATGTACGTGTCTCAAAATTGTATTTTCCTGGTGCAATAAAGTGTTTATTATTATTATTATGGTATATTTTCTACCGTGATTCCTAAACAACCGTAGAAAAGTGTTGAAAACGATTTCCAAACCATTCTGGTTGAGGTTTAACTGTGACAACAGAACAATCACAAAAATCAATTCACAAAGTAATTAGGCTAATATGAATGCCAATTAAAGGTAACATTAATGTAGACACATTTTTAGATCGTTATTCATGCTTTTTAATAACCAGTGCTGCCAAATCTAGGACCATGACTTACAGCGTACCCTAGGCTCCGAAGCGTAAGCTCACGACGCAACTAGGAATACACGCTAGGATGATGATATTTCGTGCTTTTAAATAAATACTATTCGGAAATCCGCTATCTTACAATTAATTAAAATGTATTTACAAAGAATGTCATCTACTTCTAGGTTATTGACCTACTGGAAGGCCCTTAATCACTGTTAACTGAATTTGTACTCTGGAAAATACGAGGGGGTGTATTTTTAGATAATTGCATGACAAACGCAGACGGAGGGGTCGATAGGGCGAGAATGTCGATGAAATCAGTGTTCAGTACATCTGATCGACGTCGTAGGTATAGATAAATGAAAACTTGTAATCTGAAATGTAAATTGAATCAAAGTACGTAAGTATTTTTAGCTTAAAAAACATAATTAAAAAATTATACTTGCTACAAATATTTAAAAAAAAACGGAAGTCATGGCTTCTATTCCTACGAGAAGCATACCTACTCCTGATTGTCTTATAATAATAACATAAGATAATAATGATGATTCGTTCTGATTCTTAACCGATGGTGACGCGGTATCCGTGCTTCGGAAGACGCGTTAAGCGGACGGTCCAGGCTGCCATTTGGTGATCGTTATACTTAGGTACCAACGTCAGATTCTGAAACTGTGACACCAGGGTGAACAGGGTCCGATTGTCCACGCAATCCACTTGCTATGGATGATTGATCCCTAAAACTTTAACTTTATTGTAGACTAGCTTTTTCCCGCAGCTCTGCCTGCGTCTTAAAGTAGCCTATGTTTGACCCCGGGTCTTCAACTATATTCATATCAAATTTTATTAATATCCGTTCAGCAGTTTGGCCGTGAAAGCTTAACAGACAGACAGACAAAAAGACAGACAGACAGACTTTCGCATTTATGTATAATATTAGTAGTTGCGTTGTGGCCTTTTTGATATAAACTGATAAGCGTTACCAAAGAATTTTGGGCCGCAAAAATGTGACCATATTTTTATGTACAAATCCATAAAAAGAAAAAAAATATTTACTTACTACCAGTAAACCCCATTTTTTATTTTAGAAAAAATATTTATTTTTTTAAAATTCGTGAAAGGGCAACCTGCGCTTGCCTATAAACAATTGTTTTAACTGCTCGTTACGGAACAGTGATACAGATACGGAACTGTGATACTCGTATCACAACGGAAATATCACGTTTCACAGATAACAGCTCTGAAAATATCGCGCCTTTAATATTTTATACGCGCCATTTTAGAACATTACGTACGTTCTAAAATGGCGCGTTTGACATTACAAATAAGATTGCTGAGTAAAATAGTTGATTATGTCACGCACTGGGGAGAAGCATAACTTGAATATAATGGAGGGAAAATTCTTTGTTCACGAATCAAAGGGAAAATTGTTTATTTATTATATCAACGTTTCTAAGTTTTCTGAGTTACATTCGAAGCCCCATTTTTGAAATATACGAGTATGTCGATTGAATATCGATTGACTTACCGCTTGATGAAAGAAAATCATTCGATATCGAATGATATCTTCATTCGCTCTTTCATTCAGCTCACCGATTTGCGTTACTCATTCTTTATTTTTCAATAAATTTTCGCAACATTCAAACAATTTTTTTTAAATCGTACTCCAGAATCCATTCATTCATTCATATTGTGGAGGTTACAAGATTCATCCTCGGCCACCACGGAATAAAGAAAAGAGTTCCCGAAATTTATTCTCGTAAGAGGTAAAATGGGGTGTTCAGGCGAAGTGGGAAGTTCACATGAAGGTTCCCGTGGCCCAGAAACTAATGAACGGAAATGAGATGTAATTGCATTAAGTCAAGCGGAATATTGGTTCTGAACAGAAGATGAAAGTCCGAAAGAAACCTACTTGCTGTTTCCCGCAGCTCCACCTGCGTCAAAAGTAGCCCATGTTTGATTTAGGATCTTCAACTTTATTCATACCAATCAAAACCCGTTCAGCGGTTTGGCCGTGAAATCTAGTAGACAGATAGACAGACTTTCGCAGTTATAATATCAGTATGGATATAAGTATTGATGGATAAACGGATTTTGATGATATTTGGTATGAATATAGAAGAAGACACAGGCTTCTTTTTGACGCTGGCGGAACTGCGGGAAACAGCTAGTAACAACTACTTACAAGAAACTTTTTGGCAACAATACTTCTATTAAAATTACCTTAGTACACTACCTATTTAAATTCACAAAACAGTGATGAAAATAAAAATATTGTATTTCAAAGGCCCAAGAGCGGAAATGAAATTTTATATTCCTGAACGTACAGAAAGACAGAAACCTGTATATTTTATTTGCCTCTACATTTTACATGCATTGCAATTTACATGAGCTTCCCTCTGTACATTCACGAGCATTTGCATGTATACAAATTGGTTCTAAATTCATTGAAATAAGATTTAAAATGAAATACAATTGTATATGTGTTAATGCTCGTGTCTGTACACATTCCCCGTTGCATCTTTAAACAAATATCTGCCGCTGTTAAAATTTTTTGTACCTAAGGATGCTACTAGAATGGCGACTATTAAAAGGGAAGCGCCGCGCTGGACATCCAACGACCCGATGGTCAGATGACCTGAATAGGGTCGCAGGCACACGCTGGATGCAGGCCAATGTCCAGCAGTAGACTGACTGCGGCTGTAAGTCAATTAGTGATAGTTATTGGAGTTACAGTATGAATTCATACCATTTATAAACAAGATTTATACGTAATTGAATTGGAATAAAACAAAATGAGTACAAAGGTAGAAAAAGAGATAGGGTACAGTTTATTACATCATTAACCCAAAAATAATTAAACCATAAACAAGAGTTTGTTTGACCTCTACTTAACTATGTTTGTCCATCTCTTTGTTTCCTCGTGGACAAGAAAATGGCTAAACAAATTTTAATAAATGATTCGTTTTATTAGTTTCATTTGCGCGAGCGTCCTTAAGTTACTCAAAATTGTAAAAATGTAAATAACTGATTTTTGCCACCAAAAAGTAAAACTTCAAATATATTTTTCGTCTAAACCTGAGTGTGGTATCAAAATGAATGGTTTTAAACACGGTTTAAAACGCCAATTTTTTTTTGTTTTGTTATTACAACTTAAAATGTATGTTCAAAAGTATTTGGGTATGCAAAATTCCAAATCGAACATCGTACTCTGTGGTCGGGTAGTTTGATGCTAAAAAAATGTTTATTCTTTCATTAATATTCTACATAGCCTGTGAAAATTGAAAACTTTCTAAAATTGATTGTTTCCATGTGTGAAAACCTAAAAGTGGCTTCTTTTTAAGATCCACTTTAGGTGTGCATGTTTTTTAATATTAGTTCAAGAGACGTAGGACATTTTGTAAGGTAGTTCGTCTGTGGAAATACCTCCACCCCACAGAAGACCGCAGCCAAATAACACTGTGATGCAGTGATATATTCCTGCTGGTGAGTAGGGTCGCCAGGCTTCAGAGGGGTCGCTGTGCTGATAGCGGACAGGTCGGCAACGCGCTCGTAACATCTCCGGTATTGCAGGCGTTCATAGGCTACGGTAACCACTTACCATCAGGTGGACGGTACGCCTGTTTGCCTACTTAGTTGTATAAAATAAAGTTCTAATATGTTTCTTGTATTTAAGTCCTGGCTTTCCGAAGTAATAAATAAATATATACTCGTACCACAGAAAGACACACTATCAGTCATGTTTTTACACTTCTTGTCGAGTCAAAAAGGCTATTGACAGTACTGCCTATATTAAATTTGCCCAATACTCTGCAACCGACATTCTATTTTGCCCGGTCTTTATTATTCACTGTATTTAAGTCTTATAAAGTGCAAGAGTCGGGACTATTGGTACACAGCACGACAGGATTTTTATATTCTGAATACTAAACGGTTCCGAAGATAGTGACGACGACTATTTCAGGGATAAGTACATCAAACACAGCTTAAATTCAATCCCGTCTAAGTGGTGTAAGCTTTCGTGCATTTCAATTTAGTGTACGTGACTAGAAATAATTGTCCTTTTGCGTGGACACTGGCTTTAAGAATAGTGATACTGTATCACATCTCCTTTTCAAGCATGCTTTTTTAGTTGCGTCCTGGGTTTATGTTTCGGAACCTAGGGTATGCTGTAAGTCATGGTCCTTGATTTGGCGGCACTGCTTATTACAATGCGACTGCCGTATGAACTCCGTAACTCTTTTTACAAAGAAACTAGACCAACAGGGATATAACCCGAAGTGTGTTAGTGGCCAACATTGCCAGAGGTTTTACAGACTGCCTAAAAGCATCTGACACCGCCTCACGACTGCCATCTGTCGATAACAACCGGAAACGACGGCTTAACGTGCCTTCCAAAGCAAGGAGGAGCTCGAGATAGAAAATGTCACTAAATTGGCGACCAATCCAATATGGGTCGCAATTCGTCATCGTCGTTATCGAAAACTATCAAGTAAGCTCAAAAATCGCTAACGCCTGCATAAATAATTTTTTTTGCATTTTGTATTGCATTACTTGGCGGCTAAAAGTATTTATCATTTGCATAGCCTTGTGTACCGGGGCATTTACTACCACAAGATGACGTTCAGAATTGAGAGAAAATATTATTGGCTGACTGTACTTGTACAGTTATAGGAGTGTGAAGACTGTTAAAGCAGGAGCTCAATTTTTGAAATGTTGCGTATGTATCGAATCAAGTCGCATGCGAAAACTAAAATTTCGTATTTTTGATTTGCACTTGATGTTAGAGCGTAATGGAAACCATTTTCAGCTTTGAGACACAGAAAACTGGGTACTACCAAATTATTTGTACCAAATACTGCCAAGCGTTAACAAAAACAACCGGTTAAGCGTGAATTGGACTCGCGCACTAAGGCTTCTATAAAACCACAAAAAAAAACCCTAAAAATGGTGTCTTGGTGGTGACCTATATAGCATTCGAACATTTCAAATATACAATTAATGTGATCACACGAAATTAACACGTATATATAAAAGTAACCCACACGTGGAACTGAAACCGTGCAAAATTCAAGAATCGAGCCCCAGATGTGAGTGCAGAATGAAGTGCACCGGATATTACTCGTAAAATATGTGTGCCGCTTAATGCACATTCACCGTGGAAGTAATAAGTACCTAGGTAGTGCTATTTCTCCTTTCGTAATTTATGTATTTTTAAAATAGGTAGTTTGTATTTTCTACCGACTTGCGGAAAGAGACTGAATTTTGTGGGTTTCATAATCTTTATCCTATTTACTTGGAATGGGGTCGGCTCATCTCGTTGCGATCATCATCATCAATTCGTGTAGGTTACATCGTCTATCGACCATGTACACTCTGGTGTCAGAGTTGTCCGGAATCGCCTCTCGGCCTCATACGTGGTTCCTTTAACGACTACCAAATGTCAGCCGGGACCAACGGCTTAACTTGCCTTCCGAAGCACTCCTTGAGATAAGAATTTTTGACTCTGGATAAACTGTCCTGCCTTGCTATTTTTGAAAAGTGTCGAATGATTTTTGTTTGGTATCAAATAATTTTGGTTCGATATTGAATTACTTTTGTTACTTATCGAACAATTTCCATTCGACATACGTTTCAAAAATAACGCTCATGGCGACATATATTCATAGACACTCAAACTTTATTGGCGATGAATAAAGTCGCCAGGGAAAATCGGAAAAATTCAAGTAGGATCAGATCTGGGCAGTCAAAGCGAGCCGGTTACGTGCACGGCTGTAATCCGGTTATCCGGCCGCCGGACTGTCCGGCTGCCGTGACAGCCGGTGATTTCGTTACGCTCCATACACGGGTATAAATTAAAGTCAGTTATAGAATAGGCTGTTTTCTAAAAAAATATAATTAGTCCGTCAGTTAGATAATCAAAAAATATTGGAGACGTACTTTTTGTTTTGAAAGTTAAACAAAGAATGGTAAAGATATGGCGCGTTAGAGTTCCGTGTGACGTCACACTTTTTTGCAATATGTGACGTCACGAGCCCCCACTCCTAAACTTTGATGCGTTATATCTTTATAATTTATCGCTCAATTGACAAAAGAAAAAATACGTCACTAATATATTTTGATTCCCTAAATGACGGACTAATTTTAATGATAGTTTTTTGACCCTGGAAACTAGCCTTTTTCTTTCATGTAAATTGTTACTACACTTTTGGCCCAGTAAGACGCAACATCCACGGTTGAGTCAGAGGTCATAGCCAAATAAGCAAGTGACGCTTATAAAACGGGAATGTCCTCATGAGGAGGCGGACAATGCAATATAAGTTGCTGATTTCTGGTCCAAATTGGAATTGCCATCTATATTTAGAACATAAATGTAAATATTATGTGAGGAAGCACTAAAAAAAGTATGAAAGCAAAGTGCAGCTGTGAAATGTATCAAACGTTGTCGATTTATCTTTCAATAGGACATGCAGTAACTGATGAGCTCATTGTGAAGATGCTTCAAAATCCACAATCCAACCAATATTGTATTTTTTCCAAAATTGCCTCCTTCCATTTAATCAAAAGCAAAATTATATCCGAATGATCCATTAAAATTGATTTTCATGTAAAAATAAATTACAGAGATGGGCGCTATGTTGTAATTAATAATACCTACTGTAAGATAATAAATATAAAGATGTAAAAGTTCCGATTCTTTTCTAAAAAAACCGGCCAAGTGCCAGTCGGGCTCGCACACCGAGGGTTCTGTACAAATCTCTAAGTATCGCGTTTACGAGTAAAGAGGTAGTAAGTTTAAAATTATTAAAAATATTTCTTTTAAACGATGTAACTGTTTTCACAATGTTTCCTTTATCTGTGCTATAAGATGTATTCCTACCAAATTTCAAGATTCTGAGTTCACGGAAAGTACCCTGTAGGTTTTGATTCCCTTGAGAGTGTCGAAAATTTGCGGAAATTTGCGGCATAAACGGCTGTATCCTTGGATTGCGTTGGCTTAGAAGTTTGATTTTTTAATATTTTTATTTGATATAAATTCCAGCTTGATACCTCCACGCGTTCCTGAGAAAATGAGTCTTGACAGACAGACAGTGATCCTATTAGGGTTCCGTTTTTGCATTTCGAGGTACGGGAACCCTGAAAAAATATCTTTAACATGATGTCTTCAAATGATAAATAAACACTTTACAAATATGATTTATTTCTCTATACTGGTGAATTTGTGACACTCGCACAGCTTAAATAGTCGATTTAGTGGCTTACTTTTCATTTTTCCTTTGTTCCCCCATTTTCCTTAATGCCCACAATCATATTATATTATCGATCCCATGTTTTAGGTCGCTACGAGTAAACTATACAAAAAAAAAAGAAAAACGTGATACTATGCTTGTAGGGTACACGTTTATATTGATAGAATTGCTTGATAGTAAAGGAAAGATGATATATGACGAAAGAGTTTATTGATCGGAAAATCCATACTTCCATACTAGAATTAGAAATGTGAAAGTGTGTTTGTTTGTTTGTTTGTCCTTCTTTCACATTAAAACGGAGCAACGGATTGATGTGATTTTTTGTGTGGAGATAGTTGGAGACCTGAAGAGTGACATAGGCTACTTTTTTCCGTGGCACAAACGGAATTCCACGCGGGAGAAGCTAGTAAATGATACAAATGAGTACGCGTCCGCGTGAGATAGCGATTAACGTGAACTGATTTAAATTAACCACCACGACCACTACCACTACATAACCACTTTCATTGCAAATAAACTATTTCTTTCTTACAAATAATGAACGCTGCCGCCAAAATGCTGACGGTGCAATTTGTACGTAGCGAAGCCCGACCACTACTCCCTATAATCCCGTGGACGATAAAAAAAAAAATAAACAGGACCATATTTTTGAAATGTATGTCGAATGAAAATCCTTAGATATCGACCAAAAATCATTCATAATCGAACATAAATTATTCCACTCGCCAATTTTGAATGGGTCACACTTTCCAAAAATTGAGTGCAACCAGGAAAAACTTGGCTGTGATTTTTATATTCATACTTCCATACTAATATTATAAATGCGAAAGTCTGTCTGTCTGTTATGCTTTCACGCACAAATCACTGAACGGATTTTGATGAAATTTGGTTTGAATATAGTTGAAGACCAGGGGTCAAACTTAGGCTACTTTTTGACGCGGGCGAAGCTGCGGAAAACAGCTAGTAATAAATAAGTAAATACCGAAAAAAAAATATTCGACTTCCTAAATCCAGTTGACAGATTGTGGAGTTAGATGAATTATTTTTTGGCCAATGTATTTTATTTCCCGAAATAACTAAATAAATCTTTTTATAGTAAGTAGTTGAGGTTCACTATTGATTTAGCAACGTTTTAAGAAGAAAGGGGGAATTCGTTCATAATTCTATGAGTTTCACTTAAAGGAAGACTACATTGTAACTTTTAATTTTTTAAACCCTGTACTACCTAGTTGTTTTTTAGCTAAAATATGTTTCATCCCTTTATTTCCTTCTCGATATTTAGTCTAAAAGAACGAGCCAAAACTAATTTTAACTATCATGGGTTTAACAAACGTTTCTTAATACGAGGGTATAATGTTGTCCCCTGTATTTATGTCGGTCTAACATAGCTCAATTTATCTTCAAGCTAGCCTTTATCGGCGACCGCGGAACAACGCCCTATTTTGCTTTATCGAAGCCAAGTTCGTTGCCAAAATTAGTGTCTTGGTCACGGCTAGGGTTGCCAGGTCGCCAGACAGACCAGCCAGTTTGGCCGGACATTTGGCTAAAACGGCCGGACACCCTACATTATTGAGAATTTTGTGTCTCATTATTTAAAGCTTTTCTGGTTAATACCATAAATCTTGTTAAATTAAATAAAATGTAAAAAGCCTAACAAAAGCCGGACAAGCTGGACACCGTTTATTTTGGCCGGACACGCAATCAAAAAGCCTAACTATGTCCGGCTTTATCCGGATGCCTGGCAACGCTAGTCAGGGCCATGTATGTGACCTGGTTTGAATATCCTTTAATAGCCCAGGAGTTTTTTTTTTGAAAAGTGTTGCTCTCGCAAAATAGGTGAGTCGGATAATTTTTGTTTGATTTCGAATGACATTTCATTCGACATTTATGTCATACACTCGAGTCCATACATTTCAAAAACAGGACTACTGAATGTCTCTACTTCAATAGCGTCCGCAGGATACGGTAAAACCCACGTAAAACCGCTCTCGTTACATGTTTTTGGAAACAAACATGTATTTTTTAGTCATACATCTGTCCAAATATTAGCGGATTTCACCAACCTCTAATACTGTAAGTCCCACGGCCAAATACTTCAGGGTTTTTGTCGGTCATAAAAATAATTCTTAATTTTATAAGTTAGCTATGTACTACCTTTCTTCAGGAAAGATAAGACAACACTTTAGGGGTAAGAAATATATATATATAGGGTCAAATCACTTAGATTGACTTTTAGCCCCAAAGCAAGTTCAAGACTTTTACGATGTATATTATAATATACGTATAGAGCACATGCATTTTATATCTCTTCACAAAGTTGAAAATTACACATTTCTCCTGAGAACTGTTCATCAGCAGGAAAATTCATTTTTCAAACATTCGTCGACATTAATATTCACGTAAAACGGAACGTTATTCTATGTAACACTCAAGTCTTATGGAAAAGATGCCAAAAGAGGTTGCTTGCCGCATTGCGTCCGATTGTATTGATTTGATGCTTGGTTGTTGATTTGGTCGCACTGGCTTGGTTATCTAGAGAGAATGGGTGAGGATCGTTGCGTCAAGGCATCTGGGGAAGATAGCAGGCAGAAGACTAGTCGGCCGATCCAGATATCAAAATTAAATATTGATCGTTACTGAAATTAGTGTTTTTTCTCGCCCGTGATAAAGCCAACCTTCCTAACTTACTTAACAACTAGATTATCAGATACAAGAGGATTTTTTCAAATCCCTCTGACTATCTAGTTAATGTTGAATTAAAATCGTTCAAACAAATGTTTAGCTCAGTTACGGAATGTAAACTACTTAGCGGATATACAGATTTTACTAAGTACTTACATCCGTGACGATTGCGTGCGTCAACTGACGGCGAAACGCGACTCGTAATGGACTGGTCTCCATTAGTTGCATTTTCTATCTCGAGCTCCTATGTGCTCGGAAGGCACGAAAGCCCGGTAGTTATTCTAGGTCAGTTGCCTTTGGGAAGGGTCCCTAAACATATGAAATATCTGACTGTGTTTTTAAGGTTTCCCTGTAAAAAGGTGTTAGGAGAACAGACGGCAGTTGCTCATTGTAACAGCGTATCCTATGCTTTAAACCGTAAGCTGAGGACGCTATTAGAAAACACGCTTGGACGAAGACGAAGTAATGTCTTGTGTTTTCA
This sequence comes from Euzophera pinguis, assembly GCA_947363495.1. NCBI lineage: Eukaryota > Metazoa > Arthropoda > Insecta > Lepidoptera > Pyralidae > Euzophera > Euzophera pinguis. The sequence continues at coordinate 1,184,583 of OX376154.1, forward strand.
CGATTATTACACATTGTTTTAAGTATCTAATATTTCTTTGACGGCGCATCGGTGATATTGCCTTGATGTGCCTTGAAAAGGGGGTCTGGACGAGAGCGGCATGGATGTCGTTCTAGCAGAATGTCTGGACCTCCGAGCGATTATATTTGATCGCTGGTTTCAAGAAGAATAAAAATGACAAGATGGACTCAAAAGGTGGAACCTGATGGATCGCTACGTCAAAATTGAAATAATTATTTCCTAAAAGAGGCACTTAATAGTCAGTGTGGAATACCTACCGTCTGGTGATAAATATTGTTCTTAATAAATTGTGTTTGACCTAAATTGGAACTACGTCATCTACCACGCCCAGCACTTGCCGATATCCATACATACTTTCATACTAATATTATAAATGAGAAAGAAATAATCGGATTTTGATGAAATTTGGTATGTACACGTATATAGTTGAAGACCCTGGGTCAACATAGGCTACTTTTTGACGCACGCGGAGCTGCGGAAAAAAGCCAGTAAGTAGGTGAATAATGGGGCTTTCAGAACATTAAAAAAAAATTCAACCGTTCGCGCTCATTGCATTCGCTTGACCTTCTGAAATCCCCATTATTCAGTCAGTGACATACCTGATAGATTGTTGATATAGGTAGGTAGAATAAAGAGTAAACCAAATTTTGTATGTGAAATAAAAATAAAAAAACTTCATCTATTAGCATTTGACTGGGTCAATATAATATTTACTTTTATTCATTTAATGATTCAGTATAAACGCAGTAGATGTCGCTGTTTTTAATTTTTATGAAGTAGATAGATCTATTTACTTTAATAATTACTCTATTAATTATAATCACAGTACTCTATTAATTATATCACTAAAACTGAGACTAGTTAATGTTACGGCTTATAATATTGTTTACACATTTATTTTTTGATAAGTAAATAAATGAAAAAAAAAAAATTAGTTTAAAAAGTTGTAATTGAGATTTTTTTTTTAAAATTATAGAAGTATATATTCGTAATAATAATATAAAAACCAAACTTCATTTTTTGTTAAATGTTACAAGTACTAAAAAAATCCTCCCCGGATAGCATCCGGCTCAAAGGTACCCATTACACTAGCTGCATTTCCTCTTTGTATAGCAATGGATATTCTTTGAACGAGGTACCATCCAGAACGAATGTCAAAACCTCAGAATTATTAATTTTGGTCATTACAATATAAAATTATCATAATACCATTTTTTAATACAAATCACATTTTTTAATGCACACACTTGCTGATGACTAAGACAGTTATACTTAATTTCAGGTTTAAGTCAAGTTTCATATAATATAGAGAAATTCGGGCTGCCTTCTTCTTCAATATCCAGTAATAAACAATTTTCACATAAATTACTTATCCAGCTTTGCTTTTCACGCCCCTTCATTATCACCGTTTTATCTGTTAAAATATGTTTAATTATCCTTTTCAACTCTCTGTAGTCGATATAGCCTTCGCTCCAAGTTATGCCTCTATGTCGCTCAATCCATCGAACGCGTTTCTTTTCTTCTTTAGTTAAATATGTATATGAATAAGGAGATTTTACTAAAAACTCTTTAGTAAACTCTTGGGTAGCTATTGCTAATTCTTTTAATATAAAGTAATTATTGTCATCTTTAAATCATTGGACATCAACAAAAACATATGAGCTCATGATATCTATTTAACAATGTTACTCAAGGGCTTGTACTCAAATATACAGTCGTTTAATATCAAGCAATATGCTGCTGTCTGATCAGGTATTTCTTGGTCAGTTTCTATTTCAACTCTCACATCTATAGAGCCCTTCAAAGTCTCTTGTTGACGGGAACAGTCGATTACAAATAATGGAGCAATATCTTTGAATTCTTTTAAGCTCATCAATGGTTCTGCTCGACGGCCATAATAAGACTGTTGAAATCTTGAATATTGTTCGTATAATAAAGAAAACTTTTTTTCTGAGAAATTTATTTCAATCCTTCGTAAGGGTAATACGATGAATTTAAATATACTCTAATGTCACGAACATTACAATGATCGAATTCTGCCATTGACATTTGTGATTGATGTTTACGATTGGTTTGTAACGCAATAATAACGAACCGCGGTTTCTCAGTTTGCGATGTAATTTTAATTGCCCAAGTATGTTTGCGAGTTCTGGGGAGTAGTGGGTACTCATATAGATCCCAATTCCGGAAAGCTAACGTTATAGCACGATCTTTTTCTAGATGTTTCAATAAATTAATTCTTTCACGATCTGATACTTCAACGTGTAGAACTCGCCAAACTATTTTATTTATAACTATATCGTCAACAATTTCTTCACTATTTAATTTTAAAGCATTAAGGTTGCTGTTGCTTCTTAGTAACACTAACTCATGTTTACAATTAATTACGATTACGAAGCCCAATATTCTGTTTAGTCAACATTAGTTGTACCAGTAGGAGATCACCCCCACACTTTTGCAGATTTAGATTCATTTTCATTTAGATAAAGATATGATTTTATGGTTGTAGTAATACCAGCATTTTTTATTCTATCTATTTCAACACCATTTAATTCATACCGAATATCTTGAAATAGAAATAATGCAGGATTATTGACAAAGCTAACACTTGACAGTATTTCTTTAGTTTTACTATTGTATAAGTTTGCTTTACCCTCAATATACAAAGTGCTGAGAGATGGTAAAATGTTCAAGTCTTGTTGATTAATAGGTATTCGGATTTCATCATTCTTGTTGAAACTCGTCACGTATGGCCTGTATGAATGAAATTCGAAACTTTCCACGCTGTTGTCGTAGGCTGTTGGTTGAGATATATTTAAAATATTCATTTTAATAACCCTATCAATTTCAAATATTCTTGGTTATTTTTTGAAATTTTCTGCTGTAAAGACTGAAGAGGTCTTTTTTTCTGAGATGTTTTCTTGAAACTGACTTGAAGAGAAGATGGAATAGGGTTTTTATTAAAATTAATCATTTTCTTCTAAAATGTAAATACAGCTGAACCTCCTCACCGCGTAAATTGATTTGATTGTTTTCAGCGTCCAGCAATCTTATAGTAAGATCAGTAATAGAATTTTGATTGATTGGGAAATAATTATGTTCTTGGGAATTTCAATAATGCGATAACCAGGTGGTACGTCGGGTACAAATTCATGAATAATATGACTAGCTTTTCCTTTCACAAAAGATCCGCTCACTACATCGCATTCGATGCGCACGAGGGTAGTTGATATAATGCTAACAGGATAGCGAGATTCGGTAATTTTATTAGCTTTCACAATCTCTCTTCTGAATCCCAAAATTCTACCAATTGAATCACATTTTTCGAAATGAACATCTTCGGAACAGAAAATGTTAGTTTTTAGTGTATTGTTGTTACAAGTTAATTTAAAGGAAGCATTTTCAATATTACTTCCTAAAAAATCTTGAATGTCTTGAAGTTCATAAGATCCTTCTGGGATCTCGATAACTTCATTTCCGTAGTAGAATTTATTATTTCTCTCGTCTATATTAATTAGGAATCGAATTAAATGTAGAAAAATATAAAAGACCACATTCATAATCTCCACGTAATTCTAGAGTCGGTGAATAGTTTGTTGTCAAGGAGCCTCCCACCCCAGTTATGGATACAGTGAAAAACATGTTAGTACTGATAAGTATATTTTTTATTTATTATTCACTTAAATACATTTTTCCAAAAATCTATTAAAACATTCAAATAACGATGCCCACAATTCGTGGAACCGAAGTTCTGATGTTGAATGTAATTATACTTAATTGACGTATTTTGCAAATATTTTATTAACTCTAATGGTGGTTTTAGATTCCCATAGCTATCAAAATATTCAGAATACTTATCAAGCTTCACGTAGGCTACCCAGTGAGTTCCAGGGTTCTTACAACTATCGAGGTTGAGTATTGCACACTCTATTTTTCTCGGTTTCGTAGGCAAAGTATCTCTCATAAACACACCACGAAAATAAGGTATATCGTTAGCATACTCTAATAAATCGAAATTAGTAAGTGGTCGCTTGGGTAGCCGTTCCATTAGTTTTTTGGATCTTTCAGATATAACCCTGCTCCTTTTTTGTTCTGCTTGATGTATAGTCCTTTTCCAAGAGCAACTGCTTCCATCGTTTTGTTGTGACGTTCAGACTCTTAAAGATTCTGTTTAGCCGCTTTGTAATCATTTACAACTTTTGCTATACCTGCTACCCCGCCAGCTAGTGAACCGAGAGCCGATAATCCGGCAAAGATTGGAATCAAAGGCAAAAACCCACCACACTTAGGAATAGGTATAAAGCGTGGTAATTTTGTTCCTGGACCGCAAAACTGATATCCAGGTAAATGTAGTTCAAACGGTAACTTATCAATTAAACTGTTAATAATACCACTTCCCTCCTTCATGAATAAGCAGAAACTGATGTTTAACTCTCCATTACTTGACTTATATTACTGCAACAGTGCACTTTTGTCAACCCAACTGTTTTCGGAATCACTAAGTCCTAACCATTTTACAAACAATTTAGTTCCTTTTCTTTTTATAACTTTTTCAATGAGATAAAGATCTGGAAACTTAGTCTTCTGTAATTCGTAATCGTAAAATGTTCCTAAAATTAGTTGCTTATGTCTGTCTTCTATTTGATAAGTCGGTGGTTTCGTACAGTTAACTTTTTTATCTATAAATATTGACCAGTTAGGGGTATAACCTTTGCTGAAATCTCCTTTATACTTACTAATACGAACATGATCACCAACATGAAACAGAGATTTCGTGATATTTTGTTTTTGAGTTTTATTTATATTAGCCTTAACCAAAGTCTGATTATACTTATTTACGTCTATTGGTTTATACTTTGTTATTCTATGAGGTGTGATGTTATAACGTTGAACAACGGATTTCAAATTACTGCCTAAACATTGATACCGCCCGCAAAGACTAAATAATTTGTATAAATGACCTTTTAATGTTCTTATTACTCGTTCAACTATTGATGCTTTTTTTTACAGAATAAGTAGAATAATGATTTATTTTATATTTGTTCATCAATCTTTGAAAGTTTTCGTTGTAAAACTCCTTACCTAAATCTGTTTGCAAATTACTAGGTTTTCGGGTTGATTCAGTCAAGATGTGCTGCATAGCATTCGTAACACAGTCTTTTATTTTTGCTTTTATGGGATCAACCCAGACATATTTTGATAAAGCATCTATAACAACTAGTATATACTTATATCCTTTATTAAACTGAGCATATTTTTGTAAGTCTATTAGATCAGCTTGCCATAAATCGTCTATGCCTTTTATGATCATACAACGACGCGGGAAATTTCTTCTCGCTGATCTATGGAGCTCGTCAACTATGTTTTGTTTATTCATTTTTTATTTAACATTGTATTCACTGAATATGTATAATTTTTTGTATAATGCCTGGAACTCACATTAGACGAAACTACTTTTTCCAAAACACTAATATATTTTTTTAAATTCGTTTGGATTTGTTTTAGTTCAGCTCTTAAATTTTGAAATTCTTTATCCAAGTAGGCTTCGTTGACAGCGTCGTTGTCTTCCTCTGGATGTAATAATCCCTTCAATCTTGCTAGTTTTAGATTGTAATCTCCTGTTTCCGATTTTGTTAATGTATTGTTAAGACTGTCAATATATTCAGAAAGTCTTAAACGCTTATGAATGTGGTGACCAAATTTGTCTATATTCATTGCAAAATAAGTATAAACATCGGATATCATAAGAAGACTGCTCAAATTACTCAATGCATTCTCTTTATATATTTTTATCAATGATGTTTACTTTTTGTAGTTCCTTTAAAATTATACTTATATATTATATTTTATCGATACTGGGTACTGTCCTCGTTAATTTTATTTGAGAACTGAGATAATACTGCTTAATTTTCCTGGTGAATGCTCTTTAAGTTCTACATTCACAATCCCAGCTTCTTGTAATTATGTTATAATTTCAATAATTTCGTTGTCTAATCCAGTGTTGCCAGCTGCCCAAGACCCAACAATAATTTTAATCGTTCTACCAACTCATTTGGATCATTCCAATAAACCAAATCAGTATTTTTGTTAAGATTTTTCAACAGTTTCATACCTGCTCCCTCTGAAAGACTCTCGGTACTAGTAGTTACAGTTCTTGTAAATTTAAATAGAGGTTTAATGATGTTAAGGTGTTTGAAACCTTTGTTGCTATTAATAGGTTTCTTCGGGTCGTAGTTACGTCTATGAACATTGGTTTCTATAAGCAACAATTTATAATGTAGTAAATCTTCTTCTGTTATTACATCCATGTTTGGTACTTTCTTAAAGAGTAATTCTTGTAAGCCTGGTGACTTTTTAATTATATGAGTTCCTATTTTTCATGTTAGGTCTTGATCAAAGATACGTGTGCAATACTTTTCCGCGATCATGTCTAATCCCAAAAGGAATATCGGTTAGTGCTTCGGATGTCCAAGACATCATCATATCATCAAGATAGGTATGATCTTTAGAGCTCGTTGATGAGCGAAGTGATTTGAAAGACTCGTCACTTAAGTTATGTTTAGAGGGTGATACAGTAAGGGTTTTGTTAGAATTATGTTCAAGAGAATCAAAGTTTTCTTCATCGTGCTCTTCATCGTCAACTGATTCATTTAAATTTTCTTTAGTTTTTGCTATGACACTTATCCGGCCTGGTGTTTCTCCTAAGTGTTGCATAAACAAGTGACTATCGTAACCAGATAAGTTGTGGAAAAATACGGGAACAAACTTTGGTAAACAAAATTTTATGTTACAATAAGAATGGGCTGGCCCACTATATTGTCCAGTCAAGTGACAGTGATCCTTTACTTTATCTCCAAATAATAAACCATCACAAAGGAAGCAATAATTTGATTTATCAAACTCATTCTGCTGTTCGGAAGTTAATGGATTCATTGGAACTGTTTTACTTAAAATCTTATATATCTTAATTACATCTTTACGGAGATATTCTACGAATTTCTCAACACAATTTTGACCGCGATATGTTACAAATTTATTTAAAGAAGTGTTGTACGAACAGACAATATAATAAGCGAATGCCGCTGGGAAATGTTTTTGTAACATTGTTGTGCAATTGGAACTAACTCCCGCGCTACTTGGAATGGGCTCTAATAGAGATTCAAAGTCTGCATATATAACAAAAGGCACATCCTGCATTCTCTAATAATGTCTGAATTCTATAATACTACCGGGGTTAGGAAGCACAGTTTTTACACTACCACAGATATGATCATTCAATTTGCCCTCACTGTGAAAAAAGTTCAAACATTCATCACAAAAAAAACACTTTTCATGATGTTATGTTAGTTGACGTTTGCTAAGGTGTTTGTAGAGCGAGAAAATTTCGCACAACAAACCTCTGCGATTTGATACAGAGTTCAAGTTGTATATTATAGTAACTTCAAAGCGTTATATTAGGACGTTAGACGTAGCATTGTTAGGGTTATTACATTTATCGGTACTAAGGTTATATTATTAATAAACACCGACAAATGTGATTAATTTATCACTTTTACCTCGACTTTCGGTAATTATTAATAATGATAGATAATTATTAATAATTTTCAATTAATCACTCTTACCGTAAAATATGCACAAGTAAACTAAGCTAAGAGCTATGAGCACGCTACGACCTGCCTTGCGCGTGCTCTCTGATTAGCTACGAGAATGCAATGTTTCGTAGCGTCTACTTGTGTTCTTACTACGATAAAGTTACATACAATATCACGGCTTTATAGGATCGACAGAGTCTTATAGGTATGTAGGAGTTATTAAGAAAACTATATGTTGCAATTGAAATATCAAAGGTGTGTGTAAAAAATAAATGCTATCAATTATTTGTTATCCAACATTTGGTAAATCAGAAACTATTTATACGTAAGGTTGATTTATTAAAACAAATAAAATATAAAAAAAAGAGAACTAATCAAGGTAACATAAAATAAACCCATGAAATTTTCTAACGTTATTTTAGGGTAGTTTACCCAACTTTCTACGAACAAAACATATTAGTCAATAAGGCAAAACATTAAAAAAGAAAATAAAAGATTATTAAAATTTATTAAAAAGAAAAAACAAAACTAGTCTTTACCCAAAGATTGGGTTGCTTAAAATATGGAAGACTATTTTTTTTTTTTCCAAAGAATGTACCTTCTTTGGTAAACTTTGTCTTACATAGATTCACTACCTTTCTTTATGAAACTAGCTCAGGGGAATCAGACTCCCCTTGATATTTTAAAGCCACAACAGCCCGTTCCCACCGATCTTTAGATTCAACCCCTATTATGTCTTTGACATTATAAATTTTTAAGTCTACGAAAACATCGCCTTGTAAATCTATCGTGCGCCGCACCACACCGTCCGCGACGCGCCGAATATAACCGGACACCAAGGCTATTATATTCAAAAATAGGGATTGACACTATCACATATATTTAAGATATAGATTCTTCACTTCGTGCATCGGCAACGTGATGTTTGAGAAAAAAAAGATTTAAAAACTTACGAACATGATTGAAATGCAGCGGATCTTCGTTTTCTTAGCTGGGTTTTCACTTGGTAGATAACGTAGCTAGCGGGTAACAAGTTGGCTGGTGGCGAGCTTGACCAGGCAGAGCCGATCAGCCGGTTGGGTGTGATGGCTAGTAGCACTATCTCGTCCGATAGACTGGTCTCATTAAGGGAGAGAGAGAGTACAGAGTACTACGGCATATGGATAAATATGTACTTTTTAGCTTAATCACCACTATTTTGCAGGCAGGAAATAATACGATTTCTGCAATTTTAAAACAAACAAATGTTGACGACCACTATACCTACTCGTATTAAAACGTCAGCATAATCGAACATTTAATGTTAAATTTAAAAGTCTTAAAGTATATCGCTATGCTTGCAATCCATATCCATACTAATATTATAAATGCGAAAGTCTGTCTGTCTGTCTTTCTGTTTGTCAGTCTGTCTGTAACGCTTTCACAGCCAAACCGCTGAACGTATTTTGATGAAATTTGGTATGAATATAGTTGAAGACCAGGGGTCAAACATAGGCTACTTTTTGACGCAGGTGGAGCTACGGGAAAAGGCTAGTATTATCTAAATATCATATACATTTCCTTAGGTAATTGCATCATGCTTCTTTGTTCTAGATTTTTCCATTCTTTAAAATTGTTCCATTTTAAAAAGGAATTTTTGAAATCGGTTTACCTAATAGTTTTTGAGTTTATTCGTTACAAACATACAAAAATACCAATCTTTCTTCTTTATTATATTATAGTCCTGAGGAATGTGTACCTACTTAGTGTGAATGTGGAAAAACCCTCGGTTAGCCTCTAGCTAGCGTATAATACTCAGGCAGGAAGTTATGTAGTTACGCAATGGTGTTTCATGGCGATCAAATTTCAATAAACAAGGGACTGAGCTTTAGACTACAAATATGCTTACTTAGCTAAACTGGTCATAGTGTTGTAGTGTGTTCGTTTATATCGATTACCTATTCTAATATTCGAATGACAAAGTATTTAATCGATAGAATCACATAGTACATAGATGAGACTATTGGTTTATTCAATTTAATTTTACTTTAATATTTTATGAAACTATAGGTATTATTGCAAACATATTAAATTACAAACTAGCGCTAAGCGTGGTAGCGTGATGGTGGGCGTTAAGATGAAAATAATTACAACCATGATATACTAAAATCATGTTTTAATACAAGACATCACAGCACGATATAATAATAAACACTTATTTGTGATTAAAAATAAAATGATGAATTACTGAGTATCAATGCCAATAGCTTTGATCGATCGTTAAAATCGATGGCACGCCGACAGCACTCACAAGTTCCAACTACACTTCATTTTTACTTGGAAAGTGACTGTGTAACTGTGTAGACTTACATGTAACAAAAATTTAACATCAAATTTATTGCATCCTTTTCTGAAATCTAATCGTAAAATCATGATTTTGTGACCAGAAATAATTTCCTCCTAAATGCCAACAGTCTAATCTGGATCAACACGAACAATCAGTCTAGAATAAAGCGAGAAATTGTTTAGCATAGGATGTTATGAACGTTTTTTGGTTTCGTCAAGGAGTTTGTCTACTTGCTGGGTGCTAATTGTTATACAATAACTTGGTACGATCAATCAGGCCAGTAATGGTAACGAAATTTCACGACATTAACCCTAAGCGTAAAGAAATATCCGAGCTATAAATTAATCGTTAACTAGGTGTTGAACCGATGAGATCAAAGGCATGAGCAATCGGCTTAGGATCAAGGAAATCTTCCTCGAATTTTGGATTGCAGTAGTTTTATGTAGCTAATGTGATTTAGTATAGTAAAACAAGTAAAAGTACTTTCGTGTTCTAAAGTAAATCAAATGTACAGTCAGATACCGAGATATGTGACCAGGCCCCTACTTATATCAACAAGCTATCAGGTATGTCACTGACTGAATAATGGGGGTTTCAGAACAAAAAAAAAAACCAACCGGTCAAGCGAATGCAATGAGCGGGAACGGTTAAATTTTTTTTTTTGTTCTGAAAGTCCCTTTATTCACCTACTCCAGTATTTTATAAAATATTATAATTTAATGTCAAAACAAAGTATTATTTTATAAATTTTCCGGGTTTTTGGCATCAATTTTTTTATTCTACCTTGTCTCACTGCTGGGAAAAGAACTTTCTTATACCCTTTCAAATTTTTCTACTTTAATCTTTAACAGCTTTTATAAGCTTTCACTCCAAAGCTTCAGAATGCTATAAAAATCAAATAAACACTGACGCTTTTATACAGGCTTTTAAAAGTCACTTTTAAGCTTGTTTGTGGCAAATAAGCTTTGGCTCAATATCTCCCAGAAGACTGCCGTTTAAAGCTTATAGTTCTTTGAAGTCTAGTGAGCTTGAACAAAAAGAGAACTTCACAATATAGGGTGATGAAAATGAAATTATTATATTTTTACTTTGTGAATAAAGTTAGAGCTATATGAGAAAACTTACTATTTAGTACTTCATAGTAAAGGCGTTTTCTCATAGGTCCAAAAATTTGCTAGTTCCCAGTTTGGTAAAAATACGTTAAGACTTAAAGTATTTGGCTTGATTTTTGGTTTCTCTGTAAGCTTTGATTAAAAACGTACCCTTCGTACGTACGTACGGCATCCGGCAAAGTTAGCGAAATTCGAAAAAAAAACATCGAAAAGAAATATAAACGCAGTGACCACTTTAAAATAAAGCTTTTTCGCATCATAGGTACTACGTCATATTTTCCTTTTGTGATATTACGGTACTCATTTTCTACGGATATTTTCTCATTCCCTTGTAAACTTAAAGCTTGCAATCTTAAACGCCATTACAGTATGGAATCCTCTCAAACTAATATATTCAACTACTATGTCTACACTTGTTAAGAAATGCCTAGAATTTATCAATATATTTCCAAATCAAATATAATTTTATAAGAAAACTTACCCCCTCACTAAAAGTCGTTAAATACTACATACACATACCGACAATTTTTACACAGTTATGTCATGAACACACACATTATACATCATATTATTTGCAATTTAATTTCAATTAATGCTTATCATAGTAGCTTCTTGTTTATTACCTAGATTTAGCAAATAAACTGCTACTTAAACTCTTTGTCTCTCTGTAGTCAAAGTAGCCATTCCCAAAAATTCCTACCAATTCTGCCGTTAAATCTACAATTAGTACTAATTTCTACCAATTCATGTCATACTGTTTGCTTAGGAGAGGATTAGCAAATAGGATGTTTGTTTAATGAATTAATATATTTGATATTTGACAACCCTATCAGTGAAGTGAGGCGAGATAATGTTCTCTTGATTACGATAATTAGCAATTCGGAAAATATGAAATGATTGTTAATTTAATTTAATTAAATTATTGAATTCTATGTTTGGAATGTTACCGATTTCAGTAAGAACTAGTTATTCCTTTGGTGATGATAATTATATGGGTCTGAAACGTGGTCTCTTATCATGGAAGTCATCGTATCTCATATGAAAGCTCAAAGTCGCCCAAAGAGGTATGGAGAGGGCGATGCTCGGTGTTTCCCTACGAGATCGAATCAGAAATGAAGAGATCCGTTGGAGAACAAAATTCACCGACCAGACATAGCCCATAGGATTAGTTATACAATGGCAGTGGGCTGGTCACTTAACGCGGAAAAGTTCTCGAATGGCGACCACAAACCGGCAAGTGCAGCGTTGGACATCCACCGACCAGATGGTCATATCACCTAAAGAGATCACAGACAAACATTGGATACAGACCACTTCCAACCGGTCTTATTGGAAATCATTAGGAGATGCCTACGTCCAGCAATGGACGGACCGCGGCTGAAATGATAATGATGATAGTTTTTCCCACGTCAAATTAGTTTATGCTAAAGGCGTTAGGATGAACCGGTACAGCCTAGGCGAAACTTTTGTCCGATGGCCTGATTTACGTCAAGCAAGACTTTGACAATATCTTGCTATTGTTATTCGTACTTTCATTATATTCATACTACCCTTTGGGCACGGAACCCTAAAACATAGTACTTCTGAAATAGGAGTTTGCCGATCAAAATCCTACCCTATCGCACTCTGTGGCGTGTATGCCAGTGTAATTTAACTTTCCCTATAATATTTAAAATTTGTCTTCCCTTCCCCTAACGTAATTGAAAATAAATCTCTTAAAATGTGCGTCGTCAGGCCAAGGGAAATGGCTGTTTGCTGGCAAAAATGTAATTGATTTTAATGTAGAGCCAGCTTCGCACGGTAATCACTAGAAATGTCAAACGTATAAAGTTTTAGTTTTTCTAATTTTCTGGCCTTGTTACTTTGTAAACTACTTTTATTTTATTTTAATTGGTTCAGGCGTTACTTTGCGGAAGTTAAAGTTACATGCACTTACCAAATTATGTTGTATTGTACCGTTGGTAAACATGTTGGGACTAATAGTAGTGTGTGGTTGCCGGCCGGCAATAGTTAGCATGAACTAACTGGTGGCGGTAGCACGCAAAATAATTTGGTAAGTGCTTGTATTTTTAATTTTAATTGAAAATTTTTACTCATTGTTAGCTTTTTTAGTTTTTATGTTAATAATTAATTTTAGTTAAAAAAATAAATGAAGTAACTTTGTAACTGTTCAGCTTATTTTTAGATGTTAATTTTTGCTAATTAGTAATTTAGTTTTTTTTTTTTTCATTTAAACACCTGCTAAAAAAATAACTTGCTTATGCGATAAGGCCGCCTTTTTAATACAAACTGTGTTTATGTTTTAGGCGATATACTTATGTTTTATTGTTCTGTGTGCAGACAAGTGTTAAATAAATAAATAAAAAAATAAATTTCAGGTATTTTTCATAAACGTTTGTGAAGCTCATGCTAACTAATCCTTTTCTATCTTATTTTTAAGAACAAGAGTTTTCGTGTACTAACATGAAATATCACCAGTCAATCAGTTGTTTCAAATCTGCAATTTTCTAACCAAACTGGAAACAACTAAACAAAGTATGCTTTCCGTGGTTAACGTGGAAATCGAAGACCCGATCCTCGGGTCTAAACCACACGAGGCAGCCTTATGCCAAAAAGGGATTTGAAATGAAATGAAATCGTTTATTTTCATTAGAGGATATAAATATCACGTCAATTTACTTAAATTAAGTTTACCACCACTTCCAAAGCGCAAGTGGAGAAGAAGCGGCGCCACAAACTCCACTTCTGATACTTCCGCTATGGCATTCCGCATTTTGAAAATCAAAGACGTATCGTCTGCAAACAAAACTATGCCAGCCTTTTTTTCAACCGCGTAAGGCAAGTCATTTACGTAAATCAAAAAGAGTAAGGGTCCTAGTATCGAGCCTTGGGGTACGCCTACCTTTACCGTTGAATAGCCTATTCCTTTAACCGAACCGTTAAACACCAGAGCGTTTATATCCTACTAAAAATAAACATTTTTAAAAGTTACCAAATACGAGAACGTTATCAATCAATACCCACGAGATTACAGCACAGTAACCCTACTAATTGTTATCGATTCTATACCGATTATCGCCTCTTGAAACCGATCGGTATCGGTGTTGTAAAACAACTTGATACTCGTGTTATCCGGTATTATCTCATCGATTTATCGATGCATATGCGATGAAATTCTATTACGAAGGCGTTAAAGTCGCGATTGGTTTGGCAGGGCGTGTGGAATGTCTTTTTTATTAAATTTAGCGGTAGATTGTACTAATTCAAGCGTTTGATAAGTTATGCGTTGGTTTTTTTTTCGTTGTAATGAAATTTGAAATTTGAACAATTCTTGATTTACTCCTTAATTTGGAAGGCATGATGATGTGGCTTGATGGCAGTCATTAGGCTGTATCATATATGCCTTTTGGCAGCCTTAAGAATTTCGGACGCTACCTGATTATGATTGAAGTCATGTTTTACTGTTAAGAAGTTTTAGATAGAAGTGTAAGATTTGTCTCTCTATTTTAATGATCAGTGCCGCCCTCAAGACTAGGAAGTACATGGAAGTTCCCTTACCACAAAAAGAATGACAATGTGTCTTCCGGTAGAAACATTAACAAAGGAAGGTTATTTCTTTGTTATGTAGAAACATTAATACACCTCAAATGCATATTTTTGTTTAAATGTTTTGGCAAATAAATTTATCTTATCTAAATTTCGTAGTCAAGCAAAGCAAGAGAAATTAAAACAATATAATGCATTGGGATAATATAACCACTTACCATCAGGTAGGCCGTACGCCTGCTTGCCTACTTAGTTGTATAAAAACAAAAGAAAAACGCTGAGATGTAGAAATATAAAAATCGACAATTTGACGCCGTAAACGACGTATAGTTATGTTTATCAATGCACTCGTAAACTTGACACGCACTAACTGTTTGATGACGTCATAATCATAAAAGCACTCTACCTTATACCATTATAGCTTAATAGCTCCTTTTGATAAGCTTTCATTTACTTTATAATCCTTGACAATAATATTTTTACCTCATCATCCTAGCGTGTATTCCTAGTTGCGTCGTCAGCTTACGCTTCGGATCCTAGGGTATGCTGTAAATAAAGGTATTAGATTTGACGCTACTAGTTCTTACAATGGAGCGACTGCCGTCTGACCTCCGTAACTCCTTTTACAGGGGTAACCAGACCAACAGGAACATGACCCGAGGCGTGTTAGTGGCCAACATGTCAGAATTTTTCAGGCGGCCTAAAGGCATCTGACACAGCCTAACGACTGCTATCATCTATCGATAACAGCCCGGACCATCGGCTTAACGCGCCTTTCGAAGGCCGGAGGAGCTCGAGATAGAAAATGCCACTAAATAGCGACCAATCCAATAACGGTCGCGTCTCGTTGTTGCTTGACACGCGCATTAGTTTACGCGACTATCGAGCTCCTAATATTTTTACCAACTTTTAGAGATTTCACATATATGAAAGTTTTCTTACCCGACTGCGACTTTTCTCTTAAAATCTTTCGAGTTTAGTATCGATATAAAGGGTTCTTAAAGGCGATTAAAAATATGATTGGTTGCCTATACTGCGCGATTGCTTAGTTAGCTAATCTGTCTTTGGGGTTTCACTTCCTTTCACTTTATCCCTTCAGCGGTACCTGGGACGACCTATTAGTCGTTTCCCCACTAAGAAACCAAGCTATTTTTTATAATTTTTTCCAAACATATCGCCGGCCTTTGACAATTTTCAACTACATACATACATACCATCACGCCTTTTTCCCGTAGGGGTAGGCAGAGACTACGGATTTCCATTTGCTACGATCCTTAGAGACTTCCCTCGCATTTCAACTAGTATGTTATTTAACCTATAAATATGTTAAAATCAACGTCAATAGTCTAGCTAGTATGTCTATATGTTGTATCGATGAGGAATAGATTCTATCTTTGTCCAATTTGTTCGAGAGTCGATACCACTCGACTTTGATTAACGAATCTTTTATTACATTTATTTAATTACGAACTCACTTCACTAGCACTCCAGTAGCGAGTGGAACAGGTTTACATAAATCTCATTTATACAAAAAAATAATAATAATAATAATAATAAAAGGGATGTGACGACCCCATCGCCCACTGGGTTCCCTTCCCAGTGCAGTCAGTCTCCGCAGGGCAGCTTGTGGCGAGCTGTTGGTGAGTGGCGACACCACGGTCCTGAGTGCTCCCAGGGGAGGCCTCCGTCCCTCACCTTCGGCCTTCCTTCGCCAAGGTCGGAGTGGACGCCGATGAGGGACAGGACCCCTACCTCTGGCTTGCCTTAGCCGGCCGGCCAGAGTGGAGTCGCAAGAGCTATATGCTCGAGGGTGGAAGTGTATTGCACGTAATGGCGTAATAACGGGGAAACCCGCTCACGAGGCAACTCGCGATGGCGAAACCGGAGCCGCACCTCTCGGCACCCTTAGCCGCTCATTCCAATGTTGCCCCTCTGTTGCCAAATGCGGCGACTATTTGGGGGGCCCATTCACTGAGTGGCGAGTCACCGCCTGCCACTAATAGTCAGTAATCATGATTATGGCAGGTGTCCGAATTCCTATATAATAACCCAGATTTAAACCACCCAAACTTCATCACCATAACCCATTTATTCTTTTCACTCATTAGAAATAGTTCCTCCTCCTGCCGAGACCTGTTCATGGAAATGTCAACTATTGATATGGCCGAGAACGGGTTTTGGCAGGAGCACCACATAACATCAACTTCTCCAAAGGGCCTCTACGCGTTGGATCAATATCCCCGCGCAAGCCTCTCAAAGGACCGGGGTAACCCGTGAAATCCAAAAGGAGATACAATAATAATAAAAAGGCGTAGGGATGTGACGACCCCATCGCCCACTGGGTTCCCTTCCCAGTGCAGTCAGTCTCCGCAGGGCAGCTTGTGGCGAGCTGTTGGTGAGTGGCGACACCACGGTCCTGAGTGCTCCCAGGGGAGGCCTCCGTCCCTCACCTTCGGCCTTCCTTCGCCAAGGTCGGAGTGGACGCCGATGAGGGACAGGACCCCTACCTCTGGCTTGCCTTAGCCGGCCGGCCAGAGTGGAGTCGCAAGAGCTATATGCTCGAGGGTGGAAGTGTATTGCACGTAATGGCGTAATAACGGGGAAACCCGCTCACGAGGCAACTCGCGATGGCGAAACCGGAGCCGCACCTCTCGGCACCCTTAGCCGCTCATTCCAATGTTGCCCCTCTGTTGCCAAATGCGGCGACTATTTGGGGGGCCCATTCACTGAGTGGCGAGTCACCGCCTGCCACTAATAGTCAGTAATCATGATTATGGCAGGTGTCCGAATCAATATAATAACCCAGATTTAAACCACCCAAACTTCATCACCATAACCCATTTATTCTTTTCACTCATTAGAAATAGTTCCTCCTCCTGCCGAGACCTGTTCATGGAAATGTCAACTATTGATATGGCCGAGAACGGGTTTTGGCAGGAGCACCACATAACATCAACTTTTCCAAAGGGCCTCTACGCGTTGGATCAATATCCCCGCGCAAGCCTCTCAAAGGACCGGGGTAACCCGTGAAATCCAAAAAAAAAAAAAAAAAAGTTAATAATAATAATAATAATTTCATATTATCGACTGCCCGATACGACTGACAATGACTACTTCTCCTGCCTCATAAGAAAGCTCTAGGTCGCCCAAACAGCTATGGAGAGGGCGATGCTCAGAGTTTCTCTCTCTACGATCTCAACGAGATCGAATCAGAAATGAGGAGATCCGTAGAATAAAAATCACAGACATAGCCAAGCCGATTATTCTTATTACTTTTGCATTTTGAGATGCTAAAGAGGCGCCCAATGCTTGAGGAAAAATTTAGACTATTTGACATTCCCTTACGGGCCTCAGGGAGCGGGTAAAACCGCGCTGAACAGCTAGTAGTTTTACATAACCTGTGCCACAGTGCAGTTTGACTACATCAGTGGTGAATTTATATTGCCATTCGAACAGAGAAGTCTAATTAAACTCGAGCTAAATCAAGCAGCATGGTAAAATATGCCAATGATATCATGCTTCAGTGACCTACTGATACTGATATCAAAATGTTTGGGCTACCTAAGGCATCTGATATAGCGTAACGATTGTCATTTAGCAATAAAAGCCGGGATAAACGGCTTAACATGCCTTCCGAAGCACCGATGAGCTTACCAACCAATCCAAGTCATGCCACACTCGCCCTTTATAACCCCGATGGAATGTGATTAGGCATGTTGATGTCCATACCCATACTCATATTATAAATGCGAGAGTATGTCTGTCTGTCTGTCTGTCTGTCTGTTACGCTTTCACGGCCAAACCGCTGTACGGATTTTGATGAAATTTGGTATGAATATAGTTGAAGGCTCGGGGTCAAACATAGGCTACTTTTAGACGCAGGCGGAGCTGCGGGAAGAAGCTAGTATAAAATAAACGCAACGGTATTGAAAGTCAGTGTTGATTTCTAAATAAACCCATTGTAAAGAGCTTTACAACCCACACGAGAAAAGTCTCTTCAGGCATTTCCAAGGAAACTAAAGCTGAAATAAAACTACAAGAGTACTTATTACGACACAGCTACCTGTTCAAAGCTTTATAGAGCTTTAAGCTCGGCGACGTTCGCTAGCTTTATTGTAAAATTGTTAATTTTATTTTTATTTTGTTTAACCTTTTATTGAATATTTCCAAGTTTGATATTTACTTCATCATCTCGAAAAGGACATTGTACAAACTGTATGGAGGCTTGGCTCAGCGCGGACAGGCTGGAGTACTGCCAAAAGTATTTTTACCTGACAGACAACTACTATCAGAATAATACGATACAATATATTCTTTGTATATCTATTAATTCTGTTAAATTATTGTACTCGCCGAAAATAGTTGATTTTGAGGTTAGGTTCACTTTATTTATTGTTCAAAATGTATGCAAATTACGTGAAAATAGAGTTATAAAAGTATAAAACAACTATCTGTTCCCCGCAGCTCCGCCTGCGTGTAAAAGTAGCCTATGTTTATACCCCGGGTCTTCGCCTATAACCATATACCAGACATCAAAATCCATTCAGCGTTTTGGCCATGAACAAACAGACAGAAAAGCATTCGCACTTACAATATTAGCATGGAAGTAAGAATATGGAAGTATGGATTAGTACGGAGTCCTTCCACATTCTACCGGTGAATATTTTTTTCACATTCTGCCGATTTTTATTTTTTATTCTACCGGTATTTTTGTCAATTCCAGTTTCAACCGTCAGTTTATTACGTACTGAAAAATTTAAAAAAAATGCTGTTGTAAAAAGTCCGCTGTACGGATGCTATGCAACCGATTGAAGTCTGACATCGTCCGTGTCGAAAGGTCGAGAGTTCGTAAAGGGCAATTGATTAACAGGGTTCATTGTAGTATTTAATGACAACATTGTAGCGTTTTGTGTCGTCCCTGTTTCAGATTTTTGTTTTAAAATCCATACTAATATTATAAATGCGAAAGTCTGTCGGTCTGTTACGATTTCTCAGCCAAACCGTCGAACGGATTTTGATGAAATTTGGTATGAATATAGTTGAAGACCCGGGGTCAACTATAGGTTACTTTTTGACGCGGGTAAAAGGTAGTTCTTTATAAAATTATTTACATTTGGAGCTTCGTTTTTTTTTGGTAGCAATGTGAAGAGCTCCATACATATAATACATGAAACGCTTAGAAATCAGTTACAGAGTTTTATGATAGTCTAATCAAAATGATAATTCCGTGCGTCCGCAGTCGAGACCGACGGCTTAACGTGGTCGATCTCGGCTGCTATTTGGTTGTCATTAAAGAAACCACGTTAGGGATCTAACGGCGGTTCCGACAATCTCTGACTCTACAGTGTACAGGGTCGATTGATTATCTGACACACTCAATATGAATGAATGAATGTATAAATCTAGATGTGTAATATTATCTGACAAAGGTGATTAAGGCGAAACCTTATAAAAGTTAATTATAACATTAACTATTATTATAAAATTAACAAAAATATTCACAAACACAAACTTTTAAAGTGCATGAACATAATGAATTTGCATTATGCTTCACAAATATGCTTACTTTAAAAAAAAAACTACCCGGATATACGCTTTAGAATTAGAGAGCTTATTATTCTATTAATTCATAAAATTAGTAGGTGTAGAACATAAAGCGACGAGCCTGAAAGGAAATTAAGTTAAAATAAAGGCATTTCCATGATATAAAGCTCTTGTTTAGTTATGAGATTATTATATTGTCATCTGTCTTTGAAGTTTTGTTAATTAACTACTGAAAGCTTTACAGGAAAATGTACTCGTAGTGTTGAGTGTA
This sequence comes from Euzophera pinguis, assembly GCA_947363495.1. Lineage (NCBI taxonomy): Eukaryota > Metazoa > Arthropoda > Insecta > Lepidoptera > Pyralidae > Euzophera > Euzophera pinguis. Next base: position 1,204,995 of record OX376154.1, read on the forward strand.
CAACATATCTAAGATAAATACAAAATTAACAAAAATACTACTACCATCCATATCCATTCTGTAATAATATTATAAATGCAAAAGTCTGTTTTTCTGTCTATTACACTTTTACGGCTATACCTCTAGACCGATTTTGATGAAATTTGATATAGATATAGGGAACAAGCACTTAATAAATTATTTTGCGTGCTTCCGCCACCAGTTAGTTCATGCAAACTATTGCCGGCCGGCACCCACCCACTACTATTAGTCCCAACATGCCCGCCACCACTATGTATAAACGACGATTCGTCGTTTATACGTCGGACTATTAACAGCTTGGTCTAGTGCCTGAAGATGCCTCGCGTAGAGGCGAAACACGTGTTGCATGTGCAAGCTAGTGGTGGCGGGCATGTTGGGACTAATAGTAGTGGGTGGGTGCCGGCCGGCAATAGTTTGCATGAACTAACTGGTGGCGGAAGCACGCAAAATAATTTATTAAGTGCTTGTAACTTTAACTTCCGCAAAGTAACGCCTGAATCGGTTAGATATAGGGAAGCCCTGGAGTCAAATAGAGGCTACTTTTTGACGCGGACAGCTAGCTTACAATTTAAAAATGATTTGTAAATGGAAGTCTTGCTAAAACTTGAGAACGGCTTGACTGATTTGGCTATAATTTCGGGTTTGAAATATTTGTAGAAGGTAACAGAATGTTTAAAGGGTTTGAAAATATGAGGAAATTGCGGGGAAAGTAGGAGGAAGAACAATTATATTTTTATATACTTTAGTGTCGCTGTAGGAAGTTCTCCTGGCAGATAATCTTACTTATATATCTTAATAATATTAGAAAAGATAAAGTTTTTGTAAATATCTGCGAATGGATGATGTTTGTTACACTTTCACGGCTAATCTTTTGGACCGATTTTGATGAAACGTGGTAAGGATATAGATGAAGACCCGGGGTCAAAGATAGATTTCTTTTAGACGTGGGCAGAGCCGCGTGAAGCAGCATTTTGTGAGTAAATATAGTTTTATTTGATAACAAACTGAAATTTATGTAGAAATCATTTAAAAAGCTCTATTTAAATTATTTAGTTATTTTATCAGTCATAGTAATTATGTTAATATTTGTATGGAAATATCTATCCTATCTATACTAATATTATAAAGCTGAAGAGTTTGTTTGTTTGTTTGAACGCGCTAATCTCAGGAACTACTGGTCCGATTTGAAAAATTATTTCAGTGTTGGATAGCCTATTTATAGAGGAAGGCTATAGGCCTAGCGAAGTCGGGAGGGGCTGCTAGTAATATTATAAAGCTAAAGAGTTTGTTTGTTTGAACGCGCTAATCTCAGGAACTACTGGTCCGATTTCAAAAATTCTTTCAGTGTTGGATAGCCTATTTATAGAGGAAGGCTATAGGCCTAGCGAAGTCGGGACGGGCTGCTAGTAATATTATAAAGCTAAAGAGTTTGTTTGTTTGAACGCGCTAATCTCAGGAACTACTGGTCCGATTTGAAAAATTCTTTCAGTGTTGGATAGCCTATTTATCGAGGAAGGCTATAAGACTGAGCGATGTCGGGACGGGCTGCTCGTTTTAGTATAAATCATTACTATATTTTAAATAATTTAATTTAAAAAAATTGTAACATAATTGTATTCATTAAATTAAACTATTTTAATACATGCAGGCAGACTGCCTGCGACCATGAACGCTGTAAAGTGTTTGAAACGTCAGGTGTAAATAAATAAGTAATAAACGCGATAAAACCGTATTAAAATAGTTTAATTTAATGAATATCAATCGCGAAAACATAAGAAAACATAATTGTATATTTGATATCTAACTTCAAAAGATGAAATTCCTTTCTCTGCAGTGCAGGCTGACAGGTGCAAAAACTGTGCAGTTCTGAAATAATGCGACCTTAAAAATGTCATAAAGATCTTGACTATGGGGGCCAGAGAGCATCGAAACTGCAGACACAGAATTCATAATAGTACAATGCCACAGAAATAAACTTTCCATTTTTAAATGATGGGGGCCATTGAGAATTAAACATACTATTTGCATTGCTAAGTGCAGAGTCCAAAGTCCAACCTAAATTTACTAAACAAACTTACAAACTATTAGTTAGTATGCTTGTTTAGATTTTGGTTTATTGGTAATTTTTTTTTTTTTATTTCTATGCTCTTTGATATGGGGGCTTTAAACAAAATCAGTATTAAAAAAGGGTTAAGTTTATTGGAAGCCTAAAAACGTTAACGACTATCGGAAAAAAAAAATCTGGACTTGACATAAGCCGTTCGAAATCACGTGTGCGTATTCGATCCCTACAGCGATTGGCGAACTTTGATTCCGAACCCTAGTTTTAAAAATATGATCAAAAATCCTTCAGTACCGAACAAAAATTATTCGACTTGCCGATTTTGCGTGATTCACAATTTTCAAAAATAGCAGTCTCTGTCTAAAGCCCCTGAAACCTGTTATAGTCAATATCATCGAGAATTTCCAATAACTTGTTACTACGAGTAGCAACTATGTCGATTTCCAGTCAATGTGTCCTATATAGCAGCATACTAAAACTCATTGTTTTCCCTTTTGGCACAAAATATCTTTTGTTACTAACGCGTGTGACGGTTCAGGCAGTTTTCTAAAATTGCTTTATTGTTTCCACCTGGAGGCTTAACCGGTACTTTTGTTTCGGATCTGGGAACAAAGGAACGAAAATTGGAATTTTTCGAGGGTGGCGGGGGCGGTAACAGCGCTCGATTCCAATTCCAAACGATTTCTGATTAAGTCTTCGGTATACGACCATTTTTCCATACCTATTGAATCCTCAACTAACACTTCAGGGCTCTGGTACTCTGAAAATGATTCACGCAGAATCGATGAGCGAATAAGTATTGTTCAATATCGATTGATTTTCATTCGATATCGCATATTTTTTGTTCAATATCGAACTTTTGTCATTCGACATAAGACACCGTAGAGCTCTATCTTGTTTTATCACTCTCATTTGAATGGAAATAAGAGGCGATAGTGAGGGCCTTGATGAAGTCCCGTCACTAGTTCCAAGGAGGAGTAGGGGCATGGCATCATGGTCATATTTATTTATTTATCGTATGGCAATTTTGTTCGCTGTGCCCGCCTATATTTATAAGCTAAAATTATTATTTTTTAAGTGGTCTACAGCTTCGCTCGTGAGTCCTTCGGCTCTCCCACGTACTTGGTAATAGGGTGTTCAAAAACGAACCGTACCGTCTGTTTTTGATTTCCGCAGTCGCATGACCCATCATCACTCCAGCCCCACTTTTTCCGCAAGTATGCGCAGTGCCCCAACCCGGTTCTCCAGCAGTTCAGGGAGCACCATGTGCGTCGGGTTTCTTTACACCCCTGAGGGTTGTTAGAGGTATAAAGTTTGAATAGGTCCTGCGGTTTAGAATATGTAGTCCAGTCGTCCCTCCATGCCATTTCTATCTCTCAATCATTTGACAAATCATGGGCGAGCAGAATCAGCGGGTTTCGAGAATTAAGCCTGGGTGCATTGAAAGTGGCCAGGTCAACCCAGATGGGAAGGACTTTTATCCAGTTCTCTTAGGAGTTTGTGGCGTGGCGCGATTTCCTCTTGGTGCTAATAGAATGAAATGATCTATACTTCAAATGCGTCCATTTGGCATAGGTAATTTTTATCCCTGTTCTCTGGTCCAAATACCAACTTGGTCCAAAGTCCATACATTTTTGCCCATGGTATTTAATACTAATTTATTAATATTTACTATCAAAGACTATTGAATGTTAGAAAGCAATTGAAGCGAAGCTTTTTTGCGCCGCTTTGTACTTTTTCTGTTTTTCTTTTGACTGGGAGAGAATGCTTTTACCATTAAATCCGCCAATTGTATTTTTACTTGTGGTACAATGAAGTTTTAATAAATAAATAAATTGAGAAAATACGATGAAATGCTTTTAGCATTATTGTGATCTACAATAGTCATTTCAAAAAAAAAAACTGCGGCGCCATTTTTTTTTTGAAGCAGTTATATAATCTGTGTTAAGGGTGAATATATGAATAAGTAATGGTATTGATGACCCTTTTTCGTCGAATTTTTGATTGGTTATTATTATTTCTGCCTGTCCTCGAAAAACAAATGATCTCTGTATTGCGTTTTAACTAATCGTAACAAAATTTCTTAATAATGCGAAATATTTTTATATACACATTTGGTATTCTACTCGATTATTTTTTATCATTCATAACCAAAATTTGAGTACTCACCAGACCTTGAAAACAGAAGGGATTTTCATAATTTGTTAAAAAATTAATAAATAATCATAAGCCTTTAACATCCTATGGAAGGGGAAACTGCTAAGTGACAAGACAAGGACGCACTTGGAGCGCAGTGACGTCATTGAAGCGCTAGCCAAGTGTGTACGCTAAAATTTATTTTGAGCGGTCTTATTTATGATTTTGTTTAATTTTAACTGGTACAAAGTCATAATATGTTCATTATCTAACACCTTGTTTCTTTGTTTCAGATTTTCTTCAAGTGCTACCTTGGATATTTGAGCATCTTTTCACTATCTTCTCGTTCATTGTAAATAATAATGTTCAGTTTTCCATTTACATATAATTCTCATAGTGTAAATATTCTTAATGTAGATAAAATAAATATTCTTAATGTAGATTTAAATCATGTAAATATGTAAAATTCTAAAATGCTTATTTTATTAACTAGACTTTCACCGTGTTAATGATGTGACAAATAGCAAAATGTCGTTTCTATTATTGACTAATCTTTGACAGTGATAGTGATGTGACGAAAATGTGACGATTATCAAAATGTGGATTATGTTCGAAATTCAAACTATATGACGTTTCGACGTCAGAGACAATGGCGCGACAGAGACGCAAAATACCCGCCAGATAGTGCATGAGTGAAGTGGCAACATGTCGATGCCAATAAAACGATCGTTTAGTTCCGAGGGGGGAGCCTCTTCCAAGCGGGATTGGAAGATGAGGCTCAGCCTTCGGAGCCGCAGCGGCCACAGCGTTGTAAGTATATCTTTTTCATTTCGTCTACCAAATTTCAGTTTGTATTTTGTCTATGAATTTCAAAACTCTTCTAGAAAAATTAAACCTTTGCGCAGAGACTATTATTTAAAGTTAGAACATGTTGTCTTCTTTCTCCTATTCTTTGAATAGACGATTTTTAATGCTTTGTGAATGAGATGGTGAGTCATAGATAGATGGAGAGAAAATACCATGGAGCAATTACAAAGAGGAGATGCCGTTTGAAATGGCGCAGTGATGTGATCATTGGCGCCTTGCCGACACAAAAGTGGTCGGAGCGGTTCATTGGTCGTGCTCCATAGTTCGAGCCACGGCTGAAACCAAGCACCCCGCACGTCTACCTTCCGCCCCGTGTAGCCTCACAAATACTTTCTTACAAAACGCTTATTACGGCATCTCCTTTTTGTAATTGCTCCATGGAAAATACTATTAGATACTTTCCTACAAAACACAGATCATTCTTATACACATAGGTAAACTTTCAATGCCACCAATGATATGCTCAGTTCACATTTTATCTCAAAACACTGCATCGACAAGCATAGCACGCACAAATCTATATACTGATATTTACGTCTATTAAAATAGGACATCAGAGGCTACTGTTTGATGACTAATTTGCTATTATTAAAAAATAAGGAATTTTTAACGATTGTGTACATAAGTGAGACTTATTGCGCCATTCATAAATGAAAAGTTCGCCTTTTCGACAGACAATAGACTATCGAGATTATTGAACATATGGCGAGTTACGAATTTGAAATATGTTCATTTGCGTGTACACGAAAGACGCCTTATTGTGTTTTGCGTTTCTGACACTGTACATGGAAAGGGATTTGATGGAATAGTCCTCTGCCATGGTTTAAGTATCAGTGCAGTCAATGAAACTCACTGCAAAATTATTAGTTTTCTGAAATATACGTCATGTAATTACTATATTTTATAACCTGACTTATCATCCTTACATCTGTATGAAATTTCACGTGTATGAGCTATGGACTGTGTAAATATTTTGACAGTTTATTTACTCTTGATTCATGGTCAAAGTATTAAAACCGATAGCTCTAATTTTAGGAGGAATAGGCGTGTTTTTCGAGCTCAGTTTTTAACAAAAGGAATTTATTTAACAACCTCATGATCGGTTAGCATCTTCTTTTTCATATTTTTATATCATTTGCGTAACATTTTGCCTCGGCATTACTGATACACAGAAATCAGCATTCATTGTTACAACCGAAGTATAAAGTGTTATAAAGAACAGTGATTTAGCGATAGAATAAAAAAAGATGCGAGCATTTTTTTTATCGCAGCGGGAATCTCTCGCAGACAGACAAACGGCGGAGGCTTTTACACTCAGTTCCTTTCCTTCCTAAGAGACACCCATACTTAAAGTCATATATATATACATATCTTTTCTTTTAGTCTTACTTCGAGTAAAATTTTAGTCAGTTGGTTACTCGTCCCACCTGAAACTCTTCCCAGGGGCGAGTTGTCTATTTCAAATCTTACTAGACGTCAACTCGGACCAAGTTTTCTAAACTATGGGACGAGTTTGCCACTTACTAATAATGACGTAGTCTACTCGGACTACACTGTATTTTCAATTTTAAATGATATTTTATAAATTTTCCTGAAGCTCTTGTTCATTGCGAATACACATAGTCATGTACAAGTCACGACTCGCAAATTACACATACACAACACATTACAACTCGTAGATTACACATAACATTAAATCCCTTTTAAAACCTAAGAATGTCTATGTCTAATCTACTATCTACGCTAATCGGGCTAGTTTTTGATACAAAAAATAGGTTTTCCTCGCATAAAGAAGAAAAATCCTTGTAGGATTAAATAAAAGGCTTATTTGTAAGAATCAAAATTATATTCATCACTTCAACATCATATTGCATCACAATAACAATATTTCTGGTTCGGTACCTACATAAATAAAGTGATTTTTTGTTTTATCTTAACTGTGTGATGGTACATCTTGTGGTGATTTTAAAACTTATTTTACCACAAACGTGAGAATTTCTTAGGAAGTAAATAAAGAAAAGTGTTAATAAATCCGGTCAAATGCGAATCGGACTCGCGCACGAAGGGCTCCGTACAAATATCTATAATAAAACCCGCAAAAAAACTCCCGTTTGTTGTATGGGAGCTCAAATACATTTATTTTATTTTGATTTTGATATAGCTACATGAAACAGATAAAGGACAAAGTAAACGTTGTGTACTCGTGTCGTGTCAAAACCTAAATAATCTTGTTTTTATTCGAGTGGAATGGAAAAAGCTCTACTGTCAAGAGCCCAGCTCTTAAAATGATGATGATTATTAGATTTTTAGTATTTCTTGTTATACCTGCAACAGAAATACATAATTTGTGAAAATTTCAACTGTTTAACTGAGATATAGCCTGGTGATAGGCGGATAGCAAAGACTCAGTAATAGGGGTTTACCGTTTGGGTACGAAATCCTAAAAATGACGGTCCCCTCGCATTCCATCGAATTTTTAAAATAGACATACGTAATGGGCGGGAGTACCTGAATGTCGGCTTAAGCCGTTTGACTCAATACAGAGACGCGCTTTCAGAATTGTCGAAGATCCCGTAATTACAAGGGCTATCGAGCCTTTGAGTCTCAGGAGAGACTTTGCCTCCTTATGCGTGTTCTACCGCTTGTATAATGGGCTATGCTCGGAGGAATTGTTTGACATGATGCCAACAGCCACTTTTTATCATCGCGAAAAAATATATATAGAAACTAGTCTTTTAATTTGAATAGAATAAATAAAAGAAGGTCACTTTTAGAGGGGTTATGTGATAAATTAAAAAACAACATGTTCTGAAAGTCAACCAAGAAAACACTACCATGATATATATATATATATATAATAAGCATGATATATTCTTCTATCTTCTATTCAAATAAAAATCTGTTCTGCTGTTCGTTAGTCTCGCTAAAACTCGAGAAAGGCTGGATCGATTTGGCTGTTTTTGGTTTTGAATTATTTGTGGAAGTCCAGGGAAGGTTTAAAAGGTGAATATTTATTTATTGAAACATTATTGTACAAATACAATTGTAAAGCACAATAGCCGACTTAATGGACGACTTAATTCAATATATTCGGAGGCGGTACGAAGTTTGCCGTTAGTAAAAAATAATACTTTTATTTTACCTGTAATATTCAAGGCAAAGAGCATCTGTGATTGTTCAAAACATTTATTTCAACCAACTGCTTCAAAATTTTAGCTTTCACGTAGAATTCCATAACCGCTATATTAATTGGAACTCTTGTTTGTTATCAACAAATTGTTTGCGAATTCTCCCGTGAACTGTGAACCAATAGAGTTTTATTAAAGCCAGTGAGATCGCGATAATCTCTTTTCCGTTCCGGTCAACTATGCTCTCTTTGTTCGTACGAAGATTCGTACGAAGTCAAAGACATATTTTCTGAAATGAAAAGAGTGGAATTTTGAAAGCATTGAATAGAAAAAGGTTTCGGTACAATCTAGAAATTTCATCATTTCAAAGGACAGCTACAACAGTACGTGGAACAATTTTTTTTTTAAAGGAAACATTCCCAACTTTCTTATGGTGTGAAATGACCGTTCTTTAAATTGCAATTAAATCAAACTATGTATTTTAAAAACTTTGTGGCTATAAAATCGAATATGCTTAAATCAACAAACAAGGCAACTACGATTTTTTTCCTGTAACATCCATACTATGTATATATATACTAATATTATAAATGCGAACTGTCCCGCTGTAATTTCCAAAGCTTTCTGTAGCTAGAAATGTTAGCCCAGTTCAAAAAAGAAAAAAGAAAAAATGTCTGTCGGTCTGTTACGCTTTCACGGCCAAACCGCTGAACGGATTTTGACGAAATTTAGTATGAATATAGCTGAAGACCCGGGGTCAAACATAGGCTACTTTTTGACGCAGGCGGAGCTGCGGGAAAAAGCTAGTTTCAAATAAATAAAGAGGAAATAAAATGATTGACATTTTATATCATTGTACTGGTAAACGCAGTGATCTGCCGGAATCATGGGCCCTTTTATCATGAACCCAACACAAATAAACAGAAAAAGGCACATTCGGTCACAAGTGATGCAAAAGAAACACAAAAATACGAGGGTAGGAAAATATGCGACCGCGACCCTTATCAAGCTACGATTGTGAAATAGGTCACAACCTTAGCGCCAGTGACGGAGCTAGGTATTTTTTGAGAAAAGAAAATATTCATTTTGGCGTTCTTTTTACATGACTGACCAAAAAAGAGTGTTATGTTTTCAACATTCATGTTTGTAGAAATTTATGTGGTGAGTCAAATTAATCATTTTACAATAATCAAAAAGTATAAATATGTAGCGTCATCTAAAACATGAAATGACGGATTAAATAGGTATACAATTAATTACCGACTGAAAAACAACATTTTAATCAATCTAATCGAGTGGGGTATTAAATGATGGGGTTTAAAAGGAGATTTCAATAATGCTAATCACTTATAATTATGTTTAAATAATATATTGAAGTCAGTCGTGATAATATACGAGTTAGGTGTTTTCAGCATTTTTTTATACAGTTAGAACACACTAGCTAATTTAATAATATGAATATTTGGGAACCTGTTATTTACATATTTGGTTTTTAAGTATTACTATGTACTAAGACAATAAATAATGATAAAATATAAAAAAAAAACCTAAGACAAGTAAATTATTTAATGTCAGGTAGGTGTTTTAAAGTCTTTGAACAAAAATAGCTTAGTTTTACAAATTGGCATACTTAATTACCCGAATAAAAGAAAATAAGCATTCATAGTATCGATTTTTTATTAGATTAATTTTTAATACAAAATCGCAATCGATTTCCACAGATATTTTTTTTGTCATTATAGATGCAACAAACCTTTAAATTAAATATGTTTTCTGATTTTTTTTTTACCCTTGAAATCATGCTTATGCTCATACAACAACGCATTATAAAAACTTTCAATAAATATTCCAAAAACCAATATAAATAGTTGAATGAAAAGCTCAATTTGAATCGCAATTGGCCAGTTTTTTCACAATGGTGCCCAAAAAACTTGCTGCCCTAAAACAGATATGGTAGGGCCGACCCCGTCTGGCGTAGTGCCAGCCTTGCCACGGGAGTCATTAGGTTGGATTTGATATTATTCGCTGGAGCAATTTAGGTACTTGATGTACTGGGGCCGAATTTTTTAAATGTTTGTAGTTGTACTCGAATGATGATTTGCATTCATTATAATCGGTGAGTCAAACGATTTTCATTCGAAATAAGTCGAACATATAAAAATAGGAATTTCAAATGAGGTTCAACTGACATCATATTTATCAATGAAATATAACTAAATTATAAATTTTACACGTTCAAATTTTATTATTATGGATTGGATCGGACTTTATAGATATAGTACTGTTTGGTTAGTATATGGTTCGGATACTACTACTATGATTTTCTGATAATAAAGTTTATTTTTCGGTAGATTATTATTTATCTATAGGAAAACGTCAAATTGTGACCTGGTTCTAAGACTGATTTATTTATATAAATCTGTATTGTACCACAAGTAAAAAAATACTTTTACAATTGGCGGACTTAATGCTAAAAGCATTCCCAGTCAACCATTAGGAAACGCAGACAAGTTATGTGCGGCGCACGATTTGTCTATAATGAGAAGAGAAAACAAACAGTTACTGCTAAATAAACATACTTGAACTCGTATATTTATTTATTTACTTATTCACACATGAAATACCAATAATAATTATAAATAAACGATAAAAAGAAAATGTTTAAATTAAATTAAATATTGTGCCCAGATCGCTGTCGTCGCGTGATGGCAAGGTACCCAAGAGGCTGGCGACGTTGCCTCGTTGTATGGCCAGACTGATGCGCTGACCAAAATACGCGCCAGCTCTTGGGTCATAAACAATAAAGATACTTTAATTTACATAGTGTGTGTATACGGATATTGATATAGAAGTACAGGCAATTCGTAGACCTCAAAGAGCAACGAATTTGCTCGAATCGAGCTCACAAATAAACATTCCTTTCTCAATGGTAGAACTTGTATCTTGTTAATTTCCCTCAGGCTGAGAAGGAGAAATTCCTAAAATAACAATTTCCTAAAACGACACATTCCTGAAAGTCCATTACGAAAAAGACAAATTCCGAAAATGACAACTTCCACGTACCGGGTGTTTTTCATATGAGGTTCGTTTCACATTCTTTCCAATTACGAGTAAGATCCTAATTTCTTCAGACTACTGAGACGCTCGAAACATAACAGACAAACATGATTAAACTAGTTAAATTAAAAGTCTTTGTCCTTTTTAATTGAATAGTTGATTTACTTCGACTTTTCCCTCGACTTTCGATTCAGAGTTAGGTTTTCAAGCAAAATTATTATTTAACCAACCTAATTGTTTAAAAACTTCGGTAACGATTTCTCATGTTTCTACGATTATTTTAATCCTGTTTTTTTATGTCTTACTAGCTTTTTCCCGCAGCTCCGCCTGCGTCAAAAAGTAACTTATTTTTGACCCCGGGTCTTCAACTATATTCATACCAAATTTCATCAAAATCCGTTGAGCGGTTTGGCCGTGAGAGCGTTACAGACAGACCGACAGACTTTCGCTTTTTTAATATTATGTATGGATTTATGCACACCTAATGTTTCAAACACTTTAAAACGTTCAAGTCGCAGATGGACGTTGATATGTAGGTAAAATTTGATTGAAATAGTTTTATGTAATGATTAACTTAGCTATTAAATCTAGACTATTTTTCTAACAAAATTAATTAAAAAATACTTTTTCAAATACTTGTATTATTTTGTTCGATCTTTAAATTAAGTAATTTATTGCGATACAAAAACCGTATTAATTTTATTACTTACCATTAAATTTATACCTAACGTTTTAAACACTGCAGTGTGGAATAATCGCCAATCGCGATCTGGTGGACACCGAGGTCCAAAAGGGGACCAGAGATCTAAATTGAGATTGTCCGAGATATGTACCGCGATTCCGTTTCGATAGTTAGGACCGCTGTTGGTGACACCAGACCATTTCTCGTCACTGTCGAGGTTTTCCAGGGACCAGTTCTCAGTCCCTACCAGTTCCGTGTGATATTAGACGTAGCGTCCAGTCTATCTGAGACACATGAGCAACCTCCGTGGCTACTCATGTTTGCTGACGATATCGCACTGACGGATATGGGAGACTGATACGACGGGCAAATAAATTAAAGGAGTAACTTGAGAACCGGGTCTGAAACTAAACGTGGCGAAAACAGAATACATGGCTTGTAATACTTGACATCCTCATCCTGGACGCATAGGCGAAGACTTAGTCGAGCGTAAGGATCAATTGAAATACTTGGGGTCTGTACTCGACGCGTCCGAGGACATCGATTGCGACGTCAAGTATTGTAGCGGCATGGGCAAAGTGGCGTGAGGCGACTGGTGTCACTTGTGACCAGAATGCCGGTCAGACTTAAGGGTCAGGTCTATAAATCTATCATTAGGCCTGCCCTCCTACATGACAGTGAGGCGTGGCCCGTGCTTGAGCGGCACAAGCAAGAGTGTGTAGAGTGACGCGGAAGGTAGTCTTCGTGTCCGTGGTATAGCAAATAAGCTTCAGGAAAATCGCCTGCGATGGTATGGTCACGTCTTACGAAAACCGGCAACATACATTGAAAACAAGTGTCTGACCATGCCGCCTCTGCCGGGGCCTGGTAGAAGGAGCGCGCCCAAATAGAGCTGGCCTGACGTCGCAAAGTCCCTTGTCTTGTTTTTTGCTCTTATGTATAATCCTTTGCATTTATATAGTGTATATAAATAAAGTAAATAAATAAATAAAGCAGGATATGCGTGCTAATGGACTCTCCATTAAGGATGTTGAAGACCGGGCAAAGTGAAGACATAATTGCAGGAAAGCAGACCCTGGACTCCGAAGTGAACGACTAAAGATGCAACCGGGAAGACGCTAGGATGATAATGAGTGTGGAACAATCGCGAAAACAAAATGTATATTCGCTACTAGCTGTTTTCCGCAGCTCCCTGCGTCAAAAAGTTACCAATGTTTGACCTCGGGTCTTTAAATATTCATACAAAATTTCATCAAAATCCGTTCAGCGTTCATGGCCGTGATAGCGTATCAGACAGACAGATAGACAGACACACTTGTGCATTTATAATAGTATACATCTATAAGTCAAAATCAAAAAATTTGCTACCTTCTCAAAGAAAGCTGTCAAACATAACCTACAAATCCGCGGACTCATTAGGAATATAAATTTTAGACCTATCAAAAGCAAAGAGCTGGGTGTTACGCTGCATTTGCCACGAAACGATTCGCAGGTGCGATCATTACCAGAGTTTCAATAGAGAGTTAACGGATTCCTTACCAAAGTGGGAATTGCCACAACAAACCCGAACTGGCAATTTGATCTATGATTGATGCTGATTGGAAACTGGAATAGCTCCTATAAAGCCCCTTTTCACTCGACGCGACGTTTGATCATTGAAAAACACGTTTATGGGGTATTAACACAGAATTATTAGTATTAACGTACAGAACGGACAATCAGATATGTTAATCATAATTTTTTTTTGAGTATTTCAAACTACTGTTTACTGAACATCTTTGAACAAGCATTTCTGGAAGGCAATTGCAGTATTTTAAATGACGCGAACGTTCAAACTAAAACCAATCTTCGAACGCTAGGGCTATTTTTGACTTATCAATTATGTCAAATAACAGTAATTCGAAAACGAACTATATTATTTTCAATCAACAAAACCATTTTACATACTAGTAGCCCTCGTAGGCTAAATAAATCTAGTAAAAAATAGAAAAGCAAAGAAAATATAATTTTTTATCGTGAACTTCGTTGGCCGCATCATGTTTGGTCGAATTTTCTGTGTTGCAACGGTATTGCGCTATATTTTGACAAAAGTTTTTGGCAAAAGGAACGAACGAGACACTACCAAAATAACGTTTGGAAAAAAGTTACTGTCGGAAAACTTTTTGGCATAACGTACGAGACTCATTTTAATTCATTATTTCGATTTATTTCAATTCACCATCATCATCATCTGGCTCACCAGACACTCACTCTGACACCAGGGTGTACATGGTCGATTGACAATGTAACCTACACGAAATGATGATGATTTCGATTAATTTCGAATTTAGTATTATTGCAATATAATATAATAGATTATAAGCTTTAAGTTTGTAAAAAATAATAATATAGAATTACCTATCTTTATTTGGGAAACGGACACGATTTTGTCGTTCGAAAATAGTTCGTCTCGCCTATTATGTCGAACGAGAATAATTCGACTCACCGATATTAATACTCGAAAATAGTCCTAACGATCGGAACTTGCTTTTGGTAAATACGTTATTTAATTACCGCGATTCGGGCCCTGGCCATCCATACTAATATTATAAATGTGAAAGTCTGTCTATCCGTCGGACGGATTTTGTTGAAATTTGGTATGAATATAGTTGAAGACCCGGGGTCAAACATAGGCTACGTTTTGACGTAGGCGGAGCTGCGAGAAACACTAGTAATAATATATATTTTTATTCTTGAGCCAGAATGAAAATACGAGGAAGTATGTACTTATCTCACAAAAGCTACTAGTAACTCTGTTATCCTCAACCTTCACTCGCTTTGCACAATAAACAGTATTGTACTCCTCTTTCCAAGAACAAACTATGATTGATTGAGTGCCTTTAACACGATTCCCTCCAAAATAGAGATTTTATCCCAATACAAGCTTCAGCAATTCACTAGCCAAATTGCTTTAGAAAATAGTTCTCTATACACTTCCTGATACGGTTTAAATTAGCTTATAACTATGTAGGCGTTGAAGGAAATTGAATGAAACCACGTATTACTTAGTTGGAATTTTGGTTTCGGTTGAAATGTTCTAACATTGTGATAGAATTTTCGATTAACAAATAATGTTTTGCCGCGAAATGAATTTCCAAGTTGCGGCGGTTCTTAACTCGTGTGGTTTTGATGTTGGGTGGATTCTACTACACTTTAGATATCGTAAAATTGATTCTTTTAGATCTTTTGTATTGACTGATGGTGGATTCCAGCATCATCTACGTCTGTCCTACGTTTTACTCAGAGACTATGAGACCTAGTGAGCTAAAATTTGGTATGTCTATAGATATTACTCGCGCGAAGCGAACAGAGAGATAAAAATATGAAAAAAAAAATTTAGGGTACCTCCCCTACATGTAAAGTGGGGGTTGAAATATTTTTTTTCTACTAGAAAGTTAAAAATAGACATTTATATGGGGTACCCTGTAATAAGTCTCTAAAACATTATGAGTACTTTCAAAACGTTTTTCAATTAACGGGATATTTAGATATAATGTTAAAAACCTGAAATCATTCATGACAGTAGTAAATATAATGAATTTCAAAGGAAAATAATCACTGGCGTAAGGCTTATAATAGTTTACGAATAATAATTCATTAAGCTGTTTCCCGCA
The DNA here is from genome assembly GCA_947363495.1 of Euzophera pinguis. Taxonomy (NCBI): domain Eukaryota; kingdom Metazoa; phylum Arthropoda; class Insecta; order Lepidoptera; family Pyralidae; genus Euzophera; species Euzophera pinguis. The sequence continues at coordinate 1,220,601 of OX376154.1, forward strand.
GCTCCGCCTGCGTCAAAAAGTAGCCAATGTTTGACCCCGGGTCTTTAACTATATTCATACCAAATTTCATCAAAATTCGTTTAGCGGTTTGGCCGTGAAAGCGTAACAGACAGACAGACTTTCGCTTTTTTTATTAGTATTGATGATAAAAAAACCGGTTGCAAGTGTTGTAACTGACCCCCGTATTCTTAAACATAACTTTATGGACGTTCTTCACTCAAACTCATTCGAGGGCGTCTTAAGGAAGTCCTCTTTCCTTGAAAATGACATTCTTAATTGGTTGCTCACCTCTAATGAGGAATATCCTTAAGTCAAGGAAGCTAGTGACGACTAATCATACCAATGAGTCGGAGTAAGGTTGAGTCGAGTTTGAGGAAACGTTTGAGAATATGGGTGTCAGTGCTAAAAAGGGCGAGTAGATTTTTTACGTTTTAATTTTTGATAAAAAGTTAACATAATTTGCTTATAATAATCGGTCTCTTACTCAAAATCAATCAATATCTATTATGACTTCATAGAAGAAGATACATAGAAAGATAATAAACTAAACATAAATTTACCTTGAAAAGAGACATAACAAAGAGTAGCATATCCTAATGTCTCCCATCGAGTAACAGCAGGCGTGAGATTGTGAGGGAACAATGGTCGAATATTTCATTGTTATCGTCAACGGAAAGCAAGTTTGCAAATTGGAAAAATTCCGGCTTGAGTACGCTAACCATGTGTGTTGAATGTTTCGGGATAATTGAAAAAAAAAGAGAAAAAAAAACTTTTTACAGGTTCAGATCATCGTCGATTTACTTATTGGAAAAAGCAACGTTATCGTCCGACCGACCAATGGTTTAAAGGGGGATAAACAATAAAAAGAACGACTTGAATTTCAAACTATATTAGTATGGACTGTTTATTAGGCATTACAAGTTTTTATCCTATGAGAAACAAATTTCTGAATATACAAACTTCTAGTTCGATTAAGAAAAAAATATTTTTAATAATCTGACTAATCATTAATCAAAGAAATTCTGTGTAGACCAGCAGGGCAATGGCTGTAATTGCAAATAACGTTAACGTAATTAACAAAACCAAACCACGACCTCGAGGGGCTATTTTGTAGAATACTAAATTAGTCAGTCGAAGGTCGAAAATTTTTATTCGACATAATCGGTGCAACGCACGAATTCAGGTCCTGCTCTTGGGAGAACCATCTAAGAATTACACAAATTCAAACCACTAAACACGAAAGAGATTTTTGTATTTCAGAGCAGTTCAAAAACTTTAATAGGTACATGACGTAAACAGAGTCGAGTGACCAAAGTCAATTGCGGTTACTAGCAGCACATATTACAGAATTATATGCTTTATCATTCACATACATGGAAAATCATTGTGACGCCATATGTCGAAAATATGAGTCATTTCTTTCTTAATTTGCTAACTTCAACAAAGCACTAAAACAACTTGTAGTAGAATGTCAGAACGTGAACAAATTGTTTTTTAATTTTCATTTAGCCAGCAATACAGAAATCAGTAGATTTAAATATTTGTTTCTTGTAGCGCCATCTAATATCAGATAGCATAACTAATTATTTGTAGGCAATTTGAGCCTAGCAGTAATACGATAACCCATTTTACATGAAATTCTGGAGTTCCTACTCGGAACATCGGCGGAACTACCTGAAAATGTTCTCATATAAAAATATTTCGTGATGTTAAATTGGCAAAAAAGTACTCAGAAATGACTTGTCGGTTTCCAAAAACATTTTTATTGCATTTTTTATTTGACAAATGAGACTTTTTAACGTTTTATATTTCATTGGTTTGTTTTTTTTTTTTTTTTTTTGCAATGAGGGTTAGGTGATTATTTATAAAAGGGTCCTACCAGACATATATCTTTTTGATTTGTTCCCATTTTTATTAATGATGGAACATTCGATTTAACATTTAAACAATAATTGCACACACATTTAAAATGTAAATGTGTGTGTAATTATTTGAACTTGTTTGTTTGTAATATCTTTATTGAACAAAAAAAAAAAACAAATAATTTACATACACAAGCATGGAAAAACAATAAGTACAATGGCGGACTTATCCTACTTAGGAATCACTCTCGTCAACCAGCGAGTGACAGGAGAAGATATGCTTACCAGAAGGGTAGAAGCGTGGACAATATAATATTATTATGCAACATACATTTAATAAACCTACATACTTATATAGAATAATCAGAAATACATATAAATAAACATACATACACCCGCGTAACTAGCTTATACTTTTAAATGTCTAAAAGTTCATCAAAATAGAATTTGAAAGTTTTACTTTAAAAGCGTTTAAACTTTGTGACAGCCTTCCACAGGAAGTGAATTCCAAAGCTTAGCTCCCATAACAGCAAACGACTTTGAGTACGAATGTAACTTGTGCCCGACTCGTGGCGAATATACAACTAGTATTACCAAGAAATCGCACGAGAAATTAGCTCCAAAACCATACACCTTGAATCATCATTATTATTATTTCATCCGCAGTCAGCCCACAGCTGGACATAGTCCTATAATGATTTCCAAAATGGCCAGTTAGAAGCGGCCTGTCAACGTTTTCCTGCGACCTTTTTCAGGTCATCTGACCATCTGGTCGGTGAATATCCAACGCTGCGCTTGCCGATTCGTGGAAACATGTTGAATCGATTTTAAATTCAACCGCTTAGAATTTTTTACAGACATCGTAACTAGCTATTTCCACCCCAGTCATGTGTGTCATGGATTTCACGGCTCATTGCTCTGTAGATATATATATTTATAGCTTCCAAGGTCCGACAAGGTGAATGAGAAAATGAATTAAGGCTGACGCTTTCCGAGGAGTCAAAGTCATCTCATTTACACTTTAGTTTTGTGTCTACATATAGCTAAGTTGAGGATTTTTTTTATTTTTTTTTAACCTATCTCGTCCCACTGCTAGTCAAAGGACTCAACCATCTCTCTCCAAACATCTCTATCCATGGTCAACTGTAACCATTAAGGATTTAATTTAAAATGGAAAAATCTTATATATAAAAATCAATTGCTGTTCGTTAGTCTCTCTAAAACTCGAGAACGGCTGGACCGATTTGGCTATTTTTGGTTTTGAATTATTTGTGGAAGTCGAGTGAAGGTTTAGAAGGTAAATATATTCGGAGGCGAAGTTTGCCGGTCAGTTAGTATTTAATAAAATCTTTGTAAAAAACAAAGCAAGAACACACGTTACAAGTTCAGATATGTGCCCGTTTAGACAGCTGTTGGTCCGACGGCTTAGTTCGATTTTTCGACGTGAACTTTTTCCTAATAGTCCGACAAAAAAATCTCGGACTAGGATTCCTGTTTTTACTCGACTGCGCCAGAAAGAGGGTCATGTTTTTCGAGAGTATGTTTGTATGTAGTTATGTATGTATGTTCCTCTTATAAAAAATCTGGAGCTTTGCGCTTATCAGTTATTTTTTTAAATACATACATCACACACCATACATCCCTATTCTAGATTCAGGGAGCTAACGTAAGCCAACTGAATAAAAACTGGTTTAAATTAGCAAGCATTTATTATCAAATTTGTCTTAAAGTCGAATTCACCAAAGATAATGTGCAATTGACTCTCGTATAATGAAGTTTATTCGAGAATTATTATAATGAAGATTATAGTTACTCTTTGATAAAGACGATGACGGTGAAATCACCGTCATTTTATTCTTATCAGCAAAGAGTCACTAGCTAAGGCCAGTAAGGATATCAAAATAGTGCACAATTGAATCGTTATTGGATCGTAATGACAACTTTTGACGTTTCTGGCATTCTGCTACTAAAATTTTGAGACCAATCGTATTCCATTGGCATGCCATTGAACTGCAACTGAAAAATATTGCTAATCAAAAAAAAACATCAATTGTTTCAATAATCAGTACTCTGTTTGTTAGAAACCTTTTTACTATATTTAAGTTTTTTAGAACTCAATTGTTTTATTTTATATTAGCTGTTTCCCGCAACTCAAAAAGTAGCCTATGTTTGACCCTGGGTGTTCAACTATATTCATATCAAATTTCATCAAAATCCGTTCTGCGGTTTGGCCGTGAAAGCGTAACAGAGAGACAGACAGACTTTCGCATTTATAATATTAGTATGGATTTCTTGTCAAATCTTCAGTTTGAAAATACAACTCGTACTAAAAGGTGGCCTTTTATTTAAATTCCCTACACTGTTATCTATATATATATAAAAATCAATGCCACTTTTCGTTGTAATTTTATAACTCGAGAACCTGTTATCCAAACCAAATGTTTAGGCTTTGTTCAGCTTATTTAGTAGATGGTTTATGTGAAGTTTGCACAAAATCGGTCGAGCGGTTCTTCATTTATCACTTTACGAGTATACGTAGCGAAGCACGTACCGGGCCGCTAGTTTATTATATTAATATTTTTTCAACTATTACCATTAAATTACGTTTTAGTTGCAATTAAATTGAGATACAAAATTGTGTTAGCAGAATACCAATATTGAGCATATCAAAAACGTATCGTATTTGAGTCGTAATTGAATATCAGTTACATGGTCTTTTTAAGTTTTTAGCAAAATTGACCTACAGGATCATTCTCAACATTTTTTTATAGTTCAGATGGATGTAGCCTCTAAGAGTAACTAACAAACAATAGTGAAATGAAAATGTTTAGATATACATGAAAAAATGGGATAGCGGGATTGCGGTACGCAAGCAACAGCTAGGTTAAACAAAACATTTAGAAATTATAATCATTTGTAACTAAATAATAATTATGAGAAACGAGTGGGCTTACAAAGTTCTTTATTGTTCATCAGTGTCATAAATAAATAATAATAAATAGTAATGATTTGAAAGCGGTTTAGTTTCACGTACTGTACAAATTTGACCCATGGTTTTTAATAACCCTGTATTTTTAAATTACTTTGCGTATCTTGAAAGTTTTTACACAAATTCAAATGATGATATTTTAATCTGGAAAAATCTTCTCAATCGGAAAAAGCTATCGGCAAACAATTTAACACATTCATTTACACTCATTTAAACATTTAATACTTTTACGCCCGTCATGAAGCGTCGGAAGTTAAATTTTAAAAAAAAGGTAAGAATGTTTCGTTCACAGTGATTTCTTTGAACACAATTAGATAAATGTACAAACTACAATAATAACAAAATCCTTTAAATAAAGAAATTACAAAATAACAAACAAATCCTCATCATGACTAAAATTCCATCTGAAGTGGAAATGAGCAAAGACGAAGAAGAAACAGCTTCTACACTGCGACGAGAATGATTGTAAGGGGGGGGGGGGGGCATGCTACCAAAACCACTGCACGAAGCTCACCACCCATTACCATGAACACTTGCACTACCCACCTGTTCCTTTCAGGAGGCGCTGCGAGGCCGGCGCTGCGCGTCCCTGCGATCTGCGGCCACATCAGCCCGTGCCGCTGATGACTCCGGTCGCAGTACGCCATCAGCTCCGGCCAGGGCTTCGCCATCACCGGCAGACACACCTGCCCCAAAGAAGTCAAACTGGGAAGTCATTGAACACTTCTCTTCAAGTCGTAGCAAAAAAAGTCCTACTGCCGTGAGTACACAATTTAATCTAACCTTATTCTTTAATCATTTTTAACTAGTCGCCTGCGCACTTTGATTAAGATTTAGGTAATTTTTTAAGCATTTCCGTCTACTACTGGGCAAAGTTATGGCCTCCCTAATTTCACTCCACGTGTCTTGATCCATAGCAAACTCCAACCACCAACAACCCACTTTGGAAATCATTCAGGTCATCCTTTCTTGTGCTCAAACGATCAACATTTTGGGAATTCAACATTTTGAAAATTTAACATTTTGCAAATTCTACTTTTCGGACCTGAAGGGATTTCCATGTCTGCCCCCTTTCGGCGTATACCTTCAGGTTTTCAAGCAGTTGTTAAGATGGCACGATTTCTTACATTCGAAAAATCGCTTTGAATTCATTAATAATATGTATAAAATACAATCATTTTAATAGAAGAATTCAAGTAGCTTGAAAAGTATGACATGATCGATGAACCTCTTGTTACTTTACTACTTAGCACAATTGGATCATGATTTTTGTGAAAAATTTGGTTGGGACTTAGCAAACTGAATTAATAACATTCAAACTATGGTATTAAATTTTTTCATGTTCCAGTAGCTCTTTACGCAACAGTTCAATCTTAACTGGTTTGTCATGATTTAAAAAGAATTTGTATTTGATTTTTATTTAATTTTAAGAGACCTACCTATCTAATAGCGTTATATATTTATCAGCTATATACATTGAAGACGTTTCACGGTATCTGATTTAGAAGTAGAAAATATCAAATCCGTGGAAATAATTTACTGCAATCACAGCCTTGCATTATTTCTTCAAATTTTGTAGTGCGTGGTTGACATCTACAATGTTTTAAACATTAAAAATCTTCATAAATTGTCACTCCAAGGTTTTCTTTTATAACAAGGCAAACCTTTTAACCTTTTAGTGGCGGAAGCACACAATACGTTTGATACAGAGCGTTTCACAGAATAGATTACATAATTGGATTTAGTTCATAATTCTATTTATACCTATAATAGTATTTTTGCTAAGGCCTTTAAGTGTCGACGTTTACCTCAGATACCTTTTGATGCCCAACGGTATCTGAAACTCTGCACAAATCAAGCATGCATGTGTCTGTAGCATTTGTCGAACCTCTCGATTCCTCAGGTGGAAAGGGCAAGATTGGGCCTTCAAAGGGTTCGGTCGCAATAAATTATGTTTCGCTTAAATACCTTTCGACCTCATCAGGACCTTACTTGTGATGTCAATACCAGATCGTTGGCATACACGAAACTATTTGTATTCGGTGATGTCTGGCCATTCGTATAGATATTAAACAGGACTGGGGCTAGCATGCTACCTTGAGGAAAGCCATTCTTAATCGATCGAATTGCCATCGACAATCTCAATGTGAGCGGAAGAAATTCAGTCGATAGGAATAAGACGCAGCTGAAATAAAGAACAGACGATAGTTATATGCCCGTTAAAGACTTTTCGGGTATGGAACCTTAAAATAGTGGGGAGTTGGAAACACAAGGAGTGAGATCAAACCGAGATTTACGTCGGTAAAATACTTCTGAGATCACGTACCCCATTAACGTTGATTTTATTGTCCAGCGACCATTAATGTTTAATGTAGCTTTGAAGTAAGTATATAGTGAAAGGTAGGTAGCATATAACTGTAGAAATACGAGTGTGTTTCGCATCTGTCACCTAGGTTCTCTTAATAATGATCATCACCGCAGTCAGTCCGCTGGTGGACATAGACCTCTCTTAATTATTTTCGTGAATTTCTCTTATAATGATGCTTGGTTTTTGATTTGGCGGAACTGGTTATAGCAATAAATCCGTCCAAACTCCAGACCTATCATGATCCTGATTTGAAAGTTGTGATTTTTTTCTGATACATCCTAACGATTGGTATACTGAATAGAATAGCCAGCAATGTACCTTTAAAAGCAGAAAAAAACTCAAGATAAAAATGCCACTCACAATTTAAAATTGTGCGGGATATACTTACTATAATATGATGGAAGTTTTGTAAAATACCGTAGCTTTTATGTGGCTCTTATATCTGTATTATAGTTTGATAATAAATACATCATCCTTGTATCCCCACTAACTTTCGCATCCATACTTTTCATACTAATATTATAAGTGTGAAAGTCGGTCTATTTGTCTGTTAAGCTTTCTTGGCCAATCTGCTGAACGGGTTTTGATGATTTGGCATGAATATAGCTGAAGATCCGAGGGCATAGGCTACTTTTCGACAGAGGTGGAGCTGCGAGAAACAGCTAGTTCAAAATCCCTAATGAAAGAACCCCTAAAGATAAATAGCACTTTAGAAATCTCAAACGTGCGATTATTCTTTACAACCCCGTAATAGCACATTCACGTCTTCTTGCTAAATTAATGTAGGTACATATTTACGCCCTCTATCCCTAAAATGTTTTATTAACTTTGTTACTACGTAATTAAACGTCATTTACATCGTGGCCCAAAAACAGATTTCCTAAACATAAAGAAATAACCATAATTTCAAATGGCTTGCACTTTACATTGATGTTCGTTAATATAAATAAAATAATAATAAAATTAAAATAAAGTCCTTGTAGACGACTTATTTGTAACTGTTTAACTAGCATTGGAATGGACATTTTACGCAGGTACACGCGTAGGTTCTTGTATTGTAATTATTTCACGTGAGAGTGGATTTACCTCTACCATTACTAAAAAAGAATAAACATCGAGAAAACTCACTAATTTATCTTTGCTAATTAATTACTACTTACAATAACAATTATGACATCTATTTTTGCAAGTATCTACAATTTCAATTTACAACTATTCTTTAAATCGACTCATACATCATTCTGTATAAACATTGTTGTGCTTAAATGTACAAGTAGACTGTATAAAACGAATGCATGAGGAAAGTAGAAGTGAATTGATAAAAGTCAAATCGGTATTTTCTCTGTATTATTGCTAATATGATCAACCGATAGATATCAAGCAGATTTAAAAAAATGCTTTAGCGAAATTTAAAACTTGAAAAACTAAACAGACTAACTTACTGATTTCGGGTATTTCCGACTTACTTCTTATATTTGCTATTCAATCCCAGTATGTTTTTCGATTCCGACCCTGGCCTATTATTTCACATAATCGTTATACAATACGACGAATATTGGGACAGGACGTAAATATTGTCTGGTATAATAATAACACTCCCGATTATTTCCTATTTTACTAGACGATGAGAAAACACATAAGTAGAAATGAGAGCGCACTTTTCTCCTCGTGTATCAATAAAAAGTTTGTTCGGCAATTCAGAGTTCCGGGAACTTTTTGTGGCAACGAGTCCCTTCTGTTACGTCCTGGTTTGAGTTATTAATGTACTTTTGAACTGTATTAGAAGTAATTCTGTGACTCTATTTTGTTCGTTTGCTGTCTATCATCTAAGCAATTTTCCAGTTTTATCCTTAGCTATTTTTATCTGATATTTCCATACAACTTATTCAGTGTGGTTGTTTCTCCACTTGCCTTTCGTATCGTGGTTTATTGAAATTGCTCTCTCTGATTTCTGGCCAAAAGCACTTCGACCTATTTATTCTTCGGCCATTTTCCAAAACTGTAAACGTCGCGTCACATCAAAAACCAAAGGATAATTAAAGCAGCTCCATAAAGAAAAGCCCAGCTCTTTTATTTATGATGATGTTACCAAGTCGAGGCGGAGGTTAGCTTGTCTGCTGTTTTCTCTACTTTATTATTAGACCATTCATGTCCATTTGACGTTAATTTTTTTTATGTTAAAATATCCAGCTATTGACCACACGATCTCACCTGTGCAGATGTGGTCTATGATGGAGCTCGCTAGCTCATTAATAGAAGAAGACTAGGTTGTATAAGTCCGAAAAATATGTCATCAGGAAGTGAGCTCCAATGACTGTGCATCATTCAGAAAGAAAGGTTTATAGGTTTCGATCGTAGAGAAAGGAACGTCGATGCTCTTTGCCGCTGCTGCAGAAACTTTGGCACGGCCCGCTGGTTCGCATGCGGTATAAGAAGATGAAGGCTGCGCTGCTCATATACAATACTTGTCGTTCCAGCAGCTAGAGGACAGTGCTGGTCAAACGTTTGACAGTTTAGTTTTTTTAATTTAAATGTAGTTACATACAATCTTTCGCCAACTGTGGGTACGCTTGACTGCCATTGTTAAATAATATCCGTGCCGTTGAAAGAAACAATTAGTGATGGAAATGAAAACAATATACCTATGCCATCGTCCAAACTAACAATTTAGCGATAGGTTATGTCAGAGAGCCAGAGACGAGGATAGTCTACAATAGCCGTCCATTTATGTCGCTTTCCAGTTGTTCCTTTGTTAGTGAAACTCGAAGTTCAATCGAGGTTTGTCAATGAGAAAGTCAATTAAAATGTTACAAAATATTCATGAAATTGTATCTTTTGTTTTTTGTTTCGTACTATTAAATGAAGAAAATAAAAGTGTCTACACAGATAAACCTTAAAACAAGTAAACTTGTTAGTTTATTTATCACTAGCTGTTTCCCGAAGCTCCGCCTGCATCAAAAAGTAGCCTATGTTTGACCCCGGGTCTTCAACTATATCCATACCAAATTTCATTAAAATCCGTTCAGCGGTTTGGCCGTGAAAGCGTGACAGACAGAAATACAGACAGACTTTCGCATTTATAATATTAGTATTATTTATATCGGGGTTACATGGTCATTCGATCCTGTACACGCTAGTGTCAGAGTTTTTCAAAAACGCCCTTAGGCCTTCGTGGTTACTTTAACAACCACCAAATAGCAGCCGGAACCAACGCCTTTACGAGCACAGAATTTCCGAAGCAAACAATCATCATTATTAACAGACCAGTCTGGAGATTCAAGCCTGCAGTATCCTAACCAAACTGGAAACAACTAAACAAAGTATGCTTCTCGTGGGAATCCAACCCATGACCTCTGGGTCTAAGACGTACGCCACTGGACCACGGAGGCAATTAGTTATTGTTAGTTAGGTAGGAAACAAAGAATTATTAATCCCCGCATTGGCGCCGGCCATTTTGATTTTCTGTCACATATTAGCAGGTAGGTATTACTAGGAAATGCCGTTATAAGCGTTTTGTAAGAAAGCGTTTGTGAGGCTACACGGGGCGGAAGGCAGACGTGCGGGGTGTTTGGTTTCGGCCGTGGCTCCAATCATAGAGCACGAGCAATGACAAGCTCCGCCCACTGCAGTGTCGGCGAGGCGCCAATGATCACGTCACTGCGCCATTTCAAACGGCATCTCCTCTTTGTAATTACTCCATGGGTAGGTCAACAAAATATTTTTCGACTGTTATTATAAACAATAATACCCATAATAATGTTACAATAAGAAATGACTAGTAAGTATTGTATAATTTGTGATCTTTATTGAACATACTGAGTATCAAATTACAAATAGTAACGTAATAAAAACAGGGCATTTATAAACGCTTCCTTTACTAGAGATACTTTTCATACCTCGGACCAACATCAGTTGAATTGAGAACAAACTCTGCTTAAGCTCATCAACGGAATTATAACGAAATGGAAAAAGTTGTGGCAAAATTGAACGGAAGCCGTACCCGTCCTTATTTACATTTATAAGGATAGAGGACGAGAAAGGCTGGGAGGCAGTCAAACACTTCATACATAGGTACTAACTTTTTTCAATTGAATTCGTGAAAGGGACTTTTATTTGAACGCTTTTGTCGTCATTTGCAGGTTTTCTTTCAATTTAGTTAAATCTGTTGTGTAGTATTTTGTATTTTTTGACGAAAAGTCATCATAAAATATATAAAAGTTTGGCAAGTGCTGACTTAGGAAGAGAAGGTTCACGTAGACAGATTTATGCCCAGAAGTGGGTTGACGACAGCTGATGATGACGATGATCATGCTAAGTACACGATTTCGTTGACTATATATTTTTCGTTACCTGGCTGGCACCGACTTCCAACTAATTAATTTTTTTGATAAGGAACCACTTTTAATAACTACGAGTAACAACTAATTGATTATTTTTCCTTATCAGATGAGTTTGAAGTAGGTTCAGATTTTTTCAAAAACATTTATTTCACTCTTTTTAGTTTTAAATACAATTTAAATACAATACCGACATTTTTGGGAGTCGGTTAAACGTTCCAGCATCGGCTCATATTCATTCATTCAATTCATATCGAATGGGTTACATGGCCAATCGAAATTCGGAATCGAATTCGGAAAACTATGTTTCCGAAACTGCCTTGTATGAAGTATGCTTTGCTTGGAAATCGAACCCACGACCTCCTAAAGATCTATAGCAAACGCTGTGACCACTGGACCACGGAGACAGTATACATTATACCCAAATCGTAGTGAAATATGAAAAATTCCCTCCATTCCCCCTAGATTCCATCATCATCAGGACCTGATATGATGACTTGAAGACCATCGGGGAAGTTTCTTTTTAAAAGGAATAAGAATCTCAGTAATCAGGTGAAGATACAAAGAATTATTCTCCTACTCCTTGCTGCTCAAGAGTTCATACCTTTCATCATCAGCTCATCACCATGATATGGTGACTACTGGACTTAAATACTGGACTAGCATCAGAAAAATTTATCTGATATCTCATCATTAGATCCTTACTTGGTGATAATGGGGCCACCTCGCGAGTATGCCCTTTCGTATAAAAATTAATTGTAAAAATCGCACAATTGGCGGAGTAATCGGCGAACATAAGTCACACGCCCCTAAAAAGTTTTGATTTGTCCTCGATTTTCTTGGGATCCCATTATTAGATCCTAACTTGGTGACAATGGTACCATCTTGGGAGTATACACTTTCATATTAAAAAAAATATGAAAATTGGTCTACAATTGGCGGAGTAATCGGCGAACATAAATGACGCTCGGCTAAAAATTTGGATTTGCCGTCGATTTCCCTGGAATCCCATATTCAAATCCTTGTTAACAAATGGGACGAACTAGGGAGTATGCCCTTTCGAATAAAAAAAATTATGAAAGTCGGTCCACAATTGGCGGAGTAATCGGTGAACATACATAGAAAAAAAATACATACACACGAACATAGAACCTCCTCCTTTTATGTCATAAGCTAGTTCATCATCATCATTTCAGCCGCAGTCAGTCCACTGCTGGACATAGGCCTCTCCCAATGATTTCCAAAATGATCGGTTGAGTTGGTCAATAATATGCTAATTATAATACTTAAATTATTAATACGACTTGACATTGGCTTTCTCCTTTATTTGTTTCAAGTAAATGTCTAACAAATTTCTTAGCTCTTTACAATTTTTTTTTAATTAATTTATTTCAGATAACACAAGATATTTTTTTTTCCATAGATGATCCAGTAACCAGTTTACGAGTCGATAATTCCTGCCTCAATAGACCATCTTTACATAAAAATAATTATAGGAAAAATTTCCGCTTTCACTATGGACCTTCGGGTTATGAAGCAAATGCTTCAAAGAGGCAAATTGGTACCGAATGGAACTCGATTTATGTTTTCGAAAAAAAGATTATTTCTATTACAAACTCGGGAAATTATTCCTCTCAGTTCTATAATAACTTTCTTTGACAAGCCTTAATTGCTAAGCCCTTGGAGCCTCTGGAAATACCTCTTTCCCTCTTTGGGACCCTCTATACATATTCACGTGGCCTCCCACTGAATATTAAGCCTAAATTATGACGACCAAAAAATTTATGTATATTTTAGTACAAAGTGACCTTCTCCATTCCTATGCGAAACAATATTTCTATATTGTTTGGAAAATTTTGAGAGAACTTAAAGTAGGGTATTTCTTCGGTTTGTAAAGCTTAAAAAAAATTAATTTGGTATACGAAGGTTTTTCAAAAGTAAAGCCTCCATCCTCGTCATTAGTAGTATTAACAAATTCTGTTCCGTCATCTAGCTTTCAATAACATCCAGAAGGAATGTTTCCTGTGCGGTTTCGATGATCTTTATTCAAATTTCTTTGAAAAATTCTGGTATTCCCCAGCAGCAGTGGATTATGGAAGTCTGATGATGATGAAGAAATTTTTAAACTTATTTAAGGGGGTCCCGTGACCAAATATCCATCCATACTAATCCATACTAATATTATAAATGCGAAAGTCTGTCTGTCTGTCTTTCTGTCTGTCTGTCTGTTACGCTTTCACGGCCAAACCGCTGAACGGATTTTGATGAAATTTAGTATGAATATAGTTGAAGACCCGGGGTCAAACATAGGCTACTTTTTGACGCAGGCGGAGCTGCGAGAAACGGCTAGTCAATTATAAATGCGAAAGTCTGTCTGTCTGTCTGTTACGCTTTCACGGCCAAACCGCTGAACGGATTTTGATGAAATTTGGTATGAATATAGTTGAAGACCCGGGGTCAAACATGGTTTAATAAAACTTCAACTTGCTAGTTGAAGTTTTATTAAACCATGTTTAATAAAACTTCAACTAGCAAGTTGTTGAATTTCAGAGCAACTCAGACTCTGCTGAGTCTGAGTTGCTCTGAAATTTTTCATATAAAAATCATTAGTAACTGTACGGAACCCATAATCCTCAAATCTGATTTCCACTTATTCGATTTTGTTCTTGAAATTCCAAGTGTCACTTTCACTCCACCCTTTACACCTTACACTGGGGTTGGGCAAATATGTCACCCCCAAATATTTGTAGCCGATTCTCCATCATTGGCAAACACTCTGGTCCTATGCTCACACCAGGCGTTTGAGTTTAGCCTACTTGATGAAAGAGGAGTGTAAGGTTATAAATAAGCTTTCAATCAACCCAACAACTTTAGGTTAAAGTTAGTTAAAGTCGTACCTCCTCTCCAATGAAATGAGCTTGTCTCGGTGTTTGCCTTAAACCCGTAGGTCATGGGTTCGATTCCCACCCTTGATCTCGTCCCTGGGACCACTTTTCCAATTTTATTTTTGTTAGGAGTAAACTCGTCCCTCGCCAGAGGGAACTTGACTCTGGTACCACATTCCCCCGTTTAGGAGTGTAGCAAAGTATTAAATAAATAAAAAATTATAGTGCAGTCCATAGCTATTTTGACTCGACAAGATATAGAAGATCACCTGACTGTCTGTTAATAAAGATTCTGATAAAAATGTTGATTCCGTGAATCGGAAGACACTTTAAGCAGTCCCGGCCACGATCGGGTGTTCGTTAAAGAAAACTCGTCAGACATCATTAAGCTGTTGACATAAGGGTAGATTGACCTCGCAACCCTCCGCAATGATTAAAAGAACGCAACATTTCTTGAAAGAGTTCGAGTTTCGAAATTTGCAAAAAGAAGTAAATTAAAAATGTAAAAATCAATGCATATGATTATATCCTGAATGTCTATTCCATTGAAACATAATAGCTTCGGGAACCGTGCAAGGCTATTGTTCGGTCTGAAACATGTAATCAGGCCACATCGTTCTGTGTAAAAAGCAATATTACAGTAATTGCGGTAAAAGACGACTATTTTATGAATCAATTACATCTAACCTACCTCTGACCAATCAATTATCTAGACACGTACGTGTTAAGCCAAGTTCAAGTACAGAACTGGCGAGCAGCACCGTATGTAATATTACACGAACCATTTGGAGCCACTTTTGACCTCCTCATAACTCAAAAACTATTTCACATAAACGTGTCAAATTTAGCGTATATATTGAGACTTGCAATATACATATGAACATTATGATTTTTCCCTTAATTGATTCTATTAGGATTAAGTGTTATACTTATTAGTGCCTGTATGTAACTGTAATAATATAAGAATCAGCAATCAGCAATCAAAACTTATGACAGCCGGTCTTTATGTGCATTTTAACGAGTTGAATTAAAAATATATTGTAGCCTAACGTAGCATGACTTGGCTAATTTTCGTATACGAATTATTCCGAAAATTTTACTTGCTGGTAGAAACTAGCCATCGATACACATAATAATAACATAACAATTCGTATATGAGAACTAGCAAAGTCCTGACGTAGCCTGCTACGTTAGGCTAAAATATATTATCGTGAGTTATAAGAAGAAAAGATATTTTATGTTATTATAAATAAATTTCAGGACTGACCATTAAACTTGGCACCCATTTAGATCTCACTTCTTTTGTCATTGAAGTCAACAACCAAGGCATATATCATAATATTGAACTTGGCTCTCATTTCACATTTATGTTTTTGATGGGATTTTTATTACAAAATCATTCTTATCAAATAGGGTGGTCAATCGATTCTGTATATCCCGGTGTCGGAATTTAACGGAATCGCCTTTCGACCTCTGACATGGTTCCTTTATCGACTATCAAATGGCAACCGGGACCAAACCGAAGCACGGATTCACCTTAACTGACAATTAGGTGATTCTAACCTGCAATATCCTTACCAAACTGGAAACAACAAAGCTTGCTTCCTGTGGGAATCTACTCCACGACCTCCGGATCTTATGTACTTACAAAATCATTATTATTATTATAGCCAAAACAGGATACCTCTATCAGCTTTTTTTGGCAAAATCAGGTGATGAGCCTGTTGCGAACAGCAGCTTTGTAATAGGAGCGGCCGCCAGCAGCCAATCAAGGCGTCGCAACGAACGCGCCTAGTACATACACGCAGCGACGATTAATACCGCTCACCGATTGATACGACCGAATGAATCACGCAGCGGTATCACTCAATGCTTGTATGGGGGAAGCAACGCGGACTGTGATTGGCTGCCCACTTTCGCCTGCTAGTTACGTTAAAGATAGTTGTAAGTTAGGATATATACTTGAAAATATGTAGCATAAATTGATCTCCCATGATCAGCAATGTAAAGTTGTCACTTAGAAATAAGTTGACACCTTACAAGCTAGCCTTCCGTCTTGTCATGACCTATGCGAGCGTGATCTTCTCACATGCAGCTCCATCTCTCCTGAACAAGTTCCAGAGCCATAGGTTCTCCCCCGGGCCTGCGTACACGTGACCTACACAGGGACCTTGAGCTTCCCTGTCGAGATATCTCAAAGAAACGTCTCAACGTTACTTTGAGAAATGTCAACCCATTCGAACCCGTTAGTTAGTTAGGGCTGCAAACTACAGCCCAGAATAGCATAAATTGGTAGTAAATACGCGTAGAACTTGTACTCGCAGTGAAATAAAGAAGATCCAGACGAAAAATTATTTTTAATTCAACGACTCAACAATAACATTAAACATCTACAGTCCACAACAGAGCCGATGGACCCCATGGATCCAGAGTTTAGTCTATGAACCCGTGCAGGAAACAGGCTTGATTATATAAAAATGTAGTAACAGTGTGACCCAAATTGAAAACAATAGTACAATGCTAACATAAAATAAGCGAACCCTTTTCCTAAATTTATTGTTTATCTGCGATCGCTAGCCATTTCGAATTTGAATAGGGTTGGACGTAGTGAACAAATTAAGGATTATCCCACGCTTATTATTCTAGAATATGGTTTTCCTTCATAACAGAATAAATGAATGGTATGGTTATGGTTTTAAGGATATTATAATCAGCGTTATCATAATCGCATTCCAGGCAGTATGACTTAACCTGGCTATTGCTTAACCTCAACGTCCCTTTCGTTCGCTTTGTAGGTTCGATTCCCACGGGAAGCATACTTTGTTTAGTTGTTTCCAGTTTGTTTAGGACATCGCAGTCTCGAATGATCTGACTGTCTGATAAAAAAGGTGATTCCGTGCTTCGGCAGGCACGTAAAGCCATTCAGTCGGGTCCAATTGGTGGTCGTAAAAGGAAACACGTCAGAGGGTGAGAGGCGGTTCTGAACAACTCTGACACCAGGGTGTACATACACAACACGAAATGATGATGATGATCGCCCCTTTCACCCTTCTCTACTTGCTGCTTGCCGGAATATTTACGATGTCATGTTCCTGGCCTCTTGTCACACCAGCCCGGAGTCTATTTAAAGACTTTTTGACTGGCCAAGGGAGATCGCTTCTGGTCGATAGTTCTGGTGTACAATTATATTCATCTACAGTTCTGGTGTCTCCACATTCATCTACTGAATAAAAACATTTTCTCACTGGTAGGACATCACAGGCATGACTCCTCTTATGATTGTCCGATTTTAAAGTCCTATGCGATCCGGTGAACTATTTAAAAGCGATCTTTACCTTTTTTTATTTATACAACTAAGTAGGCAAACAGGCGTACGGCCCGCCTGATTGGTAAGTGGTTACCGTAGCCTATGAACGCCTGCAACACGGGAGATGTCACGAGCGCGTTGCCGACCTGTCCGCTATCAGCACAGCGACCCTACTCACTAGCAGGAACACAACACTGCATCACATATTATTATAAAGGTCAAGTTGTACCTACATCTAACGTTGGTGGTTGAAAAGGTCATAAGGTCATTTCAGATAAATATGTCATGCCTACCCACGTGACGTATCTATGATCAGCAGAAAATTACGCCAAAAACAGCCAAGAGTGAGTAGCACTCGTGGAATGTACTGGGTTTCGTATAAATACTGTTCAAAACCTATTTTGCTTTTATTGACCACCAAATAGCAGCCGTGTCTTTCGGAGTACTGAATCATCATTGTTTAAGGTAATTCGAGCCTGCAATGTGAAATGTGTGTTTTTCTGTAATATCATACGAAGCTTTCTTGCGCCGCTTTGTATTTTTTCTGTTTTTCCTAATGGTTGTCTGGCAGAGAATGCTTTTAGCATTAAGCCCGCCAACTGTATTTTTACTTGTGGTACGAGTACAATAAAGTTTTAATAAATAAATGTCGTAATCAAACTGAAAACAACTAAAAAAGTCTACTTTTCATGGGAATCGAAACCCACGATGCTACCAAAGGCGGCCATTTTGTTACTCACTCAAACTTCACTAGACAATCGAGTTCCGCAAGTATCCCATATTGACTGCGGTACCCTAAAAGGCGGACACTAAGCGGCATCTATGAATACTGAAATGTCGACCCCACTTACCATATAACAGGGGCACATAATACCATTCCCCTTTATATGTCGCTGGTACAGTCACATGTAACATTTATACACATTGGTTCTTAAGTCATTGAAACAAGGTCTAAAATTGAATAATGTATATGTGTTAATGCTCGTGACTGTACATCACTTTCAAGCAAGTGGCAAGTGAAAAGAATATATCAAACAAGCTTTCTATGAGTATCATAATAATTTACACCATTTGATGTTTAATTTTATTACTTACTCACTTTTAAACGGCGGACTTAGGCTGCGTTTCCACCAGGGATGTGCGAGGATGCGTAGCGAGGGATATACAATACAATACAAAAACGCTTTATTGCACAACAAGGATACATTGTTAAATACAAGCAATTACAAGAAAAATAACCTTGCGCGAAGGCGGCCTTATCGCAATAGCAATTTCTTCCAGGCAACCTTACGGAAAATTGAGTAAAGATATTAAAGATTGGATATGTTTTTTAAGGACCATTAGAATCGCTTTATTTACCTAGCCTCGTTTAGCATAGCTCTGGTGGAAACGGCTTAGCGGAGCGAGGACTTTGTACGTACAAAACTAGCGAGAAATGTGTTACAAAGGATGTGTCGCGAGGAATGTGTTGCGAGGTTCCGCTCCCAATACACCGCACCCCCCGCCCCGACACATTACACAGTTTCGCAACACGTCCTCGCACGGCTCGCACCGCACATTAATGCGCATTTTCACACATCCGCTACACATCCTCGCGCGACACATTTCCCTAGCACATCTCTGGTGAAAACGCAGCCTGGCCTTTTCTACTTGGCAACCAAATGGCATATAATTCAAGAGTCGACTTCTCCGTCTTTTACAGTAAATATCGCTAACATTCCCATTGAGTGGGTCAATCGATACTGTACATCCTAGTGTATGGAATCGCCTCTCGGCTTATAACTTGGTTCCTATAACCCTCTATATGATAGCCGAGATGCGAAAAACAACATTTCTTTAAAGTTGCAATTTATATAATGGCAAAAACTAACGCCGTATTAAAGTACAATATTGAATTAGGGAAACACCATAAATGGGAACGCGGTTCCCGAAATTCCCATGGGAATGGAACTCGGACGCAAAAACTGTTGTGCAATGCTCTGTTGTTTATTTCCTGTGTGATACGAGCAGGTGATGAATTGTAAAGTGCAAATTACACGTTTAATTCTCGTGCACATGAGTGGATCTGTTGGCAGAGGAAGAGCTTCTTAGAACTTCGTTTTGCGCATTTCCACTTCAGGTAGTGTCCGGCTTTGCTGATTCATTCATATTAAGTGGGCTGCAACCTTTGTTATTGCTCCGTGGCTGCAACGATCGGATTTTCTTATTATTTTTCTACCGAAAATGACAAATGTAACAAAATAATAATTATATTTTCGGAATTCTGGTGTGTTTTATCTTTTAATTCCTTGCAAATGAGAATGAGTAAACAAAATTAAATAAAATTGTTTATTTTCAATATAGGGTGTATAACAATTATTGACGTCAATAAATGTCACCTTACATCTCATGTATAGCTATAGAGTTTACTCTCCGCATTTGGATGATATTAACAGATCATGGTAATGCCTCTATGCAGAAGCTCATTGGCTTTTATGTAGCCTATTAATCTTTTAGAACAGGTTTTACTCTGTTAATTATCCACTCTTGTCATAAGTAGGCCTCATGTTAGGAAGCTTCCGAATGAGGGCATAATAAATTAGCACAAGGTTCGTAATTTTAAATATTTATGGCTTGCAAATTGTTTTCTTACGCGCTGATCTGGAAGAGAAAAATAACATAATATCCACCATTTGCCGTTGTTCTCACGTGGATTTTATATCTTGAAAATGGGAAAATGTATTTATTTTTGGGCTGTCCTCGCATCGCAATGAGTTGCAGCTAACCTGATGACCCAAAGCTATAATAGTCGCCTAAAAAGGCACGAAACTAAACCAGAGAATGTAATAATCTTTAGGCGGTGTTCTCGGTGGAGAATACGCGCGGCATGTCAATTACACTGAACAACCCATCCGCTCATAGCCGAAAGACTGATCGCAGATAAAGTTTGAAAACAAAACATTTTTTTTTTTGGTGCAATCCGTTCTAATATTATAAATGCGAAAGTCTGTCTATCTTTCTGTCTGTCTGTCTGTTACGCTTTCACGGCTAAACCGCTAAACGGATTTTAATGAAATTTGGTATGAATATTGTTGAAGACCCGAGGTCAAATATAGGCTACTTTTTGACGCAGGATGAGCTGCGGGAAATAGCTAGTAAAGAATATTTCTATTGTATTGTAATGTGCTAGCGTTGGTCACTATCTCTGTTTTTTTTTTTAACTTAAAAAGCTAACACATTTTCAGTATACATATTAGGCGAAGAGAATTTCCAATTTGAAACTCGAGCTGTTTACCGTATAGTTTAAAACTGACAGGAATTTAGACTAGATATACAATAAAAGCTACAAAAATATTTATAATTGAGAATATTTTTTTGAGAATAGCTCAATATGTCAGATAGTTCACGTTGTAGGTCTTTTCTATACTAAAGAAATAATTAAGAGATTTTCTCGTTTGACTGGCGTTCCAATAGAAAAAATCCATATAATGCTAACCGCCGTGATTCATCATCATTTCGTGTAGGTTACATTGTCTATCGACCATGTACACCCTGGTGTCAGAGTTGTTCGGAATTGCGTCTCGGCTTCTGACGTGGTTCCTGTAACGACAACCAAATGGCAGCCGGGACCAACGGCTTAACGTGCCTTCCCAAGCACGGAATCATCTTTATTATCAGACAATCAGGTGATTCAAGCCTGCAAAGTCCTAACCAAACTGGAAACAACTAAACAAAGTATGCTTCCTGTGGGAAAACAACCCACCACCCCGGGTCGAAGGCGAACGCCTTAACCACTGGACCACGGAGGCAGTTACTGCCGTGATTAAATATTAATCTGAGGCAAGCCTGATAATTGTAACTAGATTGCAATAAAAAATCTTTTCGTTATATTTTTCCTGTATCTAAGTTTATTCATAAAATACAAGATCTAACCGCCGCACTCAGAGTCGTTAATGACAACTTACCTAAGCAAATTCTTCAAACTCGCCTAAATAAATTACCGTTAGAGAGAATTTCTTTTAATTTATACTAAGGTGTTCCATGCTTATGTCAATCTGTACTGATAAGTTTATATTTAAAAATATCCTTGCAAAATATTTTTATTTGCTTTTGTAGGATAAACTTAAGTAGTCATTGACGACTCTGAGTGCGGCTGTCAGAGATCAAAGTTCAAAATTTTTATTCACCTCCTTTAAATTTGGTGGTGGAATGGGCAACATCGTTTGTGGCAATTTCGAACTTCATTTTTATGTTTTTATTCTTCATCCAATTCTAATTAGCATCCGCATGTTTTTTTTTTCTAATTTGTATTATAAAATAACTGTGTGCCTGCAGTAATCTTTTTATCAGACACCATTATGTACTGATCGGACTATTCATTCTATGATAAGTTTTTAAAAAATTTAGAGGCCTAAGGTTACACCGCCTGCGTCAAAAAGTAGCCTATGTTTGACCCCGGGTCTTCAACGATATACACACCTAATTTCATCAAAATCCTTTCAGCGGTTTGGCCGTGAAAGCGTAACAGATAGACAGACAGACTTTCGCATTTATAATATTAAGTATAGAATTGGTATGGATTTTTACACCTAACGTTTTAAACACTTTGTAGCGTTAATGGTCGCTGGTAGCGTTAACATAAATATGTCTGTGATGTTGAATACAAAACTACCACCTGAAAATAAATAAATAATAAACGTAATAAAAGCCGTGTTAAAATCGCGAAAACATAAGAAATCATTAAAAGGACATTTAAAAAATAAAACCTCTGCACGCGGTTCCTCTAATAAGACCGCCTTCCATTACGCGATTCCTCTAATAAGTCCGTATTTCATTACAGTTACTTACAATGTCGACTTGTCTTCCTCAAAGGGTTCCAAACTTTAAAACATCACTCCTTTTCGGGGGCAAGTGGGAGGAAACTTTGTTTTTAACTGGTTACATTAATATAAGTACTTATTTATTTAAAAGCATTGTTGTGCATTTACATAATTACACCTTCATCCACCCTCGGGTTGCGCCTTTGAAGTTTGTGCGTAGGAAATACTCTACCGCAGGTAATCTATATATATAGGCTTTGACGATGAATAAATATACTTTAATGTAGAGTTTTTACGGTAGCTACACTGTCCACGACTCAATAGTATAAAATTCTATAAACATATTCTATGTCTAACTGACTTTAGGACCACTCCCACTTTTCCCGTGGGGTAGGTGACTATGAAATTATAGATTTCTCAATTCATCATCATCATCATTTCGTGTAGGTTACATTGTCAATCGACCATGTACAATCCTGGTGTCAGAGTTGTGCGGAACCGCCTCTCCTCTGACTTGGTTCCTGGTATGATTACCTAATGGCAGCGGGGGCCAACGGCTTAACGTGCCTTCTACATCTTTATTATCAGTCAATCAGGTGATTCCAGCCTGCAGTATCCTAACCAAACTGGAAACAACTAAACAAAGTATGCTTCCGGTGGGAATCGAACCCACCACCCCCGGGTCGAAGGCGAACGCCTTAACCACTGGACCACGGAGGCAGTTGATTTCTCAATTTAAATAGACAATTGCTTTAATATCAATAAACATTCTTATTCTTACAAAAAACAATAAAGGCTTAAACTTACAAATAAATTCAAAATTAAATTAAAATTAAAACTAAATTAGTTTAATATAAAAAATACTTATAACAACTATAATAAAAACTAAACTTGAAAATAAATCAGCCTATAAATAAAAAAATGTCCCGCATATCATTACATTCCGGGAATGTACTGGCAGCATTGTCAATGCTTATTATTTGTCCAAAGAAAAGACCAGCCCTTTGGGTATAGAAAACGTCGACCAGCTTAATTTATACATTTGCCGCTACACTTAAAAATATCGAAACCAAACGTTTCTCAATGGGTGGACCTTATGCCCATTTGCCTACTCAATAGTACAAAAAACAATATTTATGTATATTTATATTTGTTGCAAAATGTAGTACCGTTGATTTAGAATCCCATAATAGAAGTCTCAAGTTTACTTTCCTTTATTTTCAAAACCAGCCATAATGGTTTAAAAATAAAGCAGATTAACCATATCATTTTTTTTTATTTGCTACATGTAACTGAAGAATCTGTCTTTGCAAAAGCACCGTATATTTACAATAAACTTCCAAAATACCTTCGTACACTGGATTTTATAATTTTCTTATTGATAAATGCTATTATAGCAGACTACTTTAGTGATGATTTCGAAAGTCTGATTTATTATCAAGCTCAATCGTAGCTTAAGTTTGTGATGCGTCTATTTAAAACAATTCCTGAGTTTGACTAATTATATTTTGTAATGAATGTATGTAATGAAATGTTACTTTTGACCTTTTATTATTGTAAACCCTAGCGGTAGGACGTATCGATCTTATTTACTATTTCCACCTTGTACAACATATGATCCGCAATGAAATAAATGATTGATTGATTGATAACTATGCCATAGTTTTATACAATGCATGATTTTAGGAAATCCGACTGGGCTTCGGTTAGTAGGTATGATAGCATTGTACCTCATCGTGTCAAAGTATGTAACATTCCTAGGTTAAGCTACCTTCCTATAGGTATAATTAGTTTGTACCTTGTACCCTCATCTTAGCTGACAACCACATGAAAGACGTCCGTCGTGCAAAGCAAATAAACCCTTCGTATGAAATTGTGCTCGTACCAATAACAATTTCATATTTGCTTTGCCTCTTTCATAAATTTTGACTCTGTTTGTTTTTTGGTTACGAGGTATTTATCACCAAAAACGATATGCGATTTGAAATTCACAGGAAACGATTAGAACGTTTTCCGTTTATGAACTTGGGTTATTTTCGACATGAATTCTGATTTTAGATTGATTGAAATATAACTAATAAAAAGTATGTTTGGTACTGTACGCTTTGTTTTTTTGTACAATTAAGTTTAAATAAATAAATTTACGTTTTATTATGCTGTTTGTGCGAACTATTTGTATGTCTAATTGCCCAGATAGGTTAAAAATGTGCGTAAACAATTTGTTACTACTTTTACAGGGAGCATTGCCATTCAATTTGGCAAGCCTGTCAGCCATCTGGGCACTCTATCGCAGGTTGACACCTTGTCGGAACCGTATAGTTTATAATTATAATAAGCTATTCTACTCATTTTTTTTTATTTCATACTCGTATCACAAATTTAAATCCCTGAATTCGAAAAAAGAAATAAATTTGTGAATACTTCCATCCATACTAATATTATAAATGCGAAAGTCTCTCTGTCTGTTACGCTTTCACGGCCAAACCGCTGAACGAATTTTGATGAAATTTGGTATGAATATAGTTGAAGAGCCGGGATCAAACATAGGTTACTTTTTGACGCAGGCGGAGCTGCGGGAAACAGCTAGTTTTTTATATGTCACAATGTTATTGTACATGGATTTCTAAAACTACATCAATTGTATGCTCTTGCACAGTAGCAAATGCTGAACTAAGTTTTAGCGTATTCGTCTCAGCAATGATTGTTCCGTGATGCTACACACTGTAAGTTTACAGCTTTGAAAAAAAAACTTTTACGATTCAAAAGTACAAGCAAAAAATGTAGTTTTGACCAATGAATCAAAGACAGTCCATTGCTTTGGATCGACCCCAACCACACGGCGGCATAATTGATTGGCTTCGTGGATTGTTTCATATTTCCTCGTTGGCATTAGCTTAGAATCAAAATGTTCTTTTAAATCAGGATTTCTTAATGTTTTTATTATTTAAAAAAAGTTTATAATGGAGTTATGGAACTGAGAATCTGTTTAAACTTACATTGTGCTGAAAGTTAAAGTCAGCTTACGCTCGAATGATTAAGTGGGTGTGTAGTCCTGATTTGGGAGACGACGTGTTTTAATAAATATATAAAAATATTTGTTTGCCGAAGCTGCTTTATTAGTGACGGGTGAAAAGTTAAGAGAAAACGTTCGGAACTAGGGCTGTCAATCCGGTTGGATCCATTTCGACTTTTGACACGTTTTTAAACAGTTTTGAGTTTAGGTATAGTTTGTTGTTTGGGTCAAATTCAGTAATTGAATTTTTGTCGCCTTTCAACCTGTCTACAGTTGTAGTAGTTGAACGTTGTCCTTTTATTGTAGACAGTGGGTTATTTGTGGCGCCTCGCGTGTGGCTGGGAGTGGTTCGTGGCGTCCCTTATATTGTTGTCTCGCTCCCACCGCATAGCTCTGTCCCGCTCGGTTTCGTGGCTCACGCGCGCTCCGCGTTCAAGCGTCAGATGGCCGGCGTGTCGAAAAGCCCGCGTTAAACAGTTAAATTAATTTAAAAGTCGAACTGAGAGAGAAGAGAGAAAAACGAGTGTTTGAAAGGCGGTTTCGATTAACTGACACCAGGAGGCACAGGTTAGATTGACCATATAACCCACTCGAAATGAATTAATGAAATTTTTACAAAATTTCCTGATGGTTTTATGTTTTACTAGTAACCCGCGGGTTATACAAATTATGTAGTAGTAGGTTGAAGCTAACCTCTTCATTTAGCATTTCTTTCAAAACCGGCTACATAGATCTCCCTAAGGCCGAGTCAAGTAGTCCTATTAACCGATGAATACCATATGAATTCATCTCATGATGTGGTGGTGAATCCCGCCACTTAAAGTATTGATTTCCAAGGAAGATCGAAACGTAAAATAATTTTTATGCCTCTGTCACTTCTGTAGGCATATCAAAATTTAAAAATAGTAAATGTCAGTGCCAAAGTCGAACTATCGAAACGGTTAAATGTTTGATAGGTACGTCTACCGATGTGCCCCATAGAGCAGATAAGATCGATTTTTCAAGTATAAGCTTACTATCAGGGGTATCAAATGTGATAATTTTTTTTAAATTCCAAGTCGTACCTGGGCGCTTTCCACTTGGCCGTCCCGTGTACACTCTCTTAACATCTGTCTACCCAGTTGACAGTATCAGAACATCCCCTTTTAATACATCTACGGGGAAAACACTTAAAATTAAATATTTACTACATTTTTGAACACAGTTTCGTCATCAGCTCCCGCTTCCATGACACATCCGGTTGCTTCCGTTCCTATTATTATCTTGGCATGTTTTTACACCTGGCCGCCTGCTTAACGTCAACCCTCCTTAGTAATGCGTCCTCAGCTCCCGTTTCCATGACGCTTTCCCTTCTGGAGCCCTATTTTTAATACAGGTTTTTATTAACTTAATAAAAACCTGTGTTTAATAACTTATTTAAGTTAATAAAAGTGAGCCCCTACTACCAAAAGTTAAATGAATAAATGGTTTGATTTTTGAAATGCCTGTTTGTCGAATGAAAATCGTTCGATATACAACAAAAAACCTTCGAAATCGTACAAAAAATATTCGACTCGACGATTTTGCATAGTCACACTTTTCAAAAAAAGCACTCCTGAGTGATTCCATTCCTATTATTTTGGCCCGTTTTTACGACTGGCCGCCTGCCTAACGTCAATCTTCATTGGAAACGCAGAATGTACTTTTAGATTGATACCACTGGTTTTTTCCTCATCGTATTTGACGACACCTAAGCGCTCGGGAAGAAAGCGTGTACTTCGTACCGTTTCGCCACGCGAAGGTATTGTAACACAAATCAAAATCCGTAATACCTTTGGAATGGAATGTCCGATTTTATTCATTTAAAGAGTAATTTACAGCTATTAAACCATCCTTGTATATGGAATGATTTATTTGGATAAGGATCTATACCGAAAAACGAATAATATGGCCTAGTTTGTACCGGCGTTACTATTGCAAATTTTAATATGAAAAAGTAGTTGTTGTGACGTAACAAAAATAGTTAGACATCGGTATGGTACCACGGACTTTTTTGTAGATCTTTTTAAGATGTACAATACTTATAATGTAGTACATTATTTTGATCTATGGTATAGCCAGCGTTTGTCAATTTACGACATCACATTAGAAACCTCTAAAATTATCAGTGTTTCTCGACTATATTATGCTTGAATTATACATATAAACTTATTATACCTTCCTCTTGAAACACTCTATCTATTAAAGAAAACCGCATCAAAATCCGTTGCGTAGTTTTAAAGATTTAAGCATACATAGGGACAGACAGACAGGAAAGCGACTTTGTTTTATACTATGTAATGATAATGGTGATGATTAGCTGCACCTGCAAATATATGAGGCTCTATTCTGATTTCGAAGCCATTGCTGTCATTTAAATTGGCAACCCTATAGGACTTACCGAAGTTGGCTCATTTAAAACAATTTGGGAACATGAATATTTATAGGTTTGTAGAACAGTCCTTATTTTGACAACAAGAACCCGTTTTCTACCACAACATGAGAAGTGTATTGGGAAATTAATTTTACTCGTTATATGAATATTTTTTCACATGAATTAAATCAAATTAGTAAAACAATTCATGATCAAAGAAACTTTTGAGTTTCTCTCAGGGATGAATAATAAATTTATTAAAACTGTTTTGTTTTTTGTTAAGATAGTTCGGCGCAAAAAGTTACGGACAAAATTACAGCACAGTTTTTATGAAAAGCGAAAAATATTGGCGGATTTCTTTCTCAAGTTATTTAAGCTTTTTTAATTAAGATTAAGGTATCAATATCCGGCTTCAAATAATTTTTTTAAACAGATTGAGTTAGCCCCAAAATAAGTTTTAGACTTGGGCTACGATTTAAAAAATATAATATTCCTTTAAAAATTAAAATATTTTTGTTATAAAAAGTATTTGTATTCGTCGTGAACAATACAAATCCCACTGGATACTCCAATATTTGAACCACGAGTATTTGTTTAATAGAATTACAATTAATATTTAATGATTGCGAACGTGTTTTAATATTCATTACAATAAGGTTTGAAATACAGAGTGGCCTGTTTAAATATTACAAATTAAACATATACTTAACAGGATTTTTTTGGGAAAATGTAGTTTAAACATTAAGGGTGTTTATCCGTCGGCTCCCACCCCCTGACCTGTTCGTCCCTTTGGAGCGAATCTGGTGCGGCAGTGACGAATGACTTTTGTTTGCCCTAAAACCCTATCTCGATATTCCATACCCGTGAAAATTTTCACCAATTCGTATTCGAAATTTATTCATCAAAATCTGTAAAGAATTCAAATCGATAGAATTTTTCACTCATAAATACTGAAAATGTTTTTTGTTTTAAGAAATAACTTTAAAAGCCTACTTTGGATATCGTGTTTCTACTTTTACTAGGTAATTATATATTACTCACATAAATAAATATATTCTATACACATTATAGACAAGAAAAACTAGCCTATATTACTCACATAAATAAATATATTCTATACACATTATAGACAAGAAAAACTAGCCTACATTAAACGAAATCTATGTCCTAATAAATAATTAAACTATACCTAATATTATTATACCTAATAAATAAATAAACGGCACGCTAGTTTAAAAACAAATATATTGTAAACATCCCTACTTAAATCAAAAAAATAAATAAACTGGAAAGTGATAGGGCTAAATTTGACAAACATGTGAATACGTTCATTTAACTAGTTAATTAAGGAAAGTTTTTCTCTTATTTGTAAATTGATGTTTTGAAGAAAATGCTGCAGTGGAGTTTGTGGCGCCGCTTTTTCTCCACTTGCGCTTTGAAAGTGGTGGTAAACTTAATTTAAGTAAACTGACGTCAATAAGTGATATTTATATCCTATATTGAAAATAAACGATTTTATTTCATTTCAATCAAAGAGCATCGAAACTGGAAACGTCCCTTTCTCAATGGGCAGAATGGAAAAAAAGCTCCACCTACAAGAGCCCAGCTATTAAATTTATGAATGAATGAATGAACCTACTTTTATTATTATTCTAGTTTTTGGTAACGTTAGTTCTATTCCCGGAAAATTTTATTTCTAAACGCTTGATACTCTGTTTAAATGAATGTTTGTTTTTTCCTATTTTTATATTAAATCTCGCCCAAATTTAATTACTATGTGCAACATGACACTAATTATGCAAGATACCTGAAACGCTGAAATATAAATTTCAATAATAATTTCCGCGGAATTCAGTAATCGTTCGCTTGGAATATTTTAACTTTACCTTATTAAACAACACAGAACGGACTTTTACAAATTGGCGCACCCGAAAGCATGAAAAATTCGTTTCTCAAGCGACGTTTAGACGCTACCTGTATTAGATTGGTCGCCATTTAGTGGCATTTTCTATATTGAGCTCCTCCGTGCTTCGGAAGGTAGGTTGAACCGTTGGTCCCGGTTGTTATCAGTAGATGGCAGTCATTATGCAGCCTGTTTTAATCTGACAGTGTTAGCCACTACCACACTTTGGGCCATGTCCTTGTTGGCTTGGTTTCCCTGTAAAAGGGTTACGGAGATCAGACGGCAGCCGTTCCATTTTAATAACCAGTGTTGTTAAATCTAGGACCATGACTTACTGCGTACCCTAGACTCAGAAGTTTAAGCTGAGGACGCAACTAGGAAAACACGCTTGGCTCAAATTGAATCTATCCTGCGCCAAATCGTGCTAGTCACCATATACAATATAACTTTATTGCCTACATTTGGGAAATCACAAAACTGAAATTATAACATTGTTCACAATATGGAGCAAAGGCGGACTTATTCCTAAGCAAGGGTGGGCCCAGTAGAATTAAAAACAATGTCAACTGTATAGATAAATCAACACAGACATTGATATAATTTGGGAACAATATGAAAGTCACTAATATGAAAAACATATAATATATGGTGTGTACACCTTAAAGGGACAGATAGTGCGCCTTAACCTGGCTCATAAAACTAGTAATTGAGCCAGGAAAAGCATTCCACAGGCGAACAGCCCGTTCTGTAAACGACTTGGAGTAAGACGCAGAAGAGTGGGTTGGAGTTTTGAGAAGTAGGTCATTATCACTGCGCGAAGGACGGTTTTGATCTGATTTCAGAAAAGTGAAACGCTCTTTTATATAATACATATACCTCTTTTCACTTCCTGGCAGGTCAGGGAGTACGTCGGGACATAGCATATTTAATAACCAACCACTATTGGTTATCATTACAGTGAGTTTGAAACCGGTTATTCTAAAAAATACTAGTGCCTAGCAATGAAATGAATATATGAAAGCCAAAAGGTCGGCGTCGGGTCGGTTTTTCAAATATCGCTGGTTTGACGAGGTGCGAAGGGATCTGCTCGAATTGAAACCTGGATCTTGGCCTCCGACACAAGAACGCACCATTTTTTGCCGTCTTGTACCAGCTGCCGTCAGACGCTCACTGCCAGGCTCCGTAGATCCTTCAGCACATCATCGCCGAGCGATACCTAGCGCGACCAACCGGTCGACATCCACGCAGCCCAAGTACGCTCTGTTCCAAACAAACTACGTAATTGATAAACATCTCTATATTCACCCTGTAGGCTTTATCTCGGAAACTTTGGAACTTGCCGTTCGTATTCACTGATTTTCGGTAGTTTGACGTCAGTTTCAATAGTTGGTTAGTCAGTCGCAGGCATAGAGTAAGAAACTTTCCGACTTCCCGTGTTTGGAGGTATTCATTGCTTTATGGTCGCAACTAATAATACGTCGATAAGCTGTTGTCGACTGATGAAACTTTAGTATGTTTGATTAATTGTAAAGATTTCTGAATACTAACCACCGCACACTGAGTCGTTAAGGACTACTAAATTATTTAAACTCAAATAAAAAAATCTCCCTTTGAGAGAGGATTTTTATACCTACTACTTCTAATTTCTCTAACTAAGAATTTTTTATTTCCGTTTAAAGCATTAGCTTTAATGGTTATTAACGACTCTGAGTTCGGTTTTAAAAAAAAATATAAATACGGATTTACTTTGACTTCTTCCATTAATACTATAATTTCATAAAAACTTAAAAGCACATAGGTAGTATTAAGAACCTCAACCTATCTACATCTACACTAATATTATAAAGAGGAAAGTTTTGTATTTTTGTGTTTATGTTTGTAATGAATAAACTCAAAAACTACTGTGCCGATTTCCAAAATTCTTTCACCATTGGAAAGCTACATTCACCCTGAGTAACATAGGATATATACCGCAGGTGGAGCTGCGGGAAACAGCTAGTTATTTAAAATTAAAAACCGCAAGAAAACAAGTTAGGTTTTTGAGTTTATGGACGAAATAGTCGATGTGGAAAGATTGTAACTTTTACATTTTGTGCAAAGTATCAATAATATATCGTCGACCCAGCTATCAACCTGTCAATTAAGGAATGTTTGAAGTCCTTACCAATAAAAACCGGCCAAGTGCAAGTCGGACTCGCGCATGGAGGGTTCCGTACAATATGTAAGTATCGCGTTCACGTGGAAAGGGGTAGTAAGTTTAAAATAATTAAAAATATTTTTATTATATGATGTAACTAAAAATTTTCAGTTTTCACAATTTTTACTTCATCTGTGCTATATAAGACGTTGCTTTGTACCAAATTTCAAGATTCTGAGATCACGGGAAGTACCCTGTAGGTTTGCATTACCTTGCGAGTGTTGAAATATTGCGGAAACGGTCTATTATATATCTTTTGATTGCGTTGGCTTAGAAGTTTGATTTTTTCACATGTACGGAACCAATAATCTGTTTGTATTTCACTAAAACAACAAAGATTGCCATTTATAACAGACTTCAAAAATGGAGTACTACGTTCAACTGTATGTATTATTTATGCACAGATTAACTAAACATATATGTTTAACTAGCTGTTTCCCGCAGCTGCGCCTGAGTCAAAAAGTAGCCAATATTTTACCTCGGGTCCTCAACTAAGTATATTCATACCAAATTTTATCAAAATTCGTTCAGCGGTTTGGCCGCGAGAGCGTAACAGACAGACAAACAGATAGACTAACAGACTTTCGCACTTATAATATTAGTATGGAAGTATGGATAATTATAGTTTGTGAATAACAGATTATGTTGAACGAAAAGGCGCATCTGTTTTAGAAATTAAAAATAATCTTCTAAAAAACTTCAATATTTCCGGGCAATTAAATAACGGTGTATCAGTATATAATATCGATTGTCTGAAAATAATTCAGTGTCATTAAAGGAAACCTTGAAACTAATTGATTTCGAACCCTAAACTTTTGTTGTAACGTTTCAATACAAACGCAATTAAAACTTAATCGGTAACCCCCTAGGAGAGAGTAACTATGGTGTTTCCACGACCTTTTTTTTTTACAATTGTAGGCAAACAGGCGTACGGCCCACCTGATGGTAAGTGGTTACCGTAGCCTATGAACGCCTGCATGTCACGAGCGCGTTGCCGACCTGTCCGCTATCAGCACAGCGACCCTACTCACCAGCAGGAACACAACACTGCTTTGGTTGCGTCACAGTGTTATTTCGTTGCGGTCTTCTGTAGGGTGGAGGTACTTCCCCACACGGACTACTCCTTACAAAATGTCTGTCAAAACTCTCTACCTTCCGCTTTCGTAACTAAAAATAAGAAATAAATTATTTCTATTATTCACCTAAAAAGTCAAACTTCTTTGTTTTTAGTGACTTAGCTATCAAATGCGGATAGTTGGTTTAACAATATTCTGACGGTCAGTGCGAACAACCGTGAGGGCTATTTTTGAATATGCAAAACAGATGAGTCGAATTATTATCGTTCGACATAATACGTGAGATAACTATTTACATTTGACTCGCCGATTTTTCATTCTCAAAAGCCCTCGCGGTCATGTGTCTATTAAATCATATTTTCCATGTATCACATTTTTATGCTATTGAGTCGGCAAACAAAGTCGTCACTCGTGCCACAGCTGAACATACTAAATTTATGTAACACATATTTGAACAAAACAGTTTACGATTACCCCACTAAATAAAACCTTTCGGACGCCTACGTAACTGAGTTTTGTAACCGGTTACAAAAGAAGAAAATAATAATGATCGTTACAAATGACAGATAAAAAATCAAAGCTCAGATGTTCTATCCCTCTTTATTCTCATAAGAGTTCCATGATTCAAAACCGACATTAGCATTTTTTTCCGAAGATAATCCAATTCATCAAATCTTTGAGATTTATTCCATCTCGCCTCCAGCGCGGAATCCTCACGACCCAACGAGGAATGAAACAAAATCGATAAAATCATAACAAATAAAACTATGGTCCTTTAATTTTGTCTTTGAATTTGAATTATTTGTTACGATAACCATTGTTGACAAATAAATTTAATGGTAGTAAAATGGAAGGTGACAAAGGAGATGGTAACTTGTAGGGCTGGATAAGTGGCAGCATCAAAATTATATTTACAAATCTAAAAGTTACCTACATTTTTTAATGACTGCCCCGAAATATTTTTACTTGTTTTTATAATCATCGATTAGAAAGGACAACGTCTGTCGGGTCATCTAGTCTTTAAATATAATAGGAAGCTAGAGTTTTTCTCGTATACAATGAATCTCTATTTGCCTTGGTCATTGTATCACGCTTTGACATCGAATGAATGGAACAATTTCGCTAATTCTTTTTTTTTTTGTTGTGTTTATTATTGTCAGGAGAAGGTAGATTTGTTTTGGGAGACGTTAAAACAGTTTTTAAAAATTAATAAAAAATTATTAAAATTAATTACAATAGTTGTATTTAAATCTAATTTAAGATTAATTGAGACGTTCGGCGGAGTTGGACGCCACGAACAGAATCCCTCCTCTCACAACACGGCGTTCCTACGCAAATCCACGAAACGCTGACCTAGCAACGCTGAGTTGGCTAAAATTCAGGGATTTACGTAAGCAACCCTTTGTGGTGGATACATGACTCCTCCCTCATCAAGAGCGAAATTATCCGAAGGACGATTTTCAGAATTCGGATGATTTCGTGTAACAAATTTTAGGCACTTAGGTTTATATTTTAAAATGACAAATACTAAGAGACCTATAACTATACTTATATATAACACTATTGTATAGACGCTCACTGTTTTCACTAAAATGCCCTTTTTATTCACTTCTGCACTAACACTTAATTTGAGCTTTTCATTTAACTTTTCCAGGTTGCTGAAGTTGGTTCCTTCCAGGTTTACAGGTGGAGTTTGCAGAAAATCAATGGTTGATATCTCTGATAGACCTAATACAGGTAACTCTTCGTAACTAATAGAGCTCTCGCTGCGATGAAATTTAAAGTGTATGTCACCCACGATGACGTCACAACCATTTGATATAGTCAGAATGTGGGTGCCTTGTATATATTTTCGTGTAATTTCATTTTCACAATTTTCAGTCAATAATGTACTTTGTCTAGTAAACAGGATATAGCGGTTAACTTCTATCATTTCGGCTTTTAAATCTTCCAATTTAATCGGGATTTGTATGCATGTCGTAGGATTTGTAGTGAATATCATTAATTCCTGGATACAGGTGTCTTTTGATAGTTGATAAGTGTCCTTTTCTTGACAAAGGTAATATGTCTCGTCAATACATGTCTGGGCGAGCGACCTGAATTTCAAACTCTTTGAAAGGATATAAGGGTATTTAGGGATAATTATGAGGGTTTGTTTATGATAAGGATTATACATAGGTAAGGGGTACAATTTATAATATGTATATTGTTCTTTACTAACGAGTGGAACCTCTAATAAAAACACTATTTTATCTAACTTTATATATGATTTTACAGTTATGGAGCGTTCTATTTTAATCAAATTGTATGTAGTAGGTGTATACACTAAGTTATTCGTTTTATTCACAAAACCACTCGTAATTTTACAAGTACAAAGGGATTTTATGGAAAGATAGGAAAATGAGGGAATGCAAAGAGTTTTACTTACATGCCACTCGACACCATCTCTTGCCGTTGTTATGAAGACACTATTCACTCACTCCCGTAAGCCGAATTTATTTGATTTGGTTCGAAAGATCAAAATCTAGACAAAATCTACGCTGGTACAAATTTGAGTCCAAATGTAGAGATCTCCGATTTATGATCCACACCAGGCTGCGCCAGACTTGTTTTGGGAGACGTTAAAACAGTTTTTAAAAATTAATAAAAAATTATTAAAATTAATTACAATAGTTGTATTTAAATCTAATTTAAGATTAATTGAGACGTTCGGCGGAGTTGGACGCCACGAACAGAATCCCTCCTCTCACAACACGGCGTTCCTACGCAAATCCACGAAACGCTGACCTAGCAACGCTGAGTTGGCTAAAATTCAGGGATTTACGTAAGCAACCCTTTGTGGTGGATACATGACTAGGTTGTTATGGAAGAAAAGTCATAAATAAAAAACAAAAATTCTTGTTTTCAGACCACTAATGCCCATACAGGTTGTTAGTATTGTGGTGGTAACGTATATTATATGCCTAACTGGAACGGACAGGCGAGACCAAAATGAAATGATGAAACTTGAGCGAAATATATGTTTATTCACTAGTACGGTGCGCGGGCGACTGCCCGAACGTTCATACAAAATATGCAACCTAAGCGATCTTAACTATACCAACCCTACATACACCCCCTTCTTCTAAAAAATTAAAAACTAAACAAATACAGTGATACACATGTACAATACACATAAACAATAGGCAGATTACACCATTTGATTTGGATTACGCTGCACTCCGCACTGTAGGCCGTGCACATTTTGTACGCTTGCACTATTCGCGACACTGAGCTCCTTACGCAGAACACTTTTCGTTTTGTTCGTACACATTCTATAAAATAACACTAATAACATCACTCCTACTATGACTCCTACTACGGTGACGGCCGTGCTCAATGCTTCCAGCCGATATTCTGTGTGAGTAGCTGAGGCTTGGTTGGCTCCATTCTGAGCTATCACAATCTCCTCCTCCTTCTTCTCAACCGAATAGGTTTTACCCATGGCTCTTCCAAGGCTGTTCTTTTGTGCTGCGTCTCACTCGGAATGTACTCGACGAGATAAAATCTACCTATATATCTACGCTTATTTGTTTATAGTTACAAAGGTGCGATAATCAGCAATTTCGTACTTAAATAATAATACGTGACTTAAACTACATAGGAGTACATTACATTA
Organism: Euzophera pinguis; assembly: GCA_947363495.1. Classification (NCBI taxonomy): domain Eukaryota; kingdom Metazoa; phylum Arthropoda; class Insecta; order Lepidoptera; family Pyralidae; genus Euzophera; species Euzophera pinguis. Next base: position 1,257,387 of record OX376154.1, read on the forward strand.
ACCTACTTTCAATATTTTATCGAACCTACTGAAATCGCACAGGTTCTTTAATAATTCTACCCCTGCTTGTTACTCGTAAGGGTGTGTTCACATTGATGGGCGGAGACTCTAAGGTTGTATGCTGATTTAAGTTAGTGTCGTCCAAAATATACGCGGGTTTAACCCTATCTACGAAACAGTATTGACTTTATCATTAATTAAAATCTTTAAAATTTTAGAATTTCGCTTTATTACCTTATACGGCCCACTATACGGCGGCGTTAATGGTTTGCGCACTGCGTCCTTTCTTAAAAAAACGTGTGAACATGTACTTAAATCAGCATGTACAAACATACTGCTACTATTATCTAATTTTCTGTCCTTAGGTCTAATCTTGCTAAAAGTATCTCTTAATCTCGTTATGTACGGTTGTGGATTATCTACTTTAATATTACTAGCAGTGCACAATTCTCCCGGTAAGTGTAAACAGTGTCCTAATGTAAATTCCGCTGCGCTCATGAAATTATTATCCGCCTGGCACGCTGCTCTTAAGCCTAACATGGCAGTAGGCAATTCTACAAGCCATGACAAGTTATTATTTAACCGTGCTGTTAACGCAATTTTTAACGACTTATTCCATCTTTCGATTTTTCCATTACACTGAGGATGATACGGGCTAGAACGTGACTTATGAATTCCTAATAATTTCATTAAATCTACAAATAATTCGCTTTCAAATTGTCGTCCTTGGTCCGTGGTAATCTTATTCGGGCAACCAAAACGACAAATCCAGCCTTCATAGACTGCCTTGGCTACTGTCTCCGCTGTCATATCCGTTATCGGATATGCTTCCGGCCAACGCGTGCGCCTATCGATCATAGTTACGCAATAACGATAAACCTGTTCCGTCACCGGTAAGGGTCCTATTATATCAACATGTAAATGCTCAAAACGATCACTTTCCTCAAAACTAGAAAATTTTGACACAGTGTGACGTACTATTTTACTTTTTTGACATTTAATACAGGATTTTACCCAACTACCTATATCCTTATTCATACCGGACCAAAATACCTTTTTACAAATTAAAGCGCGTGACGTCTTAACTCCTGGGTGTGCTAACCCATGAAATTATCAAAAATAGTTTTCCTAAACTGTATTGGAATATAAGGTCTAATGTTACTTGTTGATATTTCACAATAAATGGTGTCATTTGAATCATTTAAATTAATACTTTTCAATTGTATGTTACTATCCACGCTCGCATTCAACAAATTTGCTAACTCAGGATCGTCCGACTGGGCTTGAGCAATTTCTAAGTATTGTATCGAGGTCGGAAATGTTATTGTTTCTATCCTCGATAACGCGTCAGCAACTGCGTTCTCGCTACCCTGAACGTGTTGTATGTCGCTCGTAAACTCGCTAATGTACAACAATTGGCGTTCCCTTCTAGGTAACTCTTTATTTGACCCTAACTTTGTAAACGCATACGTTAACGGTTTGTGATCAGTATATACCGTAAAATTCCTACCTTCCACCATATCTCTAAAATAAACTATGCTAGAATAAATTGCCAAAAGTTCTTTATCGTAAGTAGAGTACTTTTTTTGGGATTGTGTCAACCTTTTGGAAAAATAACCAAGGGGTTTCCATGCGTTATTTTCTTTTTGTTGAAAAATCAGAAGCATCTGTCATTAAAGAAAGCTCTGCATCTGCAATTGGATGCGACAAAGTGGCTGCATTTACTAAATTCTTTTTACATTGTTCGAATGCACTAAGCGCCTCATCCGACCAGTCTATCTTTCGCTTATCTTTTTTTTTAGCTCCGTGTAAATACATATCTAAAATACCTTGGACTTTAGCTGCATTCGGAATGTGATTCCTGTAAAAATTCAGCATTCCGAGAAACCTACGAAGCTCCTCTATAGTTTCCGGTTTAGGATATGTTGTTATTGCCTCTACTTTATTTGACAAAGGACTTATACCTAGTTCAGAAACCTTATATCCTAAAAACTCTATTTCAGCCTGTCCAAAAACTCATTTGCTTAAATTAATTGACATTTTATATTTACTAAATCGTTCAAACAGCAACCGTAGGTGAGCCTTATGCACGACCTCGTTATCCGATCCTACGATGACGTCATCCAAATAACCGAACACGACTGACTGACCATTATTGTTATTCTGACCGTTTCTATTTAGTTCCTCTAAATCGTAACCTAATCTCTCTATACCTGATAACACAGTGTTGTTTATGAACCGTTGGAATGTTTGGGCTGCATTACGCAATCCAAACGTCATCCTAGGGAACTCATAAAGACCAAATGGCGTAATTATCGCAGTTTTCTCTACATCGTCTGGCAAAATTCTGATAAAATGATAAGCCCTACAAAGGTCAATTTTTGAAAAAATCTTTTTATTATGTAAACCAAATGTAAAATCTTGTACTCTAGGTATCGGGTAACGGTCGGGTTTTGTAATAGCGTTTAGCGCTCTGTAATCACCACAGGGACGAATTCCCCCGTCTTTTTTAGAGACTACGTGCAGCGGGCTCGCCCACGCGCTGTTTGAGGGCCTACATATTCCTAATTCCTGCATTAATTGGAACTCTTTCTTAACTTTATCATACCTGTGTGGCGGCAACCTCCTTGCTTTCGCGTGGACTGGCGGGCCCGTTGTCTCGATGTGATGAAACACGGTGTGTTCCGGAATGTCCTTAAAACTAGGTGGGCGAGTAATTTCCTGAAATGACTTCAATAATTCCGCATATGGGTGTCCACTATTAATGCTTTTAATAACCCCGTCAAAATGTAAACTTTTTAATCCACAAACGTACATATCGGTTACTAAATCTACTAACTTATTGTTGTATAAATCTACAGACAGTTTAAAATTTCTCAAAAAATCGGCCCCTATTATTGGTTGTTTTACGTCGCACACAATAAACGGCCATTTAAATACCCGTCTTAAACCAAAACTTATATCTAAATAACATACACCGTACGCTCTTATCTCACTATCATTAGCAGCGTACAATTTAATATCGCATAACTCTATCATACGGTTTCTAATACACCTTTTGGGAATCACGGATATATTAGCTCCCGTGTCAATTAAAAATGTAAACTTAGACAATTTATCCTTAACCATTAACCGATGGTTTTTAGTTACGTGAGTACATTCGTCCACCGAACACGAACATACAACTTTTAGTTTTCCGTGTTATCTTTTTGCCATGCACACGGTTGTTCGCATCGCCGTGCATTTTTCTTATATCTATAATGAAAACTACAGAGCCACCCGGGATCATCAGGTGTTTTCTTCTTACTTGAACTAGATCTTCCCCTGAACGACCGGCTCCGGCTTCTGGACCGCTCTCTGCCACGAACCTCGTTGCGCAGCGAAGCGACCTCCAACCTCAGCCTCCCCATCTGGGTTATCAGCTCGGTCAGCGTTCCTTGCGACGTCGCCGCCACGTCGCCTCTGGAAAGTTCAGCAACCTCGTAAAACGACCCCGTGTTCTCAACAATCTTATCGGCTATGGCCGCTAAATTATCAAGGGACTGATCTGGACATACTGCAATAACCGCTCTTACAGAGGACGGCATTCTAGAAAGCCACAAACTTTTTAGAGTCTGATCTGTTACCTGAGTTGTACGTCCTTCATCCTACGCAACAACTGGGTAGGTTTTTGAGAGCCCAATTCGAGTTCTGACACTAGCTTCTGAAATTGGCGCTCGGCGCTCTCTTCGTACACCTGTAGTAAGCGCTCCTTAAGTACCTCATACTTGTTGTTTTGAGGTGGTGAGGTCAACAGGTCACTTACTTGCTGCAGTGCATCCCTGCCAAGCTTCGATACAACCATGTTGAATTTGCATTGGTCCCCTTGCTTCTGGGGTGCCATCACAGCCTCAAACTGGGCGAACCACAGCCGTGGCATATCCACCCAGAAGTCCGACAGCTTGGTGGAAACACTGATGGCTGCTAACGACATGTCTGCCAGGTCTGGTTGCTCCACTTTCGTTGCTGATGGCGGTGGTGGAGGTTGGGTACCACTGGCCAAGGCTCCTGTTTGCGCTGCCTGCGCCTGCGACTGCTGCATCACTGGACAACTCAGCGCCTGCCCGTTCATTTGAGTCGCCGCACTTGTACACTAATTGTTCACAATAATGTTCAATTTTAACAAAATAGTCGCAAAAATCACGTGTCTATAATTTCAAAATGTCGCGGGTCACCAGTGTGGTGGTAACGTATATTATATGCCTAACTGGAACGGACAGGCGAGACCAAAATGAAATGATGAAACTTGAGCGAAATATATGTTTATTCACTAGTACGGTGCGCGGGCGACTGCCCGAACGTTCATACAAAACATGCAACCTAAGCGATCTTAACTATCAGTATTAATCACATTTGTTAGTAAATAAAAAGTAAGTGTTATGTGTTACATTATAAATGATGCCCCTCTGCCCCAGAAGGCTCAACAGCCTGCCTGTAAAATATTCAGATCGGTACACCTGCTGAGGATAGCCGAATCCATCCTCTCCGCTATCATCTTCAGAATCCTGTATCATAGTTACTGTTAAGACGTTTATCGGATCAACTTGTCTTTATTTATTATTTACACGCGACCACTATTGATTGGTCGCCATTTAGTGGCATTTTCTATCTTGAGCTCCTTTAAGCCTTTGGTCCGGGTTGTTATCGATAGATAGTCTTAAGGCTGTGCCAGATGCCTTAGGGCAGCCTGAAAAATTCTGACAGTGTTGGCCACTAAAACACCTCGGGTCATGTTCCTGTTGGTCTGGTTTCCCTCTAAAAAGGGTTACGGAGGTCAAACGGCAGTCGCTCCATTGTAATAATCAGTTCCGCCAAATCAAGGACCATGATTTACAACATACCGGCTCCAAAGCGTAAGCTGACGACGCAACTAGGAATACACGCTAGGATGATGAGTGTTCAGTTCAGTGTCAGTGTCTTTCATTAAAATAGAAAACAATGGTGAATTCAGTTAACAGTAAAAACAACTGACTTGGAGAAGCGTACTCACGTCTCCATTGCAATAAGCTTCTGAGGCGGGGACGGTGGCGGAATCAGAATTAGGTATAATTCCGTATACTTTGGTAGAAAGTGATACAGCCCTTACTTCAATGATTTCTTTTGTGTAATTATGAGACTGGAACTCACAAAAATTTAGATATAGTATTTTTATATATCGTAAATCTTTGACACCGCAATTTGCGAAAATACGACTACTAATCCGTAAGTGTTATTAATTTGCGTGGCCTTACTTTTTACTGGCTAAATATGAAAGAAAAAGCCATATTAAAAGGAAAAAAAAATATTGCATGCCCCAATTAATCAAACAGGCAACAGAGTCAAACTTAGCATCATATTGAACCTAATTATCAATGTTTGTTCTCGTATCTCCTTAACTAGGGAAGGTATAGATAGGGTGTATCGATAATTTTACTATCGATCTCTGGTATCGATAGTATGCCACGGGCATTGACTATGAAGAAGACCGTTATCAACTGTAAATATGAATTTAAACTATTTTAATCTGTTTTAATTTTAAGACTGCGAAAGTCATATTAAAATAGTTAATTTTAATGCAGAGTGTGTATTATATTATACTCAGTTAATTGAACTATTTGGTTAGTAGCTATCGTTATCAAATTATGACGTGACACAATTTGAACGGTACATATCGAAGACATCTTGAAGAAGATGATGATAGGAGTAATTGTAATCGGCTATTGTTTTTGGTATGACAAGTGTGATGCACGAGGTTACTCCTCGATCTAAGAAACATGCGTGTGGAATTTTAGTGTGAATTCTTAGTTTCTTCCTACTCCTATGAAATCAAGGACCATGACTTACAGCGCACCCTTGGCTCCAAAGAGCAAGCTGAGGACGCAACTAGAAAAACATGCTTAGACGAAGCAGAAAAATACAAACGGAGCTATTGGAAAATTATCGATAAATGTTGGTCGATAGTAAAACATCACGAGCATACTTAAACATGATTTAAACTTACAGAGATACAAAGTTAGCTGTTAAGTGCTTCATTAAAAGTTTTAAATGCATCCGCAATGTGTAACTTAGATAAACTATACTCAAGTTGCAAGTTGCTACAAATAGAAAGAGTAGATTTTTCTTTGATCAGACACAGACGATTATTGGCAATTATTGACTGGTACAGTCAGCTGGAAAAATGGCATGCACAATTTTAGTATATAAATACAAGATACAAGAACTTAAACACATTAAATCAAACTATTTTCATACGGTATATTACTTAACAAACGTTTCAAATACTTTGCAGTGTTCATGGTCGCAGGTAGGCTAAGTTTACAATTGTTTGTGTGTTTTGTGTGATGCAATATAGACCGTATTAGGTAAAACTGTTTAATTTAATATACAAAATTGTTATTATAATCAAAACATGGTAAGTAATGTACATTATGGTGTTATATTTATACAAATATCAGAAGTTCTAAAATCAACTTTACTTCCATGGCTTCCTGTTCTATCGCACATGACCACCTGAGCTTCGTAGATGTAGAGCGGCTGCTAATGAATAGGAGAAATGTTCTCAGTCAAACTGTTCAGGACCCATGCCCGTTAGAGAAACACTGGACGAGCTTGCATATTTTCATCTTAAACCAAGATGTCCAATCTGGACAGACGAAAGGATTAAAAATCAGTTTGATATCAATGAGGCATGGCGTTTGGAATGGGACTCGTATGAACACATCAATACGAATTTAGTAGCAGACCCCACGAGGCGGCTGTCTGGCTTTGACCGAACTTGGTCCCAGTTAAACGGAATCCGATTCAACCACTGGAAAACTAACCATCACCTCCAAAAACGGGGATTATGGAAGTGTTCTCAGTTCTATTGCGGACCACCTGTACAGATCCTATCCCACGTGGTAAACAAATGTCCACTTCGTTGTTTTTCCGGTGGAATGTCGGAACTTTACCAACTCACACCAGCCGCTGAAAGCTGGTTAAAAGCCTAGACAAAGAGGTCTAATCCGTGCAGGATCAATGCCATACGCAATGATGATGATATTTATACAAAAATAGTCATGTTTTGCCAAAATGTACTACGGATTAAAAAACACAAAGTATTAAAGCCACTGAAGAGTACCAAAATGATCTCCAACTCATCTTTTGATACGGCAATTTGCCATAGCACTATTGTTAGATTTATAATATGGCAGGTTTAGATGTATCCAGGGTGTACATGGTCGATAGACAATGTAACCTAACCTACACGAAATGATGATGATGTATCCCAGTGTTAACAATCCAGTAGGGAATTTGTTTATAAACAAAAAATAAATAAATAAATCATCATTTATTTCAGATAAAAGGATCCATAAGAGATCCATATATAGACGCGTTTATGTTTGGCACACACACACACACACACACAATTTCCTGTCCATGACCGCTGGAATACCAGTACTGGATCAGCCTAAAGCGCGCGCTCGGCTCGTCCTCTGTTACGGATACGTTGGTGAAACCGGCTTTTCTTGAAATTAATATTGTGACAATGTACATTTAAGAATATTATATTCAAATATAATCGTACTTGTTTCTTTAATCTGTGGATAACGTGGTTGGTAAGAGAATTGTTTCATTTACATATTGTTTATTTTATACACTGTGAACACATATTTTGTATCTTTTTGTTATCCATACTATCCATACTTTGATATTATCCATACTAATATTATAAATGCGAAAGTCTGTCTGTCTGTTACGCTTTCACGGTCAAACCGCTGAACGGATTTTGATGAAATTTGGTATGAACATAGTTGAAGACCCGGGGTCAAACATAGAGTACTTTTTGCCGCAGGCGGAGCTGCGGGAAAAAGCTAGTTCCAAATAAATAAAATAAAATATTAAATGTAGATAGATATAGATAGACCATAACTCCGAATAGTGACTGAGATGTGATTTAATTATACTGTGGCACAGACGGTGTTTAACTGTTTGCTAACTATGTTTGGACTGAATTTGCAAGAATCGAATTGACTTCAAATCTAATCGAGGCACCGGAGGCCTTATAAATGAATTGTACGACATATATGTCGAATGAAAATCAAGCTGATATAGCATGAGTCACATTTTTTAAAGATAGCACTCTAGTACGTCAACCATGAGATTTTATTGACGCAGACACAGCGACTGATTAAATAATTTAGTATGGAAAACCTGTAGCGCCTCTTGCGGATAGGAAGTTAAAATGACTATGAAATTTACGCGCTCGCTAGCGTCTGTGTTAATAAAGTCTCGTGGTAGAGGTACTGGGTGGTGGTAGAGGTACTGGGTGGTGGTAGAGGTAATGTGGTTGCTTAGTGAAATGCTGTATTCTCCTTTGTCCTATCGCAGCACGCAGCCAAATCGTGGGTAAACCACATACTCGCAGTGGGTTGTGATATCCCCTCCGTTCACCGCTCTGTCGGAAGTTGTCAGCGGAGCCTCAACCCGTTCGACCGCTGCTGGCAGCGAATGGCTTCCCACGATTTCGTGCAGAAGACCGCGTCCAGATCTTCGCGGAGCATCTCGAGCGTCAATTTGCGCTGAACCAGCAGACCAATGAGAACCAAGAGAAGATAGTGCAAGAACACCTTCGACAATACTTCGCAGGACCGGAACTGGAAGAAGGGAAATCCCTGTTTTTTTCCCCCGGCCAGGTGCGGCGTGTAATCCGAAGATTGAAGCTGAGGAAAGCCCCGGGCCCAGACGGCATTACGAACGAGGCGCTGCGTCACCTCTTGCCGCCTCTCATCGCGGCGGTGATGCACCTGTTCAGTGGCATTATGCGTTCTGTTCACTACCCGGATGACCGGAAAATTGGACGAGTAATCAATCATGCTGCCCAAGCTGGAGAAGGACCTTAGGAAACTCGCACATCAAGAGAGCAGTATGGCTCCAGATTAGCAGACTGCTCCACAAGTCTCAAAAAGCGCCAACAAAAAGGAGTACGTGATTGTGGTACTTCTGGACATGAAGAAGGCGTTTGACAGGGTATGGCACGAGGGGTTGCTTTAAAAGCTGTCAACGTCCACTGCCCCAAGAAGATTGATCAGGATTGTGGCCTCCTTCCTGGAATATCGCCGATTCAAGGTGGCGGTCGAAGACCAGGAATCAGCCGAACGCCAAGAAAGGAAGGACCCGTTCGCCAAGGAAGCTGCCTCTCTCCCGCCTTGTACGCCTGGTTCACTGACGACATACCGGTCGCCGGTCAGACGCACCTCGCTCTGTATGCATCCGACGACGCGGCATATTACGCACCGAGTCTGAAGCTGCAGACCACACTGGATGCCCTGCCTGACTGGCTCTCCAAATGGAAGTTGTCGGTGAACGTCGGGAAGACGCAGGCGATGATCACCGGGAGCTTTCCGCTACCGCCACCTTTTAAGCTGCTGGGTGGAACCGTGTCGTGGCAGCCACATGCGAAGTACCTGGGCGTAACCGTTGACAGGCGCCTAACAATGAAGAAGCACGTCAACGGAGTGGTGGCCCAAACGAAGATAGCGAGAGGCAAACTGCATGCATTGCTGTCGTCGAAGCTGCCCCTGAGGACGAAGCTAGGGATCTACAAAACGTATGTCAGATCCCGCCTTACGTACGCGGGCCCGGCGTGGTACGCGTATTGCTCGGAGACGAACAGAAAGCGTCTTCGTGCTCAAGAAACCTGAAGTCTCCGAGTGATCGTCGGGGCCCTACGTGAGGAACGCGGTGATCCTCAGGGACCTGAAATGGGAGGGACTGGATGAGTTTGTTTCTCGCCTGGCCAAAGCCATGTTCGAGAGGGCTGACAGATCGGCGTTTCCCCACCTGTGGGGGATAGCGTCCCTCCACGCACGCCCGCCCTACTCTAAGACGAAGTCAAGAGACGCTATCATTTCGTCGATACCGGAAGAAGAGGAGGAGATCCCGCTGGCAGCGGCGCCTGCCGGGGTTGCCCCCAGATAGGGAAAAAGGCGAAGATCAAGGTCATCACGGCCTAACACCGAAGATCCACCTGTAGTGACAGGCGGCGGCAGCTTTTTACTATAGAGGACCACAAGTCCTGATCAGTTACCTCTCCACCTCGCAGGAGGAGGAAGAGAAGAGCCCAACTGGTCCTACTTCCTAATGTTTTCCTGGTAGCTTCTTCTGCTGGGAACTTCCGAGATTAGGGTTCGCTTTTTAGTTATCTTTCAGTTATTCCTTCTCTTACCTTCTCTACGTTATTTTGATCCGGTCGCTATTGAGGAAGAACTTCTCTAAAATTGTTAAGATTTGCAATATTTACGTTCATAGCTTTTGATCGCGTTGACTAAAAATTATGACTTATTGATTTGGATCACAAAAATGATGATTTTTTTTCACATTCTAATATATTTATTTATTTAGGTACTTAAAACAGGTACATTTTGATAATTTTATTGCTGCCAATAAAGACCGCTTGATTTCAACTTGAACTACTTGAGGTACGGAACCCTAAAAATAGCCTTTAGTAAAGCACAATAGAACAATCCTTCGTAAAATAATCAATAAGCGTCGACTTTTACTTTCAAAGTAGGATATCTTTGAAAATAGGTATACTCCATCGACATAAATCAACTAGCATAACGATGTGACCAACGCAACGGTGTGACAAAATCTCCCCGGTTTTACGGCCCTAACATAATATATGTAGGTATTAGGGCCGTAGCGCCACAATAGTAGTTTTATTTCTATGATTACTTGTATTTGACAATGTTTCCTTGTTGTGAAATAAAGAGTTTAGCATTTTATTTACAGCGAGGTTAATGTTAGTGTATTTTTGTGTCCTAAAATAGCTCATCCATAATAATATTATAAATGTTAAAGTCTGTCTGTTACGCTTTCACGGCCAAACCGCTGAACGGATTTTAATGAAATTTGGTATGAAAATAGTTGAAGACTCGGGGTCAAACATATTCAAATTTTATATTTTATAAACAGCTAGTACTTCATAAAACAAGATATGTAATACTTAGATGGGATATTATTATTATTTTCACAAATAATAAGTTTATGCTTTTGAGGTTAATTTAAAGGCAAAATATACTGATTGGCCCATAACATCGAAACCGAAAACGGGTCAAAAAGTTTCTCAATGGGCCGATCTTAATATTGAAACCATTGTATATTACTCTGACATCAAAGCTATTGGTTATTACGAATTCATTTACTTCGCCCTTGTACCATTTCTTAGACTAATTGGTTCAAGGATGTGCCACTTTCATTTACAATTTTCAAGAAATCTTTACATTATTTAATTAGCGGGTAGCAACGGCTTCTCAAGGGTTAAAATTAAATATGGCGACGATTGCTGGTGTGAATCTGCCCATGTGGTGTCATTGTTATAAAATGTCCTGATATAGTAGTAAATCTATAGTAATACCACACTCCATACAACAGAGGTGAGCCCGATACCTTTTACAATTACTCGTAGGGTTGGGTATTTGCCGTATCTGCGTCATAGTCGTCGCAGCGGCCGCGCGGCAAAAGCGACATACTTGCGCATTTTTTTTTTGCTATCTAAGTATTTTTACCGTAAATCTACGCGGTGAAGTGCGGTACATCTTTCTGGTGGGAGGTCGTTAAAGTCTGTTCTATGCCTAAGTACCATTAATAATTCTGTACTATAACTATGTTATTTGTGTACTATAAAGATTTTTACGGTTTTGTAATGGAACAGGCTTTTATGATTTCAGAGCATTAAAAAGGAACTTTCGATTTGGATCTGGTTTGACTCGTAGAAGTAATAAGTACTTACCTCCGAGAATGGCCGTATGAAGGCATTCCATTCTCAATACATAAAGACCATTTGTATACTAAACTAATCTGTTCAGATAAGAATGTTGTATTTCCATGATTGCTGAACGTTGAAAAGGAACGTCATTTGTGAAGTTCTTTTCTCAATGTTTCTGAACCATGAAAGTAAGAAATAAGATAGAAGATCTGTGCTTTGTGTCAGCCTGTTGAGCCTCGAAGCCAGCTTAACTGTGGCACGCAGGTAACGCCCACATGATACTTCTACCTTATTTCTGTGGTTCCGAGGCACAATGGCACAATAGAGCTCTATTCTTTAATTGACATTAAAAATTAAGACAACTCGCGTCATTAGTTGAAATATCAATGTGATTGGTAATTTTGTAAAATATTTCTGAATTTCAAAATAAGACAAAGAATATTAAAAATGTTAACCCTTTCTTTAATAGTACGCGCGGCATGGTTAGTTAGTCGTATTTTGTTAAGTATTGTTTTGTATAATGTGGTGACTGTGAGCCTTGCGCGAAGACTTTTGTGGGGTAGTCGAGAGCAGATCACTCATTGACCACGGTTGGTAGAATAATCTTCTTCATCCTAGCGTGTATTCCTTTGCGTCAGCTTAGGCTCGGAGCTCAGGGTACGCTTGAATCATGGTCCTAGATTTGGCAGTACTGGATTACATTCTAGCAACTGCCGCCTGACCTCCGTAACCCTTTTTAATAGGGAAACCAGACCAATAGAATCATGATGTTCTTTAACGACCACTAAATGGCAGTCGGGACAAACGGCTTAACGTGCCTTCCAAAGCACGGAAACATCTTTATTATCAGGTGATTCAAGCCTGCAATGTCCTAACCAAACTGGAAACAACTAAACAAAGTATGCTTCCCGTGGGAATCGAACCCGAGCCCTCTGGGTCAAGGGACAAGACGCCTTGACCACTGGACCACACGGCACGGAGGTACGGTTGATAGAATCATTAGTATATAATATTGTTTGAAAATGCTATCAGAATAGATTTCACAAACATAAGCAAAAATTTTAATACATATGTACATGACAGACGTCTCTATAGATGGTGAACCAAAACTATAGCTGTATCCTTTTATGCTATGATTATTTCAAACTTAATAAATTGAAAATAATAATATTTCAACCAATACATACATACATACCATCACGCCTTTTTCCCAGAGGGGTAGGCAGAGACTACGGATTTCCATTTGCTACGATCCTTACAGACTTCCCTCGCTTCTTCTACGCTCATCACTCTCGTCATACACGCTCGTCGATTACGGTTACTCCTGACATCTCCCTTTTTTAATATGTCTGCGATTTGGTCACAGTATGTTCTCCGAGGCCGGCCCTTACAGACTTTTCCTGTCACCTTTGATTTATAAATACCTTTCGTAAGTCTCCTTTCATCCATCCTTTCTACATGCCCAAACCATCTTAACATGCCTTTTTGCTATTTTTGTCACTACATCCTCATTCACACCACACCTTTTCCTTATCTCACTATTTCTAATTTTATCACTCAGACGTACTCCACACATACTCCGTAAAGCTCTCATTTCTACTGCATTCACTCTGCTTTCATTATTTTCCTGCCAGACCCAACTTTCACTACCATACATAAGAGTTGGCATTAACACTGCTCTATAAAGTTTATATATGAAGTTTAATTTAAAGTTTATAACCAATATATGAAGTTTAATTCAAATTACCTACATCTAAGCATTCCAAGAGAATCACTCTACATTCCAATGAAAACCGCAAGAAAATCTCTTTGCAGTTTTTAAGTTTAATATCGAACATACAACACGTAGAAAATGTGAGTTTTGTTTCGATATCAAGAGCCCTATTTTTGCAATACTCCGGTATGTCAAATGGTGAATGAAAATCATTCGATATCTATTATAAATTACCAAATATAATGGGGGAAAGGCAAGGCACAGGCTGTGATGGTTTGGATACGTGGAGAGGATTGGAGAAGAACCAGCTGCCAAGAGAGCGTACACGGGACGACCAAGTGGAAAGAGCCCAGTCGGTCGTCCCAGGTACCGCTGGATAGACGAAGTCGTGAAGGACTTGGAAACTCTCCAAAGAGGCTGGCAAGAGATTGCGCTGAACAGGGGACAGTCTCTTGTGTCGGCTAAGATCCTGTTTGGTTCGCTGTGCCATCGCAGTAGTTGTAACTAACAAAAACCATCCGACACAGATTTTAAACTGACTTTTTAAAAAAATAGCAGTCCAAATGAAGTATTTTGTTGCAGGTGGAAACAGATGGCGGTGTGGCGTCGTCACCGGCGCTGCCCCTCTGCCCGGCGGGTCGACCCGACGTCGACGTGCAGCCGCTGCTCAGTGAAGGTAAGTCCTTGATATGCTGCACACTATCGCCAGTATTATTAATAATAGTACGACGCACGTCTTCCCAAAGAATTCGGCCTGTCGCGAATCATCTTCCCATAACATATGCCCTTCGCGCCGCTCTCGGTGAAACGCAGAATGACTTACCTCAGGTAGTCAAGGTAAATATTTGTTACTACTGAATAGAAATGAAATGAAATCGTTTATTTTCAATATAGGATATAAATATCACTTATTGACGTCAATTTACTTATATTAAGTTTACGTAAAGCACAAGTGGAGAAGAAGTGGCGCCACAAACTCCACTGCAGCATTTTCTTCAAAACGTCAATTTACAAATAAGAAAAAACTTTCCTTAATTAACTAGTTAAATGAACATGTTCGGCAACATTTTGCACAATATTTGATTGTGATTTCAGATTATTTAAATTTAATTAAAACTGAATAAAAATAATAATAATGGACTTTAAATTGTCCATAAGGCAAAGTAGTGATTGATTCAGGAAGCTTACTGTAGAAGCGTATACAGTTCCCACAAATGAGTCCTTAATCCTACACAGACTATAAGAAAGGTAAAAATATTTTTCTTTATTGCGCAAAGGTCAGTTATATACTCCAGAAGAACCGGCTTTGACTCAAACCGTTCATTCATTGTGTTCGTGGTCATAAAACCTTGCGCACCCTGTTGTCAGAGATTGTCGGATCCGCTTTACGGCCTCTGATGTGATTCCTTTAACAACCACAACGGGACCAACGGCTTAGGAAGCCTTCCGAAGCAAAGAATCATCATTATTATCAGACAATCAGGTGATTCAAGCCTGCAATGTCCTAACCATACTGGAAACAAATAAAGTTTCCTTCCCGTGGGAATCGAAATTTCGACCTTAACTTAACCACTGGACCACGTCCCCAACTTTCCCGCACATTATCATTTTTCATAGTATTACGGCGAGCTTTTATTTAGCATTACCAAGCAAAAATCAAATCGCCAATCAATCTTTTGGTCATTCTCATATAGCAGATACTATATTAATCAATGAAATCCAATTTTAAATAGGTATTTTTGTACTTCGCTATATAATTTTATTGTTGAAGGTATAATCAAAAGTAGCTATTCCTGATGGCTCACAAAAGACAAATGACCTAGCGAACTTCAAAGCCCAATGGTTCCCTATTCCTATGATCAGGGAAGTATGAGATACGTCATGTTTTAGTGTCATGCATAACTTATGTGTCTCGTGAAATAAATTATCACGATATCCCGAAATCTCCTTATACCTATCTATACAGTGACACAAGTCGTTAATCCATAACCAAAACTAATTTATTGAAATGGCAAAACTAGACTTGCATAGTTCAACTTAATAAAACGAAAGTAAAACCCTTGTAAATGCGATAAAAACTACATCAAAATAGTTTAATTTATAAAACACTTCCGATTGAAAAAGCGCGATATAATGTTTTAGGTTACTCCCCCATTTTTAGTATTCGTAACACGTATATAATAAGTTTTGTTGGTTTCATTGTATGTGCCTGTCTCAATCTTTGAATTTTTGTCAATACTGTGATACTAATGAGAGATCAGATTTCTCAGAGATGTGGTAGTTGAACTGCAATCTCTAATAAAATAAAACTATACCTTACATCGCAACAAAACATTATGTAACAATTCCATGAAGATTTTCAGTAATGTAAATAATACCAAAATGTAAGAAGAAGGCTTACATTCAGCTGTTTCTCTGTACTTTTATCGCAATGAAATTGGTTACGTATGAAACATAATTTTATATATATAAATTATCTACGATTCTCTACATCTTATGGAAGGGGTAAAATCTTTATGAATAAAAAAAGATTTTTGATTCCGGCGTGGCGACAGAGGTAATTTCTAACCTATCCTCATAAATTTTCTCATGAAACAGTGGACAAATCTTCCTGTTTCTATCACCTGCGCTGCTTCCACCCACAAAGGGAGGCAACACTTACGAGCAAGTTTAAAACTGATTGAAATCACAATTTTCTACACAACGAGTCCCCGTGAGCCGTGTTCTGTAATTGTTACAGAATCGTGTTTCAAACTTGAATTTAAAAACTATGTTCTGTAGCGACCCTTGTTTAAAAGGTATCCGTGTAAAGGACTTTAGGTAAAGCCATTGCATTAAAAGAACTTGCCTTGTACGTGGCCGAGTTTTGTTCTTCAGAAGTAGTAATGTTTCGTCCTGTGGAATGCTTTGCCTGTTAATTGTACGCAGGGCTCGACTATTACTAGTTTTATGAGCCAGGTTAAGGAGCACTATCTGTCCCTTCAAGGTGTGTAGAATATATATTATATGTATTTCTTATTAGTGACTGTCCCTTGTTCCCAAATTATATTTATGTCTGTGTTGATTTATCTATACAGTAGACATTATTTTTAATTCTACTGGGCCCTACATCATGTTCTCTTACTGTACAAAGGTTGGCTGGAAGAGGTTGCTTTAGCAATAAGTCCGCCTTTGCTCCATATTGTTAACAATGTTATAATTTCAGTTTTGTGATTTCCCAGATTATATTGTATTGTATTGTATTATAATTGCTACAGTCGACTCGCTAAGAAGATTAAAAAACTGGCAATGTTTTCTCTAGTAACGGCCGACTTCTCTAAAATTAATTTAAGTTTTATTCCTCCAAGGACAATGACACAATTTACTATCGTATATTGAAGTTTATATTACACCACATAGTTAACTCGAGAATATATTGTTAATCCGTGTACAATTCCCATATAAGGACCCTGTTTCTAGAATAAAAATGTCTGCTATTGATTTTTTATTCTTAGATTAGTAAGTCTTGAATAGGAACGATGTTGGTGAAATCTTAAATTTTCATCTACAAAATTTTGTTTATCTTTACAAATTAATACACGGCCAACTTTTAACTTCCTTAGTATCTGGTATCCAATGTAAGATTCCTACTAGATCGGTTCGTATTATTGCACCCTTCTTCATTAGTCCATGTAAGAACAATGTATCCTTGCATAATCCTATTATTAGAATTTGCCGTGAATACAATAAGTTATTTGAGACTTATGATTCGGATGAAGTACCCGACATCTATAATTTGTCACTAAATGAATTTCAATAGAACATTTGCAAATTAATAAATAGTCAATCTTAAATACTATTTTTTTTATTTAATTTTATTTTTTTTATAATGTTTGAAATGTTTTAACAACTCCCATTACATTTTTTGATCTGTCTGTTTTATTTTATTGTAATAATTTGGAGCATAATTTTCATTGTCTCAACACTGAATATATGTTTTATTTTGTCAGTTAACATATTTTCATGCTGTGAGTACTGATTTTGGTTTTGCAATCAGTCTTAATACTTATTCAAATTAATCTAATCATGCTATGTTGTAAAACTGTTATGTGTGCCAATAAATAAAATAAATCAGATCTAAATCAATTATGTATCTAGTACGTGCACTAAATTAGCACGTGCAGAAATCACGATCGACGAAGACGAAATATCATTTTTTTTTTTATACAACTAAGTAGTCAAACAGGCGTACGGCCCACCTGATGGTAAGTGGTTACCATAGCCTATGAACGCCGACCTGTCCGCTATCAGCGCAGCGGCTCTTCAGGGGCTTGGCGACCCTACTCACCAGCAGGAACACAACACTGCATCACAGTGTTATTTGGCTGCGGTCTTCTGTAAGGTGGAGGTACTTTCCCAGACGGTCTACTCACTACAAAAGGTCCTACCTCTTTTAAAATAAATATGCAGTATTTATCTTTGGGTGCCATACGCACTGATTTCGACTCATTCGACGCGCAGATTAAAAAAAAACCTGTAAGGCTCTGATACAACTTTACCACTTAACAATGTGAACTTTGCCGCTTAATATAAGACCACCCAACTTTGTCGAATAACTATTCTGTTCCTGATGCCATCTGTTTTAATACGCCAAGAGCTTATTGAGCTTTTGAGTGTCTGACTTTACCCTTTGTTCAACTTCATCATCGTCAGCTTTCTATAACCCACTGCTGGGCTATAATATCTAAGCCTGTCTGTCTACGCCAACCTTCTATGTTCAAAACCACCGCGTCAATTTGTTGCCAGCTATTTCCCTGAATTTATTATGAACTTACTAGCAATTTATTAGTATATAATAAAATAAATATAATTAAAGCGTTTTACGCAAATTAAATCTAAGAAAATAGCGATGATGAAAAAAAATATTCAAATTAATGAACATAGAAATTTAAAAAATATTTTTAGTACATACATATATCACGCATTTTCCCGTAGGGAGGGGGGGGGGGGGCAGGCAGAGACTACGGATTTCCATTTGCTACGATTCTTACAAACTACTCTCGTCATACACGCTCGTCGATTACGGGTACTTTTATCTACACTAATATTATAAAGAGGAAAGATTTGTATATTTGTGTGTATGTTTGTATGTTTGTAATAAATAAACTCAAAAACTACTGTGCCAATTTCAAAAATTCTTTCACCATTGGAAAACTACATTAACCCTAAGTAACATAGGCTATATACCGCAGGCTAGTTATATAAATTATACTAGCTGTTTCCCGCAGCTCCGCCTGCGTCAAAAAGTAGCCTATGTTTGACCCCGGTTCTTCAACTATATTCATACCTTCATCAAAATCCGTTCAGCGGTTTGGCCGTGAAAGCGTAACAGACAGACAGACAGAAAGACAGACAGACAGACAGACTTTCACATTTATAATAATAGTATGGATAATAGGAGTATTATATAAGGATATTTTTACTAGAAGCTAAATAATGAAATTCTTTACGTTATTTTATTCGGTACGTACATTGTTACTAGAAATAACAAGACCATGCCGCCACAGAGTATATTTTTAAAATTATATTCCGGAACTTCGCATCTACTGACATACCAAAATATTTATAATACAAATGTATAACATGAATATCAGTCACGTACATTATAGAAATGAATATTTGCTAGATATTCATATCATCAGAATCTCACTTTCTTATGTTTTTTTTTCTTATTTAGAATTGCCTAAGTACCTCATATCCACTACCAATATGGTTGTAATAAAAATATATTCATAACAGCAATTAAAAAAAAAACTCAATCAACTATTTTGATAATCGCTTTACAGAATTTGGTGTTAAACAAATAGGCTTGATAAAAGCGCTTTAAAAATGTTCGACTATTTTTATCTATTAAAGTAAGTAATAGCTCAAAAAAATGGTAGGTATGTGAGTCAAATAATTTTGTTTACTAGTGTAGTTAATCAATAAATTAACTACACTAGTAAACAAACAAAAATATTGGATGAGTTTGTGGGAACCCCGCATGGAGTCGGTGGTTGCAGTGGGCTTTTGATAGAGACATGTGGAGGGAGATGAAGGAGACCTTTGCCCAGCAGTGTGACGTAAATGATCATTTAAAAAAATACCTATTTCATTTAATCTTTTTTCTTCAAATCGAATCGTGTTCAGAGTAAATTCTGTTGCACACTTTAATTTGTACTATTGTTTTCTCTCCTTGTGTTTCTAGACATAATGACGTTGCTACTATATATACGATGAAAATATGTTTTCCGTGCACGGTATGTTGGAAAGGAAATGAACGAAATATTAACATCATGATAAGAAGACGGAATGCTGTTACCGCTGCCTATGGAGTTAGTCGCCGGCATTAAGTATTCATTTATTTACCACTTCTATACCAGAGATAATGATTCCTGCATTAAGTATTTATTTATTTACCACTTCTATACCAGAGACAATACTTTTTTTTTTCTATATAGGCACCTAAATGCTTTTTGCAAATGTTTATGAACATTCAGAGGCTGTTTTAAGGTCTGTTTCTTCTGAGCCTAGGGTATACCAACGCTGTATCATGGTCCTAGATTTGGCGGCATTGATTGTTACAATGGAGCGAATGCCGTCTGACTTCCACTTTCTTTCTTTACATTAATTACATATATTATAAGGATTTTATAATAGTTTTACCTAGGTAATTAGGTATAGTCTTCACTTTTCCTTTCTTTTTTGTACACTGTCTAATTACCCTTTTCTTGTCTTTTCCTCTCTTGGGTCTGCTGGAAGAAATTTCTTTAGAAATAAGCAGCTCCCTTGTACTTTCTTTTCCTCTTATGTATAATCCTTTACATTTTATTGTGTACATGAATAAAGTAAATAAATTCGTAAATTGATTAAAACATGCATTGCTTGAACCCTTGACTAGACATCAACAAGACGGGCAATTAACTGTTACTACAGGTCGATATTGTTAGCGTGTCAGGAGGCCAATTCTCAGCAAACTTTCGACAAATATCGATCGAGATATGTGTCGATAAATGAATCTAAGTTAGTCGGGTAGATCAAGGCA
This sequence comes from Euzophera pinguis, assembly GCA_947363495.1. NCBI lineage: Eukaryota > Metazoa > Arthropoda > Insecta > Lepidoptera > Pyralidae > Euzophera > Euzophera pinguis. Next base: position 1,277,931 of record OX376154.1, read on the forward strand.
TAGCTACATCCATACTTAATATTTACTTAATATATACTTAATATATAATATAATATTATAAATGCGAAAGTCTGTCTGTCTTTCTGTTTGTTTGTCTTTTTCCCGCAACTCCGCCTGCGTCAAAAAGTAGCCTATGTTTGACCCCGGGTCTTCAACTTTATACATACCAAATTTCATCAAAATCCGTTCAGCGGTTTGACCGTGAAAGCTTAACAGACAGACAAACAGACAGACTTTCGCATTTATAATATTAAGTATGGATGTTGAACATCTAAATCCAATAAACAGTTTGTTTGATTGGAGAAATTGAGGGTTATATACCCCTTTTAGGTTCACTGCTCATTTTCAAATACAAATTGTTACTGGTGAAAATACTAGGCTTACCACTCCCGATTTGTCAACATAAAGTGCTACTGCATACCAAGGTAGTAACAAAAAAATTTAATCAGTATCGAAATATATCAAAATTGTCTTGCGACTTGCGTTTTTAGGCTTATTACAAGGATATCTGCTTTACTTTGCTTCTGAACAAATAATTGGCATAGTGGAAGTAGTAGAAGACAAATCTGTGTAAATAAATTCTAAACATTTCCTATAATTAAGATAGGTGTTTTAAGTCAGACTGTCCAAATGTCATAAAACATATGATTTCTAATATATTTTTTGTAAGAATTGGATCAATAAATTTTTTTTTTTTACATAAAATCATTCCCATTGATGATTTTAGCAATAAATATCATTTAATTACAAAGAAATAAGTAAACTTAGGACATAAAATTAAGAAGAAAATGTAAGTTCTAATTCAAAACATTTTTTAATGATCAGAAATCATCAAAATACATTATACTCAAATATTTTAAAATTCTGAGATACTTGAATAATTAGTAGGTAATAATGGGTAAAAGAGGTGAGAATCGCCCCCCAAAGAGTAGTTAGAACACGAGGAAATTGGGCTTGTAATCGATTGTTATTTCAAAATTATAGGCACTAGTAGTACTCCCTGGTTATACACATCAAAAAATATTGTTTTAAGAGTATTTTTAATGTCTTATCTTGTGCCATAACACACTTGTGCTTACCCAGAGTTCGTTTACATCAAAGTCTAAGGCGATACAGATTATCACAATAGAGCAACTGCCGCCTGATATTCTGTTCTTACATTTGACATTTTTTATTATTTATATCTCAGTTTTTATTTAATATAAATAATCTGAAATCACAATAAAATATTGTGAGAAATGTTGACAAACATGTGAATTCGTTCATTTAACTAGATATTTAGGGAAGTTTTTTTCTTAATTGTAAATTGACGTTTTTAAATTAAGAAAAGCAATTTTTTTAAATTAAGATTGGGAACTTACTTTTATCTCATTCCGTCAAAGTTCGGGTGAGAAAGCGAGAAGAAACTATACCTATGGTGAGCAAGGCGACGCGACGTCTCGCTTACTCGCTCGCATTTGGATGGAATTAAGAGGTGATAGTAAGCCTCTTTACTAATAAAGTTTAGTTCTAGGATAGAAATACGTACTATGACTGTAGCCCCGTCACGAGAGAATATAAATTATGTAAACAAATGCTCTGGGGTTCGCAACATTTGAATGAAAGGAAATAGTATTTTTGTGACATATTTAATCACAAAAATATCACAGTCTCAGCGTACGTGGGCGAAAATTTCTATTGAAGCGCACCGTACGCGATCCATGGTATTTCAATATTGACTAGTGAATTACTAATGATTTAATATCGATATTCCCTCTGCGGTGGTATCATAGCAGCAGACCACATCCCTCCGACCACTTACGTAACTAATTTCGCAACCAGATGTTTAAATAAAATCCATACTAATAATATTATAAATGCGAAAGTCTGTATGTCTGTCTGTAACGCTTTCACGGCCAAACCGCTAAACGGATTTTGATGAAATTCGGTATGAATATAGTTTAAGACCCGGGGTCAAACATAGGCTATTTTTTGACGCAGGCGGAGCTGCTGAACGAAGCTGGTATAATATAAATCATACTACCTATGCATTAACTTATTTTATCTTCTATATATTATATATACTAAAATAAAGATTAACCCATTTATCCGTAAAAATAAACAAACGTTCAATAAGACCAAATTACCTAATTTATGTTTAGTCCCTTTCCTCCTTAGCTATTTTTGACGTGAAAGAACGAGACGAAACATAAATTAGTTAATTTGGTCTTATTTAACGTTTGTTTATTTTTATGAATAAGAGGGATTAAAATAAAAATAGAACTTAAATGTTAATCATTCTACAGGTGACATCGAAACAAATTAAATTATGATACAGCTCTTGTATGGACAACTGTATCATAATATAACTTGTTTTCCATTAAAGTACAGGTTGACCAAGGAGTTTGCAGAGCAGTTTTTCTGAATCGTAACCTCCTTGGTCCTTCATAATCTGTGGACGCGGCCAACACGCGTGCTCGATCAGGATTCCATTTTCAAATTTGTTTCTGTTTTTAAACAATGTGTGAAAACGTAGCGATGTTGAAGAAGATTTTAAACCATTTTTTTATGTTTTATCCTAGATAGACTCATCCTACACTTTATATCCAAAACTGAAACTTTTTTAATTTTCATGATTGCCAGGATAAATGTTAAATACAGATTCTTGTAGAAAAAATAAAGATTAAATGTTGTGTGTTATTTATAGACGATAATAAAAACTATATATGAAATTGATATACCTAGATAGTAACTCAGTTTTCAACTACAACTTACAATATCATTCGGCTCAATGACGAATGAAAATCATTCGACTCATCGTTTATGACTATCGAAGGATTTTTGTTCGATACCGAACAAACTTCATTCGACATATATGTCACACTTTTCAAAAATAGCACTCCAGGGCTTCTAAAATGTAAGTCATCGACATGACGAAGAAGAAGGTCAACCATCAGTTCTAGCAAAACTTGTTCATCTATTTTACAATTAAAATCTGTTTTCCCCATACAAACATACAAAAAACCATGACGCAGTCGCTAGCGAATGAATTTTATAGTCAAGAATTAGACAAACCAAATAATAAATCATTTCAAAAAAAAGATCAGAGATCAACACTAAGTTTTCGAAACAATTGTAATTTTTTGACTTTGTAATACTGGCAACACCCATTTAATTGACGCGCCAAAATTTAAGTCAAATTAAGAGGTTTGAATTTAAATGATTTCAACAATGATCAACTAAAATACTTGTGAATGTTTTGTTTAACATGTGAAAAGTGATCCTAACATGTTTTGTGACTTGTACAGTAAATTTTTTACATGTGAAAAATATATTGGATTTTTTATAGCAAGTTACAACAAATGATTACTGTATGCGAGCCGGCAGCAGACTGACTAGAGATATCAGGCAATATGCTAGTTTGGATAACTAGTTTATTGGCTCACTTTCATATTTATTCAGTGGATTGTGTTTGTGTGTAAACTTAATATAAGTAAATTGACGTCAATAAGTGATATTTATATCCTAAATTGAAAATAAACGATTTCAATTTCAATATCCTTAACACTTTATATTTGGACAAGCACTGACAGCATTTAAGTTTTCTCAATCTCAACAACCAGATCAAGAAAAAAACAATCGAACTTTATTTTTTAATAAAGAAAAAGTGAAATAAATTCTCAAAGATACCATCGTTAAAACACTATGTCCAACAGCGGACTGCTTGCGGCTGTAATGATGATGACTACAAGAAATCGAGCTCCATGATGTTGAGAATAGTTTGTTGTGCAGGAAAATTGATTGTTCAAATAACTTCCTTGGTGCAATTACGTGTCGGTTGCCGCGTGTTTCTCTGATTGTCCAATTACAACAACTAATTGGCATTGAGTTTCTCACTGAGGTTGTGTCGCATCAGGCCGCATTCAAGCTATTTCGTATCAATTATTTATGTACCGTCAGAAGCGTTTTTTGCAAAAGCAATTTTTTTAAATTAAGATTGGGAACTTACTTTTATCTCATTCCGTCAAAGTTCGGGTGAGAAAGCGAGAAGAAACTATACCTATGGTGAGCAAGGCGACGCGACGTCTCGCTTACTCGCTCGCATTTGGATGGAATTAAGAGGTGATAGTAAGCCTCTTAGTAGGGTATTATTGGGGATTTCAAAACAGGTAGTTTTCATCACACCGCTCATTTCATTCGCTCAGTGTGATTAAAACTACCTATTTTGAAATCCCCAATAATACCTTTGGTTTTTCAGTTATGATCCCTCGTATAAAACACCTTACCTAAAAATAAAATAAATATAATTGCAAAGTTATAACGCTTCATTTTGTCAAGATATAGCATAGGCAACAGTCAAGTTGAATAGACTGTCTAATTATGAAATTTATAAAACAAAGAGAATCCTTAAAGTTACAATGTATTTGCCCTACTACGCTGACGAATGGGGTTAAGAGGCACGGTAACTTATTGCCGAATACTATTCGTTGCATTATATGCGGTCCATCCAATTGTGGAAAGACAAATTTAATGATAAGCCTATTGTTGCATGAAAATGGTCTACGATTTCATAATCTGTATGTGTATTCAAAATCCTTATACCAACCAAAATACTTATTTCTAGAAAAAGTATTAACTATGGTGCCTGGGGTATCGTTTTACAAATATAGTCATAATGCTGAAGTGTTGAATCCGCAGGAAGCTGCTCCAAACTCTATCATAATATTTGACGATATTGCCTCTGAAAATCAAAATAATGTACGGGACTATTTCGCTATGGGACGTCATAAAAATATTGACTCTTTTTATCTTAATCAAACTTATACCAAAATACCGAAGCAACTTGTGAGAGATAATTCCAATCTCATTGTATTATTCAAGCAAGATGATGTAAATTTAAAACACGTTTATGAAGAACACGTGGGTTCTGATATGTCATGGCACCAATTCCGTGAATTGTGTTCCATTGTATGGAAGGACCTGTATGGTTATGTTGTAATAAATAAGGATTGTCAACGAAATAAAGGATGTTACAGGATGAAATTTGATACATTTATAGTTATAGATTAGCATTCATAAGAAACTGTCATGATGATAACAGCTCAGTTTATGTGAGAATCTGAACAAGAACGGATTATAAAAATGGAAAAAAATCTAAAAGAACAAATTGTGAAATCCGCAGCGGCTGTAAAAAGAAAGGTTCGTATGATAAGAGATACAAAAAATGATAACAATATGGCTTTAGAAACGATATTCAAACCTATAGTTGATCCAATTAATCAACTTTCAAGTAAAAATAGTAAACAAAGTAGAAAATATGAAGAAGAACAAGAGATCAATTACACTAACGAAGAACCCGAAAGGAAAATAAAGAAATTAAGTGAAAATGAAGAATCATTTTTTAGTAAAGAAAATTTAAATGAATCATTTGACGAGGAAGAGCACGATGAAGAAAACTTTGATTCTCTTGAACATAATTCTAACAAAACCCTTACTGTATCACCCTCCGAACATAACATAAGTGACGAGTCTTTCAAATCACTTCGCTCATCACCGAGCTCTAAAGATCATACCTATCTTGATGATATGATGATGTCTTGGACATCCGAAGTACTAACCGATATTCCTTTTGGGATCAGACATGATCGCGGAAAAGTCTTGCTAGGCAACACACGTATCTTTGATCAAGACCTAACATGGAAAATAGGAACTCATATAATTAAAAAGTCACCAGGCTTACAAGAATTACTCTTTAAGAAAGTACCAAACTTGGATGTAATAACAGAAGAAGATTTACTACATTATAAATTGCTGCTTATTGAAACCAATGCTCATAGACGTAACTACGACCCGAAGAAACCTATTAATAGCAACAAAGGTTTCAAATACCTTAACATCATTAAACCTCTATTTAAATTTACAAGAACTCTAACTACTAGTACCGAGAGTCTTTCAGAGGGAGCAGGTATGAAACTGTTGAAAAATCTTTATAAAAATACTGATTTGGTTTATTGGAATGATCCGAATGAGTTGGTAGAACGATTAAAATTATTGTTAGGATCTCGGGCAGCTGGCAACACTGGATTAGACAACGAAATTATTGAAATTATAACAAAATTACAAGAAGCTGGGATTGTGAATGTAGAACTTAAAGAGCATTCACCAGGAAAATTAAGCAGTATTATCTCAGTTCTCAAATAAAATTGACGAGGACAGTATCGAGAATATTTTAAAGGAACTACAGGAAGCAAACATCATCGATAAAATTATATAAAGAGAATGCATTGAGTAATTTGAGCAGTCTTCTTATAATATTCGATGTTTATAGTTATTTTGCAATGAATATAGACAAATTTGGTCACCACATTCATAAGCGTTTAAGACTTTCTGAATATATTGACAGTCTTAACAATACATTAACAAAATCGGAAACAGGAGATTATAATCTAAAACAAGCAAGATTGAAGGGATTATTACATCCAGAGGAAGACAACGACGCTGTCAACAAAGCCTACTTAGATAAAGAAATTCAACATTTAAGAGCTGAACTAAAACAAATCCAAACGAATTTAAAAAATTATCTTAGTGTTTTGGAAAAAGTAGTTTCGTCTAATGTGAGTTCCAGGCACTATACAAAAATTGATACAGATTCAGCGAATTCAAAGTTAAATAAACAATGAATAAACAAAACATAGTTGACGAGCTCCATAGATCAGCGAGAAGGAATTTCCCGCGTCGTTGTACGATCATAAAAGGCATAGACGATTTATGGCAAGCTGATCTAATAGACTTACAAAAATATGCACAGTTCAATAAAGGATACAAATATGTATTAGTTGTTATAGATGCTTTATCAAAATATGTCTGGGTTGATCCCATAAAAGCAAAAACAAAAGACTGTGTTACGAATGCTATGCAGCACATCTTGACTGAATCAACCCGAAAACCTAGTAATTTGCAAACAGATTTAGGTAAGGAGTTTTACAACGAAAACTTTCAAAGATTGATGAAGAAATATAAAATAAATCATTATTCTACTTATTCTGTAAAAAAAGCATCAATAGTTGAACGAGTAATAAGAACACTAAAAGGTCATTTATACAAATTATTTAGTCTTTGCGGGCGGTATCAATGGTTAGGCAGTAATTTGAAATCCGTTGTTCAACGTTATAACATCACACCTCATAGAATAACAAAGTATAAACCAATAGACGTAAATAAGTATAATCAGACTTTGGTTAAGGCTAATATAAATAAAACTCAAAAACAACATATCACGAAATCTCTGTTTCATGTTGGTGATCATGTTCGTATTAGTAAGTATAAAGGAGATTTCAGCAAAGGTTATACCCCTAACTGGTCAACTGAAATATTTATAGTTAAAAAAGTTAACTGTACGAAACCACCAACTTATCAAATAGAAGACAGACATAAGCAACTTATTTTAGGAACATTTTACGATTACGAATTACAGAAGACTAAGTTTCCAGATCTTTATCTAATTGAAAAAGTTATAAAAAGAAAAGGAACTAAATTGTTTGTAAAATGGTTAGGACTTAGTGATTCCGAAAACAGTTGGGTTGACAAAAGTGCACTGTTGCAGTAATATAAGTCAAGTAATGGGGAGTTAAACATCAGTTTCTGCTTATTCATGAAGGAAGGAAGTGGTATTATTAACAGTTTAATTGATAAGTTACCGTTTGAACTACATTTACCTGGATATCAGTTTTGCGGTCCAGGAACAAAATTACAGAAAAGGTTATTAAGAGGTGATCGAGGTATTAACGAGTTAGACAGAGCGTGCATGTATCACGATATTGCTTATAATAACAGAGATATAAACATTCGACATAACGCTGATTTAGAACTTCTAAACATGGCAAATCAAAGGTTAAAATCCAAAAATGCTGGTAAAAGAGAAAAAATCGCCTCCTGGGTTGTAAAAAATGCTATGAAAGCTAAACTAAAAGCAGGCGCAGGAGCGCAATCATTTATGAAAGTTGTAAAAAAAATACATTCTGGTTTAAAAAAAATTAAATGTAAAGATAAAAACACTGCTATTAAATATGCGTATGCAGCTGCAAAAAAAATATTTACAAACAAACGTGGTATGCGCTTACCACGCTTTATACCCATTCCTAAGTGTGGTGGGTTTTTGCCTTTGATTCCAATCTTTGCTGGATTGTCGGCTCTCGGTTCACTAGCTGGCGGGGCAGCAGGTATAGCAAAAGCTGTAAATGATTACAAAGCCGCTAAACAGAATCTTCAAGAGTCTGAGCGTCACAACAAAACGATGGAAGCAGTTGCTCTTGGGAAAGGACTATACATCAAGCAGAACAAAAAAGGAGCAGGGTTATATCTGAAAGGTCCAAAAAACTAATGGAACGGCTACCCAAGCGACCACTTACTAATTTCGATTTATTAGAGTATGCTAACGATATACCTTATTTTCGTGGTGTGTTTATGAGAGATACTTTGCCTACGAAACCGAGAAAAATAGAGTGTGCAATACTCAACCTCGATAGTTGTAACAACCCTGGAACTCACTGGGTAGCCTACGTGAAGCTTGATAAGTATTCTGAATATTTTGATAGCTTTGGGAATCTAAAACCACCATTAGAGTTAATAAAATATTTGCAAAATACGTCAATTAAGTATAATTACATTCAACATCAGAACTTCGGTTCCACGAATTGTGGACATCATTGTTTGAATTTTTTAATAGATTTTTGGAAAAATGTATTTAAGTGAATAATAAATAAAAAAATATATCAGTACTAACATGTCTTTCACTGTATCCATAACTGGGGTGGGAGGCTCCTTAACAACAAACTATTCACCGACTCTAGAATTACGTGGAGATTATGAATGCGGTCTTTTATATTTTTCTACATTTAATTCGATTCCTAATATAGACGAGAGAAATAATAAATTCTACTATGGAAATGAAGTTATCGAGATCCCAGAAGGATCTTATGAACTTCAAGACATTCAAGATTTTTTAGAAAGTAATATTAAAAATGGTTCTTTTAAATTAACTTGTAACAACAATACACTAAAAACTAACATTTTCTGTTCCGAAGATGTTCATTTCGAAAAACGTGATTCAATTGGTAGAATTTTGGGATTCGGAAGAGAGACTGTGAAAGCTAATAAAATTACCGAATCTCGCTATCCTGTTAGCATTATATCAACTACCCTCGTGCGCATCGAATGCGATGTAGTGAGCGGATCTTTTGTGAACGGAAAAGCTAGTCATATTATTCATGAATTTGTACCCAACGTACCACCTGGTTATCGCATTATTGAAATTCCCAAGAACATAATCTATTTCCCAATCAATCAAAATTCAATTACTGATCTTAATATAAGATTGCTGGACGCTGAAAACAATCAAATCAATTTACGCGGTGAGGAGGTTCAGCTGTATTTACATTTTAGAAGAAAATGATTAATTTTAATAAAAACCCTGTTCCATCTTCTCTTCAAGTCAGTTTCAAGAAAACATCTCAGAAAAGAAGACCTCTACAGTCTTTACAGAAGAAACTTTCAAAAAATAACCAAGAATATTTGAAATTGGTAGGGTTATTAAAATGAATATTTTAAATATATCTCAACCAACAGCCTACGACAACAGCGTGGAAAGTTTCGAATTTCATTCATACAGGCCATACGTGACGAGTTTCAACAAGAATGATGAAATCCGAATACCTATTAACCAACAAGACTTGAACATATTACCATCTCTCAGCACTTTGTATATTGAGGGTAAAGCAAACTTATACAATAGTAAAACTAAAGAAATACTGTCAAGTGTTAGCTTTGTCAATAATCCTGCATTATTTCTATTTCAAGACATTCGGTATGAATTAAATGGAGTTGAAATAGATAGAATAAAAAATGCTGGTATTACTACAACCATAAAATCATATCTTTCCTTAAATGAAAATGAATCTAAATCTGCAAAAGTGTGGGGGTGGTCTCCTACTGGTACAACTAATGTTCATAACGGCTCATTCTCTGCTTCAATACCATTAAACAGAATATTGGGCTTCGCGGAAGATTATGAGAAAATCGTAATAAATTGTAAACATGAGTTAGTGTTACTAAGAAGCAACAGCAACCTTAATGCATTAAAATTAAATAGTGAAGAAATTGTTGACGATATAGTTATTAATAAAATAGTTTGGCGAGTTCCACACGTCAAAGTATCAGATCGTGAAAGAATTAATTTATTGAAACATCTAGAAAAAGATCGTGCTATAACATTAGCTTTTCGGAATTGGGATCTGTATGAGTACCCACTACTCCCCAGAACTCGCAAACATACTTGGGCAATTAAAACTACATCGCAAACTGAGAAACCGCGGTTCGTTATAATTGCGTTACAAACCAATCGTAAACATCAATCACAAATGTCAATGGCAGAATTCGATCATTGTAATGTTCGTGACATTAGAGTATTTTTGAATTCGTCGTATTACCCTTACGAAGGATTAAACATAAGTTTCTCAGAAAATAAGTTTTCTTTATTATACGAACAATATTCAAGATTTCAACAGTCTTATTATGGCCGTCGAGCAGAACCATTGATGAGCTTAAAAGAATTCAAAGATATTGCTCCATTATTTGTAATCGACTGTTCCCGTCAACAAGAGACTTTGAAGGGCTCTATAGATGTGAGAGTTGAAATAGAAACTGACCAAGAAATACCTGATCAGACAGCAGCATATTGCTTGATATTAAACGACTGTATATTTGAGTACAAGCCCTTGAGTAACATTGTTAAAAAGATATCATGAGCTCATATGTTTTTGTTGATATCCAAGGATTTAAAGATGACAATAATTACTTTATATTAAAAGAATTAGCAATAGCTACCCAAGAGTTTACTGAAGTGTTTTTAGTAAAACCTCCTTATTCATATACATATTTAACTAAAGAAGAAAAGAAACGCGTTCGATGGATTGAGCGACATAGAGGCATAACTTGGAGCGAAGGCTATATCGACTACAGAGAGTTCAAAAGGATAATTAAACACATTTTAACAGATAAAACAGTGATAATGAAGGGGCGTGAAAAGCAAAGTTGGATAAGTAATTTATGTAAAAATTGTTTTTTACTGGATATCGAAGAAGAAGGCAGCCCCAATTTCTCTATATTATATAAAACTTATTGTAAACCTGAAATTAAGTATAACTGTCTCAGTCATCAGCAAGTGTGTGCACTAAAAAATGTAATTTGTATTAAAAAATGGTATTATGATAATTGTATATTGTAATGACCAAAATTAATCTCTTAAATAAAACTTTTTAAATTAATATTTTTTTTCATTTATTGACTTAGCAAAAAAATTAATGTGTAAGAAATATTATAAGCCGTAATATTAACTAGTCTCAGTTTTTGGTGATGCTCTACTGTGATTATAATTACTCTATCTACATCATAAAAATTTAAAACAGCGACATCTACTGCGTTTATACTGAATCATTAAATGAATAAAAGTAAATATTAATTTGATCCAGTCAAATGCTAATAGATGGAGTTTTTTGATTAACATACAAAATTTGGTTTACTCTTTATTCTATATTCATAAACAAAGCTTATATTTTTACTCTTAGCCTAAAGGATAAAATTAAAAGTAAAATGATTGATTTAATATTTATTGATATAAATCACATTCTAACTATATAAGTAACTAATTATTGAATTTTCTTTATTACAAATAAAACATTGTTCTGTACAGATAAAACGTAATAATATTATAGAAACCTTAAAAAAGTAATTTACAAAATATTTATAAAACTCATATTACATACTAATTAAAACTAAAATTATCATTCGCTAATGTTTTTGCGATTTTATTAATAACATTTTCTGTGAGATCCAAAATATCGTCGACGGAGTCTTTTATGAGATACTGTGCATTTAATACCATTTTTTCCGAAACATCTCTGTTTACCAAGTCATTTTCTATGTCAAATACTTGTATTTTAATTACTTTTCTGGGTTTTCGATGCTCTTTTCTGATAACATAAGATGATGCTGACAATCCATCCATTTTTTTTCTCAACAAATCTTGTCGTTGTTCTTCCTTCTGTTTTTCAGCTGCTCTATTTCTTAACATTTCTTGGTAATACTCCTCCGCTTGTTCATAAGGGTCCTGAGCATCTTGAGAGAATAGTATCATTGTATCTTGAGAGTCAGACATGATCTGTAAAACAATGAATATTTTAATTTTTTACTAAACATTTTACATCATAATTAACAAAATTTGATTGTAATACTTACATTGCAATACCGATCAATTTTGTAAATTATAGATTTGATATGTGCAGCGTGTTAGAACCTCGTCTGTTTTAACGCGACTGACCACGATATGCAATATAAACTCGAATATCGGATTTCAAACTCCTGACAAAACAATTATTTTTCATTTTCGCAAGCCTTATCATATTATGCTGACATTTCAATAAAAGGTGATGCAAACAATCATGTCTTTACACGAATCGAATATATATGAGTTATTGAATTATCAGCATATTTGGCACTAAACATGATATCAAGGTTATGACAAAGGAAATTCAAATACATTTTATTATTTATTTATTATTTATTCTTAATATATTTTTATAACAAAAAAACTATAAAGTATTTAAAGAAGACTTACAATAATTTTCATACACTTATACTAGCCAATTAGTAAATTATATTCTAATATAAAAGAGTGTTATGTCCCCATGCCAAAGTAGAAATTTTATCCTTAAGTATAATTCTTTTGTCATCATTTGAAGACAAGGCTACTTTATTTACAGCTTGAGTAAATATTTCATGTTTAAGCGATTTAAATAATATATTTCTTTTACGCACAATCTTATTATACAGTAAAACATCATTGTAGTCATTAAAAGTTAGATCTTTTACAACTGCTTTCTTAACTCCTTTAGCTTTTTTTACAATTTTGTTTTCGGTTTTTAAACAATATAACTTTGACCTAAGTCCCACAAAGGAAATTATTAGAGAACCTGCTGTTTCATCTTTAAATAAACCAGGTATTTTTTTATTTTTAGGTATAATAGCAAATCTATTATTTTCATCATAATTACTTGTATCGAGATATGATTGAAAGTAAATATTCATATCTTTATATACATCTTCAGTTTCTATTGAATACAAAAAACTGTCAGTATCGGTATAGCATAATTTTAACCTTGTATCATAAAATGATTTCATGACCGAATAGTGGAAATCATACATATGATTTTTGGATATCTCTAGAACTGTGAAACCTATATAAATAGGTTTATCTAAAATAACAGTTTCAGGTTTCATTTGTACAGCTACAAAATTTTCACTAAACACTGTATTATTCTTAAAATTAGGTCTTGATATTAATTGTTCAGCGGAGTAGAACTTTTTTGTTTTATTTCTATCATCGTTCCAACGATTTACTAGATAAATGTTTACTCTTTTTTCGGTATCTTCTAGCGTTTTACCGAAAATGCTATTGTTTAATAATTTAAAGAAATCTTGTTCAAATGTAGAGTTAGCTTTTTGTCGAAATTCTGTATTTAAATCAATATACTGTTTCAGAAATGGTTGTTGTTTAAACTTGACCACTCTATGAATTTTTTTCAAAATAAGACCATTTTTTAAGCATGTTTTAAGATGTATATAATGAATAACATATTCAAATTTGTCATACAAATTTGGAATTAATTTAGGATTTTTAGAACCTGGGGGCGTAAATTTCTGTGGACAAAATGGTAAATCATTATGCAAATCGTGCAAATAATCCGGATATTCTAAGTCTACCTCTAAAATATACCCATAGTCTGAGTCATTAGGTACGTTAACAATATTAAGACTTCCAATTTCAACTTGATTCATCAACTCAAAATTTGAATATGGTAAATGTGAGCACATTGCATAACCGTACAGGTTGTTACAATCGATATATAACAAAAAGTTATCAGGTATTTCCGAATTATACCCGGAAATATATTTGTTATTCGCTGTGGAATATCTTGTAGGGCATAAACACACTCCACCGCGAATACCTTTTTGAATCAGTCGGATAATTTCTAGATTGTCTATTAGTTGCAGTTTGACTTTTGTTTTAAGCAACATTGCATCAAAACTCAAACCTGGTGCGGTTAAGTAAAATGCAGGATCCAATCTATAATTAGTTTTACAAGTTTGGCGAAATTTTTCAAAAACATCTGCTAGTAATATTACGTCTGTTTTCAAGTACAAATCAGTATATTCACCTAAATTTTTAATATTAAACATTGACCAAACAATTTTGGCGTGATTGTAATCGGATTCTGAAACAATATCATTTATTATAGTACTATAGAAACAGTCTCGCGGTGGTAATTTCTTTTCCTTATAACAATTCCAGTCCGTCATGTATTCATAAGGATAAACACCTTTACGAGTTAGTAAATCAAACTGTTCTTTCTTTGGGTAGAATTGAGATAAATGGACAAAACTGGCTTCATTCAAGTTGCTTACAAGCTTATCTAAGCTAGTACCTAAAAATTTAAAAGTATCCACAAATCGAACTGGCAAAAACTCCTGACGACCGGTTTTCACAAATTTTGTAAAAGATATGTAATTTTCTTTGTTTTTTGCTATTACTTTAATTCTGCCCTGAGATTCTCCCAACTGTTTAATAAAAAGATGACTGTCATACCCAGACAAATTATGAAAAAATACTGGTACAAATTTTGGTAACCTGTATTTAAGATTACAATAAGAGTGAACGGCCCCGCGAAACTTTCCAGTTAGATGACAATGATCTCTTACTTTGTTGTCAAAAAGTAATTGCTCACAGATAAAGCAGTATTTTGCAGTATCAAATTGTCTTTTCTCTTCTACACTTAATGGAATCATCGGAATAGTTTCTTTCAATAATTTATTAATTTCCGTAACATCTTCAAATAAATATTTCAGAAATTTGTCAACACAATCCTGCCCGCGATACGATACGTATTTATTGCGAGAGCTATCAAACGAGCAAACAATATAATAACCAAACGCAGCAGGCACATGTTTATGTAAGACTGTAGTGTTCACGTTATGCTTATTGTCACCATATTTTGGTTCTAACAATGATTCAAAGTCTGCGTAGATTACAAAAGGCACATCTTGCATCCGATCATAATGATTAAATTGGATGTAAGTATTCGAATCAGGCAAAACAGTACGTACTCCGCTGCAAATATGAGAATTGAATAATATTTCTTTATTAAAAAATATCATACATTCATCACAAAAATAAATTTTTTCCTTGTGTTTTGTGAGCTGTGATCTGACTAATTTGCTTAAATCTTTTATTAAACAATAATGTTTTTTTTCTCCCTTTTCCAAAAGTAATAAATTCACATGGTTCTTTCTTTTTTGTCGAGTCTTGTAAAGGGGTCCCACTACTTTATGGTTATTTACAAGACCGTATATGTTAACGCTTATATGAGTATTATTTCTCTCAAAAGTCTGAATATCTTTGAAGCCGACCGGAAACTTGATATCTCGAATGTTAAGTATGTTTTCGTAACTCGGATATGAGGTTATTCTATGCGCGTTATTTTTGGCGGGAAATAGCGCTGCCATTACACACCACACGAAACATAACGCATCCCCATTTTGTATATTAATACAAGCGCGTTTAGATTTAATACTTTTCGGCAATTCAATAAATTGACCAACTCTCAATGGATTATATTTATTAATATTGACCTCTAAGTAAAGATTACGTATCAAGGTCCACCCAGAATCTTTTTCCTGAAATTCAGAAATTTTTGTTGAAATTATGTCAATCATGTTAGAATAATAATCCTTAAAATCACAATCATTTTGAAATATTTTGTTTTGGGTTGCAAATGATTTTATGTCGGTGGTGCTATTTTTAGGTAAATTAAACTCCGCGAAAAATTCAAAGTTAACTTTTATACAATGAAATGTAGCCTGTCTAGCCGAAATCAATTGGTGTACACGAGAACGAAGTGTGCGCAAGAAGTCAGCGGGGGACACGGGGGACAAGTCTGACTCAGACTCGAGCACACGGTCCGCGTTTAGAGGTCTCACTCTATATGAGGCGATTCGACTTCTGAATGCACTACTTACTTTCTCAATACCTTCACTAACTTCTATTGAACTATTGTTTTTGTGGATATTACTTCGCAAGTGTGCAGATAACGAGCTAGACTTAACAGATATATCACACACTGTACAATATACTGTTCCCTTCCCCATTGTACTTATTCTTAAAACTAAGTGATTGCTTATTAAAGATATTGTTCTATTTAATTGACTACTTGCAATTAAAAGATGATATCAGAATATGATAAAAAATTAATTAAAACTCATGAATAAAATGGAAAACAGAATAAGTTTAGATTTATTTAATTATTGCAAGTTATTTAATTATAAAAAACGAAATTGGCATCGGGGCATAATAACCTAATAAAAATAAGTATATTAATAAAATGAAATAAAAACTTTTATTTGTATATAACATAAAATAGGTACTTAATTATAGAATGGTTCGCACACTAAATAATTTTTGTTGCAAAAAATTTACCCTCTTCAGTAAAGAGGGGCTTGCACTTATTAATAAGCTCCTTTGTGAGCATCAGTTGAGGGGAATCGGAATTCCCCTGAAATTTTAGCGCGACTACCGCGTGTTCCCAACGGTCTTTGGGATCGACCTTCTTTATATCAGCAACATTGTATACTTTTAAATCTATAAAGACATCGCCAGCGAGGTTAGCAGTGCGGCGCAGGACACCGTCTGCTACACGGCGCGACAGCACTGACAGCAACGGAGGGATCTTCTTAGCGGCGGCTGCTCGCTGGGCTTCCGCTTCCTCCTCGCTGTCGCTGTCGAGTTGCCAAGCTTTCTTCAGGCGTTTAGCCTTGGATGCTGGCTGTGCTCGACTTATCACCCGCTTCGTAGCTTTAGGTTCCTTTTTCTTATAACTGGAAACAAAACATACAATTACTTATACTAGAAACCGGGACCTCGTGAACAGTAGACAGGTATGTTAACCATTACACCACGGAGATTACAAGTATAAAGTTTTGATTGAACACAAACACACGTAGTTACTATCAATTTAGAATAATCAACACACACACACAACTGAGAACACACAGCCGAGAAACTAGTGATTGCTAACTGGGAATAGATAACGAAATTACATTAAACAACAATCATACATACATCAAGCTTGCAGCGGATACTTCTTCGGAATCTGAGGTGAAATCTTCAGCGAGCTTCTTCTTAGCCTGCTTGCAACGTTTATCGTAATACTCAGAGTCGGACCTGAAATAAACATGATAAATCATTTAATAACTCGCTAGACATAGTTACTTTATTAAAGATAATTTACACATAAATGAATATTATAAGTATGTTAAGAAAAATGAAATGATTTAAAATGTACTAATAATAATAATACCTATGTTAAAAAACTTACGAACATGATTGCAATGCAACGAATCTTCGTGTTTCTAAGTGTGGGTGGCACGCAGGACAACTGAGCGGCACAGTGGTAGGCGCGTAGGCAGGCAGCTGGCACAAGCACTCAGCAACCGACTAACTGCTGGTGGAACAACAGTAGGCGGGCTTCGCAACCAGGGCGGGCGGTACGACAGCGTCGAACAACGTTCTCTCAGTTATGAAAATATTTAAAGTTCACAACTATTGGTACGCGCGAATTTAAAGTAGATTCTTGCTTAATCGCTACTTTTTTTCAGGAATGGTCAACCAAGAATAAAAGCTATATTTTTACTTGGGTACATATATTTTATTTGAAAATATGCAAAGCCATCAAAAATTTTAAGTACCAAAATGTTGATGACCACTACATTTAATGTAAAGTCAGCATAATTTAATAATTATTGATAAATAATTTAATATCTCAATATTAAAAATATAGAAGTCAATAACAACGTGTAGTATTGCATAATTTCCTGTGAAATCGAATACTCAAAGTATGCCGCATGCATATGCACTATATGTAGGCATGTTATTCATGTTACTATTTACTTGCGTCATTATAAATAATCATTTATTTTGCTACCCATTATCAAAGAGGGTTATGTTTTTATTGAAAGGCTCGTCACATACAGAACGATAATTATCACGCGGCAAATTGCTTAGCGGTGTAATGATACGACTGGTTACGATTACCATTACGGGTACGATTTTATATTCTTACAGTAATTTACTACTTGATGTGCATAGAAAAAATTTTGGTTGGAGTATAACGCTTTGTGAGTTACTGTTATTCCTTCATATTTCGAGTAATTATAAACTTTTGACATATTTCTGTTATAAAGTGCTGTATGTACAAAATATTAAAAAATATTCCAAAAACGGTAAAAAGATAATATCGTAATCGTATCATCATAAAGTGTATAAGTGGTTATTTTCCCGCTTAATAAAAGACGTTGTAGTGTGCGAATAGCCATAAGTTACGAATATGAAACCGGAGGTACAGCCGTAGGCAGATAAAAATGTACTTTTACATATGGTAATACCTAGTACACATTTGGTCGGGTTTATATGCCGTCGGCTGTACACAGGTGTCGGCATACTGAGCAAAATTCAAGCACTAGTACTGAACTAGAGTTTATCGATAATTTCCGAAACTGCTTGACCTTTTTTGATGAAATTTTATATGTGTATTCAGTAGGTATGTCTGAGAATAGGTTGTAAACTATTTTATAGTGCAAAACAACGTTAGCTGGGTTAGCTAGAAACGATACAATAACTTCTCATTACTATTATACAGTAATATCATATACTTACTTATTATTTATAAATATGTAAGTGAAAATGTCTTCTAAAGTAATAGTTATACTACACTACGGACAAATAACCACAGTATTACAATAGTTTATAAATTGATTAGCGATCTTAGATTTTATTCAAGTAAGTACTTAGTAAAAGTCAATTCTTTTTTATCGATAGAACAAAATGCTATGAGCACAACACTTACACAATGTGCTTCTTACTTACTCCTTTTATCATTACCGTAATAACCATGATCGTGTATCGTTGTTACGAAACGAAGTGGATAAATTTATTGAATTCCTATTTTAAATTAAAGAAAAGCCTCTTTTGTTTTTTGATAAAGGAAATATTTGTTCTCCCGGATACCAACAGTCGAATTTGGTAAATATGTATCAGAAAGCGAGACATTCTCAATATCGGTCGCGGTGGGTACAGAATTGTCCATATTTAATGGTTTAAACTGAGATTCACTGGGTGCCACCAACCAAATGGTGAACGGTACGACCTAATCGAGGCCAGTTGAAAATCAGTGTCTTCCATTGACCTGGCTATTCAAGTACCAATGTCCTAAAAGGTGATAAAGAGTAATCTAGTTTACTGGGTGCCACCAACCAAACGGTGAACGGTACGACCTAATCGAGGCCAGTAATGGGATAACTCGGCGTCTACCAAGGGCGTCCCGAAGATCATTTGAGACACTGATCGTTAGTAAGATGCCAACCAATTTGATCATCGGTATGAGCAATCGGCCTGGGCAAACGATTTTCCTTGTTCATCAATTATTAATCACTAGAGTAATATGTATTTTGGTTGCAATATATTTATACTATTAAAAGTTGTTTAGTGTGAAAATGTAACAATCTAGTGTAGTGTGAACAAACAGCAATCGGATCAGGTGAGTCAAATTATCCTATTACTTATGCATACCATTTTACCAAGCGCCGTTGACTGATATTCCGTATTTTTTGAAAAACCAAAGGTATTATTGGGGATTTCAAAACAGGTAGTTTTCATCACACCGAGCGAATGAAATGAGCGGTGTGATGAAAACTACCTGTTTTGAAATCCCCAATAATACCCTACTCCTCTTTACTAATAAAGTTTAGTTCTAGGATAGAAATACGTACTATGACTGTAGCCCCGTCACGAGAGAATATAAATTATGTAAACAAATGCTCTGGGGTTCGCAACATTTGAATGAAAGGAAATAGTATTTTTGTGACATATTTAGTCACAAAAATATCACAGTCTCAGCGTACGTGGGCGAAAATTTCTATTGAAGCGCACCGTACGCGATCCATGGTATTTCAATATTGACTAGTGAATTGAATGAACGCCAAAATTTAAGTCAAATTAAGAGGTTTGAATTTAAATGATTTCAACAATGATCAACTAAAATACTTGTGAATGTTTTGTTTAACATGTGAAAAGTGATCCTAACATGTTTTGTGACTTGTACAGTAAATTTTTTACATGTGAAAAATATATTGGATTTTTTATAGCAAGTTACAACAAATGATTACTGTATGCGAGCCGGCAGCAGACTGACTAGAGATATCAGGCAATATGCTAGTTTGGATAACTAGTTTATTGGCTCACTTTCATATTAGAGTACTACTTATTGATATTTCATTTTCAATGGTTTTATCTAATGTTATGAGATTAAATAGAGTAGTGTATGAAACTGCACATAATTAGGTCTTACAATACTCGTGAAATGCTATAAAATCTAGAATTAATAGTATAGTCTAGGCTCCGAAGCGACTAAATGAAGAGAAAACGCTTTGCCGAAGAAGAAGAATTATGTTAAAGAAAAGTTATATTATTTCCACTATTTGAAAATCCAGGTAAAACACCATACGCAAAATCTAAATTGGTGGACCACGAGCAAAATCTAAATTACATGCAAGTGAGGTTTTTTTAGACAATAATATGTGGAAACAAGGAGGGGAGATTTGCCCAGTGGCGGAAATAAATAGATTTGAAATTTTCACAATTTTTCTTTTTGAAAGAAAAAGATAATATTTCGTATAAGTTTTTCCTTTATATCTCAAGGTATTTCTTGTAGAGATGGGCTGGCAGGGTCGCCATGTAGAGATGGGGCGATAATAAGACGATAGTCGGTGTTAGTCTCCTTATTTTTTTACTTTACTCATTGTATATATAAAAAAGTATTAAAACAATACTAATACCTAGCTAAACTTACGTACAACTACCATACTACTACAAAAATATATTCATGAGCCAATTTCAACAAATAAGCTATTTATCATAGCAATATTAAACAAATCACAATGGCACTTGACGAAACCACTTAACATAATAATTCAAACAGAATCCAAGCCTATAAAAACATTTTAAATGGCATTAATTTCTCAATGATACTTAGAAACCTCTCGTCAATATCTTTAAATGTTAAACAATTTCGAGTGATGAAAGTAGACGATCAGTATAACATTGAATCTTTTTAGTTTTAAAAGACACCTAACCAAAAAAAATATATAAAAATAAAAACTTTATTATTTATATTAAAAAAATAAATAAATAAATTGTAAACATTGTAAGTACAAGAAAAAAGCTATTTTCCTTTATTAATTATTATATTGTTTGTTTGAATAGTGTAAATCTTCCGAATAAATAGATAATATATCCTATCTTTTATTGAATAGTATTACACATTTTTTTATTAATACAGAAAAAAACTCCATCATCTCTTGATTTGAGTTTTTTTCTATTTTCTTTTCATTTTTCTAGCTTCTTTTCATTTATTTATATGAATATCAAACTTTAATTAGCTTCTCATTCAAATTTCAAAGCTAAAAAAATTGGCGGGCAAATGTATATATGTTTTTTATTAATATCTTTGTCATAAAATTATGTTAATCAAGTAAGAAAAAATGAGATTTTTGTGTTCTGTTTTGAAAGTTTGAAAAGTTTCGAAAAAATAATTAACATGGTCTTTTGATGTTTTCTTAAAGAAGAAAAGACATTAAAAATAAAATAGGGGAAACAGTCATCTAGGCCGGAGTAAAGCATGGTTTACATTTAATAAAAATTTTGATACAGTTGAGTGTATGATAAAAATAGAAAAAAAGAAAACAATTTATTTAAGAAACACAAAAAACACTACACAAATGAAATTAAAATATACGTAAAGGTACATTTTAGTGTTCCCTGAAAGGTACCAACACCCCATTAAGTATCATTTGTCTTAAATAATATCTAAGGGGCATAAATGGATACTTGGATAGGTCTCGATTTTCAATTCTGTTTGTAATCGTAAATTTTAAATTAATAGAAATATATCTGTCCTCGTTCTCTTATAATCTTTGTTCAAGTGTTTCTATACATATTTTTTTAAATGTTTTGACCAATACCACAGAAATACTACAAGTTTAAGGAAACTAGGTATAAATGTGTGAGAATAAAATTAAATTGAATGTATATAATGCTTTAGATAATGTACCCTTGTACATTTCCGTAGTCAAGATTTAAGAGACGGACAAAGTTCACAAAGTTAGAAAAATAAATCATTTTCAAGAAAGTAACTTTACCAACAAAATTAAACGAAGTCATTCGACGGTGTAACGATATTTTGCTCAACTTTTTTACTAAAATTATAATACAAGTAAGTATAGCCTTAAATACGAGTACATTTGTGAAAGAAGACCAATCGGTTGCCCCAGGTAACTTTGGAGAGACGAAGTGGTGAAGGGTCTGAAAGCCCTCCAAAGAGCCGGCTGGCTCTTATTTGTGTCTATTTACTATGTTTATTGCAAATAAAGTTTCATTCATTCATTCATTCAGGAGGTTGCGCAGAACAGGGACCAGTGGCTTGTGTCGGAGTTCAAGATTACCTTTAGTCGTTATTAAACTTAACAAGTAGTGGATGAGCAGTAGACTTCGCGAATTACCTTTAAATACGAGATTAACTACTTCATAAAACGCTGGTATGAACTTACTCCATTTACCCCCTTTTTTTTAGGTTTTTTACAGCACGTGTAGATAACCTGACATACGATGCTGATATCAATTAAGTATGATTGAAATCTCCCACGTTTTACCATAAATTATCCATTCAGCGGTTTGGCCGTGGAAGCGTAACAAACAGACAGAAAGAAAGACGGACAAACTTTTGCATTTATAATAATAGTATGGATTTTGTTATTTCGACGTTTCAACCTTATTACAACGGTCGTGGTCATGGAACGGACTCAGCCCTTAACCTTGTAATTTTATGTTTTGAATATGCAGTGCGTTAGTTTAAATGTTAATTCTTAAGGTGTAAATCCATCTTATTTTAAATCTATTTCTACAAAACTATAGCTTCCTTGGGAAGGGATCCCTAAGATAAATGTTTATTGTTACAAATGTGACATATAAGGGGAGCCTCGTGATTGACGGCTGTCGAGGCCCCACACGTCCTGATTCCCAAATCAGGTTACAGGATATCGCGTCAAAGCTATTTATATAAACAATGCTCTTTGTAGGAAAACATAAATTATACAGAAGTAAATTTTAGCTTCTCATTGATAATTTAAGAGCTTTTTTTCGCAGCCCTGTCTGGAAATTTAGCCTATGTTTGACTGAGAGTCTTCAACTGTATTCATACCAAATTTCATCAATAACTGTCAAGATGTTTAGACGTCAAAGCATAACATACACTTATATTCGCATTTATAATATTAGTATGGATGGATTCATTATGGCTTTGAAATTAGTACTTTCAAAACAAAATCCCACCGTTTTCCAAAACTGGTCGTTCTCAGCTCAGGGTCTGCTAAAACTGGATTTCTTATTTGTCTACTTCTTTGTCGTGTCGGCAACTATCAAACTTTGTGAGCTCATAAGTTGCCGTCTGGACCGCACCTGTACCATTGTTGTACACATAAGGTCACCTATACCATGTAACAGGGCACAATGGGCACTCCAACAGGTGCGACATTGTTTTCAGTAACTTTAGATACTAGCATTTCTGCACGTCTAATTTTCAGCCGCCATTTTGGGTAAAATATATAATTATATATATAATATATAATTATATATATATTTTATTACATACTCAACAGTAAATTCTGCTGTGGTGATCTGTAAATTCTGTAATACAGCTTCTATAGTCCTATCTCAATCACCACTTTATCGCAACGTTGATGTTTTGTAAAATTTTACTACTAAACTTATTAGTCTGTACGTATTATTTTATAATAACTTGTTTCTTTTATCGAACACGGAGACGATATAGGTAATATAACTTCGAGAGAACATGTCAGCGAAAGTTATAGTAAAAAAAAATATATTAATCAGAGAGTTCTAAATTGTTTAGTCATCGATGGCACCTTAAAAATAAACGTATATCTTATTCAAAAATATCATAAAAAACGCTGTACATTCAGCGAAATATTTGGTATTTTACTGTCAGGAAACTTGAAAGAAATCTGTTTATGCAGACATGTTTTATTTCTGTACAATTTTTATTCTCATATTTAAAAGAATGAGCATGTATTTTTATACGAGAAAACTCGCATTGTATCTTGTCTACATGAATATATTGTTAGGGAAAATTTTAGCGTATAATGTGTTTTATATTTTTAAGGTTCCGTTCATAGGGTTTTATGACGGTGCCCTATAGAATTAGTGGTAAAGACGCATTAAACGTTTTTGCTAATAGTAGTTTCTTAAAAAAATATGCAAGAAGTACTTACCTAAAAATATTATTTAATTGTTGTGAAATTTGAAACCCCGTGAGTATTTTTTTATGAGTCCCATAATTTTTTTTCGATATCTATACTAATATTAAAAATGCGAAAGTCTGTCTTTCTGTCTGTCTGTCTGTCTGTTACGCTTTCACGGCCAAACCGCTGAACGGATTTTTATGTAATTTGGTATGAATATAGTTGAAAGCCCAGGGTCAAACGCTACGGGGTCAAACGGGGTAAAAAGGCTACTTTTTGACGCAGGCGGAGCTGCGGGAAACAGCTAGTATGTCATACATTTCAAAAATAGGGCCCTGGATATTTGCCAGTCGATGATTTCAGGAATAAATCTAATTACGAGTAAAAGCGTTTGTAAGCGTGTAGCGTTTGTCCGTCTGTGTTTATTCTTCGGCCATTTTAAAAACTAGTAGAGTTTCTGAAGGCTGTATCTTTTCTATCCGTATGACTATAGGACTTTCGTGTATCCAAAAACTGGAATATTTAGACAACTATTATGTTTTAATACGACCTTAGAAAAAATAATAATTTATAAAAACTAAAACCAAAACAACCTAAGAATTTAAGCACGAAAAGAAAATTGATTACTAACTAGCTGTGCCCGCGGCTTCGCCTGCGTGTAATTCCGTTTGTGTCACGGAAAAAAGTAGCCTATGTCACTCTCCAGGTCTTAAACTATCTCCACACAAAAAATCACATCAATCCGTTGCTCCGTTTTAACGTGAAAGAAGGACAAACAAACACACTTTCACATTTATAATATTAGTATGATGATTGGCAGGGTACCGAGAAGGCTCGCAGCATTTCAATGATGGATGGAAATGCTTATCCTTTTACCAAGGTAAACGTCGCGAGATATCTCTATCCCAGGAAATGTTTTATATTTTATTAGCTAATGTTCAAAAAGTAGCCTATATGTGACCCCAGGTCTTCAACTATATTCGAAAATCCGTACAGCGGTTTGGCCGTGAAAGCGTAACATACAGATTTTCATACTTATAATATTAGTATGAAAGTACATACTTTCATCCATATCCATCAAGAATACATATTCTTGAGCTCAAAAATAACTCTCATTGAGATTTGAGGTGTAAAGAGCAAGAGGGGGTTAAGGGGGGCGAAGTAGACACTGTCTCCATTCTTTTTAATTTTCACAAATGTCGCCAGCTCTCGTCCAATTAGCAATTCAAATACCGCCTCGAGCCGACTAGGTTGGCACCCTCAATGCTTAGACAAAAATTCCCTTTATTTTTCTTTTGCCGATTAAATGATTTGATGATTAAAGCCCAATTTTTTTCTTCTTTATTGTGACAATCTTTTTTTGACAAGGAATATTTTGTTTCGTCCTTTGTTTCAATTATATAAAAATATATTGCAATTTAAAGGTTATTTTCATACCGTAGCTTTTATATAATACTAGCTTTTCCCCGCAGCTCCGCCTGCGTCAAAAAGTAGCCTATGTTTAACTCCGGGTCTTCAACTATATTCATACCAAATTTCATCAAAATCCGTTCAGCGGTTTGGCCGTGAAAGCGTAACAGAAAGACAGACGTCCGCATTTATAATATTAGTATGGATGAATTGTATAATGACGTTAGAAGTAGATCGTAAAATATTGAAGTAAAATTTATTTTTTTGAGTATTCCGTAGTTGTACCCTGGACTCGCAAGACCTAGTGACAAGGTCATATTTTTGTATTATTCTTTGTCCCGCTTCTAAATCAAGTGCATTCGAAACAAAAAAATCTGACTTTTAGATGGCATTTATTATTTATTTTCCAATTACTGCCTCCGTTCTTCGCCCCGGGGTTGGTGGGTTCGATTCCCGTCGGAAGCATACTTTGTTTAGTTGTTTCCAGTCTGATTAGGACTTTGCAGGCTTGAATCACCTGATTGTCTGATAATAAAGAAGATTCCGTGCTTCGGCAGACACGTCAAGCCGTTGGCCCCGGCTGCCATTTGGTAGTCGTTAAAGGAACCACGTCAGAGGCCGAGAGGCGATTCCGAACAACTCTGACGTCACTGTCATTTCGTTTGTAGAAAAGAGATAGCAAGACGTCCACACCATGATGATACTATTGATATGGTGTATAAACTTTTATAGTTGCGGTAACCGCTTTCCATTACCCGTGCCTAAGTGACCATTTTTGATGTAAATCTATTACTTTATTAAGTGAAATTACCTCAACACATTTAATAAATTTTAACGAAGGTACGTAATTATTTAGCATATTACCGTACATCAATGACAGCCGTTTCGAGTGCTTTTTTAACCTGTGGTAAATGTCAATTATAAGGCTTTTATTTTGTGAAGTTTCGTTTACGCTCCCTAAAATACTGGCAACATTGCGTTAATTATTTATCCAAAATACATGAGTAAGTATAATGCAATTACTTTTATTTTATTAAACTATTTTGTCCCCTGCTGGGCAAAGGTCTATCCCATCTCTGTCCGCAGCCAACTCTCGTCCATCGGCGGCCATCTTCGGCCATCTAAGCGGTCGCAGCAACTGCCCGCCTAGCAGCTTTACCACAAATTTATATATTCTGTGACATTTCGGCCTGCATCTTCGATGCCTGCTTTTTTAGAACGGAGTGTTGAATTACGGATCTTGTCCAATCTTGTGACTCCCAGGATGCTTCGTTATATCTCTTATTGGCAAATCTTGGCTTGCAAATGTTAACTATTATAACACAATATGCACATTAACCTAATTTCAGGGATCGGGCTCTTCACAAAGTCTAGTAAATAGGTATATTAGCAGCCTCTACACGTAGCGTTTGGAACGCGTATCTGACGGTATCTGGGACTACGTTCCAAAGCGCAACTAGATCTGTGCGGGTATGGACTGCAGATCAAATTGTCGTGCGAATTGCGCTCAAAATGTGTCCACGGTTTTGGAATCAATGCGAATCTGAAGTTTTGAATTGAACAATCCGAACTGTGCGTGTAATTTGTACTTATAACTACTATCTAGTGTTCAAAATAGTTTTGTGAATAGAAAATAAAGAACTTATAAACGTACGTATGATTACATTAAATTAAACTATTTTAATACGCTTTTTATCGCGTTTATTACTTACTAGCTGTTTCCCGCAGCTCCGCCTGCGGTATATAGCCTATGTTATTCAGGGTGAATGTAGCTTTCCAATGGTGAAAGAATTTTTGAAATCGGCACAGTAGTTTTTGAGTTTATTCATTACAAACATACACACAAAAATACAAATCTTTCCTCTTTATAATATTAGATGTAGATTTACACTTAACATTTCAGTCTTCATCATTATCATCATTTCGTGTAGGTTACATTGTCTATCGACCATGTACACCCTGATGTCAGAGTTGTTTGGAATCGCCTCTCGGCCTCTGACGTGGTTCCTTTAACGACAACCAAATGGCAGCCGGGAGCAACGGCTTAACGTGCCTTCCGAAGCACGGAATCATCTTTGTCAGACAATCAGGTGATTCAAGCCTGCAAAGTCCTAACTAAACCGGAAACAACTAAACAAAGTATGCTTCCCGTGGGAACCCACAACCCCCCGGGTCGAAGGCGAACGCCTTAACCACTGGACCACGAAAACAGTTAAGTCCAAACATATACACTAATAACATTCAATCTAGCTTACTCATTAGCTAATAATGAGTAATTTACTTTTGACCTAAGAAACCTACAAAACTTATAAAATAAACTTACAAAATCTATAGTATAATCGGCACTTTTCATAACTATTTCTATAAAGGTGGCATTTTAATATAAGTTTACTAGTACACTATTTTCACACCGCTTTTATCACTACACTAAATCAGATATAGCAGATTATAGCAGATAATTGAATGAAATGAAATGAAATTGTTTATTCTCAATACAGGATATAAATATCACTTATTGACGTCAATTTACTTATATTAAGTTTAACGTCACGTAGTCACTTCCAAAGCGCAAGGTGAGAAGCGGCGCCACAAACTCCACTGCAGCATTTTCTTCAAAACGTCAATTTACAAATAAGAAAAAAAAACTTTTCATAATTTACTAGTTAAATGAACGAATTCACATGTTTGTCAACATTTTGCACAATATTTTTTATTTTATAATTATTAATAGTACTAATGTCAATAGTGTAATGATTTTATAAAAGGACTTTTATTTTATTGAAATAAGTTAAAACAATATTCCTTACAAAATCTCAAAAAATAATAATTTCAGCACACAAAATCTTTTCTACGAGATATCTTGCCTAATTTTACCCCTACCACCCCCTGTTGTCAACTCGAAATTTCTCGAAAGATGGTAAAAAGAGTAATAAGCAATTTTCCGCCTTGTTATATAAAAAGCAAATTATATATAAAAATATACAATTTACGCGGAAAATGTACGTATATAAACTAGGTATTACATGCGAGACAATGTGGTTGGTTATATTTCGGCAGTGGGCGGTATACTGAAATACTGTAAAGTAGCAGGTGTGCTATTTTTGAAAAGTGTAACTCACGCAAAATCGGCTATTCGAATGATTTTTGTTCGATATGTCACAGAATATTTATCTACATCCATAAACGCACTTCCATACTTCCATCCATACTATTATCCATACTTATATTATAAATGTGAAAGTCTGTCTGTCCGTCCGTCTGTCTGTTACGCTTTCACGGCCAAACCGCTGAACATATTTCGATGAAATTAGGTATGAATATAGTTGAAGACCCGGGGTCAAAAATAGGCTACTTTTTAAAGCAGGCGGAGCTGCGGAAAACAGCTAGTTATTAATAATACATACGTAACTCTTATAAAATTTCAAAAAATATTGTCAATAAGAAATTGTTATACTTTCAAATCCACCGCAGCGCGTACCAACATCCTTTGCCTTTTCAAAATATGAAAGAAATTTTAAAAAAAAGGAAACACACAGAGCATGTAATTGGCAGAGATGGCATGTTCCGTATTCATGGAACGCGCGTCTTCGTATGCGATTCTTATTATTATGTAAATAGCCGTCTTTGTACGACTCATGATCAAAATAATATTGACAGTCGTGTTGCGGTGTAACCAGCATTGAGAATTTTTTTTAATCTTTTTTTTTTCATCATTCAACGACGTGGAAAAATGCTGTAACTGATTTAGACGACTCATGAATATTTTACGTTTGATATTGTGGCGAACTTTTCTTTGTAAACGATTCATACCGTGGTACAGTGGTAACCTTAGACTCGGTGGTAGGGGGTTTGATGTCCACGGGAAGCACTTTGTTTAGTTGTTTCCAGTGTGGTTAGGACATTCCAGACTCACCTGATTGTCTGATGTTAACAAAGATTCCGTGCTTCGGAAGGCATGTTATTTATTTCTGCGGCCGTCCCACAATTCGCGCTGGATTCGCGTCAGGTTGAATAGAGTTTCAAAGTGAATTTTCGTGGCAAAAATACACCACAATAGCTCTTATCAAATAAATGTAAGCAGAACTTGTAAAAGGGCCGGTGTAGCGCCTCTACCCCGGGGCTACCTTGCTAGTTTGCCCCTCCCGCGTACCGACACCGTTTGCTCCCTAGATGTATGGCGACCTTTGTTTAACCTACTTCAGATCACAGAGAGACAGAGAGTCGCGTTGTAATTTCGAAGTTGAGGAATAAAAACATCTAAAGTTCTGACAATTGTGAATACGCGGCTGCTGTGAACTTCCCAAACGAACACGCGAAAATATTCACATGTGGACAGATGGAGTTCATGAGGTTCAAAGCTCGAGATACTGAAGAGAACTCGTAGAAATTAGTTCTCGAATAAGGTAAACTAAGCAAAGTTGGATTACGTCTTTTGAAAAAAAAATGTAATAAATAATCTTATCTGTGACAAAATTAATTTAGCTTTAGCTATATAGCGCAATATTTATTTGCCTAAGGCATTTTTTATAGATTGCCAAAAAAGGACAATATTGGTCTGTCACTTGCACGGAGTGCCCGAAGCGGCCATTATAAATACATTCTCTTTGTAAAAATAACCTTTTGCTAGAAAAATAAAATCGTTTTTTCCTTCGCAATACGGAGAGTGGTCGTGTTGTACCTTGTTGTTCGTCATAGTGACGTAGGACGAGCGTGTATATGTTATTTCACACTTAAAAAAATTGGGAGTGGCGCTAGTGATATTTTCTTGAAAATAAATGTAACTAGCTGTTTCCCGCAGCTCCGCCTGCGTCAAAAAGAGCCTATGTTTGACCCCGGGTCTTCAACTATATTCATACCAAATTTCATCAAAATCCGTTCCGCGGTGTGGCCGTGAAAGCGTAACAGACAGACAGACTTTCGCATTTATAATATTAGTATGGAGTCCACATATTGCTTTGCTTCCACACGTTGGTCTGGGCTTCTTGTCAACATTAAGGCAGTGAAAATGAAAAGGTTTATTATAATTACACCAAGATTTACTGACTTGTTTATAATTATGTAATCTACTTAGTATCAATGGCGACTATGATAAAAACTCAGGCCGTTTGGGGCATACGTCCCACGGTTAAGCAAAAAAACCTATTTCGGTCCGGGCTGCTAGAAATAACACTGCTTAAAAATATTGTTTTCTAACTCCGAAAATAAATCCGTGGCTGGCTTCGAAGGTCAATTAAACACGTCAATTTCACCACCCTGCTTACGCTGTTAGTTTCATTTTGATACTTTTCCACCCCCTCGAATTTCAAAATAGGCAATAACTAAAAGATTTTTTTTTAAATTAACTTTTATACTAACGCACTGCATAGGTATAAAGAACATGGAGCTGTGGAAATGCTGAGCCAGTCGTTCCGTGATCACAGCCGTTGTAACACGATTGAAACGTCGGAAGTATGTATTTATTTTACGCGCTTAATCCTGTTATCCATACTAATATTATAAATGCGAAAGTCTATCTGTCTTTCTGTCTGTCTGTCTGTTACTCTTTCACGGCCAAACCGCTAAACGGATTTTGATGGAATTTGTTAAGAAAACAGTTGAAGACCCGGGGTCAAACATAGGCTACTTTTTGACACAGGCGGAGCTGCGGGAAACTGCTAGTTTTATACATTTTTTAAATTAAAAATGTATTTATTGCTTAGAATAATAAGTAAGAATAAGTTACACTCCACGCAACAGAGGCGAGCTTGATATCTATTACGCCAACGATACGGTCACATAACGCACATGCGTCAATGTATGTGTTACTCGTAGAACGGGTGGTACCGTAATTACTGTATCTGCGTCACAGCCCGCAGCAGCCGGGCGGCCAAAGCGACGTCCTTGCATTGTTTTGTTCCTAAATCTACCCTTTGAGGTGCGGATTAGCTGTTTGGCCGTGAATGCATAACATAGACTTTCGCGCTTATAACATTAGTATGGAAGAATGGAAGGATGGATTGAGAGAAAAATATTTTATTTTTTCCTTTAAAGAACCGAACCCTAAACGTGGAAATTCGCATTTCGGATTATATGAAAGTCGTAAATCAATCGGGCGTACGCGATTTGTATCTATGGATTATGTGTGTGCAAAAACGAAGGTTTTTTTAAATGTCGCCATCATTGAATGAGTGATTAATTATTTTTATTTGTATACCTAACATGGTATATTTTGGAGTTGGTTTTATTTAAATGCTGGAATGCTGTTAAGTACCTTTATGAAGGTACTTATTTACGAAAATTACCTACATTTTTGTATCTTGAAAAGGATTGTTGACTTAGTTCTAGTTTGAAAAAGTTTTAAATCTGTACCGAGTGACATAACAAATAAAAAAAACGTGCTATTAGGATCCCAAATAGGTATATATTTTTCTGGTTTAGAAAAGAAAAAAATTAAGTAAGTTTCAAAAATTACTTTCTCTTATCCTGATTCACTAACCCCAATTATTTTTAATTTCATGGATAATGTAAGCATGCTTGGATAATAAAGGAAAACTTGTAAAAAGTACATCAATTGATTATTATAAACCAGAAAATATTTTGGCACCACTACACTAATTCAAGAAAATCGTTTTACAAAACGTTATTTTTCCAGTTGTGCATTCATAGTTCAGCAGCGGAGAAAAAGTAGTTATTTGTTCTTTAATAAGCATTGTCTAAGGAGAAATGTTTTATACCATATTACATAATAAAGTGTTCCTTATATGCCACACGGATTCTGTACAATGGGTAGCTGCAACACAATGACGCCTATGCCGGACAATGAGTCTCAGTAAACTCGTGAGTACTCGTAGGCGGTCTATGCTTGTGCGATTTTATTATTAAACAGGGAAGAAAAAAAAGCGAAACATGATACGAATCACCAAAAAGTCGTTCAGTTCCGCGGTAGTGTGACCTGAAGGCTGGCAGCATTGTTAAATTTGTATGGCAATACTGGCAATGCTAATCCTCTGTAGCAAGTTGTTGTAGCGTTTCCCACACCTCCGCCTGTGTCAAAAAGTAGCCTTTGTTTGATCCCGGGTATTCAACTATATCCATACCATATTTCATTATAATTCGTTTAGCGGTTTGGCCGTGAAAGCCTAACAGACAAACATACTAGACAGACAGATTTTCGCACATAAATACTCGTACTGATGTTGGCTGAAAGATATAGCATTTTGTTTAAATCCCATTCACTACATAATTAGTTATTATTAATTGTTAGTAAATTGTTCAATAAAATGTTCATTCATTCACTTCACCGATATTTCTACCTATCTATACCTAAGATTGTATCTGGGGGCACAACTCCTTAGCAACTTTACGATAGAAGTAGCATATCTAGATAACGATTAATCGTAGATAGCTTCTACTGCCTCAGACCATACGCGGATGTTCCGTTAATTTTCAATTTATACTTGACCCCACGAATGATTTAAATTAAATTAATCAAAATTAAACTAGCAATATACTTACTATCACTATGACACCTTTGTTGGTTTTAAAGCATATAAATTCAAATAAATTTGATTATGACAGTGACAGTTTCATTCCAAAATTCCCGCAAGAGTCTAATTAATATTTGAATTATTTGATTGTGATTTGTGGCGAGTGCAATCAGTAGTACATGATTTGCCAACCTTAATCTAACCTATTTATGACCTATAATTATAATAACCCATATTATCATACTATAATCCATACTAATATTATAAATTCGAAAGTCTGTCTGTCTTTCGGTCTGTTTGTCTCTCTGACGGCCAAACCCCTGAACGGATTTTAATGAAATTTCTTATGGATATAGTTGAAGACCCGGGGTCAAACATAAGCTACTTTTTGACGCAGGCGGAGCCACATGAAACAGCTACTGAATTATAAATTTCAATTTCGCTTGGGTCGGACATTATCACTAATGTTTTAACAGACATGATAATATTTTGACAGACATTATTTGGACACGTTGATTAATTAAAACATAGAATTGCTGACAGTTTTGATAATCTTAGTTTTAAATATGAAAGGGGAAGTGTTTCAGGGGGAGTCATTTTACCAAAATGTCAGCTCAAAAAGTGTTATGGGTATGGCACCCGAGGTATATAATAAGCTACCAAATGCTATAAAAATGCAGTGTCTTATGAAATTGCACAAAAGTAATGACTAAGTATATATATTTTCATCAATCTTTCGATATATTAATTTTAATTTTATTAGTAATTAGACTTTATATTTGATAATTGTTGGACTCATGAATTAGTTGTTAGTGTTAGGTATTTAATTGACATTTGCATGCCTTAATATGAGGTCAAATACATTGAACGACATAACTGTTTTAAAGAACTTCCTGTACTGTATTTTGGCAATTAAATAATTTGATTTGATTGGATTTTGATTTAAATTCCAAGAGCTATTAAAGTTATATTTGTAAGTTGTGACTATCAGCAAAATCATAGTGATTCTGAATTGCTGCTCTAACACTAACCTTTATGTACTACATATATTTTCACAAATAAATGATTCGATTGATTGATAGCCAGTTGAAATTTTTACAGATGATGTATTTCTGATGCCGGTCTATTAAAAGTACTAAAAAACATAATCAAATAAATACAAATAACGTGAACTTTTCGCAATGCTTATACATAATCGTACGAAACCTTGGTAAATAACAAGTTTTACCTTGTTCCCGACAGATTAATTCATATCAATTTGCTTCTGCTAACTGACAGGTGACGCCCTAAGTCTGACTAATTAGATCCTTATGGATGCTGACACATTCTCGAGCTAATAATAAGGCGAAGTTACGAAAGTATTCTTTGCCAGAAATTTATGAATAATATTTTCGTTTCAATGGGATTGATTGCAGCGAATCAGGAAGTCAACGTGTTCAAGCGATTACCAAAATTTAACCATGATTAAAAGTGCTATTTAAGGATCAAAAAACCCGATTATTAATATGGTACGTATGATTTCCTTATTCTTCTTCATCATCCTAGCGTGTATTCCAAGTTGCGTTGTCAGTTTAGGCTTCGGAGCCTAGGATATGCTGTAAGTCATGGTCCTAGATTTGGCGGCACTGGTTATTACAATGGAGCGACTGCCGTCTGACCTCCGTTACCCCTTTTATAAGGAAACCAGACCAACAGGAACATGACCCGAGGTGTGTTAGTGGTCAACACGGTCAGAAATTTTCAGGTTGCCTAAAAGCATCTGACACAGCCTCACGACTGCTATCTATCGATAATAATCGGGACCAACCAACGGCTTAACATGCTTTCCGAAGCATGGAGGAGCTCGAGATAGAAAATGCCACTAAATGGCGACCAATCCAATAGTGGTCGCGTCTCGCCGTCGCTTGACACGCGCATTTGCTAAGGATGTGTGTGTTGCGCTCGGTTATCGAGTTCCTCCTATAGTGTATGATGTACATATTACTATGTAGAAATTATAGAAGTGGGCTTTGGGCGAAAAAGGCTTTGTATGTAGGCTCTTAATCGATGGACAGTGTCATGATAGCTCAAACGGAAAATATCAAGTGGAATTTGACTTCCAATATTTGATTACTGTAACTGGGACAGGTGGAAATAAATAAAAGTTTGTAAAAGAGACTCCTACGCGGTACACATTCACGGGTCAACAGAAATGTCAATAAATATCAACTATACTTGAAAATGTTCACGTAAATGTCAAATAATGTATTGTAGTGTACGTCGCATCTCGACACGGGCTTTTATTTGAAGTGGGAGATGAAAATTGCACAAAATAGTTAAACTATTCTATAATAGTAGAGTATAAGTAACTAACAAGAAAAGGCTATTCTACTCAATATCTTTTTGTATGCAAAACATCCATTTCTTCATAAGTCTCTTTCTCCCTTTGTTTCCATCCACCAATTTTTAAGGTTCCGTAAAAAATGATACTATTACCAAGATTCCGTGTTCGTCCGTCTGTTACCAGGCTATGTCATGAAACGTTATAATGTTTCATATCTCTATCTGTTAAGTTCTTTTTCGTTTTTTATAGATATTCATGCATTGTTAAGGTTCCGTACCCAAAGGGTAAAACGGGACCCTATTAGTTAGACAGTTGACATTTACACTGATAATGTATTTCTGTTGGAGCTATAATAACAACAAATACTTAAAAACAGAATAAAATAAATATTTAATTGGGCTCCCGCACAACAGACATAATTTTTTTACAGTTTTTATAGATAACTAGCTTTTTCCCGCAGCTCCGCCTGCGTCAAAAAGTAGCCTATGTTTGACCCCGGGTCTTCAACTATATTCATACCAAATTTCATCAAAATCCGTTCAGCGGTTAGGTCGTGAGAGCGTAACAGACAGACAGACAGACTTTCGCATTTATAATATTAGTATGGAAGTATGGATGGTACAGAACAGAACCCTTCGTTCGCGAGTCCGACTCGCACTTGACCGGTTTTATTAAATATGATTTCGGAAAGCACAGTACAATTGGTTTACCAATATACCCACACTAGCTTGACCATCTAACAAAACCGCCATTTTCCTTCAGTGATCAATCTACTATGCTTACCCTGGTGTCAGAGTTGTGCGGTACCGCCTCTCGGCCTCTGACGTGGTTCCTTCAGTGATATACCCACGAGAAATGTTTATTGTCAAACAATAATCTTCCACTTAATTTGACGCCCACTTACCCAATGTGATATTTGGAAACAAACATTGTGCATATACCAACTTTTATAGGCCTATTATTACATTGTGCTTTCATGATTTTTCCGGTCACTTGTACTTAAGGAATAAAAATATGAACTTATAAGGATTTTACTGGACTTTACTGAATTTTATTTTGCTCGCTGCAATGATTTCAAGCCAGCGACATCTTTGACTCAACGTACTTTGCATAATGTTTAATTTTGGCAGGTTAAGTAACTTAGAAAAAAATAATGTACGTCTCAATGATCTATATTTAAGTTGTTTATTATAAATATACATAATAATATCATCATGTCTGTTTCCCTTAGGCGTAGACTACGGATTTCCATTTGCTACGACCTTTACAGACTCACTTTTGCCAGATGTTTACGATTTGGTCGCGGTATCTTTGCTTACCAATATGAAATCGATGCATTATCAATGTGAACTTAGTTGTCTTAGCAATGTGAAGTTTTCCCACTCTACCAATGTATACATTGTTTAATTCCACCCGCGGAATTCTCTGAAGAACGAAAATATAGAGTAAACATGTTGTAATATATGAAGTAAACATGTTGTTAGAATACGAATCTCATTATGTATGTTTAGGCTAATATGCGGCTACATCTAGATTAAGCCGGCTAGAACTAAGTGCAATCGATAGCTAAAATTTGGTGTAAGATTATATAATCTAACTACAAATAATATTATTTGTAATAAGTAGCGAAATACAATATTATGGTATTTTATTTAATCACAGTTATATCTTCAATCTTACTCCTAAGTTTAGCCATCTATGATCTTTACCGATGATTCTAGCTAGCTAAATCAAAGTGTAGTCGCATTTTGGCTATTAGCCATAATATTTTTTTATTATAATACTAGCTTTTTCCCGCAGCTCCGCCTGCGTCAAAACGTAGCCTATGTTTGACCTCGGGTCTTCAACTATATTCAAACCAAATTTCATCAAAATCCGTTCAGCGGTCTGGCCGTGAAAGCGTAACAGACAGACAGACAGACTTTCGCATTTATAATATTAAGTATGGATTTTATAATGCTACCCTTGTCAGATACATCTTATGTCCATAAAAACAGAGAACTGTTTCGCCATTTGTTTTTTTCCACTGGAAGGCACGCGATATTCATGGTTAGGACACTGCCATATCTTTCTTATTCTTTTCTGAAATTACGTTTCTTAGAAATTAGTAAGATTGTGATTGACGGTGCACTCGCGCGGCGTGGCGGTAATCATTATTTATTATTTGTTTTCCATTATTTTACGGATTTCTGGAAGACATGAAATTCTTGGGACTGCTTATCTTATTTTGAGTACACCCGTTTTTTTTTTCTACTTTTGCTTGCTTAATTGTGACCCTGAGTGGGATAAAGTCTTGGTAAATATTATTATGGGTGTTAAAAAACTCTTTGAAAAGAGTTAATATTTCTTTTTGTCACCCATTAATTGCTTGGTTTTGAGAAATTATCCTTTATGTGCTAATGCAAGAGATCTGTATATTGTCTTGTAATTTAACATTTTTAATTAGTTCTTTGAATGTTGTTATTGGTTGAACATTCTGAGAGAAAATAACTTCTCTTTGTCCCCTCTTATTTACCTCTTAAAACATCCACAAAAAGTTAAAGAGTGGCTTTCTACTTAACTGATTTCCGATTCACCGATTATTAACGGGACAAATTCTTCTGAATGAAAATTTTAACCAATTCCTTATTTACCAAATGCCACATTTTTTGTCTGTGGCAGGGCAGTGTCTTTATCCTATTATTTTTCTTTTTTGAAAATAAGTAATTACCTACTGTTAAACAAACAATAAAAAAGTTGATAAAATATTCACAAACTTATAGAGTTTAATCCACGTTATACAAGTTCATTGATATTTTTATTTTATTTTAATAACATCTTTAATAACTCTAATTCTTTTTTGAGCCAGTTTAGATCAATTTTATTGAAAGATAGTAATTATGACGAAATATTTTATGCATCACCGTTGGTTAATAACTTTAAGCTCCTCGTTTGATGCTTATTTTTAATTTTTATAGAAATTGTAAGTTTTTTATATATTGTTAGCGATTTAACTAAAAGCAAAAAAAAAAAGAATTTGTACCGGCTTTAAAATATTTTGCTCTACAAAATCGAAATGCCTGCCGTAATAATTATATCAAATTGGTGGTTTCCCGCTGCTCTACTTGTGTCAAAAAGTAGCCCTTGTTTGACCTTGGGTCTTCAACTATAACCATGCCATGTTTCATTAAAATCGAATGTTAGGTTTAGCCGTTTAGACTTTGACATTTATAATTTATATTATTTTATGGATGTTCAATAGAAAGTACGTTGAATAAGTTATATTAGATTCGTCTAGCTAGGATAACTTAATATGCGCGTATGCGGCGTCCTCTAAATAATTGATTATGCAAGGGACCTTACAAAGGTTGTTTGGCCGTCCTGACGAGGGTTAAGAGTTCATTAACGTCGCTTAATGATCGATTAACTTCATGCTTATGACGCGTTGGGCGTTCTAAGGACGATTTTATTAAGATGAAACAAAGTAGGACCTTGTTATTGGTTAATTTCATTCAACTATTGTGGTGAACGGTTTTCGGAATATCCAGTCGTGACGTGGATCATTAAAATTTAATAATAACAGATAGTTCTGACCAATGGCTTAGCGTTTTTTCGAAGTACAGAATCATCTTTGTTAAAATTATCTATTCTTTTACTAGCAAAACATAGTAAAGTCCTTATTGGAATTGTACACACATTGTTAATCACTTTTTCGAACTTTGTCAGGAAGATGTTTTTTAAGGTAAAAGAAGTCGCAGACTGAGCTGTATCAAGAATTAAGCTATTTTCGGACAGTTCATCAAACATTGTGTTTCTTACTTATCCATACTTCCATACTTATATTTGAAGTGCGGGGCTATCCAGCCTGAGGCTCATCTCCTGAAGTGTCCCAATTGTCCAGATTCCTGCACGGTTGAGGCTCTTGGAGCGGCCAACGACAGAGCGGTCAGCGTTGCCACGTATTTGGTCTAGCCTCATAACATCATACCCATTTCGACTCAAAAAGAAGAAGTGCGAAAGTATGTCTGTCTGTTACTCTTTCACGACCAAACCGCTTAACGGATTTTGATAAAATTTGGTATGAAGAGGCCCGGAGTCAAACATAAGCTACTTATTGACGCATGCTGAGCTGCTAGAAACTCGTATAGGTATAAGCTTAATTTTTACTAACCCTATAATGGACTTATAGTCTGTTTTTTTATTAAGTTTATGAAAGTTCGATACGAAAAATCCTTTCAAAATTGGAAGGTAAAGAACTGATATGGGTTTTGGCTATCTGCCTTCACGTGTTCAAAGCTGGTTACTGGCGCGTCGGTGCCCAGTGACCCAAATTTTCCGGCTGACTAAACAACTTTTTGTCCGATGCATCGCTAACAAACCCCTTTGTTCGACACATTTGTTTTCATTCAAGATTATCTTGTTGTAGAGATCGACTTTTGGTAAATCTCATCGAGTTTTTGGAAAATGTTTTTAAAATTTTATTGGCTAGTTACTGTTGTCAGCATTTTGCCCTAAATCTGCGTGGTGAGGTGCGGTATCTATTTATATATTCGGGTGATGGGTGTGAAAGTAAGTTATGTAGTAGACGAGACCATTATTGCGGTTTTATTGTTATCAACGTTAGAACTATTAATTACGCAATATCTACAAAGGTTAAAATACTCTCTTGTAGTACAGATTTTAAAATTCACCCTCTGAGGAAGAATTTAATCTATAGCCTAAACATAGTTCAAACTGTCTGTAATTAGAGGCATATTCCCAGAAAGCTGGCCGAATTTCATCGCTGATAATCTGTTTTTTGCAGAAATACAGACCAGAATTTTAGTTACTATTTGCTGCTTGATTTTCCTTAGAATTTCACGAAAAATTCTTATAGATTTCAATAGCACTAGCCCCCGTATCTTGACGTGTTTACCTCAAACGGAAATATCATATCCGTTTGCATTTGCGCCGTTTGAGTCACTGTAAATTATAAAACTGTGTATAAAACAATAAGTACTATTCTGTAGATCCTCTATATAATAATATTTTTTATTTTATTTAATAAGATCAATTGATCAATGCCAGTGCCGAGGGTCATTGGAAACCATATGGCACCTATTGGAGTGCCCACTGTGTCCTGCTGCGTGTAGTAGACTCGACCTTAATACATCTTAGTATTGGGCTCAAAAAATTCCTCAGATTTACTAAAAACGCTCAAAGTTTTTAGAGGAAGAGGTACTCTCAATGTAGCTGCGCCGCCAGCGCCATTGCTAAACCTGTATCTACTCGCATGTTCCCATTTGAATTGAAACAAACACAGAGAAATTCGCAAAGGGCCCGCATATTTCTTCTATAAATAAAACAGCGGATTCCTTGAAACAAAGCTGGAATTTCCATAAAATAATAAATCTTACAGGTCCCTCTGTAACCTGGAAATTTGTTACTCGCTGAAAAACGGTGAATCGAATGAACATCTTTCGACTTGCCGGGTATTTCGAACAAAAAGTATTCGTTTCTATAAAACAATAAATCTTGCCGTCTCATTGTATCCTGAAACGCTATTTTTGATATTTGTCTCTCATTTAAAATCTATAATAGAATGAAAATTTTTAATTCGCCGGATACATAATTATGTAATAATTATAAGTAATTATGTAAGTTATTTATGTGAGTTTATTTTATATGCAATATTTGTGTTTGTTTATAATTTTTAACTATATCTGTTGTTGTACCCTTACTTAACTGTTTCTCTTTCACCTCGTAAGGGTTGACTTGAAGAGATTGCCTAGCAATAAGTCCGCCTTTGCTCATATTATGTTGAAGTCTTTGTAAATGTTATATTATTTGTTACTATATGTGGGTAATAAAGATTTTTTGTATTGTATTGTATTGTTTTGTATAAGTCGAATAAAAAACATTTCAACTCGCACGAAAACCTGCGACGCCAGTGTTAAATGCGCTGCAGATTTCAAAAATAGGATGTGCTATTGCTCCTGAAGGTTGTAAAACGGGTTTTTTTTTCAAAGCCCCTACAAATCACGACTGTGGAAATAATTGGCGTAAATAACCCCCCCATTATCGGGCGGAGGTTCTTTGTTACAATTTTTCTCAGAGAAATATGATGAGTACAAAAGGGTGACTTGTATACGGGCTCGTATTTAGATGGGCAGTTTTGGTATTATTAGTAAAATATTAGCGGACTTTCGAAGTTGTAGGGAAAATTTTGGAAAAGTCTTTTTTGGTTTTTATGATGACGCCCTATTTCGGTCATGGCGTCCATTTCAGCAATTTCAGGTATTTCAACAATATCCTGAACGCGTATACGTAGCGAATGCGCATGTAAACGACCCGTATTGGATTGGTCACCATTAATTCTTTTCTATACCGAACTCCTCCCTGTGAAAAGGGTCAGGCGGCAGTCGCTCCATAGTAATAATCAGTACCTCCAAATCTAGGGCATGAAGAGGCCCTTTAGGCTCTGAAATGATGTATCACAATGTCACTTTATTTTTCTAATATTTCTACCTTGGAAACTAGCCTATTAGCACTGGTGGTATAGCACTGAACTAATCACTCCGGTCTTCGGAAGGCTTGCTTTTTCTACTGCGAGGTCTCCATGCCGCTTCAGCACATCTTTATAGATTTGGCCGGCATGCTTTCGCATGGTCTCCTCAAGCTCATATTCCGGAATAATCATTTAATTTCCTATCAATAATCACTTGTTCTTCGCCCTTGTTTATTTTTGTTTTGTACTTGCCGCTTTGCAGCAGCACACCTCCTTAATTGTTTATTATGGAACTTAGTGAGTGACTATTCGTTTTATACAAACCATAAATTTTAAATGACCCGGGATACATAAACCCCTTGACTCAGCTCGTGGCACGGGTCAACACTCCCCAAGGAATACATAGCAAAATGTATTATACTAGCTGTTTCCCGCAGCTTCGTTACTCAGCAGCCTATATTACTCAGGGTGAATGTAGCTTTAAAATGGTGAAAAAAATTTTGAAATCGGCACAGTAGTTTTTGAGTTTATTCATTACAAACACACACATAAAAATACAAATCTTTCCTCTTTATAATATTAGTGTAGATAAAAAATCGACCTTCTGTACAGCATAATATGAGTTGAAACAAGTTTCTTTAAAATTCGAGTATATTTTAGCTTGTATCAATATCCGAAGATCATACCTACACATCGAGTGGATTACATGGTCAATCGACCTTATGTACACTGGTGTCAGAGTATTTCGGAACCGCCTATCGGCCTCAGACGTAGCCATCAGTAGAAGATGTAACCTGTTGAACGCTAAGACCTAAGCTTAGAAACACGGTCTTATTTTTTTAACACCTATTTTCTCAAAGCTTTCCCTCAAATTACGAGGGTGGAAATAATTACCGTAAATAACGCGCTATTTATCGAAAAGAAGTTCTTTGTTACTTTTTCTCGTTACACGAGCTTCAGGTGTGGCTTTGTCGAGAGCTTTCACAGAATAAAATAAAAACAGAAGGTATTCTTTAAAGTTTTCTTCACTCCGTTCACCCCTAGGACTCGTTGTGATTGTGATTGTGGGTGACTTGATGTGTGAATACTTTTGTCTTCTCTTCCATCGACAGTTCGGTTGATTGGGGGGTTTCTTATAATACGAAGCAAATGACATTACTAGATTTTTGCAATTATATATTTTTATAGAAAATAATATATTACGGATTAGTTCTTTGAAGTGGCAGTGGGCGGGGCGCATAGCGCGGAGAACCGATGGCCGCTGGGGCAGAAATGTTCTCGAATGGCGACCGCGTACCGGTAAACGCAGCGTTAGACATCCACCGACCAGTTAGATGACCTGAAAAAGGTCGCAGGCAAACGCTGGATGCAGACTGCTGCCAACCGATAATTTTGGAAATCATTAGGAGAGGCCTATGCCCAGCAGTGGACTGACTGAGGCTGAAATGATGACGATGATGGAAAATAAAGAAAGGCGGGCACCTTATCGGGATCACAATACAAATATCTTGTTGTATTCTATTTTGTTGTAACAATGTTCTTTCTGTACAATAAAGTTTTTACATACATACATACAATATTTTTACGTACAAACTTTTTCTCCAATTGTATATTCACAGAAATAGGAAAGAAAAATCGTTTTTATATATCATTGACACGTTTTTAATGGTTTCCCTTACTAATTTATTTTAAAGTTTTTTTGAATGGTTGGTCTATTACAACCCTACAAAATATGTTTTAAAGCTTAGAATTACATCAGGTCCAAGTTCTAGTCAACATAAAAACATGAAATTTTACTAGTGTTGGACGCTTCTACTAATTTCTTAGGGTTTGGGGAGAAAATAATAATGCGTGCTGCCTTGGTTGAATGTCTAGTATATATTTTTAGTTTTATGCGGCGAGCTGTCAAAGAGACATTACAATGTTTGCGCCATCTACGTATATTTGACATAAACTAGCAGAGGATGCTGCTCGTGTCGCGATTATCGAACTAGTGTTCGATTCACCACTAGATGGCGCTACGTGCAACAACTAGTTCTCTTCGTATTGGGCCTTAGTGCTAACTTTTAAGGGCACTACATGCAAAAGTATATGTCGGGTCTTACTTGGTTAAAAGTTTTACGCATTTTTTTTATATACACAATTAGGTACGCTAACAGACGTATGGCCCTCCTAATGGTAAGTAGCTTTGAACGCCTGCAACACGACGATTGACACTTAAGAAGAAGTCGAGTAATAAAACCATGTTAAATGGTCCTTCTGTATGTCCTAATTTATCTTTTACGACTGTCTTGTTGCTACCCTGTACACATAATAGATTCACATAGCAACGGGACAGAGGGTTGGAGTACAGCAAATGGATGGTAAAGAAATACCATTGGGTTTGTATGACCATTGTGCTAGATAAAGATTTAGCATTTTTTCTCTAGGGTTCTAGGTGTCTAGATATCTAAATACGTTTGCCAATCTAGTTTTCAATAAATGAGTGAGCAAGTGATTGAACGAATGATGGGACGAGTAAAGAGTGTGTCTGATTAACTAAAGGATATCGTTTATAATCGAGAGGAATGGAAGAAAGTCCACTAACAAGAGCCCAGCTCTTAATTTTATGATGATGATGTCTACGGTGATGTTTTATTTTTTGTTTCACTGTACATCGGAGTCAGTAGTTCTATTTGGAATAAAATTTGCGTTTCCAAATAGTTCGAACCGTCAGTATAACAATTTGGAATAAAAAAATCTAAAAAAGGACTAGATGGAATAAAGGGACTATTCTTGTTGATATCTGTGCAATGTCATGTAAAAA
Source organism: Euzophera pinguis (assembly GCA_947363495.1). NCBI lineage: Eukaryota > Metazoa > Arthropoda > Insecta > Lepidoptera > Pyralidae > Euzophera > Euzophera pinguis. The sequence continues at coordinate 1,322,858 of OX376154.1, forward strand.
TAAAGACTGCAGGGTCTAATAATCGATGAATGGATCTTAGCGTACTCATCAGAGCTCAAGGTATTCTTCAACATAAAGGTTGTAAATAATGGTACTGGTTTTAAAAATACCTTCTAAACTTTATTGTTACGTAATTCAGATCTTCAATTATTTTGCAGTGATATCCATACTAATATTATAAATGCGAAAATCTGTCTTGACTGTCTTTCTATCTCTCTGTCTGTTACGCTTTCACGGCCAAACCGCTGAACGGATTTTGGTGTAATTTTGCATGAATATGGTTGAAGACCCGGGGTCAAACATAGGCTACTTTTTGACGCAGGCGGAACTGCGGGAAACAGCTAGTCTTCAAATAAATTAAACTCAGCGCTATTTTCTTTCATATCACATTTAAAAACGTCGAGTCGCACCCATATGTTTTATTCCCTTGAAGTATAAAAGGCTATTAAGATCGTTAAATAAAATTCCCGCTGACGACGATAATACGACAAATATAAAAATAATGGTTCACATGCTCATATTATATGGACTGACTACGCACACGTCTTTGTAAGGAGAGAAATCGAAAATTAGGGTGCGATTATAGTGAACTTAGAAAGCGGGAGTTTTAGTTTTAAATTGTGCTATTTATTTTTATATATAGCTATATACTACCCCTACTACCCTAGGGCGCAGATAAAGTAGTGTGGGTGTTGTGTGTGTAAAAATGAGAGATTTGTCAAAAAAGGGTGTGTATGTACGGTTTTCTATAGCCGCTCGTTTCAGTTTTTTTTTTTGGATATCTCGAATTTTACTTAATTCTTAGGGCGCTAGAATCAGCGCCCTGACATCTAATATTTTCCACTTATGAGAGTGACATGAGGTCGTAGTGTTTTTATTTGGATGCTCGGATGATGCTAATCAAAAATATTTTATTGAAGCCAAATACTGCTTTGTTTGACTCTATAACCCGCGATTTCGAAGCTAAAATTTTCCAATGCAAAATTTGTATGGTTCTTTTCAGTAAATTCGTGATGTACTTACATAGATAAACTAACTAAGCATTGCGACTAGGTTTTTTCATCTCGGTCACGTGGCCCTGCTAGATCAAAATACATTGGTTATTTTTTTAATTCAACTCTGAGCTTTCTTCCGTGTCTTGCATGTTCTCTCGACACCTTATGATTTTTTAAATCGTACAGATTAACGCGACTTCTAAGCCACAGTGTCCTCGCCCTATTGACAGTTAGGAGTGTTTGGATTATCATACGGCGCGCGTTTTGTGAAGTCACTCCATAGTCACTGGCATAATGTAGGTCGTTAGTGACAGCCGTCGCGGAGGACTTGTGGAGTGGCAAATGAAGGCTTGTTCGGTTTTTACGACGTAAAATACGTTTTGTTGGTGTACTTAATTCAAGAAATTGTTTGGATTATCAATATTTTTAGGAGCCCGATAGAAGAGCGCGACGCGCGTATCCGTACCGAATGTGCATGTCTAGCGACGGCGAGACGCTACCTGTATTGGATTGGTCGCCATTCAATAGCATTTTCTATCTCGAGCTCCTCCGTACTTTAAAGTTAGTCGCGGTTGTAATCGATAGATGGCAGTCGTTAAACTGTGTCGGATGTCTTGAGGCAGCCTAAAACAATTTGACAGTGTTGGCCACTAACTCACCTCGGGTCATGTTCCTGTTAGCCTGTGAAAAGGGTTACGGAGGTCAGACGGCAGTTGCTTTATTGTTGTAACCAGTGCCGCCAAATCTACGAATATGACTTATATGCTAGGCTCCGGAGCGTAAGCTGAGAACACAACTAGGAGAACACGCTTGGACGAAAAAAGGTGTGTATGTGGCCAGTCGTTTAAAAAACGTCTGGGGAAGTACCTCCACCCTACAGAAGACCGCAGCCAAATAACACTGTGATGCAGTGTTGTGTTCCTGCTGGTGAGTAGGGTCGCCCAGGCTCAGCTTTACAGGTCGGCAACGCGCTCGTGACATCTCCGGTGTTGCAGGCGTTCATAGGCTACGGTAACCACTTACCATCAGGCCGGCCGTACGCCTGTTTGGCTACTTAGTTGTATAAATCGAAACGTTAGAAATTATATTTTTCAGTCCGTACTCATATAAACCCGGTTGAACATTTATTTTGCACTAGTTGTTTCCCACAGCTCCGCCTGCATTAAAAACTAGTTAGACCTCGGGTCTTCAATTACATTCATAGCAAATTTCATCAAAATTCGTTTAGCTGTTTGGCAGTGAAAGCGTTACCGCCTCTAAGATTACGATCGAGCCCAAAGTGTACCCTAGTTAAATCTCAAAACGTCTTAGTATTTGACACAAATTTAAGGATTTTATTTGACTGTTCGCACGTATCTCCCGTCGTCATTCTCGAGTACAGCCAGCCGGTCACTGGGTCACAGAGTATAAACATTTTATTGTTAAATTTTATGTACATCTCGAATTCAGGTAGACTCGTTCAAGTAATTTTACTACTCGTAAAGGTGATATGTGATTGTGAATAATTTTATTGACTTTCGAGATCGTATATCAAATGCAGAGGACTTTTTCGGGTCGCAGCTCATATTTCTAGTTAATATATATTGGATTTTGGTTACATAATTTGAATAAATTAGCAAGCAAACGGTGGACGCAAGCAGCTTCGAAGTCATACTGAAAATCATTAGGAGAAGCCTATATCCAACAGTGGATGACTGCGGTTGAAATGTTGAATAATTGAGCTTTATAAAAAAATTGATATAAGTTTTCAAAGAATCGTTCTGTGACAAAAGGGCAGGAAATAAGGGAGTGAAAAAATTCCTGCAGGGTCGGCAACGTGCTCGTGACATCTGCGGTGTTGCTGGCGCTCATAGGCTACGGTAACCACTAACCATCAGGTGGGCCGTACGCCTGTTTGCCTACTTAGTTGTATAATAAAACAAAAAAAATCCCTTTAAATACTTTTTGTTTGCTATTAATATATCTAAAATTATCATAAAAGATATTTGGGAATTTTTTAATGTAGTGGGTATAAATATGAATGTCATCGTCACCATAGAAAGTGGTTATTATGATGTAAAGTCGTAGCATGTACTCGTATAGGCATCCATGTAGCACTACCGTAGCACTGTACAGGCGTAGCGTGGAAATGGCGTAGCACCAATTTCTCGTAGCATTGTAGAGGACGTGCTACGAAAACACGTAGCGATCTTGTGTATGCTAAAGTTTTATTATTGTATCTGCGCTTGGAATTCACCGGTTGTCCTGGTCCTTTGAGAGGCTTGCGCGGGGATATGGATCCAACGCGTAGAGTTCCTTTGGAGAAGTTAATGTCATGTGGTGCTCCTGCTCAAACCCGTCGGCTATATCAATAGATGACATTTCCATGAACAGGTCTAGGCAGGAGGAGGAATTATTAGCTAATGAGTGAAAAGAATAAAATGGGTTATGGTTATGAAGTTTGGATGGATTTAAACTGGGCTATTGCAATAGAAATCGGACACCTGCCATAATCATGATTACTGACTATTAGTGGCAGGCGGTGACTCGCCACTCAGTGAATGCACACCCTGCCCCCCCCCACCCCCAATTTGTCGCCACTTTATTATTATTCACTTTATTTATTTTATAATCTTAAATATCTATAAATAATTAATATATCTTTTACAATATTTAATACATGAAAATATTATAAAATCTATATCTAGAGGACCGACGGCAGCGGTGATGTGCTCAAGCTACCGGCAGTAGGGTTCACAGAGTGCGTAACCTTCTGACAATGCGGGCCGTGTTGAGGATGACCGCCTTCTGTATCCAACCCCTGATCCAACCATCAAGCGAGAGTCTAGAGAGGTGTTGGTTTAGACTCTTCGCTATGAGACCGTTCGCAGATATAATTATCAGCACAATATTCGTCGTATCGACATCCCATATGGCGGTCATGTCATGGGATAAGTCCAGTTATTTACTAAGTTTATATTATTATTATTATAGTAAAAGCTTTATAGTAAACAGTTTATGCAGATGGCTCGAAGCTACTTCTTGTCAAGTAGTGCTTATAGTATTTTAATAAATTCTTAAGGATTTAATAAGCGGGCCCTGAGCTCCGAGGCATATGAGGAAGCAATCGAGAAAACACTTGTATGAAAAGGATTCATACATACTTAATATTATAAATGCGAAAATCTGTCTGTCTGTTACGCTTTCACGGCCAAACCGCTGAACGGATTTTGATGAAATTTGGTATGAATACAGTTGAAGATCCGGGGTCAAACATAGGCTACTTTTTGACGCAGGCGGAGCTGCGGTAAACAGCTAGAAACTTACAATTGAAATTTAAAAACCTCGCTGATTTTGATTATTATATCCCGAAATATATTCACATCTCAGCTTCAATAAGTCGTTATTACTTGTAATCGATTAACTGCGCAGTCACTAGAATACAACGATTAGATAAACTTAATATAGCAGTAACACAGCGTAATTAAATATATAGATTGTAGGTACTTACTTCTGTTTAGTTTGAATTAATAAATGAATATTACCGAAATTCATATGAAAAGATGCTAAGGCATACGTAAGCAAATATTGTTATTTATATACTAAAATACCCGACTGCGTTTCTGTGTAATTTGGAAATGAAATCTTTAAAAATACCGCCGATTTTTTTTTTTATATATACCCAGTGTCACAATCACAGTAAATACGAATCAAATAACACCTCTCAAGTTAAAATTCAACCTTTTGGGCTGCAGAGCATACCAAACAGTTATACATATCTACATACGTACCCTTATAAAACATAACCCTCCTACTGGCGCAGTCGGGTAAATAGGATTTACTTAATATCAGTCATTCATTGATCAAGAGAAGCCCCGACTACTCGACTTATAACAGCTACGAGCGCGGTCGTAGTCGATGCGATGTTCGTAGCTATGGATTATGTTTTTTTGCTACGATTTAAGATACACAAGTCATGGAAGCGAGGTGACCTAATATCGCCGTCACGAGAAGGTATAAATTTTTAATTAAGCTGTACATACCACAGCGAAACCAAAATGAGGGGTTTATATTGTACCTGCCAAATCTAGGACATGATTAACAACACACTCAATGCTAAGTGTAAGATGAAGACGCAACTAGAAAACACGGTTGGACGAAGACATTTTAATACTTGCATAGGTGAATAAATATCTTTTTCCTTACTTTTCCAATTTAAATATAGTCACCCTAGACTTAAAGTAGTAATTAGTAACTATAATCACATTGTTTCATACCTATTTGCAACCTTGAAATACTATTTTAATTTACTGAATTCTAATAACATTTGCGTAACATTGTCACTTAAATTTCTACTATAAAGTCAATTTAACAAAAAGTGACCTGACCTAAATTAAAAATTAAATTTGTGATTTCACCTTCCGTACGTACGTACGTACGTGCGTTACGTACGTAATCATAATTATCATAAATCATTAATTTTCATTTATAACGAGAAACTTTTAATAAAAATACTAATCTCTACTATGGTGGGTTCTAAGGGTTAACTGGCGACAAAATTATGAGTTTACCAAATACAATCGACTTAAATTACTATACGGGTACCACCAATTCCAATTAGTCGGGTTATATTTTGAGATATATTAATAATGGATGGTACAGGAACGAGTCCGGCTCTGTGAATGTAAACATTTGTTCCGCCATTTTATTTTGGTGACATGTAAAACAACTAAATGAGAGAAAAATAATGCAATTAATCAATTATGAAATACATACAATACGCCGGTGTTTGCGGCGATCAACAGAATCATCTAAAACCACTCATAAATTAAAATTCTCTCTAAACATTAAAATATGTCACACAAAGATACTATTTTTTATTTCATTCAAATGAGCCCCTGAGCATTTGTTTACATAATTTATATCCTCTCGTGACGGAGACTATAATCAAGTTCAAATCACCTGAATAAAATAAAGACATTGCATAATTGAATATAGTAATAATTGAATAGTAAAAAATGAATAGTAATATCGTGTCAAGATTTTAGAAAGCCATAGAGCCCCAGTTTCATATAAATATTTGTTAAAAAACTTTCACAATTGAAAATAGCTTGAGTATGTACTTATTAGTGCTAATATACTCGTAGTAACATGTTTCGTAACTAAATATGATGTAACAATAAAAAATTGTATGATTCAATGCTCTTTTTACGGGTAAATACGCTTCGTTCATAGACAAAAACATTACGTGGATTAATATTTGCAGTAATTAAAATTTAAATATTTCTACTAGAATGTATCAGAAATAAATCTGCAGAATATCGTATTTAAAATTTTTGTCCAAGAATAAAATCGTACATTGTACTACCGATATTATGCGCGGGTGAATGAATGAATGAACACTTTATTGCACCATTTACAAACAAAAGAAACACATAGTTATTAATGGGTACAAAGGCGAACTTATTTTGCATGCCAGTAATGGTGAAACATGTAGATCCTTTACTACTTATTACATCTAACATAAAATTACTGTTACCATGTTTTAGCAAAATAAATATTTCATTTCATTTCTTATCGCTAATGCGATTTCTTCTAGCCAACCTTAGGATAGAAATGAGCTGCGGTAAAAAAAATACTTGCGTGAGCGGTGCAGAAAGCTTAAATGTACATGCCTACATTAAGACGCATATAATATACTTACATAAATAAATTGGTGCTTGGTGAAGTGATGTCCTCGTATCTATCTGTTACGACTCAGTACGCGGAAAAAGCAATGATGATAACGAAATGAACGTGTGTAATTATTCTATAATGTTATTCAATGTAAAATTTGCGTTTTAAATAAATCTAATAATGAAAATCCTTACAAACGTAAAATATCGTATGTAATATTTGCTAAATAGGAGGTCGATTTTTTGTTTATAAAAAAATATCGTATTTGTTATATATGATATTTTACATAGAAACCGAATGAATATTTTATATTGGAACTTAAACATACAATATTTTACGTTGGCGTTTTATCGTATTTACTACTTCTTATAATTAACTTTACCACATAATACTTAATATATTATACATGTCAAATAATTCTCAAATTTAAAAAAATCCATTTTCTTTTATATAAATCACCTATGTCATCCAATGCCGAGATTAATGCTGTTAACTAAACGATATATTTTTGTCTGATTCGATGAAAATGACTATAACGTCTGTCGTAGTAGTACCATATTACCACTTATTTCAGAGTATAATATAATTTTAATACTTTCTTAGTTCCTAATAAATGGAATGTTCACCGATAGTAGGACTTTTGCCAGTAATCTTTTTCAAATAACATAAGTTTCAGTTTATGTTGTTAGTATTTGAGTGCAGATGAAATAAGTAAATATATTAAACAAATATTCTAGATGGTACCTGTAATGAAAGGCCGTTTCGTCAATATTTATATATTTGATGAGAAGCACAAAAACACAAAAGTTATTCGCATGCCACGCCATATAAGATGACACGTTAAAAAATGTGGGTACATTTTTTAACACAGGCAAAAATATATTATTTTTTCAGTACATTATATTCCCATACGGTACTATTTTTTAAAATTTATAACAGATTTGCATAATCAAAACGTTTTGCATTTTCATTATTTTTCCCAAAATATTCCAATATATTGTATATTATGTGTAATAATTTTAATTTATTCTATCTTTTTTTAACTTACTATATTAAAATCAATAATTGTAACGGAGTAAAATAAATTATCTATTACTTACTAGAATTATTTTACTCATTTATGCAAAGTAGAATACAGTTACTATGACATAAATAGTTTTGTGTAATATTCAACGTAATATATAGCCAGTGTAATATACAATAATTTACTTCTTGAGGTGGTCGATGTAAAATATCTTAAGTGACTTTTCTCGAAAATGAGAAAAAATATGAATTAAACTACAAATCTAGATTATCACCCTTCTATTTAGTAAGGCATGTGCAAATTTTAAAAAATATTGGTGGTAATCTTACTGAGCAAAAAAACAAAAAAAAAAACTTTGAACAGCCGTACTGTAAAACTGACAAAACGCACTTAAACTTTACGTAGAAGATATCGATCTAGTTAATCTAAAATTTAACTAAAACTTATTGTAAAACTAACTAAACTGTATATATTCTGCCATGTCTCCAACCGGCATTTGTGTAATATATATCTATATATTCGTAGCGGACACGGCGTAGCGCATGTCGCGTAGCCGTCCCACGGGGGCACTTGCTATGATCGGCCGCGATTCGGTAACTATTCGGTAAGTTAGCGAAATGACATAATATTTTAGTAGGCTTCTTATCTTCTTATGTTATTAACTTTGGTATTGGATTTTGGTAATGGAGTCGCGACGTACGTATTTTTTTCTCGGGTTCCGTAGGCACTCGCCCTTTTTGTTGATGTGTTTCTGTAACGTTTTTTTAGTGCAATAAAGAGTGTGTGTACTGTATTGAATAGGACTATTTTGCTGAGCTGTGTGTGACGAGATAAGACTTGTAAAATGTGAAAAATTTTCACAATTTACATGTTTATGTTGTCCCATTATAAATACTTAAGAAATTGTATGAAAAAAAAAACAAATAACTGATCTTTATTTTTGTTTTAAATGGGATCTTACATAGACCCCTGAGTTTCGTGACCCATGTATTTTACAACAACATCTTTACCTTTCTTTAGAGTTTAGAAAAAAAAACTCAAGGCAGTAATGCCACTAGTGGCGACCAATTTAACTCACTCCACGCTTAGTTAACGACAAAAATGTTATACGATACCAAGACTTTATGAATAGAACACGACCTCCTATCATTTATCCCTCTCTCTCATCGAATAATTACTAAAGTTTGAGTTCTTACTATTTCGAGCATCCAGTTTCGGGATAAATTGGAATAATTGAGGGTTAGACTCTAAATAGTTGACACTTTTGGGGCCGCTTTTGATGTCACGTTATTAGATATGAGAACATGGAGTAGGGATGTGATGGATGTGACAACGTCACTTACATTCCATATATCTCCCAAACTAAACCTCAGGAAGTGGGGATGCCTGAAAAACAGCGTTACTCCAGTCGGGGATAGGGTAACACAAGCTGAGGCATTCCTTTGCTGACACGCTTTTTCTTTTTCATTATTCATCATACGTTTATTGTAATTGTAAAAAGTTGTAATTGTGTGGCGGTAAACAACATTTTTTAATTATTTTTATAGCAAGTTTATGGCGCGTACTGCGAATAGATGATGTACAGTCACGAGCGTTAACGTGTATACACGTTGATTCTAAAGTCATTGAAACAAAGTCTAAAATTTAATACAATAGGCTAGTTTCCTAAAAAAATATAATTATTCCGTAATCAAAAAATATTAGAGACGTATTTTTTCTTTTGAAAATTAAACAAAAAATGGTAAAGATATGGCGCGTTAAAGTTTCGTGTGACGTCACAGCACGCTACACTTTTCCGCAATATGTGACGTCACGAGCCCCCACTCCTAAACTTTGATGCGTTATATCTTTATAATTTATCGCTCAATTGACAAAAGAAAAAATACGTCACTAATATATTTTGATTCCTTAAATGACGGACTTATTTTAATGTTAGTCTTTTGACCCTGGAAACTAGCCTATTGTATATGTTCTTAACACTAATTACTCCCAAAATTCTGTATTTTGTCAATTGGTCGAGTCATATAATAAAACTTAATCTGACTTAAATATGTAAAAAATTTTAAAACCAGTATTAAATAATTACTTTTTTACGTTACATAAAAATTTTTGTACGCTGTTGGTTTTCCAATAAAATGAAAAAATTGTTTGCCATATGAACCTTTGGCAAGGCAGGAAGTTGTTTGCCATACGAACCTTTGGCAAGGCAGGAAATTGTTTGCCATACGAACCTTTGGCAAGGCAGGAAATTGTTTGCCATACGAACCTTTGGCAAGGCAGGAAATTGTTTGCCATACGAACCTTTGGCAAGGCAGGAAATTGTTTGCCATACATACCTTTGGCAAGGCAGGAAATTATTTGCCATACGAACCTTTGGCAAGGCAGGAAATTATTTGCCATACGAACCTTTGACAAGGCAGAAAATTAAGTTCCTAAGTAAGTAAACCTACTACAGTAGGTAGATACAAATTCAAGTTAAGACTTATTTTGAGGTATTTTCGAACAAATCCGAAATAATTTTTGAAATTTCTTAGTGATATTTGTGCAAACAGAAAATTAAGAAATTTGTTCTATTTCTTTGTACACCAAAAACAAAAACCACCTTAACCTTTTTAAATTTTTTTTCTGTTCCGTTAGCTACTCCTATTCTTTTGGCGCGTGCGCGGTGTAGTTATTCACCAAGTCGTGACGTCACGTTCCACAGATTAATAAAGTGTTCGTGCTCAACAACTTTAGTACGTGTCACTTCGAAAGTTAGGTGACGAAGGGTTACTATAAGTATTAAAGATTTAAATATTAAATTATTTTAGGAGTTAAGAGATAAAATGAGAAAAATCATGTTAATCAAAATAGGTCTGTAGTCAAAGTCTTTTAATGAGCATTCACCTTACTATTCTTATTTCTGTTGTATTGTACGGATTTGTTGTGTCCGAGAGAAGTGTATGATTGGTTGAAGTGTAGAGGTTTTAAAATTAAGAGTTAGGTTATGATAAGAAAGAAGTTTATTGCAATAAACACAAATAAACTGTATAATTAGAAAAAAAAATTCTAGTGATGAATTAATAGTGGTTTAAATTAAATGCTAGAAAATGCAATGAGCACACGCGACGGGAACTGTTTGGTTGTACAGAACTCGCGACTGGTTCAATGGTTAATGTGTACTAAAATTAAAATAATGTAATAATTCAAACGTGGCGTCAATATGCTGACGGAGCGCTCACGGGCAAGCGATGTACGTCATAGATCGTGCATGTATCATAAAGTCATATTGACTTTGAAGCATCATCCGAATACAGGGAAACAGCGATGTTTCCACGGCAATCCTACTTTGTTTAGTTGTTTCCAGTTTGGTTAAGACATTGCAAGCGTGAATCACCTGATTATCAATCAATCAACTTTATTGCGTATTATGGGTGTACAATGATGTTATATATAGCAATTACATTTTTTTTTGTATATATTTTACGGCCATGGATATAAGTCCTTTAAAGCCCTTCTTAATTTTTCTATCTTCTTCAGTCCTACAGTGTGGTTTCGTCAAGTCCTAGTCAAGTCTAAAAGTCTAGTCGGTAGTCAAGTCTAGTCAGAAAATCAGGCTAAGTGAAGTGGTAGAAAAACTGCACTTAGCGATTACTAGGAGCTTTTGGCAACAAGCATGAAAATCACATAAATCAAACACTGTATCACTTCCCAACACTCACGCTTGGTATCGAACACTTTGCGAACAATAATCCACCATTATTATAAAAAAACACAAATTTTGGAAAATAAAATACAGCGCCGATACTGCTCTTCACAGCTTCCCGCCAAAAGTCCAGCAATTTCAAGATTTTAGACCACAAACAATAATAATTACGCGCTTCGGAATGCACGCTAGCCGTTTGCCGGCTGTCATTTGGTGTTTGATAAAGGAAACACGTCAGAGGCCGAAAAAGGGTTCCGAGAACCTCTGACACTATGGAGTACAGTCAAGAGAGTTAACATGTATACACATTAATGCTCGTGTAGAGGGTCAGTTGACTCATGTTATGTAACTCGATATGAATGAATGAATGACTAAATTGAATGTATTTGTCCACAGAAGGTGGTGTGGAGAGCGGCGCCGCCGGCAGCCATGATAATGGACCAAACCGAGACGCTAGTATTTGGAAACACATTACACGATTCATACCGGAAACGTTGCATTCTCTATGTGCAAGTAATCGCTTCGATAATTTACACGTGAGTAACATACAATATTAGTACCCTGTTAGGTTTACGGAGGTGAGACGGCGGTCGCTTCACTTTAATCAATGCTACCAAATCTAGGACGTGACTGACGAAGAACACCCTTGTAAGAACAAACAATATTAGTAGTTTTTTCTTTTAAGTGAAACAATAATAATAATTTTTCTGATGATAATGATGCTTCCATGCTTCAGAAGCCACGTTAAGGCATTGGGCTCAGCTGCGTAAATACAAACCCGGTTACAATACAGACAGGCGCTGCTCTGTAGTGCAGCCGGGTCCGTATACGTAAGTGAATACAAACCCGACTACACCACAGACATTGGGAAACTGTCTGCGCTGTGATCGGATTCGAACACTGTGATGCAAGAAAAGTCTTTTAGGGCAGACACCAGAGTATATGAGGTCGATTGGAGTTAGAAAACAATTTAAACTCAATTTAGCGACTCGAATGACGTCTTTGTTAAATCTCATTTTTACCCAATTATAGCAGCGGCAAAAGGTAGGGTTATATTCTTAGCAGTCTATGTACTGATTTTAATAAAATTTCAATGTGTACGAATTGAAAGCACATAATTTTTCAAATTATTTCAGAAGTGACGGAGTTACGTGGTAGCTAATAAAAAAAAACAATGACAAATAAAAGAGTTTTGAATTTGGGAAGCCAGTTGAAAAATTATCTAACGTTATTATTAATCATGGGTATTATTATAGCAGCCGCTTTTTAATTTTTTTTATTGGCTTGTAAATAAATGCGAAAGCTCTACAGACGCTCTGTGTTGCAGCTGGGTTCGGACAGACTTTACCTACTCTTAGCCGTTCGCAAGATGATACAGCACAGACTATGGGTGTCTGTATTGTAATCGGGTTTTTATTTACGCGTCCTGGCTGTCATCTGCAAATCTTAAAGGAACCACGTCATAGGCCGAAATTTGGTTCCGACACCAGAATCGATTGACTATTGTATTGTTGTGCACTAAATATGAACGAATGAGAACTTTACTGTTCCAGTAAAGTTTTAATAAATAAGTATTACGACACCAGTAGTTCGTGTACCTGCCACCATACGAATACCTTTGCATATTTGATCCATAAGACACGTGCAAAAAATCAGGGTGTCAATGCCGCTAATAAACTTTAAAAGACCATGCAACTGTTATTCAATTACGACTCAATTACGATGCATTTTTGATATGCTCAATATTGGTATTCTGCTAACACAATTTAATTGCAACTAAAATGCAATTGAATAGTAATAGTAGAAAAATGTAAGATTTTTAATATTTTTTTTTTAATTGCAGTTTAATGACATGCCAATACAAATACATTGGTCTTAAAATTAGTAACAGAATACCAGAAACGTCAAAAATTGCCAATGCCAATTACGATTCAATTGTGCACTATGAAAAATAAGAGAATTGACGCGCAGGTTTCGCTGAAAGTTTCTGTAGACAAATCAAATTACGGACGGATAGCACTGCATATCGTAAAACCCTAAAAATAACTATAAACATATGTGGGGAAACTCGGTTATCGAACCGAAACATCGATCAGGCGAAAGCTTTTCACGGTACCGACTTTACTTATGTATTACTAGCTGTTTCCCGCAGCTCCGCCTGCGTCAAAGCAGCCTATGTTTGACCCCGGATCTTCAACTATATTCATACCAAATTTCATCAAAATCCGTTCAGCGGTTTGGCCGTGAAAGCGTAACAGACAGACAGACAGATTTTCGCATTTACAATATTAGTATGGACTAGTATGGATAAGATTCATTTTCTCGTACCTATGAAATCACTCTGTATTTCAAACTACTTTTCACCATTACATTTTCTGTGGTCATAGCGATGCATTCTGTTGTTCGGAAAATCAAAAAAACAACGAAATAAGCTCACTTTGAAACTCGTTACGTTATCTGGTGATTCACGTACACGTTATGAAGGTTTTGCTAAAATTATCCCCTATCCGCCACTAGCCTTATTTTTCGTCTGCTTTTAAAATCCTCTAAAATTTTTGCCGGCAATGGTACCTACCTTTTTCAAGTATTTTTTCAAGGGGTTCTTGATCGATCAACTATGCCAAATGTTTAGGTGGATTTTCCTGTCTAAATGTTCAAATATTTGAAATAATTAAAGTAAGAAAAGACGTTCAATTGTCCCAATAATAACATAGGGTACCAACATTAAAAAAGACATTCATTTGTCTTAATCGGTTAATCGATTTTGATTCGATACATACATTACAAAAATAGGATTCCTGAATTACGATTCTTTTTTCCGCAGCTGACTAATCATTTTGTTTTTTAACTGAGGTAAAAGAAATGTAGAAAGGTCATTTAGGCTTGTTTGAGTTCTGTGATTTTCTTAATGACAGGAATGTTGAACTTAAGCTTGGTGCAGAGTCCTCGGCAAATTGACATATCATTTAATTTCCTTTTTTTGACATTTGAAATTTTTTTTTTATTCAGTTTTTATTTAATTTAAATAATTTGAAATCACAAGAAAATATTGTGCAAAATGTTGACAAACATGTGAATTCGTTCATTTAAGTAGTTAATTAAGTTTTTTTCTTATTTGTAAATTGACGTTTTGAAGAAAATGCTGCAGTAGAGTTTGTTGCGCCGCTTCTTCTCCACTTGCGCTTTGGAAGTGTTGGTAAATTTTAATACAAGTAAATTGACGTCAATAAGTGATATTTTTATCCTATATAGAAAATAAACGATTTCATTTCATTTCTCAACTTTCATGATACGTTTTGGGGCGATTTAAAAAATGCATTAAAAATTACATTTACAAGTACCTTTAAAACATTTCTACCGTAGGCTTTATTCTATATTAAAACAATGTAGGCCTATTTTACGACTGTTGGTTAAAAAACGTGGGTAGAAAAAGTGGAATCCGTTTTCACTCCACGTTTTTGTGGGTACACCGCGCTACAGCCAGTGGGTTAGTATTTTGTTGCTGAATACACTTACACCGAAACGTACTATTTTTACTCTACAACACTAGAGGGTAATGTTTTTCGAGTGTATGTATGTATAATTGTTTGGCACGCTCTGCAGCCTGAACGGCTCGATGGAAAGGTGTCGTTAGATTCGTATTTACCTACTGTGAGAGTAACACTGGATAAAGAAATGGCGGATTTTTTTTGGGTTTTTTCATTTCCAAATTACGCAGAAAAGCAGTCGGATTTTTTAGTTTTTAAATTACCGTCTTCTTCTTTTTCTTCCGTGTCAATGGCTAAACGTAAATATATTCGACATAATAGGACGCAACATCCACAGCCGAGTCAGAAGCCACAGCCAAATCGTTCCATGTGCATGTAAATTACCGTACAAATTTATTATTGGTTACTTCCTTGATCGTATGGGTCGTATGTAAGTTCCATACGACAGGCAATGTCTATCAGAATTACCCACCTTCTCGGCCGGCGCTTTTCAAATTTTCGTCCTAAATGGATGTCAATGATTTTAGTTCGATTTCGAAATAGTGAACTGTATTTGAAAAGTGGTTCAAATACGATTGGTCTTAAAATTAGTAACGGAATACCAGAAACGTCAAAAGTTGTCATTGCGATCCAATTACGATTAAATTGTGCACTATGTAAAATATTATAATTGATTCCCTGGCCTATTTGAAGCACTACGCATTGTCGAACCATTTTGTACAATAAATATCAGTTTATATTATGCCTAAGTTAAGTTAAAAGAAGGGATAAAAAAACATATTTTAATTTTTAAACTTTTTAAACGAAGCCTGACAATATTATCCAAACACCAGCCTGAAACGGATCGTTGTTGTATGGAGCACAGTAAACATACGATAGAATGATAAGCATTATGTTTGTTGTTGTTGTTGTTGTTGTTGTTGTTCGTGTTTTGTTTATTATTGTTAAACTCAGTCTGACGAAACAATAATATAACTTGAGAATATTTGAAACAACAGCAGTTTACAGTATAATTTTAATTATATTATCCATACTAATATAATAATATGTATGCCTGTTGTCTACTTATTTGTATAAAAAAAATATTATTAGCGCAAAAGGCTGTTTTATTGTCTGTTAGGCCAAACCGCTGAACGGATTTTAATGAAATCTGCTATGAATATAGTTGAAGACTGCCTCACTTTCAATCCACTTTCAACGCCGAGTCTTGAAAAATATTCATTACAAATTTCACCAAAATGGGTGCAGCGTGTTTGCGGCAAGCTCAACAGTGTAATTTTTCCTTATATATTTAACAAATCAGACCATATTACTTTCGTATCTATCCCGAGGGATTCAAACAGGGTGATATCAAACAAGCACCGAGCAAGTTAATAATTGAACTCTTGACCGCAACCGTTCGGTAGTAACTCGTATTGGGAGAGCTGACAGAGTTAGGTCTCTGTTTAACAATCAACTCTCAAACAGAAAATCCGTTAACCTCGTGCGATTTCCAAATCGAAAATAGTACACTCTCCAATTTCAGTTATAAGCCAAAAAATACATCATCATCCTAGCGTGTACTCCTAGTTACCTCAAAATAATCTTTGAATCTTAGGTTAGCCAACAGAGATCGGCTACATCTAGGCTAAACTTAAGTCTAGTCCGAGATAACAGGCTACATTTAAGTTTAGCCATCAGGGGTCGGCTACGTTGTCTTATGCCAGTTTTCACCATTAGCCCCTAAACAGTCACCTAACTAAGGGTCCCTTATCTTACACACAAAAACTTAAAACTCTATTTAATGGCTGTATATGCCGTTTCACAGCATTTCACCGTATGTGCATCCATTTCTTGTTTCTGAACAGTTTCCCCTTTCACCAGATTTCGAAGGATTATAATTTATTTATTTTTGAACAGAATAAAAAAACTTTCAAATTTCAGTTTTTGATACTAAAATTTTGATAAGAATAATTAAAAATAATTCTCTCTTGGTAATTTTTATAAGACTACAAAGTCCATTAACTCAAAATATCTTCAAGTTGGTCCCAGTAACGACCTGGCCACGGGGCAATTCGCCACGATGCCACAGGCGACTAAAAGAAATACATTTATATGTACACTAGAAAATGCATTTGTATGTATATGTTACGGCTAATGATCGACGTGCGGCTCGCTTAAGATGAGTCGGCATCATTTCGGCTAAAGTGTAGCCGACCTTTGACGGCTAAACTTATGTGTAGCCTCTAATCTTCGGCTAGATTTAAGTTTAGCCGCCATTGTTTTGGCTAAACCTAAGTGTAGCCGATTACTGTTAGCTAATCTTAGGTGCAAGATTATTCTTATCGTATAATACCTACTATTTATGACTGTTACAATTTTTGATTAACATAAATAGTAGATAGGATCCAAGTAGTCTATAGACATTTATAAGACAAGGAGTGTCACTTGCGTGTTGCCAACCCTCAAACAATTTTGTAGGCAAACAAGCATACTGTCCGCCAAATGGTAAGAGGTCAAAGTAGTCTAAAAAAGCTGCTCCACCTGCTTCTAACAGTAGCCTATGTTTGACACCCGGTCTTCAACTATATTCATACCAAATTTCATCAAAATCCGTTCTGCGGTTTGGCCGTGAAAGCGTAACAGACAGACAGACAGATTTTCGCATTTACAATATTAGTATGGACTAGTATGGATAAGATTCATTTTCTCGTACCTATGAAATCACTCTGTATTTCAAACAATTAAAATAAAAGTAAATAAAAAACTGTTACAATAGGTAGAGAGCTTTCCGTTTCACGCACCATCTGACCCCGCAAACAGTAGCGGTAATTACTAATTACCGACGGTCGCGCCGCTACGTTTTGTGATAATTATCTATATATATAATATATATAAATACATCGACATTCTCGCGTTAATTAATGTTGTCCGAAGAGTAAATTTGTCACACATGGATTGAGCAAGCGAAGCGAGCGAGTCCCTCCTTCAAGTTTGCCAATATGTGTGCCACGGAATACGTATGTTCTAGGCTAGAGGACGCATTTCTGAACAGATCTTTACTAAACATTCACTATAAATAGTTGGAGTATATTTTTAAAACTTAATGCACGAATCCCAAATTCGTAATTCTATGACACAAGTCATAAAGAAGGACGGCAATTATTTTTTTTTAATTTTAAGCAAAATGATTTTGGTAAGTACTGGTTGAAAAGATTTGGTTGGCAAAAAGAAAATACAAGTAGGCTGCAAATATTTTTTTCTACGCGAAATAAAGTTAGGTATTCCCGCGTTCCGTTTGAAACTTTTTCATAATATTTATTGATTGTCTTTTGTTTGTATAAAGCATTTATTTTAGCACTAAAATTAAAATGAAACAATTGGAAATGTTACAGGACGAGACAAGAGATCATAGTTCTATTCGGTTTCAGTTCATCAAAGTTCAGTGTACATACAAAAGTTAATTAAGTATCAAAGTGCAGTGAGTTTCCGAGAAGCAATAGTTACAGTTTTAGTAGTCGATTAAATTTTCGCAGAACTTATATCGTGTACTCCAATCCCTCTTTTGTCAAACACCGAAATATGAAACATACAATACAATACAATATATTTTTATTGCCCACATACAGTAACAAATAATTTAACATTCACACAGACTTCAACATAATATGAGCAAAGGCTGACTTATTAAAGATCGGATCGTTCATCCTTTTTTTATCCTTTTTGTGGTAAGTTTTTCATTGTATTCGTGTTATTTTTTATTTATTTATTCAGTTTGTCAAAGTTCTCGTTACTGCTCCATAGAATCTTGCAAAAAAAGTCGTTTGTCAACAATAATCGTTCTGTAAAGTCTGTTCAGTCAGAGCCCACGGTAATTAGAGCCCACCGTATTACACGTCACTTCATGTATCATGCGTACATGTTTACCACTTGAATATGCAAACAAAAGTATGTTAACATGCTAAATAATGACTCAATGCTATTTTGTTTTATAAAAAATACGGTAAGGACCCATTACTGAAAGTTATCCCCAAAGTAAGTTGTACTTGTAGTATGGTACACTAACTCAACTATACTAGGTATATTTTTGAGAAATACAAAAATGAACAATATGAACATCCAAGACCCGTTTGGCGCGAAATTGGTAAAATAATAATGTCAAAATATAGAGTTAATAAACACGAATCCTACGCAGTTATGCTTTTTCCACGGAAATTTCAAGTTTCAGAGATATTAATTTTTAAAGTTTCAAAAATAACCTCAAAATGTATGAAAAGTAAGGTTAGTTTGCGAGGAGCTTGCTCCGAGCGTTACAATCTGGCCACGAAGGAATCCGCCACGGCGAAATTCGCGGCTATGCCACCGGCAACTAAAGAAATACATACAAATGCATTTGTTTCAGTGCACTAATCGTTACTACTCCTCATTTTGCCTCGCCAGTCACAAGTTTCCGTGGCTTTTTAGTGCATTTGTTATGTATTTCTTTTAGTCGCCGGTGGCATCGCGGCGAATTTCACCGTGGCGAATTGTTCCGTAGCCAGGCTGTTAGGTTCTACATAAACCAACATGCGCGAGGCGAGCCAACATGCCGCGGCAACGGCCGCCGTAGCGACAGATCCGAAATTACCCTTTCAACTGTTTTTTCAACTGTTTGGGATATGATAATATCTCAGAAACTTTAAATTTCCGCATCTAGAGAGTTTAAGGAGGTATTCAGGAACTCCCGCCCTCCTCCTCGAACCTCAATCATCACCAAATTCGTGCCAAACGATTCTAAATTTCTACCCCAGAAAAAAATCATCTGTCTTCTTAACCAGATCGGGAATCGAACCTGGAACTTTTTGCCGGACTGCGACAGAAGAGGGGTTTTTGTTTTTCTAAAGCATATCTATGTATAACTATTGTTTAGCACGCTCTGCAGCCTGAACGGATTTTAACTTGAGAGGTGAAGTTAGATTCGTATTTACCGTGAAAGTGACACTGGGGTACATCAAAATAAATAAAAAAACAATACCACGGATATTTTTAGGCTTCTCATTTCCAAATTACACAGAAACGCAGTCAGGTTTTTTAGTTTTAAATTGCCGTTATCTTGTATGGAATATTTATTATATTCCATACGAAAATGTGTACAGAAAATCTTGTGTAGCTTTATGGTTTTGAAATACAAAATTTTGAAACACAGGAAACGTCTGCATTAATGAAATCGCTATATAGAAGCATTAAAATGACAAATCAATTTAGCTTCACCGAGTAAGAATATACGTACAACAGAGAAACATTAATACCCATGCGGCAGACACGTAACAACGTTCAGAAATTCTAAGCGAAGTTAGTAGCAGGTTTATTCACCAGGGGGCGTGTTAAAACGAATTGAATAGGAACGACATAACACTCCGTGAACGGTAGACCTCGCGAAAAGTACCACTATCATGACATTAACGTAGACGATAGCGACTGAGTCAAACATAAAAACTGTAAAACGTCCACGCAAGATAAAGTAATTAAGAAATCTTAAGGAAGGGATACAGGTTATTTGAAATCACCGTCATAGCTGTATCGCGATTCGTAATTCAATATAGTGGTGCTATCTACCTATGATTGGAAATTTAAGCTAAATACTATCACATTTATTTCACCAGTATAATTTACAGTACAACCTGTAGGTATTCTGCCCGTGTTAATCGAACCCAACGCCTCCGGGTCGAAGGCGAACGCCTTAACCACTGGACCACGGAAGCAGTTGATTCCGTGCTTCGGAAGGCACGTTAAGCCGTTTGTCTCGGCTGCCATTTGGTAGTCGTTAAAGGAACCACGTATGAGGCCGAGAGGCGATTCCGAACAACTCTGACACCAGGGTGTGCATGATCGATAGACAATGTATCCTACACGAAATGATGATGATGACCTGTAGGTAGATAGGTATTTATTGGTGCAGCCACAGAATAGATAATAGGATAATTTAGACACTATGAGTACAAAGGATAAGAAGCTAGTAAATTATAGTATACTAGCTTTTTCCCGCAGCTCCGCCTGCATCAAAAAGTAGCCTATGTTTGACCCCGGCTCTTCAACTATATTCATAGCAAATTTCATCAAAATCCGTTCAGCGGTTTGGCCGTGAAAGCGTAACAGACAGACAGACAGACTTTCGCATTTACAATATTAGTATGGATGGATTATAAAAGTAAATAAACACAATGGGCGAATTAAATTATAGAAAACAGCTTCTATAAATCCACGTAGAGCAAAATTAAAAATTAATCTGAATTGCTGCGGGCCTTGAACCCTAGCTATTTGATACGTAATATTGTATTACAAATGTAAGGTTTTAGAACTGACTGCGGTCTACAGGGAACTGGAGGTGGTAGGCGGAGGGGGGAGGCGAGGGAAGCAATCTCCTGCCAGTGATTGCTGCTTTTAACTGAACTCAAAGAATGCATCTAATTATCTCATCTCAGTTCCATATTTTTCTCCGATATAGAAACTTGTCGGTTTTTTTTATTTTGGATTTTGTATCTATGGTAAATACAAGACCATATTGCTAAGACTCCATTGTCTGTCTGTCATCAGTCTGTAGGTATCTCGTGATAATCAACTGTGACAGGTTTGATATAGATAGTAAAAAATTTCACAGATGATGTAGGTATATTTATTGCCTATAACAACGAGTATACTAAAACGGAATAAAATATACTTCAGTATATTTATGAGGGGCTCCCATACAACAAACGAGATAATTTTCCATTATTTTCTCGATGTTGACAGTGAATCAATTTTGTATGTGTATCATACACATGAGAGTAGAAATTTGAACGAATTACTTAGAACTGAATACGTACATTCATTTCGGTTCTAAGACCTATTAGCTTTTTCTAAGCTTAGTCAAGCTTATCAAGTAACTACTCCTAGTCGCGTCGTCAGCTTACGCTTCGGAGCCTAGGGTACGCTGTAAGTCATGGTCCTAGATTTGGCGGAACTGGTAATTACAATGGAGCGGCTGCCGTCTGACCTCCGTAACCCTTTTTACAGGGAAACCAGAACAACAGGAACATGACCTGAGGTGTGTTAGTGGCCAACACTGTTAGAATTTTTCAGGCTGCCCTAAGGCATCTGACGCAGCCTCACGACTGCTATCTATCGATAACAACCGGGACTAACGGCTTCACGTGCCTTCCGAAGCACGGAGGAGCTCAAGATAGAAAATGCCACAAATACGATAAAACACACGTTTGTGTGCTGTGTACTTACACATGTTTGCAAAATTGTAATATATTTTACAAGTATGTACTATCCCCCCCCCCCCCCCCCCCCCATTTGGTCATTCCTGGATCACCCTGATGGTAGAGTTTTTCGTAACCGCCTTTCGGCCTCTTGACATAGAGTTGGCCAGCAACTCACTCGGTCCAAAAGTGATGTAGAAACTGTACTTCTACTTGACTGTAGGGCACAGCGCTTCGAAATCTTCTTTCTTCTTCCATAATCATTTGGTTAGCTTATACCCCACTTTACCTAATAAAACTTACTTAAGGTTTTCATTTTACTAGCTGTTTCCCTCAGCTCCGCCTGCGTAAAAAAGTAGCCTATGTTTGACCCGTCTTCATCTATATTCATACCAAATTTCGTCAAAACCCGTTCAGCGGTTTGGCCGTGAAAGCGTCACAGATAGACAGACAGACAGCCTTTCGCATTTATAATATTAGTATGGATGACACAATGAAATCTGCTCGGTATAGCCACATTTATGTGTTACATTACAAAAAAATCTTAGAAAATTTATTCTAACACCTAATCCAATGAATAAATGTAATTAAATAATTACTCCTGTAGGTAGACACACCGTCTTCCAGATGGACGCTTCCCAAATTGCTCCATTACGCCCTTAAACCAAATGTGACTGAATAAGTAATTGAATGACTACATCTCCGCGCCGGATCGCATTTTATGTCTCATACACTTATTTACAACCTGGCCCAAGTTTATGTTTTATACAATTAAGTGGGTTAAAAGGCATACGGGCCACCTGATGGTAAGTGGTAACCGTAGCTCATGAACGCCCGCAACACCAGAGGCATCACGTGCGCGTTGCCGACACTTGAAAAATCCTTTAACGCAGTTTTAGATACATGAATAGATCACGTTCATTCGTTTACATCGGGTGGGTTAAAAGATCAAACATTATGAATGTTTTAATGATCCCCTATTTGATTTTTAAACATATATACGTATAGGACATTACTTTACATGATTCTCGGTATATGTGATTTGATTAATTCTATTTATGTAACTACGTACTTACCTTCCGAATCTCATAGGAAAGCTACTAGACTAATACAATTTTCCGACTAGGTCGCTCGATACGGTTCTCGAGCTCCCGGGTACGACTACTACATTTTACCAATTATGGATTTTCCATCCACAATTCCAATAATTCGGGACAAGTTGAATATAAGACAATTTCGGGATTAGATGAAAACTCATTTCCGTTCCCCCTCCCCACGCCTGGCCCACAAGGACCGGCTGTCAGATGAATTGGCTTTATGCGTATTGACGAGAGTACCGCGAGAGCCTCTCGATTCTCGCATATACATACAACGTAAAGGACTCTCAAATTGACAGCATTTCACTCCGCCAAATGTGTACTTTTGATGGCTGTAATGATATGAAGGTTTTATGAAAAAAAAAAACTTTGGAAAATCATGTTGTATGTGTGTACGTATGTGTTTGATACGCAGTTTTAAACGGTCTTTTGTCGCTTAATGTTTTGGATACCTTTTGTTGTAGGTTGTCTATTGGAGTAAAATTATTTTATAGTTTCTACGTTAAATTGTTCAGCTCAAACAAAAGTGGCAGAACGAACTTGGCAATTCGCACTGGCCAGCGTCTATGATTCCCTATGGGATAGACAAAATTTTCGTTCCAGTACATCTGGCTTGTATATAGATGGTATCGTTGCAAGAACTACTCTACAGCACCCTGAAGTGGATCTTGGTCTCAGAAACAAGAGAGCACCCGAGTGTTTCTTTCTTCCAGTCCCAGTCCCCAGTCTTCTTCATCGTCGTGTCAACGAGTCTCTAATGTATTTAGCCACCTGGGCAGCACCTATTGTTGCCTCGACCTTATGGTCGCTGCTACTACACGTAGCAGGACACAGTGTGCTCCCTGGTGCGCCAAGGTCAGTGGCACTCCGTATTAGTGTGGATCCACGGAATACCTGGGGTTTTCTTCTGCATATATCAACTTGGGGTAATCTCTTTGCCTATAATACTATTTGTATCCTGGTTAGGCTGGTTTTGGTATCATTTAAAGTGTAAATTTTAAAGATAATTCCAAATTCAAATCAGGAAAATGTGTTATTTTCATTTGTTTTTCTTACTGTCAAGATGAATGAATCTAATATTATAATTTTAAAATTTTACTACAAAAAAGGTAAAAATGCAACGCAAGCCGCGAAAAAAATTTGCTATGTTTATGGACCTAGTACAGTGTTTGTGAGAGTAGCACAAATTTGGTTTAATCGTTTTCAATCCGGAAATTTTATGTCAAAGATGCACGTCGTTCTGGTCGCCTAATTACGGATAAAATGGATGCCATTTTTGAAAAAGGAGTTACTAGTTACGGTGTACGATGTTTAGAACTAGAAATTGCACACAAAACAGTTTTGGCGCATTTAAAAAAACTGGGTATACAAAAAAAGCTCGATATGTGGGTACCTCACGAGCTCACTGAAAAAAACCTAATGAACCGTGTACTCGTTTGTGATTCTTTATTACGACGTAATGAAACCGAACCATTTTTGAAGAAGCTGATAACTGGTGATGAAATGTGGATCACGTACGACAAGAACGTGCGAAAAAGGTCGTGGTCAAAGACCGGTCAGGCTTCACAGACTGTGGCGAAACCCGGGTTAACTCGCAACAAGGTGATGCTGTGTGTGTGGTGGGATTGGAAGGGCATTATTCATTATGAGCTGTTACCACCAGGCAGGACCATCGATTCTAAATGAAATAAATAAAATGGCATCTACATACTTTAGTTAAATATAAATAAACTATATTAAAAAATGTTTTGAATTTTCTTAAAAAATGCGAAGACACTTTTTCCCTAACCTATTATGTTTTGCAACCTGACTCCGGAGGAGATTTAGGAATCTCCAGGTTGGCGAGGATAGTGTCAAGTGCCTGGACAAACAAATAAACTAGAAATTTTCGTTTTCATTCCAGCGATATTCATCTCCGTAAATACATTTATATTTGGTGCAAGAAATAACAATCTTGCTTTAACAGTAAGGGCCGGAGTGAAGACAGATTCCGGACCGGAATTCCGGACACGTATGCGAGAATGCGTGAAATGTGCCATCGGGTGCCGTCCGCAGTCCGCCGGGGCCGGTCGTTAGGCCACTGTTGCGCCTACTTTACTTTGATAGTTAAATAAATCATGCACTTGAATAAATTTAAAAAAAAAATATATAAATTTAAAAATATTCCTTACATATTGGCCTCCGAAACGAGACAGTGCTAGAGTGTTATATTGTACGATGACCCGCCAAATGGAGCTCAAGAGCCACTTCGGTTCGCCAGCGAAGTACCTAGTTACTTACTTAGTTTAAAAGCCTATTTCTAGATGTGCTAGTGACGTAAAAGTGTGTCTAGATGTTCTAGTGACATAAAAGCGCACTACACACCAAAGCCCTGACCCGCCGAAATGCCGGCAATATTGTGCCGGCGAATTATTTGGCAGTTTTGATAGGTTTAAATAGTTAAGAAATTAAAATAATGTTACGTCATTTCAACATCAATAATTAGTGTATACTAAGTAACACAACACGAGATCTTCAAACTTTTTTTACAACTGCCAATAGGACGAGTATATTATTTATACCGAAAATCCTAATTGAAAGGGGCTTGGGACACAAACTAATTAACATAGATATTGGAAAATAACTAAAATGAAAATAACGAATGAAACATTAATTTTAATTATCAACAACGATGCGTTACTAAAGGCGTATAGGTACGGCGCTTTCGGGTCTCGCTTGTACAATATTATCAAATATTTGTACAGGCTGCTCAGTCCGACTGTACATGTGTTCTCGTGTTGCTGTGTGTTAATGTTCAATTATGAATTGTTTAATTGTCTTTGCAATGTTGCGGCTAAGGGAAAATTAGAGCATTTACCTCTCTAATCAAAATGGTGACGTGTGGTATGATACGTCCCTACAAGTATCTTCTTTTTTTTAAATTATCTTTATTGCATACACTCAAACATTACATACAAAAGGTAAAACTTTATAATGTAATACATTGTCTGCCAGTTTACCACCTTAACTCAACTTCTTTACCTTTACCTTATCTCAGTTGTCTTTTTTCTTTCATTTTCATTCCTGCCACTATCAAATTTTTCATTGGGATTACCACGGTCCCATGCAACGGAATAAGTATTTGCTCCATCGCGGTAAACGTGGGGTTACCACAGCATGTAAGCAATGAACTTAAACTTAGTTACTTTATTTATATTACGAATGTCTACCACTACATAGTGAGGTCCTCAAAAACGTAAGAGTAGACTGCAGATAAATGTGGCATGAATATTTAAACGAGCGTTCACTTAGTAAAGGGATTTGGTAGTAAGACCATTCAGTGCTGTCCTCCTCGTCTAGCCCTTGGTTTGATGATTATGTCGGAAGTAGAACACATGTTGTAGCGCTGATGAGGCTTCGATGTGGCCACATTCCATCAAATAAATTTAAGTATATAATGGGAATATCAGAAGCGCCAGAGTGTCATGTACTAGAAGACGTACAGCACGCGTTGATGGAGTGTGTCCGCAACGAGGCACTCTGTCGTGACATGCAACTTGACGTTTATTCGGTTGGTACCTGTAACAGCATTTTGGCAACGCCACTATCCGTAGATGCCAAGAATCTAACAAAATTGTGTAAACACATTTTATAACTTTTAAGTATTTTTGTTAACCATGGGTTACATAGTCACTACGTGACAAAATCCCTTTTAAGTAAAATAGAAAAATAAAACAGATATTGTTCTTTTTTCTTCATTCGGCTGCGTTAAATGGTCAATCGACCTTGCAATCACTGGTGTCAAAATTTTTCGGAACCGCCTTTGAGCTTATGGTTTTTTATTTGTTGTGTTCTAGGTTATAGAGTAAAATAGACCATGGTGAAAATTATTTATTCGTAATTCCATCGCTTTTGTCCCGCCGCCTGTTTACACAACCCTCTAATTGTAAACAACGGGGTATCCGTTTACCCGGCCCGCTTGTAATTATATGTAAAACTGGACTGAGAGCTCGATTTTCGAATTCCGAATACGTGATTGCATGAAAAAATAATTTTCGTGCGCTATTTACACAATCCGCTCGCTGATTGTAAACAGCGTATCCGTTTACCCCCCAGCCCATTGTAATTATTTGAAAAACAAAATCGGGGTCCCTTTTTTGATATTTCACATAGGTACGTGAAAGTATCGGCCGTTTGTACAAGAAAAATAAACTTGGTATTAAGTGAAACCAAATATTTAAAAAAAAAGAGATTTGTCAGCGCGCCAAATGGATTTGGATAAGTATTCGTTTTCAATTTCGTAGTAGTACATAGGGCGCACTGTAAGTTTCCGGAACTGGCCACTTACATAAACAATATTTAAAAATTTATTGCAACATTTGAAAATAGAACTCTTTGGCTGTAGAATGCAGTTTGTTTCATCTGATTGTCTTTTGTTTTCACCTTGTGGCGCCATTTAAAAAATTGTGTGTCTGCATCAACATGGATTTAACTCGGGAAAATTTTCGTAGTATGATTTTCTACGATTTTAAGTGTAATTTGACAGCTCAACAGAGCATCGCTCGGCTTGAAACAGCTTTTGGCAATGAAGCACCATGCAAGACAACTGTTTATAGCTGGTTTGCAGAATTCAAGCGTGGTCGTATCAATCTCAGTGACGAATCTCGCGATGGTCGGCCGTCCACCGCTGTGACCAACAAAAACATCAATGCTGTGCGCCGTATGATTGAAACAGACAGGCATGTGACCTACCATGAAATTCGTGCATCCTTAGAAATAGGCATGAGTCAAATACAATTAATCCTACACAAACATTTGGGTGTGAGAAAGCTGTGCTCGCGGTGGATCCCACACAACTTGACCGAGGCTCAAAAAACAGACCGCGTCACTTGGTGCAGTGCCATGCTTACCAGATTCAACGAAGGTGCGTCAAATTTGGTGTGGGACATAGTAATAGGTGACGAAACATGGATTTATTGCTACGATCCCAAAACAAAGCAGCAATCGAGCGTATGGGTCTTTCAAGATGAGCCGAAACCAATCAAAGTGGCGCGCGTGAAAAGTGCATCTAAGCGGATGATTGCTTCTTTTTTTAATAAAACTGGACACGTGGCTACTGTTGCTTTAGAGAATCGTCGTACAGTGAATAGTGACTGGTACACGACCATTTGTTTGCCGGAAGTTATTGACAAACTCCGTAAAAATAACCGTAAACGCCGTATCATCCTGCACCACGACAATGCTAGTTCTCACACGGCCAGACAGACAAACGACTTTTTGAAGGCGAAAAATGTAGAACTCATGAGTCATCCTGCATACAGTCCCGACCTTGTGACTTTTTTCTGTTCCCAAAAATTAAGAACCAATTACGCGGTCAACGATTTTCATCACCAGAAGAGGCTGTCGAGGAGTATGAAAAACACGTTTCAGAGGTCAGCACAGAGGAGTGGCACAAAAGTTTTCAAAACTGGTTTCATCGAATGAAAAAGTGCATAGACGCCAAGGGAGATTATTTTGAAAAACAATAAATTAATTTTGTACCTTTAATAGTATTTTTTCATATTCATTCCGGAAACTTATAGTGCGCCCCACGTATTAGCACAATGTTTAAAATAAACACAAAATAATATCAAACTAAAAAACTTTCCCATTACGCATTGATTAATCAGTAGTATTATACATATATGTATACATAGAGATTCATTACTAAATTTCATTGTTTATACACACTTAAATGTCCGTAAAATCAACACCATGTGGATTTAAAACACATCGGTGGATTTCGAAAATCCGACACCTTAGCGATGGTTAGGTACATTCGCAGGGTAAATAAGGACATATCATCATTTTGTTAGCACTCTGTTTACGACTTTATGCGCTGGACCGCCAATTTCAAGCTTGTAGGGGGCTTGTGTTATGTACCCTTTATTATTTATCATACAATTTGTAAAGCGTAGTACACAATGTACAAATTACCATATAAGGAGAGTTGGGCTGGCTCTGAAATGATGTAAAATGTAAAAATTAACCATATATTTTTGAACAAAGTCGTCAAAAACGAAAAATTGCTCGACTAATTGATCCTAATTGTTAACATAATGTCCTCTTGAATATCCTATTAATTAGCTGCTAACGTCGCCTTAACAGAGGCGAGATTAACAATATTAATGACATAGTTTTTGAGGACAACAGCATATTTTCATAAATGTGATAAATTGTGAAGCATTTTCGTACTTTTTTCTCATGTTCTGTGAAGCGATTATTAAATCTCTTAGCCGTATTTTCGCTAAGGAAATACGCTTTTTAAAAATTCTTTCTCAACCAGCCGTTGTTGGTGAAAATTTGTACGGATGGGCGAAACTAGGTTGGATATCTGAAGATGATATCTTTTTCTACTAAAACGGTATTCACGACAATTTTACAGAATTATGTTCAGTGAATCACAAGAATAGCATTTTAACATGATTTTTACGGTAATTCATATCTAACCAATATTAGACTAGCTGTAGAACATCTAGATATATGTACTAACGTACTAGAGAAGACACCATACGTCCTTACTTCGTCCCGTTCAACTGCGGTGCACGTGCCGCAACTCACTTAGTCGCTTGCTAGTTGTTTCGGGCATTGTGCTTCGGAAAATTAAAAATAAAAAACACTATGAAAATCTTTAAAAAATGCCTTGGTTTGTGTTTAGGTATTGTAGCAATAATTCAAGGAACACGGCAAAGTGCAAAGGTATAACTTTTCATAGGTAAGTAATCTAATTTCACTGTTTTAAATGTAAATACGACCAATACAATTGCCGCGCGCCATTTTTAATCACTCATCATAGACTAACTAATTCGCAGTGAAATGTATGTAGGTCGTAGGTAGATTAGTTTGAGTGACATAATGACAAGCGATTGTCTGTTTTTAATGTAATAAATATTATGTGAATATTAATGTTAAGTGATGAAAAGAGAAAACTAATTAGGTACTAAAGACAAAGTTAGTCCGATAGTGAAAACTGTATTTATCTAACATGTTCCTGATATAGGTACATCGCCTAAACCAAATTCAAATTGTACATTTTGTTTTTTTAAGTACCATATTTCATGAATGTTTTTTTCCGCATATATCAAAGTCAGTTTAGCCGTTTTATAAATATTATAAATAGAAAATTTAATGTGTTTCAGTAACTTAGAAAACGAGTTAATTATTAACTATAGGCGTAGGCTGTTGTTTGATTTGTAAATAAGAGATTGTTATTTATCCAAGATGGATAGAAAATAAATTGCCAGTAACTGATAAATCTTTAATAAACTCCAAACAAAAATGGTCTCAGTTTTGCCAACAAACTTGCACCACATCAAATAGACAAAAGATAATTAAATTCACGGCGTTAAATTATTAAAAGAAACAAATAAATTTATCTTTTTAAGTATTTTGGAACCACATAGGTAAAATACCTACATTGTACATTCTGTCCGTACCTGCCATTATAAATAGGGAAGCCATCTTTGAAAAAACTACACGTTTAAAGCAAATGTAGCGCTGCATTTTTGAATGATGTATTGAGATGTATTATTGTTTTTATCAAAAATGGAACAATACGAATGTTCTATGTAGTTTCTCTAGTACGTTAGTATATATATCTCGATGCATTAATACTATTTTAACATGATTTAAATGGATATTCCCACAACTAAACGGATATGAGTGATCACAGGAAAACCACCGAACTAAGCTTCTTCTGTCATTTTACAGAACTACTTGCAAAATCCATACTAATTTTATAAATGCGAAAGTCTGTCTGTCTGTTACGCTTTCACGGCCAAACCGCTGAACGGATTTTGATGAAATTTGGTATGAATATAGGTTGAAGACCCGGAGTCAAACATAGGCTAGTTTTTGACGCAGGTGGAGCTGCAGGAAAAAGCTAGTAAATTACATAGACTGGTTGTAGAAATATAAAACGTATTTATGTTATGCTACTCGTAATTATATTTCATTATTTATCAATCACCATTATCACCATCATCCTGTGTAGATCAAACATGCACATTCAGCTTTCTCAGCCTTCAGCGACCGCAACCATGAGAGTCAGAAAACAACGAATTTCATCGAATCTTAATATAATTTCGAACCAGAAATTTCATTATATCTGGCATAATAATTCATAATTTCTTAACCAACCTACTATTTTAATTTGCATACCAAAGACGTCTTTGTTCGACAAGTCAATTTGTAATGGAATATTCAGTTCCAACCAATACCTTGTCCTTTGATCTATAATTCATACAAATGCTGTTTTTCCTTCGGGCAATAATACTGAAGCCAAGAAATCTTTCTTTTTTAATATATTTAATATAATATCAACGAGTTCCTCTTTTGCTTTTGTACCATTATTAAGATGAGAAACATAATTTATTTTAACTTGATAGTTCGAAGGAGTATAATGTTTTCCTAACGTATCATATGTTATTTGGTGGACAAATTTTATAGCAACATTGGTGTATAACAAAAAAAATTAGATTAGTGTTAATTCTAGTAGTATCTTTATTATAAGCAGCTGAGAGTAACGGCCTAAGGCTCCTTCAGAAGCACGGAATCATCTTCCTAAGTCCATTAAAATTCATTAATTTCTAATCGAACAATCTGATTATACAATACTAGCTGTTTCCCGCAGCTCCGCCTACGTCAAAAAGAACCCTATGTTTGACATCGGGTCTTTAACTATATTCATACCAAATTTCATCAAAATCCGTTCAGCGGTTTGGCCGTGAAAGCGTAACAGACAGACAGAAAGACAGACAAACAGACTTTCGCATTTATAATATTAGTATGGATGGATAGTATGGATTATTCATGTTTACAATGTCTGAAGCATACTGGCGACAAATTAAGTCAGAATAGAACAACAACTCTATGAGCCGGACCATAAAAACTACTACAGAGATCCGTAATGATTTAGCAAGTGGACATTCTTACCCCCATATTCTCAAACGTTTCCTCAAACTCGACTCAACCTTACTACAACTCATTGGTATGATTAGTCGACACTAAGCTTTCTTGCCTTGAGATGATTTCTCATTGGAGGTGAGTATCGAACTGTCAAATATAAGTTTCGTCGAAAGGTACCTTGAGGCGTCCTTGAAATGAAATAAAGTCGTTTTTTGCCACATTTGGCCTGGGTGTCTACTTACTTTAAAAAATCTTTACTCTTTTCTTTTGTAATTTTCAATTTTTGTGTTCAAAATTATTATTGTAACCTGTGACGTTCTCTCATTGCGGTATGCTCAAGCAACCAACTAAGAATATCGTTTTCAAGGAAAGTTCGGTGACTACCTTAAGGCGCCCTCCAATGAGTTCGAGTAAAGGACGTCCATATTTATGGTTATGTTTAAGAATATCTTCATACCATCAAATTCCGGGTTAGGGAATACTTTGAGCGTTCGGACTTGAGTTGACTTAGGCTTAGGTTAAGTTAGTTTGTTTTACATTTATATTTTATAGTATCTATAGTACTGAACACTCTTTAATGACCATGTCCTCTTTTTTTACCTTTGGTTTTCGGGTGACTGACTGGAAGAGATCCATATCAGGGATAAGTCCGCCTCTTGTTGTGTTCTTTTTTGTTGTAACAATGTTCTTTTTGTACAATAAAGTTTTTACATACATACGGGTGTTAGTATCTTACTATCCCAACAGATAACAAGCGTGTAATATAGAATGTATGTAAATAATCTTCCGTAACCAAAACAGCCTTTTTCAATGCCAAAAAATCAACTGACACTGATGTAGAAGAAGATAACGCTAACTTTTTTTTTCTCTTTTCCGCCCACAGGTAGAAATGCTTTACCAACGTTACTTTCTACGTATGAACCAGACCAACATGACCCACCTTCTAGGTCTGTTGCTGGCCGTAGCAGTAGCGTTGTTAATAGTGCAACTCCGGACTTTAATAATAGCACAGAATCTACTCAATGTCATGGAACAACCTCCCAAAGATTCGACCCTCGTGGAGAGAGATATATTAAGGTAAGACAAAGCATATGAACTTTTTGACAAACATTATTACATCGCAAAAGGTGGTCTCTCTGATGGGCAGGATGCGTGGCAGCGGCAATATCATTCTGAGAGCGCTGTCAGAGAGATGGGACCGGCATATGCAGAGCCACTGGGACGCTGTACTAAATTCCCAATTTAGTTATGTAAAGAACTAATATTAGTATGTAAGTGCGTGTATTACTAACAGATACGGACTACGGTCTAAAATAAAAGATTTTTATTTTTTATTTTTATTTATTTTTATTTAATAGGAAAAGTAATTAGGTTATATCATGAGGTTGCACCAGCGCTGATCCCAGGACACTCATAACATACACTCTTATTGAAAGGGATTAAAATGATTCGATGCAAACAGCTGAAGATCCAATCAAAAAGAATTACAAAAACCAAACTTGAACTAACTTTAATCTTTATACACAAGCAGATGCTTGGATTAGTTTTTAATTTCACAATTTTGGCTTCATAACGATTGATCCAGAACTGAAAGATAAATGATGGCCTAATTTATTTTCTTATAAACATATTAAAGGTCTTCTCTTGATCTTAAATACACAATTATAAAGTACCACTTGTACAACAACTGTTGTACCGAAATCGGATACTTGAAAGTTATCATACTTCAATCAAGTTAAAAATAGCTGAAGAACCGTCTCAATCAACTTATCGGTGAACAAAGTCATCTCTTTCAGATCATTCAATTGCTCAAAAAATTTGTCTTTATGAAAGATAATTGATTTTATTGATTGATATCTATTATACGTACTGAAAAATCTTTGTCTGCAGTACAAGCTTCAGTGGTTCTGGCATGGGTCAAATAAACCTGGACTATTTCGACGCAAACACGACCCTTCGAAGGGTTTACTACGAGAAAGAGAAGGTGGCTCATATCGTAAATGCCGTGATCTTTGGCATCACTGCGCTCGTCTATGCATGTAAGTAAAATTTTCTCCATCATTTATAGGATATAAGGTCTTAATTTACTTCTGTCTATGAAGTATTGGAAAGATAAAATGAAATGAGCTTTTTGCATCGATGTCCTTCTTGCCAAAGGTTTGTTTGATAGACAACGTCACCAATCAAAGACCGGGCACTGAAATGTAATGTCGTCAATATCATGAATTAGAACTGACGCTGAGCCAAGCTTTACATAGTTACAAGTATGTGTGTAAGAGATAGAGAGATGAATTTCGAAGCAAACAGTAAGGAGACAATCAAGAAAGCGCTTAGATGAAAAAATCGAAATCGCAAAACCGACCCTATGAAGATGAAATTTCCAGATGATAACTGTAGCGCACACAAAACACATTCGCACAACAAATAACTACGCCACCGACGCAAAAATTAGTATGGCGGAAAAAATCGCGCAATTGAAGTTTCTTAGGTTTGGAGCATAAATAACGTGAAATATTCTAAAATTCTCATGGGAACCACAAATGAGCTGTGAACAGCTGCTGTTAATTTAATAAAAGGAGAAATATTATTGCTTCTCGATTCATCACCTGTCTTCTTCGCCCCAGGTCTGTTGGCGTGCCTTAGTCGACCAGCGATGAACGAGATCTACCTCCTGACGATCTCATATGTGGTGCTGGTCACCTTCCTGCTCATCGAGCTGTCGTTGGCTGTCACCACAGTATTGAGGTAAGCCTAGTCTGATTTCTACTTCCTTGGTACTCTTAAGAGTTCCGTACCCAAAGGTTGAACCAAAACCATATTACTAAGACTCCACAGTCCGGCAGAGACCAGGCCGTATCTCGTGAACCGTAAAAGTTAGACAGTGGAAATTTTTGTAGGTGGTGTATTTTTGTTTCCCCTGTAACAACAAATACTGGTTTTAAAAGATGGTACGGAACCCTTTGCGGGCGAGTCCTACTCGCACTTGAACTTTTTTTATCGTAGGCGTGATTATGTTGTTTGACTCCCACTAATGCTAGATACCTGCTTACACCTACATTTTCCACAAGACTTTAATTTCACGCTCTATCTATCATATGAATCATTAAGATTGCTGCAACAAAATGTTTAAAAAATAATTCATCAATGATTTGATTTTACCGGATAGAACTGAGTATTATCGTGAAAGGGTACAATTTACAATTTTGACGTAGCATTAAAAATTTACTTTCTAACTATGAATGAGTTATTTTTCAAATCGACTATTTTAAGAATTATTTTTTGCAACATTTATCCTATTTCTGACATTGTCATATAAATAAAATCTATTATCCAATTATTACAAATTTGTGTACTTTGTTATCTCAACATAAAGAGAAACCACAAGCTAGATATGAAAATTTAGAAGTCCGCAATTTGAGCTACAACCACAAAGTTTGCACGGAGACTTAACTTTTGATTAAAAAGCTTTTAAGCACTGTTCTCTTACTTAATATATATTTAACTGCACAAAATGACGAACTACAACAACAAATTAAAGTATTACAGGAAAACGCTAAGGAAGACAAGAAAAATATAGCAATTTTGGAGGAAAGGTTGGAACTTTTGCAGCAAGATATCAGGAAGCCAAACTTGGAAATAAAAAATGTTCCGAAATTCTCCAACGAAACTAAAAATGACTTAGTGTAAATGGTATTAAGCTTGTCAAACACAGTGGGTTGCAAGACGGAAAAATCTGACATACGCGATATTTACAGAGTCCGTGGAAAAAAGACTCTTCTAATGCCAGTGTGAACACCCCAATTATTGTGGAGATGAATTCAACAATTGTTAAGAATGACATTCTGAGGTCCTGCAAGGCATTTAATATCAAACAAAAAACTAAACTGTGTGCCAAACATTTGGGCTTGCGATCTCAGGAAGAAACCCCAATCTTTGTCACAGAACAGCTTACACCAAAAGCAGCACGTCTTTATTTCCTGGCCCGGGACGTTGTTAAGTCCAATAACTATAAATACTGCTGGACTGCGTACGGAAGAGTTTACCTTATCCTGATTAAAAGTGAAAATCAAATTCAAAAACTTAGGTTAGACAAGTGACTAGTTTGGCTTTATCCTTGTAACTATCTTGTAATTTTCTTTTTTTCATTAGTTAATTTTCTTATTTTTATGGGTTTTCTCTACAAAACTAATGAATACACATTCACCTCAAACTGTCATATTAACACAACCTACAATATTAAACACACACTACACTCACTCTTTCAATGTACACACTACACATCAGACAAGTCATGTTTAAGAGCTATTACTTCCTTAACAACGAAAATATACAAAGTATATCTCCACCCCACTATCATTAATAATAATTATAAAAACCTAATTACTTGCAAAAATATATTAACTTTCTTAACAACCATAACGTACAATAAAATAACAAAACTAACATTAAATAATACAAATTATTGCCTGGCAACTTGCATAACTACATTTAAAATAATGACACAATTGCTACATGGATATGTATGTGCAAATACGGCATTCAAAACATATTTATGTACTGTTGCACATAAATCTTCTAGGTTCTACCCTGTAATTTTCTTGTTTTCATTGGTAAATTTTCTTGTTTTTGTAAGTTTTCTCTATAAATACATAATCACCCCGAATTTTTACATTAACATAACCCGCAATATTGAACACACACAACACTCACTATGTCAATACACACACTACACTTCAGGCAAGAATATAAACACAAAGTCATGTTTAAGAGCCACTACTGATTTAACAATGAAATTACACAAAGTCTGTCTCCACTTCACTGTCATTAATAATAATTACAAATACCTAACTATTTGCAATAATACATTAACATTGTTATCACGCATCTTGTACGTTATAATAACTTTAAATAATATAAATTATTATCTGGTAACTTGCTTAATCACTATATTAAAAATAATAACACAAGCATACGTATGCGCAAATATGACATTGAAAATATATTTAAACACGTTTACTCATATATCCTCTCGGTTTATCAACTTCTTAAATTATAATGCTTTTAAATGACTGATATAATAAACACTATAACCGAAATGGACAAACTAAATATCGCTAGGTCAGTCTCATGTGATGTCACAGATCTTACTAAACACTATCAAGCTAATAAAAATGATTTAACTATTATTACCCAGAATATCCGTAGTATTTATGGCAATTTCGATGATTTCATGGCGAACATAGCCTCTTTTGCTTTTGAACCCGATGTTATTATTCTAACGGAATGTCGCCTCGATATAAAAAAACCTATTCCTATATTAAATAATTATACTTCGAGTGCAACTTTATCTCAGTTATATCAAAATGACGGGGTCGTTGTATATGCAAAAACCAATTTGAAACCTAAAATCAATGAAGTAAAAATAACCCAAGCCTCTTGTCTACAAGTTGATATCCTCAATCAAACTATCTTTTGCATTTACCGTTCCCCTTCTAATACAAACACCGAAGGTTTTACTAGTTCATTAGATGAATATATAAACAAAATAAACACTTCAACCAATCTTATCATAACCGGAGATATTAATATAAACATTTCACCTAAAGTCAAAGATAGACCCAATATAATAAAAAATAGAATTTCCTATTTAAATATGATGGCAGCAAATGGTATTTTACCCGGACATACTTTACCTACAAGAGGAAATAGCTGTCTAGACCACATAATGTTAAGATTAAATAGAAAAAGACATGCTGCATTTATCGCTATCTTAAATACCACTATTACTGACCATGCAACTACTCTATTGTCAATTAATAAAACTAAAATTCATAAAACAATACAAAAAACTATCACAAAAGTGGATTATGATAACGCACTAACTTACTTAAAAAATAAAAAAATATCCGAATTACTTTTTTTAGATGACCCAAACATGATCACAAATGCTCTCATACAAACACTTATAGAATCTCTTAAACAAAATACGACAACAAAAAACGTACCTAAATGCCAACGCGTAATTAAACCATGGATGACTAAGGGTATTCTCAAATGTATACAAAATCGGAATAAAATGCAAAAAGAATTGCGTGACGATCCAGACAATATTATTAAAAAGATAACATATACTAGATATCGAAATTTCTGTAATAAAATCATTAAAAAAATTAAGCACAACTATGAAAGAAATCTTATTAACAGTACTATATATAAATATATAATAATAATAAACAACTTTGGAAAAACATCAAGTCTCTAACATATAGCAGTAAAAGTAAAAGTCCTAACCAAGAATTAATGAAATTAAAACCAACTTCAATTGAATCAGCAAACTATATAAACAAATACTTTGCAAATATTGGAAACCAACTTGCAGGCGACATTCAATCAACTGTTTCAAACGATGATATACACACTTATCTTAGTAACCTTCCCAGCCTCCCGCAATCGTTTGTATTAACGAAAACCGACAGAGAGGAAGTTATATCCACTATTAATAACTTAAAAACAGACAGTGCTCCAGGAATAGACAACATTACAACCCGATACTTGCAATTTACAAAAGATGAAATAACCCCTGTCATTGTTCATCTAGTTAACCTATGCTTTGAAAAAGGTATATTTCCCTTAATGCTAAAGGAATCGATTATTACTCCAATTCATAAGGGTGGAAGTAGAGACGATATTAATAATTATAGGCCAATATCAGTAATTACGGTATTAGCAAAAATTATCGAAAAACTACTTAACATTAGACTTATAAATTAGCTCGAAACCTATAACATACTGTCAGCCTCGCAATATGGCTTCAGAAGGGGAATTTCTACCGAAGATGCGGTAACTTCTCTGACTGCAACCATTGTTGACAGCTTGGATAATGGCGTTAAGTGCTTATCTTGTTTTATAGATCTCAAAAAAGCATTTAATACCGTCTCCATTCCCATCCTATTAAAGAAATTGGAAAAAATAGGCATAAGAGGTGAACAATTGGCTATTTTTGAAGATTATCTATCAAACCGTATTCAAAAAGTAAAGTTAAATGATTGCATAAGTGAGGGACAAAGCGTAATGTATGGCGTTCCGCAAGGAAGTGTTCTTGGGCCTACTTTATTCCTTATATATATCAATGACCTGTGCAACTTGACAATAAATAATTCAAACATCTTCTCCTACGCAGATGATACTGCCATAGTATTTACTGGTCCAAATTGGGAAATTGCACATCAAAACGCAGAAAACGGCATGGCCCAGGTCGCTACTTGGCTGAAACACAATCTACTTACTTTGAATGTAACCAAGACCAACTACATTTGTTTCAGTATATATAATAATACGCAACCTCGAGATAGTTCTGAGATTAAAATCCACTACTGCGACAGAAATCAACCATGTAAATGTCCTTCCATCGCTAAAATTAACAAAACTAAGTATCTGGGTGTGGTGGTAGACCAGAATCTTTCTTGGTATCCCCAAATAGAGCAGTTATCGGTAAGAATACAAAAAATTTATATGGATGTTTAAAACTCTCCGACATATAGTTCCAAACACACTTCTAAATAAAATCTATATTTCTTTGGTACAATCAGTTATAACATATTGTATTCCGGTGTGGGGTGGAGCCTTGAAAACTAGATTTCTTGAAGTTGAAAGATCACAGCGAACCCTTCTGAAAGTTATGTACTTTAAAAAAAAGAACATTCTCTACCAATTCCCTATATGAAATCTGTGACC
The DNA here is from genome assembly GCA_947363495.1 of Euzophera pinguis. Taxonomy (NCBI): domain Eukaryota; kingdom Metazoa; phylum Arthropoda; class Insecta; order Lepidoptera; family Pyralidae; genus Euzophera; species Euzophera pinguis. The sequence continues at coordinate 1,362,663 of OX376154.1, forward strand.
TATTATCGATAAGAAAACTGTACATACTGCAAATGATATTAAGAAAGCACAAAAGCTTACCACTGAATCCTCAGATTGTCGCCAGAAGAAGACGGAACGTAGCATTAATCCCTATGACTAATACCGAATTTGCAAGAGTTCAATACAATAGTCGGTCGGCAAATATTTATAATAAAATAAATAAAGAGCTAGACATATATAATAAAAACTTACAAGATTGTAAACTATTACTTACACCTTGGCTAAAACAATTCAGTTATGATGATATGGAAAATTATATCAGTAATACTATATTATAATACTAAGGAAATATAAAATAAACACACTTGTAAGACTATATACCTAAACACACCCACACAAAATAACACACTTACACATATACACACACATACACACACATTCACACACACACACACACTGATACACAATTTTGGTATAAATAAATAATCAGCTAGTTAGTTAATAATAAAATCTTATTTGTATACTTACTACTTATTTTGTTTCTGGTAGGTATAATAATATTAAGCGATATGGAGGAGCGCAGCCCACTGGCACAAGTATCTTCTTACTTAAAAGTGGACTCCAACTACTATCTATTGTGAATATGTTACTTACTGAAATAAATTTTATTTTATTTTATTTTATTTTTTATTTTACTTGTAATCCAACTGTCGCCAAGCTATGAATAACGAAATTTAACGAATGGGTTGTTTATTCAAGTTCTGTTCTTGAAATACTTAGTAACAAAAAGGAAAGGCCGGATCACACCAGATGCGTGGTTTGCGTTACTTGCGTGGCGTGGCGTGCGTACGCGCGTGTATATTGAGAGCTGAAATGGCTTCCTGTACGACAACGTCGTCAACTTCGCTTGTTAACTACACTTTTCTCCATTCTCACAGATTCTCAGTCTCCGGAGTATCTAAAATGCAAATTCCAATATCTTTCTGACGGCCATGATCGGCAGCTCAGGTCTTCCAACACACGTCGCCGTCGCCTTGCTACTCCTTCCTTTCGGACCGGTTTCGTTGAATATTCTTTCACTGTACAGGCCATTCGGCTGTGGAATGTTTTGCCCAATGACATTAAAGAGACCTCAACAAAATTTGCCTTCAAGAAAAAGGTTCAAACTCATCTAATGAATTCTCTCTAATTTATAAACCAGAATCACAATTTCTCTGCATTAAAATTTTTAAATATATATGTATGTATATTATACTTCCTATTTGTGTAAATCTATGTATGTTTATTTAGCTGTAGGGTTCTTTTTTTTTCTGTAATATCACACGAAGCTTTTTTGCGCCGCTTTGTATTTTCTCTGTTTTTCCTAATGGTTGACTGGGAGAGAATGCTTTTAGCATTAAGTCCGCCAATTGTATTTTTACTTGTGGTACAATAAAGTTTTAATAAATAAAATAAATAAATAAATATATTGTCACACCGGCAAAAGCGATGCAGCACACGTCACACACGCACGCAATATGCCATGCAGCAACTTCTGTACGCGCGTGCGTACCCTCTTGTCAGCAGCAATATTGATTTGTATCGGCAAAAAGATATCATCAGCAAATTGTTAGTCTGCCAAGAATCTTCTGCTGCTATAAGCTATATACGATTTAATAAGAAAAGAGAGGAATGCGGTGAATATCACAAACTATGTCGAAAGCTCGAGTCATATGAAGACTATTTAAATACTAACTAAGAATTTATTAAAATAGACACTCCATTACAAAAAAATACTCGTACACTGTATCAATGTTGTAAATAAATAAAATTGCCGGGTAGCACTGTCCAATGCGTGTGCATGCACGCCCGGACTGACATCTAACAAGGAGCACCAATAAATACAACGTCATACATAACAGGACACGCGTGTGCGACGTTGCCGTTCTGCTAGACACGCGCTCGCACTTGGTTTTTCAGTCAGATGCAGCTCTGCGTGCGCAACAGTGCAGATTACGCTCGTGCATATAATGCGAGCCACACCACGCAACCGGTCTGTCAGGTCTCTTACAGTTTCATTCATTACAACTTATGCGTGTTTAACATTTGGTGTGACTTGGCGTTTAATGAGTTGCTTTAAGTCAAGTGCGGGTTTAAAACTAATAACTACGATTGCGGGGCTGTGCAGTCTATGGCTCATCTCCTGTAATGTCCTAGTTGTCCAGATTAAGACACGGTTGAGGATCTTGGATTGGCCAACGATAGAGCAGTCAATGTTGCCACGTACTGCAGGTCAATCGCGTGTTGTAAATCATTTAACGTACTTAAAATTACCAAAACTATACCACGATCAAATAGGCTATTTTTGAAAATGCAAAACCGGTGAGTCGATCGAAAATCGTTCGGCTCATCAATTGTGTCGAATGAAAATCATTCGAAATCTAATGAAAAACATCAGACTTTCGTTGGATCGCTTTAACATACTCAAAAATGGCCCTCCGGGTCGTGGTTTGGTTTTGGTAATTACGTAAACGTCATTTGCAATTAGCGCGATTGTCATCTTGGTAGCTTTATATAATGACAGCGTAGCCATTTCAATGAATGAGTGTAATGATAAATTGTAAACGAGGAGCTCAATAGCTGAACGCGATGCGCGTATTCGTAGCGTGTAGACGGCAGTCGCTCCATTGTACCAGTGCCGCTAATCCGCCGCAAAGTGCCCTAAAGGCTCTAAAGCGCAAGCTAACGACGCAACTAGGAAAACAAGCTTGGACGAAAATGGGGTAAAGACAATTGTAGCCCTGGATCTGTAGTCCATCGTACCGTTCTCCACAAAAGCTTGTTCCTCGAAAATCCCATTACAGCGAGATAATGAACTGTGCTGTTAAACGATTGAACATAATTAAACACATTTCAAATTAATTGCTAGATTTCCCTCTAAATTGTTTCTAACGATTGAAAATTTCTATCATTTATTTTGTGAAAACGCCGAAATACTCTGCTCATTTATTGCTGTTTACTCATTATAATTACAGCAGTTCTCCGGTTGCATCCGAAAGTCTGAAAAAATATACTTATTTTTTACTTAAAGTTTCGATTTCCATGCTTTATCTATTTTGAAGTGCCTACGTAAGTAAAACGAGATAGATAGTTACACAAACTGTAGTGTATGTATAAAAACTGGCAAGAAAGTGATGTCGTTAAAAGAACGACGTTTGGGGCCAAAAGGCTCTAAAAATCTCTGACACCTGTGTGCAAGGTTGATTGTCCACGTAACCAACTCAATATGAATGAACTCATATTTCCATACTGTACATCCATAGTAATATTACAAGTGCAAAGCTGAACGAATTTTGATGATATGAATATAGTTGAAGGTCTGGGGTCAAACATAGGCCACATTTTGACGCAGGCGGAGCTGCGGGGAACAGCTAGTGAAATAAAGTCTTCTTTACAGATCGCTGAGCGTGAGCGCAGGCGCATGTGCGTTCTTCACGTATGTCACCTACGCCGCGTTGCCGGTGCGGCTGTATGAGGCCACACTTGGGGGCATAGCCCTAGCTGCCGTCAACATCGGAGCCCGACTCGCTTTTGACAACACTAGCGATGTCGAGGTGAGTAGCTCTAATTCGACCAAAGGTTAATCGGAAGAACATGCAATGACGATAAGTCCACCTTAAGTAAGACTTTTTTAAATATATGTCAACCTGTTTAAGTTTTAATAAAATTTAACCATAATGGTTATTTAGTGTGAGCAATAGTATAAATACTATTATTGTGTAAGTGCAACTGTTGATAAGTAATGCCTTAGCTATGAGACTGGTACATCTAGGCTGGGTTTGAATGGCGGAGAGACTGGAAGGAAGATCCGTTTATACTGTTACTACAAAAGCGCTTAGATTTTTACAACCCTGAAAAAAGGCACGTCTAATTTTGACAATTACTGCTACCTCATAATGGCAGTCATCTGAAGGTGTTTTAGCGTCAACGACACAATTGGCGTCTGAACGAAATGTCGAATTTATATCAATTTTTAACATGACCACATGCGAGTACCATAAGAATATGTACTGACGTAGAGCACTGTCATTTGAATAATGAGTTATGTCGACAGTTGATTTTATGCCCGGTGAACAAACGTCGGTCGGAGCGTTTGCACTGAAGTAAATGCTGCTTATAGCACAAACTAGGGAGACCATAAACAAACAAACAAATAATTCAGGATACAGGGGAGCATTGAAAGCTGATGCAACGTTTTCTCCTACAGATGTTCTGCAGCGTGGCGACCCTGATAGCTTGCAACGTGGCCGGCGTGATGACGCACAACCCTCGGGAACTGGCGCAGCGACGAGCGTTCCTGGAGACGCGCGATTGTGTCGAGGCGAGGCTGGTGACGCAACGGGAGAACCAGCAACAGGTAACTTCTGATTTAGATTTAGGTATATTTTCGTTAGGGGTGTTTCAAGCATCTATCCGATGGCTTGGATAAAAGACACGAGTACGCGAGCCGGACTTACCCGAGCTGCTACTGAATCAATCCATGTCGATGCGTATCAGTAGCATCATAAAATCCTTTGATGGGCAGCAGCGTCGGAAGTACAATAAGCCGCTGAAACTGCCCTCGCCAACCCGCCTGCCAAGCGTGACGAGTATGGCAGCAACCCCTCAATTTGGGGGATACCTAGTCCAGCTGTGGACACTGACTGCAGCAAAAACAGCTAGTCAAACAAAACCGGCTGGCATCTGGTGTTTGTTACAAGAATCACGTCAGTTGACTGTAGAGATGATTCCGACAAACTCTGAAACAGTAGTGTACGGGATCAATTGGCCAAGTAACCAAACTAAATTAATGAATAAAGCAAATCGTGGATTCGATTTCTCGTTACTTTTTATGGTTAAGTTTTTATTTAGACAACTAATAGTCACTTGACAGCAGCTTGTAAAATCTACTTGGACGCAATATCATATTGATTTCCTTTTTTGAGGTATTCAAGACAAAACAATATTTTTGTTTTATAATGTCATTATTATTATTATGACCACAAGCCTTTCTGACATCAATACCCTTCTTAGAAACTTTGTTCATAATAGAATCCATACTTCCATACATCCATAATAATATTGTAAAAGTCTGTCTGTCTGTTACGGTTTCACGACCGAACCGCTGAACGGATTTTCTTGAAATTTGGTATGAATATAGTTGAAGACCCTACAGTTGAAGTTACCCTATAGTTGAAGAAGAGGCTACTTTATGACGCAGGCGGAGCTGCGGGAAAAAGCTAGTATATTATAAGTGCGAAAGTCTGTCTGTCTATCTATCTGTCTGTTTGTTAGGCTTTCACGGCCAAACCGCTGAATGGATTTTGATGAAATTTAGTATGAATATAGTTGAAGACCCGACATAGGCTTCTTTTTGATGCAGGTGGAGCTGCGGGAAACAGCTAGTTTACCATAAGACTTACACGTGTTGAAGGAAATTTTTATTTGGACAGTATCAATTATTGAATTTCCGTTGCCATTTTATAATAGCAAAATGTAGAGTTTCAAGAAATATGATAGCAGAGGTGTAACTATCGCAAATTTGTAAGACGTAACTTGTTATCGAGAGTAATGCGATGTTACTGAAACTGTACACTTCAGTGAGTTCGATCTCTTTAAAGTCGATACTATGATTCAGATTTCATACAAGTCACAAGAAGTAGTAAGTAGGATCTAAACTTCAATGTAATAACGTTGCAAAGTTTGTTATATTTACTGAATTACTTTTGTATGTAAGGCCTGAGGTAAACTCGTTATTGCTAAGGAAGGTTGTTGGGTATAGGGCTTACACATATCGGGCGGATGAGAGCAAAGAATCCTTCAAGTGAAATTTAATGATGCTGGATTGTATAACAGATTCTATATTACCTAGTCCTTGAACAAAATTATTTTTATACTTTTAAATAAACTAAATTTAAAGGAAGAGACGTTGCCCGCAACCCATTGATTTTTCGACAAAGAAAGTAGACACTTTCTTGTAAAAATGCAACTGATTAAAAGTAAATTTTAACATGTACATAATGAAAAATCTCGTTGGAACATTAATTGCAAAATGGAGCTCTAGAACGGCAAATTGTTTGACAATAGTTGCTCACTGTAGCGTGATTACGTCATATCCATGCGAGCCAATCAGAGACGAGACAATGGATTCGTTGTGACCGACGTGCTAAACGAGTAGAGCGACGTATAACGGCTATTTGCTAATAAAATTTGGTTGGATGGCATATGGCATTGAGCGTTTACTACCGCTCGCGAGTTAGCATTGCTCTAAGACAAAACCACGGCCGAGGTTCGTCACAACTGGGTGCCCCTTGCGCTTTTGCCGAAAAGGCTGAGTGGAGAGACCTCGCCTCAAACTGTCCCGCTGTAAATTTAAAAGCTAAAATTGTTGGTTGTTGACAACGTGCTCTTATTTCTGTCATCGTCATAAATTTAAGAGCTGGAGTGCTATTTTTGAAAAGCGTGACTTACGCTAAATCGGCGAGTGGATTATTGTTTGTACGAAAATGAACAACTTTTTCTCGACATAATGAGTCAGTCATTTCAAAAATGAGGCACCAAGGCTCTTGTCCGTGAAGTTCCTAAAATTCCTTTTGATCATTAACGAGATCATTTTTGGTACGACACGACGTATTACGTAACTACGTGCATACGACTATTTCTGTATGTAGGTACACTAAATTTTCATTAGACTGTTCCCCGGTAGAACCGTAGCAAGCGGTGCATGGAACAAGCATGCATGGCGGCACACGCTCGCTGTTAATAATCACGGGTGCGGATCGTAGCTTCGGGTTGTCGCTATTTCAAAATGGCGTCCGGTAAACAATCTATACATTGCTGACCGAAGTGCAGCTACATTTAAGTTTAACCGGCTAAACCTAGGTGTAGCCGATTTTGTAGCTGATCTCTGATGGCTAAATTTAGGCGTAGCCTCTTATCCTTCTAAGGTTTGGCATTATCATTCCAGCTAAAATTAGGTGTAGCCGATCTCTGATGGCTAAACTTACGTGTAGCCTGTTATCTTCGGCTAGAGTTAACTACGTTTAAAGTCATCTACATAGTAAAGCTCAATTAGTACAGCATGTTATAGTGCCTGACCATAGCATTGTGCGGCTTTGCTCGGGATCCACTACTCCCTCTCTTACTTATACTTCACTCCAAAATTACTTAGTCTTCTTCATCCAAGCGTACTTTCCTAGTTGCATCCTCAGCTTAAAATTCGAGCCTGGTGTGCGCTATAAGTCATGGTCCGTGACGTCCGAGGCACAGAGGAGCTCCAGATAAAAATCGCCACAATATGGCGACCAATCCAGTACGGGCTTGGACGCGCCGCACTTGACTATCGCGCTACTCAAATCAACTGAACTCACAGTGTGATATTGAAATGTGAACTTTTATATCCATACTATCCATACTAATATTATAAATGCGAAAGTCTGTCTGTCTGTCTGTCTGTCTGTCTTTCTGTCTGTCTGTTACGCTTTCACGGCCAAACCGCTGAACGGATGTTGATGATATTTGGTATGGATATAGTTGAAGACTCGGGGCCAAACATAGGCTACTTTTTGATGCAGGCGGAGCTGTGGGAAAAAGCTAGTAATTGTATATTTATAAATCTCAATTAGGCACCACAAGTAAAAATACTTTTACAATTGGCGGATTGCTAAAAGCTTTGAACTTTATGTCGTCCATAAATCTGCCACTGGAACCGTCGACTGCGAATTCAATTCAGCACCTAAATAACAACCTGATTGGCAGACTCGAGTCATAAATGGGTCGTGCAGTGTACCTAGTACCTGTACAGCGTAGGTTGTATTGCGTACAACCTATTTTTGACTAGACGCTGCTTCAGCACGGAATAAAAATGGTATAGATAGTTGAAAGTGTTATAAAATTTTACGCAATTATGTACTTATAAACTTATTATGTATTTACGGCTGAGTTAATGCTCACCATTTGTAGCAGACTATCTTAAAGAATTCATCAGCATCTCAGCCGCAAGACGTCGACTGCTGAACATAGGCATCTTTCATGGATCTCAGTACATCCATGAAGGTATTTGCCATACTCACCACGCTTGAGAGTAGGGTTGCCACCTTTTTTTGGAGCTAAAATAGTATATTTTTTTAAAACATTGCCAAAAATATAGTACTTTTAGGATATTTAGGAAAAAAATGTACACATTTGATTTTAGGCATTATTTATTTTTCCATGTGTATTTGTCATTACTTTTGGCTTTCGTTAACAAAGATATACTATTTTTTTAAAATTATATGAATCTTAACAATTTAATTCATATTAAAATAAATCAAGAATTCATTTTTGATTAAATTAATTGAGGCTCTATTCCGTTCTTCTCGCCATTTTATGTTCATTACGACGTTTACTTACCACGTTTACTTGTCGTGCGTGACGTGAGCGACGAACGACGACGATGCGTTTCGTTCTTAAATTCCCTATGCTGCGGGTGCGTTCCAGTCACACTAATCACAGTTATAATATAAAAAGCGCGAGAACTGAATTACCGATGAAAATATAGTATTATCCGTACTATATTAGTTTTCTATAACTTAAAGTACAATTGACAAAAATATAGTACGGTACTATATAATATAGTACAGGTGGCAACCCAACTTGAGAGGCTGGTTGGCGAGCGCAGTTTTGACAGCATCATACTATCCACGCTGCTGCCCAGCGGAAGAATTTACAAGCAAAGGAAGAACTGTGCCTTGAAGAGTTCTATAGCCTAGCCAAGCATGCATATTTGTCATGATAGTACTTGTTATGCAACCGCGATAAAGTAATTTTCTACTTTGAACTCCTCTGTGCTTTAGAAACTATTAGTTTTTGCTAGAAGGCAGTAGTTAGGCCGTGTCTAGTCCTTTTCAAATGCCTGCTCTTGCAAACGACACCAGACGGGATAATAAAAGGATTTGTCGACAATTTTTTTGACAAGATTCCCGTACCTACAGCAGACACTCTAAAATTTACTTTCTGTTTACAAATTTATCCAGTTTATTAATGTGTCGAGCAAAATTACTTTACAGATCTTGAAATCTTATTACATCAAACATGAATTCAGTAGTATACCTTAAAGTTATATACGAGTATCTTGATGTTTTATTCATATTCGGGGATCCTCAAACGGGCTGTACGCGTTTCTAGTTAATACCTCCTTAATTTTGTATCGTGTAAATTAATCCTACGCTTATGATGTTCATAGTATATTGATGGCTATATATAAAATCTTATAACACAGAACATCGTAATTATTTTTTTTAATACTCGTCGAGCGATTTTCCTAATTCGATTTAAATTGCGAGATTTGTCGAAAAATAGGTGGTCAATAAGTATAGTTTTCTGTAGAAAATTGACATGTTTTTTCGTCATTATTACGCCACAGATATCGTAAAACAAAATGTACTTTTAAATTGTGCATACCACTTTTATAACTAACTGTACCTGAAATAGGATTCAGCTTTATAAAATTTTCTCTGTATCGTCTAACTTCTTTTGCGCCAAACTATCTTTCCGTTTCTCCCAATGGTCGACTGGTAGAGAATGCTCTTAGCATTCCGTCCGCCAATTGTTTTAAGTATATGCACTTTTAGGACGATAAATTTTAAAAATAATATTCAGCATTATTTTCATGACTTTCAAACATGAGATGTAAATCTAAAAACTCCACGGTACAGACGATACTCCAAAACTAATTTAAATTTAATCAGAGTTTGAGTTAAGGTATTTAATTAGCTGCCGTTTCGAACCCGACGCAGCATGCTACAAATGTGGTTCCGTAATTGAAAAGTTTATGTGTACCTGTATTGCAGTTTGCAATACAGAGAAAAACCGAAAGTACAGAAGGGAATTGACAGAAAGGAAGGAAAAGCTTTGCTTGGAAAACTAATTTTATAACCAGCAACTAATTTTATATGGTACCGGTGTATCCAATAAAAAAAATCCCAAAGATTCCAAAAGATTAGGTATAAGTCTTCACTTAAACTTTTCTTCTCATTTCCTCTCTTGGGTCTTGCGGAAGAAACATCTTTACAAATAAGCAGCTCCCTTGTAATGTATTTACCTTTTATGTACAATCCTTTGTATTTATTTTTTACTATGCGAATATAAGCTTTTTTGAAAAATAAATTATTTTAATAGAAATTTGTCGAAACATGACATTTCCGTCGTCTGTTAGACTGTCTGTCTACTTTATCGAATTCCATGTAATGTTTCTGAAACGGTACATTTTAATTTAGATGATTACTTGGTCTAATACCTCCGAAGTCTATTCCGCGAATGTCTTTTGCCTTTTCATGTTTAACTGACATCAAATTATCATTGATTTTTGTTCTATATTAAACGTTTTTCATTCGACATATAAGAAAAATAATTGATTTTTTTTTATATGTCTAACATTTCAAAAATATGGCTCCGGGCTCGACTAGCAATAGGATTTTCTTTCGTACGATTTTTGATAAACAACAGTCTTTAAATATACCAAAGCGATCTTAAACTGAATAACGATTTGCGAATACATCACGAAATGCCAGTCAATAACCGAGTTTAATCATTTGATGTAATCTTGCCTCTACATTCACAGTTTAACCAACAAACCCGAGGAGCAAATGAAGTTAAAACTCGCCTAGTTGCGAGCTACGTCGGCTTAATAGCATCATTGATGATTTGTGGTAGTTTGTGTCTACGTGTGTACTTTTGGGAGGAAGCCTGTTACGCTAATTTGGTCTTCGAAATTCAGCTTTTTTGGAAACGAATGCAATTTTGTTTGTACATTTTGCGGATAGCGAATTTTTGAGAAGAGGCACCAGACCAATTTGGCATGGAATTCTTGTGCCAAAACAGTCTACATTAATCGATTAGCATTTAAATCGACTATGGCCATCTGGCGTAGTGTTTTTCTGACCACGAAACCGTCTCTCAGCTCCTGACACACCCGGGACACACCATTTAACAGCGGTGAGCGCGATACCTATTGCGACTACTAATTCGGTTGCGGTACACGAATGTTTGTATTACTCGTAGCGTTGGTATTTACAGTATCTCGGTCATGGTCGGCGGCTGAAGCGACATCCTTGCATTATTTTGCTTTCTTCACCGTGAAATTTTAGACGTTTCGGACCCATCGTCCAGTGACTCCATTCATGCGACTGAACAACTTTCCCCGAGATACATGGGTCGAAATATGGAGTAAATTTTTGGACCTACCATACAAAATGTCTCATCATGTGATCTAACTTACTATGGGAAGTCCAAATTTGTTTTTCATGTTTCGAACTATGTTCCTTGGGGAAATTTGTTCGGTTGCATGAATGGAGTCACTGGACGATGGGTCCCAAACGACTAAAATTTCACGGTATTTTTACCCTAAATCTCCGCGTTGAGGTGAGGTATCTGTTTCGGGTAGGTCCGTTCTGTAGGTCCTGATTTGGTTTCATTCATGGCCGTTACTGGATTTGTTACAGTTTAAAAATTCCTTTAGGCAACGCTCTCGTGACATCTCCGGTGTTACAGGCGTTCATAGGCTACGGTAACCACTTACCATTAGATGGGTCGTACGCCTGTTTGCCTACTTAGTTAACTACTACTACTTAAGGTAGAAATCTATAATACTATACCTTCGTTGAATAATAGTAAATGTAGCGGCTATGATAGGATTACGACAAAGATTCTTAAAATTTCTGCTCCTTTTATATGTAATGTTCTTGTACATATAATCAATCTTTCATTTAATCAAGGCATTTTTCCTGAAGAACTGAAGGTTTGCATAGTCAAACCACTTTTTAAAAAGGGAAATAAGGAGGATCCTAACAATTTTAGACCAATTACGTTACCTCCTGTACTATCTAAAGTATTTGAAAAGCCATTGCATGAAAGAATAATAGATTTTTTAGAAAAGTTTAATGTTCTACATAAAAAAATATGGATTTCGAAAAGGTAGCTCCACAACATTAGCCTGCTTTGAGTTAGTAAAAACAATAACTGAAAGTATTAATAATAGAAAACCAGTTCCAGCAATGTCTACATTCTTTGACATGATCAAAGCATTTGACCTGGTCAACCATGAGAAACTGATAGCATAACTAGAGCACTACGGCATAAGAGGAAAAGCACTTCAATTAATAAAAACATATCTTAAAAATCGTCCTCAATATACCGAAATAGTCAGATTAAATAATACTAAAAAAACGCCAGTCAATGTCACCTTTGCATCTAAATTTGAAAACTGTGATGTAGGTATTCCTCAGGGTAGTATTCTTGGACCTCTATTATTTCTAATATATATTAATGATATACCTAATTGAACATAAATGTATACTCTTTGCAGACGATACAACCTTGATTATTAAAAGTGATAACAAAGATGTATATGAATCCTCTATAAATGAATCTCTAAATAATATAGTACAATGGATGAATGCAAACGATCTTCATGTTAATTTAGGGAAAACGAATTTCATTCAATTTTCATGTTACAATTCGACCCCGACGCCAATTACAGTCAGGTATGATCAAGAATTAATTAAGAGGGTAAATACTTATAAGTTCTTGGGTATCACAATAGACGGACACCTAAATTGGAAGGCGCACATTTAGCAAATTTGTAATAGATTGAACAGATTTGTATTTGCTTTACGACGATTAAGGCAGACAATATCTAAAGAGGCCTCAATCACCGCCTATCACGGGTACGTAGCGTCTGTTCTATATGTTATGGGCTTATAATATGGGGTAACTCTGTTGATATAGATAAAGCTTTCAAGGTACAAAAAAAATGTGTTCGTGCAATCTGTAATGCATGGATTGACGACAGCTGTAAACCGCTTTTTAAAGACTTAAATATACTACCATTACCGAGTCAATATATTAGAGATGTCTGTATATTTACTCACTCACACATAGAATACTGGGTTAAAAGAAGTCAAATAAATACTAGAATAACTCGACCCGCGATTATGAATAAATTATATCAACCTACGTGTCATAAGAAGATTTACAAGATAAACTTAAATAACATGGGTATAGTTTTGTATAATCTACTGCCAAATGAATACAAATCGCTAAATGATGAATATTTTAAATCAGAGTTAACAAAATGGTTACAAAAACATTGCTTTTATTAAAAAAGAATACATTGACCATTGCAATTCACTTAAAAACATATAATTTTTATTTTTTATTTTTATATACCTACCTACTTAATTATCTGATATATTTAATAATTTAATTATGTAAACAATTGCATGATAATAATCAAATAAATTAATTACAACCATTTATTATTAATGGATAATAATGGTAAATTGAGAAGGAAATAGGTACTACCACATATTTCTCGTTAATTAATATATTGTATGACTCACGGATTCTCGACACTTTTGATGTGAATTTTACTATCCATGCTGATATTACAAATCGCCATCTATACGTCTCGACAGAACCATATTGCAAGGACGATGCATTATGATGATTTATGCTGAAAAATGTATTACTAAAATTAATATAAAACAATAACACATCTCATGTAAAAAGTTTTGATGTTCAAAATTACACTCACCTTTACATTGACAATGTCAGCCACAGGATATTTTTATTCATAAGTTAGAAGTGCCTTCACACATTTGTTCATTATAAGCATCTACAAAGTATGCTATTATTTAAATACTAATACAGTGATGTTACATAGTTGGCTGCCCATTTAAAAATGTAACGAATGAATTATTTGCCGCCAACCGTACCATACTGGCGGAAACGGAATATTCCTTTTTTATATTGTTTAAGTTTTATTGGTATAATTGCGAGAATTTTATTGACAATTTGTATTAATAATTTTTAGACACATTTATTATTATTGACTAATTTATTATTGTTTTTTTTTATCTTATCATCGTATTATTATATAATTAAATTTAATGTCATAAATAATTTTGCACGTCTACTAGCAGACAGAATACACTGGACGGAAAAAAGTAACCTTTTTACACATGTATTCTAGCAAAATAAATGATTCTGATTCTGATTCTAAAAAAAGTTCATAATACCCTCTTAGCATCAACTTATATCACATGATAGAATAAGAGATACAAGCGAATATCTACTTAAAATTGTGATTGTTGCAGGAAAGACTCCTGCTGTCGGTGCTGCCTCGTCACGTGGCCGTCGAGATGAAGGCTGACATCGCCAACCAGCCTCGCCAGGAGCAGTTTCACAAGATCTACATCCAACGCTATGAGAACGTCAGGTGTGTATTGTGATTATTTGCACATCAATATATTTTGACAACAATGCTTCGTATTTACTTGTTGTATAAAACTGTTTTTGTACGAAGGAATGCCTTTATTTGACTTTCTTCTACTTTTTTTTTTTAATATTTTATATTCCAAAATATAGGCCTCATACGAAAGCTTAAGGTCGCCCTATCCCGGTCAAAGAGCTATGGAGAGGGCGATGCTAGGTGTTTCCTTATGAGATCGAAACAGAAATGAATCGATTCGTAGAACAAAAGTCATAGTTAAGTAAATAAGTATAAGTTATAGACATAGCCCATAGAATTAGTTACATAACTGATGGCCGATGGAGCAAATAGGTTTAAGAGTGGCGGCCACGAAGCAGTAATCGCTGCGTTGGACATCCACCGAGCAGATGGTCAGATGACTTAAAGGCCGAAGGCAAACGCTTGATGCAGGCCGCTTCCAACCGGTCTTATTGGAAATCAATAGGAGAGGCCTACGTCCAGCAATGGACTGACTGCGGCTGAAATATTTTCTTTCTTGCCATCAGCAACACAGAAAGACCATATATTTAATAAAGTGGCAGGGACTGACTCCACTGTGTGAATGGGCCCCCCAAATAGTCGCCGCGTTTGGGGACAGAAGGGCAACATTGGAATGAGCGGCTAAGGGTGCCGAGAGTATTATTATTATTATTTTATTCATTCACATTTGTTTTTTTACATTTTTAAATATTACTTATAAAGATTGGCTGTTAGATATACCTTTTAGCATTAAGTCGGCCTATTGTAATATACAATTGTATATTTGTACAATAAAGTTTAAATAAATAAATAAAAATATACAAAAAAGGGCACCCATCGGCAGTGGAGTTAGACCCAAGCTGCCGGTGGTCAAGGGTCCAGAGAGAGAAATCTTCTTACATGCGGGCCGTGTCCAGAAGTACTGTCTTCTGCATCTGTGTCTTGACCATGGAGTAATTATAAAGACGAGATGCCGTAATAAGCGTAATAAGCACGAGCAATGACAAGCTCCGCCCACTTTTGTGTCGGTGAGGCGCCAATAATCACGTCACTTTGTAATTGCTCCGTGGTCTTGACCGAACTGCCAAGCGAGAGTCTCTAGGTGACGGTCGAGACTCCTCGCTATGAGTCCGTTTGTACTGACGACTAGAAACAATTATCTTCGAGTCAACATGCCACATAGTGATAACCTTGTGGGCCAAGTCTACACTACTACTTACTAAGTTTCTCTTACACGGCTTGTTATAGTTGCAGCAGCCATGTCTCCTATTGTCAATATGGAAACAGCTATACAGTCCCGCTGTTCCACGAGCGCTATGAGAACGTCGAAGTTTGTTTCATGATTGGCGTTGCCATGTCTCCTGAGAAGTGTGTTGGTTATTGTATTTTTCCCCGTTTCCTCTACGATACTTTGAAGGCAGATAGATTTGTATAAGTAACGAACTTATTTGTCCGTTTTCTCTCTAATTATTATATGGCGTCTGCCTTTACATGCCTTGATTTTACTAAACCTCTCTTTATATTTAAAACCGCATTAGCAATTTGTTAAAACGGCTGATAAATAATAACAAAGCTTTTAAGTAATAAATCGTTAAGAGAAGGTTAACTTGGTTCTTGCTTTTTTTTTAATATAAACGCAAATATGAAACCGTTATTGTTTCCAGGGTTTCACTCAAACTTCATCACTGAACCTTAACACTACAACCTCAATACGTCGCAGATTGCTTTGCTCTTTCACGGCTCCCCTTTTCGCCGCGAAATTTCCAATATTTGCATCGTACAAGATGAAGCTCCAATTTTTATTAGTTTCCTTTGCTCTCAGACCCTTTTAAGAAAATTATTTGCCATGGCGAATGAGATGAAATATATATCTGGATGAAATTTTACTAGAGTGAAGTATACTGCCTAGGTAGTAGTAGTAAAGTAACTATCTTTTGAAAACCAGACTATTATAGGAAACGAATGAAATGAAGTTTTGTTACAAAATAAGAACATAAA
The DNA here is from genome assembly GCA_947363495.1 of Euzophera pinguis. Lineage (NCBI taxonomy): Eukaryota > Metazoa > Arthropoda > Insecta > Lepidoptera > Pyralidae > Euzophera > Euzophera pinguis. The sequence continues at coordinate 1,378,909 of OX376154.1, forward strand.
ATAGTTTTTACTTTTTTTTTACATTACTACAAAATAGGAACCAAAATTATTTCACGGTAACTGACCAAAAATATTACTAAGTCCAATGAAGTATTTACTATTTTGTACGTGGTTACGAGAAAATTTTCTTCTTTTGTAACCGGTTACAAAATTCAGTTACGTAGGCGGGCCGAATGGATATTTTTCACACAAAAAAAATGCTTCGATAGTCTGACTAACGATTCCTGATTTTACTTTGCCCAAACACTTTTAAACTAACATTTTTCCTTGCTGTATATTAACTTATAAGCAGTGTTATTAGATGCATAGTAACAACTGTATTTTCTTTGTTAATTGGACATATATGTAATATTACTTCATAAATACAAGAATGGCATTCAATTAGTGGGTTGTACTACATTATTCGTAGAGATACATTGTACTGTAGATACATCGTAATGAAACAAACACACAGCCAATTATCTACCTTTACTCCATCTTTTCAGAATCAGTCAATTATGACGTGTCTTTAGCTATGAACTATGCTACTGAAATATATATTAAATAATAGATTGCCTAGTTCACACAAGGCGAGTATGAGCAGATTTCTGTTCATAATAATGGTTTACTGTGTAAGCAAATACTTCTTGGAAATACGTAGTCTCTGCCTACCCCTACGGGAAACAGGCGTGATGATATGTATGTAAGTATTTCTTTGTGGCCTAAAAGCATTAAATTTATATTCGATATCGAGTTCTTCATTACCGTTAATAATACTAGCAAGATACTAGAACTTGTTAACATGAATTTTATGTAATATATTTTTATTTAAATACACAGTCATATATAGAAGGTAGCTAATCGTTTTGACATTAGTGAGGATAGATTCAAAAGATAAGAGGGAACATTTAGTAAAATTTAAATGGTTCTTACACGATTAACGTACCTTTTTAAACACACACGCTTTACATAAACTCCAGCAAGGATTTATAGAACTTGCTAGCACTATACCTCTTAGAGCAAGCAAGTAGCATACAGTCAAAAGATTATAATTAAGTGTTTTGTAAGGACTATTATCGATTCTGTGGTAAATCTAACATGCACTTTGACTTCACAATATAATATACATTTACAAAATTATACAATACAATACAATACAATACAAAATATCTTTATTGCCCACATACAGTAACAAATAATATAACATTTACAAAGACTTCAACATAATATGAGCAAAGGCGGACTTATTGCTGTGCAATCTCTTCCAGTCAACCCTTACGAGGTGAAAGAGAAACAGTTAAGTTAGGGTGGGTACAGCAACAGATATAGTTGAAAATTATAAACATACACAAATATTGCATACAAAATAAACATACTTAAATAACTTACATACTGTAACATTCATACGTACTGTATGAATATCTAAGCGAAAATAACAGCAGTATCAAGTCAAAGTGAGAGGTAGTATTCTTTCAAGCGACTCTTGAAACTGGTTATAGTCTGAGCAGTGCGAATATCTTCAGGTAAAGCATTCCAGAGACGTGCTGCTTGTACAGTAAAAGATTTAGAGTATGCAGCAGAAGTATGAGTTGGAGTTTTTAGGCGAAGGGCGTTGATACTACGAGCAGGTCGCTGGTCATCTTGATGGAGAAAGGTGAAGCGCTCTTTTAGATAATGAGGCGACGAAGGAATAAAGAGTATAGTGAACAGTACCCCAAGCACGAATATTTGCAAGTTTCGTAACGTTAACGTATCGAGACCTCGACACGATAACGGAACACAACGAAAGGTGGAAGCACAAAGCACTATCGTAGGCATATCGAGACCTCGACACGATAACGTTAGTGACGTCATGCTAATGTAAATAAGGATGAGCAAAATCGAATGAAAGATCTAAAAATTGAATGAACATTTCGTTCAAAAACTATATCCGTATTAAATTAATAAAAAAGATTGTGATTTCAGGGCATATTAAACCTTAAAACTCGTCGAAATTTGATGCAATATGAAGAATAAGCAGTAAAAGTTTATATTCACTTGAAAATAAAATTGATTTCGTTGTTTCTAAACGATCGACGCGGAGGTACCTAGCACTTGAGACGATAGCAAAGCTCATTCGCTAATCACTTCAAGGACAACCTTTGTTTTGAAATGAACCATTGTCGTGAAACTTGTGATTTATAAAAAGTTTGGACTTATTTTATTTACTTTAAATGGATTTTCAGTGGATATTTCTGTGGATACTTGGAATATGTTTTTTGTGTAGGTTATAAAAGTGCTAAAGTGTATATTCTGTAGAGGTACTCAATTAAAGAAATTAGGCTGGTCATATTTTTTTATTTGTAAACAAAGTGATTTTTAAATAAACTGTGATGGCGTATGTGCCTTATTTTTGTCAAACTCTTCTTCGTCCAAGCATATTTTCCCAGTTATATATTCACCTTGCGCTTCAGAGCCTAGGGTACGTTTCAATCATATAACAATGGAGCGACTGCTGTTTGCCCTTCGTAAGCGTTATTAGGAGGCTAGGAGACTGTCTGCGGCTTAAATGATCACGATGATGATAAAGCCTGCATGTCCTAACCAAACTAAAAACAACTAAACAGAGTAGGTATGCTTGCCGCGGGAATCGAACCTGCGACCTCGGGGTCCTCGGAAAAACGATTTTATTAACCACTAGACAACAGAAACAATTTTTGGCAAATTATATGCAAGTATAAAATAAGAAGATAAAATATTTTTCAAATAACCATTTCTACTTTAAGAAGATATTGTGTTTGTACATGTGGAACAATAAAGTATTTTAATAAATAAATAAGATAATAAATAGTACAAAATACGATGTCGAGGGGTACTTCTTGTTTGAATTAATCATTTTATAACAAAATATATCAATAAAATCACTTTTATTATTATTTTAAGCTTCCAAAAAAACTCTGACGAATGTTTTCTCACTGCAAAAATTTAAGTGACAAAACTTTCGAGAAACTCGCAAGCCAGCCTTCGACAATTACGATACCATACGTCATTTTAAGCATTCATGCTCGCTATTTTCATACAAACGGCTTCAAGTTACGTTACCTATTCGATACGAAGACGATTCGAAACCTAATGTAAATATTTGTGCTTCGAAAACTAGTTCCAATTACGCACACTAGAGGCGCTGTTCAAGTGCCCATACTAAATGCTCACGTTAACGATACGAAAGTGTTTTCGTTAGTGATTCGTGCTTGGGGTACAGGAGAATTATCAACAAATTATTTTGATCTCTTGTGTTGGAGGGCAGGGAGTAATATTTTTAAAAAATGTGACTCACGCCATATTACCGAGCCGCCGATATACCGAGCTGTCGAATAATTTTCATTCGATATTTATGTCACACATTTCAAAAATAGGCTGAAGATACTCTTTGGATCGCTAAGCTATCGCAATAAGTACAAAATTATATCCAATTTTAAGTGGCAAGAGGAGGCGCAGGATAGATCGAAGTGAAGGTCCTTAATATTGGAGCCCAAGACTCGCATTGGGTCGCTGCGTCATCTTAGCAACTTGCCACTAGCGCCATCTACTCGACCAATATGAACTTTGTGGTTAAAACGCCACGCTTAACAATTTTGGTGGAATAATATACACGGTAGACATGATCAGCAAACAATGTCGTCTCTCGTAATGTTTTGGCTTGTCAAATAATGACAAACAAGCATGTTACCGTGTTGGCTTGTGGAATAACAGATTGAAGGAGTACCGCGGAACCATCGGCTAATTAATGCCCTTCCATCAAACATGTATGTATTATTGGGTTGTTGATCATAGAACACATTTGTAGAGGAATGTACAAAATATTGTACCAATAACAGAAATACATTTTTAATTACATACTAATATTATAAATGCGAAAGTCTGTCTGTCTTTCTGTCTGTCTGTCTTTCAGTCTATATGTCTGTCTGGCTGTTACGCTTTCACGGCCCAACCGCTGAACGGATTTTGATGAAATTTGGTATGAATATAGTTGAAGACCCGGGGTCAAACATAGGCTACTTTTTTGACGCAGGTGGAGCTGCGGGAAACAGCTAGTAAACTTAATAAAGAATGAAGTACACCTATTTTTTTATTTATTTTTATCTCTTTATTTATTTATTTATTTAACACTTCTTTGCACACAGTTTTATTGGGGCAAGCTAACAAAAACACTACCGTAAAACGGGGCTATTTGAAACATTTTTTTGCTAAACCGTGTTGTAAATACAGGAACAATGAATGAATCCACTCAACAGGGGGCTTTTTGGATAGTTGTAATAATGTCTTCTTGATCACTATTACTAGCAAACGTCTATCGTAAGTAGATTTGAAGATATATATTTTTAAGATAGCCGTTCCAAATATCGCTACAATGGGGTTATTTGGTATCCGAAGTTTATTGGATCTGTCTTTCTTAATTTATCAATCATGTGCTAAATAAAACCGTCCAAGCGATATTTGGAAATATTCTAGGGTAACTTGGTTTGAGTTAAATAGCAATTTGACGTTTTTTGGTCAAAAAAGTACCGAATTATTTGAAGTTAGTCCCATAATCGAAATTATGTTTGTTATTAAATTGGGGTTATTTGGAATTTCATGTAAATATAATAAAATTGTGCCTATTATAAGAAAAGCGATATTTGGAATTCTTAAGGGTAAGCTATTTTTTACGAAAATAAAAGCGGCCTGGATATGATGAATTTTCTTATACTTAAATAAAACTCAATTATAAAATGAAATGTACCTATGTTAAAAGTTATATTTAAATGAAATTAGTTTAATAGGAACATTTTTTAATAATTATTAAGAACTTACTTAAATTAAATAACATTTTCACAACATAAAATAAACATTAAATTGTCCAACAAGAGGTAGTAGGTACCTACATAATTTAGATTCATTCATTGGGTGTGAATGAACCAAATTGTAAAAATTCTAGAAAGTTGAAAATCAAAAAGGTAATCTCAAAAATACATCACATCGCTTTCTTCAGTCAGTAGGAACTCTTTGGCATTTATAGGATTTTTCATTAAAACAATTTTTTTCACAATCCATATATCATCAACCTCGTCTCGATCAATTTTCTTGCCAATCCGAAATGCAAGTTGTGGCTTTTTTATTGTCTTAAAAAAATTTACTGTGTAATTATATTTCCGTCCATCAATTTTAATATTTTCTATAAATCCAACATAATATTTACATTGTTTATCGTCACAGTAGCGCACCAAAACATGGTCGTTCACAGCATAATTTGATAAAAGTTCGTGTACTTTTGATTCATCTTTTTGCATTTGTTCTTTTTGTTCAGGAATCCCGGGTGCAGGTAAATCTATGTCATCACAAAGCTTTGCTGAACTGCATGGATCGTTGCCCGTCTTATCAGTTACGTATTCTAACTTAGTATTATAATTAGTCTTTAAGTTGCCTTCAGTCTTTTGTTCAACAGAACTTTCAGATACACATGATCTATCAATAAATGTATCATCATAGTCAGGAATTGGAATGATTTCTGCAACTGTTTGTGGAATCCCGGGTGCAGGTAAATCTATATCATCACAAATCGTTGCTGTACTGCTTGGATCGTTGCCCGTCTTATCAGTTACGTATTGTAACTTAGTATTATAATTAGTCTTTAAGTTGCCATCAGTCTTTTGTTCAACAGAACTTTCAGGTACACATGATCTATCAATAAATTTATCATCATAATCAGGAATTGGAATGATTTCTGCAACTGTTGGCTGTTTTCCGTAAGTACAGTTACTCATGTCTTTATTACATCCGTAGTCTTCATCGTCGCTCTTGACATCAGAGATTGATCCACCGAAATCAATATCTATAATGTCCGAGTCACTATGGATGCTCATGATATCTGACACACTTGTAGTGTCAGAGTCTGAATATCTCTTGTTTTTTTTATTTTTGGATTTCTCTGCTTTAACACTGGCTATCAATTTTTCAATACTCTCTGGGTCTAAGTCTAAATTTTTCAAATCACTTATCTTCATCTGTCTTTTTTTTATTTTTGATTTATTTTTCTTTCTCTTCTTGCCCTTACTAGATATATTTTTTTCAAGTGATAGTGTATTTTCCAATTTACTTATCTTTGTGTGATTGTTTTCTGTTTTTGGTTTGCTTTTCTTTCCCTTGCCTTTGCCTTTAATCGATATATATTCTTCAATTTCCGGTTTCTTAGCAGTTTCTGTAATCTTTTCGTGTCGTGGTCTTTGATCATCTGAGCTACCAGAGTCAAAGGCATAGGCATTACATAGCCCGGATGGACCTGCAGTTGGCTGCGTATCAGCCTGATTCAATTCTTCATTTTCAGTTTCTCTTGTTATTTCAGAATCGGTGTTACTGTCTTCGTCTAAAGATTTTATATTCTTGTTTTTGTCCGACACTTTCTTTTGTGTATTTTTCCGTTTATGTTGCTGTTTGTCTTTTTCTGTCTGATTACGCACTATGTCCTCTGCTGTTATACTCATTCCTGGTGGTACATTGCATTTCCTTTTTCGTGTTGTTTGTCCAGTGGCACTTGCAGGGCTTCTCATTTCTTGCAAAATGTCTATTACAACCGAAGATGTTGTGTTCTCTATCTGTTCTTCGGAAACAATCAGTCTTTGAGGCAACCGCGACTTGGGTCGCTCGGGATTTATGGGGTATAAGCCACATTTGTTAAATCCGGCAATTAGGTTAGTAGATTCCGCGCCATTCTCCACCAACTTATTTTTTAATTTGCTTAATAACCTTGGGAATGAGCTTTTGACTAAAGTCTTGTGTTTCAATCCTTCTGTCTTCTTCCACTTTGTTAACACGTCACGCCAATACTTTTTCAAAGGAGCGTAAAAAGCTACATCCAATGGCTGGAGTAGGTGTGTAGTCTTTGGCGGTAAGCAAACAAACATTATATTGAGTTCATCGCAAGTCTGTAGAACTGAGTGTGAGAAATGAGAAGATAAGTTGTCTCCTATTACAACTTTTCGTCCTGGTTTCTTTTTTGCGTACGGTACTATAACTGTATTAAACCAGTCTTCGAAGCATACTGAATCAAACCAACCACTCTTTGACCGGTTGTATCTGGTTCCTTCAGGACCTCCCTCCAGCCATTGATCCCACAGATGTTCTGCTTTATAAACTACATATATCGGCAAGGATTGTCCATCTGCAGTGCCAGCAAACATCAAAGAAATTGATGACTTCGAGCTATTAATGACCCTTTCAGGATATTTACACCCTCTCTTGAAAATGTATTTTTTGCTACCCGGATCATCAGTCAAATTTGTCTCATCATAATTGATGAGACAGTCTGGGGAGACTCCTTCGACAGATTTTGCGTAATGATCGAAAAAGTCATCTATTACAAGTGGTGTAGTTTTAGCGCGATCGCTAGATATATTTGAAGCTGCACGATTGGAAATCTCACTTTTGTGTCTGTTTAGAAAATTGCGCGCCCAATCTACTCCAGGCATGTTATCTTCAAGGCCATATATGGTTTTTCCAATTTTATTTAAGTATTTTTGTGCATACACTCGTAGGTCAGTTGAATCTAAAGGAAACCCCCAGTGGCTCAGTAATTGTACATTGTCTATAAAAAACTTCTCTTCTTCCTTTGAAAATAAAGTTGGGTGTCCCGCTTTTTCTTGCGTGCAGTTTATATTTCTACACTTTCGACTTAAAGTGCTTATCGGTATGTTGTAATTTTCGGCAGCCTCTTTTAATCTCAATGAACGACTATGAACGGCTTCTATTGCTTTTCGCAAATTATCTTCAGAATACCTTACATATGGTGGATAAGATTTGCCATTGCGTGTGTTGGTATTCTTCCTTTGATATGTTCGCACCATGATTTCATCCCTGATTTATTCCTGTGGACATAAAACGACTAATACATAGGCAGTTTTAACTTAATATACATTGTTTTATTGTTTTATTGTTTAATTTTATCACAATATTAAATGTTAGTACAAGCTTTGCGGACCCGGTTTGGGATATGTGATCATGAAAAGTGTTATAATTGTTCCTTCATATTATGTTTATTCTTAGTATGTTTATCAATTATAAAAGTTACCTAGCTGGTTTATAAATTCAATTCTATTCAACTTATTGGTCATAAAGGCATGTCATAAGTACATCAGTGAAATTAATCTTAAAATTAACGATAGCGGTCCCTAACTTTAGTGTGAATCGTTAGGAAAAAGACTATGTATTTAAAAGTTATTTTCAACAAAGAAATTCAAAAATAAGTCTTAATGACTTTTTATAATCGCTGAGTTAACCTACCCTTAAGTTATCTGTAATGCCACTCCTGGGGCTATTTAAAACTATTATGTTAAACCATACTTATGTGTTGAAAACAGAGGAAGGGGCTATTTGAAATATTATTCCAAATAACCCCAAAATCCATCTCAAAAAGCCCCACTCACAAAACACAGGAACAGTTTATAACTCGTTATAGATAGAAAAAAACACCTAACACCATCGAAATCTGCAGAAAATACACGTATACATAGTTTAATTGGCGTAGTACATACCTTTATAGATGTTGTGTACTAGATGAAAGTTGTAAGCCGCCCAAAAAAACCGAAAATTCAAAATTAACAAAAGTTTTCACTACTCCACGTGAAATGCGAAACTAACCTTAAAAATGTTCATTTGACGTTGACAGATAGTTGTAGTGTTGCCAGGTGGCAACAAAATATTCTTACCATTGACAGATAAAAAATTACAAATGATCAAATCTTTTATTTTAGAAATTCCAAATAACCTCATATATCCAAAAAGCCCCATTTTACGGTACAACATTACTTTAACAATCTTATGCTAACTTATAAATTATTGTGCTTTCAGCACCGCTTACCACATATTACTAACTAGCTGTTTCCCGCAGCTCCGCCTGCGTTCAAAAGTAGCCTATGTTTGACCCCAGGTCTTTAACTATATTCATATCAATTTTCATCAAAATCAGTTCAGCGGTTTGGCCTTGAAAGCGTAACAGACAGACAGACAGACGGACAGACAGAAAGACAGACAGACAGACTTTCGCATTTATAATACGAGTATTAGTACGGAAGTATGGATTAATTTTAACATTAAATGAACCAACTTTGAGAGTGTTACAATTTATTTTAAAAGGTCTGTAATATTATTTTTAAAGGCACCTACAGTCACGAATGTAATATCTATACTATTAAAATAATCATTAAAAGATTTTGTTGAATGGTACATAGGTGAACGTTTACCAGCGTTTGTACAACGTACAGGAACTGCAAACATATGACATCTATTAAGGTTACGCATTTGGCTTCTACGTGGAATTCGGTACTTTAATTTATTATCTAATTGACAGCAGTCGTATCTATTATTAAACAGATCAAAAAGTAACATAGCTTCAAGATGTGTACGTCTTACATTTAATTTGCTAATTTTTAAATTTTCGAAAAGTTCTTCGTAAGTCTTTTTTTGTAGCATCTATAATACATACATCGCAAAATAAAATTTGTATAGATTCAAGGCCATCAATATACTTGGCATAGTAAGGATTCCATATGGGCACAGCGTATTCAATTTGAGATCGGATCAGGGACATGTTTAAATAAATATATGTTTTAGGTCGGGTGAAGTTTAAGCTTGAACACATGACAAATCCGTACATTTTAAAAGCTTTTTTTATAATTTTATCTATGTGTAGATCTAAATGTACCTAACTGACTATCAAGGGTCACTCCCAGGTCCTTAATACATTGAACGGTATCTTAAATTTCACCACATAGGCGATAAGAAAACTTGCTAATTATTTTCTTCTTTGTGAAACTCATAGCTTTACATTTGGGAAGGCTTAATGCTAATTTATTTTCAAAACAAGATCTTCTTGTAATTTATGGTGTTTCTAAGTACCGTCAATATTATAAAAAATCTTTACGTCATCAGCATAAAGCAAAAAATTACTATATTTAAAACATTTATGTATGTCATTAATAAACTATTTGAGTAAAAAAAATATTTTGATATGATTTTCACAGTGGTTTCAGTAAATCTTTCTGGAAGGCATATTAAGGCTGGTTTACATACGATCCAGTGCTTTCACGGACACACACATACATACAATTATTTAAATGAGTGAGTAAATTGTTTGCGTGTGTGAGGTGGATTTCGTGTCCGTGAAAGCACTGGATCGTGTGTAAACCAGCCTATAATAGATCTATGAACAAACAGGAATTTAGAATTCTGCCTCTACTTAACTCTTTTTGAGTTTGTAGTATAAATTTGTAAAGATTATATAATACCTACCTGGCCGAAATTTGATGTCAATGAACCCAAACAAAAATCATAGCCCGCTGAAAGACAGAAAGAGGAAGCTTAGTGACAAATTCCCGTTCTTACCTGTAGAGCACGCAACCCAACAAAAGAAGGTAAGTGCGATTAGCATTCATTTAAAAAAGGTTCCGTACCCGACATTCTTACGGTGATCACGTCTTACTTTAGAATGCATGTTAAGCGGTTGGTTTCGGCTAGAATCGCTATCAGAAAATGACCTCCTTGCTTTGGAAGACAATTCCAGCTTATGTTTAAAGTCAGATGGTACTTTCTTAAGGGGCCTGTACTGCCTCCGTGGTCCAGTGGTTAAGGCGTTTGCCTTCGGCCCGGGGGTTGTGGGTTCGATTCCCACAGGAAGCATACTTTGTTTAGTTGTTTCCAGTTTGGTTAGGACGTGGCAGGCTTGAATCACCTGATTTGTCTGAGAATAAAGATGATTCCTTGATTTAGAAGGCACGTTATACCGTTGGTCCCGGCTGCCATTAGGTGGTCGTTACACGAGAGTCAAGCCAAGTCAGAGGACGAGAGGCGGATCCGCACACCTCTGACACCAGGGTCACATACAGGTCGATTGACAATGTAACCTACATGAAATGATGATGATGAAGGGACCTGTGATAAATGGCTGTAACTAAATTGATGCGTAAATTGATGCTGTACATACCTGGTAAAAAACGCTCTGATAAAATTAAGTACGAATCTGATTTGTACAAACTATTATCTATTCTGTGCAACAAAAAGTTTTTTTTTTCATGGTAAAATATTCAGTGATTGGCCACGATCCCACCCACGCACTTGTTGTTAAGTGCAGATGTGGTCTATGGTGGCTCAAATAGCCAATTTACTCTAAGATATTTTGCATCGAATAATAATAATACAGGCTCCGAAGCGTAAGCTGACCATGTAACTAGGAATACACGCTAGGATGATGATGATGATAATAATGATGATGATTTTGCATCGAATGTTCTATATTTAAATATTTTTGTGTGGAACCCTAAAAATACAGTCTTAATTCGACCTTGATCGTGCGAATAGAGAATGCGATCCGGGTAAATATTTGTGTACGTGAGTATCGACAGTTAGGCGCGGGATAGGTACGTGACTGGAATGTGATGCGAGCCTGGTCAGATGATTAACTAACAGAACAGAGGGATCGTCGTTCATGGGTTGATCTCGTCTCAAAAAAAAAACAACTGAATCAATGTAAACTGAATACAGGTATGACGATTAAACAGATGTCATATACGAACCACGAGAATACACCTGAGAGTGTATTCTCAGATTTGATACGTTATTCCAAGAAAACTTAATAGTTTTATACCTTAAAATGACAATCAACCAATAGCTTAACGCCTAACAAAGAGCATCGAAACCGGAAACAAATAGCATGTCTCGTGAAGTTTTGTGGAAGCGTGCATTCGTTGTTATATAATTCGTAGTAGGAAACTTTTCATGACATAAAATTCGTGAGTACCTATTTTCTTGGTGTGAAGGTTCCTCCTCCGTTCCGTTACTTACTCAAGTGGTTTGGATAAGCCGGGTAAACAGGTTTAGATCGTCGAAGCGCCATCGGCTTGTGTGGGAATTGGCTAGTCATGTTCTCGAAAAAAAAAACATAACTCAAAAACCGTTTCAAAAATTTCCCTCATAATTGTGTCCGTAATTGATTTTTAAAATGAGAACGTGTTTGTTCGAACAAATTCGGGATCGCAGCGACATTGGTCTCAAGCAATCACAAATTTTGTTCTACGTGATGATTTTATTTTTAAATACATTATTTCCGGCTGAACTAAAACGCTCCGGTGGCGATCTTCCCTGGACAATCTGCAAGTCTCTCAGAATTCAGAACAGTCTTTGTTAGTGTCGGGAGAGAGGAAATGTGGTAAGATAGGGGTTTTCAACTTACAACATGTGGCTGGCTCACCATTTCAGTCATGTGTTGTGCATGAGACTGGTTGGGAGTTGGGAGCCCAGACACACGAAGAATTGGGAAGTGGTTTCTACGTAGATCAAATACAAATTCTTGAGAAGTCATAATTATTTTTGTTATAATTTTTCATTGAAATAATATCAAAAATAAAAATACAGAGACATGTTGTTTGTGTGAGATGAGTATTAAGAGTGATGAGATGATGTAAAAACAGGGAAATTTGTTCGGTTGCATGAATGGAGTCACTTGACGATGGGTCCAAAACGACTAAAATTTCACGATGTATAGAATTCTTCTTCGTCTTAGCGAGTCGACTCTAGAGCCTTATTTTTGAAATGTATGACATATATGACGCATGAAAATCATTCGACATCGAACAAAAACCCGAAAAAAAAATTTTACTCCCGATATCGCGCGAGTCACACTTTTAAAAATAGCACTCCTGGCAATTATATTTGTAAGGACCAAAACTCCGCCACCGACAAGGCTCTATCAGGCGCGTAGGACAGGACATAACAGTTTTTATCTCGATGACGACCAAAATAACCATAATGCTTGTTCCAGCATCTTGTTCGCCGACATCTGCGGCTTCACGTCGCTGTCAGACCAATGCACTGCGGAGGAGCTGGTGCGCCTGCTCAATGAACTTTTCGCCAGGTAAGTTCTCGAAGCTTCTGTCGGATCATACGCCTACATAAATGGGGATCAAAGGAGTTACAGAGCGATTGCGGAGTACCCGACCGGATTGATTGTCCAAATTTCTAAAACTGGCGTTTTGGCATTTCCATCAAAATCTTCTTCATCCTAGCGTGTATTCCTAGTTGCGTCGTAAGCTTGTACGCTTCGAAACCTAGGGTACGCTGTAAGTAGTAAAATTGTAAATTCGCAACACACTGACTGGGTGCATATACTATAATACAATCTGACATCTCATATAATTAATAATGTAAATGTAAGCGTAAAATAAATGATTTATGAATTATGTCATAATCCTAGATTTGGCGGCAGGATTCAGAGTAGCTAATTTTAGTCGAATGCGAATCCTTAGCGAATGCGCTTATCAAGCGACGACGAGACGCGACCACTATTGGATTAAAAATTCTAACAGTGCTTGCCACTAACACACCTCGGGTCGTGTTCCTGTTGGTCAGACGGCAGTCGCTCCATTGTAATAACCAGTTCCGCCAAATCTTAGACCACGATTTACAGCGTACCCTAGGCTCCGAAGCGTAAGGTGACGACGCAACTAGGAATTCGCACTAGGATGATGACCTGGATTTGGCCGCACTCGTTAATACAATGGCATTTCCAGCGAAATACCAGAACTGAAAATAGTGAATGTTTGGTCAATTATGAACTAAGTATTTTATGTTAAGGTTGTGAGGTTCTTGTAATGACTTGCTCTTGACCAAATGTTCTTTGGTGGGAATGCTTGAATTTCATGATGCCCTGTAGAAATAATTTAATTTTTGGACGGCTTTCTAAATAAAACACATGAAAATGCTGCTGCTGACAAACTGCATCGCAGTTTGGCAGACCATGACTTGTTGTTTTTAAAAAGAAGTTCTTTAAAAAAATATTATGACGGCAAAACGACAAAACTATTCGTGCATGTAAACAAGTATGTAAATGCATGCGGGACAGCACGGTGCGGTTCCAACAAAAACAGTAACCAATAGTCTCGTACTAACGGAAATATTATTGCGTTGTATTTTTTGCCATGTGAATAAAATTATTTTCCAGGAAAATTATACCTATCTATAGTTTAATTCATTAGTACAGTCTGAAAACTGTTTTTAGATAAGTATTTAAGTAGTTTATATTTTTTATCTATGATCACAACAGCGGTGCTCTGGAACCCTATTTCTGAATGAAAATCGAGTCCTTCGACATCGAAATAAAATTATTCGTTAACAAACAAAAATTATTCGACTCGATACGAGTCGCACTTCAAAAATAGTGCTTCAGGTATCGACGTATAAGTTTTCATAAATTTCCGAGTTAAGCCTGGTAGCTCAACGCTGGACATGAAGTGATAAATATTGGTTATTTATCCAAAAAGACGCAATTTTACGAGACCCCCTGATGCGTTGTGCGATCACGGCCATGACAGCCCCGAATAAAGATATAGTGTCGTCAATTTATATTTGATGCTATGATTCGCCCGGTTGTTTATCCTCTTCGTAGTAAAGATTACTGTGATAACCTCATTGGACTATTTATTTAATGTTGATTTGGCTAGGATAAATTGGGGTCTATGCCAAACGACGGAATAGTTATCTGATTTGTTTCCATTATTATGAGTAATTTTAGTATGTACTGTTGACGACAGCTACCAGTATTAATTATTAATCCACTAGAATAATAAAAACTCTAATAGAGCTAAAGCATGTAATTGTTCATTAAAATACTATGTGACTCCTGACCAACCACGGATTTGTACGAATAGTTCTAAAATATTTATCAACGGTAGGTGAAACCATGAGGCGCAGCTGGTACCTAACTAATTTATTTAAGTAATTACAATCCGCAATTTTTTTTCATTAAATACATCTAAATCTTCACCATAACCAAGATCAAACAGGCCATTTATCAACCGGGCTTTGTACCGAACAATTTTAGCTTCAGGAATGATCAGCTTTCGGAATCTAATTAAACGGTGGGCGATATAAATCAGCATTAATTTACACGTCCGCTGGATAAGACTGCCTAACTACAGGGGCTCACTACAATCTCTCAAATGCGAGTGAGTAAGCAAGATGGCGCAATACAATGTGTAAGGCGACAATCAAATGATGGGTTTTTTTTTAAATAACTACAAAAATATGGCTACAAATGTTAACACTGGTTCTTTTTTCTATTTTTCGGAGAACATACATATGCTTTACATATTTAAAATATAAATTTACAGGATTAAGTGCACATATGGTTTCATTAGTACAATAGATTTATACACCCGTTCTAAATCTACTGTACTAGTGAAACCATCCAAGTAGTTTATCTTGTATCAACTTTCTCTCATATGGCTATAAGAGTATGAGAACATCTACACTATGATAAGTATATTTTATCTTGTAGGTTCTACCGACGAACGCAATTGTCTGGGAGAATTTTAGATCAAATCTCTTCAAAGTCATTTTTCTAGGTGTGCAATCGGAAAATCGCTGGCATGACAACTTGAAGATTACAAATGGCTGATAAAAGGACTGTCCTTTCTCATGATAACTTACCGTGTTGTGTTGATAAATGATTAATTATGTAAATTTTATTTTAAAACTTACGTTTGCATACTTAATAGTTATACTTTTGCGTAAAGCAGTTATTTTGATATGTTTCAATACATTTTGTGGAATCTGGTTTCTTTTTGATAGGTTTAAAATCTTAATTGCACAAAATACAATCAGTATCGCACAACAGGTGGGCTTGATGGTGAGAGCATTATGTAACAGTCAACCTTAGCGAAAATCAGTTAGTTTTAATAGGTGTTTCTAGATATCATGTGCGCCTTAAATTCGCTGATTAGTCTTTCATCCGAGCCGAGATGTTTTATAATCCCGAACGGGACAAACAGGCATATTTATCAGGTAAGGGTTCTCATTCATCACTCACCGGACACCAGTTAACGAGAGACCCCTGTCATGGCTTTCCCGTGGTTTGATATGATATGCAAATAGGGTGACTGCTATAGTTTTTAGGGTCTGTACATAGGATAGAAAAAGTCCGTTTAGAATGAATGTTTTTTATTCCACAACAAATGTGCATGTTTCATTCACATCGAGTAATAAGTTCTATGGTCAACCTACATTGTACTTCCTGGTAAGATTTTTTACACCAGAAAGTACAGGGTCCACCTGGGCCGGTGGAAGCACCTTTCGGCCTCTGGCTTGATTCCTTTAAGACTACCAAATGACAACCGGGAACAACGTTTTAACGTGTCTTCAGAAACACTGAATCGCCATTATTATATGACAATCAGGCGATTCAAGCCTGCCATGTCATAACCAAACTGGAAACATCTAAACAAAGTATAGTTACCTCCCGTGGGAACCGAACTCACGGGCTCCTGGTCTAAGGCAAACTCCACTGGACCACGGGGACAGTTATTCACGTACTGATTGATAATTGTCTAGCAATGGCACCTACTAGGCAGTACAATCCGTGCGGTGTCGGATCGTACAGCCAGTTTTACATTAAACAAAGTCTAGAATGCGTCGTGAAGGCGTAAACCATCGGATGCAATATGCTGCGCTCACAATTTATTGCTCCGAAGTAACAAGATACGCGCGTGCGACTAGTCTGCTGTAGATTTATCGCCTTGGAGTCACTCTTTTATGCAACAATCTGGTTTTTATCCGCATTATTCGTAAAGATCTATTCTTATTATACCTTTGTGTTTAGATATATTAAAGGCCCACTTAGATGTAGAGAGTTTCTCACACAATCCTGTACGAGAATCGTAAGATAATTCTTGCAAGCAATAATTGCCATAAAATTATCGTATCAAAATATTTACATGCAGGTAATAAATAAATTCTCGTCTACGATTTTGTCATACGAGACTCGCTTGTCATAATCGCTGTGCGATAATTAGACGCACATAATTAGTTAAGACCGCAAAATTTGAATAAGGAGATTCTTTGTTACGAGAATCTCGACTTGTATAAACATGATCTCGTATGACATTTTTTCATGTTCATACGAGTATTGTACGAATCGGTTTGGACCGATTTCAGCGCGAGTGTTTCTCATTCGAGTTCAGAGGTTACAACTAGTCGATTGTTTTATAAAATGACACAAAAATCATAATTCAAGGCACAGCGTGTTTGATGCTCCAAAATTGTTCCTTCTCGCTATCCAATTTTTAACCCAACACCTTTTTTCCGTTTTCGTTTCATTAATTCTTGTCTTAGAAGAGCAGATATAATTAAAACACCCTCGCGCATTGCACTCATGATTACAACCGTCAGAAAAACCCGAAATACGATTATCGCTTGGAAATTATGTTTACACGTATGCAATTAATATTCCGTTGCGAGGCGATTGTCTCCAGATTGGAAAGGCGAGAGATGTAAATTTTTAGACAAAGAAAATATTTTATACTAGCAGTTTCCCGCAGCTCCGCATGCGTCTAAAAGTAGCCTATATTTGACCCCGGGTCTACAACTATATTCATACCAAATTTCACCAAAATCCGTTCAGCGGTTTGGCCGTGAAATCGTAACAGACAGACTTTCGCATTTATAATATTAGTATGGATATAGATACCAGTGTAGATCAATTGACTTTTGTTGTTATAAACAGGCGGAGCTGCAGGAAACAGCTAATTTTAACTAAAAATAAAACAACTAAAAAGAGACCCCTGTGTAACTCCAGATATTACGATATAGTATAAAGAGTTGTAAGACATAGCCTTTAAAACCTGCACGTAAAATTGACAAAGAATGACGAAATCATTCAGATTCAACGTAGAAAAATGTATTTTTACATTTGCAATATAACTCTGAAGAATACTTCAAAGAATCAAAAGTTTATTAAAAATCTAGACCGTCCAAGGCAATATACTTTAGTCTCAATTTATGGGTTCCAAGTAACGAGATACGTGCGTGCAAACGCTGGCAAAGATTTATATCTATAGAGTCATTCCTTTACGTAACAGTGTCCTCTGCAATATTAATTGCATATGGTACAGCGGTAACATTTTCATAAAGGATTTTGAGATTGTTAGCACCCGCGTCTTTATTATCAGTAGCTTGATTTACAGTTAAGTTTGTATAAGTGACTTTAAAATCATCATTTATTTAATAATTTCATTCATTTAATAATAATGTTTATGAGTAACTTCAATGTCATAAACAGCATAGGTCATCAGATTCTGGTGGACATAATATTGGCCCTTAACATTGGAATTAAAGTTTAAATCATTAAAACTAAAATGATTCCTAGCTTCAGACCTTGTCAGTGATGATTTTTTTATTCAAACCTACTAAAGTATATATTAGCCAATGACCGCGCGTACACCGAACACTTAAATGATGCAGTTTGCCACGTGTCATATTATTGCATAAATATCTAGTGACGCGTGTGTACAAGCTTCCTACACATAATTAATAATAGTACCAACGTACTTCGTGCGCAAATTTGGCTAATGACAAATGCTTTATAAACAAAAGGGGTTGTAAAATGCTATGACAGTTTAATTCAAGTCAATTTCCACTGAAAATCTGTAGATGCATTTAGTCAACTTGTAAAATCTTACTTGAGTCTTGTTTGCCAACGTTAATAGTACAGTTAGAGCAACCATTAAAGCTTTGTTTCTGAGGATTTCGTTGTTCAACACCAAACAATGATACAACAAAAGCTATTTGCGGAATAAACATTATTAACTGAGCGAAACAACCGCAAAGGCAAAATAAAATTATCACAGATGTACCTATTTCGTCAATTTGATTTCATATTTCAATTTCCTATGTATAATATAAAGGATCCCTTAATGGATCCCGGCACGCAACTTGGGTTGATGGCTAGTTGGTTATTATATCATTCCGAATCTTTCTAATTTATTTTAATGATAACTGGCACAGAACTTCAATTGTTTGCTGGCAGACACTCAGAGCATTAGGCATCAGGGGGAGTCTCGTAAGTTGATCTCATGAGTTCGTCGTGTCAAGCAACGATATGACGCGACCACTATTGGATTGGTCGCCATTTAGTGGCATTTCTATCTTGAGCTCCTCCGTGCTACGGAAGGCACGTTAAGCCGTTGGTCCCGATTGTTATCGATAGATAGTAGTCGTGAGGGTGTGTCAGATGCCTTAGGGCAGCCTAAAAAATCCGACCGTGTTGACCACTAACACACCTCGGCCCATGTTCCTGTTGGTCTGGTTTCCCTGTAAAAAGAGTTATGGAGGTCAGACGGCAGTCGCTCCATTGTAATAACCAGTTCCGCCAAATCTAGGACCATGACTTACAGCGTACCTCCGAAGCTTAAGCAGACGACGCAACTAGGAATACACGCTACGATGATGATGATGAGACCACGCAGAGCATTAAATCAGTCAACTGTTATAAGTACTTATTTGTACTTGTAGAATAATATGTGGCCGTACGCCTGTTTGCCACTAAATAGTATAAAAAAAAGTTTTAATTAATAAGTAACTTAAGCAACACAAATGGTTTAACATTACTAACGTAGCAGTACCATTCGCTTTAATATATAAGACTGATGAAGACAGATAGCTTAACATTCACACGGGGGATATTTTTCATATGAAAACCAAGTCACACAAGCTACGCAAGGCACTGGAAATTAGTTTTACAGCCCGTTGGGTTCGTACCCACCCACATGAGGCAAAAGTCGACAACTGGACCACAGTGGAAGTTTAAGTTGTCAGAATGTTTAAATAGTCTCTGCAAAGGATCTCTCTCTTCTGTGCCTTTAATATTTTATGGCAATAATTTAGTGGTTTATTTGACTTCTAGACGAAACTACAACTCGGAATGTACACAGATTAAGGTCGGTGGTACACGTGGCTACTAAATTAAATTAAAAAACAGGAAGGAATTAGCACCCGTGGCTACAATTTTCTGGCTCAAAAAAAATTATCCAAAAGGCTTAGCTACCGCAAAATGACCTATTTGTGGAACGCTATTGTGAAACAGTTCGCTTATCATAGTTGTTAAAATCGTAATTTATGTACTTACGCTTGTGTTCTTTACTCTTGTTGCTCTCATCCATGGCTCTCGTCACTTACATGCCGATTACGGACACTCCTGATTTTTTAAAAGATATACCGGTCTGTTTCAGCTATCACTCTTTTTTAACGATGAATCAGATTTAAATCTAGATATTGTTACGAAAAATTATTTTGTTCAATAAGTCCGAGAAAATTTAAAAACAAATTAATAGTTTTAAATGTTTCATTGCGAACAGGAACGTAGGGATAAATGCCGCGGTTAGATCTACTATTTAGTTTTCAACCTAAAAGTATTTTCAATAAAAAAAAAAAAACAAACAAACAAATTATTGGCCAATTTTAAATGGCACCGTGTGTTAAAGCCCTTCATTTAAAAGCTTTAGGATGTTGCAGTTTGTGTCAGTAACAACTGCCAAACCGCGGTCAGTTTAATTCCTGCCAATTCCGACCCATTTAACGACTTTACCTTTGGCATGGGCGGACACCGCAAAATTATGTATTTGTGGAACGCCATTGTGAAGAGAGATTTTCTCAATAAACTTGTACACATTATTCAACTTGTTCACTCTGATACCTCAAAATATTTCTGATTTGAGAAAACAAATATAGCAAAAATAGGGTGGTTTCGATTTTGGGTCCTGAAATAATTACCTTTTTTTCCTTTAGCAGGCAAGTAAGGCTAGAATATTTGCTGAATTCGCTTATCATAAATCTTTACCCTTCTTCTGCGCGGAAACCATATTTGGGTTCTTAACAATGCAATTTTTATTGTTATCTAGTTTGACGCAGGCGTTGTTACATTTTTCCATCATTAATCCCGCTCGCACGTTAATACAATACCTTACTAGCTACCTACTTACAATGAAACTCCAGGATAATTTTTTACAAATGTTATCTTTCGTTAGGTACATCCACCAAGTTAAGTTTTTGCTTTACATATCTAAAAAAACCCAAAAGTTAGAACTACGTTCCCCGCTTATTACAATATAATAATACATGTCGGCAACGCGCTCGTGACATCTCCCTCGTTGCAGGCGTTCATAGGCTATGCTAACCACTTATCATCAGGTGGGCGTACGCCTGTTTGCCTACTTAGGTGTATAAAAAAAAAAAAATATATGAAAATACAAATCGAGCTAAGTACATTTTTCCTTTTCATATGTAATGGAATACTAATCCCTATACTTTACTCCAAATCCATAATCACTATCATATTGAAATAAATATCTAATGGATCCATTCTCTTGGTCACATCCAATATATTGTTATTTATGGAAAATATCACTGCACATTAAAGTTCGAATTTTAACATCATCATCCTACACATGTTTGCTGCAATCGCTTTTGTATTTTCTCGCGTCATTTTGCGTACAAGTAATCCGCTCTGAACCATTTTTACGATCCGCCTGATTGCCGCAGAGGGTGGAAATTCAAATCCCTTCAAACCGACAGAATGCCACGTAAGGAGGAAGGAGGAAAGAAGATTGGCTTTTATTGGAAGAGATGGCAGAGTTTTATGGTTTTAATAAACCGCTTTGAGTAGTAAATAATAAAGTAGGCAAATGGAGTTACGAGCTTTGCAATAGCTCAATAACTAGGGACGTTCAACGAAACGAACAGCTGTTTTATTGGCAAATGATTTGCGAAATGAATCGAAAAATTTTCTGAACCAGATTTTAGCCAGAAGCAATTTCAAGTGTTCTTTCCTATGAGCAGCTTTTTACTTAGAGTTCAGGGTACCCTTTCATGGTTTTACTTGGCTGCGCTGGTTTCTACAGTCAAACGACTGCCGAATGACATATTACCATTAACGAACACGCATACGTAGCTAGTTTTTCTGATTTTTCACTAGTGGTCCCACCAACAATATCCTACGAGTCTCATAGTCCCACCAGCTTTTGGTTCCACCTGTAATTAAAAACCAAAATACCAAAACCCACTGATACTTATTTAGGTGTAATAGCCACTGACTCTAGCCAGTTACTTTACTAGCACCTATAGATAAGAGACACTATCCTAACATGAATTCTGTCCGCAGGTTTGATCGTCTGGCGGCAGAGCACCACTGCCTCCGAATCAAGCTGCTCGGCGACTGCTACTACTGCGTGTCTGGACTGCCCGAGGCTCGCGACGACCATGCCAAGTGCTGTGTGGAAATGGGGCTTGACATGATCGACGCTATTGCGTAAGTAGCCCTTGAAGTTATTCGGTGTTTCTAAGCCTGGGCATAAGTATGTGAATTGATACGTTGCGTTACATGCTTACAAAATAAATTTGGAAATAGTAAGTACTTAATATAAATGGACACAAAATCGACAGAACTGACAAACAAACTTACCTGGGTCTTATTCTTGACAATCAACTCACATGGGTTCCACATATTGCAAAAATTAGATCTAAACTATCATCGCTTACTGGCGCCTTACGTGGTATTGTCCGATTCCTTCCAAAGAAAACTCGCTACTGTATCTATAACTCTCTGGTTAAACCACACATAGATTACCTTATCCAAATTTGGGGTACAGCTGCAAAAACCAATTTAAATAAAATACAAAGAGCACAAAACAAACTTATAAAAGTTCTATTTCATTTTGATTATTTAACACCGACCAAAAAGGTTTACAAAGATACTAAACTCATGACTATAAAACAAAGTTATATATATTATACATGCCTTCTAATACGAAAGATCTTGACAAATTCTATACATACCCAAATTAGTTTTACTAAAAAGAAGCCAATACATAAAATGCAATTAAGAAGCGCAAACAATTTAGTACTAAGAGCACCCAGAACGAATTATGGCAAAAAGAGTATCTTATTTGAGGGGTGTAAGTTATATAATAATCTTCCCAAAAATGTGAAAGAAGTGCAATCAATGTATTCCTTTAAAAAATTGCTAAAACATTTTGTGGGTAAAAACTACATAGTATGATTACTCATAGAACATATTTACAATATATATATATATATATATATATATATATATATATATATTATAATAAAAAAAAAAGAAGCCACTGAAATTAATTAAATTAATAAAAATTTAATAAATAATAATAATAATATATTTATACATTTTATAATATATAAAATAATAAACTATATTGTAATACATTAAAATTTATAATAAATAAAATTATATACTTATTATACTTAAAATAATGATAGGTAACAATAAAATAATAAATACATTAATAATAGTATGGATTATAGTAAACTTCTGTAAACAAATACAAACATAAAAATAATAAAACAGGCTAATATTATTTACTTGCATAGAATAAATATTACAACATCTAAATACTTACTCGTGTGACTCGATGTCCCTTCCAGCTGCGCCGGGCTATATACATCTTTGTATTTACACCACTCGACGCTCGAAGTTGTGACCGCTCGATCAATGATATTTTTTAAAGTGAGGGTAACCGCACCAAATAGTTTTAGTTAATATAAAATCTATGTTAATCGTACGCGTATACCGATAATGATATTGTTGTTATTTGGATTTATTTGTGTTGTTCTCATGTGAAGTGAATTTGTAATTCTTAATGAGAATAAATATCTTAAACCTTAAGATCTTTTTTCGATCTAATACAGAAGAAGGTGATCTCAATGTACGAAAACACCAAGTAGCTACAATGTTTCTGGATAACACGGAGTTTAGTTATTCAACTACTGAATGCGTCCAAAGCTACTTTCAAGCGAAGATTATAAAAATGATTACCTTCAAAACCAAAAAAGTGGAGGGAAATGGCACCGACCTTTGACCAGCAGTGGTATATTCATTATACGTATGTTTCATCAAACAAAGTTGTATATTGGCCTCTAATTAGAGGATTGGAAAACCTTGGCACAAGAGTTGACCCTTCACCTACTCTATATCTCTCATACCTCTACCAACATTGTAGTTATATAAAGGCGGCGAATCTTGGGAGAGTGCGCTGTACTTCTCGAGGCTCAGTCCAGTCGCACCTGCTTGATCTCCCTAAAAGTTCACTAATGTTACCGCTATCTCTATAATGACTGCCCCCTTCTTTTAGGAGCTCACGGTACAAAGACGCTTCGCTGGCCTTGTACCAAGTATCTAGGTCGTCGCTGGTCTCATAAAGTCGATTCGATCGAGTGAGAATTTAGTTCTAAAATAAATTTTCTTCACAGATTGGTCCGCGAGGTTATGGCCGTCAACGTGAACATGCGCGTTGGCATCCACACCGGTCGGGTCCATTGCGTGGTTCTCGGACTGCGCAAGTGGCAGTTCGATGTGTGGTCCAATGACGTCACTCTCGCCAACTATATGGAGAGCGGTGGCGTGGCTGGGTGAGCATTTTTTTGCTACTATTTAGGTTCGTACTATTAGGATCCGATTTAGGTTGTGGGGTAATTACAAGCAATCACACACAATAAAAGTCGGTTAATTAACCGTGCATATAAGTATAGTCGTTTTCGCTACTTGTAAAACTGTTCTAAGCAGGAGAGGATCTGTTTAATCCAGAATGTTCTATTATACCGTCTGCTCAACCATCACTCGGTTTAAGCAGGCTTCAAACTAGAGCTTTGGAGTGATCGCTATTGAGTAATCGCCTTATTGACCTCGCATCCGTAGGCCCGTGGATGTCACACTAATTTCTTTAGTACTGAAAGTCCTATCAACTGAATTGTTTAGTGATAATATTTTTCTTTCGGTAGACGTGTCCACATTACGAAAGAGACGCTGAAGTGCCTCGGCGATGATTACAAGGTGGAGCCGGGCTACGGAGGCCAGAGGAATACCTACTTGAAGGACCACAATATCGAGACCTACTTAATTGTGCCCGATGATACCAGCAGAGTGGTAAGTCCTATTTAGTTTCAGTGAGCTGTGGGCTCCGAAGCAACTACCTATGCTTCGGAGCCCACAGCTCACAGATGTATCTAGGAGAGAAGATGAAGAAAAAGAGAGTATATTAATTGGTGCTGAAAAGAGTTAGTTCTAAATCACAAAAAATGTATCTGTGGAAACGCCAAGTAAAGCAACGAATAGTGTTTAACCTGTTAGTTGTAGCATGTCACGCTGATTAAGTTGGATCCAGTGCTGGAAATTCAGTAGCGAATTTGTGCAGTCGCGTTCATGGACACGATCGAAACCCACACACAAACGTGGATGACTTGCTAGTACTGGATCCATCTTAATCAGCCTATAGCCTGCAGAAATTGTCTGCGCCTATCCTCATTTTAGGCCTATGTCCAATATATGTTTTCTTTTGTAGGACAAGAAACCCCAGCACTCGTTTTCGCTGAATGGGAACGTCTCAAAGGAAATGCGTGTTATGGGCCATGGATCGCAGCACGGCAAACACTCCTCCAAGTTAGTATTATTTTCATAATACGTTTTCTTAAACTAAACGTCCTAAATCAACAATACTACAAACCATTAACTTACGAAACGTTATTCATTCGTCTTAAAACTCAATTTTTACAATTTCCAAATAAGTAAAATACCACATTTGTACAAATATAAATGATTTGTTAAGATTGCTGCTCTCTACCAACTAAGAATAGATTACCATCAGAGTCATAATCAGAGTAATTTATCATAATCCTCTTCAATACAATAATGAATTGTCACCAGAATCGGCGTGGACGCTAACAATGAGAACAAGAAGCCAGAAGACGAGGTGAACGAGTACCTGATGAAGGCAATCGATGCCAGATCGATTGACCGCCTGCGAGCTGAACACTGCCAGCCATTCACTCTAACATTCCGTGACCGTGCTCAGGAGCGCAAGGTAAACTTGATGTTCCCAATTTTTTGTGATCCTGCTTCAATAGAAATCATAGTCATATTTGAAATTAAGTCGAAATCTGCAAGAACATTGTCAGCTTTTTAGACACTTATTCTGTAACCAGTCTTAGGAGCACAAGGTAAGCTTGATCTCAATATATAATGATCTTTCTTCAAAAGAAGTCATAGGAGTATATTTGAAACTCCCTACGACTCATAAAATTCACGAATTCAGTCGATATCTCCAAGAAAACTGCCAGCCCTTTACTGGCTCATTCCGTAATCTCACTCAGGAGTGCAAGATAAATTTTATCTTCCCAATGTTCAAGGATCTTTCTTCAGTAGAAATCATGGAACATCTCTTCGAATCTATATACTATAAGAAATACAGAGTATGAAACACCTCACTGATTTGTGTTCCTTTTCTTCCATAGAGGGTAGTTTGTTTAATATCCACAGAGCGGACGAAGAAGATAACGAGTGGATTGACAGCCCCCCTCCTCCTTCTCTATTTTACCTTCTAAATTCGCTGCACCTTGCGCAAACAATAATAAAAGAAATCGTAAGAGTTTATTTCAAACTCTCTACCTACTTCATCAAATACACTAATTCAGTCTATATCTCCAAGAACACTGCCAGCCCTTTACACTCACATTGTGTGAACAGGCTTAGGAGCGCAGTATACTAATTATTCTTAATCGTCTGGTCTTTCTTGAATAAAAACCATAGGAGTATTGAGAGCTACTCATGCTCATGAAAGCCATCGAGGAATGATCTATTCACCACCTCTAAGACCAGTAAATTCTGGGCATGGAAGGGCCTTGGGAAGAAATTGATCTGTTTTTATAATTTTACTGGTGCGTTTACATAATTCCACAGACGGAGTTTTATTAAGTTGTATCTGAAATGATGAAACAGCTAAATAGTAACTTCAGATAGATCGACTTAATGAACTTTAAACCAGTACTATCCCTTTCATCTCAATATTTGTTCAGCTAACCTAATGAATATTGCCAAACACAAATTATGCTAAGCTAGATCCGAGGACGGGTCCATTGTCTCGCTCAAATCATATCTAATTAAAACGTTTAATATCAGGCAAAGAAGTTTTATTCATTTAATTTGCAATCCCCTCGTTATCTTTCTGTAGCAAGCTTATAATTGATCTTGACGACGGCAATTAAATCCGTTTAGTATCCGTTGCGGACACTGGAATCTAATCAGAATAGCGGCATAGTATGACAAGAATAAATTGAAACCATGTCCAACCTTTGTCCGAATATTGCGATTTTCACCAGCAAGTGTATTCCTAAGGAAGGTTCTAGATAGGCACAGAGCCCTATGGTCATCAACAATTTATCTCAGGGAGGAACAACATAAGAACCTACTTAGGAAACCACATTTTACAGGACCACTGCATCTGAAATCACACGCAATCGGGATGACCAACCATAATAGTGAAGATCTACAGGATAGTTTTGATGCATTAGCTTGAATTTATAGGAAAGAACGGAGATTATTCTGATTATATGATTTTGAGTGGTACCTTTGTGAGGTGTGTAAGTTTGTGAGGTACCTTTCGCAACACGAGTTTCTTGAGTTGTATTTTGAAGTCTGCTATAGGGCTTTTAGAAACTTTGACTACGCTACATCAAAATTCAATTAAGTTATTCAATTAGTCCCTTTCTTCGACAGCTCTCGTCCGACGAATTGATTCGATAAGTTACCGGCAGTTCGCGTGTGAAATAAGAGAGTGACGCTAGATCCCGTTTGGTTAATTTCGGTGTTTTTATATTACTCGTCTCGTCTCTCTCTTTTTTATAATTGAATAATATCTATGTGAAAATGTGTCTTGTTTTTGTGTTTCATCACTGAAGTTTTTATTCTTTTTCCTGATTTTATATTGTCAACCTTTTTTACAGAGTATTATTGCGTCTCTTTTCTGTGAATCGGCATCATTCTGTATGACCACTATTGTTTTTGTAGCAGCAACCTTATTGTGCTTTAGTGTTTTGTTTCATATGAAATTTAGGCATGGGCTGCAGTCTCTGGGGTCCTTAAAATAAATCATGTCACAATTTATTATCGACGTTAGTCAGTTCACTGCTGAACTTAGGTCTCCCCCAAATTGAGGGGTTGTTGTATACATGCTTGGATGGCTGATTGGCAAGCGCAGTGTCGGCGGCTTATTGTACTTTCGACGCTGCTGCCCATCGGAACTATTCCATCGGAGCGTTTACGTCTCGCGCACGATGTCAAGTTTAGGTATTTCAATGCAAGTTTTACTCACAGAAGCTAATGTAACTGTGTGCGTAGCGCTGGCGCGTGCCTTGCGCTATAGGCAAACAAACGCGTTTTGATCCGTCGAGTGTATTATTTTGCATAATAATAATGATTTATAGATTTATGTATCTTTTTAATTTTATTCGAATAAAACACTTTGTACGGATCTATTTACGTTTATTATTTAATTTTAAAAGTTTAGGTATCGAAATTAGTAGGTTGTACTCCTCAGCGGCATCGACCTGGATTTTCGTGGGTCCACAATTTCTGGTAGCAGACACTTATCATAATAATTGACTAATCTGGTTTCCATTTCGTTTCGCTAAAACTCATCGTCTCGAATGATTTTTTCAATTTTCAAAGGAAATTCTTTACCCGTCCAAACCGCAAACAAACATAAATTCTTCCTCGCTATATGCAACTGTCCTTGTATTTGCGTAAATTACACATATTGCATTTCATGGTAAAAGTTGATTGCAAGCCTGCCGTATGCTTCTTCAACAGTTGCAAATTATCAATAGTACATCCCATTGCTCTGTTATGGTTATTGATGATTTTAATTTGTTCAAAAACATATGGGAAATCAATTATTCTACGACCTTCAACAACCATATTTATTTCGGATGGAATTTCAGCCTCGGAAGTTGTTTCGAAAACCTGCAAATTATAACAAAAAGATAAGTTACCTAATTATAAATTTTAATTGTAACATTTAATTTAAGATCTATCAAGCCTAAATATTTTAGATTTTAATTTTGTGTGGTGTATTGTCGTTTAATTCAAAAACTGAAAGGTTGAATAAGATCACAAAAGATATAAAAAAACTAGCGGTCCGCCCAGCTTCGCCCGTGGTACATGCATAGCCTATGGGATAACGTGCCTTTCTAACGGTGAAGGAATTTAGTAAATCAGTATAACACGACATAGTATCAATTTCTTACACTAAAGTTTCCTCTACTTTCCCCCCTTTTTCTTGTGATGTAACTAAAAAATTTGCAATACGATTTTGTTTCTTTGTTTTTGCCTCCTTTTAAGTTAATCTCATTAACTTGTAAGTTAATGGGAAGTTTTTTTAGAGGGATAGACGGATCACGGAAGTGATCCTATAACATATATAAAACAGTTTGTGAGAAGAAGAGAAAGTTTTTAATGGCCTATACCTGTATAGATGTAAAAGGAAAAAAAACTGATTTAAAATAACGTTCAAGGTACCATTTCTTCATGTTGGTGTTCAAACTGAACGGTTTCCGTTGTTCCTTCATCACTTGAGTTTTTTTTACAATGCCTGGAGGAAAACCATAAACCAGTAAGCGCACAACCCTTGTTATTTGAAGGAAGCAGTAATTAAATAAAAGAAACTAATGTAGTCAAAACACGCATAAAAAAAGAGAATTTTTGTCTTATGCAAAAATAATAGTTTGACCACAAGCTTGCCATTTGGTTGGGCTGTAAGATCTTCTCAAAAACTATATTTTTTGTATTGAATAAAAAATCTGTCCCGTAGATAACGAAGATATAAGCCAATAATTAGTGAAATAAATACTGTTTTCTTAGGACTGATTTATTGGGTTATCTTGATATCGGCAGGTCAAATTTGTTTGATTCGTTAGAAATAAATATTGTATTGGAGTTAAACTTTTAGCCTTACCAAGTGACAAGCTTGGGATCAAACTTTTATTTTAGTAGGTTTAACTCACGAAGGCTCGTTGCGTGACATTTATGGCATTAAAATAAATTTCAGATTGCCCTGATGAACAGGCCTTCCTGATATAAAACCTTGCTCAGGTGGTCTAATAGTGTATTCATGCATCACAAATCTAAGACATATGTCTCTAGCGGGATAAGTTCCGGATTACCAAGAAAACTGTTTGTCGAATACGTAATATGGTCATGTTAGTATATTAGTGTAAATATAAATAAATATTAATTTATTTCAGGCAAAAAACCCATATTATATTGCACCAAATATATGTAGTATGACATAAATATACAAAACTTTTAGCTCTTGCTTTTTCCATATTTTCTAAATTTTTGCGTTTTCATTTCTTCGCTAAAAATAACTTGCTTTTGTTTCCCATTACGTCTGAAATAAAATTTATTGTCATTAAAAATAATAATAAAATATTTTACTTACCAAAGTGTCAAGATTTTTGAGCATCGAGTGACGCGTCCTCACTCTGGAAAGCCTCGCGGCAGTCTGATTTGAATAGACTTGCGCGCAGCGTTTTATAATAGTTTTCAAATATTGACAGGAAAATAATTACACTTAATTATTTAACATTTCAAAGCAGGTGTTTTAAAGAAGCCTTTATTCTTTAATAAAAAGCTATTATTATAATAAAGTAAAGAAGATATATCAGTGGAAAAAATATTTGAATTTAGGGCTATTTCTTATTTTTTAAATTTTAATTTCTCATTGATAGATCGCTAAATCGAAAAATATTTTTAACTAACTATTTACTTAAGAATCTTTGTTATTGGTTAATAATTATTGCTAATTAGATTTGTCTGTATTATCATAAATTTTAAGCATCGAAACTGACGCTGTAGGGGAAATTAAGAAAACCTCTGTTCAATTATCTTGATAGAATGAACAAATACAAATCGAATCAAAATGTATTCTCAATTAACTATTGAGACAGCAAAATTTCCTTAAGTTATTTGTAACTTACATATTTGTAATATAACTGGTTGATGGTATTAACAGGTTTGAAATTACTGTTTTTGCGCATGGACAGCGTAAATGCTCTTAAGCTAGCGAAGGGTGGAAATAATTTATTATATATAATTTTTAAAATTACATACTCACTAGGTAAAATATTCTCATTCGCAGTACACTGCCGAGCGCGACCGAATGCTCAAAGCGTACTTCTCGTGCACGCTCGCAGTGTACATCGCAGTCATCATCATACAACTGCTTGCATACAATATGTAAGTACTTTCCTCAATTCTTCTATTTAACGAAGTCTTCGCTTAGTTATCCTACACCGATCGATTGTCAATTGACAATGTAACCTACAAGAAATGATGATAATGATTATCCTACATTCATTGATTTCTAGTGGGTACGTAGTAAACCAACCCTTTACATCCTGGTTTTCGGAATTGCCTTTCATCCTCTGACATACAAATGGCAGCAGGGACCCGAAAACGAAATCATCGTTATTATCAGACAATCAGGTGATTCAAGCCTGCAATGTCCAAACAAAACTGGAAACAACTAACCAATGTATGCTTCTTGTGGGAAACAAACCTACGACCTTCGGGTCAAAGACAAACGCCTTAACCACTCATGACTCAACCACTGAGGCAGTTTTGGACCACGGAGGAGTAGATTGTCCTACAAAAATAGGAAATTCATACAGGCTCCTGAGAAACCTCTTTGTTAAACGCAGGAAAATACCAATTACTAATTACTAATATTATTTCTTAATTTTCAGTACCCTCTTAAGCCTGATGACGATTGGGTTCTGCTCTATTGTACCGTTAATCATTAGCTACATCGTATTCTGCATCGATTTCAAGGTAAATATTAAGATAGTAGTTTGTCGTATTCATTTTTATTAAAAACTTAAAGACTACTTACATTTTCTTTTATAAATTACTAGTTATAACTAATAAATAATCGTCATGAGCTGTTGCCTATTAGGATGTTTGGATTGCTTAATTATTTATTATTAATCTTTTGCTTTCCTTTCTTAATTAAATAAGTAATAGCTATAAATTGCTTAATTTATTTATCAATATTTTTTTGCCTATATTTGTGCCACTGCTGGGCACAACCCTCTCTTCTCTTCTTACAGTAATATTAACATTTTTAAATTTGCTATTCAAAAAACGTAGTGGCGCCTAAATAATATTTAGACACTAACCACTATATATTATGTATGTATGTAAAAATCTTTATTGTACACAAAGAACATGTATGAGAATACAGATTACAACAAAACGCGGACTTATCCCAAATAGGGATCTCTTCCAGTCAACCAAACAAACATACGACATAGACATATAAGCACAGAAGAGGGTACAACACGCAAATCTAAGGGACAAAGTATACATAATATAGACTATTATTGTTGTTACAGCATACTAACACCAGCATCCGTCGCCTGTCAGAGAAAGTTCACAACAACCGATCATTGGCTCAATTCATGTCGATCCTGGTAGTTGGTGCTCTCATCCTACAGATTCAGATTATCATGGTAAGTGTAACCATCCATAACAAGACTTGTACTCGTAATAGGGAGAATACTACTGCAGTTTAAACGTTTTGAGACCAGATTGCAGATTCTGTTCAAACATATGTCGATGAAATTATGTTCAAGGTACCTGCCATCACAATAACGGGAAGACACTTCGCCCATTCCAACCAGCTGAGAAACCAAACTCACTTCGTCGGAAACCACAATGTTTTCTATAAGTGCAGATTTTATTTACTTGAGACAATGACACATCTGACCTTAAAAAGGTTAAAAAAAATTGCAGTGGGGAAACTCAATTTTTTCATATTAGCGAAATATTAACAAATTGTAATCGTTCATAAACACGATAAGACTAAGAAGGGTATATAACTTCTACCTTTATTACCTGTATTGGTTTCAGATTAACGCAATGTACTTCGATGAACGTCCAAAGAAGATGTACGATGAGAGGATTCTCTGCCTGTACGATATTAACGAGGTGAGTACAGAAGGCTTACCAACAGAAACGAGTGAGTAAGCGAGATGGCGCAATACAATCTTGGTAGTAAGGTTGAATTTAAACGTTTATTTGGTTAATTGTCAGTTGGCCTTTTCCAGAATTAAGAAAAAAAAATGAGAAGTTTGGTTTTTTTCCTGAAAATAATAAAACTCAGTAGTGCAACAAGACAAAAGTTTAACACCTTGTTTAAAATTACCTATCTGTCGAATCTTAGCTCCAAGGAACTTTTTAAGCATTAAAAATGATATTTCGCTTTCGCTTAAAAATCCTTGGGTTTTTTTTACTTTCTTTCTCTCTCTCTCTCTCTCTCTCGGTTCCATTCTCAGGCAGGTTTATTATCTTTTGGAAGTCTGGGTCAACTTATCTCTCAACCTCAGACCTGCTAGAAAAGTTTTTTTAGTAAAAGTAAACACTACATTTGATTATTTACATTATAGCTATTCTCGGGCATACTATGAAATTTTTCTCGCAGGTGGAAACGCGGCCCTTTGTTCTCAGTAGTTCGCAGTTCCCTTGAAGGGAAACACTGAGACTTTTTGTCTTTGTAGTTCCTTCAGAGGGACTAAAGGAACTTCAGAAACTCTGTATTCTGAGTACTTCCTTTGATTTAGTGGCCAGTCATTTGTTACTTGAATGAAAATTTCTCACCTCTTACACTTCCATTCTCTATCATATTAACGTTTACGCTAACGCACTACACTTCACTACTATTAAAAACAATTCCGTGACCACAGCCGTTGTGACACGGTTGAAACATGAGAAGTGTAAAAGGTGTTTTGCGCACTTACTCCTGTAATTTTATGCTCTAGCATATTAATTCCCATTCCAGCACTACCTCCACCTGACGTTGCTTGCGATGTTCCTATGCGCCGCTCATCAGATTCTGATCACGATGGTAAAGACGACGTTGTTGATGATCATAGCGTCTGTGTACGTGGCCATCACTACGCAGGAACATCTGCACTACCAGGAGTACTTCCAGGACTTCCAGTATGTCGATTTATTTCTTTATTTCCATTGTCTGTTTCTTCTTATGTTTAATTATTGATAATCAAAAGGGAGGTCGGCCCTCCTCGTGCTTTGCGCCATGATAGTCTTTCCTGGTGCACACCCACGCCAAATAGAGGGATAAGGCACGGAAGAAGAATAATATAGTAAAAGTTGGTGTTTTTCATGCAAACTTCCGCTATAAGAATCCCATGAGGGGCCTTTTGTCCTCAGTAATCACTTTTATAAGGCAATGCGACTAAATAGATTATGATTTGGGCGTGTTTTATATTGCAACCAGCAAGGATTCATCTTTGACAATCGTAATAATAAAAATAAGTAATCAAGCCTGCAATGTCCTAACTAAACTGAAAACATTGCCTTTGCATTGGAAAGTTGCCAATCATAGTCTTGAAAGAGTTTGAATTAATATTCTTCCTGGTTTCGAGTCGAAATTCGAAACTTTGAGACATGAAAGACCTTTTCAAAACCATACTAAAGTGTACTTTTGGCGGGAAGCTGTGAAGAGCAAAAATTTGTGTTTTTTTAAGTGTTTGTGCATAATAATGGTAGATTATTATTATTCACAAAGTGTTCGATAACAAGCGTGAGTGTTGGGAAGTGATTTATGTGATTTTCATGCTTGTTGCCAAAAGCTCCTAGTAATCGCTAAGTGCAGTTTTTCTACCACTTCACTTAGCCTGATTCTTCTGACTAAACTTTACTACCGACTAGACTTTTAGACTTGACTAGGACTTGACGAAACCACACTGTAGGACTGAAAAAGATTAAAAAATTAAAAAGGGCTTTAAAGGATTTGTATCCATGGCCGTATAACCTATTCCAAAATAAAACTTCTTTTCTAAAGTTTTGGAAGAGTTCAATTCTTAAAACAATGAATTTGCATAGAACCGCTGACTTGTAACGCTATTGGTTACAATTACAAAGATTATAAAACCTATTTTCTCTTATATACAGACACCACTGCGGCCTGGACTGGAACCAACAGTTGATGAACATCGTCATCGCGCTTGCTGCCACCGTAGCTCTGATACTACACTCCCAACAAACTGAGAGCACCTACAGACTTGATTTCATCTGGAAACTCCAAGCTAACAGTTAGTCATTATTCTTGTTGACCATTTTGAAGTTGTATATGATGTTGTCCATTCTTAATGGTTGTGAGATAGTTTATATTTATATTCATATATTGAAATCTCACTGAAATATTACCACACCGATTTTTTTTGATTTCCTATCTTTTGTTTGTTGTTAACAATCAATAAATATGATAAATTTGTCATTGCACCTTTTAGTATTTTAAAAAGGTGTGAAAGGCAAGGTGATATTTTCAAGACAATTATTATAATCTTTATATATTTACTTATTTATGCACACAATAAAATACAAAGGAATATACATATGAAGAACAGAATTATTTTCTAAAACCTTTGCAGAATACTTCTTATTCTTTACTCTATATGGGACTATTTAATTTCATCAAGCTTCACATTAAGCTTAGAGCTTTTTCATTATTCGTGTTAACTTACTCCAATATTTATATTAAATTTATCCTTCAATATCTCCATTAGATGAGAAGGAGGAGATGGAACACCTGGAGGCGTACAACCGCAAACTGCTCGCCAACATCCTGCCCGAGCATGTCGCGCAACATTTCCTTTGCAGCGACAAGAATATTGACGTACGTTAAATATGACAGTACTCTGTAACCCTCATTTTTAAGAATAATTTGTAAAGCCCATGTAAGCTAAAATATGTTGGGTCTCATTCTTTTACGCTAAATATTGAATAGGTAAGAAAGGTACGTAACATATTTTGGCTAACATGTGTTAAAAATTAATACCAAGCTTTACTTCTGTGTCACCCTTAACAAAACACTGCCATTCATGAAGGTATTTTTAAATCCACAGTTCAATCAGCTCCTCATCTAGTGACACATAAATCGTTAGTATCAGCTACTTTTACAAAAGGCCCATAAGTCCCATATCTTTAGGCAACTTGAAAAATATCCACCAAAAGGTGTTGACCACTAATACACTTCAAAAATAAATTCGAAAGAGCTTCAATGTGTATAATATAAAGTAAATCATAGTCATGTTTTAGATTAATTAAATCCCTTACCGCAGGAGCTGTACCACGAGCAATGCGAATCAGTTTGCGTTATGTTCGCGTCCATTCCCAACTTCTCGGAGTTCTATGTGGAGTTGGAGGGTAACAATGAGGGCGTGGAGTGCCTGCGTCTCCTCAACGAGATCATTGCCGACTTTGATGAAATCCTTGCTGAGGAACCATTCAGATATATTGAAAAGATCAAGAGCACCGGCGCTACTTACATGGCAGCTTCAGGTTTGTCCGTTAACGTTTTCATATGGCAAGCTAACAATTACATTACTGATGACACTTGAAATGAAGCAATTTACTGGTAAATGAGAAAGTTAATTTATATTTTTGACCAAATAAACAATATTTTGTTATACTTTTATTGGTGACAGTTTTATTGTTCTGTTTACGAGGAAGTGGAAGAAAACTGATTGACAAGTTTGGAAGTATGGCCCGAAAAGGAAAATAGCAGCCTTACTAGCTGTTTTTTACTGGTAACTAGATATTCAAGTAACATTCCGTCATTTCAATGTCAACTGCCAAAAAGAGACAGGAGTGGACGTTGTATATTTTGTAATTATCAAATAAAAAATATTATAAAAATGGTAATAAAATAAAATAAGAGTAAGTGATATAAAAGATGTTATCATATTTGATGCGAATGAAAACGAAGAATTAATTTCTATTTCATTAAATGACATTGTCAATTTTGTTGTTGACATGACACATTCAACATGTTACCACATAAAGGCGATCAGTAGCGACGCCAATGCAGTGTTTTTATTTTTCTGGTCGGGCTATACTTAACTCGTTTAAAATTTTGTTGAATAAAATAATAATTTTAGTAATCACTTACTCGTGAAATATTTTAACGACAATTAATTATACAAATTAATTGTTCATTAATAGGATTAACAGCCGCAACTCGCGACCTCCTCGGATACCGTCACGTTACCGCGATGGCAGATTACGCACTGCGCCTTCGTGAACAGCTACAGTATGTCAACGAACACTCTTTCAACAGCTTCCGCATCCGTATTGGTAAGTATATACCTCTAGTGTTAAAACCTGGCCAGAAAAATATAATTTGTAGTAATTGTGTAATGAATAGTAGAAGTGATTATTTAAATTTTTGTGAAAATAAACAAGGCTAACATAACCTTGCTTTTTTATAATCCATTAGGTCCCACTGCTGGGCAACGGACTCCGCGTATTTATCAAAAAACATTATATATTTCTGGTCCGGCTTTACCACTGAATATTATACAACTTAATGTAATTCTGGCTATGCAGTGCGATTTTCAGCAAATGCGAATTTCATGAGATATCTTTTATTTTTATGTCAATAGATAATATGACTGTGAAATCTATAATATTTTGAAAAGTGTTTGGCAGAGAAATTGTTCATTTGTTAGTTTTTATTCCTTTTATAATCAAACTTCAATTTTATTTTTATTATTTGACATTTTCATATTTAGACTTTCTGCCATTGGCTCTATTAAGCGACAGCACGTTTTTGTTATTTATATATAATTCTCAAAGTACTAAGTAGTTTATCGGCAAGTAGTTTATGAGAATGATAAACAATAGTTAGGCACGAGAATAATATTTCATCAGGTATCAACATCGGGCCCGTGGTTGCGGGAGTCATTGGCGCTCGCAAGCCGCAGTACGACATCTGGGGAAACGCAGTCAACGTGGCTTCTCGTATGGATTCCACAGGACTTCTAGACCACATTCAGGTATGAAAAGTTACAGGAAATGGTTAATATCCATACTAATCTTTGCAGTACTTAAATAAATTTACAACAGCTCAGTCAGCTGACAAGAAATATAAATTCTTTTGATGCTGTCGCTTAATATCATCTTACAACATACCAACTAATATTAATATTTATAATTCTTGTCAGATCTAACAATTTGGCAAATATGTCTTATATTTTTATTCTAAACATTCTAAGTATCAGATCAAATAAGCTCAGCGATTGTGGTACCACAATAAATAGTCTAGCCTCAAACATTGTTCAGTATTTGCTGGCGCGAACGCGTAACGCTTGCTATGTGTTACCCAAAGATCTTGTACAGGTAACGCAAGAGGTGTACGACATCCTGTCGACTCGGGGATATAGACTTCGATGCCGTGGAACTGTGGATGTCAAGGGGAAGGGCAACATGGTGACCTTCTTCCTGGAAGGAGTTGGGGATTCGGCTGATCCGGGCGCGAGAGACATTTACAATGTAATTTTATTTTCTTTCTTTATTCTTGTATTTTTAGTTAATGTGAGTTCAGTTAAAGTCATTACAAATTTTTAGACTTTATAAAACTTACTTTACTTCTAAAGTTTTTTACAAAAGTGGTATTTGCTAATAGGCTCATTTTTATCATCATCTAATGATGATCACATCCGACATATGCCTCCCCTAGACCGGTTCGCAGCGTCAACTTTATCTCATCCGATTTGTATTGTTTTATAAGGGAATGGTAAAAAAAGAA
This sequence comes from Euzophera pinguis, assembly GCA_947363495.1. Taxonomy (NCBI): domain Eukaryota; kingdom Metazoa; phylum Arthropoda; class Insecta; order Lepidoptera; family Pyralidae; genus Euzophera; species Euzophera pinguis. Next base: position 1,417,197 of record OX376154.1, read on the forward strand.
TTATTGTTTAGCTTCATCAAAGAAAATAAACAAAAAATATCTATAAAATATTTTGTCAAAATCCATACTCGTAAAATCCCTATGAAACTTAAAGACCCAATTCATATAAGACAGTCTCGAACCAAACCCAAAAGTACAAATTATGCAACAGTTCAACATTGGATTTCTATCCATTGAACCTGATAATAATTAGGTATATTGCTATAATGTAATGTGGTCAAAGAAGTCCATACGATGAATATAGATGATGACCGGGGTCCAATGTAGACTATTTTTTGAAATAGGCGAAGCTGCGGAAAACAGCTAGTTATATTAAATATATTAGAATTTTAAATGGATTCGGCTAATGTTGTAATTTCAATTTTGTGATTTCCCAGACGTGGGAAATAAATATATAGTTATTGTATTGTAATAACATTCTCATGTCTAAAAGCACTTACTACTTTTGTAAAGTGACGCCTGAATCAATTAACTATTCCAATGTCAGAACCCCACTCCATCAACATCCGCGGACGGGGATGTCGGCGGCGGCAGCGATCAGAACGGGCGTGAGCATCGTCCGCTGGAGACGCTGTCGGAAGGCTGCACTGATGAGGACGCTGGACCTTCACCAAGGGCCTCAATTCCGAAAGGTAAATATCTAATTGTGGCACTATCGATACAACATATAAACTATGTTTTTTATTAGCCGTATTTTCATTTTTGACAAAGAAAAATGGATAAATGTGGAATTTGAAAACCACGTAATAGACGAAAATTGTTCTTTGTAGAGTATTTTTATTCCATTACAGAACACTATGACGAAATGTATCTTCGGGTTCAGATCTTCATGTTATTTTTTTCTAATTCTTAAAACAAATAAGAATTAATTTTTTTATTTTTGTTTTTAAAGTTTAATACATACATGCTTGTTCTAAAACAAATTTAAGGATATGGAATATAAAAATAAACACTGTCAACTCCATACAACAGCGGCAAACCTATATTTGACGACTACTACGAGTCAATGTGTGTTACTCGTATGGTTGGTTATTAATACCGTATCTACGTCAAATCGCCGCAGCGGCCGAGTGGCCGAAGTGTAATTATTGCATTATTTTACTCTCGATTTTAATCTTAATCTACGCGGTGAGGTGCGGTATTTGTTTCGGGTGGGGGAGTGTATGTGTCCGTTCTGTACGTTAGTATTATTAACAATCTGTGCTATTACTTTCAGAAAATCAGAACGGATCAATGAGCCCAAAGCTGGCGAACGGCACGAGCGCATCTCGCGAAAGTCTAGCGGGCGCCGTGCGAGCGCGAGTGCGGAACAAACTGGAGCGACCTCACTCCTTCGCAGACCCCAACGGAGTGCCGCTGCCTGTGGTGCTCTCCATGATGCAGGCCAGGTCCATTGAGCTCAACAACGAGGTGAGCATTCTTCATATTGTTTGGAACAAGCTGGAGCGACCTCACTCCTTCTCCAGATCCAAACTAAGCTTTACAATTACAACGATTAATTCTAAATTTTAAAACACCTGACGGGACCAACGGCTTCAATATTACTTATTGTTATTGTACATTACATGGTCGATAGACAATGTAACACATACACGAAATGATGATGATTGTTCAGTACGTCAACCATATCTATCTATCTATCTATCTATTGACGCAGACGCGCTTCTGGCGAATAATAAGCTAACTAAGAAATTCCATATTAAATCTTAACTCAACTCTGCAAGAAGAATATAAGACCGCTTTTAACACATTTAAAATTAATGAATAGATTACGTTATTCTTTATAACATAAACTGGTTTTGTCTTATTAATTAGGACTACCACCATCGAGTGACAGAATCACGAAGCTCCGGCGAAATCGAGGCTCTTTTAGAGCACGGCTTGCCGCGCCGCGCCGCCAGCCTCGCCGACTTCCTGTTCCGGCGCAAGCACGACAAATACAAGACGGCCGTCAACGTCATTGAGAACCCCATGCATTCAATGTATGACTCAGCTCCCGGCGATGGACTTGGTTAAACTGTTGACGATATAAATAAAGATTTAGTATATATTTCATAATACACATGTAGATAAGAATTGTGATACACGAATAATTTTGCTTATTTCTGAAGTATTGTGAAGTATAATGGTGTAGGGACAAATACAAGATGGCGGTCAACGTCATTGAGAACTCCATGCATTCAATGGATGACTCCGCTCCCGGCGAACTGTTGATGACATAAATAAAGAATTACTTAAAAATATTTTTTCAGGTAAACATGTAAATAAAAAATGTGATACACGTTAGTTAGGTACAAGTGAAAAATTTTGCTTATTTCTGGAGTATTGTGAAATAGAATTTTGCTAAACTCCAGAATATATGGATATGAAATGAACATTAGACTTGACCATATTCGCTAAATTCAAGCGAATTGCTTCTTTCTGGAGTATTTGTAAAACATAATCTTGAAAACCTCCAGAATATACATAAATATGTAAATATGAAATGAACATAGGACTTGACACACAATCGCTAAGGTTAAGCGAATAATTTTACCTCTTTCTGGAGCATTGTGAAATATGTAGCATTTTTAAAAGGACACACTACTAGGTCGATTTAAACGGATCAAGTGCTTGCAAACTAGTAGCGATTTTTCTACGTAGACGTGCTCATGGACACGAAATTATTTGTGTGTACGGGTAGATTTCGTCTCCATGAAAGCACTAGATTGCCAGCATTGGATCCGTCTAAATCGACATCTCCAATACGTTTTGTATTTGAAACATATAATTGCATGGAAGTGCTTATAACAGCTATATACTTCCGACGTTTCAAACGTGTTACAACGGCCGTGGTCACGGTACTTGGACAAATCAAAATATGGCGATAAAAGACATTCGGAGCGATCGGAGCTGTAGAAATGCTGAGTCAGTCGTGCCGTGACCACGGCCGTTGTAACACGATTGAAACGTCTGAAGTTTATAGGTATTATGTTTTAAATATGCAGTGCATTTTGGATTTTTCGCAAGGCTCCAGAATGTTGCACACCTGGACAGACCTCAACGAAGACTGAACACGATCCCAGACAATTAAAATTACAACGGAACGTCTCGACACGCTTCCAAGTAACTGGATACGCTTATGAATTTAATGATATTGATATTAATGTATAGAAAGTAGCGGATGAATCCGATTTTAGTTAGTCTGGTGACCACGTCACTGATGAACGGAGTTTGAACGATAACGATGTATATTTGTAAATACGAAATGTACTTAATGTAAATATATTGCATTCTATTTTATTATTGTAAGTTATCTATTATTATATTGTTATTTATTACAATTTTAGCGGATATCGTATTACTACAAAAATATTTTACTCATTCAAGTTGTGTGTGAATATTATTACTAGGACCTGCTTCCCGCCAATTACATTTCACTGTATTTTCTAAGATATATCCCTAACCAGCTGTATAAAAGCATCAGTCAATATAATTCGTAATCATAAAATTAAAACAAAAAATGTTTTAATAGTAATCGATGTCGCATAAAAAAGTGATACGTAATAAAATTTTATCAAGAGGAAGCCTGGATGACATCAAGTACAACTTCTTACCTACAGAGTATTAAATTGTTATACGGAGTCTCGGAAACATTCTAGGATATGATGAAACGACGTAGGTAGGTAAAGAAATAATTGATATTGATCTAAATACAATATTTGCAATACATTATTACAATCTCTTGATTATGCGATACCACAAATATATTATAATCATCATGTATTTCAAATGCATCATAGTCATCATGTATTTCAAATGCATCGTCATCATCATGTTTTTCAAATACATCATAATTATGTCGATTGATTCAAGGAGTGTGTGAGTGAAATATCATCATCTGACTCGAGTGATTGCGTTCTTATGTTATTGGTGTGTAAAGTATACATCGTTTCAGCATATCGCTTGACTGTTTACTAAGAATAACATTATCACTGAATGATTATTAGTACATTACATCAAGTAGTAAGAGACAATGTTACGAGTAAGTTTGATTCCCTCGAAATATAAAAAAGGTCTTCATGTTCATAAAATGGAATTTGTTCAGTTCTAACTGACATTGCAACTTGGTTCACATCAGAGGACTATTTTGAATTTGTTTGAATTTTGTAAATTATAAATATCTTATTGTAAATATTAGTATGTTTTATCTAAGTACACTGCGTTAAGGGCATCCCTAATGAGTTAGATTGTTATAGTTGGAGTATTTCCAATTAGTGTGGCATTACTGAAGTATTCATAAGTTGACATAATTACGAGAAAATCGGAATTATCCATGAATGAGAATAATCTGCATAAAAGCGAAACCTTGGATATTTATTTTTCAATTCTCACACTTTTCTTTCTTATGATAGTGATGAGATGTTATTAACAAGAATGGTATACGACAAATTAAAATAAATTGAAATTAGAAAAATTGTCGTAAGTTACTTTTTTAAATATGTCGTCGACGATCATCAGAAATACAAACGCTGACGGCCTATGAATTTGATTTAATTTTTGTAATATATTAAATAACATATTGTTATAGTTGATGTTGAATAGGCAGAAGCATTATGGGACCACCGAACTTAGGACTTAGGGTTTGCCTTTTTCTGCAGTTTTAAGATAGTCAAATTAAATCGTATACGAGTAGTTAGGTACCAGAATAGTAGCCTGGTTTTATTCTACTAACATTTTAGTACTATCAATCAAACGGTCATACTGAATCTGTACATATTGTAGCTATTTTAATTGTTGTATATATTTACATGACACGAGCTTTATTTTCGATCTTCAAAAGATCGATAAAGTATCATATATTTTTTATATCAGAGCAATAAATTATTTTCGCTTTTTTTTTTGTTTGAAACTTTGACCAAATATCGGGCCCAAACGCTTTATATTGTATGTTAACTGATTCGTAGATTGATTTGCTTAAACCTTTGCAGTACATAACATAATTGTGTGGCCTCAATGTTGGCAAAATTAAAAAACTGTCTAAAGAAAACTTATATCTCTTCAAATACATTTACTCCGATATAATTGTATTTTAGCTGATTTTAGTAGATTGGCTCTGATTATTCAATATTGTTAAGCACTATAAGTGCCACATTTTATATCGTTAAGGAAGTCTGTCTTACACTTTTGTACATAGGCAAATGTTATAATTCTTGCGTACGTTATATCCAAAAATTGTTATGTTTATTACAGAATATCTACATTCGGGTTCGTTTAGGCCAATTGACTATTTTTTGATGTTCTATACAGTCAATAGTAACATAAGATAGTAGTATATTTATCTGCACCAAATTGCTTTTGTTTGTCATATTTTTTATATTTTCCGGACAAATTAATAAATACCTTCCCCTCGAACAAATCCCGCAACCAAACCAATCCAAATTTATACCAAATAAAACAACCAAACCAGCTTACTTATAGTTAGAATTGTTTTTTTAATTCTTAGTTATAAATGCATGTTTTATATAAATGTGTAACGACATACATTTAGTGGGAATTTAAAAGGAAGACACAGAGTTACATCTAGCTGGCACTTATATTATTTTCATGTTGTTAATTTTAAAACTTGACATTGTTCAGTTAACATTTAAAAACACATTTTTCCTTGGTTTGATCCGACAGCTTTCAATCATTATAATATCCAGATGTATTTCAACAGAACTTACTTGATGACATATTAAGTGCCATTTAGAAGTAAATCTGCAGGAATGCTATGAGCCACGCGACGGAAGGCACTTGGAGTTAACAAACTTGGCAGTAACAATATTTTTAGTGATGTCTTCTTCATTATTGTGTTGATAGATAATACAACTATAAATTCATACTAATATTTTAAATCTTAATATATATAGGATAGTGGTCTAAATTTGTACCTCAACGAGAAACACTATCCTAATACAAGCTTTAACTAGCACACCACAAGATCTTCAAAATAATCAAGAAGATGAATATCATTATTGTTACTATTTTAACCATGGAGTAATTACGAAAAGGAGATGCCGTAATAAGCGTTTTGTATGAAAGTGTTTGTGAGGCTACACGGGGCGGAAGGCAGACGTGCGGGGTGCTTGGTTTCGGCCGTAGCTCCACTCAAGGAGCAGAGCAATGACAAACTCCGCCCACTTTTGTGTCGGCGAGGCGCCAATGATCACGTCACTGCGCCATTTCAAACGGCATCTCCTCTTGGTAATTACTCCATGATTTTAACTGTCTCCAAGTACCCACCGCATATGAAAGCTATATTTAACCTTAGCTTTAATAATTGTCTATTATTATATAGTACCTGTAATAATATCTCAACAGAATCTAGATCTTCCACGAATTAGGCCCGGTAAATATTATTAGTTAATATGTTTATGCACCCCACTGTATATTTTGCGGGCGATATGCAAGTGTGCTTTAAATAATTGATGTTATAATTATTGGTGTTAATGCTTCTGTTGTTCTAAGTACTACTGCTGAGCCAAGGAATGAAATGGAAAAAATAACTAATAGTACATTAAAATGACTGAAAATTGCATCTACGTTTATTGTTTTTACAAAAATCGTTATGCGCCACCCAAGCTCTATATTCAGTTAACTTCATACTACTATAACGCTGTTTAAATGAATTTTATATTATTTGAACAGCTTGAGCAATGGTGGGGACATTGTTGTATTATTCGACTATAATCGGTTGACGTAGATACTTCTATATTTACGTTTATAATAGAAGTAGTTTTCAGAACTTGCAGCGCCATGTGTGAAAATAGTTGTCAAGTTGGCCATTGGCCCGATTGATTAATAACATTAAAATATTGACTCTAACTACCCTGATTGACCGTACAGACGTATCGATGTAAAACTGAAGGTGATCTCAACGAATAAACCAACAAGAATTTAATTACAGCAAACGTCAATCTTTCAAGTTAAAAACTTAAACCCTTTGCTTAATTACATTTTGACTCATTTAGATGAATTTGTCATAACTTAGGACCTATTTTGTGAAGGAGTCATTTCTACTGCCAATTTGATCACAAGTATCTTTAATTAATACAGACTCTGCTTAAAACTATACGATAAACTATATGTAAAACTTAACGATATGTATGATCGGCTTGAATAGTTTTTCCATTATGGTATGATTAATGAATCGCGCTGGCTCTGGCTCTAACATTATCTGTATAATATATACTATTCCCACTCTCGCTTCAAATAAGTACTGAATGTGTATCGAATTAAACCAAGGAAACAAGATTAGAAAACGTTGTCAAAAACTTAACCGTCGACAGGAAAAGTCATGGAAATTATGCTAAAATATAACATCTGCATGGACATGTTGTATTTACATATATACAATAAATTTGGTATACTTTCTGTGAGCAATGAAAAGTGTCAGTGTATCTTGACTAACAAAATTGATGGTAACGGTAGCAATTTTCCAAAATTGTTTCTATGTTGGATTTACATTAGTACACGCTTTGTAATATTGATGTCTTATAATTTTTGAAGGTTTGCATTGTATTATATGCTCAAAGTATAATTTGATAAAGATAGACAAGCAATCTTACAAAGCGCGGAATGTTGCGAAATTGTACTGTAGCTCAAATGTTGTCATATTAACAATATATTAATTAACCATATATCCACATATACGCTCGGTGTCCCTGTCCATCAATGTTACCCATAAGACACTTAGTAGTTGATGTAATTCTTTTTTACCTCGAATATGTTAACTTGCTACTTTGCGTTTTTTTTTTCTTTTCAGGGTGGCATTTTTAATGACGTCATCCAGATAAAAAAAGATATTAATTTGATTACTCGTGCTTTAAGAACAATCTTGATAGTATTAAAACCGATTATTGTATCAAATTTGTACAAAACTATTGTGCTATCTTTTTTTCACTAGATTAAAGTTGTTATCTTCAAATAAGTAATTCGCCACCCTGACTGTCTTGTAAGTACTTAAAATGTCCAGCAGCAGATCATCTATCATTTTATAAAAAAAACAGGCTTAGGTATTAATTAATACTTTTAGGTTTACAAACACAATACCAACTCTTTACAAACACAAAATATAAACACACAAATCTAAAAGGTTATTGAAGATTTCCTCCCCTGGTATTATTCCTAGGGATGATATCATACTTCTACATACATGTTTTGCTGCTGGCCATCTACAACATTATCAAAATACACTGACTGAATTGTGTTATCTACGTGTAATAGTTCCTCGTTTTAATTTATTATTATAAGTGTTTCGACCAAGTCGATAATATTTACCATTGGATGTGCAATGATCGTAGTGGTAGCATTTATAGCAGGATTCAAATTGTTGTACTTATAATAAATAACGATGATACGTAATACATCAATCCCTAGAGGCATTTCTGCAAAACACCTACGAGCGGTGTTATAAAAAGTTTGGCATATCATTCCTTCTATCCTTTTATTTATCTTTATTGTTTGTTGCTGTGACTGCAACCACCGTCGCCATTCCAATATCTTAATTTAATGTATTATGGGAATAATTTAGTACATCTACATAATCATTAGTAATTTAAATGAGAGATACTGACCTATTTTATTTAAGTAGAACTTAAAATTCTCCTCGGCCTAATTAAGTATGACTTATTTGTGCCAAACTGCAAATTCACAAAATCGTTTACAACTCGGTAGAATATTTCAAGAGATTTGTGCAAAATTTTTACAAAATCTTTTCAAAAACTTTTAGACCGTTCCGTAGTTAAACGATCTTGTGACATGGCATAATACCATCTGTGTTGAGTGGTGTTCGAATTTGTGTCAGACCCTGACACAAACCAAAGGGCACTAAATTTATAAGTGTCGGCATTTAATGCTAGTTTCCAACGCAGATAGTAAAAAAATATAATTGTTATCTTTCTAAGAATTATAACAAAAAATGGATTGAGAAATGGATGAAGGAATGGAAAAAAATTGTCGTCTATGACTTTTGACTTTAGTGATGTACCTGTGTCATCAATAATTCTTTCGAGATTATTACATGTTGGCCATTTCCCTATTTATACATGTCATATCATCAGACCTTTTGTCTCAGCGTCTTAAATTATACACCACTATATTTTTTGTACTATCTAGGGGACCACTAGCGTTTCAATGTCGACTACTTGCAAGCATTTGTGACTTGTGACTAAATTCAATTTTGAAAATGGGACGATTATTTTATTAATGATGGGATCCAAACGCTTGCGATGTCACTAGGATAAAGTTTCTCGTGTATATCTGTGGAAAGGGATACTGTGTTCAAAATTGTAAACTATTATTAGAAGTTTTTATATAAACGATTTAAAGTAAGTTAAAAAGTATTTACAGCGTTAAAGTTCATACAACACGATATGAAACTCGTCAAACTTCTAAACGCGCAGTCACAAAGTCTTGCCTTCATCTGAAGATAAGGTTCCATACAGAGAGATACGGTTGGCAAGAAACTGAAGAACCATTCAAAAATATAACATCTGTTGAATGTTGTAACTAAAAATATTGCTCAGAAAGTGAATATACAACCAAGGTGAAAGGATGATGATGATCGTCATAAAATTCCATTTGAACGAAATACTACAAAAAATAACTTTGAAAATATGGATTTAGTCACAATCGGTTCAATATTTTATGTTAGGTAAATGATTGTTATGGAAATCTAAAATTTCGATTTGATAGGTTATAAATCATGTAAAGCCTTCTTTCTATAACCATTCAAAGTATTTGTAATAAATGGTGTTGCGTGTAGTGATCGTTTGGTTTCATTTATTAATTCGTTCTTAAATTTTACAACGGCAATCAAAAGGGAAATCATTTTTACACTGGAGTAATTAGTGTAACTAAGGGATACTAGTTACGAATATTTGCGCAGTCACCTGTCGGTCCCACTATTCCCATCTCATGATACTAACATATTCACTGCAATGGGTTCACCATGCTCATGCACAGCTCAAATAAGCTGATCAACAATTTTTAATTGGAAAGCTGCGGGCATTGCATGAGGTATAAATTAAAGAGCTGGGCTCTTGTCTGTGGAGTTTTTTCCATTCTGTCCTATCCCATGACCACAGATATCAGAATATCAGAATATAAGAGATATGGTTTGTGGGCGGGGCGCATGTCGCCATTTTCTGCACAAATGTGCAGGAACTTGATTGTTCTAAAGTCATTCACTAAACAACGCTTCCGCGAATCACACGTCCGTGAATTTGAACAAAAATGCCGGCTTGTGCTTTAATTACGTGCAAAAATCGCAGTGATACCATAAATTCAAGTAATAGTGGTGTTACTTATCATAGGTAAGTATAATTATTTCATATTTTTCTATATAAATGACAAATTAACGAAATATTTTTGAGGCATAGAAATCATTATACAATATAGTCAATATACGGCATAGTCGATACTTCCGTTACAAATATTGTCCATTGTTTGTTTTGGATACGCGTTTTTCAATGTTTTGCGGTATGCACGTACAATGGAATGCAAACTTAACGATAAATACAATGTTGTGAAAAAATCGTGGTACGGCCGCTTGTAGCTTCCGCGATCTGTCAAAGTAATAATGGTCGTCGCACAAGCCATGTAGTGCTGCCAAAAGTAAAATATTTTAGTATCGATAATTTTGTATTTCTAATTGAATTTGAAAGTATAATAATTGTCTTTTACTACAGTGCATTCCTTGTACAGGGTGCCCCATAAGTATTGGATCAAACTCAAGGGGAAAGTAGCTCACCTAAAAACTCATTTGATTAGTTTAAAAAAAATCTCTGGTTATTATGTACTAATTTTTTTAAATTTTTCTTACGCTATTTTAATTGGTTTGAAACTAAAAATTACTATTTTCTAAAAAATAAAATAAGTGAAAGCTTTGGTAAAATATTTTTTTTTTTTGTTTTTCAGTTGGTTTTAGGTAATTAATTAGGTGTGCTACATTTCCCTTAGGTTTGATCCAATATTTACGAGACCTTCTGCCTTTCCATTATTCGTGGCGTTTAATTAATACGTTAATTGATTTATTTTATTGCAGTTTTCCCAAAGATGCAAAGATTAAGGAAAAATGGCTTGAAGTCACAGCAAGAGGGCCAAACTGGTTTCCTACAAAAACCAGTTCTATATGTTCTGTCCACTTTGAGCAGAAATGTTTCCAACTTTTAAAAAAAAATAAAAGATTGTTTCCTTGGGCAGTTCCTACAGTTCGAATACCAGTTGTAAAATCTGTTGTAAGTATAAACTTTGAAATACGTAAACATGCACCCATGATGTTTTGTTAGACTATAAGTACAACGTTATTTTGGCTAGTTTTACGTAACAAAAACTACAATGTAATATTTATATTTCAGATAAAGGGTCAAGATATAAATGTGACTGCGTCGACATCGACATCTACGTCTCATTTAAAAGAGATCACTTTTGACGATAGATCTGTATATGCTGAGGTACGCATTATATTCGTAGATCTTTATCAACTTTTGGAAATATTGAACTCTGCATAAATCATTCTTAATGCATTTCAGGATGAATCCGTCGAACAGGTAGCAATGAGCAGTTTAAATCCAAAGACTAGTGCTGACGCTGTCGAGCCTATTGCGGAGACGCCGCGAAAACGAAAATTACGTTCGAAACTTGAGCACTGCCAAAATGTTATAAAAAGACAAAAAACACGTATAAAAACCCTACAAAAAAAAACTAGTCGGTATCAAAAGAAAATAAAAGAGTTAAAAGATATATTGATCGAACTTAAAGAGAAAAACCTTGTGTCATGTGATCAAGCCCATCAATTAGGGGATATGGGGGTCAATGATCTTATCAAACGCTATGAAAATAAACTTTCAACAGACCAAGCATCAAAATCTAAATATTCACCACATCTAAGGGCTTTTGCGTGTACGCTGCATTTCTACTCCCCGAAGGCTTATGAATACGTACGACAAAAATTTGATACTTGTCTGCCACATTCACGTACCATTAAAAAATGGTATGAATCAGTTGACGGTAGTCCAGGGTTTACGAAAGAGTCCTTTGAAGCTATCAAACTCAAAGTTCAGAGCACTAATTACAAATTATTCGGAAATTTAGTTATGGATGAAATGTCCATAAGACAGCGTATAGAATGGGATGGGAAAGAAATGCATGGCTACGTAAATATTTGTGACAAAGGAGCAAAAGGAGATCACTTACCTGAAGCTAAACAAGCTCTCGTGCTATTGGTGACGGCTATTAATGGAGCCTGGAAACTTCCAGTTGCTTATTTTCTTGTTGACGGCGTGACAGGCATACAAAGAGCAAATCTCGTGAAGCAAGCTCTGTTTAGAGTTACTTAATGAAACTGGAATTGAGATTACGTCCTTTACTTTTGATGGGTGCCCGGCGAATATTTCTATGGCGAAGGAACTGGGATGCGACTTCGCGGTGGAAAATCTAAAAACCGATTTTACACATCCTACCAATAAGCGATCAGTGTATATTTTTGCAGATCCGTGTCATATGCTGAAGTTGGTGAGAAATGCATTTGAAGCCTATGGTGGATTCATGGATGAAGCTAACAGAAAAATTGAATGGAGCCACGTAAAAGAACTAAACGCTCTACAAGAAAAGGAAAGTTTCCATTTAGGCAATAAACTCAGGCGTGCTCATATATATTTTAAAAATCAGAAGATGAAAGTGCGTTTGGCCTCTCAACTCTTAAGCAACAGTGTTGCTGATGCATTAAGTTTTTGTGGTTTTAAGGAAATAGACGGAACGGTAACTTTTTTGAGAGTGATCAATAATCTTTTTGACATTTTAAATTCAAGACACATGGCGCAGTTAAATTTTAAAAAACCAGTTTGTTCCTTCAATAAAGAAACAATATTTTCATTTTTAGATGAAGCTGAAGCATATATACAAAAATTAAAACTTTTTGACGGAACATTGCTAATAAAATCAAGCAGGAAAACAGGATTTATAGGATTTCTGACATGTATTAATAGTTTAAAAGCCATGTACCTTCAACTCGTAGAAAAAGAGAAAGTGTTGCGATATCTACCTGTTTACAAAGTAAGTCAGGACCATTTGGAGTTGATGTTTGGTCAAATGCGTGCTCACGGTGGATGTAATACTAATCCTACAGCTCGGCAATTTACAGCAATTTATAAAAAACTGCTGGTTAAGTCAGAACTCAGAGATATACAACAAGGGAATTGCACGTCGCTAGAGAAAATCTCAATTCTTACTTGCTCATCTGCTCTCGGTAAGATTAACGCTACAGCTGATTTACAACGGCTCGATGAGCACGATGTCAACGAAGAAACTGATCTTGTGGCTGCTTTTGAACAAGCAGTGTTCGATGAAGAGATAGATGTACTTGTTGAAGCATTTTCAGAATTTGGTTCACACGCAGTAACATACATAGCTGGATTTATCGTCCATGCGCTTCTAAAAAGAATTAAGTGCGAAACTTGCGCAAGCGCCCTAATTAGTAACGAAAAAAATAACGAGAAACATGCCTTCATCAAACTCAAAGACAAAGGTGGTCTAAAGCATCCAACAGACGATGTGATTATAATTTGCAAACGAATGGAGGCAGTGATAAAAAAATCTATTATTCCTAACGAGAAAATTACAACAAATGTAAAAACAGTAAAAAAAGAATTGATAACAAAGGCATTGTCACAATTCGTAGGCTTAAATTTATTTCAAGCTATTGATTTTCATCAATTTGAGCAATCTCCGATGGACAATCATGTTACATTACTTATAAAGGCAGTTATGGAGAAGTATTTAGATACACGACTCTACTATCTTACCAAAAATGCGGTACCAAAACTATCCCGAAGGCAAGTGCTAAATAAGTATTTACACTTTACTGGACAGTAAGTGATATATATTTTTTTATTCTTTTTTTTCTCTTTTTCTTACGTCAATAATAAATGAAGATTTGAAACAAATACCTTTTTTGTCATTCATCCCATCAATCCTAATAAAAACCCCTTCAAATATAGTTGATACAAACAATAACTGGTAGAAAAATTCTGTATTATTATCGTAATTTAGAAAAGGTAGATAAAACAATAAAATCAAATAGGTAATATAGTTCATAGTTGTAGTCCGTAATAATTGTTATTGTAAAATATCGAGAGGTAAAGTTATCGATAATGCTTGTCGCCCTATTTCGTTAGGTGCCCGTCACTATAATACACTTCTTACTCCTGTGTTCGTAATCGAACTGCAAATCACGGGCTTACGATTTGTGTAAGTGTGACTGTCGGAGATTATTCTATGAATGTGTTAAAATGTAATTGTGTGTGTAAGTGGCGACATCGGTTTCGGTACAAAAACCATCTTATTACATTTCTCTTCTTTCTGTGTTCTGTGCCCATGACAGTATTTTTTTTTATACGACACGTTTAATTTACTACGTGCACTATCCCTTTTTTTTTGTCTGTTCCTGTCTTTCATTCGGTGTTTAGCCCGATGTTTTAATCCATACTTCCATCCTAATATAAGAGAGAAAGTCTTTCTGTCTATCTGTCTGTCTGTTACGCTTTCATGGCCAAACTGCTGAACGGATTTTGATGATATTTGGTATGAAAATAGTTGAAGACCCGAGGTCAAACATAGGCTACTTTTTGATGCACGCGGAGCTGCGGGAAATAGCTAGTTTATAGAATTTGCTCGATCTATAGTCGCGTCGCTTTACCACACCAGTAGGTATAGGGTATTCTCAGTTGAACAATGAAGGATACTAACTCGTTTCGTATATTTGGCTCCTCTATTGACTCCCTAGGGGGAGACAAGGTTGACAACTTCGCTAGTGGCGTTGGCTCCCCGAGATGGGGGAGACCAAGCAACATTGGATTTGATCGAAAACTAGACTATCTTGTACCGACTGATATATTCAAGTCGATTTTTTTTATATTTTTAGCACAACATATAAGTACTTGCTAACTACCATTTAATAGTTTACTTGACTGTGAAACATAGGTCGGGGTCCGGAGGTGGTGAATAAGACAACCATGTAAAATGTTTTAATTGTAATATTCCTTTCTAATCTCTTCTTTAAAAATGTGAAACAAATCTGGATAGCCCCTCATCACCCGCCTAAATTGAATTTTGTCTAGTAGCAAAATCTGAAAATAATAAAAATATGTAATCTATATGAATCTATATTGATATGTCATCCTAATTCTTTCTAACTTAGCACACTGTTAACATGTAAATATTAAATAATAATAATTTAAAGACTACAGAATTATACATAACTCTAAACTAAAAATAAACTAAAAACTATGTTATAACGCCACATCAGTATCGAGATTAATATTAGCGTAGGAAAATTATCTAGACTTTTGATAGCATCATCTTTACTATTGGTTGCATCAGTATTCCAAATATGGCTATGGAAAGGTTCTTGATAAGTATATGTCGCTTATACAATAGGGCGTTTCTGGTTTTTCTCCAACAAATGCAATACAAGTGGCCCAACCTTGTGCCCATAAAAAAAATCAAATTGGCCATCGCTAAGAAGTAGAGAAGTCGACAGGGTATAAATATATCGATAACTAAAGACGTCACATATTCTTCTTCCTTCAAGCCTGCTTTCTAGTTGAGTCCTCAGCTTGCGCTTCGGAGCCCAGGGTACGGTTTAAAGTTATGGTCCTAGATTTGGCGGCACTGGTTATTATAAAGGAGTGACTGCCGTCTGACATGCGTAATTCTTTTTATAGAGAAACCAGACCAACAGCAGAGCTCCGAACCGAATTCCGAATTACTTAACTCCGAATGCAAGGTACACCGCTACACGATTGGTCCATGATTGGTTCCACGAATTAATTTCTCGGAACAGTGTGTTAGTGGCCAACACTAGCAGATTTTTTCTGGCTGCCAAAAGGTATCAAACACAGCCTAACTATTGCCATCTATCTATAACAACCGGGACCAACGGCTTAACGTACCTTCCAAAACACGAAGGAGCTCGAGATGGAAAATTGCAGTAATGGTGACCAATCCAATACGGGTCACGTATCACTGTCACTTAATACGCGCATACGTCACGGAAACACGCGTCGCGTTCGGCTATCGAGCTCCTCAAGAGTTTGTTTGTTGTGTCAAGGGTATTGGACTACGGATAATGAAAATTAACCTTAGTCACACTGGTGTAGTAAATTGGTGTGACTATGGAGCGGTTGGGTTCGATTGTTGTGCATACCAGTTGGTCCATGAGGAAAACGTGTCCTCGACGATAAATATGATGTGCATTTATTTATTCTAAGCTCACCTTACAATTGGAGATCGCCACCACGGATGTAGCCCTAACCTCGTTGTCGGTCACCAGGGATAGTTCCCCGAAGTAATCTCCGTCGCCGAGATGGCCCACCTCTTCACATTCTGACGTGTACACCGCCAGCTTCCCAAGGTGTACAATCATCAGACCCTCGCCTGGTACTCCTACCTGATGAAAGATACAATAACTGCCTCCGTGGTCCCGTGGTTAAGACGTTTGCCTTACATCCAGAGATCGTGGGTTCCATTACCACGAGAAACATTATTATTGGTTGGTTCCAGATTAGGACTTAACATTGCAGACTTGAATCACCTGATTGTCTGATAACAATGATTTCGTGCTTCGGAAGGCATGTTAAGCCGTTGCTTGATCCCGGCTGCCATCTGGTGGTCATCAAAGGAAACACATCAGCTCCCGAAAGTCTGAAAAACTCTAATACCCTTTGACTATGTAATCCACTCGATATTAATGAATATAATGCCGTCTGATCTCCGTGTAACTCTTTTTAAAGACCGACATGCCTGTCCACTACTCAGCAGGTTCGTGTGTGCGTGTTCGATTCCCGGTCAGATCAAAATGGAAAATGATCTTTTTCTGATTGATTCTTGGATATTCATCTATATATGTATTTGATAAAAATATAGTAATGTTGAGTTAGTATCACATAAAATAAAAATACACACCTCAGCTATTGTTTCATTCTTCAGGTAGATCTGATCCTTCAACAGGTTAAGCAACTTTTCGATGACCTCTCTTGGCCAGTCGCTGAAGTAAGGTATCCTCATGATCAAACGATGATAGGAGTGCCAAGAAATCTCATTCTTCAAAGCGATCGGAAGAGATCTGTACAGACCCTTTTCTGTCTCTATAAATTTTATTTTTGCTGCACTAAATCCAAAGTATTGTTTTATCTCCGAGCAGAATCGATCTGGCAAGTGTCGCGATTTTACTAAATTCAATAAATATCGCTCATGTTTACGAAGCTCTTCTTCAAAGTATCTTTGGCTTGTTAAGAAACAAAAAACCTCGACAAGCAACCAACAAGAGCAAACAGTAAGCAGGAAATACCCAAAAATTCTTAATAAAGGGTGCGGATATATTACTTTGTATCTCTGTCCGACTAGCTTACCAAACCGAGCCATTCCTAAAAAGAGTATCAGTCTCCAAAAATGTGCATTAACATAAGAGCTATGGACTTCATCAACGTGCATTCTTTTAAATATAATATTGAAAAAAGATTTATTATGCGGGATAGTATCATGAAAGTCTTTGGAGTTTATTAAATGAATCAATGACATTGTGTCACAATAATGCAGAAACTGAATTACAATAAGTATGATAATGATACCTATTCTAAGAAAATTAAGACATATGTTCAACCTGGACCTATTACATCTAATATTCCAGTATGACGAAAGTTCATATACTCTGAATAGATTGATTATTGTAAGAAAACTGATCACACAATTCAATTTGTTAGCTTTGCAGAGGACACAGTTAATGTTAGTGCCGTATCGTAGAAACATGATGAAGACGAAAGGTATAGCAGACGCGGTGTGGAAGAAAAGCTTAGTGGCACAGTAGTGGCGCAAAATAAGGTGTTTATTAAGAACCACTTTTCTGTTTGTGATATCAATAAAGCCGGTTCGTGTGTTGATTACTATATCAAAAACCATGAAGAATTCGAGAACCAAAGCCAAATAATACGCAAATATTGGTAAAGCGTGGAAGATTACGGATGTGAAAACAAGAAGTAGAAGTTTATAGAGTATAAAAACGTTCAGCATGAAGATATCCCAGAAGACTCTAAAACAAACAAAAGTTGATTATGTAACTGCTTTGTAACACTAGACAAATATTAATGTCTTCACATTATTCGACTAAGTTGAAGCGGCTGAAAAAATATGCATTCTAATCTTGTAGATTTAAGTTTGATGCACTTCTAGTCAATGATAAGCGGAGATGAATAAAAAGCACCTAGTTTTTGCTAGACTATAGATGGAAATCTGGGCGGGTTGACTTAAATCTAATATTGTTGACACGAAACAATGAAACGTGTCTGGCTCACCGAAATTTGCTCAAAGGATGTATTCTACCTCGATGGCGTTGGAAATGTCGAAATCGGTCCATTCTCATACCATGAGTACTATGGTAGTAATTTCTTGCTCTGCTGTTCATGTACGAGAGAAGGAAAAGATCGTACCACTTCCTCTTGATTGTGTTAATCCAACTGATTCCTATGATGTCAGTGTCTAAGACATCCCGTTCGGTTACGATTGTGCACGCGTGGTCAAAATAAGATTCGATAAATTCATTTTTGTGAACTTCTCTGACAATTTTGCTAGACATGATTTAGAGAAAGAATTTTTACAATCTAATGGAATTAGTTTCGTTTGACAAACTACATAGGGACACTAATGTATGTCATCAACTCCTACATAGTCTAGTTCCTTCCGCAATGGTCGTATACGTCGCATAGATGCAAAAAAAATATCGATATATTCTGTTTAGGATTCCGTATGTAAAGGAGAAAAGGTTCACTTCACATTAAAGATTACTTCCTTGCTCCTCGTTGTTGGTATTTTTGAACAGAACTGCGAAAAAAATTACCTCAATATTTAATTATTTGCTATTCCTTCCTTAATTTAAAAGTAAGAAGTTTATTAATTAAAATTTATTAAAAACCACTTACTATGAATGATTTCTTATGTTTTCGCGATTGTTGCACATTGAATTAAACTATTTTACTGCGGTTTATATCTCGTTTATTACTTACTAACTTTTTCCCGCAGCTCCGCCTGCGTCATAAAGTAGCCTATATTTGACCCTGGATCTTCAACAATGAACGCGAATGAATATTCGTACAAAATTTTATCAAAATTCATTCAGTGGGTAGGCCGTGAAAGCGCAACAAACAGACAGACTTTCGCATTTATAATATTAGTATGGATATGTTAAAGTTTCAAACTCTTTTCAAAGTTTCTATGAAGTGTAAATTTAACCTACCCATGTGTACGTAACCTTAAATCTGGAAAAATGACTCACACTTAATTCCATTATTACACTGCGAATCGAATGCGTCGAAATCGTTCTTTTCTCAATGGTCGAAATATGACCGTACCGCCATATTATTATTTTTTATCGTGGAATAACTACCTACTCCATTAGATTTATTTACTGTTTGAAGGTATGATGATACAGCTACACTAAAGGAGCGTGTGCACTGAGACGGGCCCGGCAGGCTCGGCCGCAACGCCGACCAACGGATGGACGAAATTGCCGATAGCCCGCGTGCACTGCATACGATTTTAGGGATGTTGGAAATGTAAAAAAGTATCGATATAATGTATAGTATCAATAGTTTTTAAAAATATCGATATATATATATATGATCGACTCTAATATGAACTCTCTCTGTGCCCACGACGCACTGTGACCCCGAATGCACCAAAGGTGGGATAATTACGTCATAGCCGAAGTAGTTGTAGTGTAGTTTGAGCCAGATTAGTACGAAACCATGTTACACATGGAAGTAATAAGTACCTCCAGAACCATAGATTGCATTTTTTGCTCAAAACGAACGATGCATGCGGGCCGGGCAGTAAAGTGTACGCAGTGCTATGTAAAGTCATATAAAGCAAAAAACCGTTGTGTGCCGTGCGTGCGAGCTGGCCGAACCGTGTCCGTGAACGCGCACCGTAAATATGCACAAAATTCTGATGTGCCGTACAAGCCCTTTATTTTGTGAAATGAAATTTTCGAAATCATTACTTTGATCAGGACCATATATGTACAAATAGCATCGAAACCGCACGTTCCTTTCCCAATGGATAAGGACAATGAAAAACAAGTAGGTAACTTCTAGATATTATAGACGACAAGCTTAGAAACTTCTGAACACGAAACAACCAGAAAACAAGTATTTAAAACAATCTAATTGCGAGTCGACTATGGAAGTGTGGTTTATAGCAAAGTGATGGCATGAATAGCAAGCAATTCAAATGTCAGGGAAATTAAGCTCACGACAAAGAGCATCAAAAATGACGTTCCTTTCTCAATGGCCCACGAATGTCATACGATTAACAAGATCCCTGAACTTCTTTAAAAACTTGTAATGACACGACCAACAGATTTAGAAAATATGATCACAAAAACTCACAAAAACGGTTTCCACGAGTCATATTACGACCACGCTTGTCTGGTCGTTTGTGAACGAGATGTTTTGGACATTGATATAGCAGGAATGAGTTGGACTAGCACATTCAAGAGGAAATGGCATGATCTATTCTTGCTCTCGTATGCCGATGAGAGAGCAGGCGACTATTACCATAGTACCCATGCTATGAGAATGAACCGAATGAGCCATTTTCAGAGGCATAGAGACTGCATACATCCAATGAGTAAATTTAGGTGAGCCTTATTTTTTTACTAGCTTTTCCCCGCAGCTCCGCCTGCGTCAATAAGTAGCCTATGTTTGACCCCGGGTCTTTAACTGTATTCATACCAATTTTCATTAAAATACGTTTAGCGGTTTAACCTTGAAAGTGTAACAGACAGACAGACAGAAAGACAGACAGACTTTCGCATTTATAATATTATAGTATGGATATTAGATACCTGTTTTGGGAGATTTATCATAATATCAACCAACATTCCTGTTTCCCGCAAGAGTTGGGAGAACTACTGCTTCTTGCAACGATCCTTTCAGACCTCTTATTTAAATCGTTCGACTCGCAGATTATATCGAATGAAAGTTATTCGAAATCTAACGATAAACGATAAAACGCGATTAGGTGCTACGTAAAATCTCATTTTTCGTTTATATTTGGCTATTAATCCTACTATAATATGAGTAGAGGCAACCCGCAACAGGGTTTATAATATATTTTTTATCTTTCAGAAATTTCTGGGATACCATCATGCTCCACGTCGTATTAGCACATCAAATTATTATTTTATGCATAACCTCCGTCATCTTACGTAGCTTGCCCAAATTCACATATTACTTTGCAATACTGCTGGAAATTCTATTAATTGTAGACATTTTCATTAATGCACGGACTGGTTTCATAGAAAGTAACAAAAAGGTACAGCTTGACAGGAGACTTGTGTTACGAAATTACTGTTCCAGTAAGCTTTTCTTTCACGCCACGTCCGCTATTCCTCTTGTCTCTATTATGTTTGTACGTTATGGTGAAGAGATAACCTGTACAATCTGTAAAGCCAATTACTTCAACTGTACGATAAGTTTTCTCACAATATTTAATTCGTGCAGATTATATGAACTGTCTTCACATTGGAAGCGAGCTGGATCGACACATGTAGCGGCTACGTTTTATCATTTTCTGCGAATTTCTGTCAACATCAGCTTAGTTGTGATACAGTTTCTGCACTACAGTGATACAATATCTCTTATTCAAATTATGAAAACATCTAATAGATCGACAACGATTCATAGATATTCTTTCTTCGATTCTTTATTTCAATTAATACATTTCCGATTAAAAAATATTTCCGACATAACTTTTTTAAATGCTCATTTTTGGAGAGTAGTTCACTTTTTGGGACGATCCAGTTTTGGCATGACGTATACGACCGATAATGTTGGATTCGTAGTAATATATCCGCATCCTTTAATGAAATTTCTAGCCTACGTGTTGCTCACTATGTGCACCTGCTGGGTTACGGTCGAAACCTTTTATTTTATTACTCGCCAAATATATTTTGATGATGAGATTCATAAAAGTCGGCAATATGTTTTAAATCTCTCAAAGTCTCTGCAATTATCCGAGCAGACATATTCACAATTAATACAGTTTTTTGACTTTAATGCAACGAAGATTAAATTGGTAGAACAAAAAAACCTTCTGCTTCTCTCTTTGCCAAAGATTTTAAAGGAGGAAATATATTGGCACAGCTATAGTCGCTTTATATTAAGGATTCCGCATTTCACCGATTGGCCAAAAGAGCTCATTGAAAAGTTGGTTTGCTCAATAAATGAACAGATTTACCTGGAGAACGACATAATAGCCGAGGTAATTATAATATTGTCCATTTTTATTTCGAATTTCACGAGTATTCTTACAAACATTCCCAAAATATGCCAGCGATATTCCTGCCTTGGAGCACTCCGGTCTCTATAAAGGTGGCGAACGCCACTCACCTTTAGGTATAGCTCGCCAAGAGCTGCCCTTCCGTGACTGACTAAGAGAACCCAGTGAGCGATGGAGTCATCATTACCCCTAAAGCACTAATTATGTTTTCATCTTAAGCTGTGGTTAAGTCTTATAAATGCTAGGTTATTATAAATGCTATTATACTAAGTCCGAACGCGTGACAATCTGCTTTTGACAAGCAAGGTTCCTGAACTGGAACGTCTACAAATTTTTTTGATGAATGGGTTTTTAGAATATTTCCAAATCTTAACACTAGCACTGTCCGTACATTAGATTTATCATGATATTATGTGATATTGGTTATCTGATTGTTGTGAATCTACATTCTACATTATAATTTGTACATTTGTAGGTACCTATTTTCTTAGATTTGATTATTTCATGTCAACCAGGTGGGTGTGCCAGGCGAAGGATTGGTAATAGTCGATACCGGTGTTTTGGCAGTGTACTCTTTGCAGAACCAAGAAGTAGGACATCTGATCGATGGTGACTACTTCGGGGAACTTTCCCTGGTGACCGACAAAGAGATAAGGGCTTCGACTGTTATGGCGGTAACTAAATGCAAGGTAAATCTTGTGGTAGCTAAGCAGAGACCCGAAGTGAGTCTTGGCCTAAGAAGGCCTAAAATTATCTCCATTACGATTTATTCTGCGCGCCGCTTGTGACTTAGACAAAATTGTTTGACTCTATCTGTCCTAAAATATATCATTTTATAATAGGATTGAGGCATCGAAACATCACGAAGTATTTATTATGGTCATACTTAAATTGATGACAATGAAACATAATGTAAATCCTGAACTTCATCATCATCATTATGGATCATATTTACTTTGAAGTGTACCATAGCCTATAATGTTAACCAAATTGCAAAACAACTTGTAAAACTTAAATATATTTCCTATGGGAACACGTTTTCCTCATGGACAAACTGGTATGTACAACTAGTCGTGCTATAATAACATGACCTCTGAGACTGATCCATGGACCACACCTTTACGATCAGTCACATGGCACTCCTTTCCTAGACTAAGTAAGCTTTCCTGATGGTTCCGTTTGTAATTTTGTTGATTCCTATTTAAGGTCTTACTCTTGGAGAAAATTACCTTCAGGCAAATAATGAGGAGCAACGCGGGTCTCTTTTATTCGCTGCGAGAAAAACTGAAAAACGACTTTAATACTCAACGGCCTGCTTCTATGGAACTCAATTTTTTCGAAATAAATCAACCATAACATTTACCATGTTTTTATTAACTCCACCTCACTTATACACTCATTTCTTTACACTGTATTTTAGTACTGTTATTTGTTCTGTGAGGCTGCGTTCCATGCGAGATGTGTCATGCGATGTGTAGCGGAGCTGTGAGATGTTCAGAGAAGTAATATTTTTAGGTTTGTATACTCTTTGTTGTGTACTATGGTTTTGTTGTCTCCTAGCAAGCTTATTTTTATAAAAATGATATAATGTCGTCTTCTGTAAAAGATCTAATAAAAACCTATCTTGCTTGCTGATCACATATCTAATTTATTCTACGTATTTAAAAACCTCTGAGTAAAAGTAATAACATAAAACATACAAAAGAAATCACAGAAAATATACTACCTATAGTAACAATTGAAAATACTATACAAGAAACAGAGCATTTAATACCAGATGATGATACACATTCTGAAACTGAAACAAGAGAAATGCATCATTGTTTTGATGAAAACAACTTCGAAGGGAATGAAGAATCTAATAACCAAACTGATACTGACACACAATAATACTTACTTGAACAACAATTAACTGAAGGTTCTAACATGTCTGAAAATAATATTGGAAATGTAAATAATAGATCAGAAAGACCACAACGAGAGAAAAGAATACCAGAAAAATTTAAAGACTATTACTATACTTATCTTAAAAGGCCCAGAATAAGAAGATTGGATTACTGCTATAAATGCTGAATAGAAATCCTTAAAAGATAATCATGTATGGGATATAGTCGACAAATCTGAAATGAAAAATAAAAAAATACTTACCAATCGTTGGATACTAGAGAAGAAAAGCGATGGAAGATACAAAGCTAGATTGATAGTACGGGGATGTGAACAAAGAGCTGGATTAGACTATGAAGAGACCTTTAGTCCTGTTATAAACCATAGCTTTTTAAGAATATTGCTAGCTGTAGCTGCAAATAGAGAATACCACATTATGAAATTCGACATTAAAACAGCATTCCTATATGGAGAAATAACTGAAAATACAGGTTTATTCATGAAAAAATAATAAATGGGCAAATAGTATTGAAATATGTACCTACTTGTCAACAGTATGCTGACACTTTTACTAAAGCTTTAGAGCCCATAAAATTTAAATCTATGTTGAATTATACATTTGGTACTTAGTGTTATTTTTTTGTTTAACATACTTAAAATATTGATATTATCTAGAAAAATTTAATATTGTTTTAAAACTTAATTATTTTCAAATACGATTGCTATTGTATAAAGTTAACTTAATTAGTTAGGTAACTAATTTGTTATCATCTAGTTTTAACAACTTTATTAGAAGGGAATGTTAAGAGAAGTAATATTTTTAGGTTTGTATACTCTTTGTTGTGTACTATGGTTTTGTTGTCTCCTAGCAACTAGCTTGTTTTTATAAAAATGATACAATATCGTCTTCTGTAAAAGATCTAATAAAAACCTATCTTGCTTGCTGATCACATATCTAATTTATTCTACGTATTTAAAAACCTCTGAGTAAAAGTAATAACATAAAATATAGTAAAACCCTTTATGAGAAAATGCGTACTAATGTGTCGGGGCGGGGGGTGCGGTGTAGTGGGAGCGGAACCTCGCAACGCAATCCTCGCAACACATTCCTCGCACATCTCTGGTGGAAACGCAGCCTCAAACTGGTGTGGTAATGCGTGTGACTGCGGATCGGTTTGGAAATATTGAGAAAGGAACGTCATTTGTTGGGAAAATTTAAAATATTATTATTATATGTCACTCTAGCCACATAGATGTATCCCAATCTATCACGATTTAGTAACACCGCAAGTCCAACAATATTATCTGTCACTCTAGCCACATAGATGTATCCCAATCTATTTTCACGATTTAGTAACACCGCAAGTCCAACAAAGCCTTCATTCCTGTGATATAGACAAAAGAATCGTAAGAAAAAAAACGTAGGTTCAGTAAAAGCTCTTCGGGTGTCGGGCTGTGAAATACCTATTTCCTTGGTTAACCTAGTTCAATTACGTATTCTGACTAATGAAGAGGCATGGGTCGGTATGACCATTGCTATTTTAGATCCACAATATCTTGAACGCGCCGAACGAACAAGTGACTACTACCACAGTACTCATGCATGCTATGGCACTCATGCCATGAATAGTGTGGCAGTTTCCGACTGCTCTTCATCATCATATTCAGATCCCATCAACTTACTTCTGGCCTTCTTAGTTATTCCACATCCATGAAACAGCTTGTGGAATTCGAATCAATGATTTATTTTAACATCTCTTGTTGAGTGGTATCTGGGTCTTCTTCCCAAGTCGAAATGCTGAATCCGTCAGATCCGTCGTCCAATTCAGTAGGTGGCTAAGTCCAAAGCACTTGTAATAGTGGCTCCAAGATCCTCAAGCGCGCATGGGACTCAGTAAGACATGCGCCAAGTGTCGTGAGAGTATAATGATTAATGTTGTCATGGTACTGTCCAGCGCCTTACTTCAGCTGTATTAAATCAGCTCAGAATCTTCATAATGAAATATTCAGTAAAACTCTTTTTTCCCTTTCAACATTCAGAATTTCTTTACGGATCTTCTTCAGTCGTAATCTAATTGCTATGTGGACCTAAAAAGAGAGCGGTGAAAGTGGTCTAATGCTCTAAATGGCTGAAGAACAAGATCCAGAGTTGCTACTTAACAGAATGTCTCTCGGTATTCCTTTTGTTTTCAGAGTTGCTATCCATCTTTTCGGTTCTTCAGGACTTTTATTGGCGTATGGAAACAAGCGACTACTACCACAGTACTCATGCGTGTCATTAACTCCCACGTCATGAGTACTGTGGCAGTCATCGCTGGTTCTCTTTTAAAGAATTTTGTTCTGATGATCTGGGGGAAAACAATACCAAAATTTAATTATTACTAAGTTCTTTTCTTTTGTAGTTTGCCTATTGAGGGTTGCATCATGTGCTACAACTGAAATCTCAAGGGTAAACTCTCGTATTTTTTTGGAGTGTCAGTAGATTGCATGTGTGCTAATTTCCTTGACATATAAAAATATTTTGACAGAAATAATTATCATGCCTTTCGTAAGGTTGTAAACAAAAAAGTTTATATCCAAAGTAAGGTCTTTGTTTTCGAAAAAACCTCTGTCAATAAAACTTTGTGGTCAACAAAAACATTCTCTCAAAAAATACACCGTCAAATGCTAACACTTTTTCAAAACTACAAAACAAAATAGATGAAAAATGTTTGAAAAAACGCGTAGAAGTGGCTTTCACGAATCTTATTACGATCACCCGTGTTTAATTGTAAGTGAAAGAGATGTTTTGGAGACTGATATATCAGGGGCGGGCTGGGTGAAAGCCTGCCAAAGAAAATGGTACGACCTTTTTCTGCTTTCCTACTCGGACGCTAGGGCGGGCGACTATTACCATAGTACCCATGCCATGAAAATGGACCGCAAGTTTCAATTTCACAGGCATCGTTACTGCATACACCCTTTAAGCAAATTCCGGTGAGCCATTTAACACTCATTACTTATTCATACACTATGTATTGAGATAAACCATAAAATTCTCTTTTCAGGTTGTACTGGGACATTTTAATTCTGCACACTTTTATAATCTACAAAGTTGTAGTTCTTTGCATGTCTTCGGTCATCGGAATCGTATTTCCTAATATTGTATATTACCTCGCAATGCTATTTGAAGTTTTCACTATCCTAGATTTGTTCATCAACACACGAACCGGTTTCATAGATAGCATGAACAGAAAGATTGTTCTCGATAAACAGCTTGCTTTGCAACACTACTGCTCGACCAAGTTATTCTTCCACACTTTGTCCTCTATACCCCTTGTTTTCATCATGTTTCTGCGATACGGCTATGAAATCGACTGTCGGGTCTGCAAGTTTAACCATTTCAACTGTGCAATCAACTTCTTTACAATATTTAGTCTGTTCAGAATTTATGAACTGTCGGCCTACTGGCATCGAGAATCAATAACTTATAGCAAAACTGTATTTTACCATTTTCTTCGAATAGGTGTCATTGTCTTCTTCGTTTTAATTCAGTTTTTGTACTTTAATGACACAATTTCTGTAATGACGTTAATGGAGTCTTCAGCTAATAAATCCATAGAACATTTTCTTACCACTCCTAGCTTCTTTAATGT
Source organism: Euzophera pinguis (assembly GCA_947363495.1). Lineage (NCBI taxonomy): Eukaryota > Metazoa > Arthropoda > Insecta > Lepidoptera > Pyralidae > Euzophera > Euzophera pinguis. Next base: position 1,445,072 of record OX376154.1, read on the forward strand.
CATGTTCACAAGTTTAAATAGAAGAAAAAGTCCAAAATCTGATGATTTTTTTGTGAATGCACATTTTTGGAGAACTGTATCTTTTTTTACAAGACCTAGTATAAACATGCAGGATGTGCGAACAGATACCTATTATACTGTCATAAATCCCCACCCTTTGTTAAAATTCATGGCATACGGGTTGCTGGCGATTTGCACCATTTGGTTACTGATCGAATGCTTCTTTTTTATCATACGTGAGGCATATTTCGATAGCGAGGTTTGCAGAAAAAAAGAATATTTGTTGAACTTAGTAAAGACTCGACAGCTGCCCGAACGGTCTTATACCGAGATGAAACAATATTTTGACTTCACTGCAGCAAAATTGAAATTGATTGAGAAGAAAAATAGACTGTACCGGTGTCTTCCAGAGGCTTTGAAAGATGAGGTTTCCTGGTGCTGCTACAATCGCTTGATCACAAGGATTCCTTACTTCAGCGAATGGCCGAGGGAGGTCATTGAAAAGTTGGTAGTCTTGATCAAGGTGAATATTTACCTGGAGAACGACATGATAGCAGAGGTTGGTAACGTTATTGTTATGCTTCTATTTTTAAGGAAACACTCGTAATTTTGTTTCGATAATAGTTGGCGTTTAATGATTTTGTATGATAGTGTGAGTGTTTATATGATAGGCACCAAAAATTTTTATTTTGAAATTGTTCATTGCCACACCACCGGCGCGCGGCGGCGTAGTGAAGGTATGACTACTGATTGATTGGGTTGGGATTCATTTGGAGTGGGTTACATGGTCAATTAGCCTTGCTCAGGTCTCAGAGTTTTTCTCGACCTCTGGTGTGGTTCTTTGTAATGACCACCTAATGACGGCTGGGACCACGGGACATTCCAACGGAATCAACTTTATTATTGAAATCAGGTGATTGAAGCCTGCACTGTCCTTTTAATCAAACAAAAATTTGTCGATATCGATAAAAAATATTCGAGTCGCCGATTTTGCCTAAATCCCACTTTTCGAAAATAGCACTCCAGAAGTAAATGTATATTTATTGATCAGGTAGGGGTTCAAGGGGATGGTCTGATGATAGTGAACACTGGGGTGCTGGCAGTGTATACTTCTCATCATGAAGAGGTGGGACACCTTATCGACGGCGATTACTTCGGGGAACTCTCCCTGGTGACCGACAGGGAGGTCAGAGCATCTTCTGTGGTAGCAGTCTCCTCTTGCACGGTAAGAACAATAGACTACAAACCTTTTTTTAAAAAAAGAATGAAAATTCTTTGATTTCCAGAGAAAGTCATTCGACTCCGCGTTGTTATAATAGTACTCTCAGAACTCTATTTTAGAAAAGTGTGAGTCACGCAGAACCATTGAGACGAAAGATTTTCTTTCGATATCGAATGATTATCATCATACATAATCGGTAAGTGATATGGGGCGAGTAACTCTTTTCAAAAATATACCCCCAGAGGGACTTTTTTAACTGCCAATTTATTACAGTTGATTCACCTACTTGCGTGAAATGTTTACAGATGAAAGTATTTCTGTCGCGGTTACAGCAAATACTAAAAACCAGAATAAAATAAATATTTAACGGGGCCGACCACAAAAACGATCATTTTTAGCGGTTTTTATAAATCCACGGAATCCACAGTAAGTCCGATTCCCACTTGACCGGTTATTTTTCTATTTCAGGTCCTGCTTTTGGAGAAAATTCTGTTCAGACAGATAATGAGAAGATATCCACGCCTATTTTATTCGTTGGAAAAAGAACTAAAAAAAGAGTATGGATCACATCGGTCTACACAATCGTTTACAAAACATGCTTAAATATACATCATGTAAGGTTTTGCAAAGCAAAGGTCTTTCAGAATTTTCAGATCTCTAAGATTTTTATTCATCTCACCGATTTTGAGTGAGTTCCAGTAGTTACACCCATGAAGCAAATACAAAGAGAAGACGGCGTATCGACTGGTGCACCGGTAGCACTGGTATTCAAATATACAATTTTCTTCCCCTAAATATAAAATTACTGAAAGGAAATGCCTTCAAATCAAACATGACAAAATGGTTACTGGAACACTGCTTTTATTATATCAAGGAATATATTAACCATTGCAAGTTACATAATACATATATAGATGAACAATATGGGGAAAATTGTATGTACTTCTTATTTTATTTTCATCATAATTTTTAATTATGAAATTTATGTTAAATTATTTTGTATTCGTAATGAAGATGTTTATTCCTTTTGACTTATAATATCGGAGCCTAGGGTACGTAGTAAGTCATGGTCCTAGATTTGGCGAAACTGGCCTAACGTCTGCCATCTATCGATAACAACCGGGACCAACGACTTAACGTGCCTTCCGAAGTACAGAACCACCAAATAAAACATTTGATAATTCCAGGAAACATAGGTATTAGACTTGATGTAAGATTTCATCGACGTCTCTAATGTTTTTCTTATTTTTCTAATTTATGCTTCAGCTTAGAATAATTTGTTAAATATTTTAAACCATTTAGTTTTTAGTGTTTTAATGCTGTACTGTTATGGGATCACAACAAACTTAAAAAAATAACATATTTTCGAATATATTTGTATTAATTTAGTGTTACACGAAATATGTCTGTTTTTAATGTTCAAAATATCTGTAGTATAAACAAATATAAATATATTGTTTTATGATGAAATTTTCGATTTGCTACCGACATCTATTGGTATCGACAAAAGGGGTGGAGCCACGGCCAAACAGAGCTGAGCAGAGCACAATTTTTGTAAGGAAGGTCTCGATACGCCATCTCCTCTTTGTTATTAATCCGTGTTTACACCTGTATAAATGTAAAGTTGAAATATAAATTGTAATAAAGAATTGAATTTCTTTGTCTTTCTTGCACTGTCTTCTCTATTAGCTCCGGTTTACCTACGTACCTGCGAAATCCGCTGTCGCGCGAAGCACGCGGCGAAATGTTTTGGGACTGCTTTATAGTTGCGAAAGCTTACGACTTAACCCGGGGAAATTAGCGTTGAAGATTGACAAAAGCATGAGACGCGTCATTTTTTATTTCTGTTAGAGATACCAATATAAATAAATAGTTCACATAAATTACGCAAATACATAAGTGCAAAAAATACTACTTCTCTTCGGAACCTTTCACTCTGTTCCTCCTTACTTTGTGCTCGAGCGTTACAAACACGCATGCCCCACTAGGGTAAAGAGCTCCTGCTCCCCAATCCATATCCATACTAATATTATAAATGCGAAAGTCTGCCTGTCTTTCTGTCTGTCTGTTACGCTTTCACGGCCAAACCGCTGAACGGATTTTGATGAAATTTGGTATGGATATAGTTGAAGACCCGGGGTCAAATACAGGCTACTCTGACGCAGGCGGAGCTGCGGGAAACAGCTAGTCAATATATAAAAAACAAAGGCTTTTTATCTTTATCTTTATAATCACAAAATGAGGGAGGGGTATGTAGGTTTGTATCCAGTGTCCACGTCTGGGCTTTACTATCACCTCACATAGCAGGGCAGAAACAAGCGAGCAAGTGAGATGTCGCCTTACATCTTGTATTGCGCCATTTCGTTTACTCACTCGTTTCTGGAGCCCTATTTTTAAATGTATGACATATGTGACTTCGGACAAAAACCCTTTGTTATCGAACAAAAATCCTTCGTTAACGAACGAAAATAATTCGATATCGTTTAAAAATTATTCGTTTACTTTAAAAGTAGTCTTTAAAATAGTCCTCTGCCCTGCCTTTAGAGGTGATAGCATGACGATAGTAAGCCCATCTCTACTCAGACGTATTTCATACAAAATCGACTCGTACGACGCGACTACTACCGATTATGTATCTCAATCAAGTTGCATTGGAATAGCGCCGTGTGCCAATGGCCTAAAACCCCAGTCGACTAAAGCAACGCTGCCATGAAAAATAAAATTAAAAAAGTTTTTAATATTTGTCAATGTCTATCATAGTCAATGTCACGTCTTCTTAATTGCATTTGTTGGATTGTTGCTTGTACTAGTTGTACTCTTTTTGTTGGTAAAAGGAAGCTATTTAGCGGCCATTGAGGGCTATTTGTTTGGTTTGTAAAGAATATTGATTCTAAAAATGCCTAAAAACATTACGAGTGAAGTGCGTGATATAATATTACGGGTCAAAGAGTTCATGGACGAAGAAAAACGAATGCAGGTGCCTATAATCCCTTTGAGCAAAGTGTACGTTCGAGTGTCTGCCGCTACAGGTCGGTTTAGCGTTCTTTACATTATATATAACTGTATAAAAATAAGTCTAAAAATCTGTTTGAAGGACTGCAGTGTCGCTATTGAGTACGGTTAACCAGATTTATCAAACTTTGATGTGAAATAATATTGTAACATCCAGCAATTTCAAGCATATTTACTAATTCCATTGTCTTGTCTCCTCTTCTGCTAGAGTGTGGTAAGATTAGGATTTTTACTAGATCTCTCTTCCTTATACAACAGCCATATGTAATGCTCAGTGGGTCCAAAAAGCGCAAATTCTTGAGTAACAAATGAAGACCCATCATTTTTTGTTTATTTATTGGTTAGAATAAATAAAACTAGCTGATCTTCAACTATAAGCAACCAAATTTCATCAAAAATTTGAAGTTTAGTAGATTGTTTGTGGAATCAGGCAAGGATATTAAAACCTTAAAAATTGATCTAGGATTAACCCTAAAATCTGGAGGATACATTGCTTACAGACATTACGGTAGAATATTAATCATAATATTGATCACCCAACTGTTCATCATATTCTTCATGAAGCCGATTGAGTTGTCAAATAGATTGACAACCTCCCTTTCTGTACATGACTTTGCTGCAATACACCATTATATATTTAGCCTTCTATCTTGTGGTTGTCAAAAAATATGATGCTAAAAGTTTTGAAAAACTGACACACATCGTGTACATAAAATAATTAGGGGATTTAAAAAAATTTCTTCCTGGAGTTAGCTTTTTCCTCCGCATTAAAATATTAGCATTGTTTCTACTACAATAAATGCCCAATGATGGATGTATCTGGTTTATTTCAGGAGTCTCCGAAAGGACAGTGCTGAACATAGTCAAGGAGGCCCGCCTTGTCGAACAAGGTCTACTAGACCCCGAGACATTGAAAAAGAGCCCTAAAAAACGAGTAAGAACCAAAGGTAAAATCGAGGTAGATGAATATGATTTACAAGTTATAAGACGTAAAATACATGAATTTTACGCATTCAAAAAAGAAGTGCCTACGATCAACAAACTTTTGCAAATTCTTAAAGAAGAAATTAACTTCAAAGGTTCAAGAGAGACTTTGCGTAAAATTCTAAGGAAAAATGGCTTCCAATTTAGAAAAACTAAGAATAATAAGGAAAAGGAAGCTTTGCCCGAGCCGGCTCCTGCTGTCCCTCCAATGGTAGCTCCATATATACATTCTATGTTTAGTCATAAAAACATACAATCCTAGATACTCTATATTTAAGTAGTTAAGAGATAATAAATAGTATATTTTATTATGTTAGTACTTGTATCAAGACTGAAATGTCGATAGGGATGGCGCTGTATTTGTGCCCGAATATTACACATGAATAAATAATCAAACAGACAAAATGTTAATAAATTATCATGTACAGTGACCACTCTCATGTAGTTTAGGTACCTCATCACAGATTATTCAAAATCTAAAAAAACTGCTATTTTTTAATATATAGTATGTCTACTATATAATTAAAAATCACTTGTAGTGTTCTACAAAATTGCATTCATTGTATTTCACATCACATAAATAATTCTTAGTTTCTAAATAATTTTTAATCTTCCATAGGTTTTTATAGACCCCATTGTAGACTATTCAAAGGGTATTGTGCCGTTAGAACCAGATTTAGGCGAATGAGATACATTTATAAATTGAAGCCATAAAGTAATCTAATACAAATAAGTTATATTCTTATATCACCTGTCATTCATGCCGATCCCGCGATAGATGAATCGTCATTGAAAGAGATATTGCAGCAACCACTTCAGCTGGACCCACCACTGAAACTCACAACACCTAGAGAGATCCGACAGACATCTTGAAACTAAAAGATAAGTGTGCCCCCGGTTATGACCTAATCTCCGCAAAAGTACTCAAGGAACTTCCCAGAAAAGCATTGTATTCCTAACGATACTAATAAATGCCTCTATTAGATTGTCTTATTTCCCCGATCATTGGAAAGTCGCTCAGATCGTTATGATCCATAAGCCAGGCAAACCAAACAACGTTGTGTCTTCATATAGCCCGATAAGTCTGCTTCCGGTTCTGTCGAAGGTCCGGTAAAGGATTCTCATAAGTAGACTTATCTCCATGCTAAAAGAATCCAATGCCATTCCAGATTATCAGTTTGGTTACAGACAACACCATTCCACTATTGAACAGGTGCATAGTTTGTGATACAATCTGCTCTACCCTGGAGAGAAAAGAATACTGGACATCGGCATTTCTTGACGTACAGCAGGCGTTCAACAGTCTGGCATAAAGGACTCTTCTGCAAAATTATGTCGCTACTTCCACATTCGTTCTTCCAAATTCTCCAATCATATCTTACTGGTAGAATTTTCCAAGTAAAAGAAGAAGAGGCTAGATCCAAATTCTATGATATTGAAGCAGGGGTTCCCCAGGGATCAGTGTTGGGCCCATATCTATACACACTGTTCACAGCAGATGTGCCAACCAGTAGTCAAATAACTACAGCCACTTATGCAGGATACCGCAATTCTGGCCAATCACACCAAACCCGAAGTCGCTTCTGAGTTGCTGCAATCACACCTAGACAAAATTGATAAATGGCTTCGTACATGGAGAATTAAGTCTAGTGCCACAAAATCACAACAGGTCACTTTCGCTCTCAGGCAGGAAAACCGGTAACCCTGGGGTAGGAACCGCTCCCACACGTCGATTCAGTTAAATATCTCGGAATTCACCTGGACCGAAGACTCACCTGGAGGGACCATATTAGGGCGAAACGAGATGAAACCAATTTTTTTTTTTCTAGTTGGTAGTTTTTGTCTAGAATGGCTACTTGGCAGAAAATCTCACTTATCCACAGAAAATATTTTGCAGATAATGTCATACAAAAAAAACCTGTCATTCATAATCTTATTTCTATTTATATTGTACACTAAATTATTCTATTCAAAAACATCCACACAGCTTAGGGTAAATGATGCCGCTTTTCAACAAGTCCTCTTGTCTTCTCTTCTTGTCTGTGAAGTCATAAAGAAGTAGGTAATTCTTAGCCTATAGATCAGTTTACGAAGGAAGTTAACTTTCGTTTCATCAAGCATCTTCTTCATGGTACCTACCTCACTGCTGAGGAGACCACATTGAGTTTCCAAGCGATCTTTTGAACTATGGACCTCTCCGTATACACTCAGCAATCCTCACTTTTGTTGCAAGGTAATTCAATATAATTACTTCGAAACTCAAAGATGTCTGGAGTATGGTGGTGTAGAGTCCATGGTGACATTGATATTTACACAAATTACATTAAAACATGCATCGCTGAAAGAAGAAAAATCAAAGAAAAAAAAGAGTAAAGTATTAAACATTGTATAATTTTTCCGGATTCCATACTTTTAGTGAATTATCCTGTGATGTATAGAAAGTGAAAACATGATTAAGGAGAATAGGCATATTTGTTTACAGACATGACAATACAGAGATTATATTTCGTTTAATAATCCTTTTTTGTACTGATGATTATTTCACTTTTAATAATAATGCTATTGTATTCTAGACAAATAAAGTTTAGTCAGTCGAAAGTTTTGTATATATGTATGAGTAACATATGTATGTATAGCTATGTAAGTTGTAGCGATAGGTAGAAAATATAAAAATAATGACGTAGTTTGTTAAGTAGTCGTACAATGTACGGCATGTAAGTTCTGAGAAGTGTGAGCGGGACGAAATTATATTAATATATTGATATGGCTTTGTCTCGCTTACACTTGGTCATAATTTATGCTGGGTATTTAATAATTTGTAACTGATAATGTGTATAATTGGCTTGAAATAGGTAAAATTAACATGCTTGTGTCATTGTCTACATGCACGAAATTCTTCCTTTTAAAATAATTTTATATAGGTAATTTTATTTAGAAAATTTCATATGAATCTGTTGGATAAAAAAATCATCATTTTAAACCTTTCGCTGTAACTTCAAGTAGATCATAGTAATATAATATATGGGTGTGACCACAAGTCAAAAACCAAATTATAATTGTTATGAAATTTTTGGTAGCGAAAGATTGAATGTTAACATTGTGTTAACAAGTTTGTACGTCAACCTGTCAAGAGTTCAACGCAGTTGTTTTTGTCTGCGTTAGTAAAATCTAATAAGAGGCACTGGACCCTATTTTTGGAATGTATGGCATATTTGTCGAACAAATATTATTATTATGTCGGAAAAAAAAACATCCTTTCCGTCGCTACTGCAACTGATTTTTGCCGTATCGTCGCAAAATGTCCCATACGCAAAATGTCCCCTAGTCGCAAAATGTTCCTTTCGCAAAACGTCCCTTTCGCAATATGCCCCCTGGTGGCAAAAATATACCTTTCGCAAAATTTCATATTTTCTTTACAATGTGGAAGGGACATACCCGTAATAAATATAAAAAATTGATGGTTTTATCTATTATTACGATTTTTTTTTTACTATGGTGAACATTTTCGTGATTTTCAGAGGTCTCACCATAAACAAAAGCTGTAGTATATTGTATAATAACTTACGTTTAAAATTAAATACCTGAATATTTAGTAAGAATATCCCATACCTACTATGGGGTAGGTATGGGATACCTTTTCCGTGCCACACAGACAACGTGTATTCAAATTCTTACTATCCTACTTCCTACTAATATCATAAAATATGCGAAAGTTTGTACGTTTGCGATGTTCGTTACTCCATCACGCCTAAACAAAGGATTTAGATAAAATTTTGCACACAGATAGTTTATTACCCAAATTAACACATAGGCTACTTGTTATCCCGAAAAAGTTACTGTTTAGGGACCGATATTAACGCGAGCGGAGCCGCAAAAGCTAGTTTCATGATAATTGGTTCATTAGTTACGGCGTGGAGGCGTAACAAACAAATAAACAACAAACAAACTCACTTTACAGTCATTTTATAAAAATAATGAAATTTTGGAACAGGGACATTTTGCTACCAAGGGACATTTTGCGAAAGGGACGTTTTGCGCAAGGGACATTTTGCGAAAGAGACATTTTGCGATGATACCCTTTTTGCAACTGTTGTCTACGAGGACTTAGTATTTACTGGCAACCAGGTAAAAGAATATTTAAGGGTGAAGCCAGACGAGCGTAACAGCCTGCCCACAAGGCAATCCGCCACGGCGAATTTCGCCGCGATGCCACTGGCGGCTAAAAGAAATACATACAAATACATGTTTTAGTGCACTAATCGTTACTACTCCTCATTTCGCCTCGCCAGTCACCAGTTCCCATGGCTTTTTAGTGCATTTGTTGTGTTCTTTTAGTCGCCGGAGGCATCGCGGCGAAATTCGCCGTGCTTCGTGGCCAGGCTGTTGGTCTTGTAGTTAAATGTAACACAACCAGACATTATGTTCAAATAACATGGTATGCTTGAATTGATTGATATGTATGTTTATTTATCGTAGTAATTATTATTGGCATAATCTGGTAACATGAATCGCAAATACGTTTCTTAAAAAAAAATATCGAGTATAGGTACATAGGTAATCAACGATAGTTGTTTTTTTTTTCTATTTTACTACATATGATGAATGCTGGTATGAATACTTTCGTGGTTAGTGATGGGCAGCGGGAAGAAATTCAAGAGGGAAAAAATGAAATGCAAGAGTAGAAAAGGGAAATAAAATAATTCCCATTTATTCCCGGGAATTTCTAAAAATTCCGGGAGTAAATGGGAAATTATCCGGGAGGTGCCCATCTCTAGTCGTGGTCAGTGTTCCCATTTTATTTTTAGCTATGAAAACTAGTTATAAATTTATTTTTGTATATTTCGAATGTTTTTTGTTTTTGCTCTCAATGATTATATTATTACTTCTTTATACCCATTATGCAACTTGATTAATAATAGTTAAGTTTAACCTCCGTTTTAAGAATCTTTTGTTAGGACCATTTTAACTAAAATGTTTTGTCTCGTTCTTTAAAAATTTAGAATAAGAAAGAGATATAGCATACTTACATCGGTCAGATTAGGAATCTATGAGAGAGGCCTATGTCAAGCAGTGGGCCCGTCTGGTTTAACAAACGTTTCTAAATACGGGGTAATGTGTAAATAATATAGATCTCGTCTCTGCGTAGACTTTTACCTTAAATGCGATGATAGATGTTTTGTCCGCTCTACTACCTAAATATTACTACCTCGCTCAAGTCTTAAGTGAGCGAGACGCACGATGTGCGAAATAGTGAGTGAGACAGCATGATTCCTTGAGACCTATTTATGAGATACCTACAAAAAACCGATTATTTCGAATGAAAATCATTCGACATTCGGTCCTGAGCGAGTTATAATATAGATAGATCTCCTGATAATATTTTTGGACTAGTATGGCTGAAGGTAAGATTAAGTAAGTAGGTTAGATTTACCGGTTTTGAAAATAAATTATCGGATAACCGGATATGTGTGACGTCACACTTAGAAATCATGGTTCCATGTTTCCGCTGAATTTCTGAATGGAAAATGTTATTTCCTTTTGAAACACGAAGAGTTGTAACATGCCAACATATTTATATATATTTTGATGAAATGTATTAATCTTTCACTAGTGAACGTGTAGCAATAAGAGGAAATACAAATAGAGCAATTTGCTGATTAATTTCCAATGTTTGTTCTATTTGCCCGTAAATAGTTTTTGTTACACCGCAAATAAAGGTCTACGCGCTGAGATTTAATTTTTTCTTACATCCCTTAAAAAGTAATTGTATGGTCCTTTATTTTCAACTAGCTGGTTCCCGCAGCTCCGCCTGCGGTATATGTTATTCAGCCTATGTTACTCAGCCTATGTTACTCAGGGTGAATGTAGCTTTCCGACAGCTGGTGACAGAATTTTTGAAATCGGCACAGTAGTTGTTGAGTTTATTCATTACAAACACGCACAAAAATACAAATATTTCCTCTTTATAATATTAGTGTAGCCCTACACTAATATTACTACTGGCTTTCAATGTATATACACTGGCTTTTACTTCCTATTTAGCCAGTAATTTTCCGCCCTTTTACCTCAAAAATCACAATTTTTGATATTTTTTTTTGCCATATTAGTGAAATCATTAACTAATTAATCTAATTATTGCCTAAACATCATTATTGACTAAATGTCATAATCACATATGTAAAAAAGTTTGTATTACGAATTGTACATATCGTAGTTGTGCCATTAGAAACAGTAATCTAGGATAGCACTACTTGTGCATACCAGTTGGTCCACGAAGAAAACGTGCATAAAATGGGCTTGAAAATATAATGTCGATTTAGTTGAGCAAACCCAATTGAGCAGTCAGTAGAGAAAAGGTAAAATTCCGAGCTTCCCCATTAAAAATAGATTAGCGATTTGGTCGAGCTGTAGGAAAATTTTGGATGTACCAGGTGTACCAATAATAATTGCAGTTGTGCCCCTGCCCATGTATCCTACATCCAACTGCAATTATTATTTAATAACACTGCTTTTTGAATTGTTGAGATAAATTTCCCCGCAATCCCATCCCAATTTTTAAAACTATTGTGGATAAAGAACATAAATTATTGGCGTAATACATTAATTAAAAAATACTATACTACACGTTATCTTTCAGATAACATTATTTTCTCTAACAATCATAAAAATAATATTAAAAAATGTTTTGCCATATTAGATTGGAGGAGACTGGACCCTGTAGAAGTCGGGGCCTGTGTCACAGATCTCTATGAGCGGCCATTATTTTCTTTGGAATATTAGTTACTAAAATAAAATCAAAATCAGTTGAATCGATTCATTTAATCGATGAATTAATTTTTGCAACTTGCATCTTGACCTATCCTATACACTAACAACTATACAACAACATAATTAAAATTGGTATTACATACATATAATATAATAAGCAAAGTCAAAGTTGTGTCATGACTACCGCACAAAGTGCACGTTAATAATTATAAGTATCGTCTGCATTTCATTCGAATAGATATGTCCGCGGTAACAAAACTTTGTGTAAATTTTAAATGCATAAACTTATAAGCCTATAATGTTGCTTTTATGGAGAGGGCGATGCTCGGTGTTTCCCTACGAGATCGAATCAGAAATGAAGAGATCGGTAGGAGAACGAGTCACCGATATAGCCCAGCGGATTAGTTCTTTGAAGTGGCAGTGGGCGGGGCACATAGCGAACCGATGTCCGATCGGGCAGAAAGGTTCTCGATAGAGATGGGCGCCTTCCCGGAAAATATCCCATTTACTCCCGAAATTTTATAAATTTCCGGGAATAAATGGGAATTAATTATTTTTTCTCTTTTCTTCCACTTGCATTTCATATTTTCCCTCTTTAATGTCTCCCCGCTGCCCATCTCTAGTTCTCGAATGGCTGAATCAGATGGTCAGATGATCTGAAAAAGGGTCACAGGCAAACGCTGGGTGTAGGTTGATGCAAACCAATCATTTTGTACATCATTAGGAGAGGCCTATGTCCAGCAGTGGAATGACTGCGGCTGAAATGATGATAATAATGAATGTTACTTTTACATGTTCATATAAATGATTTCGAGAAACTGAATTAACTGTTAATATTATAAATATAGAAATATTGGAAATTACCATAAATATGGTAGCAATTACGGCAGCCGGTAACTCTTATTTCCGCGGACATTGTCCCTCACTTGCGCAAGTGATATTTTGCGACGATAGTGGGCTAAAATACCATTCGGTACTTTAAAAATATTTTAGTACAAAACAAATGTCTCAAAACCAAGCCCTCCTTGAGTAACGGAACAATAACATAACGTCCTAGTTAAAATGGCGTCGCTGTGATAGATTTGCTATTCTGCCAGCTGTAACTAATGAAGGGCTTTCGAAATGTTCTCTGCCACTAGATGGCGGTAGTAAGACTTGAGATTGGAAAACTATCAAATATTTGACCAATCACAAGTATATACGGAACTGACGTCATCGTTCACGAGATATCTAAGCCCTTATAAATAAAAATAAAATGATTCGAATACTACACAATTTACAAATTATTCATGTTACACCATATAGTAGTAGTTAACACATTATAATCCTAATAAAACTTGTGCAACACAATAACGTCACATGTGTTTGTAAAATGTTACGTAAATTTTTACATCGAATAGTTTCCAGCACAATTTACTTTGTTGTTGATTTACAAAAAAAAAATTGGTCATTAATAAAGTCACTATTCATAATTACTGAATATCCATGATTTTATCTAAGACTTTGCAGTTATACAAAATAGCGCCGTCTAAGTACTGAAACGCAAGAAAAAATTCAGGTAGTAGTATTCAATAATTTTATTTGGTGCTAATTTACCTATCCGCTTTTGGTTATAGATAGATAGCGCCAACTTTCTGATGCATTTTTATAACAAACACATAATGGTAGGTAAGTACATAAAGAGGTATTAATATAAATATTACAAGCGCATGAAAATCACAGCTAGTTAATATCAGCTTTAAATATACGTTTCAGTACGCACGCTAGCCATTAAAAAAAATATATATAGGACAATCACCACGGGCTCGATAACAATTTTATTATATTTACTTCACAAAGTTTCATTTCAATCACTTATTAAACAGTGTAGTAACATATTAGATGTACATACATATAAGATTTCTCGTGTTGGACAAAAGACAATATTGTCTAACGTCCGGATTTAGGGAAACATCAAATTCCGTACAGTTTTTTCACAACTAATTATATCTATAGTATATTAGAAGTATTATCTTAGAATAATATACTAAATCTGTACAAAGGAGCTCCGAAATTGGGAGACAGGTACCATCTGGTGTTTTAGACACGGGAGTGCTAATTTCATTTATACTATGTTTATATTAAATAAACAAAAACGTGGTACCTTGTAGATAGCGGAATGTTCCTACATAGCACTTGAGATAACTTAAAGTATCTGAAACAAAACTGAATGAAAAATTATGGACTCTTTTAACAGTTTCCGTGATTATTGGTAAAATGAATATTTCATTAGAATAGATCACAACTCAACTCAAAAGAGAACTCTTTAGTAGATATTTAAAAATTCTACCAAAATCTTTGATAAATTAACCACTTGACGTCTCTGATTGCGGCTTTTAAGTTTAGGAAAATCAAGGACTAGCTCCTTGATTTTCCTAAACTTTTAGAAGTAATTCGTAGGTCGATGTTGTATGTTTATTAATAAAAAAAAAACTATTTTAAATGTCAACAGCATAATTGTAAAAATTTATACATCTTCTTATTTTTTTTCGTGTCAGAGACAAAGATCCACTTTGAGTTTCTGCGCCATCGTAGTAAGTATTCTTCTTGATAGCTTTTAAATTCCAAATAAATTGAAAGTCGCGCCAATAACGAAAATGATTTTCAATGGCATTCAAAATGGGCATGTCAAGTTTTTTACATTGATGATGGTCATGATTAAAATAGTACATTATTGCAAAGGCAGCGAAATCGGCCGAGGCATATATAGTGCTTTTCTTTAAAAAATGCAAGGAAATAAAAAAGGGCCTTTTACATAATAAATTGAATTTATTTTACAGTTTGTGCCGAAAGGTAAACGCGTCTGTGTAGCCACGAGAACGCAATGTGAAAGATAGATAAAAGAGTTCTAAATTCAAAAAAATAAATGATTTGATTTGATTCAAACAGCACACCGTTTCATACAACATTGCCGGCGCGCTCTTCGTTCCAAATTCAAAGAACGCACCGAGAAGTGAATTTGATTTTCAGTCTACGTAAATATGTTACTTCGCGTGTTCTTTATTCAAAAGTAAGGACAATATTTCCGCGCATGTTTAAGAAAATTTATATTTTCATGTCAGTTTACGAATTGGACCACGGACAAATCACCATGAATATTTCATTTCTCACTAACATTATAACAGTCAATAATATATCTACACCGTAACAGAAACAGATTATATACACAAAGTAATATTGAGTAAAATATGTCAAATTACACTCGTACTGTCGAATTACCGCCCAAATCGTATTCTTTATTGGCTCGACTCACAGCTATTTGTTTGGTTTCATCGAAAAGTGATTTTTGTATGAAAAAAATATTTTCATCTTTATACAAATTGTTTTTTTCATACCATTCACACATTTTAATTTTATACTTTTGCTGTTTCTAAGCAAAATACACAATTTATGAAAAATTTTAAGTCTACCTATGTAAAAATTATCAGATAATTCAAACAAACAGCGGAGTCTAAAAGGGTTCCATGAAACACTGTGTGTACGGCAGCCTAAAAATAAGCTCAAAATTGACATGAGCCCGTCACTGTCAGTGTCTGAAAAGTGTGAGTTCCAATGCATTTCGGGCCCAGTGTTGCCAGCTACAGACCGGGATTAACCAAGGTGGAGAACTATTTCTTCGGGCTCCTCTTCCTCCTGAAAAGAAATATTAATTGAATTAAGAGAGCAACCCTGGAAAATCTTACATTTGAATCAAGCACCCCCTAGATGTTTTGAACTGACATAGTATTATCAAGATTTTGAATAACCTTTTATTTTAATTAAAAAATGGCCCTATTTATTGAAATGAAATCGTATATTCAAGAAGATATATAATCTTTATTACTCCGCTCCGTTATACATTTATTTCAGAATCCTGAAAATAAATTTTGGTAAATAAAGTAAAAAAAAAAATTTTTTTTAGAGGAACTGTGACTTGAGGGGATACATCGTTGATGGACCACGTAAACCACTCGACATGATGATGATAAAATTCTAGCCACTCCATGAGGCTGAGAAACCTCAGTATCCAAGCAACCCCGAAAAAACAAGTTTTGCCAAACCGCATCGTGAAAATGTGGAGCTCCTTGCCGGTTTACAGTGATAAGTGCTCTTTAGTGCGAAGAGTTTTAAAAACAGAGTCGATAAACATTAAGAACATTAAAAACATACACGCATCAGCTCTGAACTGCTAGTAAAAATAAATATACCTAGGTCCCATTCGATACTAGGCGCGACTTGCGGGACGCTCACAGATTCGGCAGAAGTGTGGTAGCGTGTGCCAAAGTTAACTGGCCTGCTAATGTCACTTATATGTACCTGTGGGCGTCCCGCAAGTCGCGCGGAATTCGCGTCAGTTTGAATAGAACTTAATACAGAACTCTCTTATTCTGGTCACGGCCCGCATTGTGAGAAGAATCCTCGCTCTGGAGCTCAGCTCTGACCACCGGCAGCTTGGATCTATCCATGGTCGATGGGTGCCCCATTTTTGTACATTTTTATTAGTTTACGAAACTGTTGCATAATAATTGTTATTTTTATATCATTACACGAGTACTGTAAGACCTAATTGTGTGCAGTTTCGTACACTACTTTATCTAATCTCATATAATTAAATAAAACATAAAAAAAGGTGTAAAATTTTCTTCAATGTCGCTACATTTTCAGACATTGTTTAAAAACAGAAACAAATTTGAAAATGGAATGTTGATCGAGCACGCGTGTTGGCCGCGTCCACAGATTATGAAGGACCAAGGAGGTTACGATTCAGAAAAACTGCACTACAAACTCCTTGGTCAACCTGTAACTTTAATGGAAAACAAGTTATATTATGATACAGTTGTTCATACAAGAGCTGTATCATAATTTAATTTTTTAATTAATTAATGTGTATTGTGTCTTACATTTAAGTTCTATTTTAACCTTAACATTTGAGTATGATATTAGATAAATATTTTTCTTTTTACAAGTAATATTTAAAAATGTAAAGAAAGAGATTTAAGATAAACAAAGTAATAAATAATGGTCACGTCGAACCCGAAGCACGTGTTCACCTCTCAAGCTTGAAGTTGATCATTATTAACTACATTTGGTCTTTGTATACAATAGGCTAGTTTACTAAAAAAATATAATTAGTCCGTCAGTTAGATAATCAAAAAATATTGGAGACGTATTTTTTCTTTTGAAAATTAAACAAGAAATGGTAAAGATATGGCGCGTTAAAGTTCCGTGTGACGTCACAGTGTGCTACACTTTTTCGCAATATGTGACGTCACGAGCCCCCACTCCTCAACTTTGATGCGTTATATCTTTATAATTTATCGCTCAATTGGCAAAAGAAAAAATACGTCACTAATATTTTTTGATTCCCTAAATGACGGACTAATTTTAATGTTTGTCTTTTGACCTTGGAAACTAGCCTATTTGAAAGACAAGCGGAGATAAAAAAATAGTAATGCTCACGTCGAAGCCGAAGCACGTGTCCACCTCCTTTTCAAGCTTGATGTTACGCTCGCTCGCTCGCGCCACAACCTGCTTCACGTCTTTCACCTCGTGCTCTTCTTCTGCCTCATCTTCCTCTTCTTCTTCAACTTCTGTAACAAATACATAACATTATATTATTTACACGATACAAGAACTTTGATTGCTTTTAAACATGGTACATAATTTGTCAAGTTCCTGTTGGTCTGGTTTCCATGTAAAAATGGTTAAGGAGGTCAGACGGCAGTCGCTCCATTACACCGCTACATAATTTATATTATATTACAAATCTTTATAGTGTAATAATTATAAGTGCGAAAGTGTCTGTTAAGCTTTCACGCCCAAACCGCTGAAAGGATTTTGATAAAATTTGGTAACTATGAATATAGCGGTCCCCTCGTCGAGTCGGGTCGCGTAAATATATTAAATAATTTCGTATATAGTTAAGCCGGGTGGCTAAACTGCCAATTCAGCCATCAGAATGAATTGTTAATAATTAATTAATTACTATCAGTGCATCGCTAGTCTTGCTAGCAAAGGCAGCACCTTTTACAGGCTGAGAAACTGAAAAGAAAAATTGATTGCTTCCGTGGTCCAGCAGTTAAGGCCTTCGCCATTGAATCGGCCGTCTTTTTCGTCGATTCTCACGGAAAACATTGTTTTAGTTGTATCCAGTTTGGTTAGGACATTGCGGGCTTGAATCACCTGATTGTCTGACAACAATGATGATTCCATGCTTCGGAGGACACGTTAAACCGTTGGTCCCGGCTGCCCTTACAAAGGAACCACGTCAGAGGGCGAAAGGCGGTTCCGAAAAATTCTGACACCTGCACAGGGTCGATTGACCACGTAACCCACTTGACATGAAAAAATGAAGCTGAGAAACAATAAAATTGTTAAAAATTTTTACTAACATGTGAATTCGTTCAATTAGTTATAATGGTAAAGTATTTTATTGTAAATTGACCTCGGGGTCTTCAACTATATTCATATCAAATTTCATCAAGATCAGTTCAGTGGTTTGGCCGTGAAAGCGTAACAGACAGACAGACTTTCACATTTATAATATTAGTATAGATATTGAGAATAAACAATTTCAATTCATTTTATAAATGTATGTGTTACCTTGTTCATCATCAGGGTAGTCCGGGGCAACCAAAGCAACTTGCTGCTCCGATCCGTCTTCCAGCTGTATCACTTCGAGGAACACATACTGTTCTCCGTCCCCGTTGGCAACGGTCACCAGTTCCCCTCGCTTCAGATCGTTGATGCCAAGCTTCACGATCTCAGTTTGTTCATCTTCGTCGTTCTCTGATTCTTCCTCGGCTTCCAATGATATTGGCTGGATGGAACATGGATAATGTTGATTTGATATTAATTGAAAACACTAAAAAACAGCGACTAGGGGTGTCAAGTACAGTCACGTACATTAATGTGTATACACATTGGTTCTTAAGTCATTGAAACAAAGTCTTAAATTGAACACAAATGTATGTGTGTTTATGCTCGTGACTGTACACTAAAAAATATTAAAATTAGATAATGCCTTGTCTCCCCCGAGGGAGCCAACAAGGGAACAAAGTCTATGAAAACCAGATAATCATTTTTATATCATAATACCTATTCAGACTTCACATACACAATAGAATGGTAGTTTAATATTTTGTCATTTAATTTATTTTTCATGTCAATGAAATCGCTCAAATTTAAAAAAAAATACCAAATAAACTGGATAAACATTTGTATATCGCAATAGGTAGACTTCACATACACAAATAGAATAATAGTTAATATTTTATAATTTAATCTTAATTTTCGCTCAAATAAAAAATATTACCAAATATATGCTAAGCGTGGTTTGAGTGCAACAGTCGCGCAAGAAGTAAAATTAGAATACCCACAATTCAAACTTTTAAGAATTTTCATATTCTTAATAAAAT
Organism: Euzophera pinguis; assembly: GCA_947363495.1. Classification (NCBI taxonomy): domain Eukaryota; kingdom Metazoa; phylum Arthropoda; class Insecta; order Lepidoptera; family Pyralidae; genus Euzophera; species Euzophera pinguis. The sequence goes on from OX376154.1 coordinate 1,464,494, forward strand.
AGAAATTACAATAATAATATCTACATTTCGCATTTGGCAAATAATCACATCTCAAGACTTTTCACAAAGATATCTATATATATCTATTCGTTATCTATATATATCAATTGCTGTTCGTTAGTCTCACTAAAACTCGAGAACGGCTGGACCGATTTGGCTGTTTTTGGTTTTGAATTATTTGTGGAATTGCGGGAAAGGTTTAAAAAATATTCAGAGGCAGTACGAAGTTTGCCGGGTCAGCTAGTTAAATTATAATTATATCTATCTAAATGAAATGTACCAGCAATAAATTAAATCGCTTTAGCAAATTTGACACAGACTGTCATTTACATACCAATTCTCATTCTTTCAAGCACAACAAGTTGGTTCCGGTTGTTAAGATAGATGGCAGTCGTTAGGCTGTGTCAGATGCCTTTGGCAGATTAAAAAACTTTGACAGTGTTGGCCACTTACACACATCTGGTCGTATTTTTGTGATCTGATTTCCCTGTTAGCAAGTTAAAGGACGGCAGTTGCTCCATTGTTAACCAGTACCACCGAATCTAGAGCCATGATTAACAGCGTAATTAGGTCTTAAAGCGTAAGCTGCGGACGCAACTGTGAAACACGCATGGACGTCAAAAACTTTTCCTTTGAAATTACCTTAAGCTTAGCTTTATAGTTTCCTTGTTAAAAACTTTATCAATATCAAAAAGCAATAATGAATGACCATAATAAGCTAGTTTCCTAAAAAAATATAGTCCGTCAGTTAGATAATCAAAAAAAGTTGGCGATGTATTTTTTTCTTTTGAAAATTAAACAAAGAATGGTAAAGATATGGCGCGTTTAAGTTTCCGTGTGACGTCACAGTGTGCTACACTTTTTCGCAAAATGTGACGTCACGAGCCCCCACTCCTCAACTTTGATGCGTTATATCTTTATAATTTATCGCTCAATTGACAAAAGAAAAAATACGTCACTAATATATTTTGATTCCCTAAATGACGGACTAATTTGAATGTTACTCTTTTAACCCTGGAAACTAGCCAATTAATTTCCTAATTATGATCAAGTGAAAAATATATAAGTTTAGCAGTTGCATTGACTTTCGCATTTCGCGCAGTTTAATTTTTTATTTAAATAAATTAGATTGGTAAGCGAATAAACAAAAAATATATTCAAATAACATAAATTATGTCTAAAAAATCAATCTTGAAGCCATAACTCGATAAGCACAGAGCAAAATATTAACATTCGCCAAATTTATTAGCATTTTTATTATGCAATGATTTCGCTTAGACATTATGGGAATAAGATATGAGATATTTCTATATTTATCTATGGTTAATAAAAATGAAAACACGACACTCGCTGTGGCATAAAATATGTGCACTATTCTGTAACCGATTTCGAAAACAATATAATTGGTTGTCAATTAACCCATAGAAATAAAAACATTTAGAAGTGTCATTAGCGGGCCAGTTAACTTTGGCACACACTACGGCACGTCTGCCGTTTGTTATTTCTGTGCGTGTCCCGCCTGTCGAGCGGGGATTGCGTCAGTGTGAACGGTCCTTAAGGCAGTAATTAGCATTTAAAGTTTTCCAATGAAGAACAGTGAGAGCGTGGTGGGGACGTCTTGCTATCTCTTTTGTACGTACGAAACTATGTGGCAGTGACGTCACTATACCATTAAATGAATGAATGAAAAATTGACGAATTTGAAGTGAGCAGGACTCAAGTTCATAAGTCATTAAATGCGTCCTTTTCTTGTTTCTTGACAGTTTTTCCTTCCACCGAATTTCAAAGGCTTGTATATATGTAAGTATTATAACTTATTATATTGAACCGATTTTGAAAAAAAAATTCTATTTTCGAATTCGGGTCCGTTATGAATATTAAAAAAAAAAATTGAATAGAAGACACTATTGTGAATGCTTAAACAGAAAAAAATAATAATTTATATTGAAAAACAAAGGTATCAACTGACCTCTCCAACTTTTATCTCGCCTTCGACCAGCTTGACCTTCCTTTGACGACCGATCTTCAACGCCATGGCGCGTTCCTGGTGACCCGAGTCGGGGTCGTGCACCGCCAGATGGCGGATCAGGTTGCCTGGACAATCACACGTTTATCAATCAATCAATCAAATCATTTATTTGTGAAAAAATGTATTACTTCATGTTTCGGTTCATTCCCATCTGTGCTATTGAACTAATGGGATATTTTCACACTAGTACTATGATTTAAAATGAAATATAGGCGACGCGCGTGTCCGAACGAATGCGCGTGTCATGCGACGGCAACACGCGACCCGTATGGGATTAGTCGCCATTTAGTGGCATTTTCTATCTCGAGCTCTTCCATGCTTCGTTTCGTGAACGAAAAACCGTGAAATTATGCTTGTTCTCTTCGTATTATGGCCATTAAGAGTTACCTTTGTGCGCAAAAGTCCTCTCGCACTCGTGGCACGTGTGGGTCTTCTCTTTCGGCGGCTTGGGCACGTAGTCCGGGTTGTGGTACAGGTTCTGATGCCGCCGGAGCAACTGCTTTTGTCTGTCAAATCAAATCAAAATATTTATTTGTGCAAACATAGGTATACATGAACATGCAGTTGTTACGGATAATAGGGAACGCTATGTTTTGCCATTCAAGTATGGCGTACAAATATTAAGTCATTTAAAATATTAATAACATCATTCTAGTTATGTCAAATTGAAAAATAAAAATTTATATTATAATAGGATGTCAAAGTGTTACAAATAATCAAAATTGTATGTTATCATTATTCAAAAAGACATTCGTTTTATAGTATTATTTGTCAATCAGAAATTTCAATAAATTTTGTCGACAAATCCATATCTTAATAGGCTACTTTAGTGTGACTAGATTTTTATACGAAAGTGTACGTCTAAAAAGGAGCAGATTACGAAAACAATAACAAAATTGGTTGATAATTAACGCAGTTATAAGCATTTAAAAGTGAGAGCGTGATGGGGACGTCTTGTTATCTCTTTTGTACGCACGAAACGTCACTTCACCATTAAGTGCGTTCTATTCTTGTTCTGGACAGTTTCCCCTTCCACAACGGATTAACAAAATTATTTCAGTTTTCCGTTTCAGGTATCGATGTTTTTGATATGAGTGATAAAAATAAATTAAGTAAAATAGACTAATGTTCTTTGTTGTAAAAAAAAAAAAAAAAAAAAAAACATGGCTGCTCTTTGGCAACTGTGGGGCAACATTTTCAATTTGGCAACATACTCAAGATAAGCACGAATTACCTGAATGACTGGTCGCAAACGAACGACTTCTCGTACAGTCCACTGCTGGACTTAGGCCTCCCCCAAATTGAGGGGTTGTTGCCATACTCGCAACGCTTGACAGAGGGGTTTCAGCGGCTTATCGTACTTCCGACGCTGTTGCCCATCGGAAGTATTCTAGCTAGGAAAGGGTGATGTAATATGGTTGGGTTTGGGAAAAGGATGAGGTACCTACTAATACTAATCCAGTAGAAATCATGGTCATAAAATTTACCCATACACACACACACACACTCACGCTCACACACACACGCACACACACACAAACAATTTCCATGATCGCGTCTACAAAGACAATATCGCTACTAGACTGCCCGCACTGGATCCGCTTAAATCATCTATAACTTAGTACAAGATAAGCACAAACCATACAACCATTCTGGTCGCAGTGTAAGAAACTGCCTGCCAGTGTTATAAGTTACCTGAAGGACTGGTCGCACTGGTCGCAAACGAACGGCTTCTCGTCCGTGTGTTTGAGCATGTGCGACTTGAGATGTCGCAACGTTGTAGACGCGTACGGGCAAAGCTCGCATTTGTAGCACTTCTCGCCTTCGTGTGTCTGTCGGATAAACATTATGTGAACGTAATTGCGTAATCATTATAGCCCGATATGTGATAAATTTAAATTGAAATTCATTTATTTCGGATTACAAAGATCCAAATTCACATTAATAAAAATAAAATAAAAATGAAAATCCATACTAATATTATAAATGCGAATGTCTGTCTGTCTGTCTGTTACGCTTTTACGGCCAAACCGCTGAACGGATTTTGATGAAATTTGGTATGAATATAGTTGAAGACCCGGGGTCAAACATAGGCTACTTTTTGGCGCAGGCGGAGCTGCGGGAAACAGAATCGTTATGCATCTCTTGTCTCTTTGCAGTTATTGCCCCATTCCTGGTCGCAAATTAAGAATGCACGGCCTGACCAATAGAATAGCAGCCTTCGCCATATTGCGGGAAAAATATTGGTACTTAAATCTTTTCAACACATTTGCTCATAGTCTTTTATTTCAAATTACGCACTTAAAAGCAACACGTTGTTTATATTATAATCGCACTTATAAAGTGATGGTTCCCCTGGTTACGGTACATTTTTTCTTTTAATGTACGCCAAGAGGATTTTAAGTGTGGTGAAATATAAACTTTAATATACGAAAGTAATAAAACTTATCCGACTTTGGTGAAATCGGCCCTTAATCGAACATTACGCGGGCATAGCTAGTTTTCAATATTTACCTTATTGTGAATCTTGCAGGAATATCGGTCCGGGAAGGACTTTCCGCAGCGCTTGCATTTCAACGGCTTGTCCGAGGTGTGCAACTTCTGAACGTGGATCCTGAGATCTGTCTTGCGTCCACATTTGGCCGGGCACAGCTCGCATGCGAACACTGGCTTCTCCGATACTAACAGACAAATTATCAGTAAACACCAAGCGATAACATTACACAAAATAAAAGATTTTTTATGAAAACTTTATTTTTGTACGAGCAAATATACTTAGGCGGGCTTAATGTATATAAAAGCTTATAAAAACATTCTATGCCGGTCAAATACAGCTCCGTGCTTCGGAAGGCACGATAAGCCGTTGGTCCCGGTTGTTATCGATAGATGGCAGTCGTTACACTGAGTCATATGCCTTTAGGTAGCATGAAAAAAATTGTTTTTCTGGTTTCCCTGAAAAAAAAGGGTCACAGAGGCCAGACGGCAGTCGCTCCATTTTAATAACGCCGCCGCCAAATCAAGGACTTACGGCATAACCTAGGCTCCCAAGAGCGAGGAAAGCAAGCTTTGTCGAAGATTATTTACCTCTTATAAGCTTCTTTCACACTATCACACATTTCCTCTATACATACTGTCCATTTTGTGACACAACATAAAAGGTTGGCCGGAAGAGATTGCTTAGCAATAAGTCCGCCTTTGCTTCATAGTTTTGAAGAACCATTAATATAATGTAATTTGTAGTTATTGTAATATGGGCAATATAGATGTTAAGCCCGACCAGGAAAATAAAAACCTTGCATTGGCGTCGCTACTGATCGCCTTTAGGTGGCAACATGTTGTATGTGCCATGTCAACAACTAAATTAATGTCATTTAATGAAATAGAAATCAATATTTCGTTTTCGTTCGCGTCAAAAATAAAAAAAAACTTTTATATCACTTTTCTCTCATTACTATGAATTATTTTTGTCATTTTGTTAAATAAATCGAAGGAAATAATAACAAAACAGACAACGTCCACTCCCGTCTCTTTTTGACAGATGACGTTAAGATGACAGAATGTTACATGAATACTTAGTTGCCAGTAAAAAAAATTAGTTCCAATACGACGAAGGCTGCTATTTTCCTCGTCGGGCTATAAGATTAATGCAAATAATTTATTTATAGATAAACAAGATACTATTACATAAGGGTCTTACCATTGTGAATAAGCTTGTGAGCCTTTAGCGAGTTGGACTGCGTGAAACACATATTGCAATGGTCACACTTGTAGGGCTTCTCGCCCGTGTGCGTGCGCAGATGTCGCTTCAGTTTGAACATGTCCGGGGACGCGTATGTGCAGTGCGGGCACTGAGAAAAACATTACTTGTTTAGCTCGAAACTATGGTAGTACATTAGACTGTTAAATGTTTTAGGAATGGCTACAAAAATTTATAATAAGCTGCCTCAGGATTAAAAGGATTGAATTCATTTGTGTTTAAAGAACTATTATTTACGACCTTAATTGAAAAATGTTACTATTCTGCGAATTACAATCTTAGATATGAATTATGACTAAATTGTGACTTAATTTGACATTATTTTCTTATTGACATTTAATATTTTTTTACTTATTTATTAATAATATTTGTAATGTTTTTTGTTTTAATCTAATTGTATTAATTTTATTACTTAATTATTGTATGCTGTATCACGGCAAAATATAGCGATCTCTACGTAAAAACTTATAACACCTGTATGTATTTAGCTATGTTTTACAAATAAAATATTGATTCATTGCCCATCGGCGAAATGGGCGAATGGGATTTGTGAGGACACTTTTAAAGCGCGATTGTGCATCTAGTTGTTATCCTATATCGATGTGTTGTGCTCACAGAAAATGAAGAATCTAGAAGTAGTACATAATTATTATTAGTACTAAGGGCCGATTTCACCAAACACAATTTACTCTCGAGTATATACTGTTAATCTACGTTCTAGAATGAAAATTCCATCCATTTTTGACGTGACAACGTCTAATAACTCGATACTACGGGCTGCATGCACGAAAAAGATAACGTCATTGTCCCGTTACGCTCATTGTCGCGTTCCGCAAGCGAGAGCGCGGCACGAACGAGAGACATGGTCATGTGTATTATACTACTGTAATGTTTGACGTTGTCACGTCAAACTACCGTCCGTAAACCGACTTTACAGACAACCAATTTTTTTAGCTTAAAATTAACTTGAACAAATGGCTCCTGAGTAAATGCTTTTATACATTATGTGCGAGGTAAGCTCGTACATAATGTATGTAAAGATTTGTTTACTGATAATGAAGATAACGAATCCTATTTTATGCGAATAAACTATTTTGAGTTTTAATTTTAATGATAATATTTGTAATAAAATTATAATAATTATATTTTATTTTTATTTTTAATAATTAGCAAAATGTGTAAAATGTGTGCTAATAATACCTACTTGTATATTTTTGCATGCTGTTTTGAAATAGCAAAATAGGCTGTACTTGTTCCTCATTAATAATTAAGATCACATGTTTACCCTATTTCATGCGAATAAATTATTTTGAATTTTGTTTTTTTTTTTTAGATTAGTTACACCTAGATAGGAACGAGGTCGTAAGTGGTCACAGTTATAGGGCTTCTGCCCCGTGTGTATTCGTAGATGTCGATTCAGTTTGAACATGTCCCAGGGACGCGTATGTGCAGTGCGGGCACTGAGGTTCAGAATCATTTATTTATGGGATATAATTAACTGGTCGAATAAAAAAATTATTTAGATATACTGATTTAAAGAGTTGAGTTGAGAGGAATGAATTTAAGTCAGCAACTAAATTATTAGACTGACGAATAACATTGATCAGTAAAAGATCCTGATGACCATGAGAGCCGAATAATTTTACGTGCTATGCTATATAATGCTGCTAGGGTTATATTTTAAGCAGCTCAAATGGCCCTCGTCGTTCGAGGTCATTCGCTCAAGTCAGTAATTTTGTCACCCAAACTCATAAATTTTAACACTTCAAATTTGGATTGACAGTCACTTGTTTATTTATTACTCTTTATTTCAGTGGCTATAGTATACCATATAGACATAAAGACACTGCCTACCCTGTACTTCACCAATAATAACAATTTTTTTCATACAATATAATTCCATAGTTCAAAAACAACGCCGCGCGCCAAAATTCCATTCGCTCCTTATAAAATAGCGTACGTACTTATTCGCGCGCTACGAGGTAAACGACCTCTAGCCGAAACGAAACCGCGGGCGGCGAGAGCGTGGCCAGGCCCTTTTCCAAAAAAAACTCTAAAAATTTACAAACACTAGAAAAATCACTACTGTTGTGTTGTGTACAGACGAGCCTTTTGCGTGTTTAGTTGTGTTAGTAAGCAATTTACACGCATACACACATGAAAGCAAAAAATATAGATGTGTGTCGAAAATCCAGCCTGTGTCTTTACGCGAGAGTTCGCGAATATACAACGAAAACACCCGAAATGCCAAGAGTTAGAAATGGGTTAGAATTACATCTTTTTACTCGCTCGCTCCAACTTTCATTTCGCCAATTAGTATCGGGCATTTTAATTACTTGTTTTGATTAGCTAATATCATCGACTGCAATCCACAATGCGACATCGCGTGTTATTATTGGATAATACCATGTATATTGCTGCAAATTTAAAAAGTCATATACTTTGGAAGATTTCGTAGATGAAGGAAAGTGTACTATTTTTGGTAGGACAATAATTTTTCAAATTCTAAATTGAGTGATAGTTTTGGAAATATTTCGACACCCATTTTGCATTCTGTTGTTTACAGTGAAAGTGAATGAAGGACAAACTTTATTTTTCTCTTTTATTAACATAGTTTACTACTTGTTTTTAGTTTAAAATGGAAAAGTTTTCGGGTGATTGTTGTATGCCGAGTGCTTGTTTACAAAAACTAAAGAATAACTCGTTTGCAAATCTCTCTTTTCATGAAAAACAGTCATTAATATTAAATGGACGATATCAACCGGGATTAAATTTAACTCAAATGAAAGGTAAAGTAACTAGCAAATTTAATATAAAACAATATAACGCGTTTCTCTGGCTCGCAGGATGTAAACATCTCCATCATCATCCAATAGGCTTTATTGTTTCTTTTGTTTATTATTTTCAAATGTAAGTACTAAAAATGTATGGACGATAAGCTGATATCCATAATTTTAATACAGCTGCTCAAAAGCACGAAAAATATGAAAATAATTTAGGATGTTCGTTAAAATTTCACTGCTTTGGTAAAAATAGAATAGAAAAGCAAAGCGTTTAAATTCTCAATTATAGATATACATTGGCCGGCATAATGCAAAAGTAGATCGTAATCGTAATTTATTTAAGCGTTTGATTGACATAGTTTGCTTTTTAGGTAAACAAGAAATACCTTTTCGAGGTAACGATGAGTCCGCTTCTTCAAATAATAAAAGAAATTACTTAGAAATTGTCGATTTGCTTGCCAAATACGACGGCATTTTGGAAAACCATTTGCAAAATCATAGTAGTTTATTCACCGGGTTATCAAACCTATCAAATACTTGAGGTGGGCAAACCAATATACAACGAGAACAAGACTTCTGTAAGTTCCAAGATTTTTTGAATGATGAGTGTCTGTGTCTGAACGAGTTAGCCTTAGTGTAGGAGAGTAGATGAACAAGCCTCAACTTTTAGGTGAGTTATTTTTAAATTTTATTTTCGAACCTTTGCTAAACGCCTCCTGATTTTAACACGTTACTAAAAATTATGTTTTTTTACACTGTGAAACACTAGGTAAACATTATTAAATTAGTATTGGTTCCGAATAATTCTGACACCAGGGTGTACATGGTCGGTTGACCACATATCCCACACGATACGAACGAACGATTGGTATATGTAACGTATGCAAGTACTAAATGTGCCTATCCTGAGGTAAATGTCTGTGCACGTCACTGAATAGAATAGAATAATTTTATTTGCATAAAATATGGTAGAGAGATAATCAAGTAGAGAAGGGTAGTGCAAGCATTGCTAGTTTAGCTCGTGGAAAATGTTGTAACTAGAATACTCAGTTACTGTCGATATAGGATAACAATTAGATACTTACACCCATATTCTCAAATGTTTCCTCTAGGGGATGAAATCCCGGTACTAAGGAGTGTTACTAAATTACGGGTACCAGGTCTAAGCCAGTACCGGAAAAACCGAGAAATTCGGGAATTTCGGTACCCAAGTTAAATGCTTATTAAAAAAGGAAAATAATAAATCCACTTAAATAATTACACAACAAAACAACTTATAAATTCGTTTTAAGCATTATAAAGTAATAAAAATTAGAAGCGCAAATATAAAACTTTTTAGGATACTCTACATATATTTTTGCGCTAATTCTTAACATCTTGACGAGTATACAGATACTCGTCAAAATGTTAAGAATTAAGATACGATGTTAACAATACAATTAAGATACGATAAGTATCTTATCAAAATCAGAAAAGTTTAACAAATGAACGTAACACATAAAAAAAAATTAAATACACAATAGCTCTATTAAAAACCATACTAATATAATAAATGCGAAAGTCTGTCTGTCTGTTACGCTTTTACGGCCAAACCGCTGAGCGGATTTTGGTGTAACTCGGTATGAATATAGTTGAAGACCCGGGGTCAAACATAGGCTACTTTATGACGCAGGCGGAACTGCGGGAAAAAGCTAGTAACATATAAAACTGATCTATGACCAGACTGCTGGAAGAAATTTCTTTAGAAATAAGCAGCTACATTGTACTGTCTTCTCTTATGTATAATCCTTTGTATTGTTATATTTTGTGCATAAATAAATACAATTTTAGTTTACCTGGTACGGCCGTTCTCCAGTGTGACAACGAACATGCCTGCGCAGTTTGGAGAGCTCGACTGAAGCGTAGTCGCATTCAGTACATTTGTGTGGCTTCTCGTGAGTATGCTTGTATCGCACGTGTCGGACCAATTCACCTGGACAACACGTTTTTTATTTATTTATTAGAACATACAATTGGGTATTCTACTCAATTCATTTTTATCGTTCATATCAAACATTTCATTAGCAGAAAATTAAAACAGTATATATATATATATATATATATATATATATATATATATATATATACATATATAACTCATCGATCACAATATCAGGCTCATCATCAGGATCACAATATCAGGATCAAATATAAGGCTTCGAAGTTCGGTGGAAGGGGAAAATGTCAAAAAACAAGAAAAGGATGCACTGTGTGTTCGGTGACGTCACTGCCGCTCGGTTTCGTGCGTACAAAAGAGATAGCAAGACGTCCCCACCACGCTCCCACATTTTTTTTCGAGAAAACTTTAAAATTCAATTACTGAAAAATTGGGTAAACATAGAATATAGTGAATAAATAATAGTATAGTTCCAAAAAAATTCACTATCCATACTAATATTATAAATGCGAAAGTCTGTCTGTCTGTTACGCTTTTACGGCCAAACCGCTGAGCGGATTTTGATGAAATTTGATATTATAAATTAAAAATCGAATGTTGATAACTGACTAAGTAGGCTGACTATAGCTTGAACTTAAACGTCAAAGGAAGAAATGAGGACGAAGCTTGGACGAAGCTTAAAAACAGAATCAAGAACTACTGTTATATATGTATGTATTAACAAACACACAAGACCAATTTTACTCGAATGGTGTATTTAATTGTGAAAATTGTACAAAGTGTACCAACAAATGTTAATGTGAAGCAATGTTTTGATAACGCTTGAGAACTTTAATTTATTGTGTAAATAATAAAAAGTTAATAATATAAGTGTGTTTTTTCTCGCAAATGTGTTGAAAATCGTCGTATGACCACTCGTGAGCGAAATTGGTCAAATACTCGGCTTCTATAGGCATTCGCACCCTTGTATCATAATCTACTGTTATGAAACTGTTGCATAATATAAAGGTTCTTACAATACCAAATTATGTGCAGTTTCATACAATACTATTCTTATCTCATAAAATTAGTTAAAAAGTTAAAAAAAAACTGTATAATATTCTTCAGCATTTTCAAAAACAGAAACAAATTTGAAAATGATTTCCTTCGCTGATCCTGAACGCGCACGTGTGTTGGCCGTGTCCACAGATTATGAAGGACCAAGGAGGTTGCAGTGTAGAAAAAGTACATTGCAACCTCCTTGGTCCAGTACAAGCTGTATCGTAATGGAAAAAAAGTTTTATGACATACAGTTGTCTACACAAGAGCTGAATCATTATTTTTTATTTTATTCGACGGCATATGTATTATGACTGACATAGAAGTTGCGTTTAAAATTTTTTTATTCTTTACATTTTTGAGATTAGAGATTATTCTCCAAAGTGCAAAACCCCAGGTCGTGACAATAATATATCCATATCCATACAAATATTGTAATTGCGAAAGTCTGTCTGTCTATCTGTCTGTTACCCTTTCACGGTCGAACCGCTGAACGGATTTCGATGAAATTTGGTATGAATATAGTTGATGACCCGGGGTCAAACATAGGCTACTTTATGAGGCAGGCGGAGCTGCGGGAAACGGCTAGTCGTGAATATATTTACCTGACGTTGTGAACGGGCTCTTGCAATACTTGCAAATGTGCGGCTTGACACCGTTATGCATGTTCACATGATTCTGCAGCGAGGCGATCGTTTTGAAGCCTCGCTCGCACACGTTGCACTTATGAGGACGGTCCTCCGAGTGCGTTTTCATGTGGCGCAGGAGGAGATACCTGCAACGATTTCTTTTTGTAAATTGGTTCAAGAAATTGCTCCAGTGGAGTTTGTAGCTCTGCTTCATCTCCGCGCTTTGGAAGTAGTAGTAAACTTTATAAGTAAATTGACGTCTATGAGTGATAGTGTCCTTTATTGAATATAAACGATTTGAGCTCGTCCGTGCTTCGGAAGGCACGTTAAGGTCCCGGTTGTTGTCGGTAGATAGCAGTCGTTAGGCTGTGTCAGATGCCTTGGTGCAGCCTGAAAAATTCTGACAGTGTTGGCCACTAACACACCTCGTAAAAAGGGTTACAAAGGTCAGACGGCAGTCGCTCCATTGTAATTACCAGTTCCGCCAAATCTAGGAGCATGACTTACAGCGTACCCTAAGCTCCGACGGTTAAGCTGACGACAAAACTAGGAATACACGCTAGGATAATGATGATTGAATATAAACGATTCGTTCGCATACGCTGAGGACGGTCCTCCCGAGTGCGTTTTCATATGGCGTACGAGGAGATACCTGTAACCATTTAGTTTTACAAACTTCTAACTTGGATAAGATTGAATGAAACAATTTTAATACGTATTTACACCTAATGTTTCGCTTCAAACACTTTACAGCGTTCATGGTCGCAGACAAAGTGAATATTTGTCTGTGGTGTCATAATAATACCAAACTACAGACTAAAATTTTATTGAAAACTATTCCGATTCACGCAGTATTTGGCTCACAGTATCGTAAAGCTGGGTGGGTCATGATTGTCACATGCACATTCTTCTTCGTCCAAGGTACAGGAAACAGAAATATGCCCCAATGTGTGTTAGATTTTTTTAGGCTGCCTATAGACATCTGACACAGCCTCACGACTTCCATCTATCGATAACAACCGGGACCAACGGCTTAAAGTTCCATCCGAAATACGGAGAAGCTCGAGATAGAAAATGACACTAAGTGACGACCAATCCAATACGGGTCGCGTCTCGCCGTCGCTTGACACGACGAAAAATAATGAGTAACTGTTCTTTTTTTAGAAAAGAGATGAGAACTCACCTCCGATGGCTGGTGTACGAGCAAAAACTGCAAGTAAAGTGAGGTCTCAAGTACTGCCGGGCACCACCTTTCTTGGCGTTCACATTTTTGGGCTTCCTATCTTCTTCTTCTTCAGATTGCTGTTCTCCTTCGGCGGGTTCTTCCTCGTCTTCGAATGTGTAGACATCATCGTTGCCTTTATCTTCATCATGCTGTTGGGATAATTGTATGAGGACCGGCGTCAATTCAATTCTCAAGCTATAGCTTGAAAGTAAGCTATAGCTTACTTTAGTCAAGTGATAATGAAAAGCACAATTAAAAAAACTAACTATGTACTTATTTTATGGAAATCAGTAGTCTCCGCCTACCCCTACGGGAAAAAGACGTGATGGTATGTATGTATGTACTACTTACTATACTATACTATACTTCTTTGATAAAATATAGTCGTAATCAGGTAAATATTCAGATTAGTGTCAGGAAACAGGGGGCCCGACTCACGCGCCTTGAGAGAAAAAGTCGAATACGAAATTTATCTTATCGAAATTAGTAATGCTTAAACTTATACTGCTGTAGACATACCTCGAGTGTTTGTGAACGAACCTAAAAGATTTTTTCGGAAATTTTCACGAAACTACCTCACAGCTCTGAGTTCTGATCGCAACTAATGAAAGGCCTTTATGCAATTTCATTTATCTGTGCAAAAGCATATATGTGCGGTGACCGCGGACGCCCATACAAGCGGAATCTATTGGGGGTTATCTGTGTTCGACATACATTCGTACACTTCTCTTAAAGGAGGGCAAAAAGGAATGTATAAGCGAGATTTCGTGTGTATTTCGTAATTGATTAATTGTATTATTTTTCTCTCATTTATTTGTTTCAAAAGTGAAAAGATAAACCGTCACCAAAATTAAATGGCTGACCAAATGTTTACATTCACCGAGCCCAACTCGTTCCTGTACCATGCATCATTGACATATCGTCAATATATTAAAATTGTAAATTTGATTTTTATTTTATTAAAATGGCTCACACGAGAAGTGGATCGAAAAATTAATCACTTGAATTGAATTAGAGGTGAAACATCAATGTCAAATGTAGCAGAATTGCTAAGCTTTGCAGTTCATGAAATGATTTCCTTTTGATGAATTGCTCAAAGTGGCCTTTTAGAGGGGCTGTTTTGCCATAAGGCATGGGGCCTCCAAAACCAATTATTTTCATGGCAGATAAACTTACCTCAACTTTGCCGACCTGATCCTGCACAACGAGGACATAGCTAACTTCCCCCGTGCTGCTTTCCGAAGGCACCAGGGTGACGGTTTGGTACCGCTCGCCGTCGACTACCATAGGCTCCTCTTCGGGCATGGCTTCTTGAAGTGTCTATTACCAAATAGATTAACATTTAAACCAGCAGACTGCATATTTAAAACATAATATTAAAGGATTAGTGCGTATAATACCTTAAAAAGAAAACTTGGTGCAATCCTACAAGAATATACGCATATACGTATTTCTTCTTCGTTGCGTGTCGACGTTCACTTTATATTCCTTTTAATGCCCAAAACTGCTGTGTGAGCTGTGTTTTATGATTGTATTTGGAGAAATCAAAAATGTCGGCGGAAGACGATTCCGATGTAAGTATGGAGCTGTAGCAATGCTCAGTCAGTCGTTCCGTTGTAACACAGTTGAAACGTCGCCGGAAATATACAGGTATCATACGCACTACATACCTTTATATTTATAATAGAAATAATCAGTCAAGAAACCACGGCATTTTGTTAGTAACAAGTAAAATTTGTGTGTCTTCTTACTTGACAAGAAACCACGGCGTTTTGTTAATAACAAGTAAAAGACAAATATTGACGAAATTAAATGGAATCCTTTAATTGCGTTACCACGGTGTATTAGTGGCCAACAATGGCAGATTTTCAGGCCGAATAAAGGCATTTGACACAGCCTAAGCCATCTAGCGATAACGGTCATTACCGACGCTTGAAAGTCGATGTGCCTTCCGAACGGTGGCGCTTGAAATAGAAAATGCCACTAAATGGCGACCAATCGGGTCGCGTCTCGCCGTCACTTGACACTCATATTCGCTACAGATACGCGCGCCGCGGTCGGCTATCGAGCTCCTAAAACTTTTAATAGTATACTAATATGTTATTAGTTAGATGTTTGTTAATGCTGATCCTATTATACAAATTATTTTTTAATATACAGTAGCAGTGGTACCTGTACATTGTCCTCTGAGACAGCGGCTGGCAACGAAACCAGGTTCTGGTTGTCCCCGGCTGGCTGGTAGTAGTAGCGTCCCTCTTCGTCCACAAAGTAAGTTATGCCCGAATTGTTATCTTGTTCTTCATCACCATTAACTGTCGAACAATTTATTTTATAATAGATTTTTCCCGCAGCTCCGCTTGCGTCAAAAAGTAGCCTGTGTTTGACTCCAGGTCTTCAACTATATTCATACCAAATTTCACGTGAAAGCGTAACAGACAGACAGACTTTCGCATTTATAATATTAGTATGGATGGATATTCCATAACACTACCTACATTTGAACACAATGATAGAAGAGATAAGGTCTACTGCTGGTAACTACCAAAAACGGCTGTCCTCGCATCCCAATGAACCAATGAACCGGCAGCTCAGCTGATGACCCAAAAGTATAATAATCGCATCAAAAGATACTACATCTTAAAACTAAACCATTGATAACAAAACATTGAAAATAAAATCGCTTACCATTAATAACAGTTGCCGATCCAGTTTGACTGATGAAGCCCGGAATAAGGCTTTTGCCTTTCCCTTTTTTGTCTGGAGGCATCCTGATAACAAATATGTACATTTTATATCAATCATCATATCGGTGTTAGTTTTTTCAGAACCGCCATTTGGCCTCTGAAGGGGTTCCTTTAACAACCACCAAAGGCCAGAAATGGCTTCATTCATCGGAATCATCATTCTTATCAGACATTAAAGTGGCAATGTCCTAAAAAACAAAACTAGAAACAATATACAAAGTGTGCTTCTCATGGAAATCGAACACACGACCTTCGGTGTAAGACAAACTCTACTGGACTACCGAATTTTATATCACTTGAGGAGATTAACACCTAGGTTTTCAAATTTCTTGGTTAAAACCACTTTAGAAAAATCAATCTCTGTTCATCCATTTAGATGTTATAAATCCAAAGACAGACACACGAAAGTAAACATAAAAGTCAAACAAATAAAAAAAATTGTATTAAATATAATTAGGTACCACCAAAACATACTTCCAAGCTCTTTTACCAAAAAAATATATACTACTCTAACACCAGAAATATTGACAATAGATTTAGCCCTTTCAGGTAAAATAAATGATATCCAAAGTTTGGCAAGGATTTTGGCGCCTTACCTAATTAGGGTTAGGCGCAATTGGAACAATTCGCGATTTGTCCAAAAATCCAAAATATTTGCATTTAGCAATTGGTCCAAGGTAACAAAGGGGTTCATACTCCACATCAAGAACAACTTGACCCCGATGATAGGTTAGGTTTGTTATAATAATTAAACTATGAAACTATTTACATAAACACAATATTTAAGGTAGCTGTCACCCCACTCAATCCGGGTCTGTCACACACTTTTCCTTTTTACTATACTTAAATGTTGCGTTGTGACTTTGTGTTTGTGACATTGTTTTTCCCTTCCCTTTCAGCTCGTCCACCCCGTAACTTGAATATCAACGTTGACATTGAACATGAATAATCATGTCTCTTCAAATCTTGACATTGGCAGAATCACCGAAATATCGGTGGAAGCCATAATTTAAATTAAGAAAGAAAAAGGTAGCTGTCAAACAAATTGGTTTGCTCGTTGTATGTGAAATAATATTAATTTAACTTATATTATTTTGGTAAGTTTTTAGTTTTTCAAAGTAGTTCTTTTATCATTATGTATCTCGGCTTGGGTTTAACAGGTTGTCCTGGCCCTTTAAGAGGCTTGCATGGTGATATTGATCTAACACTTAAAGGTCTTTTAGAGAAGTTGATATCATCTGGTGCTCCTGCCAAAACTCATCCCCGGCTATATCAATATGTGACATTTCATTATTATGAGCTCTATTAAAAAAACATTAAAACAAAAATTATTGAAGAATCCTATTGGAAAAGTTATATGGCAAGAGATAGTGGAAGATTTATTTATTGACAATAGACAACAGCTGTTACAACTGATATGGGCAATATATCAGGCAATGTTGACTTTATATAGTCTTCATGTCACAGTTTATTTAAAACAGATTAATACATATGTTGACCTTTCATGTTTTTTATTATATTCTGGCGACATCCAATAACAACTAGGACCAATGTCTTAATGTGCCTTCCGAAGCATGGAAATCACATTATATACTAAATACTAATTAGTGAATACTGAAAAGCCCAAATTTATATGTATAATAATTGAATGCTGAAGAATTTATTACTTTATGAGTACCAGACAGATTTACACAATTCTTTTTCCATAGGGCTTTAGGTAGTATATTGCAGTGACAAGGGGACTAGTGGAGAGGCTTAGTGTCGAAGTCTAAGAGCTTTGAGCGATTGCAGTAAGAGTTATGCATATTTTAACCTTTTAATATTAAATAATTTTGATACCGAGGCAGGTGAAACCTCCAGGGAGTGATAATCATGAAGCTGAAACGTTTGATAGATAGATAATATCTCAGGAACTGTTTTCGGTTATGATAGCCTGAATATGAACGTAACTGCACAACTTAAATCTAGTTAGCTTGGTTTGTATAACTCATAACCACAATTTAATAGATAGATGATTGAATGTAGTCCACTGAAATGATGATATAACGACTTCAGGATAAGAAAACACAAGAAATTGGGTCATACAGTGGCCTACCTGCAAGTATTCACCGGAGTTTATCACAAAAAATAAGGTCTAGTGTGGTCAACGTTTTCAAGTCACGAAATCAAATAACAGGGCCGCCATCTTATAGTAACATGCAGGTTTTGATTCATCGTGTCAAAAGGAATATCACAAAAAAACAATATTTTATCACAATCATTCACAAAATAATCAACAATCACAATATGTAATCAAAACAAATTAGCGCCACAATCCGAAAACTAGAAAAGATCACAGACGGCGCTGTCGTCTATGCGAAGTTTTCTTCCGACAAATAATTCAAGGAATCCTACAATTTCACGTAATTATTTCGTACTTGGTTTGAGCAGGTAAGAATAGATATTACTGAAATATCTTCTAAAATCATCTAACACTACAAATAATGAGTAAAACAAGCACTAATACACAAAAATCAGTACCTGATTGCCTTTTTAGAGCTTCTAAAATTTCTCAATGGGGGCGTTTCAATCAATTTCGACGAGCGATAGTCACGCCGTAATGGCGGCCGATAAGAGAACTACAAACAAGCGGCGGACGGGAAACAGCGATATTGCCAGAGTAAATTTGACATATTTAAGTTTTTTTTTCTTTTCGCTAGGTTGTCATCAGTGTTGTTTGTCAAGAGGACCGCACACGGTCATGCGGCCACAGGACCAGGGCCCTTACCATCATCTCTAATAGCAGGGCAGAAACGAGTGAGTAAACGAGATGTCGCCTTACAGCTTGTATTGCGCCATCTCGTTCACTCACTCGTTTCTGCCCTGCTTTTAGAGGTGATGGTAAGGGCCCAGATGGTGTAAAAAAGCAGGGTAGAAACAAGTGAGTAAACGAGATGGCGCAATACAAGCAGTAAGGCGACATCTCGCTTACATAATCGTTTTTACCCTGCTATTAGAGATAATGGTAAGCCACCAAGTGCCTTATTTAAAATGTGTGTTATATAAGTAGTTCTATATCAAACAAAAAATTATTCGACTCGCCGATTTTGCATGAATGACACTTTTGAAAATAGGGCTCCAGAACTTAGATAGAAGACGTTTCAATAGAAGACAGATAGAAGTTTCGATACTATCGACAGTTTTGTACGATAGTCGAACATTTCATTACAGTCATTATTCTAAGAAAAAGTTTCCAGACGATAGTATCGAAATCCTGACTAAATCAAAACTATCGACGATAGTCATCGATAATTCTATATTATCGATAGTTTTTACGTGCGATGGATATGCGGAGTGACGCGAATGGACCGCTTAAAAAACTCCCGCTTTCAGGGTAGCCTTTATGTCTATAACATAGCAGAGCAGATAAACTTCAGGAAAACAGCCTGCGATGGATACAGTCACGTCCATAGAGCAATAACAAAGAGGAGATGTCGTAATAAGCGTTTTGTAAGAAAGTATTTGTAAGGCTAACACGAGCACGAGCAATGACAAGCTCCGCCCACTTTTGTGTCGGCGAGGACCCAATGATCACACCACTGCGCCATTTCAAACGGCATCTCCTCTTTGTAATTGCACTATGGTCACGTCTTACGAAAACCGGAAACATACATTGGGAACAAGTGTCAGGCCATACCATGGAGCAATTTTGCTCCATGGGCCATGCCAACCTCCTCCTGGTCCTGGTAGAAGGGGCGTGCTTAAAAAAGAATGCGTGCTAATGGACTCTTTATTAAGGATGCTGAAGACATTTGTAATACGTACGGCAAAACATTGGAACTCCTTTTCAGCAGACGTATTTCCAGACTCTTACAACCTGGGTTCCTTTATAGCTAGAGTGAATACGCTAATAATGAGCCAGCGAGCTCCATCATAGACCATATCTGCACTCAACATCAGGTGGGATCGTTGTCAATCACTGGACATTTCAAAATAAAAATTTGATCTATCGACTATTTTTCAAGGTCAACTATCGATAGCAAAAGTATCGCTATCGCAACAACTCTAGTGGCAAAGCTGGGTTAGTTGTATGAATACTAGTAGTTCTGTGAACAGTAGACTTCGCGAACATCCTCCAAATAAATGACATTTTCATAAAGCTCTACTAAGAAATTCCCCCATTTCCACCCTCTTTTTGAGTATTTTTTTCATAGCACTGTAGGGAACCCGATATTCGATGTTGATATCAAATAACCTTAGACTATGGATCCAATAGACGGGAAATGCGAAAGAGAAATATATAGGATATGCGTATGTTAGAATGAGATAGAGAGCGTGACCATTTCTTAACACACTATTGGTCCATAGCAGCCTCACGGATTTATTGTCAAAAACAAATATTTAAATTATAAACAAAGTATCTATTTGTAAGTGTTAAAAAAGTGTCTAGTAGAAGCGCATAATAATGGTTTCATGTGCAGTGCCTAAATGTAACTCAATTATGAAAGAAAACCCACATAATTTCACATTTCACACGTAAGTACCACCGATGTTTATCACTGTATAAATAAATCCATGATTTCCTAATTGATTCGATAGTTTTTCCACACTAAAATATGAGAAATATCTTAAAGTTTTATCACATAAACGTTTAGAATGCATAGGCATTCAATTTTTGATAAAAATAAATACGTGAATTTTCACAATTTTCTACCTAATTCTTGAAGTTTAGGGATTGACATCGATGCTGTCAAACATCATATCGATAGTATTGCACCCAGACGCTAGGAAGGAATAAGTGCATATAGGTACTTATTTAAATTTTAGTAATAGAATTTTTCATACAATTGGATTGGACTCGAAAAAACATGGCGGCTAACGACAGGAGGGCAATTCTCTTTAGAGATAAAGTCGAATTTGAGATATTGCGAAAAACATAGCAGATGTCTACTGAAAACCTCGTGTTCGTATTCTCATTCATTTCTTATGTTTCAGATTTCCATCAAATGTAGATATTCGCCAAAAATGGCTAAAAATGGTAAGCAGAGGAGAATGGATTTCCGAATTTTTTTTAACCATTTGTAGTAAACACTTTGACCAGAATGTTTTTCGAACAGGGGCATAAAAAGAGTAAAACTAAAATCAGGTTCAATCCCAACATTGTTCATGTTCGTAAGTTTTAAATTTATCAAAATATTGTGTACTAGCTGTTTCCCGCAGCTCCGCCTGCGTCAAAACGTAGCCTATGTTTGTATCTTCAATCCGTTCAGCGATTTGGCCGTGAAAGCGTAACAGACAGACAGACTTTCGCATTTATAATATTATCTACTGTTTTGTAAAAACTTTTTTGCCGAACTAAACATTCATATGTTTGATTCTTCAGGACTGTTCAATCATAAACACTTGTTAACAAAGCTTATTATTGAAACTTATTTCATTATTAGGCCTAAATATGAAGCAAAATTAGAAAATACTTCCAAGGACAGTTAAAGACATTTTTATAATAAATTAATTATCTTTGGTGGTAAATAAAAGACTTACGGACCAAAAAAATACTAGCGTTATTCATTTTTTTAAGTAGTACTACTTAAAAAAATGAATAACGCTAGTATTTTTTTGGTCCGTAAATTATATTAAGGTCCATTTATTTATTCATATCGTGTGGGTTATATAGTCAATTTTTATTTTTATGTGTATGTAAATGCAGGCCAATCCCGCTAATAGGGAACAAATGAAAATTTCAAAAACACTTGAATTTATTTCTGCTGGTAGGAATAAGGTTCCAGATTAGCAGAAAAAAAAATCAGATTTTTAGATTAAGCCAGTTAATTTTAAAAAATAATTATATTTTATTAGGCAAAATATTGAGGAGGTACGGCAAGAATGCCGGTAAGCCTTTGCGTGGTTTGGCGAAAATATTTAAAAAAATATGTCATCTGACACTTTAACAACTTTGACAATTCGTTTAAAAAAAATAACCTCACTTTGTTCTTTGTTTAAATTGATGCTCTCTGCGCTCCGAACTTAATTACGTTTGTTTTTCGAGATTGTTTATATTGTTGACTGCTTATAATTACTGGACCTCCGATAACGCTTGCTTCTACGACTGACTGCGCTTTGAACCCTGGACTTGAGATTGATTGCCTCCTTGACGACTTAAAAAGTACATACTGGAATTCGGAAGCTTCTGACATGGATATCGCTGTTTTCGTTCGAGCAGACTCATCAAACCTACCAAAAGTAGATACCATTATGCTGATGGAGTTCATGAAAAATAGTGACAAGCACAACATCGCTGAAATAAGAGGCGTTAAAGCTTTGATGTGAGTATAAGCTAAAAAATACTTCAATATGTGTGTTACGCCGAATTTCACCAGCAACGGCACAGGATCTTATGTTTTCTATATTTTATAGGTCTTCACGACAATCATATGTGGAAAGTGCAGTTGGATATGTGGAAGTAAAACGAGCTGGAGGATTATGCGACGTAAAGGCTAAAGTTGTACCTGAACACAAATTATCCAACAAATATTACACTGTGTATATCCATATAAATGAAACAGATAATACTGTTATTAATACAACATGTGATGGTTGTGCAGCTGCCACTGGTAAGTTTTTTGTAATCAATAAATAAATAGTCGAGTAGTTCAAATCATAAATATAATATAGTAGAGAATGATTTAAGTACCAGTCACATATTTAAAATACATTCGTTTTACAGGTGGGTGTAAACATACACTAGTGCTGCTTTATTGGTTAGAAAAGCGAAGCTCACAACCGTCATCCACAAGTGTCCAGTGCTATTGGGTAAAGCCAAACTTAAAACGTGTGCAGGAAGAAATTCTGGAATGTAAAAAATTATTCAAAACAAAAAACGTTTTGGGTCCAAAAGACACAAATGTGCTAGAAAAATTTCGCAGTGAAGCTGGAAAGCGTGCTTGCACGAGAAGTCTTATAATTACATATGACAGTACAAATAAATCTAAATCTTTACTAGATTACTGTTTATTTGACATAATGCTGGACTTTGTAAATAAAGAAAGTGACCATAGTTATGAAAAATTCAGGAGCTTCAGTGACAGCATCACTGAAGCCCAAAAAGATAAAATATGTAGTGAAACAAAGACTCAAGTAAGTTGTAAACTTTGGCATTGCCTTCGGCAAGGACGAATAACTGGCTCCAAAATACATGAAATTGCCCATTGCAAAACACCAGATGGCAGTCTTGTTCAGGAGATATTAGGGGGACATAAAGTGCCAGAAACCAAGGCAATGAAAAGAGGAAAACTTCTGGAAAAAAGTGTAATAAAGAAACTCCAGCATGATCTGAATGTAGAAGTGTCAGAATGTGGATTCATTTTAATCAATGGACTCTTTGGAGCATCTCCTGATGGTATCAGCAATGAATCCATTATTGAAATAAAATGCCCTGCTTCAGAAAAAACGAGAAAAAATTATATTAATAATGGAAAAATATCCAATAAATGTATGGGTCAAGTCCAACTGCAAATGTTAGCTGCTAAAAAAAATAAATGTTTGTTTTGTGTAGCAGACCCAAGCTTTGAGCAAAATGGTCAAATAGAAAAATTACAATAAACTTTGATGAAAACTATATAAAAAATGTTATGAATGCTGCAGAATCTTTTTGGAAACAAAATATATTTCCATTGATATTGAAAAGTGCCCTTAAATAGGATTTTATTTGTACAAATAAAACTATTATTAACTAATATTCTTTTATTATTGGATCCTGTAGGTTAATTAAACCACACGCAATTATTACAATTTCGTCTAAATATTTTATAAGTTTATTATTAACAACGGAGTGGGGTTTCAACATATGAAATTCCCTTACTCTTCTGATAACTCTCTCGACATGTATTCGCAAGCTTGCTATAACTTTGGTCTCAATAGCTTCATGCTTGCTTAATTTTGTATTTTGAAATACACTGGGGGGTCTCAAAAGTTTAACATTTTTTGTGCTTAATAATGACTCTATTTCTTTGAAACCTCTGTCAGCCATAATAACAGCATTTAGTGGAAGAATATCTACAAACCCACTCTTTTCAGTAATAGCTTTGTCTGATATTCTTCCACCAAAACCTTTTGATACAAATGACACTAATCCAGCTGGTGTACATCCAATTAAATACTTAATTGTATTGCACGATTTGTATTGAGACCAAGTTTGTGCCTGTCGAACTGGATCGCTTGGCTTTTCTATTTGAATTTCAAAGCAATCTATTATGCATTGTACATTTGAGTATCTTATTTTAAATACTAGAGGTAAATTTTTCTTAATACCAATAGGGTTTGGCAAATTAACAAAATTCTGAAAATACGTAGCCAAAATGTTGACATTTTTTTCAAATATTAATCTTATTGTTGATGTTGCCATTTCAAATTCTTCGCTCATTCTAATAAATGAGTCATTATTTTTTATTTTGAACAAAGTTACTATTATGTGCAGGGATGGGCAAGAATATTCTTTACTTATAAAATCAATGACCCACCAAAAGTGTTTTGGAACACCTAAATACATTTTTGGTTTATTTTTAATAATATTTAACAAATGTTGTCTTCCATACTTTTCAATGTCTTGTTTCAATCCAGTAGATGTAGATGACTCAACATTTGAAGACCCATATAATGACGCTGATAGGCTGGGGCTTTCCTCACTATAAGGAAAATGCGAAGTTTGGGATGGCTTTATTTTATGTTTTGTTTGACGGGCCCGAAAGTTAGTACCCTTGTCTGCAGTTTTAGGTTTGACTGTGACAGTTTTACTCTTAAAGAGTATACTTTCATACTGCACGGCAGCATCAACCTGAAACAATGAACACAAATGATTACGTGTTCGTGAACAATTTCAATATCTATATAATTTTAAAATCTTTTTTCTTTACCTTTAATGGGGCTTGAAAGGCCACAGCTGTAGAAGTTGATGGAGAAGCAACATCCCAAACATTGCTGGTTGGTTTATTGGGAATCTGTTTAGCCTGTACAAAAAGCATCATATTAAAAACAGCTAACCAAATCTCCTGATGGTGGATGGAGATTGCAGAAGAAAAAGAAAATGAGGATCTAGTGCAGGAACATTATGGGGAATATCAAGGCGGCGAGGCTGGTTACAATATATGTACCACACTTTATAAAGAAAGAGTAAAATTATTAAAACAAAATAAATACTTACCGTTTTACTTTTAGGTTGCTTAATTAATTTGTTTGGAATATTTTTAAGAGTCGCATTAAGTTTTAGTTTTGGTTTAGCACCAGCTACAAACTGTACATAGTTCTCTAAATCTTCTTCGACCTGTAAGATAAATGTATTTTACTTGACTAAATAGTACAAAATAACAAAAAAAGATATTTGATCATATTGCTGTAACATACACATACTATCATTTTAAAAGTAAACTTACGTTGATATGGTCTTCGCAGCAGAAAAGAACGCGTTTTGGAATATTTCGTTTAACCAGTTGGCACCAATTGTCTTTTAACTCTTTTCTGATTGGAAAGAATGATTTATCAGAGTTTTTGATGTCATTATTAGGGCATGAAGGCACGAAACAAGATTTGTTAGGTACTCTCCATTGTTTTAGCTCGAGTTCGTCAGAAGAATCCATGGCAGCTTATGAAAAACAGTATCCAAATCCAATGTGTTTTGCGTAGGTCGTCGTAGGTGGTAATCAATCTCAAGTCCAGGATGCAAAGCGTAGTCAGTCGTAGAAGCAAGCGTTATCGAAGGTCCAGTCAAAAATAGAAACAATCACGAAAAACAAACGTAAGTACGGAGCGCAGAGAGCAACAAAGTCAGGTTATTTTTTGCAATAAACTGTCAAATTTCTCAAAATGTCAGAAGACATATTTTTTTTTTATATTTTCGCCAAACCACGCAAAAGCTTACCGGCATTCTTGCCGTACCTCCTCAATATTTTGCCCAATAAAATATAATTATTTTTTAAAATTAACTGGCTCATTTTAAAAATCTGATATTTTTTTCTGCTAATCTGGAACCTTATTCCTACCAGCAAAAAAAAATTCAAGTGTTTTTGAAATTTTCATTTGTTCCCTATTGCCAATCACTTTAACGTTATTACCAAAACCAAACCACGACCCGAGATATATTATTGAATATGCAAAACCAGTGAGTCTATTGAAAATCATTTGACTCGCCGGTATTACATACTAAAAAATATCCTCATGGTTGTGCTTTGATTTTGTTATGTGTGTATGTTTTTGTCTAAAAAGAGTAAATTTTATGTTATTAAAATGTCCACTTATTCGAAGTCGGGTTGGGGTGCTCGTTAAAAATAAAAATACTTAAGATGTTTGTAATGTAATTTTATTACTTACTTATCCCAAATAATAACTGCATACTTAATTAGCAATTGTCTCACGTTAAAATAATCGATCATAGTGATGTCGATATTGCTCGGCTCAGCACTATTTGACAGTGCACACATGTATGACATACACACATCAACAGTTTTGAATTTGGTCTCGTTTCTTTTACTGACCAGCCAATCTATTGACGTAGTCAAAAAAATTCTAAATCTATGCAAATAACCGTTAAATAAAGCTACACTTAGCTTTCCCTGTTTCACCCTCATTTTTCCCCCGATCAAAAAAAGCTATTGACAGTTGTTTTATAATAAATCAAGGAACTTTTGTCTTTCCAACACCACCTGTTGACTGATAGAAAAACCCCGGCTTTATATGTGCCAAGGACGAAACTAGGAATACACGCTAGGATGATGATGCATAGGGTCGATTAAACCATGTAACCCACTTGATGTGAATGAATGAATAATAACCGGATTCCTAAAAGTTTGTAAAATCCTGAGATCCTTTTAATGGCTGAACCAATCTCAAACTTGATGTAGTGAAAAAATGCTTAATTAATGCTATAAACTGGAGTTTAAATACACCATCGCTAACTTGCTTTAACGTAAAAACTCATCAAAACCGGTCCATACGGTCCAAGCCAGGGTCCCATCGACGACAGGCACACAGATGACACAGACATTAATTGCCGTCTATTATAACACATATTACGGTATTATTCGTAGCCTGTCGCCATCTACGGTATTATTCGTAGCTTGAGTTCGTAGCACGTAGTCCTCTACGCTATCGTTCGTAACTCGTAGCCTTTGATCAAAATAATAATGTGTACGTTTTTAACAAAATTCAACACTAATAAAGTCTGTTAAAAATATACGTGCTGTTGGACATTTAACTTTCTTTGAGAACAGTAGACCTCGCGAGCCCTTACCGATATTTTACCGTCTAAAATTTATCGTCGTTTCAAATTAGTTAAAATGTTTGATACGTAACCATATTGTTTATTTTTTTCTTTTCAGATAAGTTTTAAGTCGGTTCAGCGGACTGCGGGAAACAGCTAGTACAATATATAGAAGATAGAAGTTGATGCCATGGCAACTGCGCTAATAAGCTTTCTGAAATCCGTGAAAGCCGTAATCTGTTTAATAGGATAGGACAATGATGGGATGAATAAAGGGGCATTGATAGAGAGCTCCTCAATTTAATTACTGGCACAGTAGTACTAGCGTAAAGAACGGACACTTGCACCCTCATGTTTTTAAATAGGTAATTTTAACACTGGCGTTTTTATACAGTTTCGTGATCCAAAAATTAAGAGAAGCACATGTGGTACTAACTTTATTAGAGGCAAAGTGAACCCATTGATATCAAGAAGAGGGGAACTTATTTACCAACTGCGAGTATGCTTCTTCAACTAGTTTTTCCTAGTTGCGTCGTCAGCTTACACTTCGGAGTCTAGGGTCCGCTGTAAGTCATCCTAGATTTGGCGGTACTGGTTATTACAATGGAGCCACTGCCGTCTGACCTCCGTAACCCTTTTTACAGGGATACCAGACCAACAGGACATGACCCGAGGTGTGTTAGTGGCTAACACTGTCAGAATTTTTCAGACTGCCTAAATCTGACACAGCCTAACGACTGCTATCCATCGATAACAACGGGGACCAACGGCTTAACGTGCACTTCGAAGCAAGGAGGAGCTAGGAGGAGGAGGAGATAGAAAATGCCACTAAATGGCGACCAGTCCACGCGTGTCGTCGTTACTTGACACGCGCATTCGCTACGGATACGCGGGACACTATTATTGTTTTTTTCTCAAACTATATACATATAGTCTATTGATAATAAACTATCGAGCGGCAACAATAATTTTCCTTGGAATCGAAGAAATTCGTGTCGAATCAACCCTATTTTTGAAATGTATGACGCGTATGTCAAATCAAAATAGTTCGATAATCGAGCAAAAATCCTTCGATATTGAACAAGAATTATTCGACTAACCGATTTTGAATGAGTCACACTTTTCCAAAATAGCATTCCTGAAGTGTAACAAGAAGTAGATAAGAATGAGAACTTTCTAAGTCTTCTCATCCTACATGATGAAACTAAACAATTTACTTACCTTGCAAGTAAAAAGGATTTCTTTGTACACACACCGCTGGAGCCCTATTTGAAAATGTTTGACGTATAATATGTCGAACGAAAATTCACGGGTCTACTGTCAGAGATATCTTTTGAAAATAATAAGCACCATTGTACTAAACTAATTGTTTAATGTTTCTCTGTTATATTATGTGTACATAAATAAATGAAATTATTCGATATCGAACAAAAATCATTCGGCACGCCGATTTTGCGTGGGTTACACTTTTCAAACATAGCATTCCTGGAATAACCCTCTCCTGGCAGCTCCTCTCATAAAGTGCAACATGCAAAAGGCCCAGAATAGATTAGACTGGAGGAAGCTTATTGCCAAATTGGATTGTGGTGGACACGCACGGCCCTCAGCTATGAGGAAAACGAATTCGATGAATTGATGCTTTTTATAAACCAATAACAAACACAAGTCACTTATGTTGCTGGCTTTGGACTACTAAGTAAGTACGGTACTTAGATTTGGAATAGGTATTCCTTGTCTTTTTCCTAATTAACTCAAAAATACGTAAATAAATATCACGGATATGAACTTAAAATAA
This sequence comes from Euzophera pinguis, assembly GCA_947363495.1. Lineage (NCBI taxonomy): Eukaryota > Metazoa > Arthropoda > Insecta > Lepidoptera > Pyralidae > Euzophera > Euzophera pinguis. The sequence goes on from OX376154.1 coordinate 1,493,657, forward strand.
ACTGATTTTTTCCCCGGGACTATTATTATTGTTATTATTTTTTAATAACATTTTATTTTAACAAAGGGGGAAGTACTGTTGCAGCCTTGATATACGAACGTGACGTACCTGCAGGAAGTGTTAATTTTGCAATAGAATTGTTTTGCCAATTTAGCTAAACACGGTAATCCCCAGAGCACGTATGCCCAGCTCAGCTAGCAACCCCTCCACTGTACATGTATTTACTAGTATATAAGCTAATGTAAGAATAATAAAGATATCTTCCATCCCAGATTTATACCGGTCTCAGTGGTTTAATTAACCCAATCGCGATACATACATACCATCACGCCTTTTTCGCGTAGGGGTAGGCAGAGACTACGGATATCGCTTTGCTACTATCTCTACAGACTTCCCTCGCTTCTTCTACTCTCATCACTCCTTTTACGCTCATTTCTCCGAGGCCGGCCCTTACCGACTTTTCCTGTCACCTTTGATTTGTTACCTTTCGTAACAAATACCTCTCTACATGCCCAAACCATTTTAGCATCCCTTTTTCTATCTTTGTCACTACATCCTCATTCTGCTCATACACCTTTAAACAAATTATAAAAAAAAAAAAACAAAATAAATGTTATCAATTTGTTAAATATTTAGTACGGACCCTAAAAAGACAAAATTCTTGTTTTGTGAATAGTACAGTAGCGTGATGGTAGATGGTAGTTGTGATGGGAGGAAATATCAATAAAACTTCAGACCTTTTTTACACATGTAATGCAAGACGACAATAACATTAAATGACAATATTATTGTCCAAACACAGCGGCCTTAATTAACAAAAACTTTATCACAGTACTAAAACTTAAATGTCATAATTATATGCAAAAACTTGAAAAGCAATAAATAATACAACACACTATAAAACAAATTGAATCAGATTTATGCAACACCTTAAAATTTTTAAATTCACATATTCTACTCAAAACTTAAAAATACAAGATAGTATCGCCATCTATCGTTACCCCAAGCAATTAAAAATAGCCGCTTTTTACAATTATATCACAAACTATTTAGTAAAAGATTAAATACCTACTTATCTTACTTGATTTTTCCATTCCCATTTTGAAAAACGATTTTATTAGAATTGGTCCAATTTTTTTTCTACCCGGTTAAAAATAAGTATGTAGGTATTATAACCTTCATAATATAAATGTTAAAGTTATCAATGGACATTAATATTTCCACAACATTTATTATTCAGAGAAAAGGTGACACGACACAGATTATCTAAGTTTATTTTTTCCGAATGTATTTTTGTTTAACCTATTTGGAGAAAAAATTAAGAATATTGCGCTAATCAACTTTTGGTTAAAAGTACCTATACCTGTAATGATGATGATTTGTAACGTGACTTGCGTTGATTTATTGATCGATGTGTTGGTTTTTTTTATTTTACCTACCTACAAGAACTAACCTTTTAAAAGTGCAATACCTGCGATAGAAAGATGACTATGAGATAATGAGAAAAAACTTACACCAAGACAGATAATATATCTAAAACAGACCTAATAACCTACTTGTAATTACTATTTAACATAATGCCACCGACGACACATACAACATCCATTTTATATTGATATTGTTGACAATGTTACATAAGTTAAACATTCATTGAACAAGATTTGAAACGATACTTAATAATATTAACAAGACAACGGTAATGTAAAAAAAAAAACAAAAAAAAACACCTCGGCGTTTCTGTGTAATTTGGAAATGAAAGACCCAAAACAAAACCCGCCATATTTTATTTAAATTTTGATATACCCAGTGTAGAAAGATACTTCCATCAAATTAAACAATATGTAGAATCAAAAGCGGTTGCACTTAAAGTATATAATAGATAAATAAATAAATAGCTGTACTAATTATTTGTTTGTTAAATTATGTTAAAGTAGAACTAGTGTTTTTTCAATTTTTGGATAGTAAATTGACATGTTTTACTGATGAAGGAAATAATAATATTTGACTTGTTATTATAATTAATGTAGTTATTTGAATATTAAATCATATTTACATTTGCATGCCTAAATGGTTGATTGTTAGGACGAATTATTAATGTGTAATATCTGATTGTACTCTTTCAATGCAAATAAATGTTTTCTTTTTCTTTCTTTCTTTCTTTCTTTCTTTCTTTCAATATTTAGTAGGTATATAAAGTAAAAATGTTCCAAAAATGCAACGCGTAAAATAGAATAGTGTTTTCTAGATTATATAACTTAACAATACACACGGAACAAATATAACTTGTTCACTTACAATCTAAATATAGCGAGAACATATTCAAAATAGCTGTCTTAGAGAAAATAAATAGCTATTATTACTACTCAAGATGAGTGTCACCTCACGGGAAAGCCACGGAATGCCTACATTGAACTTAATTTACTTACTACTCTATGAATATTATGACCTTAACAATATTTTGGCACAAATAAATTGGACACAAACCATGAAAATCAAAAATCTATCAAAAATACACGTTTTCCTTTTTCGTCCTTTATTACAAACTTAACAACACCGAACATTTACACTAATCTAATTTATTAACAGCGGCTCAGAAAAAAATATTATAACAACATCGAAAACAATAATTATACCTTATGTCGGTATTAAACTAACTTAAAGAAATTAACAAAATAAACCATTTTTAAGTACGACAAGGGAATTTGTCAACGAATACTTCTTACATTTTCAGTACCCATGAATATCTTCATGTAGAGGTATCTATCTGCTGTCGATGGCACAATAGCTTTACACCAATGCCGCGTACTCCTCAATTATGTGCCAAAAGAAAACTAACATAAAGGTAAAAAATGAATATTTGAAAACGATTATTAATAAAATAAACAAAACAATAAAGTTGAAATCTCTCAGTGTCAACATATCGCTTTGCGCTAATCAGGTCTTCGCCGAGCTACAGAAACAATTCGCAGGGCAAGGAAGCTGCGGTCGCAAAGAGATACGTCTTACCGCGCTCGGGCTCCGCTGGCCGACACTCCAACTTTGGAATGAAGATCAGTCTTGAAAAAAAAGTGAAAAGAATGGCGGAATGTGCTGGCTTCAAGCGGGCTGCGAACGGCGCGAATGCGTCCTCATGTGTCTCGTGATCATATCTCGACGACAGGCGGCGTAAGGGCAAGACGGGCAGCGGTACGGCTTCTCTCCTGTATGCGTTCGCTGGTGCGTGGCAAGATGGTCCGACCGCGAGAACACCTGTCCGCAGGCGGTGCAAGCGTACGGTTTTATGCCGCTGTGGAGCCTCGCGTGGCGCGTCAGCATATCAGACCGAGCGAACCTGCGACTGCATATTTCGCATTCGTACGCGCGGACGGCTTCGGGCGTCCTGTTCCTGTGTCTGGAAGCGACGTGCTTCGCGAGCCGGTCATGTACCGCGAATGACTGGCCGCATGCGCCGCAAGCGAACGCCTGGTTTTCCGGAGCGTCGGATTTGACGGACAGGTCGAGAGGGGCTTCGTCTTGTTCTTTGGGCTGATCGAGGAGTAGCCATCGCGGGGGCGGGTAGTGGTTGTTGTTTCTCATTTGGACGGCGAGTTTGTCGAGGAGCCGGGAGAGGCGCCGCCGCTTATGGAGATGGCGCGGACTGGTGGGCGCCGACACCTCGGCCATGCTATGGCCGTGCTGCAGCGCGCTGCCCGCCATCGGTGGGCTCCAGCCTGCAACAACAACGTTTTATTCTTAGTATCATCGACACTTCAGTTTTAAAAGTGAATCTAAAACCAAAAAAATAAAAAATAGTCGCATGTTTGAACTTTGTCCTACATTCAACTTACAAATCCTCTAGTGGATAATAATTACTCGCATTTGCAAAAGTTTGTCTGTCATACTCTGAACAAATTGCAATAGAATTTAGCATGTCTGTTTTTAATGAATAAGGCTAACGTGATAGTCATTACTATTAAAATACTTAAACCCCTTAAACCTGTCAGTCCGTATCTGTTGTCTACTTACATTTGACCCAAAGTATTTGTCACATTTTTAATAATCCACAAATTTAAAAGTATTTTGTCACATGCAATCCATCCATAGGTACTTACTTATAATATTACTAGCGGTTTCCCGCAGCTCCGCCTGCGTTAAAAAGTAGCCTATGTTTTACCCCGGGTCATCAAACATATTCATACCTAATTTCATTAAAATCCGTGTAGCGTTTTGGCCGTGAAAGCGTTTCAGACAGACAGACAGAATTTCGCATTTATAATATTAGTATGGATAAGTGCGAAAGTCTGTCTGTCTGTTACGCGTCACGGCCAAACCGCTGAACGAATTTTGATGAAATTTGGTATGAATATAGTTTAAGACCCGGGGTCCAACATTGGCTACTTTTTGACGCAGACGGAGCCGCGGGAACAGCTAGTATAAAATAAAACAGACTCATATTCGTTTGTCAAATAAAGTTAGGTTCACTCACAGGGATGTCTGAAAAAAATACAGCAGAAAGGGTGTTTATTAAGTAGCAAGCGTATCCTGAGCTCTGAAATTATGAAAATACTAGCTGAAAATAAGCATTTTAATCAAACTTAGTTACTTAAATGTCAATTGGAGAATAATAAAAACTGTATTATATTACAGCATTCATGAAAGTGTGTTCGAGTAGGTACTTTCTTATAAATATTAATTTTGTTTTGATATAATTGGTAATTAAACAAATCATTCACTATTTTTCAATTGGTATGAATATAGTTGAAGACCCGGGGTCAAACATAGGCTAATTTTTAACGCAGGCGGAGCTGCGGGAAAAAGCTAGTGCTACTATATAAATAAAAGTGATGTACTGATTTTAATTCAATTTTTTTTGTATTAGATTAATTTAGTAACATATGTTGTATGTATTATTGGTACAAATTAATACTAAATTAAATTAAGTAACTAAAATTAATAATAAACTATAAACTTAAGTAACAATGTATATACATAGTATACACAAAAAAAAGAAGTATTACATATATACATATATATTTAAAAAATGCGAAGCGCATAATCGACGCCTCAAGTGACCGGAAGGCTGGACTATACTTGGCTCAAAGAATCAGCATTGCCATACAGCGTGGCAATGCTGCCAGCCTTCTGGGCAGTAGGTAGACATCGATGTGGATGAATTCTACGACGCCTAAATGACCTAGGTAATATTAATTTAATTATATTTCTAATTTTATTTCATTTCTAAGTAGGTGTATTTGGTTTAAGTCATGTACTTAATTACGAATATAAATGAAAAAAAAATATTTATGTTTTAATTTTTTTGCTATCCCTACGAAAAATCCCAGTGAGACGAATTAATTTTATAAAAATAGTACTGTGACAAATAGAAAAATTAGGAAAGCGGACCCTGGGCTTTGAGGCAATCAGCCGAGGAAGCAACCGGGCAGGCGCTAAGATGAGTAGTAGTAGTAGTACTGTGACAAATCAACATATACTTTTTTGTATGAAAAACAACTTTGGGACAAAGCCTAGGTACCCACTACTACCCTATCTGTCTGTGGGGGCTTAGGGCACAACTACTCATGCATGTGGTTAGGGGGCTGTATTTAGTTAATTACTCCTTTGCGGTAGATATCTCAAAACAAAAAAAAGTTAAAAATGTTTAGATCAAAGGGGTTCCCCTCAAAAACGATTTATTTGAACGATAACGTTGTAAGAAATATTATCAATTTAAAATATAATCGGTTAAATTGACAGAATCTGATTTCTGTGATTGTATTATGCTATTTTAATTTCAAATAAATAGTGACTAAAATACATAGGTATTAAAAGAAAGCGAGAGAGAGCAACACTTAGTCTTAAACTTAAACTTACATAAAATGAAAATCAGCAAAATAAAAAAAAAACAAAGATAGGCAAATATTGACTGATCCCCTCATTTATAAAAATTAACGTACTTTCCTTAAGCCTACATTAACTAAAGTATGTTTCGTCCCTTTCTGTCTTATGTGCGGAGAAAGAGCGAGACGAAACATATTTTAATTAACGTGAACTTATCGAAGGTTCGTTATTTTTTATGAATAAATTGGTTTGTATTGACTCCACATAATGTATACTACTTTGGCACACATATTATTCCCCACTTTCGGTCAAACTTAAAAAAAAATGTATTGCAAAGAAATCTATGGCAGGTGATATTTTTTGAGTTATAAGCGAAATGGAAAAAAAAAACTAAATAAACAGATAATATTGGTTGCACCTTTGCCGCATCTGGGTTATCCCCTGGCTACCATTGGTAAGGCTGGCGAAATGTTTAGACCAATAGGGTGACTCCATTTCTTAAGGCCCATAGACTATAGAAACAGAACACATTTTTTACGCATGTAAGGGACATGTAAGAGGCGTTACCGGCACTTACCGGTACTGAGGTAAATTAGCGAGGCTATAGATGTAACTTGAATTTAGATATACCGATAAGTACACAACAATAAACGAGTAAAATAAAAAAGTTCAATGAGAACTGGCATGCCCACATACAATAATACAGGGATTCTTATAATTCAAAGGGCTTCTCCTTAGTTTTGTAAGTAATAATTTATTGTTAAAGTGTGTGTTGTGCCGACGCAGTAACACAATAAACTGACTTCATTAATTTATGATAATAATCTAAGTGCGTTATTGTACGTGATAAATTTAAAAAAAAATACCGTTTAAAATTTATTAGAAAAAATAGGTGGACGTGGTACCGCCCCAGAGCGTGCTTCCTCGCGGTACCACACTCAATTCATGTGAACAAGAAAAAATGTGATCTCCAGTTAATTTTTTTTAAATGTCATTTAAATAATGTATTTAAAATTACTAAAGTTACATTACATTTATATATTTAAAATTACTAAAAATATTTATTCTTATATTTAATTATTATTTAAAATTTAAAAATTGTAAGATAAAATAATATGTATGTAAGTACCTAATTAGGTACGAAAGGATATCTTAATATGTACCCTACATGCAACATAAAAACTTGTAAGTACTGGTTTTTAAGCTCCTATTTGCAAAATTTTATAATAATAAGTTGTTTTTAATTTAGAAGTAAGTTTAGCTATAAAATACTAAATTATGTAATACCTATTAATTAGTTACTAACACAATTCATGTCTCCAAAGCACCATCAAATTTTTATTCTCATAGCTTGATCCATACTTCTATATTATTATTATTAATGCGAAAGTGTGTCTGTCTGTTACGCTTTCACGGCCAAACCGCTGAACGGATTTTGATGAAATTTGGTATGAATATAGTTGAAGACCCGGGGTCAAACAAAGGCTACTTTTTGACGCAGGCGGAGCTGCGGGAAAATGCTAGTAACAAATATATCCAACTCGTGAAAGTTAATCAATAAAGTGCCAATTTATAAAAACCTGAAATTGAGTGGACACTTCTATTTTTTTTTTATTTTGAAGTAAGGGTTAGTGACTGGTTTTTGCACATGGCTCTACACCCCATTGCCAGATGGGCTGGGACTCATATATGTGCTTTTTGAATAGAGCTTTAAGTTTATCTCAGCTTTGTAAAGACCTTTTGTGCTCATCTTTAGTAGATCTATTTTTAGGTACTTTATATTAAATTGTACTGTTTAAGTATTTAAGTATCAACCTGGTATCAAGTTGAAAAAAGGATATCTATATTAGTAAATTTTTAACTTTTTATTAATAGTTTTATTTTGATTTGTGCGTTTTATTTCTATTGTGCACATTTAAATTGTCAAAGAACGTTACTGTATACTTAGGTACTTCAAAAAAATTACAGATTACACCATTTTGCCATTCAAAATTATTTGCATATTTTGTTAAAAAGTATAATTTTATTTATAAACACTAGCTTTTTCCTCAGCTCCGCCTGCGTCAAAAAGTTTTCTATGGTTGACCCCGGGTCTTCAACTATATTCATACCAAATTTAATCAAAACCGTTCAGCGGTTTAGCCGTAAAAGTGTAACAGACAGACTTTCACATATTATAATATGAATTTATACTTTTATATATTATAATATGAAGTATAGATAATTATTGAACACATAGTTTTATAAATAAATAAAAATACAGTTATAGTCAAAGACAAATCATAGAGAACATTCCGATTCATGTCCAAAAATTCACAAACAAGTTCATTTTAACTGAAATATGCCTCTTTCTCTATTAACGAAATTTTAAACTTTATTGTAATCTAACACATTTTATAAAGTATAATAATTTAACAGAATGATATAATTCATTTATAAGTGAATTTGTTTGTTTAAATTTTTGGAAAATGATAAATAAATAAATAATCTGAATTAGCATAGGTAGATAGAAGGGTGATGTTTCATAAAATTTATCCTCCTCATTGAAATTACGTTAAATATTACATTTTATTCGAAAAGTTTTTGTGTTTGTTAGTTCCTTCATAACTCCGATAAGAAAGTAGCGATTTCAAATATCGCGAGCAAAAATTGTCACGTCCTGTTTGTTGACATATCCTGGAAAATTGGCTTAAATTTAGCCTGGTTTCCATTCCATTTGATTTCAACTAAATTACGGTAACGGTTACCTCGAAAAAAGTTCTATGGTCTCTTTCATCTAAGCGCCTTCCCGGTTGTGTCCCCGGGTGTTTGCATCAGAGCCCGTCCGTTTTCCTTCTCTTTCTCCTCGTTCTTCGGCGTCCCTAGTTGTAAGACCATTGACACGCATTATCCGTCCCTGCGAGCGACGTCAAGCCAGCACTTTATGGGTGCGCCCCGTCTATAAGGGTCTGGTAGAGGCGGCATGGCTAGAGGTCGATTTTAATTGTTGGGATTTGTTTTATTAAGAATGATGTTTTCGGATTAAATACCCGTTGAGAGGAATCGAAATCGCTGTAAAATTTATGGACAGAAAATGATTAGGGTTTTCGAATCCTGCCTGCCCGTGGCTTACTAACATCTCCTAAATAACTTATTGCAGTAAAAATATACACAGTTTTGGGCGAAGTACATCTGTTAGTTCTATGGGTTTAATAAGTGTTTGTTTTCATAGTTGAATTTTGCGATCTATATGTTATACTTAATCAAACATCGAAGCTCCGGCGCTCCTAGGTAAAGGTATTATTGTGGACGTTTTTATTAATTTAAAATATATTGTACGCCAAATTGGGCAAAGACAAAATATCTTGGAAATAAAAATCTACTAATGTAAATAATAAATAAAATAAATAATGGACTATACTTATATCTTTGTCAAATCAAACCTCAGGTCTGAAGCTGAAGATCATGAAGACTTACGCCCGTATTCTTAAACATAACCTTAAGAACGTCCTTCACTCAAACTCATTGGACCATAAGGAAGTCCTCGAACTTTCCTTGAAAACGATATTTTTAGTAGGTTGCTTGAGCAAACTTCAATGAGAAAAAGGGCACAGGTTATATAACAATCAAAGCACTAAAAATAAAAATACAAAAGAATAGTCAAGGAAAGTTCGAAGACTTCCTTAAGGCGCCCTCGAATGAGTTTGAGTGAAGGACGTCCTTAAGGTTATGTTTAAGAATACTGGGATTAGTCAAAGCTGAAATAAATGAAGATTTTCGGCCTGTGACTAAAGAGTTTTCGTCAAACCTAGAAAGTCTAATTGGGCCAGGAAAAAGTTGAAACTCAATTTAATGAAATCATGGTTGGACCAGTCCAACTTTAATTTAGTATTAGAATGTCTGTTTTTTCGATTAGATGTAATAAAATAATTTAACATTAACATCGGGATCAAGTTGTTCTTGTTGTTTGCCCAAGTGTGCCATTTGCTTCTAGGATTGACTGGGCAAAGTCCAAACAAGATTATTTTACTTTGTTATAGTTTCTAGGTCTGACAAAAAATATTTTAGTGAAAGGCCGAAATTGGAATTTATTTCGGGGTTTGCCGAAAGACTTCGTCTTTAGTCGAACTTAGGATTCACCAGGTCCAGCTGTTTCCTCATGGTTACACTAGTTTGTCATACCGGACTAAGTTTTGCACCTCCTATATTTAAAAATATAAGATTTTTTTTAACGAAAATAAGAATTCTTTAATTGAATGCCGGAAAAAAAAAGTCGGAAAAGGCTTGTTTGACGATCGTGGGTTGAAAAATCGGGTTTAAGCGATTATCGAACTTATTGAAATTTTTAAAATTTGTTGTTGTCAGGAGACTATAGGGAAAAAAGAAGTTTACCCGACTTGGTCAATAAGGTTGATAATCGCTTGATCCCGTTTTTTTTTAACATAATCGCAATAAACCTATTTCGACTTTCTTTTGTTTTCACGACATTCACTTGTTTTCCTAATATTCAATTATTTTTCAGTATATATAGTACTAGCTGTTTCCCGCAGCTCCGCCTGCGTCAAAAAGTAGCCTATGTTTGACCCCGGGTCTTCAACTATATTCATACCAAATTTCATCAAAATCCGTTCAGCGGTTTGGCTGTGAAAGCGTAACAAACCGACAGACAGACTTTCGCATTTATAATATTAGTATGGATAGTATATTATAGGGATCCAGGTGGACGAAAGAACGGAAAGGGTGAAAGAATAGCATTAGAGTTTTTTGTATTTCTCACTGATTCCTTATTGTAAATCTCATCAAATTTAAACATCTCGTATAATTAGTTTTTAAATTTAATTTCGTTAAAATTTTCTTCATGACGGCTGTGACTTCATTTTTCTTCATGACGTCCATCAGTTACACAATAATCATGATACTAAGGAAAGATGTTTTTTAAAACCACCCTTATATTTTATTTGCCGAAATTTGCCCTCGATGAGTAATAAATATAAAAAATATGCATTATGGTACTTATATAAATAGTTATCTACTAATTTTAAGGTATGCAAGTTTGGTTCGATTTTTGTAAAGTTTAGGCTTTCAGCTCATTCGCATTATTATTATTATTGTTCGTTTGAGGGACAGCAGCAGCCTCACCCGAAGTCATTATCTGACGAAATATGACTTTGTAAATTTGCAAACTCAGCTTTATGTCATAAAACACAATCTTTTCCACTTTACTGGAAAAAAACAGTCATTACTCAAAACTGAGTCTACAAAAATATTGGTATTTAGTCAAAAAAGTCTTATCTTCATGAATTAATGTAACAAGCATGTCCAGGTCACCACAGGTCCCCAATTAGAATACGTACATGATTCAAAACGTTCCAAATGCACTTTCTACAAGCAGGAATCCGATGCATCTATCCGAAATAGTTCATCACAATTTCGCGAATGTGTGTTTTTAGATGCTTTAGCACAAGTTGTTGCGTACGGTGAACGGTACGTAAGGTCGGCGGGTCGGGCGTGCGACCGACGACCGGTCCCAGCGCCCCCGCGCAACTTTAAATTATTTTCTTTACACACGTCCTTCCTGTTACGCGCCTCGCGCTCGACTGACAGCCGCCCCCGCGCACCTGTAGCTTCGTAACGCAAAACATGCACTCCTACGCATGTGGATAGGCCTGCGCTTGCGCCGGTTCGCGTGACAGCCGCCGCCGCCGGCGCGTGCACGGCGTGCATCTTTTTTTAAAGGACATTTTTGTACGAAGCTGTCTCGCAAAACTGCTACCTTTTATTTGGTTAGTCTGTTACAGACTGAAGGCAACTCTGCTACAATTGGGAATAGATCGTATTTTCCAACATCATTTTTTTTGCAAGGGAAAGCGTAAGTCTGATTCTGGATCAAAGGTTCCGTATGATTCTTGGGATTTTAATTGAGAGTTTGACTTGTAATCATCATCATTCTCGCGTGTTTTCCTGGTTGCGTCGTCAACTATGCAACTAACGCTTCGGAGCCTAGGGTACGCTGTATGTGAAGGTCCTAGATTTGGCGGCACCTGGTTATTACAATGCCGTCTGACCTCCGTAACCCTTTTTACAGGAAAACCAGTCTAACAAGAAATGACCCGACATACAATTTTACTAAATATACCAAAACTATTTAAAAAGGTATATTAACACAATCAAAATTATCGAAAATAAATTGCCGAAATAAAAATAATTAAAAAGGTAGGTACTTAGTATAGATACACTACTTTCTAACGTTAGACAAATATGGGCGGAACCTTAAAAACATACTTAGCAAAATTAAGTTTGTTTTGATTATGATTTGCATGGAACTTCATTTATTTATACATATAAATAGGTGCTTACTTACATGCTATATTAGGTAATCCTTTTTTGTTGCAAGTTAAAAAAACTTTTTAAAATCATAACCTATTTTTGCTTATTTAAATTATAATAAAATTTAAGTTTCATTCCCTTGTGTGACGTTAACTTTAATTAGCTTAAAAGCCTCATTGCTTTTCAATCACTCGAGTATGTAGAGCTTTCAGTTTATTTAATTTCATACCTAAAGCTTTGGACTTCCGATATTATATCACGTTGTATACTATCCATACTAATATTATAAATGCGAAAGTCTGTCTGTCTTTCTGTCTGTCTGTTACGCTTTCACGGCCAAACCGCTGAATGGATTTACAAACATAGGCTCCTTTTTGACGCAGGCGGAGCTACGGGAAATAGCTAGTTATTAATAAATCTTTATAAAGAGTGATATTTTTTTACGACATCTCTAGTTATTTTATGTTTAAATAATAAAATAAAAATAAATTTTATACATAAAATAAACATTTAGGAAGTATAATAATTATATACATATTTATATAGTAATATAACACTGTTTTATTACGTAAAAATGATAGAAAACATTGCCCAGCAGGCTTAGCTTTTTTCAGACTTATCCATATACTATAAACTTAAATATGTATACAATATATACTATTTTTTTTTATCAGTTAAGTTTGTTTTGAAGTAAATAAATTAAACTGCAAATATGAAAACGCTTAAAAAATCAAATGAATGAAAAAGAAAACAAGTTATGTCATTGAAAGCTTTAATAAAACAAAAAAAAATAAAAAAAAATCGTTTAATGATTAATAAAACGTTTTGGATATTTTACTGGTCTTCGATAGTCATCCAACGATTCCTTGTAAAATACGCGCGAACTTTTCATAAAACTTTTATTCGATTCTAAATAATGGATTAGCAACATTTATTTTACTCTTTTTGAGATATATATTATGGTCACTAAATAACCTTGTTACCTAAGAAGTTCACGGAAAAAGAGGCATGTTCCCAAAGTGGGCAAAAAGTAGAAAGAGCCATACAGACGAAGGTTGTAAAGTACCGTGAACACTTTTCAATTGCTGGGTCTTATACTGAAAACCAGTATAAACTGGAAAGCACATGTAGATAAATTAGCCACGAAACTCTCATCATTTGCACTTAGAGAATTGGAAAAAGACGACCAACCAAAAACCCGCGATTACAGCTTATTACGCCTACGCATACTCGTGGCTGAATTATGGTGTTATTCTCTGGGGAAACCGTACTTATGCGGACAAACTCTTGATCTTGCAGAAAAAATGCATACGAATAATTACCAATATCAAAATGACAGAGTCTTGTAAATCACACTATAGGGATTTAAATATACTGAGCTTACCTTCAATTTAAATATTGAAGGCTTGTAAATTTGTTCGCAGATATCCACAATTTTATACGAAAAAGGACGACCTTCCTAGGCGATATCATACTAGGAAGAAAAATAAACTAGTGTTTCCTACCTCCATTATTAAACGTTTTTCCTCTGGGCCACTATCTATGACTATAAAATTATATAACGCTTTACCTGACTATCTACGGAACTGAAGAAAATGGTAATATTAATAATAAATCTCTTTATTTCGGACAGTCATACAATCCATATTAAATGTTAGTAACAATGGTCCTAAAACTATGTTAGTAACTTATCTACTACTTACTTGTCTGAATGTATTTGAGTCCAGTGTATAAGTTATTAGATAAAACTTACTATACACTTGACGAGTTTTTTAACGATAAATTTGCCGTATAGCAAATCATAATAAAAGTAATAACTATACACTTAATAATAATTAAAGTAATTAATTTGGACATTCCCAAAAAACAAATCCTTAACAATTTCCTAAAAAATAAATTAATAACTTGACATTGACAACCTTTGACATCGATTTAATTACTTTACTATCTACAACACTATTTTTTTTATATTTTATTTAATTTTTTTAAATTTTATTTTAATTTTCTTTACATATAAGTTATTAATATCCACTAACCATTTATTAAATTGTAATACCCGACAGGGTTCATATTGTACATATTTTATAAAAACAGTGTGTGTACCTAGTTATAAATTCTTAATGTACTATATGAAACGCAATAAATGATTTGAATTGAATTGAAACCTACAGAAATATGCATAATAATAATATTACGTAAGTAGATAGTTGGGAATGTACCATGTCTAGTAGGTAAATTAGTACCTAGTTACAAACTGTACAGAGGCTTAGTCATAGAGCCTACCACTAACCAAATTTTGATCGAGGCGCATTGATAAATAAAATTATAAAAAAAACACAGCATAATAGAAAGATAAAGTAAAGTAAAAAAACAATTTACTTATAAAAAAAAATATTAATTATATGAAATATTCGCGTAACTTTTAATAAAATTCGCAGTGCAGCTCATTTAGTTTTACAACAAAATAAATTAAAAAAAAAAAACAAAAAAAACAAAAGCAAATATAAATTGGCAAGAAAACTCACTGGTCAAAGACAACGCCATCGCTTTCGAATCTATTAACGCGTTCATTTCTAATTTGAAAAAAGAAAACGGAACTAGTAACACAACACAAAAAAATAAAAATAAAAAAAATAAAGTCGGGAGCTGCGCCCGTCCCGGAGAGTATTCACTGAATGACTAACATACGCAATCACGACTGAATAAGAAAAATAATAAGTTTATTGTATATAAATGGTCTCAAGAAAGAAGGGGCCGGACTTGGCAGATGTAGGGGTTGCGGCGTGGGAACGGGGGTGGTTTTAGTCTTCAGCTGCTGACGGTGGGAGTCCACAATAGGTGATTTACCTTGAGGTAAAAAAGGTTAAGGTTCAAAGTGTACCGTTAAGTTATTTACGGATGCACTATACTGCCAAATGCGCCTAAATTGTTTATACTTTTAATTTTATACCACAGAATAAATAATAGCCATTGACAAAGGAACGTCAGGCGGTTTCGATGCTCTAGCTGTGTATTAGCTCTGTCTTCAGTTAGCATTTCAGATATGAGGATGCAGGTTGAAGTTGAACCCGATTTAAGGGGTAACGAGTCGACCTTCATCTCCATATCCCCTTCGATACCCAGAACTGGGCCACTGTAGCGTGGTTTGTCTGAACGAACATTTATGCAAATCATCCAGCGTCCAGGGGACCTATTAATATACGTGATTCATATGAATATGTCAAATTAAAAATTGTTCCGACTCACTGATTATGTCGCATGAAATATATGAAGATGACAGACAAACACACTTTCGCACTTATAAATAAATAAAATAAAAACATAAATTATTTTCTCAACATAATTGGCAAGTGCTATAATAGTAGGTACAATATAAAAGTAACTGATAATACCAGTGATGTGAGAGAGTGGTGTCTGAGATAGGTTTCCGAAGAAACCTGTATTACAGATCACCACAGCCTCTAGACACGAATTTATTATCTCTTGGTTGAGTCACACAAATAATGATGAGATGAGAAAAAATTAGGTAGAAATGTAATCCACTAAGTACTAAACTAAGCTGGGTAATGTAATTGCATATGTGTGTGTTTAATACTGTAGTATTTCAAGACTTTGGATATGTCAGTGTGTTCTTAACAATACATATAAAAATCATCGGTGTGAGTAAAGGCTCGTGTGTAAATAGTTATGTGTAAGTTAGGTAAAGAAGTACTTATAATAGTATGGATTAATATGGATTTATTTACCGACTTCAAAAAAGAGAAAGTTCAACGTTCGACTTTATTATTTTTATAAAACGTTACATACGTATTCTATTTATATATATATATTTTTTACCCTTTCATACACTATCTTCTCTTTGATTAAATTTAAATTTACTAAGTATTGTCTGGAAGAAATTGCTTTTAGATTTGCGTTAAGATCCATTGTATGATAACTTCAAAACATGTAAATTTGTGCAAGGGTGTTGTACTATATATTATTGTATTGGCATTTTTTTTAAAACAAATATCGTTTTCACATTAATATTTTAGCAATCCGGGATTAAAAATATATTTTTTCAGCATTACGTAACTGATTATATATTGTATTTCAACATTTTCATCCCGTCGGACGTGGGGTAAAATGTTATGAATATGCAGCTTATTTATGTTTTCACCAAGTACGTATACCTCATTATTCTCGATTGTTCTTAGCCTTCATTTGTACTAATTTATAGGCATTACATAATATAATATCTGTATTTTATTTCAAATTAATGTATTTATCTCATATGTCTTTATTTCGGAGACCTATTTTTCTAAAGGACTCGCGTACCTTCGTCATACCGAATATGTCGAATGGAAATCATTCGTAATCGAACGAAAATCGAGTGAGACGTATTTAAAATAGGGCATCAGAATTAATAATAGTACTACTACTATTATTAATTCTGTGTCATATGTTTAAAAAAAAATCATTTTTGTGAATTATTTTAAAGTTCATTAATAAGGTCATTGAGAAAGGATTTTTTACTTACGCGCACACCCTAAATTGTTTGATTTTTAATAGTAGTTTATGAAACTGTTGCATAATTAGGGGTTTTACGGTCTTTATTTTAAGACCTAATTATGTGCTGTTTAACACACTATATCTAATCTCATAAAATTAGTTAAAACATAAAAAATGGTGTAAAATTTTCTTCATTATCTCTAAGTTTTCAGACATTTTTTAATAACAGAAACAATTTAAAAAATGGATTCCTTTGCTGATCCTGATAGCGCGCGCGTGTTGACCGCGTTCACAAATTATAAAGGATCAAGGAGGTTGCAGTGTAAAAAAACTGCATCACAAGTCACAACACAACAATACAATACAAATACAAAAACTTTTTATTGTTAAATACAAGCAATTACAAGAAAAATAACCTTGCGCAAAGGCCTTATCGCAATTTCTTCCAGGCAACGTTTCGGAAAATTGATATTTAAGATAGTGCGCGGTAGGTGTCAAAAAAAATTGGTCCTCCTTGGTCCAGCTCAAGCTGTACTTTGAAAAAAAGTTATATTACGAGTATGATACAGTAATTAAAACGTCGTTAAATACTCTTTGCATTAAATTGTCCATACAAGAGCTGTATCATAATTATTATTTTTTCATTTTATTTCGATGGCATGTGTATAATGTCTGACATTTATGTTATATTTTAAACTAGCTTTACCCGCAGCTCCGCCTGCGTCAAAAGTAGCCTATATTTAACCCCGGGTCTTCAATTATATTCATACCAAATTTCATCAAAAATCGTTCCGTGGTTTGGCCGTGAAAGCGTAACAGACAGACAGACAGATAGACAGAAAGACATACAGACTTTCGCATTTATAATCTTAGTATGGATTATCGAATCTTTACATTTTAGTATGAGATTAGATAAAAAAAGTTTTGCGTATTACTAGAAGTGTAAAATGTAATTATTTGTACGCAGGCCATGTAACAAGCGGGAATGAAGAAAGTGGGTACGTCATTCCTGGTCATTCCGCATGTTTACAAATATGTATGGAATCACATACAAACTTTGTTTATTGCAACATTCTAACAAAAATTACAACAGTAATGGAGTACGATTGTAAAATAAAAACGAGTTCAAAATTCAGATCGATCTATGACGATACCTTGACATTTACCTTATTTTGACTCGTTCTTTACAGAAATTTTATTGATGTACTTAGTTTCAGTTTCAGGCACAGGCATGGGTACATTGTATTGTAAGTTCGGTTACAACTACGAGGACGCCCAGCATGCACTGGAGGACTGCCCAGCTTGGGCGCCAGATCGTGGGGAAATGCGCGTGATAGTGTGGGACGACCTCTCTCTGCCGACCGTCGTGAAAGCCATGGTCGACAGTGAGACGTCGTGGAATTCGGTGCAGGCCTTTGAGGAGTGCGTCATGCTCCGCAAAGAAAGAGGGAGGAAAATACGGGCCATGCCATCCGCCGCAGACGCAGAGGGTGCAGACGGCGGGCTTATGGCCTGCACCTGCAGCCCCCACAATAAGGCCGGTCGGGCAGTGGAAAAAACGGGATTCCACTGCCCGACCTGAACGGTATAACGTAGTTAATAATTACTACTTAAGGTATGTGTGAGGAGAGAAGATAAATCCAAGTTACAGCGAATAGCACACTATTTATTATTTCTACTTTACAAATATAGACTGTTAAGGATATACGAAGAAATATAGATAGGGGTCGTGAGATCGAAGTAGGCAAGAGATCCAGTCAGGCAGCCGCTATGAAATAGCCAGCCACTTAACTTCGAGATGACGAGATGATCCGAGAAGCCTTCTGGTGGACGCGCGCAGGCTTATATATGGCCCTCGGGGTGATGCGGCGCGGGGAAGCGGGGAAAGGCAGCCGTTGATGAAGGCACGACGTCACAACGGCTTGGGTTGAAAGGCGCGCCCGTGTCAAGCGCGCCTTTACCCTCGCGGGTAGTGAAGGGTAGCGGGCCCACACCCGCAGACCGCTCCGAGGTGAGCGGCTGAGCCGAGGCCGCCGTGGTAGCGGCCGCCGCGCTGGGGCTGTGGAGCATCAATAAGCACATGGTCCCGGCAATACGCGGTAGGCGTTTTGACACCGTGTGGTTTTTAGTGGGTTCGAGTCCCACATAACCATCCAGCTTCCCGTTCCCGGCTGGGTGGTAGGCAAGGGTCATTTCCAAACGCAAAAAAAAAAAAGGGTGGTTACATCTACGGCACATGCGATGCTTTTTGTCATGAACTGATAATAATAGACGCGCGATATGCGATGATCAAGGGAAATAGAAATTTGATTAGAGCCGTAAAAACAAAAACAAAAAATTAAATCCAAATCTACGGGAAACACGAAAAACATGTTTTTTTTTAATATTCAAAAGCAGTTGTCAGTCCCATTGTAATTTTAGGTCTTCTTTGCTGATCTTTGGTGTATCCGACTCACGATTGGCCATTTTCATTCTACATTTATCTCATACAGATTAAAATATTTAGGAATTCCTGCTGAATGGATTTTGTGTAGGAGGTCGAAATTGATAGTTATCGCATGGTTTTCACTTACTTAACGAACTGTAAAAATTTTGCCATGCCTTGCAAAGCATCGAAATGTTAGATTAGAAATGCCTCATAAATGGCGACCTATCCAAATCGGGCTACGATCGCCGTTTACACGCACGATCTTAATACTATAACTTTATACTCTTGTCTATGAATCAGACACCTATCTCAAAATTGCAGCATGGCTTTGCTTTTAAATCGTCTTCAAAAAGGAGGTTCTACGTTCGACTGTACACATTTTCTTTCTAGGATATTTCCCGATTACTCCGTCAATTGTGGACCGATTTTCAAAATGATTTTTTATCAATACTTGTTGGGTTGACTAAGTCAGATGCAGATGATCTAGAACCATGATTTAAGGACCGTACACACTGACGCGGATACCGCTCGCGTGGCGGGACGCCCACAGAAATAATAATATATGTATAGAAGTGTCATTAGCAGGCCAGTTAACTTTTTCATACGCCACGGCACTTCTACCGATTCTCATTTCTATGGGCGTCCCACCAGTCGCGCGGGATACGCGTCTGTTTGAACGGTCCATAAAGTGTGCTGTTGCATCTACAGTGCTATTTTTAAAAGTGTGACGCAAAATCGGCGAGTCGAATAATTCATGTTCGATATCGAACAAAAATTCTTCGGTATCGAACGATTTTCATTCGATATATATGTCGTAAATTTTAAAGATAGGGCTCCTGAAGCGAAAACTGGATGCAACTGGGAATCGCGTTCGGACCTCGGAATAGAAGTGTAGAATTCCCATGTTCCGATTAGGTACGGGATTCTCAGCTCACCCGCTTGGCGAGCTTCGCTTGTAAACATTACACCACCACATTTTAGGGTTCCGTAGTACCCTCATTCGAACATGCTCTCACTTTTCCGTTGCATTCTATGTTTCCTAGTCACTGATTTGCTTTTTTAACTCTATTTAATTTCATTTAGCTTCATTCAATATTATTAAATTCTTATATTAATACATTAAGAATATTCAATTAAGTAGACAAACAGGCGTATGGCCCACCTGATGGTAAGTGGTTACCGTAGCCCATTCAGGCCTGCAACACCAGGGATGTCACGAGCGCGATGCCGACCCTGAAGGAATTCTTTCATGCCCTTTTTGAAGGCTTCCATGTTGTAATCACTGGGGAAAACCATGGTAGGGAGTTCATTCCATTATCGCAGTATACAAAGGAGGAAATATCGCTTGAAGCGTACTGTACGCGATAACTTGGGATCCAAATTATGGGGATAAAATCCCTGACGATGGCGAGATGTGTGATGGTAAAAAATGAGCATAGCATTATACATACTAGCCATTATACGGAGTTTGAGATGGAACGGAACCGTTCGTAAGGCGGCGACTCACACTTGGCCGATTTAATAGCACGAGTCATTCACATGATGTCACGGGCTTGCATCTTGCTGCACCTGGCGAATCCCCTTGTAAGTAAGTACGCCCCCGCATTTTTCTTCGGCCTACTAATGTTCAATTTGTGGGTAAAAAATTACAATTTTTGATGTCTACAATGATTATAAAGTTTGAATTGCTGGTGGCTTTTTATATTTGTCCACTGACAAAAAAAGCGTCTGTAAAAGCCACTGGCGGACTTTTGGCGGGAAGCTGTGCCAAGCACTATCGGCGCTGTATTTTATTTTCCAAAATTTGTGTTTTTTTTTTTGAGTGTTTGTGCATAATAGTTAATGGTGGATTATTATTCGCAAAGTGTTCGATAACAAGCGTGAGTGTTGGGAAGTGATACAGTGTTTGATTTATGTGATTTTAATGATTGTTGCCAAAAGCTCCTAGTAATCGCTAAGTGCAATTTTTACTACCACTTCACTTAGCCTGATTCTTTTGCCTGGACTTGACTACCGACTAGACTTTTAGACTTGGCTAGAGCTTGACAAAACTGACTGAAAAAGATTGAAAAATTAGGAAGGGCTATAAAGGACTTGTATCCATGGCCGTAAAACCCATTATTAAAAAAAATGCCCACTACCTATCTCTATATCCAGTAGCTTAGTATTTATGTTGTTATTCCTAAAGAAAAATTGTGCTGTGAGAAAAAATAAATAATAATATAGGTAAATAAATATTTTAAACACTTCTGCTCGTAAAGTGACCTTAAGTCATTGTATTTAGCTCCGTAATGTTTTTTTATTTTACTTAAACACCCGCCTGGTTTCCATAGTGATGGATATAGAAAACGAGAAAGGTTTAAATGAGATGTGACATGAACTTCAAAGAGGATTTTACTAAGCAGTGGGACTTAAGGTGTCACAGCTAAAAACAAATGCGTACTAAAAAATGAAATTTCTCTTGTTAGTAGCAGTTAGAAAGACAAAACGGCATATGAAATGCTAAAAATATATTTTTCACACAGTCAACAAAACAAAACCCTCAAATGTTTTGTAACTTCCCTTTGCCGTGCAAAAGCATCCTTTTTGTATTTTTTTTTATTTCCTTAATTTGTCACAAATTCACTTTACGTCTGACTATTCTCATTCAGCAGTTTGTACGTTATTGAACGACATTTGTCCGATTATTTCGTAAAATGTACATTCTTTGTACATTTTTCTCTCAAAGAGGATCTATCCGTAGATAAATCTTGCAAGTTAAATTCATTCAGATCGTGTGGCTTTTCAATTGACGCTGCACATTGTGGTGTCAAGAAATATTTATTCTTATTTCTATTACTTAAATATCAAACCGCGAGACCATTATTATCCAAACAAGGTGTTTTAAGCATACATGTCTTAACCAACCTAGAAACAACAAAACACATAAATAAAAAAAATATATAGGGGCAAATGTGAATCTGAGTTGTCTGATAAATAAAGATTTATTTATTTATTAATAAATTATACATATTGAGTTGCCAAAAAAAAAAAAACAAAGTATGCTTCCCATGGGAATCAAACTCACGAACTCATGAGGAAAGTAGATTTACCTACTTGTTAAAGGATAGCTAGAGTTACCTACTTACAAGTGAAAATCTTCAGTCCAAATTATCAAGGAACATATGCATTTATTTTATTCATATTAAAATTACAAATAAACATAATATCTTAACTAAATTAAATCCAACTAAAAACCAAAATTGAATAATACAAAACCAAAATAAAAATGTCCCGCTAATCATAACGGGAATGTTCCCAAAAGGCTGGCAGCATTGCCATATCGCTATCAAAAGCCGGACTTGACTTTTTCTACAACATTCCCACGTTATGGCACGAGTGCCACCTGGCGGCGCTTACACCCCCGTGTTAACTTGAGGGTGGCCCGTTGCTTATTGTTCCGATTACTTCCGATGTCGGAATGTTGAAGTCTAGTGAATAATATCTTCTTTATAGTACGGTGGACAAGATCACAAAAAATACTTTCTTTTTTGTTTATTCCGTTCTAAATTCAAACAGCACACCGTTTCATACAACATTGCCGGCGCGCTCTTCGTTCCAAATTCAAAGAACGCGCCAGGAAGTGAATTTGATTTTCAGTCTACGTAAATATGTTACTTCGCGTGTTCTTTATTCAAAAGTAATGACAATATTTCCGCGCATGTTTAAGAAAAAGTATTTTTTTCTTATGATTACCTGCTTGTATTTGACAATGTTTCCTTGTTGTCCAATGAAGAGTTTTGTGTTGTGTTGTTGTTTTGTATAATTAATTTATTTTTATTAGGGTATTCACTCGATTAATTATTATTATTTATATCCAAAATTTCAGTACTAGAAAACGAAAACAGAAAGATATTTTTAATCCGTTCACCCCATCAACATCAACCCTGCTAACTAACCCTATTGGTTACTAAAATACGATATGCTAGAAAACTTTACACAAATATGTAAAATAGATCTAGATAGATAGATAGATCTGCATCTCATGCAAGCAATCATTTACCACGAACAAAAATCACATTAACGCATACTTACCTAATCCACAAATGATTAGATTAATAATTAATCTAAGCCACAAATGCTTGTGCAGTAGCACAGAATTATTAATTAATAGTGTTAGTAGTAGTGTGAAACCGGTTCAAACTCAGCGTGGTGTCAGAATTTCCTACAAAGCAATTGGAGGAACTACAGAGACAAAAACGTCTCAGTAGGTCCTTTGAAGGAACCAATGCCCAGGTAGGCACACTGGTTTTTAGTTCTAGTGCAACTGTCTGTAGGTTTATCGTCGGGATCCAAAATATATGAAAACTTGACCGAACATATTTTATAATACAAAACAATATCCACGACGGTACCAGAGTTTCCTCCTTACTTACTTTGTGCTTTTACAGTACGCCGCGTTATAGTATTACACGAATATTGTAAGACCTAATTATGTGCAGTCTCATACACTAATTTATCGAATCTCATACAGTTAGATTAAACATTTTCTTCAATATCGCAACGTTTTCAAACAATTTTTAAAAACAGAAACAAATTTGAATATGGAATCCTTGGCTGATGCCAATCGCGCCCCAAACCAAATCATGGAGGACAAACCTACTTTCTTAGCACAAAGAACAGTTAAACAGTGCGAAGTGCAAATTAAAATACAGAGGGCATTATGGCCCGTCGTGGGAATCCCTCCGCCTAGGCCGAGGGGAGAATGTTCTCACGTGGCCCACCTGCCCTTGCCACCCCGACTTAACCAGTAATAATAATGAGCGACAGAGGGATATTTTGCGATAGTGTTTAGATTTATCTATCGGTCATTTTATTTTTATACATCGGCGTATGTACGATTTGCAACTAATCCTAGTTGCAAATTCTGATATCATTTTGTTAAGAATGGGACTAGTAAGTAAGCTGGTATGACTTGGCGTACAATTTTTGAGATCTTGATATTTTAGAATGAAATTACCTAGTTCGACTGAACGCAAATACGGTGAATCTAATGATTATCGTTCGATATCCAATGCTTTTCATTCGTCATAAGCGGTGAGACGAACGATTTTCATTCGGTATAAGTCATACATTCAAAAATAGGGCCCCAGTGCGGGTAGCATTTTCACTCGCAAAATTCCAAAAGGTCCTTGATGCAAAACACGTGTGCACTACATACTTATAAACTCCCAGACGAATGTTACCCTCAAATGCGATAGCCAAAAGCCGTGTTGATAAAGTGGACTATAACTAATTATTAGTACGCGCTAAATAACATGGCTTATCTGAACTTCGCGCAGAACGCTGCGCAGTAGACAACTTGTATGAAAACGTGAATGCGCGCAGCGCGAAATGACACGGACAGCTAACTTCCGAGCCGTCAAGTTATTTTGCCCGATCTGTAGGTATATCTAGGTTTGTACCTATCTGAACTTGGGGTTGGGTTGTGCAATAAAAATCACAGGAGTAATTTTGAAAAGCGTGACTCACGCAAAATCGGCGGTACGAATAATTTTTGTTCGATATCTAACGATTTTCATTCGACATACAGTGGTGGTCATATAATTAGAAACACTTCTTATGAATAAAGAAAGTATAACTTTAACGTACAAATGTTCGTGAAAAATATATACTTACATTCAATAATTAATAATCATGCAATAATAGAGCCACTCAAATAAAAAAACTCATTAAATGCATAATTATAAAATGAGTCTTACACATGTAGGAGTTTATTTTCTGTTACTGGCCGCTTGGACGCCTAATTAAAAACATTTGAAAAAAACATCCATAGCTCGTCCTTTTTTTAAAATTGGAGAATAACATTTCTTTCTTGGCCTTTTCTATTATTTTGGCGGCAATTCTAAATTTAACCTGATGGCATGGCATGGGCAAAAATAAAAGTTGTGTAGCGTCAACTAGGCAAATAATTGTTAATTTACATATAGATCAAAAGTGGACGTACAGAAGAATAGCTGAGCATTTAAATTGTTCTGTTAAAAAAGTTTTTAATACAATTGATCATTATAAAACACATGGAACTGTTAAAAATGTTATTAGAAAGGCTCGGCCAAGAAAAACTCTCCCAGAGAAGATACGCTAATCGTTCGTGTTGCTAAAAAAGACCCATGGCTCCAACCAGATTAAAAATTAAGTTTTTTCGCCTGATGACCCGAGAAACGTCTCGAAGATTAGTGGAAGTTAAATTGTTTAGAAGAACCTCTCGAAAGGTACCGCTTCTTACCAAGCAACACCGAGAGAAGCGATTATTACCTATTCTCAAAATATTGGACGGTAAGAGAATAAAAAAAGTGTTATTTTCAGATGAAACAAAAATAAATATGGTCCGATAGAAAGCGCTATGTTAGACGTCCTGTAGACCATGCTTTTAATTCGAAATACACAAGGAGTATAGTCAAGCACGGTAGCGGGGTGTTTTTCCGGATGTGGCGTTGGGCCCGTTCGGAAGATTGAAGGTACAATGGATCAATGGCAATACAAAAATATCTTCGAGCACACAATGATTCCCTACTCGGACGATCATTTGCCTGTAACCTGGATCTTTCAGCATGACAATGACACACTGCTAATTGCGTCAAATGTATCCTTAGCAAACAGCGTATATATCCGACTGGCCAGCAAATAGTCCGGATTTAAACCAGAAAGAAAATCTCTGGTATATTGTTAAAAAGAATGTCTCAAACAAACGTAACACCAGTCAAAACGAACTAAGTATATGAAGCATTTGTTGAAGCATGGAATTCAATCCCCCTAGAAAAATGTATGAAATTGATTGTATCAATGCCAAGTCGTTGCAGAGCTGTTATTGAAAATAAGGGATACGCCACTAAATATTAATTATAACTATTGGTAGGCTGTGGATAGTAGCTATTTCGTAAATAACAATACTTATTACTAATACTTAAAAATATTGTTTTTTTATACTTTTTTGTTGTTGTTTCTAAGAAGTTGACCATTATTGTTCATACCTTAAAACTGATTTAAATGTTTGTCCGTAATGTAACATTAAAAATGCGATTGTGTAGTGGGATTTATATTGTTTTTCTAATAAATGATAAATCGTTGAACATATTGTTGTCCTATTTATTGTTTAATTTCAAAATAAAAACGACTGCGGTGAAGTGTCTTACATAATGTCGAGGACCGTTGGTAGTGTTTCTAATTATTCGACCACCACTGTATATCTCATACATTCAAAAATAACACTTCAGAGCAGGCATTTAAATGAAATCGTTTATTTACAATAGAGGTATTGTCGATATCGAGTGGTCGAACCTGCCTGCCCTAGTGTCAGAGTTTTGCGGCTTTCGGCCTTTCGGCCTCGGTGGTAGCGGGACTAAAGGTTCGAAGCAACGTAATCATCTTTCTTTATTATCAGACAATTAGATGAGTGTGTTAACCGAACTGGATGTCAGTTCCGGTAATATTTAAGTCCACTGCAACTGATATTCAATTACTATGCAATTTGGATATGCTATATTGGTATTCCGCTAACACAATTTTGAATCTCAAATTAATTGGAATTTAAACGTAATTGAATGGTAATAGTAGCAAAAATGTAAGTGTAATAAATAGCAGAATACAGATTATTGAATAATTTATTTACAACTCTGATACGATTAAAGAACAGAATAGCAAATTTACGATCTAATTACGATTTAATTGTGCACACTACATAAATTATATGTAAAATATGAGAATTGACACCCAGGTCACAAACCATGTTTTTCTCATGGACCAACTTGTATGCACAACTAGTTGTGTCATTAGGAATATTTTTATAAATTATATCCATAGGTACAACCAGATAATGGTCATTTTAAGTTAATATTAAGCATTTACAAAGCGCAAGTGCAGCATTTCCTCCAAAAAGGTCAATTTACGTTAAAATATATTTTCTCTGTCAAAAACTTACAAAGACAAAGAAAATAAAACTATCCTAAACTAAAACTTAATAAAAATTAAAACCTTAGAAAAATAGAATTAATGAAAATACGGCATGGTGCCAAAAACTCTGACTGCATTCCCGCGCTGAATGGCGACTGCTATTCTCTGTGACATCCCTCTTGTCACCAGCGGCGGCGTGGACAAGTACTATAGTTGACAAGATTTTTTGAAAAATATGTTTAACATGTAAAAATAGGTGTTTTATTTTATCTAAAGACTATTAAATATATATATCTATTTTTTTGTAAGTTTTATACCAAAAAATATTTAAAATAAAATAAAACAAAACTAATCTAATAATTATAGATAAATAGACAGATATTATACACTTTATTTTACCAATCACAGAATTAAAATTAAAAGAAATATATTTATAAAATTGAGTACATGCAAAGGCGGACACTTATCGCTTACCACAGGGAATAATAATATAATTATTTTATGTATTAGATTAATTTAGTTTTATATTGTTTTATGAGTTTTATCTAAATATTGTTACTACATTTAATTTAAATATATATTAGGAAGGTATTGCAAGTTAACTTCCTAACGTTACAGACTATATGTAATGGTCAGAAATTCAGAAGGAGCAATTCCTGTCAGTTGGTATAAATTAAGTCCATGCAAACGCGGCAACAAGTATCTAGTTAATTTAATAATAAATGAGATTTAAATCTGGCTAAGACAAGGGTAACTGTTGTGACAGAAAGGGCAAGGTAAGTACCTATACTTAATTTAATGAACATTATACACCTATCATTTACGGTTCGAGTCACGGAATACTTAGCTCTCAAAATGTGTTCCCCGGAGCCCTGGGGCTTCGTAACACCTTAACACTCCGCGAGAGTGATAATAATAAAATAATAAAAAGATTAAGAGCCCCTATTTTTGAAATGTATGACATACATACATACATGTCGAACAACAATCAAACGAAAACCATTCCTTCGATATCTAATGATTTTTATTCGTCATCATCAATAAATAAAACTATTTTCTTTCTACGTCATAAATTTAAAAAATAGTGTTCCAGTAAGTTGTCACAGGGAGCATATTTGAAAAGTGTGACACACGCTAAATCGGCGTGTCGAATAGTTTTCATTCGACATTATACACCGTGAAATTTTAATCGTTTTGGACCCATCGTCCAGTGACTCCATTCATGCAACCGAACAAATTTCCCCAAGGAACATAGCTCGAAACATGAAAAACAAATTTGGACTTCCCATAGTAAGTTAGGTCACGTGATGAGACATTTTGTATGGGTAGCGTTGCCAGGCGTCCGGATAAAGCCGGACATAGTTAGGCTTTTTGATTGCGTGCCCTGCCAAAATAAACGGTGTCCAGCTTGTCCGGCTTTTGTTAGGCTTTTTACATTTTATTTAATTTAACAAGATTTATGGTAATAATCAGAAAAGCTTTAAATTTAATTTAATTTAAGACACAAAATCATCAATAATGTAGGGTGTCCGGCCGTTTTAGCCAAATGTCCGGCCAAACTGGCTGGTCTGTCCGGCTATTAGGTTTGGCGACCTGGCAACCCTATGTATGGGAGGTCCAAAAATTTACTCCATATTTCGACACATGTATCTTGGGCAAAGTTGTTCAGTTGCATGAATGGAGTCACTAGACGATGAGTCCAAAACGAATAAAATTTCACGGTGTATAATACTTTATTCTACCTACTCAAAAAGAAAATATAATAATCACAAATGAAAACAAAATACGTACAAGGACAAATTAAGTTGGTGGGTTTCTTGAA
Organism: Euzophera pinguis; assembly: GCA_947363495.1. Taxonomy (NCBI): domain Eukaryota; kingdom Metazoa; phylum Arthropoda; class Insecta; order Lepidoptera; family Pyralidae; genus Euzophera; species Euzophera pinguis. Next base: position 1,522,450 of record OX376154.1, read on the forward strand.
AAAAAAAATATTTGGCTCATGCAATCAAATTGTAAATGTTGTGAGTTAGGTAAGGTGTTTATATAACAAAGCTAAAAGATCTACTTTCGTGTTTTTCCCACTAACCAACTGATTGACCAACTCAGTTGCACAAGTTGAGCAATCGGTCATTCGTTTCAGGTATTCCACACTGCCCAACTGTCCCTGTGCCTCTTTTGAAATGTTTGATTCACGCAAAATAGAGCAGTCGAAAGATTTTTGTAGAATAGAATAGAAAAATAGAATATATCTTTATTGAGAAAGCTATCACGTAGGTACAGCAAAGGCCTTATAAACTTATGCTACATGTTAATAATGTACGTGCCAGAACTCTCAATAGGTGGCGGCTCAGTGTTACGCTAGACATGCAGGCAGGACTAGCACTGATTTTCAGCCACCACCTTTTGAGGAGTCACGGAACAAGTGATCCTTAAACGAAGATTTAAATCTAATCTTAGTGAATATAATCCTTGACTAGTGTCTCTACTACTACCTGTGTCTGTACTACCATCTCACACCCCCATCCAAATCTGAGATCCAAATTCAGCGAGATATCGCCTTACACACCATATTGCAAATCCCACCCACCTACTCGCACCCGGGCGGAAACAAGAGATGATAGTAATCCACCTGTTCAAATTGTTTAATAATATGAATAGTTAAATAAATTAACGATATACTCGTAGAACGTTTTTCTTTCGATATATATATCATACATTCAAAAATAGGACTCCTGGGGCTTTATTTTTGAGATGTGTGATTTACGAGAAATTGGTGTGTTGAATGATTTTCTTTCGATATCGAACAATGTCAATTTTCATTCGACATTATGACGACGCATACATTTCAAAGATATATCCAAGAGTAAATTTATGAAAAAATTGTAAATATTACCATTACTCATATTACTCACGCGAAATCAGTATCATTACTCATAATCGGCGAGACATATAAATCATACATTTCGAAGATAGCACCCCAGTACGTCACTCACTAAGTACCTATACATTATTTACTGTCCAAGTAGTGGCCTATAACTGTAACATAGCATTATGTTTTCTTACGGTATGACCAAATATTAGCAAAGTTAACGAAGATAACGCAGGGGCCCCGTGTATAAAGGTGTAAGTGAATACTGAATAAACGCTTTTGAAAGTTTAAACGCTTTTAAAGTAAAACTTTCAGAAATCCTTTGCTGAACTTAGACATTTTAAAGTATAAGCTAGTTACATGGGTATATGTATGTTTATTTATATGTATGTATGATTATTCTATATAAGTATGTATATTCTCAAAAGTTTGCTCAAACTCGACTCAACCGTACTGCAACTCATTGATATGATTAGTCGTCACTAGCTTCCTTTACTTAAGGAGATTCCTCATTGGAGGTGACTATCGAACTGTCAAATATACGGTTGGTTAAAATAAAGTGAATATAAATCGTTTTATTGCCACTTTTGGCCGAGGTATCCATAACTTTTTTATTTTTTACTCTATTCTTTTGTCATTTTTATTTTTGTGCTTAGAATTGTTTTTATAACCTGTGATGTTCCTTAAAGGAGTTTGCTCAAGCAACCTACTTAGAATATCGTTTTCAAGGAAATTTCGAGGACTTCCTTGAGGTGCCCTCCAATGTTTGAGTTTGAGTGAAGGTCGCTTACGGTTATATATGAATACGGGTGTTAATGTTTATTTCTATGGTATAAGTACGAATAAAATTTAACGTTATTAATAGTCAGCCTAATTGTCATACGTATTGTCAACTGACCTTGTTGTTGTTTGTTTATGTTGTTGTAAGTTTTGTTCAATAAATAAAAAAATAATAAAAAAAAATGTATTGTTATTATCTTTTATCTGTTAAGATCTTTACATATAATATGTTCTTGGTGCAATAAAGAGATTTTATTTATTATTAAATGTATTAATTGTAAATTCTCAGTTGCTTCTTTATTCAGAACTACCGTCGGCGTGGGAATCGCATATTTTTGCAAACACCGCCGGTATTGCTTTGCTATCGATTTTACAAGGTTCGTTGTCAAAGAAACATTTTATTTTTCATATTCGGACTTCATCATTATCATCCTAGCGTTATCCCGGTTGCAGCCTTCGCGGTTTGCTTCGGAATCCAGAGTCGGCTTCCATAGTCGGCTTCCATAGTCGGCTTCCATAGTTTTACGTCTCCACTTCGCCCGGTCTTCGGCATCCTTAGTAGCAAGTCCATTAGCACGCATATCCTGCTTTGCGACGTCAAACCAGCTCTTTTTGTGCCCACCGCTTCTACCAGGCCCCGGCGGAGGCAACATGGCCAGACACTTGTTCCCAACGTATGTTGTCGGTTTACGCAAGATCGACCATATGTCTATGTATGAAGATAACTATTAACAAAACAAGGACTAAAGAGTCTTCCAGTAGCAGTTCGAAATTAAATTACAGTAGTTCCAGTTCTAGCAAATAATCGTCACCCCAGCTCACTCCACCTAGCCAAGGCTCACCCAAGACGCACACGGGTCTAAAACCCGGTGTTATCAGCGGGCCGGCGTCCAAGAAAACCCAAGCAATGCAGTCCTCGAAATCTGCGAGTGGTGCAAATTCAGCGTCCACCCTGCCAAAAACTAGCACAAGCCCTTCAGAATCTGGCAATAGCATCGTGGCGAAAGTGCCTTATTCGAAATCGTCGTCCAGCACTGGGATCAATTTATCAAAATCAGCGTCAAAAACCAGCTCTGGGTCGCCGAAGAGCAGCATTTCAGACCTTAGTAAAATAATAAGAGACAGAGAAAGAGGAAAAAGTAAAAACTAAACTAAATACTGACTGAATACAAGACCGTACCATCGCAGGCGACGTTCCTGAAGCTTATCTGCTATGTCACGAACACGAAGGCTTCCTCGAATGCGGGAGTTCCTTATGCAGTCCTTCCGCGACTCTCAGCACATCCCATGCAGTATCATAATTTCCGTGACTCGCAGCTCTTGCTTGTGCCGTTCAAGCGCTGTCCACGCCTCGCTGCCGTGTAGGAGTCTGCATCTTCGGATGTCGATGCTTACAGAAATTAGGATTCTGGACGATAAATGATCGACACCAATCTGGAGATCTAATTCGAAAGTATGATTCACGGTAAACCGATGATTCGAATAGTTTTCGTTCACTATCGAATGATTTTGATTCGATTAAATCAGTCAGTCGAACTATTTTTATTCGACAAATGAGTCACACATCAAGAATAGGGGTCCAGTAACTGTTTAACTTACTACAAGTGGAAGTCTAGAAAAACATTTGAGCTCCCTAACAAAATCTGTCAGCTAATCATTAGATTTTTAATAGGTCGAAAAAAAATTCTCGGAATTCACAATTTTTTTTAAAAGTAATTTAGATTCACGATCTAAACACACTGTTAAAATACGGCTGCTGTTCAAATAGAGCGTACCAATATAACAGTGTCAATTTGGTAATCTTATAGTAACCTGCTGTCCGTCCAACCCCAAAAAGAGCCGTTAATTGGATTTTCAAGCAGAAGTACTGTTTAATCACTGTAACTCGGGAGCTTCTTTGAAATGTATGATATATTATGTCGAATAAAAATCATTCCATTTTTACAAAAAATTTGTCGACTCGCCAATTTTGCGTATGTATAGAAAGAATTTGTAGGCGTGGTGAAAGAGATGTGTGTGTGTGTGTGTGTGTATCACACACAGATCACATATTCACATTAGTGACGTAGTGTTGCTAGCTAATAATATTAAAATAATCCAGTATTACACAGTTGGGGCCTTGGGGCACAGCACACCTGCGTGAGTGAGGGGAGTCAGAATAGCTGGTCACAGTTATTCGAGGGGGATGACTTCATATCGACAACAATGGAAGGTAAACAATAAAAAAACAAATTACAGTATTTTTTATTTTATTTAATTTGCCTACTTAGTTATATAAAAAAAAAATCGTCGTTTTGTAGGTTGAGGACAAAGTGGTTCGCGGTCTGCCTGCTCTTAGATGCTTGAAGATGACGTCACAACATTCCTGATTTCATCGAAAAGTGTGACTCACGCAAAATCGGTGACTCGAATTATTTAAGTTCGATAACGACGAATTTTCGTTCGATTTTGAATGATTCTTGTTCAATATCAAAGGATTTTCATGTAACGTATATTATACTAGCTGTTTCCCGCAGCTCCGCCTGCGTCAAAAAGTAGCCTATGTTTGACCCCGGGTCTTCAACTATATTCATACCAAATTTCATCAAAATCCGTCCAGCGGTTTGGCCGTGAAAGCGTAATAGACAGACAGAAGGACAGACAGACAAAATTTATACATCATTCTGTTGTGCAGAGGTAACAAGGAGTCCAAAGGGGTGACGAGATTTAAGCCGCAGGTATTGTTTGGTGTAACCCAGGTCTTCGTGAATTGGAATTTGTGGTTTTTATGTACATACATATTCTGTCATATTCTTTCCTCAATGCAATCTCCCTACGCAAGTCTGATGGTAGGAGATGAAAGACTACTGGTAGCCAGATGGTCAGCGTAGGTTGTAAGGTGCCTGATACGACCAGATTTATGTGATGGCTGCCTGCCCACACCGGTGAACAGTACTCTACTGTACTGAAAACCAGTGCTAGCGAAGAAGTCCGTAATGTATTTGCCCTGCAGCCCTACGAAGTTGCTACTAATTTCCTTATAAGGTTACATCTAGTAGATACTTTTTTCTTTAAACTTTGCTAAGATCGGCCTTATATGTAAGAGTTCTGTCCAGCGTCATGCCTAGATACACAGAATTGGGCTCATGTTTTTCTGGTTCATTACAGAAAACAAGTTTCGCCTCCTCGCCCACCAAGCTATTGCTAAGATGGAAACAGCTGCTTAACGGTTAAACAGATCAAACCCACTAAGGGTTTGATCTGAGACCCCAAGTTTAAAGGTAATGTGGCAGTTTAGCAAGTTAATTTTGTACTACGATTGCGGCTTAGCTTATTGTTGGAGCTTGTGCTGTTACTGTAACCTCGTCGGCATACATTAATCAACATCCAAGTGTTTCCGAGATGTCACATAAGTAAATATTAAATAATTTAGGGCCCACAACGGAGCCTTGTGGTACTCTATTGTTTAAGGTTTTGTTATTTCTAAGTTTTTCACCAAGGCTTACATGAAATACATGATTTGAAAAGATGTAGTTGAATAGGTTCAGTGTATGTCTGTATTTAAAGATACGGGTTATTTTCAAGAGGAGACCTTCCTTCCTTACTGTATCGAAAGCTGATTATAGATCCACAAATGCTGGTACTGTCTTCTGTCGTTTTTGGAAGCCGGCTTCTATATGCGTTGTGAGAGCTAGAACTTGATCACAGCAGTTGCGGTGGGGTGGAAACTAGGTTGATCGACAGGGTAAATGCTGTTCAAGGATTGAGGTCATGCGCGAGAGCAGTATTCTCTCATAGATTTTATAGGTAATGTAGATGTTTTGTTCGGTTTAAGTAGTGCAATAACTTTTGCTTATTTCCATTGTTTAGGATTTAGGAAGTTTGCATTTAGCAGTTACGTTTGAGAAGAAGCCAGTCAATCACTTAATTGCCGAGGGTCCCACGAGCTTCAGAAACTCGGGTAAGATTTTGTACCTGTTGGATTTTGTCGGTAGATTGTTGACAATCCTTTACTAAACGTTCCTTAGCGTTTAGTTTCGATGCTCTTTGATCAAATGACTTTAGGTCAATGACATAAATCATACTTACATTTGTAAGCTATCATAAGTTTTCATACAAATCTTTTATGGATTTTTAATAGTCAATGGTAAGACTGAATTTTGATTTATTTATTTGTGATTTTTACTTTACTTATTTTATAAAAATGGTTTACGATTTCTTTGATAAATACGTATTCCTTTGCGAGATGTATGTGGAAGAGGCGGACAAGATTGAGAAATTAATATTGAATTTCTTTCCGTTTGATAATTCCGTGCAAATCGTCGATCCAGAGAAAGGGAAGTTCCTACTGCGGAGGATACAACTACCTACAATAAACTTGGACAATTTGCAAGTGGGCAACATGGTTAGCATATTTTCCAAACTCCTTCTCATCACAGACTGCGCCCCACTAACACGCCGTATCTTATTCAAAGGAGTAGAGAGCACGTTTGCCTTAATTAAACCATCACCACCAAGCACTCACGGTAAAATTATTACCTACATTATTCAAAAAGGTTTCCGTATAGTTCAAATGAAAAATGGAAAAGTCTCTAAAGAATTCGCCTTATTAATGTACAAATATCTTGCTGGTGATGAGAAGCTACCTCTAATCATTGATTATATAACTAGTGGTGAGGTTATCGGCCTTGAACTGGTAGGTCCTAATGCTGTTGCCAGTTGGCGCGAATGTTTGGGTGCCACTGACCCCAAATGCGCAGCACCTGGCACACTTCGAAATCTTTACGGAGAGGATAATTTGAGAAATATAGCTCACGGTTGTAACGATGTACAAGATGCCAAACAATTGGTTGATGAATTTTTTGTCTATGAAGGTAATATACCTAAGGTATTATTCAGAGCAACGTTCAAAGATTGCACTTGCTGCGTGATTAAACCTCATGCGGTCGTTGCAGGACATATCGGTATGATTATCGAAATGATTTCTACTTCTGGAAAGTTCTATATTTCTGCAATGGCGATGTTCAGAGTTAACCTTGCCAACGCCCAAGAGTTTTACGAAGTTTATAAAGATGTTTTACCTGAATACAAAGAAATGGCTATTCATTTGACTGAAGGAAAGTGTGTCGCTCTTGAAGTCAAGGCTAATGATCCTAATATCAATTGTGTTTGTGAATTTAGAAAACTGTGCGGCCCTAGAGATCCTGATTTATGTCGGCAACTTTACCCCGATACTATAAGAGCGAAATTCGGCAAAACTATATTGCATAATGCCGTTCATTGCACAGATCTCCCGGAAGATGGGGAAACGGAAGTAGAATATTTCTTCAAACTTATCTCTTTAAGTTAATAGTTAAAATTATAAGTCTAGGAATTTATGTGTGAGTGCTCCTTTATCATCAATTAAATTGTTTTACTTTATCTATTTATTTGATTTCTTCATCAGAAAGTGCAGCTTATAAATAAATATGTACTTACCTATCATATGGTTTTTGTATGTTTTTATTAAGTCACTCTAAGTCGTCCCATGAATTACAGGATTTTTTAGGTAGTATCCTATTGTATATGTATGACATATATATGTCGAATGAAAATCATTCGATATCGAACAAAAATTATTAGTGTTCGACCGAAAGTTCAGTTTCGGTTTCGGCCAAAATTGGCCGATACTTTTGCCGAAACCGAAACTGATTTCGGAAGTTATCGTGCACACTCGCCTAACTTCGTTTCTCGCGGCAACGATTTGGCTGATGCTGGCGGCCCTGTTGGGGAATTGTCGTGCGACTTTTTATGTATGAATATTAATAATACGAAAAACCAAAAAAGTAACCCTAATTATTTAAAAGTTTTATTTTTATTTTTTTTATTTGATTTTATAACTGTTTTCAATTTAAATGTTTATAGTAAGTACAAATACAAACTAAAGTATTAATTAGTCAGTTTTAAAAATACCAATATGTACTTAGTATTTAATGAAACAGTAACAATTAGTGATTTGATTATTGGTAACTGATAAACATTTTGCTATGAGAACTTAATTTGGAAAAATAATATAAATATTATTAATATGTTTTTATATTATATTAAATAAATGATTACAACAAACTTAATATATGTACTGTGTTTCTATTTCATGTTCTAATTAATGCAGAATAACGGGTAAAATGCACCAAATTTCAGTATTTTAAGGAATTTAATACATGACCACGTGAGTTTAGGTTTCGGTTTCGGCCGAAACTAAATCCACGGCCGAATATTCGGTTTCGGTTTCGGCCGGAAAACCAGTTTCGTACGGACTCTAAAAATTATTCGACTCGCCGATTTTGCGTGAGTCAGACCACACTTTCAAAAATAGCTCTCCAGAGGCTGGCCTAACGATATTTGAAAATATATTTCGTAGCGAAAAATTCTATATCTTGGGTCTTTTTTTGTTTTAAAAAGTAGCCTATGTTTGACCCCGGGTCTTCAACTATATTCATATCAAATTTCATCAGAATTCGTTCAGCGGTTTGCCTGTGAAAGATGGAAGTATAGAAGTATGAATAGTTTGTAAGTATAGATGCAGAGCATGAGTTATAAATTCGCCAAGGGTATTATTAGAAATCTAAGTTTAAGAAGTATTGTATCACTTACCATAGGCAAGATGATGATTTTGCACAGGGAAGGTTTCCGATGGCGTGGAAAACGGGACGCCTGGTCCTACTCAGGAAGGAGGGACGCCCGGCGGATTCCCCGTCTGGGTTCCGTCCCATTGTGGTGCTTGATGAGGCTGGCAAACTGCTAGAAAGAGTCACTGCTGACCGCCTCGTCGAGCACCTGGAGCGAGCTGGCCCGGATCTGGCAGACTGCCAGTATGGTTTCCGCCGGGGTAGATCCACGATCCACGCCATACTCAGGGTGAGGTCTCTGGCGCAGGATGCAGTTTCCCGAGGGGAGGTGGTCGTGGTAGTGTCTTTAGACATTGCCAACGCCTTCAACTCACTCCCCTGGGCTTGCATAATGGAGGCACTCCGATACCACGGGGTGCCTGCTTACCTGCGCCAGATTGTAGAAGACTACCTCTAGGAGAGAGAGGCAGATATCTTGTGGTGTTCCGCAGGGGTCGGTCTTAGGACCCCTACTGTGGAACATCGGATATGATTCTGTACTACGGGCGGTCAATCTACCGGGAGTCGACGTCGTCTGCTATGCTGACGACACACTCGTGACTGCCCGTGGTAACATCCATCGGGAGGCTCTGACGCTCGCAACCGTTGGGGTTGCGCAAGTGGTGCGTCGAATTCGCCGGCTGGGCCTGGAGGTTGCGCTTCACAAATCCGAGGCGCTGTGCTTTCACGGCCCTCGGAGGGGCCCGCCTTCAGGTTCCAGCCTAACGGTAGGTGGTGTCCAAATCCCCATCAATACGACGATGCGTTACCTAGGCGTCGTCCTTGATGGGAGGTGGAACTTCAGCGCCCACTTTGCGCAACTTGTGCCGCGCGTAATGGGTGCGGCTGGTGCGCTGACACAGCTGCTGCCAAACCTAGGAGGACCGCAGGCTTCCTGTAGACGACTGTATCTGGGGATCGTGCGATCAATGGTTGTTTACGGGGCACCCGTATGGGCTGAGGCCCTAAGCAATCGCAACATTGCCCTACTGCGCAGGCCGCAGAGGGTAATGGCGATCAGGGCCGCAAGGGGCTATCGTACGATCTCCGGAGAGGCAGCATGTGTGCTGGCTGGCAGTATGCCCTGGGAACTGGAAGCGGAAATCCTCGCGTCCCTTTTCACCTGGCGCGAGGAGGCGAAAGCCCGGGGTCATAGGCCAGCCCCGAGAGAGATCGCAGGACGCCGCAGTGAGCTGTGCCAGCGCGCTATCGAGGAATGGGCCGAGAGGCTGGGACATCCCAGTGCTGGGCGTAGAACGGTGGAAGCCATCCGCCCTGTTCTATGCCAATGGTTGACAAGGCAGCACGGCATACTGACGTTTCGCCTGACTCAGGTGCTTTCCGGGCATGGTTGTTTCGGAGGGTACCTGTGTCGAGTGGCGGGTCGGGAGCCGTCTGCTGTTTGTCACCATTGTGACGGGTGTGTGGACGAAGACGCCCAGCACACGTTGCAGGCCTGCCCAGCGTGGGCAGTAGACCGTGCGGAGATGCGCGCGGTGGTGGGGGACGACCTCTCTCTGTCGGCCGTGGTAAGAGCCATGGTCGAGAGCGAGATGTCGTGGATGGCGGTGCAGGCCTTTGCGGAGTGCGTCATGCTCCGCAAAGAGGAGGCGGAAAGGGAAAGGGAGATAACTTCCGACCTCCCCATTCGCCGCAGACGCACAGGGCGCAGAAGGCGGGCTTATGGCCTGCACCTGCAGCCCCCACAATAAGGTCGGCCGGGTAACAGAACAAACGGGATTCCGTTACCCGACCAAGGGCCTCGGGTTGAAAGGCGCGCCCGTGTCAAGCGCGCCTTTACCCAAACGGGTAGCGAAGGCCAGGGAGCTAACCCGCAGGCGCTCCGTGGAGAGTGTCCGTGAACCGGGGCCGTCGTAGTAGCGGCCGCCGCGCCGGGACTGTGGAGCGTTAAGAAGCACATAGTCCCGGCAATACGCGGTAGACGTTTGACACCGTGTGGTTTTTAGTGGGTTCGAGTCCCACATAACCACCCAGCTTCCCGTTCTTGGCTGGGTGGTAGGCGAGGGCCTTTTCCACACGCAAAAAAAAAAAAAAAAGGCAAGATGATGATGATGATGATATGAGAATGAGACACAATGAGCAGGTATTGAACAAGTAAATTATATTATTATATTTAATTCATTCTTTCTTGCATACAGTGCAATAGTATAGGTAGTAGAACATTATTGTGGGTTTTCATGATCTCTTAATTCCAGTGCCATTCATGTGTAAGCTATATTTAACTGTAAGGCACCCATCTCACTTGCCTGCTGATGAAATAAAAAAAGGCTAGTTAAGCCTCTTGAGTCTTAACCTTAAAGCTTAAATATAAAAAAATACACATACAAATACACTTTACATGTTATGACACTTTCTGTGGATTAGGTAGAAGTCCTATGTGTTAAGCCACGACTTATGAAGATAAGATTCGAGAGGCTACACATGGCACTTCTATTTTACCTAATTTATTATGTCTATATATATATATAGGAATATTACGAATAGACCTTTGCCATTCTTGAAGTGAAAGCTAGCCAACCTTGCCAACCTTGAGAAAATAAAATAACAATAAGATGTCACTGTCGCGCCAAGACTGTCGCTGTCAGCTGTCACTTTAATGGCAAACAAATTCGTTCTTCGTTCGTGTTCGTTGTCTGTTTGTCTCATGTGAATCATTATTGATTTTTCTAAATAATTATCTTCAGCTTTTCACTATCGCAGTTTATTTGTATATTATCTTTAGAAATTTCAATTCCTGAGCCTTACACCATGTCCGCCAAATTGCATGAAGCCCAAGAACACTGCAAAGCCGCCGAGAAGTTGTGAGTGCTATCATTTATTATTTGTTGTCTTTATGATACGTTTTTCTTTTTAAATTCATTATAATAAAATTTGGAGCAATATGTTTCTTTATTAAATGCTTTCCTGCTTTATCTGCGAAGGTCGAATACTTAAATAAGCGTAAATACCAAAAGGATTGATCATGTTACTAATAGTCCCAGAGATCTAGATCGAATAGTCCTATAAAGTCGCTGTAAATTATGGCATACGTCTACCGTATGGGCTGCAGTTTTCACAAAATTTCTTGGTTCTGGATTCAGAATAGACCATTCTGCATTTTCTCCCTATTTTAAACTGTTCATGCTGTTCATTATTAACTCTCTGAACTGAAGAGATTTTGCAAGAATTTCATAATTATTTGTTTCTTGTTAACATGATGTACAGTATTGTCTTTATTTATACATCAAAAGCCTACCCCTATAAGGAACATTTATTTTCTAATAAAATGAGCTACTGATCAACATTTCTGTCAAAAATGAATTGATAAATGCAATATATGATGGGTTTCTGTTATTTGGCTGAAGAAATTAAGATGTAAAATTAGGAAAATGGACCAGGGTCATCAAACAGCTGAAGGTGCAACCGATAAACATATGACAATGATAGTATTGGAATTTGGAAATCTATTAGGAAGGCCTGTTCTGTGGACTAGTTGCGGACGACACTTGATGAAATTAGCCCTAGCCCGCTAACGAATTGGCGAATGATTTCAACCGGCTTGCATGTAAATTTATAATCATGTTAATTTAATTTGCTGCTATTGGCCAAATTTACATTTTTGTTAGCTGTACTTCTGGGTTTTATCCAGAGAAATAGTAGGTACAAGTATCATGTGCGGGCCAGTTAAGCCTCTCGACTTAATATGGTGGGGCTTAACTTGTCTTTCTGTACAAATTTTCATAATGGGGGAAGTTTGACATCATACATTTTAACTGGTCAAAGGTTGGCAAATATTGACCGCGCAAATACAGTGTTTGATATCAGACATGCTAAAAGATGAGACTTGTGTGTAAAAAAGAAAAATGTCGGATTTGGGGAGCCAAATAACAAGCCTTAAATTTTTGTTTCTCAAAAATATATGTACTATCAAAATAAAAGGCTTCTAAAACCAATTTAAAATAGCTGATGACCCGACAGAGCAAAATAAAATCTATTTGTATCAATGTTGAAAAACTAGACAAAGCCTCATGACTGCTGTCTATCGATAACTACCGGGACCAACGGCTTAACGTGTCTTCCGAAACACGGAGGAGCTCGAGATGTAAAATGCCACTCCTAACAATTCAATAGTGGTCGCGTCACGCCGTCCCTTGACACGCGGTTTCGCTACAGCTACGTGGGTTGCACTCGACTATCAAGCTCTTCATGAAAATTAATGATGAAAAAGTAGTTGGATCCTCATTAGTAATGTAAAAGACACAAGGACAATCTTGTGTTAAGAATTCCTAATTGTATATAAAACTGTATGATGTTAATATTACTGTAAATTTATTTCTGGCTATTTTTATCTGGTTATAGTGAAAATAAATAAATGATTGCATTTTTGAAACCGGTGACAAGCATTGCGAATGAAAACAATTAAACTCATTATTTTCATGACACATTATTTATACAAAAACATGTATTGACCCTGTTTTTGATTATGGTAACTTTATTCTAGTTAGTGGTTCACCACCATTGGAAGTCTTTGTAAGAACAACACATTAAATGTAAGGTTGGGAAAAAGTTTCTTCGCATTTTTTAAGAAAATTCAAAACATTTTTTAATATAGATTTTGTCCCATTACTTTTTGCCATCTTGTAGGTAGGGGCATGATCCCGTTGCTATAGAAATATGAGGTTTCTGATCAAAATACCGCGACAAGTCGTTTTGGCAGTCCTCTCGTGATGTTAACCTGACACTGTCTAAAGAATTCTGAAGAGACCGAAACAGGTGGACATCTAAAGGTGCAAGGTCAGAACTATACAGCAGATGCGTTAACACCTCCCAGCCTGAAAACGCTTAAACCAAATTTGTGCTACTCTCACAGACACTGCACTAGGTCCATATAAAAACGGCAAATTTTTTCGCGGCTTGCGTTGCATTTTTACCCTTTTTTTTTGTAGTAAAATTTTAAAATGTATCGAATATCTTTATTAGATTCACTCATCTTGACAGTAAGAAAAACAAACAAAATTCACACATTTTCCTAATTTGGAATTATCTTCTTTAAAATTTAAACTTAATGTTACCAAAACCATCCAGATGCAAATAGTATAGCCAAAGAGATTTTATTACAAGTTCATACATACCTACTATATGCGAAAAGACTTTCCCCAACCTTAATATATATGTCGTGGCCAAATCGTAGAATTGATCATTTCTTGATATGGTCGACCACATCATGAAATGCGACCATTTCGTCATCCACATTTGGCCAGATCATATCAATAATAATTTGTATTTGTTTATGTTCAAAATGTAAATTTTAAAAGTTTTGTTTTTAGTTTAAAATATACTATTAAGTGCTTTTATTTTCACAATAATATTTTTCGATTTTTAACAGCTGATTGCCAGAAAAAATATCCAACATCAGCGCCTGTACTGGTTAAAAATATAACAATTTTATGATATAATCACTTGGTTCTTGGCGAGATCACAATGTAGTTGTGCTTCAGTTGGTTATATCATGAAATCTTGGAAGTTCAATGATTTGGTCGATTCTGTTTTGGCCATATCATGAAATGGTCGCATTTTATGATCGACCAAATCATGAAGACTGAGTGAATGACATATCATGGCGCAGCCCAAACTGCTGAGTTAAACAAATTTATATGGAGAATCAAGATTATATAGTTATACCAATTTCTTTGAAACTTACATATATATTAATGAAACATCTGTTTTTCCATTATCTACAATGTAAATGTACTTGATTGGTTTGTATAATATAAATACTTGTTAATCTATTCTATTATTATTATATTGTACATATATGACGTTAGCTACTAATAATCTCGGCTTTTTATTAAATTTTATTTGTTTGATTAATTTTTCTAGCTTGAAAACATCCCTACTCCGATGGAAGCCAGATTTCGATTCCGCTGCTGATGAATACAGCCAAGCAGGTAACTGTCATTACAAACATCATCATTACATTAAAATATAAATACCGATATTGTAAACTATCAAAATATTAAGAACAGTGGCACTGCTTACAAATTAACATATTAAATTGTCGTTAGATTATAATCTATCAGTAGGAAATCGTCAACTATCATGCGAAAACAAGAGAGATATCACAGTTTTTACAATTTTACGGTGTCATCATATAATTAAGTCAAAACTAAAATTTATCTCGCATGCATTCCAAGATCTCAAAATACACAGCAAACCACCACTTTCTAAGTAATAGAGTGTTGCAGAACTAGAATAGATGGACACATTAAATTAAACAATTTTAATACGGGTTTTTATCGCGTTTATTATTTTTACACTTAAATAATAACTATTTTACAGGTTGAACAAAAGAATATATAAAAAGTATTTTTGTGTATGTACCAAAATGGTATCCGCTCAGCATAATGTCATGGTGTAGACCATGACGCTGGTCTTCCGCTGTATCTATTTCTTATGTACTAATATAATAAAATAAAAAAGATGCCAGTTAAATAACAAAAAACGTTACAAAACCTCAATTTATAATATCAGTGGTTTACAACGATGACATATAATTGTATATGAAAATTATAGTGTATAGAGAGATGTATAAAATAATTGTAAATACTTTACTGCGATTTTTAACTTTATTGGGCACTAAGTATATATCCCTTTTAATTGAACTTTGAATGTTTTAACAGAAGATAAACTCTTGATAGGAGGTGGTATAGTGTTCCAGCACTTAGTCGCAGTATATTTAAAGCTATCCCGAAAAGCAGCAGTTGCATATTTTGAATATATTAAAAGTTCAGATATTCGTGTTTTTCTACTAAATTTTAATTTTTTGAACAAATACGATGGGCTCTTATTCTTAATTACACTAAAAAGAAGTGACGAGAAGTGTAGAGTACGCCGGGATTCCATATTAAGGAGATTATTTTGGTTTAGATAAGGAGTAATATGAGCTCTGGAATTGAAAAGCAGTATCTTGCACAAGAGTTTTGAACTCGTCGAATTAATTTCTTTGTTCTGGTTCATAAACAATTTGCAGTAACAACATCTGCGTAATTTAACTTGGACAAAATTAGTGTCTCACATATATAGATTCTTGATTCCACACTAAGACACTCCCTCATCTGATACAATACTTTTAATCGATAATAGCAATGTCTAACAGTCTCTAGCATATACTTTTCAAATTTAAGATTTTTAGCTTCGCTAACTTCTTGAATATTATTTCAATTAAGTTTAATATCTATGGTGTGTTTTTTGATATTCTCTCTCTTTTTTTTTTTGTGTGTCCGATAATAAAGATAAAATAGATATTTCCCATATATTTGTCATAAGCGTAATATTACTAGGTTTTTGTAACAAAAACGTTTTATTTTTATAATTATTATAATAATATACAAATATTTTTTTCTAATATTCATATTCACAAGATTTGAGTTTTTTCATGAACAGTTAGGCAGTTCACACACGACGCTATGAGATTCGTGAGATGCTACTGCAATGGGACTGTGATGAAACTTGAGTCGCGTACGACGTACGACAGAGTCGCACGTGTCGCGTCGTCTGCTGACATAGCAGATTTTGTATGAAAGATACTCTCGTGCAACTGGATGTATACTCAAGTTTAATTGGAATAGCTCCGTGTGGGAACTGCCTAAATGGTATAGTCATTTATTATAAAATTTAAAGAAGCTGCATATCAAATAAACCTTCAAAACATGTTTTGAATCTTAGAATTACTTCAGGTCAAAGTTCTAGTGAACAGAAAAACATGAAATTTTGCTAGTGTTCTTCGCATTGGGCCTTAATTTTGTTAACATGAAATTTTTTTTGCAGCGCAATGTTACCGCATCGCCCGGGACCTGAACATGTCGAAACAATGCCACTTAAAAGCCTCCGAGTACTACAGCAAGAACCGCGCTTTCTTCCACGCGGCCAAAGCGTTGGAAAACGCTATTATCGTGAGCAAAGAGACCGCCAGCGCTGAAGAGGTTGTTATTTTATACTAAAATAGCTGTTTCTAAGCTAACTGCATCTGAGGTCCAGTGGGTAAGGCATCTGTCTTTGACCCAGAGGTCGCGGGTTCGATTCACACGGGAATCATACTTTGTTTAGCTGTTTCCAATAGATGTCGCAGTATTAAATTAATATTTATTAGGTTGGCATTAAGGTGTGGGCCAGTATCAAGGAGCTCGATAGCTATAGGGATAGGGAAACCACACCAACAGGATCATCATGCGAAGCTGTGTTTAGTGCCCGATACTGTCAAACTTTTCAGGCTGCCTTAAAGCTTCATGACATACTTAATGACTGCCATCTATGCTCTTCCTGTGAACAGTAGACCTCCAAACTACCTCCACATACGAGGTTTTTTATTTAAAACGCCGCTAGGAACTTCCCATTTTTACCCCCCTTTTTGAGTTCTTTTTACAGCAATTTTAGAGAACGCGACATACAATGCTCTTATGAAATAAGTATGATTAAAATCCGTTCAATAGTGTTACACCAACCTTTCGCCTATTTAGGATTCCGTACCTCGAAAGGAAAAAACGGAATCCTTATAGGATCACTTTGTTGTCCGTCCTTCCGTCTGTCAAGACCCTTTTTCTCAGGAATGCGTGGAGGTATCAAGTTGGAATTTATATCAAATACTCAGGTTTCCATCCCTTGGAGCTGTGAAAAAATCAAACTTCTAAGCCAACGCAATCAAAAGATACAGCCGTTTATGCCGCAAAATTTTGTCACTCGCATGGGAATCAAAACCTACAGGGTACTTCCCGTGAACTCAGAATCTTGAAATTTGGTACAAAGCAACGTCTTATAGCACAGATAACGGAAAAATTGCGAAAACCGTAAATTTTTAGTTACATCATATAATTAAAATATTTTTAAATATTTTAAACTTACTACCCCCTTTCCTCGTGAACGCGATACCTACAGATTTGTACGGAACCCTCGGTGCATGTGTCCGACTTGCACTTGGCCGGTTTTTTGCCTTAATTTTTCCACCAATCAAAAAAAGGCGCTCGTTAAAATATTTTAAATAAATCGAGGAATACGTGTGCCTAGTTTGGAAATGATCCCTTCAGGAATGCGACCTTCTAGCCCGGACATACATTTTCCCGTACAAAAGCAAAATTGGCCAGTCTCAAAATCGAGATATCGCTTACGCTCAGTCAATTAAGTGATAATCATGTCCTTTTCAGATCTACAACTTGGCGATGGATTCGTCGAAGTTGTACCAGCAGCATGGGTCAGGTGACTCCGGGGCCAGCGTGCTGGACAAGGCAGCGAAGATAATTGAAGAGAACAGTCCACAGCTGGCCGTCAAGCTGTACCAGATGGCTGCCGACGTTTCTTCTGTAAGTACTTTTTTTTTTATACGAGCATGTTAACCAGTTTTTCATTTTTTTTCATTTCAGAGATCTGAGATCCATGTTTGTTAGTGCACATAGAGAAATAAAACCTTGAAGACTATTACAAACACTTGCCAAATTATTTTGCGTGCTTCTGCTACCAGTTAGTAAATGCAAACTATTGCCTACTACTAGAGATGGGCGCCTTCCCGGAAATTTTCCCATTTATTCCCAAAATTTTTAAAAGTTCCCGGGTATAAATGGGAATTAATTATTTTTTTCCCTTTTCTTTCCCTTGCATTTCATTTTTTCCCTCTTGAATTTCTTCCCGCTGCCCATCTCTACCTACTACTGTTAGTGCCAACATGCGTGAACTAACTGGTGGCGGGATCACTCAAAATAATTTGGTAAGTGCTTGTTACTTCCGCAAAGTAACGCCTGAATCAATTAAATATCTTAAAGATTATTATTGTAATGCGAAAGTCTGTCTGTTACGCTTTCACGGCCAAGCCGCTGAACGGATTTTGATGAAATTTGGCATGTATATAGTTGAAATCCCGGGGTTAAACATAGGCTACTCTTTGACGCAGGCGGAGCTGCGGGACACAGCTAGTGATATACTATAGGAGCCCCTCTTTTATTATATTTCACCATGCAGAGCTACAAGCATTGTATTCCTTATCAAGTTCCTCATTATATGCGAGTTCGGATGAATAATAGTTTATAAGTTTATTATTTAACGATTTCATTTCAATTTTTCACTGAAATGAAATCGTTTATTTTTAATATAAGATATAAATATCACTTATAAATTAATAAATAATTTTAATTACGATTTTAATTAAGATAAAAAATAAACGATTTCATTTCAGTGCGGTATCCGTCACAGTTTTTACAATGATGTTATTGGTTCAGATTCTCCCTAGAAGTGACGCCATATTTTAACGGAGCACGGCATGAAAGCCATCAGTTATTATGAGGTCAATTTATATAGTAACTAGGTGTTTCCCGCAGCTCCGCCTGCGTCATAAAGTAGCCTTTGTTTGACGCCGGGACTTAAACTATATTCATACCAAATTACATCGAAATCCGTTCAGCGGTTCGGCCGTGAAAGTGTAACAGACAGACAGACAAACTTTCGCATTTATAATATTAGTATGGATGTAATCTGTATTCACAGACGGAAAGCAGCCAGCATCAAGGATCAGAATACATCAGCAAGTCCTCTAGAATACTCGTCCGGCTTCAAATGTAAGTTCTTACAGTTTATACACTTATTATCATAGTACTTCATTTATACGTACTAAGATTGCCTCTTAGGAATCACTAATTTTGCCGCCAAATGATAGGTCTTCAATTTTTTTTTTAATGTGTTTCGATTAGACCACGGATAAAACTTCTTCATGGCCCTTCAATTTTTGATTAGTCCCACGGCATATATATTTATTAATAGCTGTTTCCCTGTTAGCCTATGTTTGACCCCGGGTCTTCAACTATATTAATACCAAATTTCATCAAAATCCATTCAGCGGTTCGGCCGTTAAAGAGTTACAGACAGACAGACAGACTTTCGCATTTATAATATTAAGTATGGATGTAAAACTAGCTGACCCGGACATGGTCCCGGATTAACTATGATTTTTTATTTCATAAGAATCTCCTTCTGACAGTAATAAAAACAACAAAGTTCTCGCGTGATGTGATGACCAAGTGAATTAGATATAATTCCATATTTAATATTCTAAATTGTTACGCTCACACGGCTAAACCTCTAGACCGATTTTAATGAAGCTTGGTACGGATATAGTTGAAGACACGGGGTCAAATAGGCTACTTTTAGATGCGGCTAGAGCGGCGGAAAACAGCTAGTTATAAGCTCTGTTTAAACTCGCGAATCCCGCGCAACTGGCGTGACGCCCACAGAATTGAGAATAGGTAGAAGTTCCGTGGCGTGTGCCAAAGTTAACTGGCCTGCTAATGGCACTTATATATATTGTTACGAAATCAAAAATAAATAAAAATAAAATGCGGTCCGCGGAAGTTTGAGTAGCGCTGTCCGCGGAAAATTCTCGTACAATCGTCGCGTGTTTCCATACGGGAATAATATCGCGAACGATCTAGTACACCGATTATCTCGCTCTGACATATTGCTTTGTCTCGCTCTCGCACTTCTAGTATGTACTAAGGGAACTAGACAGAGGGTATCCCTCTCTCTCTATTCCGGAGTAGTTGTGATCTTTCTAGAAACTTATGGAGCGGGTTTCCCGGACCATATAAATATCGGAAGGTGCCTCAGGAGGGCAGTTCTAATTTAACTGAGCTACAAGTGCGATCAGGAAGCGATATCCGGAGCGAATAACAAGTGATACAAGCGACCTCGGCAAGTTATAGTGACTGTGATTAGCAAGTGTTTTGGACATTGTTAGTGATAAGTGAAGTGAAGTGACGTCGGCGACCATCCTTGTGGGAATAAACGTTTTTAAGAGTCATCAGGTGTTTTTCTCCAAATTGCGAACCCCGGAGCTCGTAACAATATTGTTATATTAATGGACCTACACAGATGTTACCTTTGTACCCCAGGTACGACCAAGCTGTGGACAGTCTTCGCCACGAAATCGGATTCCACCAAGAGGCGGGGAACGTTGGTGCGGTGGGGCGACTGACCGTCGCCATAGTCTTAGTTCAGCTGGCCAGGGGCGACGCTGTAGCTGCCGAGAAGGCTTATAAGGTGAGTAGAAGCCAGTATCATTAATCTAACGTACGGTCACTCACACCCGAAGCAGATACCGCACCGAGACGCGCATATTTAGGGCGTTTATGCACTACAAGGAATTTTACTGTTCGGCAGTCCGATTTTTTACGGTCCGATATGGCACGCCATCAATTTATATACTAGTTTGTGCACGTAATTTTACTTTTCCCCATTCCGGGCCGTTCTTTTCCGGTCCGAGATGACAACAATGCAAAACGTATCTGTGCTTGTGCACTGCGTCCGCGATCCAGTTTTATTCATGACTAGGTGTGCCCGCGACTTCGTCCGCGTGGAATAGTTATTTTGGGAATCATGGGCGAGCGCTCATCACGCGGCGCGTGTGAATTTTGTTTCAGAGTTATTTTAAAATTGTATTATCCTATAAGATGTTTATTGAAATTAAGTGATGTCAAAGACAATTTTGTTCACAGTTAAATAATCTTAATCAATAACATATTTATTTGGATAAAGAATAATATTATTATGTTGATACAACTCTGACAAATAATTTGTAATAATGCATTAAATTCGACCAAATTTGATTATCATAAAAACGGTTATTGTGAGTTAATCTTAAAAGATAGATATATACTGTCGCCGACATTTTTTTAGATAATTTAAAGAGGAATAATTCTTTCATACATATTTTTTGGGTATCTCGAATGGTTTTCGCAGCGCACGCAACGGAAGCCCTCAAAGGTGAATAATTTTCCCCGCTTTTTCCACATTTTCGAGTGTTTCTTCGCTCCTATTAGTCGCAACGTGATGTTATATAGCCTAAAGCCTTCCTCGATAAATGATCTATCCAACACAAAAATAATTTTTCAATTCGAACCAGTAGTTCCTGAGATTAGCGCGTTCAAACAAACAAACAAACTCTTCAGCTTTATAATATTAGTATAGATTGGGCGGGGCGGGTGCGGGGGATGGAGGCGCATGTATCGCACGCACTGCAAATCTTTCCTTTCCTCTATATTTTTATTAAATTATATCGATATATCGGTATGATTAAGTTATTTGGCCTAATCTACTTTAATCATCTGAGGTACATTACTAGATAAATACTAATCAATAGACATCATCCATACTAATATTATAAATGCGAAAGTCTGTCTGTTACACTTTCACGGCCAAACCCGTGAACGGATTTTGATGAAATTTGGTATGAATATAGTCGAAGACCCCCGGAGTCAAACATAGACATTTTTGACGCAGGCGGAGCTGCGGGAAACAGCTAGTTTCTAATAAATCAAGAACAACGATAAAAAATATTAATTATTTATTAATCAAACCAATATTTATCTGATACAGACACAAGAAACATTCTTTGATTTATGTGACCGGCTGTAAGCCAACTTCTGTTATTGGGTACTGCGAGATTTACAGCAGATGTCACTCTCTCTGAGGAAACCGAGGACGCAGGCGATATCAAATACTTCAGAGATATGTCGGAAAGGACTGGGGTAAAATGGCGGCAATCAAACCAGAATTATCTTTTCTGGGTATTATAGACTGGTCTAGATTTTTGATTGCTTTAGTTCTGTACGTACAAGCAAGCAACTGCCGACGTTCCAAAAAAACTCATCTTTCTTAACGTTACTCGTGCGTGGTGTGTAGTTTCAAAGAGAGCTGACCTTTTACTGCACTGTACCGATCCGAGTAAAAACGGACAAGTGCACATGCCAATCATTCGTTTTTTTCATGCCAAATCGGACCGTGATAAATCAGACTGCCGGACAGTGAAATTCCTTGTAGTACACAAACGCCCTTAGAGTAAAAATAAATAAATAATAATACAAGGATGTCGCTTCAACCGCCCGGCCGCTGCGTGCTATGACGCAGATACGGTACGAGGGTCAAACTGAAAGTTCTTAGAAAATCAAAAACTGAGCACACTAGCAAGTTATACCTTTTATTACATCTTTTCAAAATAGTGTCTTTTCACGTCAATACATCTCTGCATCCGACGGAACCACTGAGAAAAGCACTTTGCCCACTCGTCTTTAGGGGTCTCTTCGTTTTGAAACGCAGCCACTGCTTCCTCGGCGTCCATAAAACGTTTTCCTAGAAGTTTTTCTTTTATTTTCGGGAATAAATAAAAATAGATAAATGTAAGTAAAACGAAAGTAATGGTGTTTGAAAGAGATGAAAGTAGAACAGTTTGCAATGTAAGTATAAATGGAAAGAGTGTTGAACAAGTGATTGAATTTGTGTATTTGGGTTGTATGTTTATGAGAAATGGAAAGCATGAAGGTGATATTGAAAAAAGAGTGGCTGCGGGTAATCGGATAAATGGGGCATTGCATTCCTTTATGAGCAGTAGAGTTGTATCTAAAAATGCACGTCTGGCTGTTTATAGAGCAGTTTTAATGCCAACTCTTATGTATGGTAGTGAAAGTTGGGTCTGGCAGGAAAATAATGAAAGCAGAGTGAATGCAGTTGAAATGAGAGCTTTACGGAGTCTGTGTGGAGTACGTCTGAGTGATAAAATTAGAAATAGTGAGATAAGGAAAAGGTGTGGTGTGAATGAGGATGTAGTGACAAAAATAGAAAAAGGCATGTTAAGATGGTTTGGACATGTAGAAAGGATGGATGAAAGGAGACTTACGAAAGGTATTTATAAAAGGAAAGTGACAGGAAAAGTCGGTAAGGGCCAGCCTCGGAGAACATACTGTGACCAAATCGCAGACATATTAAAAAAGGGAGATGTCAGGAGTACCCGTAATCGACGAGCGTGTATGACGAGAGTGATGAGCGTAGAAGAAGCGAGGGAAGTCTGTAAGGATCGTAGCAAATGGAAATCCGTAGTCTCTGCCTACCCCTGCGGGAAAAAGGCGTGATGGTATGTATGTATGTATGTAATAAAAATCGCAAGGTGCGAGGTCGGGGCTATATGGCGGGTGACCTAGTAATTCCACGTTTGATGTC
This sequence comes from Euzophera pinguis, assembly GCA_947363495.1. Classification (NCBI taxonomy): domain Eukaryota; kingdom Metazoa; phylum Arthropoda; class Insecta; order Lepidoptera; family Pyralidae; genus Euzophera; species Euzophera pinguis. The sequence goes on from OX376154.1 coordinate 1,545,771, forward strand.
GCCAAATAGTCGATCGTTCGCCTGGCGGTGTGCGACGAGGCTTTGTAGTGGTGAAGGAGGATCCTACTGTGAGGTCGTTTCTCCCGAACTTTTTCCAAGACAAGTGGCAAACAATTGTTAGTATACCACTCTGCAGTAACTGTTTTTCGATCCTGTAAAATAATTGTCGCGTAATGTCCGGTCCTTCCGAAGAACGAGGCCACCATCTTTTTTTCCCACGCTTCGAACTCTCTTCACTTTAGTTGGCAACTCCCCGGAAGGAAACACCCACTGAGCAGACTGTCTTTTGGTTTCGGGATCATAACAGTAAATCCAGCTTTCGTAACCCGTAAGTATGTCAAACACAGCATTTGAGTCACCTCCGTTAAATCTTTGAACCATTTCACGGCACCAATCAACACGACGGATTTTTTGGGCCTCGGTCAAATCGTGAGGTATCCAACGGGCACAAAGCTCCCTGACCGCTAAATGTTCATGCAGGACTTTGTGCACTTAGCTCATACTGATGCCTAAACTTGCCCGAATCTGCTGATAGGTCACTTTTTTGTCAGTCTCTATTATACGCCGCACAACACTGATGTTATCTTCAGTCGTCGCCGTAGAAGGCCGTCCCTCACGCAGATCATCGGTGAGATTAGTGCGACCACGTTTGAACTCATTAAACCAGTTGTAAACAGTGGCACGAGATGGGGCTTCATCGTGAAAGGCCAATCGAAGTCTATCATAACTTTCTTGTTGACTTAAATTACAACGAAAGTCATAAAAAATCATTGCACGAAAATCTTCTCGCGTTAAATTCATGCTGACTTGACACAGACAATTTTCAATTTGCCGCCAAATCGTAAAACAAATGACTAATAAAATACATACTCAATAGTATTGGCAAAGAGTTCTATTTTCAAAATTTTAACTTATTTTTTTATTATACTGTTTACAAGTGGTCAGTTCTAAAGACTTTCAGTGTCGCCCTCGTAAATAAAAATGAAATGAAATTGGTTATTTCAAGGATATAAATTTACTTATTAAGTTTACTACCACTTCCAAAGCGCAACTGGAGAAGAAGCGCTAGTAATTAGTATATTAGATATTCTCATAAAGAAAATTAGGAGCGTGGTGTTAGTGACGTCAATCCAACCTTATGTGCGTCATTTTCTAGTTTCTTGACAGTTTCTCCTTCCACCGAATTGCAAAATCGAATAGATTTAAAAATATATATCTGTTTTCGGTTTCTGGTGCTGACATTTTCGATATGAACTCTAAAAATAAATAGCGCATTGATTTTGTTTCGGGTGCAATAAGGAGTATTTTATTCATCATCATCATTTCATCCACAAGACGTCCACTGCTAAACAATAGGCCTCTCATAGATTTTCAATCTAACAGATCTAAAGTAGCCTGCATCCAGCGTCTTCCTATGACCTTTACTAGGACTTTATTATCATATACTAGCTATTTCCCGCAGCTCCGCCTGCGTCAAAAAGTACCCTATGTTTGACCCCGGGTCTTCAATTATATTCATACCAAATTTCGTCAAAACCCGTTCAGCGGTTTGGCCGTGAAAGCGTAACAGACTGACAGACAGAAAGACAGACAAACAGACTTTCGCATTTATAATATTAGTATGGATGTATCGCAGTGTCGTGTACAGTTCGCTAAAAGAAGAATTAGCTCTCTCGTAAGGTCCGATTATGGAATGAACTCCATGCCATGGTTTTGCCAAATAGCCTACCTACTATATCCATAAATATGGCTTTGTAGACAACGCCGAAATCACCGCGATTACCGTCCTGATTCTACTAACTTCCCGCCAAAACTTCTCTCACTAATTTATATTATATAGCCGGTCCAGAAAAATAAAAATCATACATTGGCGTCGCTACTGTCATGTCAGCAACAAAATTTACAATGTCGAAAAAAAGAGGAAAGATTTGTACTTTTGTGTGTATGTTTGTAATGAATAAACTCAAAAACTACTGCGCCGATTTCAAAAATTCTTTCACCATTAGAAAGCTACATTCACCTTGAGTAACATAGGCTATATACCGCAGGCGGAGCTGCGGGAAACAGCTAGTATGTAATAAAATAGAAATCAATCCTTCGTTTTTATTCGCTTCGAATATGATAACATCATTTATATAATTTTTTATAGTTATCGAAACTATGAATTATTTTTGCCATTTTGATAAATAAATCGTAGGACATAATAAAAAAAAAAAAATACACAAAGTCGACTCCTGTCTCTATTTGGCAGATGACGGAATGTTACACGAATACACAGTTGCCAAACTTGCCAGTAAAATAAATTGGTACCAATATTTCTCCGCAATATGGCGAAGGTTGCATTTATTTTAATTTTTTGTATTTACTCTAACTGTAATGATATGTTATTATGTGCAATAAAACAAACAAACAAGGTTGCCAATAAAATAGGTCGGGCTATATTTACTTGATTTGCGGCCAGGAATGGGGCAACAACTGCGAAGTGCCAGAGATGCAAACCATAGAGCAGCTCCTCCAAGCGTACGACGAGGAAGATCGGGAGTCGGCCAAACGGGCACTAGCCTCTCCGTTCATCAGGAACATGGACGTGGAGTACTCAAGACTGGCGACCACCATCCCGCTGCCGGAGGGCATTGACCCCGCGCCGAAGGCCAGCGTCCGCGAGAACGCAGCGCCGTCGTATGTCAGCGGCAGCGCTTCGGTAAGTCACTTCCATCTACGGTGCAAATCAAAAGGCTAATTTAAGACACGCTGTTGGCGTCCAAGTCACCAATGAGTCAGTGCTTCTCTAAGATTATTTATAATGTGCCTTCAGCTAAATAACTAAATTTATTCGACAACCACCTTAAATATTGCGTTTATGTAAATAGTTCTTAAATGAATGTTTCTTATTTTTTCATGTGTTTATCGATTATACTCTTAATATAATTTTTTACTAATTTTATATTTTTAAAATGGACTTTCCCATCGATTATTAAAATGTTATAAAAAATCTCACGTGCAAAAATTCAAACTTTTAATCTTAATAACGAATTTAAATATACAGTGTTTGCTTCTGGACATCAGAAGTGCAGTTTTTACACACACTTAACTTTGACTCGACTTGTATTGAATTCAGAAATTCGAGGGCGAAGAATCTCCATACGCGTCTGTGACGTACGAAGTAAGAAAGAAGGACGAAGAAGAAGATGATTTATGTTAAGCTGCTCGTCGTTCACCATTGGGAAATGCACAACCGTAAAGCCCGATCGGATTGAGGCGTTTGACTTATGGTAGTACCATGTTTTTAAGTTACGCAGAAGACGAAAATGTCTAGGCCAATCACAGCATCGAATTTGCCTCACTGTTGTTGGCTATCGCTGTGCATGAAGTTGCTACTCGTGTATCAAGGTAGTAGAAATCTTTTGTTGCGTTTCAAATCGTATTGTAAAGCGACAAAGTATATATTTCAATGATGTTTACGAGGCGAATGTGATTTCTAAATATGGTACTACATCACGAATTGATTGCGTAATATATCACAAAATTATTTATTTTCTATCCAACAATGTATATATTTTACCTTAGATAAAAGAGCATCGGTTTTATCTTTCGATGACAAACTTGAAAGCCTATGATTCGAAGTTAAAATTCGATAGTGCTTCAAATATTAGCCTAATGCCACTATTTAGGTACTCATATAAAGGATTTTGTTTTTATAAGCTAACGATCAAATAATTTGTCTAAGAGCCGATTTCACCAACTTCGTTCCTATCCAAGAGTAACTAATCTAAGCATAAAAAATGGATGGCAGACATTTTTATTCTAAAGACAGAGTCCTTATACGTGGATTAACAGTGTATTCTCGGGTTAACTGTGTGATGAAATGTAAACTATATATACTAACTATATATATACGAGAGTAAATTGCGTCATTATCCTTGGAATAAAACTTATCCGACTTTGGTGAAATAGGCCCTAAGAGAAATAAGCTATATATATTATTTCGATATTTTGTTATATACGATGATCTTTTAATAAAGCGAGATGTCGCCTTACATCCCGTATCGCCATCTCGCTCACTCACTCGCATTTGCATCGCATCAAGAGATCATAGTAAGCCTCCAGAATAATGTTGCAATGTTATGTCGATAGAGAACTTAAAACGCCAAGCCTAACTAGCGTTATCTAGTCGTAAACATAATATCATCAAGATTATCTAAATATGTAGTTATGAAATATGGTTGATTCAGTTTTGTCACGACGCGATTTAGTGCGTGTTTATCGATAGATTTCTTAAAAATAGTCGTTATTTAACATATTGCTATTGTCAATCCAACTGTCCATTCCAGCATTTATGCTTAATAAATTCAATTTCCTTTATTCTTTGATTTTATACAGGATGGCTTTTTAAAAATAATAATATAAATAATTAAAATTGATATAAAAAAATAATATAAGGTGATTTGATAAAATATTAACTGACATTACAAATAATTGACTTACAAATAATAAAACAAAATCCAATCAATAATAAATTATATGTCAAAAATAATAAAATACAAACATAAGTCAGCAATTAATACAAATCAGTCACGTGCGTGTCAGTACATGAATCATACAGCAATGATTCATTCAGCATTCATTCATTCAATCAAACCTATCAGCAAACACCCGCAAGAGCGTATTGGGACTAGCCCTGACCCTGCGCACATTTATTAGTTAATTTAAACACCGATATCTATGTACTATATATAAAAATATCAGTGTAAATAACACTGACATATAATATTTTAAATCACACTGTATAAGATTCAACATGGAAAAAATCTAGATTCCGCGTGTCAGTTATTAGTAAATATTTCTTAAGACTTGAGTCTAGCCGCTTGAGTCCTCGACATATCCACAGACTCGTATATGTGTCTTGAAAAAATACTGATAATTCAAATAAATCCATTCTCATTGGTCACAAACACAAGTAAACATTAAATTAAACTATTTTAATACGGTTTTATCGCGTTTATTACTTATTTATTTACACCTGACGTTTCAAACACTTTACAGCGTTCATGGTCGCAGGCAGACTAAGTTAACATTTGTCTTTGATGTCATAAGATTACAAACTACCGCCTGAAACATATTCTCATTTACACAGAGAAGCGACACATTTATATTACAAGGACGAAGACGAGGATACAATTTATATAATATAATTTGGAAATTATATTTTTATTATACACGTAGCCATTTAGTCGCAAAGCTACTGTAGTAGGTGTTTTACAGTAAAAATATTTATATATATATATTCGATTTTGAATGAAACTTATAGGACATCAAATCGTTAATTATATTTAAGCTTGTAATTTGTTCTTGATATGAAGACTACTCGTGATTCACAAAACTTAATGTTCATACATGCCGTGAAAATTGCAATCACACAAGCGCGGCGCGTGTAAACTATACTACAGCGAGTGTATAAATAATTTTATACTTCGCCAGTGTCAGTAGTATTGTCAGAAACGCAATCATTCACAACGCGTTGTATGCACCTTATCGTCTATCTACACTAATATTATAAAGATGAAAGATTTGTATTTTTGTGTGTATGTTTGTAATGAATAAACTCAAAAACTACTGTGCCGATTTCAAAAATACTCTCACCATTGGAAAGCTACATTCACCCTGAGTAACATAGGCTATATACCGCAGGTGGAGCTGCGGGAAACAGCTAGTTGTTAATATTTTATTGTGTCATTATGACGCAACAACCGTTGTATTCGATTTTACTTGACATTTTGTAAAATCTAATAATTAGTACGTAGATTGGTCACAGGCGCTTAACTTTGCGACATTGGATAGCTCAAAATGTTGTCTGTTTTTATAATTTGTTAATAATTATATTAGTATCAGATTTAAGTAATACATGTTATAATAGTTTACAAGTCAATTCAATAAGACTCAGTACCGCCTTTTTAAAAACTGTTAAAAATGCCTATTGTGCGATTTAGCAGTTTTAGAACCGATTTCGCTAACATCGTTCCTATCCAAGAGTAACTAATCTAAGCATAAAAACTTAATGACAGACATTTTTATTCTAGAGACCGATCCTTTATACTCAATTATACTTGGATTAACAGTATATTCTCGGGTTAATTGTGTGGTGAAATGTAAAGTTCATTATACGAGTGTAATTTGCGTCATTATCATTATCCTTGGAATAAAACTTATCCGATTTTGGTGAAATCGGCCCTTAGTAAGTTCATCTTGCAGAATTAGCCTAGAATGTAAAAGTAATCAATCTATAGTATGACTCTAGTGCACCGCTAAGAGGTGTGGATTAAGAATTCATATTACAATAACTTATAGCACAAAATGTGGTCAAATATCAACCCCCTTCCCGTTCAACGAAGACATATGTAAAGTGACGTTTAATATGTACATAGGTATATTGAATTATGTTTACGTTGACATATTATATATTCTGTCCAAACAAAGTTATTTAGCTTTGAAATATATATATTATTAAATATAGTGTTGCTTAATATATAGATTGTTAAATATAACTATATGTATAATCAACTAATGTGAAATCACACGACACGGTAATATGTCGATGACACTGCGTTTAGCTTACACGAGCTCTCATTAGCTCGGCCTCGCTTATGTGCTACATTCCCCTATAACATAAAAAAAAATGTTTACAAATTTTTTCCCTCAATATTTGTTACATATCAATCTTATAATACCCAAAAGCAACATCGAAAATTTGCGATAAGACTGTAAAAATCTTGTCGCAAATCTTTGACTTGTAAGTGTGGTCCAACAAAAATCTGATCTCACTATAATTCTGTCAAGCCCTGTTATATATTCGACATAGAATTCAGCACAAAAAATAACACTGATAAAGTTTTCGCAAGCAAAGCCGCAGCAAAGAGCTAGTAACAAAATAAAAACTGCATACTATGCCACGTTTTATTCGATACCGTACGTGACTCGCGTCGACACCGTACGCGACTCGTGTGGTACTCACTTCGTTGATATTTGAGACACTTCACGTACTCATCTATGTGTATTTTATAATTTTAAATATTTTAAGATTATCGATATAAGTTCTGATTGACAGCTGTATAATTAATACACCTTTTAGGGTTTTCTCTTTCAGTAGAGTTGCTGCCAAATACGAACTTAGGTCGATAGAAATAATATAATTTATATCGATAAATGTTGTCACATTCAGAGGTAATTATTTACAAATTTTTCTTGAATTTTTCTAAAACTTAAAATATTTAATGTCGTACTTATTATCCATAAATGATTGGTCTTAAAGGATATATTGAATTATATTTAATAAAGAAAAAAACTGATGATTAATTTCAGAAGTTTATTTCTAATAAAGAAATAATGTAATTTTTACATTAATTAAATATCATATCTGAATAATCCGTGTCAATCAAAAACGAAAGGAGAGAAATCACTCTCTCTCTCTCTCTCAGTCGATGCGAGGGAACGACTATAGCCCGACCAGAAAAATAGCAGCCTTGGTCATATTGCGGAAAAATATTGGAGACAGAGTTTCCTGTCTAACAATAAGAGAAAAATGATATAAAAGATGTTATCATATTTGATGCGAAATAAAAAAGAAGGATTGATTTCTATTTCATTAAATGATATTGTCAATTTAGTTGTTGACATGACACATACAACATGTTGCCAACTAAAGGCGACCAGTAGCGACGCCAATGCAGGGTTTTTATTTTCCTGATCAGGGCTATACAATTGGTTTCATTTCTTTATATACACGACTTAGCTCGGCAAAATTCGGATACAAATGTCATTCATATTTATTACTCCGAAGACATAAGCTTTTTTTGACCGACTAAAACAGACTCCCTAAATGTGTGTGTCTCGTTATAGTACTTATAATGCAATATAGTTGTACTCGCCAAAGCTGTCAAAAATTGGCACAGGCTACTTTCAATAAGACCAAATTAACTAATTTATGTTTCGTCTCGTTCTTTCACGTCAAAAACAGATAAGGCGGAAAGGGACTTAACATAAATTAGTTAATTTGGTCTTATTGAACGTTTTGTTTATTTTTATGAATAAGGGGGATAGAATTTAAAATTTATCTTCTCTAGACTAATCATTTATTGTAGATAGTTTGATAAAAAGCTAGATATTTAAAAGTTGCTTCGGCTTTGTATGAAGACCGCGTAAATTAATGGATAGTGATATTTCCAGCAATAATGGAAACTTCAGGGATTGATAATCATTACGGCTTTACCACAGACGTACGTCTAATTAGACATCGCATATGAATATTTAAATATTATATCATGATATTTAAATATTTCAATTAAAATAGCAACCTCCATATCGCGGAAAAATATTGAACTAATTTCTTTTATACTACGTACTGCACTATTAATTTCTCTGTTGCTCTCTTTCGTTGTTATTTAGCAAATTGTTGCAACTATCAATATACTTGTAGTCCTAAAATTTAAATTAAATCTTAGATTTCTTCATTAGATGCCGAAATCTAAATGTAGTTAGCAGTGGGACAAGAATAGCTATATAAAAAAAATGTGCCGAGCCGCGCTTAAAAGATTAGATTATTATTGGGTCTATCTAGACGTAAGTCTGTAAGCAATAGTTTAACGAGAGAGAAATTATAATATTTATCAAAATTACTTACGGGTATGTATAAGTAACTTATTATAGACAAAAGTGATATTTTAAGGGCTACAATTTGTTACTGTGTTAATTAATATCGTAACATGAGTGGTATTATTGAAACCTGAGACTCATTGAAACCAGGTGAGACGTTCATTCGAAATCGATTGATAAGGTAGATAACATGAAGCAAATACAAAGAGGAGACGGCATATCGACTGGTGCACTGTCATGGTCATCGGCGCAGTGACGTTGGAAAAGTGGGCGGGGTTTACGTCAGTTTTCGTTCAACTGTGAACGGCGTGACGTAGGGCAAGCTCTTATGTTTTTCTTATTTATCTAATTTACGTTTAGTTTCAGCTTAGAATATTTTGTAAAATATTTTAAACTATTTAGTTTCAAGTGTTTCAATGCTGTACTGTTATGGGATCACAATAAATCAAGAATAATTTTCGTAGTAAGTTATGAATATATTTTCGAATTTATTTGATTGATTTAGTATTACACAAAATATATTTCTGTTTATAATGTTCAAAACGTCTGTAATATAAAAAAATATAAATATATTTTTTATGTTGAAATCTTTGATTTGCTAGCGACATCTGTTGGTATGTAGAGGGGATCGTCAATAGGGGCGGAGCCACGGCCAAACCGAGCTCCCCTCAAGTCTGCCTTCCGCCCCGCCTAGCCTCGCTCATAAGTAAGGAAGCTCTCGATATGCCATCTGCTTTTAGTTATTACTCCGTGGTCGAACATTTAAATATTTTTATCGCATCAGATAAAAATATCTAATGCAAATCACTCGTATCGCTGGTTTTCGGTTAGTCTGGTGTCAAAAAAGCACTCCATATGTGGATATAACCCTTTGTGACGTAGGTTCCTTATTGGGCATATCACGCAGGGCGGCGGCGTAAGTCCTAATGGGGTTCTTGACTCACAATGCTTGATGCAATTTCAAATATGCTTGTCAAAATGTAATTGTTCATCAAGAAATTGCAAGTACTGTAGATGCGTTTCATCAAACATCGTTCTCGATGGACAAAATTGCTTGACAAACACGAAATTACTACGTATTAACATTTTTTGACCATGAGGGTACCGCATAAAATTATGAGCGGGAAAATTATTCTTTTAAGGTCTTCTACTCGCCTTTATAATAGTGCGGAACCCTTTAACTATCGTAGACTACCCGGATATAAATATTGCACATCGGCTTTGTAAAGCGTTATCTCTGTCACATACTCGTATATAGGTCGTCGGCAATCGCCATCGCAAAATCGTCTTTTACGATGATTGCCGATGTGCAAATTTACCGCCTGATACTCAAGGGGGCTTACGATCATCTCTAAATATTAATATATAATACGATACGATCATCTTTAAATATTGCGAGATGGCGCAATACCATGTGTAAGGTGACATCTTGCTTACTCACTCGCATTTGGATGGAATTAAGAGATGATGGTAAGCTCCCTGTATACACGCCTTCCGCCGCCGCCTCGATTTACTAGGTATGCCTCGTGTATGCACTTGTCTGTTGTGTTACTATTGCATTTGTGGTCTTGTTATTAAGACTAAATTATCCATTTTGACGTGGTGGTGACTTTTAACGCCAAATATGTAGTGTGTTAACTGCTTAAGAAATTAAAAAATTATCAGCGTACGGGACTTTATACAAACTTTTCTTTAGCCCAGGTTTTTTTTAAAAGTTTAGATTTGTGTACTAAACATGCTACATAAATACTGTGTTTATATGTATATAATAATAATAAAATAAATATTCATTGAAATGAAGAAATACGTTGAAATTGAGCATAAAGTACGTTAGTTATCTACGTCGGACGTACTGAATCGGTGTACAATGTTTTGTTTAGATGACAACGGAATTTGGTGTTCCGCATAAGATGTTTGGCTCATTTTTGTCAAATTTTAGTAATTTATAATGTGATTAGTATTTAGGTTGATCATGGAAATGAATACAATTTGCCGTTTAGTAGTTGGCGCTGGTTTAAGGATACCTACCAAATATCTTTAATCCTGTATTAGTCATTACCTACGAATATAACAATGAATATGTAAAGAAAAAGAACACAGATTGAGCATCAAAAAAGTTTGAAATTTTTTGGGTAATGAGCAAATTGAAAAAAACATGGATCCCTATAAATTATTTGAAGGGTTCCTTAGATTACAGGGCCACCACTTAAGCTAAAAGCAATGTCGTCGTTTCCACTCATTTTATCGTGAAATGTTACGTCTCTCATCATAGCGTTTTCCCTGATGCCCTTATTATTGATCCTTAATGAAGTCATCATCAACATCATTTCGCGTAGGTTACATTGTAACTCGACCATGTACACCCTGGTGTCAGAGTTGTGCGGAACCGCCTCTCGGCCTCTGACGTGGTTCCTTTAAAGACCACCAGATGGCGGCCGGGACCCAATCATATTTATTACAGGTGATTCAAGCCTGAAATGTCCTAATAAAACTGGAAACAACTATACAAAGTATGCTTCCGGTGGGAATCGAACCCACGACCCCCGGGCCAAAGGCGAATGCCTTAAATACTGGACCACGGAGGCAGTTATTACATTAGTTATCTTTCTGCAGTTATTAATGTTATTTATAAAAATATTTTTTCAGAAAAACGCTTAGATGAGACACTGTGCGGAAAACAGGAACTGCAGACCGGTGTTTTTATGACCATTAAAATTAATATTCATGAAAAAAACTACTTTCATGTACCGATGATGTACCTAGTCTAAAGATAGTTACTTAAATGATCCTGGCAAAAAGAATATTCATACTTGATACAAAGTTAACGTTATAATTCTTTTCCTAATAAAAATATTTTTGAAGTTAACAAGTACCTATCCATATTTACAGACGCACTATTACTTATTTTCGAAAATAATTTTCCGCACAGTATTTAGGTCAATTTATGTTTTATAGGTGAATTAAGCATTTAAGTGGAAATACCCCTATTTATATTGGAAAATATTAATTGTAATTAAATGTAAATTAAAATTACTTACGAAGTTTTATTTCTATCCACTAATTATAGCGCAGGGGGAAACCGATGGCCGATGGGGCAGACATGTTCTCGAACGGCGACCACGTACAGCTCTTTTTTTTAAATGTATGGCGTTGGCTAGGGGGGCCAACGCCATAAGCAAAGTTACCTTGTCTCCCCCGAGTGAGCCGACAGGGGAGACAAGTCTATTAAACGCAAAAATAGCACTCTTTGGAATAAATATATATTTAAGATAGGTAGGACATTTTGTAAGGAGTAGTCAGTCTGGGAAAGTACCTCCACCCTACAGAAGACCAGTGTTGTGTTCCTGCTGGTGAGTAGGTTCGCCAGGCTCCAAAGGAGTCGCTGTGCTGACAGCGGACAGGTCGGCAACGCGATTGTGACATCTCCGGTGTTGCAGGCGTTCATAGGCTACAGTAACCACTAACCATCAGGTGGGCCGTACGCCTGTATGCCTACTTAGTTGTATAAAAAAAAACTAACATGATATAGTGTATACGTTTATTTTCTTAAGAATAAGGTACAATGCCATATTGCTTATGAGTTAAAACAGTTGGCGCGTATACATTAACACTAGCCAAACTATTCAACATAGTTATACAAAATCTCACTTTTAGTTCCATTGAAGGAAATTATTATTTAATGTAAATATACTTAACAAAATCTAAACGGTGTATATTACTATTCTCATCGTTTTAATTATGACCAAAATATTTCACCTATTTTTAGTATATGGGCCATTAATATTTTTCAAGGCCCTCAATTTTTGTAAACTGACTCTTTGATATAAACATTGATGTGCTGTAAAACAAGAATGATTAATAATAAATGCTTAAAAATAGGCCAAGACTAGAGATGGGCGCCTTGCCGGAAAATTTCCCATTTACTCCCGGATTTTAAAAAAAATTATTTATTTATAAATCTTTATTGTACCACAAGTTTACAATTGGCGGACTTAATGCTAAAAGCATTCTCTCCCAGTCAACCATTAGGAAAAACAGAAAAGTTATGTGCGGCGCGAATTATTTTAAAAATACAATGAGAGAAAAAAGAAACAAAACACTTAACTGCTAAATAAACATACATAGATTTACATACAGTATTCATAACTATATATATACATACATAAACATACATAATAGAAGAGATGAAAACGGAAAAAGATGACGATTTAGGGTGATATTATGTTAGTGAGGTGAATTTTGACCTTTCTTTTGAAAGCGAATTTAGTAATGGTCTCTATTATAATATGGGAAAATTCCCGGGAATTAATGGGAATTAATTTTATTTTCCCATTTCTACCCCTTGCATTTCATTCCTTCCCTCTTGAATTTCTTCCCGCTGCCCATCTCTAGCCAAGACCAATAGAAGATAAGATTTTTTTTATCACTAGCTGTTTCATGCGGTTCTCATTCTAATATTTTATGCATGGAGTCATTACAAAGAGGAGATGCTGTAATAAGCGTTTTGTAAGAAAGTGTTTGTGAGGCTACACGGGGCGGAAGGCAGACGTGCGGGGTGCTTGGTTTCGGCCGTGGCTCCAATCATGGAGCACGAGCAATGGCAAGCAATGACATGCCACGAGCAAGTAAATTTAATTATTTTATTTACATTTGAAGATGAAGAATTTGATTTAAAAGTCATTAACGCGACTCTGTTAGTCGTATAAAATTATGGAGCAATTACAAAGAGGAGATGCCGTTTGAAATGGCGCAGTGATGTGATCATTGGCGCCTCGCCGACACTGCAGTGGGCGGAGCTTGTCATTGCTCGTGCTCCACGGTTGGAGCCACGGCCAAAACCAAGCACCCCGCACGTCTGCCTTCCGCCCCGTGTAGCCTCACAAACACTTTCTTACAAAACGCTTATTACGGCATCTCCTCTTTGTAATTGCTCCCATGGGTACCACACTTTATCTACTGAACAAATAATTTGAAATTTCGCATATATATTATTTAGAAGTAAGTACTAAAGCTTTATCGCATAAAATGACTATGGCGGGATTTCGACCGAAGCCGAAAAGTTAGATAATACTAGCTTTTTCCCGCAGCTCCGCCTGCGTCAAAAAGTACCCTATGTTTGACCTCGGGTCTTCAACTATATTCATATCAAATTTCATCACAATCCGTTCAGCGGTTTGACAGACACACTTTCGCATTTATAATATTAGTATGGATGTATCTTGGTTTCTTTCGATCTGTATCGATGTGACCTTTTCATTACTACTTAAAATATAAGTTTTATATAAAGTGTGAATCTTAAATATTGGTGTTATTCCCAGATTTCGTCGTATCTTAAACCTAAGTTTACAGAACAATTTCAACACAGGTAATTTTTGGTCAAAATAATTATTTACCATAAAATAACGATTCATTGATTCAAAGCGAATTATCCTACTGTGTATTTCCATATTTTTTTTTAACGCTAATTAAGGCATGTTAAGAACGCCAATTTACTAAAAGATGTATTTCTACATTCGTTATTTCACACAAATAAAATTGATTATTCTGTTTTTTTCTAACTAGCTGACTTGACTAAATTGAATTTTGGTTATAAGAGCATTACTTTACAAAATAATAAATTAGAATAAGTACAAATTTTATTTATTTATTTACTTTATTCATGTACACAATAAAAATGCAAAGGATTATACAGAGGAAAAGACTTTAGTATAGATTTGATTTGATTTTGCAAATAAACTGTTTTGTTTCTCTCTTCTTATAATACTAAATAGTAATTAACTGACAATATTACAAATTAATACATTTATTTTCCAATTTTAACTTGGAATGAAAAGAAAAGGGAATGGGCAGATAATGATTTGGCGAACAAGGGAAGGTATTAGTGACCGTAATCTTTAACAAACGTCTATCCCCCTTGAGCATAAAAATTAACGAACGTTTATTAAACCTAAATTAACTAAAATATGCTACGTCCCTTTCAATCTTATATTTGACGTGAAAGAACGAGACGAAAGATACATTTTAGTTAACATGGATTTATTGAACCTTCGTAAATTTTTATGAATAAGAGGGGACTGATTAGTCTAGTCTATATAATGTATATAGAATTTCATCTACAAAATTATATAAATATTCAAGGCCATTGTCAGCAAAGGTAATATGTATTATACAAATTGTGAATGCTCAAAAATATAGATATTTTAAATGGATTTTTTACAATCATAATCGGCGATCAGAAATTCTGTATTAAAAAAAAACCATTTATTTCCAGCCTACAATGGCCCATAGTGCACATACGATTAAATGGTAAACGAGTCGCCCGGAAATATCATGCATTTACTTGCAATGATTGCAAAACAGAGTTCAATAACAATGATCAAAATTAAATTAATTGGAAGTGAATGGTTTATTATTAGTTTTGATGACTGCATCGTACATAAGGATAGTACGTATGTTTTCTTCAAGTAAACAAGCGTACAAACTAACCTACAAAAATATTAGATTATATATATTTCGCTAAATTATGTTCTATTTTCATGGGTAATCGAATTTTTGTATAGTACAAGCTATCAATTCCGACCATTGAAGATATATACAAATACGAAAGCGCGAATATTATTTTATATAATATTAAAATCTACGATTCAATTCACTGGGTGCTTTGGTCATTCGTCGATTATTAAATTTCGATATTATTTTGTACTAGAAATAATATATATTTTATCTTAATTTACAACATTCGACTAATGAGACAATTTTAACCGACTAATAAGAAAGTCGTGATTTTTCTTTTAATGAAGTGTTGATCACACGGTGGTGTAAATTTTTTTATTTCTCTTAAAGCTCAAGAATAGTGTAGCCGAACTATCGATAGTTTGACTATCGACAGGCATATCGACAGCATCGATAGCTGTTTTGCAATACTACTGATAAAGAACGGTACACACTTGATTGTAATGTTTTTTACTATTGCATACACTATCAAGAGCATATCGATAGTGGACTATTGTTCGGCAATATTCCTCAAAAATTATGTCAACAGTTCGGATGAGAACGTGCAAGAACAAGTGGTGACCAATAAAAGTCCCGACCGTGCCCAAATGTGCTTAACGTGCGTTAAAAATACATAGAGATATCTCCAATTATTAAGACCGCGTAACCGTGGTATTAGAAGAAAACATATTTTTTTAAACACAAATATACAAAAAATGAAGTAATATAATTGATCAACAATATTTTGTTAAATAGCTTTAGACGTCACCGGGGAAACGTTAAATGGAATAACATTTGTCAAGAGAAATACAAGATGCCTGTAAGGGTCGTCAACCAAGCGATTTTATTGACGCAGACGGTAGCGACTTCGTTAACAATAGCTATTTTCCAGGGTCAAAAGATTAACATTAAAATTAGTCCGTCATTTAGGGAATCAAAATATATTAGTGACGTATTTTTTCTTTTGTCAATTGAGCGATAAATTATAAAGATATAACGCATCAAAGTTTACGAGTGGGGGCTCGTGACGTCACATATTGCGAAAAGTGCACACAGTGACGTCACATATTTTTACCATTTGTTTAATTTTCAGAAGAAAAAATACGTCTACAATATTTTTTGATTATCTAACTGGCGGACTAATTATATTTTTTTTGGAAACTAGCCTATTTAGTATAGAAAATTGTACAGCGCCCTGGCGGATAGTAAGGTGATTAAGAAATTTCATCGCTTATATACGTTAATAAAATCTCGTGGTAGACTGGAGCCGTATTTTTGAAATGTATGACATATATGTCGAATGAAAAGACGATTTTGTGGCAGTCACACTTTTCAAAAAATAGCGCTTTTGAACTTATACATATTTACATTTCTTTGTATAACAAAAAAGGTTATTAAATTATTTTTACAATATATGATCACGATCACGAGTAGCGAGGTATACCGACCATGTTTACCATGGTATATATATATTCGCACGGACCTCTGACGTATTCAGTGCGGGTTCCGTAGGTACTATATTTTAAGGTTATAATGTAGGTTATGATGCACACAGTCGTCGTTCGGCGCCCGGCTGTCCGCTAAGAACGTGGCAATGAGTGACTCTTGTTCTTTAAGCCGTTTGACTAGAGGTTCCCACGAGCCGTAGTTTAAGTCCATCAATTGAACTGACTTTTTGATTATCTTGTGCGCTTCTAGGCACCAATCCCTGGGAAATTTGATACCACATTATTTACATTACCACAGAATAATTGAGTATTCGACTAATTTTAATTTTTTCTTTCATATCAATATTTTTATTATCAGAAACAGAATTATGAAAGACTTTTTTGTAATCCGTTCAAAAATAAATAAGTTATAAGCCTTTGAAATTCGGTGAAAGGGGAAACTGTCAAAAAACAAGAAAAGGATGCACTGTGTGAGCTGTGACGTCACTGCCGCTCGGTTTCGTGCGTACAAAAGAGATAGCAAGACGTCCCCACCACGCTCACACTTTTCTTTTAGAGAAAACTTTAAAATCGTATTACTGCCTTAATTAACAACCAATTTTGTTGTTGTTTTCAGAATCGGTTACTTTTTAGTGTATTTTTTGTTTAGTATAACAATAATTACCAAGTATGAATACAATCAAGTAGCCTAACGGACACTCACACCCTCCCACCCGAAACAGATACCGCACCGAGCCAAGCAGATTTAGGGTAAAAGTCGAGGGCAAAACAATGCATGGGTTCGCTTTCTGAAATGTGTCTGAAATGATGTTTTGATGACTATGTGGCTATGTGGTGTTCAGCCTAACAGCCGCAATCAGAGCCGTTAATGACTACGAAAGCAAATGATTTAAACTCACATAAGTAAAGACTGAACTTTATTTTGTTATAACACGCGGTACTATTTCAAAATCATATTTTAATTATTCATACAGGTGAAACATTTAAGGTAAATTATTGTTTTTTATCCAAAGCTAACAGCGCTTCGGATCGTACGGGAATGCTTTTTTGATAATGTATTGTCTTCATACCGAATGATAATCATTTGATATCGAACGGAAATCATTCGACTCACCGATTTTGCGTGAGTTTACCTTTTTAAAAATAGCACTCCAGTGCTGAGAAAACAAACGCTGAAAGAAATTCAGCTCAATATTGGTCCTACTGCACCTGAGGTGTTTATTTCCACTTTTCATTTTTAAATGTGCTGCAACCAAAGAGCATTAAAACCACCACGGGAGAGTACGCTTAGCGTACGAACCACAACGGGGGAGTAAGCATAGCGTACGAACCACCACGGGGCAGTACGTATAGCGTACGATACGAACCACAACGGGGGCGTAAGCATAGCGTACGAACCACAACGGAGGAGTAAGCATAGCGTACGAACCATCACGGGGCAGTACGTATAGCGAACGATACGAACCACAACAGGGGAATAAGCATATCGTACAAACCACAACGGGGGAGTACGCATAGCGTACGAACCCCCTCTGTCGTCATTTGTATGTGTGGTGGACATATACGAGCATATCCAAGGATAAAAACTAGTTGGACTCGGATTTACAACTACACTGAGTCCATCTGCCAGCGTGAATACAACTCTGAAAATAATTCCGTTGCCCAGTTAGATGTTGCAGTAAGATGTCTGGGACTTCGAACTAACGAACAGACGGAGTTACATTTCACATCTAAGTAAATTCTTATGCCTTTTGGTGCGGGAGCACTGCTGTTACAAAATGTTTACTAACGGCTACATTCCGCAAACATTTGTTTACAAAAATTTGACATACATTATAATTAATGTTAGTAAATGTTTTAGTGTTAGAAAATGTTTGTAAACATTTTGTAATGGCAGTGTTAGGAGGGCCATCAATTTAGGCTTAAGTTACCTGTAATCAGGATTTTGCGGCGACCTTATGATCCTCTCCAGCATGACTTCAGACAATTTTCTCAATTCGTGCGCCACCTGCAAAATATATTACAACTCACTGGGTGTCTCGGTCATTAGTCGGTTATTATGATGCGTATGGAACCCTATTTTTGAATGTATGACGTAAATGTCGAACAAAAATCCTTCGTTATAGAACAAAAATTTATTCGACTCGCCGATTTTGTGTCTCATTTTTTTAAAAATAGCACCAACTGCAGCCCTTTTTTTTTTCAAATGTGTGATTGAAGCAAAATCGTCGAGTCGAATAAATCTTGTTCGTTAACGAATGACATTCGTTCGATATCGAATGATTTTTGTTTCAAATATATATCACACTTTTCAAAAATACCATTCCTGTCCGGACAGAGTCGGTTGTTAAAGCAGGCGACACTCGTGGCCCTTGTTAAGTGGAAGGCGAATCCATACTTCCATACTAATATTATAAATGTGAAAGTTTGTTTGTTTGTTTGTCCTTCTTTCGCGTTAAAACGGAGCAACGGATTTAAGTGATTTTTTTGTGTAGAGATGAAGACCTGGAGAGTGACATAGGCTACTTTTTTCCGTGACACAAACGGAATTCCACGCGGGTGAAGCCACGGGCACAGCTAGTAAAATGAATTGGTAGTAACTAAAAAAAACTATAACATGTTTTTGATTCATTCATTCGTATCGTATCATTCGAAACAGGGTGTAGATACGACCTGAAAAATTCACAAAATTTTAAAATCGCTCACTGTAACCATTTAAACTTGTTAAGAAATTAAATCTAAAATGATTATTCTTTCATATCTCTGCGAATATAAAAGCAAAGAATATTTCGTATTGTGAACCCGAAGAAACTACGACCATCGTCATTATCCATTAAAATGTTTATTGATAAAAAAAGTCGTGATTTTGTAAACTATATACATACCTCGACGCTGAACGAACCAAACTGGTATTCGAGGCTCTGGATATTTAACTTGATCAGTTCAACGCTTTTACTAAATTCACCTGAGAAATGTTAAAATTATCATAATATTGCACAAAAATAAAAATCCTAAAAATTAAATAGGCGTTTTTGATCGAAACAACTGGATAAGTTATCCTTTTTCATGTGAATCGAACCCACGACCTCCGGACCTTCACCACTGAACCCCAGAGGCAGTTGTATTATGTTGTAGTCTAAATATATATAAAAATCAATTGTTGTTCGTTAAGTCTCGCTAAAACTCGAGAACGGCTGGACCGATTTGGATATTTTTGGTTTTGAATTAGTTTGTGGAAGTCCAGGGAAGGTTTAAAAGGTGAATATATTCGGAGGCGGTTCGAAGTTTGCCGGGTCAGCTTGTATGATATAATTTTTATTCCATTTGTGGTTTTTATGCACAATAAAGAATTTTTACATACATTAGTATAGATAAGTTGATGTTGAGGAGCTCGGTAGCGCGACACGCTTTTCCGTAGCGAATGCGCACGTGAAACGATTGCGAGGTGCGACCCTTATTGGATTGGTCGCCACTTAGTGGCAATTTCTATCTCGAGCGTGGTCCTGGTTGTTATCGATAGGTATGTGGCAGTCGTGAGGCTGCGTTAGATGCCCTTAGGGCAACATCAAAAAAAATCTGACAGTGTTGGCCACTAACACACCTCGGGTCATGTTCCTGTTGGTCTGGTTTCCCTGTAAAAAAGGGTTACGGAGGTCAGACGGCAGTCGCTCCATTGTAATAACCGGTGCCGCCGAATCTAGGACCATGGCTTACAGCGTACTTTAGGCTCAAAAACGTAAGCTGACGACGCAACTAGAAAACACATGAAGAAGTATGGCTAAATTACCTAGATCGGCGTAAAGTCTAGCGAGGCGGTCGGCCAGGGCACGCAGGGTCGTGTGATGTCGATGCCACACTTGTTGCTTCACTCGGAATGCCACCTGGGTTCGCTCGCATCGTTGTTCTAAACTATTTGCACGATCAGCTGTAAATATTATACAAATTTTAATCCATACTCCATACTATCTTCTATACTAATATTATAAGTGCGAAAGTCGGTCTGTTACGCTTTCACGGCTAAACCGCTGAACGGATTTTGATGAAATTTGGTATGAATATAGTCGAAGACCCGGGGTCAAACATAGGCTCTTTTTGACGCAGGCAGAGCTGCGGGAAACAGCTAATAACATATATTTTTCTTAACATTTTTTAGTACATGTATTTTTTATTTCCAGTAGCCTAATTTGGGAAATACGATGCGACCACTATTGGATTGGTCGTCATTTAGTGACATTTTCTATCTTGAGCTCCTCCGTGCTTCGGGAGGCACGTTAAGCCGTTGGTCTCGGTTGTAACCAATAGATAGCAGACGTGAGGCCGTGTCAGATGCCTTAGGGCAGCTTGAAAAATTCTGACAGTGTTGGCCACTAACACACCTCGGGTCATGTTCCTGTTGGTCTGGTTTCCCTGTAAAAAGGGTTACGGAGGTCAGACGGCAGTCGCTCCATTGTAATTACCAGTTCCGCCAAATCTAGGACCATGATTTACAGCGTACCCCAGGCTCCGAAGCGTAAGCTGTCGACGCTAGGATGATGATGATGAGCCTAATTTAGGAAATAGTTATTTTTCTGTGTTTTTGCACAACCATTTTTACACGGAAGCCAGAGGAATATGATGCGGGATTTATAAGAAGCCTTTAAGATTTTTCAGACTGCCTTATGGCATCTGTCAAAGCCTACTACTGTCATTTAACGATGCAGCGATGACACCTTACAGCCGCACTCGGAGTCATAAATGACCTAGATGTTGCTTATGTAAATCTTCATTTTATTATGTATTAAAGCTTGAGCCTTTGAGAGGCTTGCGCGGGGACATTGATCCAACGCGTATAGGCAATTTGAAGAATTTGATGTCATGTGATGCTTCTGCCAAAACCCGTCTTCGGCTATAACTATATCAATAGATGACATTCCCATGAACATCATGATTATTTTAAAATTTAGTTCTTGTGAACAGAAATACAATAATATGTTAGACTAGCTGACCCGGCAAACTTCGTACCGCCTCCGAATATATTAAATATACATTTTAAACAAACACAAATAATTCAAAACCAAAAATAACCAAATCGGTCCAGCCGTTCTCGAGTTTTAGCGAGACTAACGAACAGCAATTGGCTTTTATATATAAGACTGTTTCCCGCAGCTTCGCCTAAAGTAGCTTATGTTTGACCCCGGTTCTTGAACTATATTCATACCAAATTTCATCAATATCGGTCCAGCGGTTTGGCCGTGAAAGCGTAACAGACAGACAGACTTTCGCATTTATAATATTAGTATAGATGTAAGTTTCTGTATACTTCGTACCTAAGATTTCTATGCGTGTTGTACCCTCTTCTGTGCCCATATGTCTATGTTCTATGTTTGTTAGGTTGACTGGAGGAGATCCCTATTTGGGATAAGTCCGTTTTTTGTTGTAACCTGTACTCTCATACTATGTTCTTTGTGTACAATAAAGATTTTTACATACATACATTGTACTTCGGCAGTTTTCTATTCGGCCTTAGGACCACACTTCTTAAGGCTTACCTTGAGCTAGCAGTTCGTCAGCGTGCTCTAAGGCCGCCAAAGCCCGCTCGAGTTGAAAGTCCGCGTGGCATTGCGGACACGCCGACTGTTTACCGCTCCAGACGACGGGGCCTTTGCACGATTGACACGCGTACGCAGTGAATAACAACTGGAAATAATAAAATTATTTATCTTTCATTTATATTTGCAGCAGGTCGATCCTCATGATTTGAGAGATGAATCGAATTAGAGATATTTCGAAAAATGGTGTAAATTTTGTGTGTATTACCTTATACTATCATATAATTCTAAAATTAAAAATAATAAAGGTTGTATAAAATTTAAAAAGAATTAAGGTTGTATAAAAGAAATTGCGAATATGCTGCTTTTTGTCCATTAATTTTAGGTAATTAAATAGTAGGAGATCTGGCGATGAATAAATATTTATTTTGTACTTGGGGTAAGTGACTATTATGAAAAAAAATATTGCACGGTTTTTTCTTTTGATAGTTTGTAATGCAAGAAAAATTTTTGTATTGTGTGGAATAGTTGATTATAATGTCGTGTTAGATGCTCTTGTTGTAACAGTTCTGTGGTAGTTTATTATTGTTAACATTACATACTGAATATTGTATACTATTATATCAATGTGTGTATTTTGTGGCAAATAAAGAGATTGGATCATGATTAATTTCTTATTTATATGTAAATCTTACAAAATTATTGCGGTTTCAGATTTTGATGACACAAAAGTGTAAGCTTTATCGACTGCAAAGACACGCTCCAAATCGGCAACGGTCCGTATGGAGAACGAAGCCTGCCCCTCTTCCCTTTCGCGCAATAAACACGTCCAAGAGAACCTCCAGCCTCTTTTGCGGCATTCCTCGCGTACGCGGCGAAAGAGCTGGCTATTTAGACGCGTCAGGCGCACGTTGACGTACACCCGCCGCTCCCCGGCTGCCAGGGTGCACCGCACCCGCGCGGCCCGCAGCAGGTCGTCGCGTAGCTGTCTGCGCGCCAGCCGCACCACCAGCCGCACCACCAGCCGCACCACCACGTCCTGCCTCGTCGCAACCACGCGCACGGCATGCACGGGGTCCATCGCCCTTCTCCTCGGGCAGTCCGCCGATGTCCCGCAGCTTCGCTTGCGTCAAAAAGTAACCTATGTTTGACCCCGGGTCTTCGACTATATTCATACCAAAGAAAGCGTAACAGACAGACAGACAGAAAAACTGACAGACAGAATTTGCATTTATAATATTAGTATGGATTATGTGTGTACATAATTTTGCGTTCTGTACGTTCGGGTTGAAAAACTGTGTAACTTTTTGATAAAAGAACTTTATAACAAACAATGATTTACATTCAATTTTCTCATTTGACCAAACACTTACTAATTTTAAAAATCATGATACTATTTTCACATTTCACCTTAATTGATTTTAAATATTTGCGTAATAATTATTTTTTTATTCAAAAAGGCATACTCCCGAGATGGTCCCGTTATCACCAAGTCAAGATCTGATGATGAGATGCCAAGAAAATCAAGAGCAAATCTCAATTTTTTTTTATTAGTCTATAAAATAAATCAACAAAGTCGTGTGTCTTAAATAGTGATCGGATAATCGAGCGCTTATATACCTAAACTTCTTTCCTTGAAAGAATAATGTGAATATTCCTCCCTGAATTAATATGTAACCCGCATTCTCGGGATTGAACAATTTCGAAAAACAACCATAAGTAACTTCAATATTATTCTTTTGTGAGAATAAAAAATAACTTTAGGTATATTAGCGACCGATTATCCGATCACGGGTCACAAGTGATCATCATCGTCATCAACAACTATCCTCAACACCATTCTGGGCATAAGTCTGTCTACGCCAACCTTTCTCTTCCTAAGTCGGTCAAATTTATTAAAATGTTTTATAAAAAATCTCCATTAATGACTAACAGATAATTCGTTTATATATTTCTTTTCAAATGAGTTCGAAGTCGATTTAGTTTTTTTTTTTTTTTCCAAAAAACTTTTACACCACTTAGGTTAAACCTAAATATTTTACCAGTAGTTACCAAAATAACCCGGTTACTAACCACAAAATCCTTCCTCTCGACATCAGCACAAGCAGTACAGTTGCAGTTAAACAGGTACTGGGCCCTGAGTTGGGCGCGACGGTGGTTGGTGGGCTCTCTCGCCTTGTGCGGGCCATAGCAGTTGAAAACTTGGGACCCTGGAGGCAACTCTCGCGAACAACGAATTATTAGACGGCTGTTGTGAAACCTGAAAGTTTAATAAAATACAATGTTATCAAAAATTAAAGAGCTCGCTAATTCATTCATTCATATAGAACGGGTTACATGTTCGCCTTTGTACCTGAATAGGCTAGTTTCCAGGGTCAAAAGACGAACATTAAAATTAGTCCGTCATTTAGGGAATCAAAATATATTAGTGACGTATTTTTTCTTTTGTCAATTGAGCGATAAATTATAAAGATATAACGCATCAAAGTTTAGGAGTGGGGGCTCGTGACGTCACATGTTGCGAAAAAGTGTAGCACACTGTGACGTCACACGGAACTTTAACGCGCCATATCTTTACCATTCTTTGTTTAATTTTCAAAAGAAAAAAATACGTCTCCAATTTTTTTTTATTATCTAACTGGACTAATTATATTTTTTTTAGGAAACTAGCCTATCCATGTATATTTGTTGTGTTAAATTTTTGTTTCGGTACAATAAAGAGTATTTGAATAGTATTATCAGGTCGATTGACCACATATTTGTTGCGGTTATTATTCATCATCATCATTTCATCCGCAGTCAGTCCATTGCTGGGCATAGGCTTTACAGTAGGTAACAACATAAATTCAAAGTTGAAAATTAATATAAAATATTACAATAAATACTAGCTGACCCGGCAAACTTCGTACCGCCTCCGAATATATCCACTATTCTGCCAGAAGCTAGGGTGAGATCGGCACAGCGAACACGATTAACAAAAGAATAAATAAAAATAAAGAATCCATACTAATATTATGCGAAAGTCTGTCTGTCTGGTACGCTTTCACGGCCAAACCGCTGAACGGATTTTGATGAAATTTGGTATGAATGACCCGGGGTCAAACATAGGTTCCCTTTTTGACGCAGGCGGAGCTGCGGGAAACAGCTAGTAAAGAATAAATAACAAAAGTAGAAAGAGGTGCAAAGTCATATGAAGCCACATTTTACTCAATCACAGATGTGTCTATCAAAGTAATTTAATCATACATACATACTATACACACCATCACGTCTTTTTCCCGTAGGGGTATGCAGAGACTACGGATTTCCATTTGCTACGATCCTTACAGACTTCCCTCGCTTCTTCTACTTCACTTCACTCCTGACATCTCCCTTTTTTTAATATGTCTGCGATTTGGTCGGTTTATTTATTTATATTGTGATGTTTTTCAAAATAATAAAATCATCTATAAAATCCGCAAAAAAATATTTCTTATCCCCCTTAAATATTTATATCATTGTTTTTTTAAGGTATTTGTTGTATTAGCGGCAACAGAAATACATCATCTGTGAAATCTTAGTAATAGGATATCTTTACCCTTTGGGCATAGAACCCTACAAAATAATGAAACTACCCGATTGAAGTGTACCCTGGGCACGAATCACAAGCTGATTTGGGAAATACGCTCGGATGATTACGGGCGTTGGAAATGGCGAAAAATACATTTTGTTTCTTTCGAAACCTTCTCAATTCTTTCTGTGAAATACATGTGACATTTGTATTAAACAAATTCAAGGTCAGTCTCAAAAATACAATCATAAATTGTATTTTAATGTTCAATATGTATTTTACTGTATTTTTTTTTTAATATATAACAATCAAAGCGAGCCTTTTTAGGGTTCCGTAGTAAACGCAAGAAATCCTCATAGTTTCGTCATGTGTGCCCAGCTGTGTCCCAGGTTTTGCTCAGAAGGAAAGCCACTGTATTTTACAGGGGTCGTTAGAAAAAATGTAAGAACTATGTACTAACATATTATGGATCCTATTTATCTGACAATAAAAGATTTTAAATTTTTTTTTTTTTTTTTTTTTAAACACTTACGTGTTGATAATGTTGGGGTCACAGGAGTGGTTCATCATAGCGGCCGACGGGTAGATGGCCGTAGCTCGTCTCACTTCTTTCTCTGTCACCGTGCACCCTGGAACGTAACGTTTTTACACTATTCAAAACATGCCTATTGAATTAGAGAGTTTCATTCATTCATTTCGTGTGGGTTACATGGTCAATCGACCCGAAACCTCAGAATTATTATATTATTATAACGTACAGAATGGACACTCGCACCCGAAAGAGATACTGCATCTCGCCGCGCAAATTTAGGGTAAAAATCGAGAGCAAAATAATACAAGGATGTCGCTTCAGCCGCCAGTCCGCTGCGACGGCTATGACGCAGATCCGGTAAATAACCAACCCTACGAGTAACACACACACATTGCCGCATAGGTATCGGGTTCGCCGCTGTTGTGCGGAGTGTAATGTGCCTCACCTTTCGCTGTTCATTGTATTAACAAAAATCATCTCAAATCAAATCTGTCAATTTCTAGGGTCAAATCTCACCTATTTCTAGAGTCAAATCTCACATATTTCTAGAAATAAATCTCACCTATTTCTGGGGTTAAATTTTACCTATTTCTGGGGTCAAATCTCACCTATTTCTGTAGTCAACATTCACCTATTCCTGAAATAATAGAGTGACTCATGCTTCACGATCCGTCCTCGCCTGCTTAAATCTACCAAACCACTTCATCATCACATACCTGGCACGTCCTCATCGCTGGCCATCAGAGACAATGCAGCGTGTCCGTTGCAGACCAGCTGGCCGAGACTGCGCAGCATGAGCGCGGCTGCGAACAGCTTCAGCTGCGGCTCGGACAGCTTGTACGGCACGCTGGCCGACAGCTGCTGGAAGAAGGACGTGGACTGCTCCAGGTAGAGCGTCAGCATTGTTGCCGTCTGCAAATTTCAATATCGAAATTTCAATAAGTAGATACATAAAGGCAAATAATTCACGATTTAAACCCAAAGGCACAACACTAGGGGACAAATTGACCCACAACATGACGCGAAACACTCGATTTACGTGTTTATTTATTTACTTATTTATTAAAACTTTATTGTTCCACAAAGTACACATATACTTATAACAATTGGCGGACTTAATGCTAAGAGCATTCTCTACCAGTCAATCATAGGGAGAAACGGAAAGATAGTTTGGCGCAAAAAAGTTAAGGGGGAAAAATGTATTACTTATAGAGCAAATTTTATCAAAAGCTTAAGTTCATACACTACGTAAACATACATAAAACATACACAAATACTATTTCATTTTAAATATATACCTATATATATACATATACCTACACAAATATCAATGATGAAGTCAAGTCACATTGAGAAGTTTTCCTGCAACGTTGCAGTGTTGCGGGGCATGCCCCGCAACATTCGTGTGGACGCGTGCGCAACGTGTCCCTCAACAATATACAGAATTAAATTAACAATTTTTTTTTTTTTCGGACGACATTTGTGCAGTCACTGACGAAGCTGTTGACGAGCAACATGTTTTGGGCATGTTGCATAATTTATCCCCTAAATTATAAAGATATAACGCACCAAAGTTTAGGAGTGGGGGTTCGTGACGTCACATATTGCAAAGTGTAGCACACTGTGACGTCACACGGAACTTTAACGCGCCATATCTTTACCATTGTTTGTTTAATTTTCAAACGAAAAAATACGTATCCAATATTTTTTGATTATTTAACTGACGGACTAATTATATTTTTTTAGGAAATTAGCCGAATATGTGGAAAAGAAACAAAGAGTGGAGACTTTTAATGATTTCTTATGTAAACCGTATTAAAATAGATTAATAAGGGGAGACTTTTGCTGAGCAGTGGGACTTAAACACATAGTTAAAAAAAATACTATGCATAAATAGATCTAATACCAAAAACTCACCAGCGCATACTGTATATAATCCGCATTGTTCATCTTATCGAAGTTGGTCACCAATTTGAACATCCTGTAGAAAGGCGGCGAGTCCGCCCTGTATACGTGGAGGTCATCGACCTCCGAGTAGGCGGTGAACAGTTCCCCCGCGGTGCAGGGCGGGGGGTGTTCGCGAGGTGCGGGGGGGAAACCTGCGCTCGCTGTGATCAGTAATACTCTGGAAATAGTAAAAAAGACCGGTCAAGTGCGAGTCGGACTCGGCGCACAATGGTTCCGTAAATCATGCTTGTTGTTGCCTCCCTTAAATATTTGTTCCATCCATACTAATATTAAATGCTGAACGGATTTTGATGACATTTGGTATGTATATAGTTCAAGACTCCGGGGTCAAACATAGGCTACTTTTTAACGCAGACGGAGCTGCGGGAAAAAGCTAGTTTAGAAAGTGAATGAATAACTAAATCCCTAGCTTATGAATACTTCCGGCGGGCAGCAGCGTCGGAAAGTACAATAAGCCGTTGAAACTGCGCTCGCCAATCCGCCTGCCAAGCGTGGCGAGTATGGCAACAACCCCTCAATTTGGGGGAGGCCTAATTCCAGCAGTGGACTGATTGCGGCTGAAACCGAATAACTAAATATACTGTGAATATTTCAATAGTCTACGTGTTGTCGTTATCAATATCAAGCAAAACGAGCAAAGAAATCACGTTTGTTGTATGGGATCCCCCTTAAATTTTTATTTAGTGCATCTTGTTATAGCAGCAACAGAAATACATCATCCGTAATCATTTCAACTGTCTAACTATCACGGTTCATGAGATACAGCCTGGTGACAGACGGACAGCGAAGTTTCAGTAATAGGGTCCCGTTTTATCATTCGGCTACGGAACCCTAAAAAGAAAAATTTGACCTATGGACAATAGTTCATTTACCAGTTACCGGAATGCATAAGAGTGTTTCACGTCCCCAACAGGCTATTAGTAAGCCCTTCAGGAACCATAGAGTCGGCCCTAAAGGCTATGAGCGTTTTCTACCGCTCGAGAGGTTTTATTGCTACAAAGGAAAGACAAAAATGGAGCCGCTGGCAAAAGGTAGTAAAAATTAAACTCGCCTTAAAGCTAGTCAGCTTCTGATCAAAATATTATATTTCTACGAAGCTGAAATTTTACAGGTAGCTAGTCTATGAACAGACAGAGACGAAACCGTGGACGATGAATAGTCAAAAATGATTACAATCTAACCTTAAAGCTAAACGCGCAATCCCGATGCTAACAGGCCGGATCGATTGACATCCGGTAAACTATAGGACCAACGAAGCTCAAATTTTGCAGGAAGCTAGTTTATGAATAGACAGAGACGAAGCCACAGGCAATAAACAGTAAACATGATTACAAACTCACCGTAAAGCTAGATGCGCAATCCCGATGGTCGCGAACAGGTCTGCCTGTGCGCCCGCGCACTCCCAGCGGTGGAAAGTGTGCGCGCGAGCACGACAGGACAGCGAGCAGTACATGCTGCGGGAGCAACGCAAGCAACTGTCCAACAAAACGCGGTTTTATTATATAAATATTTGAAAAAGAATTATTTATTTATTTAAGCTTTATTGCACAATACATTTTTTTTTACAAATAGTAGACTTAATGCCAGTGGCAATTATCTAGAAGTAGTACAATAATGACAATTAACTATACGTCTCTGAAGTTAGCCAACAGTCATACATAGAGCTCTATTTTTGAATACCTGTGACCTACGCAAAATCGACGCGTCGAATATTTTTGTTTGATATTCATGTAATCCATACTTCCATACTAATATTATAAATGCGAAAGTCTGTCTGTCTGTCGGTCTGTTACGCTTTTACGGCCAAACCGCTGAACGGATTTTGATGAAATTTGGCATGAGTATAATTGAAGACCCGGGGTCAAACATAGGCTACTTTTTGACGCAGGCGGAGCTGCGGGAAACATCTAGTATTATACATTTATTAGTTTATAGACAGGTAGCTGTTGCAGCTGATGCGTCAAATGTCATCTTATTTGCGTTGGATATCGAAGGAATTTTGTTCGATATTGAACGATTTTCATTCGACATTATAAGTCATATATTTCAAAAATAGGGTTTCAGGTGCAACGCGGCCGTTTCGCCTTCATTGCCTAGCAACTTGCCCCCGACTGGCGCCTGCAATCTGATGATACGTAGAAATGTTCACTGCGGCGCTAATCGCAGCCAACTTCAGAGACGCAAAGTTATTTGGCTAGATGTGTGATGAAAGTGAGACAATAGTACATTATTGCAAAGGCAGCGAAATAGGCTATTGCAGGTCGAGTATGAGTTTGAAGGCCGAGCCGCAGGCGAGGACTTCAATGATACGAGACAGGCAATTGCCATTTCGGCCGAGGCATATATAGTGCTTTTCTTAAAAAAATGCAAGAAAATAAAAAAGGGCCTTTTACATAATAAATTTAATTCATTTTACAGTTTGTGCCGAAAGGTAAACGCGTCTGTGACTATACAGCCACGAGAACGCAATGTGAACGATAGATAAAAGAGTTCTAAATTCAAAAAAATAAATGATTTGATTTGATTCAAACAGCACAACGTTTCATACAACATTGCCGGCGCGTTCTTCGTTCCAAATTCAAAGAACGCGCCGGGAAGTGAATTTGATTTTCAGTCTACGTAAATATGTTACTTCGCGTGTTCTTTATTCAAAAGTAATGACAATATTTCCGCTCATGTTTAAGAAAAAACTAGTATCGTAACCCGGTGTTATCTGTTATCTATGACCAGACTTCATTGACAAGCAATTTTATTTTAACCGGGCAACCAATACTAAGCAGAGGTCGTCAACGTGTATTGGGTGAACAAACAGACATATAAACTGCACGGACGGCTAAAATTAACAATATGTTAATCCAGTAATGCTCCAGGTTTGCGTTTTCACGACTCGTCTGGCCAAAGAATTCGTCTGTCGCGATTTATCTTCGTAAATACCAATGCCCTTTGCGCCGCTGTCGTTAAAATGCCAGACATCAAAGGGTTTTGTTGCGACAAAGATCGTGCAGTTGGCTATATACGCAATCGCCTCTGATTTCGCTGAAATGAGTTATCGCAACATTCTAGATTATCGCGACGTCTTGTCTTCGTCATGGATCGAACACGAAGTTTTATCGCGACAACGCATACACGAATCTGCACAAGTGTGGCCGCAATATTATAGCTCTATTCAAACTGACGCGATTCTCGCGCGACTTGCGAGGCGTCCACAGATAAAAGAAAATTTTAAAGAGTCATTTACAGGTCAGTTAACTTTTTGGCACACGTTACGGCACTTCTACCGATTTTTATTACTGTGGGCGTCCCGCCAGTCGCGCGAGATTCGCGTCAGTTTAAATGGACCTTAACGACGCTAAAAAATTACTCACGGCACCGGAATAACAGACATCTGACAGCAGGCTTCGCAGGCTGGCTGCTCGGCACGCAAGGCTGCTCCGAGATGACGTCACTGCCACCTGTGCTACAGATAACAAATCCACTCATGGTACCGGATTGACAGAGATCTGACAGCAGGCTTCGCAGGCTGGCTGCTCCGAGATGACGTCACTGCCACCTATGCTACAGATAACAAATCCACTCACTGCACGAAATTGACTAACATCTGACAGCAGGCTTTGCAGGCTGGCTGCTCGGCACGCAAGGCTGCTCCGAGATGACGTCACTGCCACCTGTGCTACAGATAACACATCCACTCACTGCACGAAATTGACTAACATCTGACAGCAGGCTCCGCAGACTGGCTGCTCGGCACGCAATCTGCTCCGAGATGACGTCACTGCCACCTGTGCTACAGATAACAAATCCACTCACGGCACCGGATTGACAGAGATTTGACAGCAGGCTTCGCAGACTGGCTGCTCGGCAGGCAAGGCCACCCACGCGTAAGGCTCCTCCGAAAAGATGACGTCGCCACGCCTTAAGGCTTCCCGGGTCACTACATAACGGCCCGCTGTGTCTCTGCGTCTGATTTTGAAAAAGACTTGATAATATATAATCTTCTTCTATTAGTATCTGGCTGATTTTGGTATCATTAAAAGTTTTAATTTTAAAGATAATTCCAAATTCAAATTAGGAAAATGTGTGATTTTCATTGGTACCAAATTTCGAGATTCTGATTTCACGAGAAGTACCCTGTAGGTTTTGTTTCCTTTGCGAGTGTCGAAAATTTGCTGCATAACATCTTTTGATTGCGTTGGCTTAAATTTTGATATATTCACAGCCACTTTCATTGCAAATAAACTATTTCTTTCTTTCTTTCAGCTCTAAGGGACAGTATTTGATATAAATTCCACCTTGATACCTCCACGCGTTCCTGAGAAAAAGGGTCTTATTGACAGACAGACAGAAGGACGGACAACAAAGTAATCCTATAAGGGTTCCGTTTTTTCCTTTCGAGGTACGTAACCCTAAAAAAGAAGTTAAAGTAACCTATACAAACGAATTAACAGGCGTTTGTAATCTTTTGTTCGATACCGATACACAAAATATCCTTTGAAGTTCAACTTTAGCAAAGAAATGTTTTATTGAAGTATCAAACAATTTTATTTTTGATTTCAAAAGAAACCCTACGTCCTTGGCATTTTCTTTTCACAGTTACGGTCTAGCACAGTAGTTCCCAAACTTATTTTTCTCGTGGACCACTTTCAAAATTTTACTGGTTTCGGTGGACCCCCTGCTGCTACATTTCTACCACATTCTTAAAGTCGCCAAAAAATAAAAATTGTGTCACTTCTGAGTTCTGTCCCTATATTTCGATATGTAAAATAAAAACGAAAAATGGTACATTTTATATCACTTTATTTATTAAAAGAATAGAATTACAAGAAAAAAATATTAAGGTAATATAGGTTCAGGTCATAATTTTAATTAATGGGAAGGATGTATCTGATGGAGTGTCAGCAAACGATCAATGTTTGGCTTTATTTTTGTGAGCAATAACCGCAAATCCCCCCGCTCTGTGATGTTTAATTTGCTCCTTTTTTTTGTTAAGAGGTTTGTAACGGCACTAAAACTCCTTTCGACAAGATATGACGAGGGAAAAGCTATTAAAAATTTCCTTGCGATTTCCCACAGTCCAGGATATTTTTCGGGTATTTCTGCTTGCAGCCAAAATGTTGGGTAGCCTTTTCTAAATTTCACCTTCAGCTCCTCATTAGTGCTTAGCTCGAGCAGCTCCTCTTGTAATACAACATTGGCCACTTCCGTTTCATCAAATGGATTTATTATCCATGGTGGTATATCCATCGTCAGTATATCTTCAAACCTGGTTTTGAAGTCATCATGCAGGGCACTTAAATGTTGACTGTAGGTATGGATATCCTCATCAATACATTCTACCTGCGACAAGTTTGGAAATTGAGAGAATTCGCGCCGACTAATGTTTTGCTTCATAAATTTCAATTTCCCAAGAAAAGCCGAAATTATCCCCTTTGTTTTTATTAAATTCAGGCTGTCCCCTTGTAACTGCAAGTTAATATCATTAAATTTTTTAAACAAATCTGTCAAATACGCAATGTCTGCTTTGAATTTGATCAAGTTTTCTTTTAAATCTGGATCTCTACTTTCTAAGAACTCTAATATGGAATCGAAAACAGAGTAAAATCTCGTTAAGCATGCACCTTTCGACAACCAGCGTACTTCAGTATGTAAGAGCAGTCGTTGGAAGTCTTCATCATTTTCGTCGCACAATTGAGCAAATAAACGTGTATTCAATGCATTGCTTCTGATTTTGTTGACAGCTTTTATTACAAAATGAAGAGATTGGTTCAACCTGTCACTTAAATGTTTTGCCACAAGATGTTGTCGGTGGATTACGCAATGAATAGCTGTAAGTCCTGGTATAATTCTTTTGAGATGACTTATAAACCCACGATATCGCCCGACCATTGCAGGAGCTCCGTCTGTTGCCACTGAAATAATGTTTGTAAATGGGATCGATTTTTCCGTAAAAAAATTACTCAGGACATTAAATATTGATTCGCCTTTAGTGTCAGTCTCCAAAGTTCTGGCAAATAGCAATTCTTCGTGAATTTCTTCCTCAACAATAAATCGGACATATGCCAATAGTAATGCTTCATTACTGGGTAACGTTGACTCGTCCAGTTGTATAGAAAAATGAGTTTTTTGCAGATGATTGCACAAAAAGCTTTCGATATCAGAGCTCATTTCATCAATGCGTCTTTGTACAGTATTGTTACTTAATGGAATTCTTTTTAGTACGTCAAATGGAGATTTGTGCAAAACAGTTTTTAAAACCTCTTCAACAGCGGGTAAAATTAATTGTTCTCCGATAGTGTGCGGTTTTCCAGATTTTGCTATAAGTAATGAGATATTGTAAGATGCCCGCAAGCCATCATCGTTACTTTGAGATGTTGAAGCGAACATACTGTGCATGGTGGGTCTCTTTCCATATTTTTCTTTCAATGTTTGAAAATATTTTAAATCTTTACCTATTTTATCAGTATGACACCTTTTTAGATGATCTTCGAGCTTTGATGGTTTCATAGAGTCATTGCTCAAAACTTTGTTGCATAATAGGCACATGGGCAATTGTTTGTCTGCCTCTGATGGAACAAAACCATATTTCAAATAATCGACACTATATTGTCGACATTTTTTCTTTGCTGTAGCCATGTTTCGTGTCAGTTACCTTACCTGTAAAAAAAATGTTTTAGTAACCAAGTTTTTTTCTGAATATAGGTATCACACCGCAGCCTTTGTCAGCACGCGGAAATAGAATTACGGCTTGTAAAGGGACCAACTAATAAACCGCTGAGACAAATACAAACGTTTTCACAAAACGGTATCAATTTTAAAGTACATAATTTACCACTAATTTTTAATAGTATAAATAAAAATTAGTGTACTCAGTATCGAATACTGATCATATTTGTGTAGGAAAAAATAAACGTCGAAATCCCAAAATTGTCCATAAAAACGATAACTAACATTTTATTAAATCAATGAGTTCACGCGCTCCGTGTATTTGCGTATTTTTTGTCTGCGGCTTCATTGTTAAAACGTGACAAACAGGCATCGAAGTTCAAGCCCCGCCCTTTTCCCGTCGCCCGCGCACCGCTCGCTCTTTCCGAAAAGGAATAGTTTTGATAAAATAGTTACTTCAAAATCAATTTAACATGATTATGAAATTACTGTTTTATAAAATTAGTAGTTATTTGCAAGAAAAATTACAAAATTAATTGCTCTGCAATATTGCTTATTCGGCCTTTTTAGAGAGGCAGTGCTTCTCTCGTGAAAAAACAATTGAATAAAACGTGCTGTGTTTGTCTTCAAATCGAAAGAGGACAATTAAAATATCTGTAAGTTACTAAGTTACCTATCTATACAGGCCGTTGTGATCAACCGACTAGTACACGTAAACAAAATACTTAAGTACTATAACAAAAAAAGGTAGGTTACTTACTTTTCTCCGGCACTAGCAAACACAGATATAAATTTTCTCACAACTTTTTTCCAAATTCCGCCTTGTTTTCGAAATTCCGGAAACAAATGAATGCGTTTGGTTGCCTTTGGCATCAAGTATTTATAGTGTTGATCAAGTTCATGTCTGAACAAGCATTAAGCATTGTCGGGCGGATAGCGCTTTGCAAGTCTGTACACGAAATTGTACGTAATATCGAATACACAAGTTTGGACAAGTAACAGTCGCTTGCCTTATTAAAATATTATCTGCTTAGATAGGTACTTAAAACAATGTAGGTAGGCCCTTATAAAAACTATGCTTACATTTTTGCTCTTTACTATCAAAAGCAGATAAATTTTCGTGGACCCCCATTAACATCTTATGGACCCCCATTTTTTGTTCACGCCTACGTAGACCCCCAGCAAGTCTCCCGTGGACCCCTGGGGGTCCACCTGGACCACTTTGGGAATCACTGGTCTAGCAAATGCTCACCGTTTCATTCAAATTTAACTAATTCTATGATAAACGCATTCTCTATGGTCAACTATTGGCAGTATTATTAGTATTATTAATAGTACTAACATACAGAACGGTCACTCACACCCATGGAGCAATAACAAAGAGATGCCGTTTCAAATGGCGCAGTGATGTGATCATTGGCGCATCGCCGACACAAAAGTGGGCGGAGCTTGTCATTGCTCGTGCTCCACGGTTGGAGCCACGGCCGAAACCGAGCACCCCGCACGTCTGCCTTCCGCCCCGTGTAGCCTCACAAATACTTTCTTACAAAACGCTTATAACGGCATCTCCTCTTTGTAATTGCTCCATGCTCACGCCGTACCAACTGATACAGACACCGTACATCACTGCGACGATTTAGGGGAAAATCGAGGGCAAAATAATGCAAGGATGACTACGATTCGGCTGCAGCTTACGTAACGGACGACTATGGCGTGGATTGTAGATAGTAACCAACCATACATCGTAGTGGTCATAATCGATATCGATTTCGATCCTGTTGTACGGAGGTTGTGCGATTGGAAGAAAGAAGTGGTTTTGGTTAGAGTGTACGAAAGGGTGCGCAGTGGTACGAGACTTTTTTTTTTACTGTTTTTTTGTTATGTCAAGATTTGGGGATCACTTTAAGCAACATTTGAGGTCATGTGACCATTTTTCCTGTGAACGATATTTTCCGAGTTAGAGTCACTTTTCTGAAAGATCGCCTTAGTCACGGAACTGACTTTATGGAAGAGTTGTTAGGTTATAGGTTATCTTCAGACCA
Source organism: Euzophera pinguis (assembly GCA_947363495.1). Taxonomy (NCBI): domain Eukaryota; kingdom Metazoa; phylum Arthropoda; class Insecta; order Lepidoptera; family Pyralidae; genus Euzophera; species Euzophera pinguis. Next base: position 1,582,637 of record OX376154.1, read on the forward strand.
CCAAAATAAGCGAGAGAGCGAAGCGAGCGAGCGTTCGAATTCGTCACAAAACGTGACATTTCGTGAAATTTTTATTTGCGCACCCTTTCCGACACTGATTGTGGATTTTTCTTCTTAAGCTCTTCCGTGCTTCTGAAGGTACATCAAGCCTTTGCCATGTCGTTACGGTGCGTCAGATGCCTTTAGCAGGCAAAATTTAACAGTGTTGGCCACTCATCGTCATTTCGTGTAAGCGACATTGTCCATCGACCATATTGGCCACTAACCTGAACTGACACCTTGAATCATTTTCCTGTTGGTTTGGTTCCCTGTTAAAAAGGGTTACGAAAGTCAGTCGGCAGTCGCTCCATTGTAATAAACGGTGCCGTGCCGTCAAATCAAGGACCTAGATTTACAGCGACCAATTCAATCAATTCTCTTATTTTTCAAGTGCACAATTGATTCGCAATGGCAATTTTTGACGTTTCTGGTACTCAGTTAATAATTTTAAGACCAATCGTATTCCATTGGCATGTCATTGAACTGCAACTGGAAAAATTTTCTAATCAATCTCTGTCATCTACACTTCTACGTCTACATCTACACTAAATTATAAAAAGGAAAGATTTGTATTTTTGTGTGTATGTTTGTTAGAATAAACTCAAAAACTACTGTGCCGATTTCAAAAATTCTTACATCATTGGCACAGTATGTAACTTCCTTCCATTTATTTCTATCTCTGGCCATTTCCTTCTCAACACCCTTCCTACTCATGTTCTCCCTGATACAATCCAGCCGTCTCTTTTTTGGTCTACCTCTATTTCTTGCTGCCACAACCTTCAAATTTAGCATTATCTGGTCAACTTTCTACTAGGTTGACTTTCCTCCCTCCTCACAAAATGTCGAACATATCCTACAACTTTTCAGCTTTTCACTAATAATATATATTTACAGAAATAAAAAAACACTAATAAATAGAAGAAAAAGAAAAAAGTAACAGAGACATAAATGGGACAGAAATACTATGGCGGACTTATCCCCGAAAGGGATCTCTTCCATAACTGTTCACTGATATTCCTACCTCAGCTCCAAGGCACTAGAGGCAGCCACGAAGTCAGGGTTGTCTCCCAGGTGGCAGGCAGGTAGCGGAGGCTCCTCAGGTTCGGGCTGCATCGTGGTGTGTTCCAACTTGTCTTCCAACTTCCTCATGAGCCGATCGAACTCCGCTGGACATAAAAAAAAATGTAATGCTATCAAACATGTTAAGCTTTTAGGGTTGTTATCAATCTGACACAGCCTAATGACTGTCATATATTACACTATCTGTAGTGTAGTTGCCTATAGCCTGAAAAAATCTGACAGTGTTGGCCACTAACAGACCTCGGGTCGTGTTTCAGTTGGTCTTGTTTCACTGTAAAAAGGGCCACGGAGATCTGGTAATAACCAACCAGTACCGTAGTACTACAAAGCATGTGCCGAAAATGCACCTAGGATAGAAGGAGCACGCTTGGATGAAGCATCCGATCTTGCTAGTTTATATCATGTGTAATATACCTTTACCTGTGTGCTGTGCAGACAAATCCATCGCAGCTACGTGTTCAGCGGCCATATGGAGGGACTCTTGTGCTTTCTGCCGCTGTTGTAGTTCTATGTAGCAGTCTGCACGACGTAGGAGCAACTTGTGCCGCTGTGCTGTGGGGTAGCCATGTTCGAGGGCCAGATCCAAGTCTTTTAGGCACTCCTACAAAAAATAAACAAGAGATCAGAATTATTTGTAAGTTGTATTATGGATGAAATAAAAGGTAGATGACACACTACTAAGAAATAAAATGTTTTTGTCTTTTAGCTATAGATGTGCTTATCAGTACAAATGATAGACCACGTGTTAATGTGCCCCAGCTGCCCTGCAAAATGTATGCCTGATTTATCCACCTCTGAATCGGCTGTATGTGCAATATAAGTTGCTGGGCCAAATTGATTTAGTTTATGCCGTTTATATGAAAGAAGTTTTTGTCCACGCCTTCACACACATTTAAATTACAGGTACAATATTTTAGCAACAAGTTTTTGGTTTATTTCTATAAACAAAGGTAAAATTTTGTCTGAAAAACATAGTACAACCTATACTATGTTCATTAGTAGTATTCAGACCTGGAATTTCCTCATCTTCACCAAGGCAGCGGACCTGTTAGCCAGTGCCAAAGGAAACATCGGCCCCTTCTGGTGCGCATACATCACACTCTTATTGTAGCACTGGAAGCTGTCCTCATAGCACTCTGCCCTGAACTTGTCGTTCCCTCTCTGTCTCCACAGCAGGGACACTTCGTCACATTTCTGTGCGGTGTCCGATTCTGATGTTTTCTTTGCGTAAGATAGGTGCATTTGTTTCAGCCATTGTTGTAGTATTTTTCTGTGGAACAAATTGTTATTTTTGTATAATTGGGCTATAATGTACCGAACTGAACCTAGTATCACTTGTGTATTTGGCTTACACCAAATGTTGCTATGATTCTACATACTGATTTTGAAATATTTCTTCTACATTATTTACTCTACAATAACTGTAGTACAAAATTTTGAGATTTTTAATCAAGTGTATAAAATTGTTTGATCCATAAACTATGTCAACAAATAGTGTTTTTATGGACACAGTTGTGGTAGGTACTTATTAACACAGCCAGCAGTGTCCATAGATTAATTTATTTTTTTACAGCATGAACTTTACTCTTTTTGATTTTGGAATTTTGAATATCCTAATTTTCTACTAATTCCCGCCAAAAATTTAAAACCATTTTTGCATAACCTATTACTGGATCTGTAAAAACTTTTGTATGAGAATCAAATATGCTTTACATACAATAGGAAAGCTGAATTGAAAATTCTGTTTCGAAGAACATACAATATTGATCTTACCTTATGCCTTCATTCCTGTAGAAATAGTTAATAGTGTCGATCTCGTTTTCTGTAGTCCGGTCGATTTTCTTCTCCTCAGAAGAAATCAGAAGCAACAAGATTTCCCACTGCTTGGCACAGTCGTCTGGTAATCTTAAATTATTCATTTTTTGCGAGGATTTCGACATAGGCACTTATTTTAAGACGTCTTATATTATGAGCACTAACAACTAGTTATTTTTATGATGTAAATAAATGTTTACTCTAAACTAGGCCATTACATTTGGAAATTTAGTTAAAAACTACCTAGGTACACCCTACATCACACCAGTGTTTTCATGGATGGGTCTCCAAAATATTGTATTTGTAGGTACTCACTCACAGATTAAAAACTGTGCTATGTGTGTACAATGGTTACCTTACAGATCAAGAATGGTATGTCACCCGCCTACCGTGGCCATACAAAAAGTTTAAACGTAGAATTTGGTCGGATTATACCGATTTGACATTAGCATGACATAAAGAGGTCGCGTTCCATTACATGCAAATATTTTTTTATTTCTAATTCTGCACCAGTTTTATGAAATACTACCTAGTATAATAATAATTCTGTGACAAACGCTTGAGAATGAAATGGCTAGAGTAGAGATAAAGAAAAGTGGAAGGAACTAACATGGAACTAACATACCTACTATGCCGACCACAGTGGTGCCGACGCCGCCGCGCAATTTTGATACCTATTGAATATAATGCTTTTTCTTTCTGTAGTGCGGAGAAAAGTATGTCGGCGTGTCGGCATCTCTTTCGTATTGCGGGGTCCAGCTTCACAGGTTTTTCTAGCGAGAACGCGAGAAAAGTCCGAGAATTGTGAATTTGGACAGCGTTCTCGTACTCTTGTCACTTCTCGCGAGAGTCTGGATCCCGCTTATCACTTCATCACAATCACTTATGCTAAATTAGCTACAGGCAATTGGGTATTCTACTAATTTTTATTTTTTCTTTCATATTAATATTTTATTTCCAGAAACAGAATTATGAAAGAATTTTTGTAATCCGTTCAAAAATAAATAAGTTATAAGCCTTTGAAATTCGGTGGAAGGGGAAACTGTCAAAAAACAAGAAAAGGATGCACTGTGTGAGCTGTGACGTCACTGCCACTCGGTTTCGTGCGTACAAGAGATAGCAAGATGTTACCACGCTCCCACTTTTCTTTTAGAGAAAACTTTAAAATCGAATCACTGCCTTAATTATCAACCAATTTTGTTGTTGTTTTCAGAATCGGTTACTTTATAGTGTATATTTAGTTTATACAACAATATTAACCAACTATGAATACAGTCAAGTAGCCTATTATATAGACGACGAAAATTTTTGTAGTGGGGTTTCACACACACAGACTCCCTAAGATCTCGCAGCGACCTAAAGGGAATGGCTAAAACTGTCAGATTTTTTAGGATGCCTAAAGAAATCTAACACAGCTTTTTACTGCCACATATGGATAACAACCCTGATCAATGACATACACGCCACAAATTAGAAATATAATATTTTGGTCTCAGGCCGATCCCACATACCAAAGTGGGACAAGGTAAAGGAGAAGACTATGATTTAGTACGAAAAATTCTAAGTTCACTTTCGAATTTCAACGATTTCTTCTGAGGATTTCAACAGAATATAATGTATTCCACACTGGCTAGCATAGAACAATAATGAAAATGCATAGATTAATAATTGGTCTCCGCGGCGCTACGACGCGCGCGCGAGACCTAGTACTTTTACAATAGGTACTTGTTACTAATTAGCAGCCCGTTCCGTCTCTGTCCGGGCATAGCCTTCCGCGAGATAAAGAGGCTATCCAACACTAAAGATTTTTTCAAATCGGGCCAGTACATAGTTCCTGAGATTAGCGCGTTCAAACAAACTTTACAGCTTTATAATAGATACTAGCTGACCCGGCGAACTTCGTTCCGCCTAACAGTCGATTCTTAATTTTTTTCGTTTATTACTTTATTTTTCTAAAATAAACGTAGCCTAAGTTACTCCTCATTACATCAGCTACCTGCCAATAAATCGGTCCAGCCATTTCAGAGATTAGCCGAAACAACAGACAGACAGACAGACAAAAATTGTAAAAAATCTTATTTTGGCGCATGTACCGTATATATATTCATATGCATGTAGTAAAAAACGGTGATTTCAATAATACAAACAGACACTCCAATTTTATTTAAATGTATAGATTTGTCTGTGTGTCCTACCTACCAAACAGTTTTCGTTTTTGGTAGGTAAGTATAATACATAGAGATTTTTCATTACTGTACCTAGTGATATAATATTAAAGATGTCTAAAAAATTGAGTGTTTTTTTAGTTGCAGTGGTTTCTGTATAGCTAACAAACAACGGAAATAAAACAGTGTACATAATTATCACAAATTTAATTCTAGTATACTTCGTTGCTTACATTTTGACACAATAACATTCACCAATATTCGATTAGGATTTCTCATCACTCTTTCTTTAAAACATATTCGTATTACATAATACACAGTTCATGCAACCTCTTATGAAAATAAATGGAAATTATTCGCTATTTCGTACGTGATAAATATAATTTTCGATAAATATTATAATATGCTAATATTCCACAATACCTAGTCATTCGAGCACTGCCTACTTGTCACCCACACATTATTTTGAGTTTATCATATTTACTGAAAACGTCGTGTCTGTGTATTTAATAGTATATAATTTGCCCGCGAAAACAAGGAAAATATTTAAATTTTGGTTTTTATTTGTAAGCGGATTAAGGGCTCCTTGAGGACGCAACAGGGAAGTACTAAGAGAAGAGAGGGTTGGTATTTGTACCTGTTGAACCCACGGCCTAAGTCGATCACAATATTCTGTCACTGTGGGTCCAATTGAGACATGTGTCCATAACATATCGATTGTTAAACTGACAGCCTGGCCACGAAGTAATCAGCTAATAGAAATACATACAATTGCATTTGTTTCAGTGCACTAATCGTTACTACTCCTCATTTCGCCAGTCACCAGTTCCCGTGGCTTTTTAGTGCATTTGTTATGTATTTCTTTTAGTGGCCGGAGGCATCGCGGCGAAATTAGCCGTGGCCAGGCTGTAAGTACCTGGAGAATGGGAGGATTTTCTCACGAATGGAAAATCGAAAACACGTATTTGTAAATTTGTTGTTAAATTTTTCGCGGGCAGTGAAATTAGTAAATTGTTCAAAGCTTTCTGTAGTGTGTCAGTTGACGAAAACATTGAATAATCTATGAAATGTTAAGAAGGCTCGGAATATATATAAATATTGAATTTTAATTCCAGCTTTAGTTCATCGACTAAGGGCTTGTGCCTAATAAAAAATGATTAAGTACACGATTTTCCAAAAAATAAATCCAATTTGATAATGCACACTTGATGAATTTAAATCAAGTGTTAGGTCATGGCATAAGAATCTACATAATAAATCAGCAAATATGGGGCAACTTGATGATTCTGTCTAGATCTAGATTCATGAGTAAAATCATGTACCACTGAGAAACGTAAAAGTCTTATAAAACATAATACATGCTGAGCAAACATTTACTAGGGTAAATTAAATATTAGAATACCAAACGATGTTTTACTCGCGACAGTTCATTTCTGAAGATCTATTTTTGCAATCTATGACATAAGTACCTATATTATGTCGAATGAAAATCCTTCGTTATCGAACGAAAATCATTCGACTCGCCGATTTTGATTGAATCACACATTTCAAAAATATCTATTCCTGATCTGATTTAATTTGTGAATTTCCTACTCTGTATGTCTGCCTGTGTAATGGCACATATTTGCGATTCACACCAACGCACTCGCCGATAAAATGACTTGTACTACTGTTTCCGAGCAATACAATTTTAAAATTACTTTGTACCATGTGTAGATATTAGAATACACGTCATGATATTGAGCGATACCTTTAACTGGGATTTGGTATAGAATAGTTTTGAGCTACTTCATTACATAAAAGTTAAGACAAAGCTCCACAGCGGTTATTATTCCACCGCGCAATACATGTTAGCAGTTAATTTATGTTTTAACACTGAATATTGCGCGTAATAAACTTGGTATGCTATATGGAAATTAAAAAGATTGTAAATGCTGTTTTTTTTTCTAAACACCTCTTATAGAAAATTAAATCTGCATGAACTTATCTCTGCCTATCCATATGGGAAAGGTTAATATTTGTAAGTGGAAAAAAAAATCTTTTATAATGTCACTTATTGTAAGTGCTATCATTTGTAAGAATAAAGAGAAGAATATCATCTTTGGCTCAAACATAATTTCCTAAATAGATACTAAGTAATATATAGCGTCAATTCCAGAAATACGTAGCCCAAAACTACATACACAATTCCAAGGTAGCATGCACTCTTCTTTCAAATTCACTAAGTACATCTACACCATTACATTACAGCTAAATAGTACGGTAAGATTTCATTGTTCATTACCTAAAATTAACAACAGAATTATTATAGACAGGAAAGTTACAGCGAGAACAATGATTAACTTCAATCTAATCTTATTGTATATAATTATGTACAATATAATTCATATTTTCTTATAAACTAATTAAAATCATAAAAATCTGTATATGTGTTTGTTGAATTGGAGAAAAGCTGTCTAAGAAAAGATCAAGGTAATCATAGTTAAGCAAAAGTTTTTCAAATACATTATATAAATAGAAAAATACTGTAGCAAATTAATGTATTTTTACATATTTTAACAATATTATTAACCTAAACTGGGATTTGCAGTTTATATAAAACTTTATATTGTATATTAAAATAATATGTAGCTTAACATGAAAGTAAATTAAAACAATTAATCAACAATAAAAATGGAAACCTACACAGTTATTTGGTTCAGTTTATATCAATCCTAGCCTCACTGGTAAAGAACTTCATAATTTAACGATATCTTAGTTCAATATTACTTTTCAAATCTAAAAAATTCTTTATTTTCAAAATATTTTTATATCCAGCGTGTAAAAGTATCAAGCCACTTATTTTACATTCATTAAAAATACAAAGTTTTTAACCATTTCCAAACTAAGTGAATGATTCTGATTCAACAACGACATTTTTCTACAAAAGCTACTTAGCGGTTGTATCTTTCTATCATTATATATAAGTTCAGTACTTATATTTTAGATAGATTAACCCATTCATCTTTTTCCTTTCAATGTTGGATAGCTCAAATTATTACACCGTTAAATAAATCAAAAATGTCTCCATTCACCCCAAGACGATAGTTTTACACCCTGTATATTAAAATTGACATATGCACACCAATAGGGTCAAAAATTCTGTTGCCACAGATAATTTGTTTAATAAGATTTATTTTTACTACAGAATAATGGATAATTTTACAGGGATCAGCATCGACGACATTAAAAATTGACCCTGTAACAACTGATTCAAAAATAATTAATATGGGTACCTAATCACTACGACTAATATCTAGGCTTATGATTATGGTGGGGACGGTGAGGCGAATGCCAGTCTGGATGTCTCTGCTCGCGGTGGTGATGATGATGATGATGGCGACGCTTGTCTCTCGCGTGGGGGGCGGGGTAGACGTCAGACACCACAAGCTCGGAGCCGTCCTTTGGCGCCTCTCTGTCGTGTCTCCTATGGCCATTATGTTTGCCGCCCGCAGCCTCGTGCAGTTCCTCCCAAGCCTGCCGGTAGTATCTGTTCAGACCACTACGTGACTCTGATGACGAGGAGTCGAGGGATGCTACGGTGTTGCAGTCGGGCGACACGTGATGACGATACCGCTTGCCGTCATGATGTTTCCTGTCGGTAATAAAATGAATTTTGTAGCATCAAAATAACAATTTAAATGATATGCATCGCTGCAATAAAAGAGAATGGGAAATCCAAAATCCAAACTAGACAGGAGTGCTGAATATAGTACACAAATATCAACGACAATCAATCCTTTTTCGTTCCTCCGAGCCAGTGCAGCAAGTACCTAAGTTGGTATATTTTTGTATTCCGCATAATTATGCTTACTGTGTGAAAGAGATAAATATGTAAATATTGTATAGTGGTTTTCTTGTATATACAGTGGGTGATTGTGCTGTTCTAATAGTATCGTGTAGAATAAATCTTCGTGTTTTTGTTAACTGTGGGACGCAATAGTGATTCAAACTTTATTTGGAAGCGTGTCCTGTTCTGAATAAATATTTTTGAAAAAACATCATTTATTAATTAGTGCCGCCAATTGGAGCCGCGCGCGTTCGCGTGCAATCGTGCCGTGCTGTGCTGCGCTGCCTGACACGGTGGCTACGATAGGATTATATTCTGTAACTGATTGTTAAATCCTTGATTGATATTTATAGCCTAATGTAAGGCTAGCCAAATGATTAAGACTGTTGAAAACAAATTAAGCGATTACAGCATTACTTAAAAAAGACAAAAAGCACATTATATCTACCTAAAGTGTAACTTGCCTGCCCTACAATGCTGTCAATAAAAATTACAAAAAAATCTCCAGCGTATTTAATTAGGAATTTCAATGTACACAATTTTTTATTTTAATATTTTGACGCTGGCGTTTCTTTCAATATATTATCAATTAGCCCTAATATTATTTATATTTTATATAGCCGTTCTATCAGCCACCATGTCAACGCGCTGTACCTTAAAATATAAACGCACGCTATAAAGGATTGGAGAAGTGTCCAGCGCGATGTGTGTGTCGATGGGCCCTCACGAATTCCCGCCTTCCGACCTGCTGGTCCGGAAACGGGAGGGCCAGGAGGGTGTACCATCTGGAAGGCAGCTCGCGAACAGCTGCTGGAGGTTGCTTCTGGCCTCCGCTGGGGCCAACAATATGGTTTCAATATGGTTGGGAAGATGCCCGGTTGTGAAGAACTTTTTGTATTATTATTGATCGTGTGATTGGTTTTAGATTGTAGTTAGTATACTTAATATTTTGTAAATTATACACGTCACTGGCTGATTGTTTTTATATCAGGCCCCTAAAATAAATCTATTTGAAAGTCAGAGCGAAAATTAATTTTTCGTTATAAAAATAATTTGAAGCATTTATATTTTAAGGTACTTGTCATACCAATAGGGGCTGCGAAGACGAATAATAACCGCCTACATTATATAAAATAATTTATTATTCTCAATGTAGGTAACTACTTCAAATGGTTCGATAAATATAATTAATAGGCACGTAGAAAATTACAGTTAATAGTTAGTTAAAATAGTTATAGTTATTTAACACTTCTTTGCACACAATACAATAAAACATAATTTTAAATAATACACGAAAACAGTTTGTATACAAAAGGCGGCCTTATCGCAAAAACAATCTCTTCCAGGCAATTATAATATGTTAATATACGTAGGCAATTGAATTTTACATTACATTTCTACGAGGTGAAATTCTCTGTCCCGTCCGAGCCTTTGGCATGCATTTTTCTATCCACTAGGGACGCTTTACTTATTTCCATACACTCTAGCAACTGCATTTGCAAAGCTCGCATACCTGTCCAGATCTGATAATATAAAACAATTTTAGCAGAGTAAAATTAAAATTATTAATAATTAATAAACAAAACTCAAACATAAAATAGTGTAGTTATTCACCCCATGTTTTCGACATAATACTTTTAGCAACTTTTACTTTCAAAATCTTATAAGAGCCCCCTTATTTTCCCAACAATAACTTATGAGAAAATTACCTTAAAAAAGCTTACCTTCGAACGAGAATAACAATAGTGGTAATGATGGCCACTAAGAAAACAAGAGCTCCAAATGCTCCGAGCGCGACAACTGCGCCAAGATTCAATCTTGCTCCAACTGTTTCTCTTCTTTCACCGTCCACGGATAACGGAACGTTGACGCGAGGCGTCTGCTCCGCTCGGATGTTGTTGCCACTGCCGAGGATCTGCAGATTCAAAAATGGAATTCGTAGGTACCAACCTATGAGACACCAATGCGTGATGCCCATGGACTTAGTATAAACTAAGTCAAAGGTGAAGCCAAATGATAAACCAGTGATATTTTTCTTTTTTTTTTTTATGCAATCAAGTAGGCAAACAGTCAACTGATGGTAAGTTAGAGCGCGTTGCTCTATAAAACTCCTCCGTGCGTTTTGACGCTCTTTAGAAATTGGCATGTCAAATTATTGGTCCCAATTTTTAAGAATATGAATTGAGAATATGGTCTAAAACGCCCGAAATATAAAAAAAATAAACTGCCGTTAATGTTAACTTCCATAATAACGAGCCTTGACGTCGTGATGAGGCGTGACGTGTCAACCGCATCTAATTAATTCGCGTAAACAAACACTTTCACTCACGACCGTCACATTCGATGTGCGCAGGCGCTTCCTAAAATGGCGAAACACGACTTTTCTATTAACTTTTAGAATAAGCCAAATTTTTAAAGAGATTTTTGTGACGTTTTGCCATTCATATACGTTTATACTAAAAAAATGACTTCTAAGCTTCTTCGTCTTCATTTAAGCGGGGTTCCCAGTTGCATCTTCCGCTTGAGCTTAAAACCCCAGGGTACGCTTTAAGATTTTGGCGGAACTGGTTATTACAATAGAGCGATTGCTTGCGGAGGCAGGAAATAGGATCATATTGCTCTAACGATCACCAGATAGCAGTCGGGACGTGCCATCCCAAGCACGGAATCAAGACAATCAGATGATTCAAGCCTGCAATGTGCTAACCAAACTGGGAACAACGATATTTCTTCCAGATCGATGTTCCCACACTTCAGGCATCCAGTGTTAGGCGACAGTACGATTTAAACTGTCGAGCGAGGCACTTATCGAAATCGCACTGCCCGCGCACACCGCTTTTGTGCCGTAGTTAAATCCTTGAATCCATCTCCAAAGCCAGCTGGTGGGTCTTCGGCAAGAAGACTGCAGATCAGGTGAGTGCTAAGCTTATACCTAGCTGCTGTTTGCTTGGACTAGTGCAACATCGTTTTTCTCGACAGGAATTCCTGTGGGACCCTGTATCCAACAATGGTTCCCGTAGATATCGAATCCGCGGCTGAGGCTCAAAAGTGGCAGTTAGGCATGTGTAAACTGCATTACCTGGTTTTCCCTAGGATGGCTGGCCACAATAATATGCGGGACATGGCTCGTCGGCGACTCTTGAGCGTCACCAACAGTAGTTTTCCTCTCAGGTGGCCGATCATACACCCTTGTAGTAGTTCTCTCTGTCGTGGTCTTCGGGCGTGGTCGTTTAGATTCGGGAGGCACGAAGGGTGTGGGGGAGGAGGGGCGGGAGGCCGGTCGTCGTGTGGGGAGGACTAAGCGCGGGGTGGTGGAGCTGGATGTCGTTGTAGGTGGAGCTGTCGTGGTCGTCGTTGTTGTTGTGGATGTCGTGGTGCTGCGCTCTTCGGCTGTAATAAAGAAATTGTTTTTAACCTCGGAGTCTTTTGAATAGTTTCTTTTAGAGAATAGATGTCTAATCTACCCCAACGCATTTTCGCTAAGCCAAGTCGATTTTAGACATTACACAATGTTGTTTACAAGAGTGCCGGATCTAGTGGGGCAAACCGGAGCACTTGTCTCGGGCGGCAATTTCAGGGGGGCCCAAATAATTTGATGGAAAGTAAAAAACTTGATTCACGAAGATAGGGAGTATAGACTTGTCAACTTGTTAGGAAAAGGTAACTTTATTTTGAAATGCACGAATCATGATCTACTTCAGAGGATTTTAAATTATTTGTCTGAAATTCTGAAAGTTGGAGAGAGGGCGCCACAATCAAATTTCTGCCTGATTAATAGAGACTGATTAAATTCAAAAACAAAATCATTTTTACTTATTGAGGATTTCAGGGCGGAATTCAAAGCGTTCTGGCTAGAACATATATTTCAACTTACGTAAACAATGAGGTGCTGGCTTGTCCCACAAGCCAGAAGCGAGGCATGCGATTCGCCTCGCGCCTTGCAACTTGAAGCCCCTGAGGCAGGCGTACTCGGCCACTGAGCCGAACACTGACGCGTTCTGGGAGAACGAGACGCGTCCATTGTGTATTTGTGGGGGGTCTTCGCATTGTACCACTACATACAGAAAAATATATTTTTTTTTAAAACCATATTAATTTTGTAGTAATACAAGGATCGGAAACCAAAAGTCCCGTTTCTTAGAATGCTTAAATTCTGTGTTTAATCCAGATCCGCAAAAGATTTTTCCCATTTTTTAGTACCTAGATGTACTTTTAAAATTTACTTAATGATTCTCCTTATTTTTTAAGATTTTAAAAATTGATAAATGGAACGGCCCCGAATTTCTTTTTATATTTGCTGACGCATTCAACATAATAATAAGGCATTACAATAACGACTGAATTTAAAAAATCTTTATCCATCATAGAGCTTCAAATATGCTATCTAGACTTCTCAGTATTGCGACCTGTGGCTCCATCTACTGGGATAGAGACATGAAAATATGTGTGTATGAAATAATCGCAATATAATCATAGTTATAGTAATTTCGTCACACGCGCCCCCATTCCGTACGTAGAAAGCTCGCTTCATGTGAAAAACGTCGTGTTCCCACACGGGAGAGCGTCTCGGCATGAAATAATGTTAAGTGCAGAAATAACACCTTTAACAATCACCAAAGAAATGTACAATACCTGTTTAATGATTAATAAAATAAATAGTTTTTAATCAGATATTTTCTGAATTAATGGTGACATAATGGAAGACTGTACAAAAGGTGGGCCCCGACTCTACAAAAGTGGAAGGAAATGATCTTACTAATACAATTTTATATACACGCTAGAGTTAAAGTTTATCATTTCTAAATTAAGTTTTTTAGAGAATTCTGTTCAAAGTCATTTTTCAAAATTATTTATTACCCAGTATTTTCTCATTAATTAAGTCATGTTTAAATATTGATAATTTCAGAGATTTATGCGATCGAGTTAAAAGAGTTGAACTGAAAAGATATTAGGCATTTGAAAGAAGAAACAGCTCCACACAGCACTACACTTCTGCAATAACTGTAGTGTGTAATCAAACTCTATCAGATGACGGTAATCGTCGCGGTTGCCGCTAGGGGCGATAGCATCGCGTTTCTAGCTCTGATTGTAGAGGAAAGCCGGTTTCCATTGACTTGTGACATGGAGTCACGGTGTTGACTTGAGAAACAAACCAGCAGATGTTAATCTTCATTCTATTTGTTTTAAACAGGTGCTAATTAATATTGTTGTATGGTGTTTGTTTCCGGGTCTTGAATGAGAATGATCTCTACCTCTGCTTACTGACAAGTACTCAGTGAGAATCTTTATTGAGATACCCACAAAAATTTGGGGAACGACTTACAGTCAGAGTTGTTAAAGACAATTAGAGCAAATTTTTCAATTTCAAAACAATCACTGATTTGCGTCATGTAACACAATCAAAATGTTCCATTAGGAATTATGTTACGCCAATGAATAAAAAGAGGTGGTGCAGTATTATCGGAGGCCAAGACTCACTTTGGGTCGCTTTGTTACTGTACGCTCAACACTAGCCGACCCTGTTCTATGTCAACTAAAGACCTGAAACATTAGAACGATAGGGAGACGTCTCACACTCACCGTCACACCTAGGCGGGGGTCCGTTCCACCTCTCATCGATGTCGCAGACCAGCCTGGACCGGCCCACCATCTCGTACCCAGGATCGCAGGCGTACTGCACATGCGATAGGTACGATACCGACCCGTTGATCAGCGAGTAGGAACCGTGGGCTATCTCCGCTGGGAATCCGCATTCGATTCCTGGATAAAGTAATAATAATATTTAATAATATGTTTCCGTTTGTTTCTGTTAATTTGACTGCTCAATTTTTCTTCGCATTTATCTTGTAAAAGGCACCGAGTTTACAATAGAAGTCTGATTTTATTTGTAAATCTCCGCCTAGTAGCAGTTACCAACAATAAAGGATAACTAGCCTTCCTAAAGGCTTCCTTAAGGGCGAAGGCAAGCAAGCGAGCCATAAAATAATAATGTTTTCTTATGTTTTCGCGATTGTTATTCATTAAATTAAACTATAATGTCAGGTGTAAATAAATAAGTAATAAACGCGATAAAACCGTATTAAAATAGTTTAATTCATAAAATAATACTTAATTTTTTAACATGTCTCAATTACAGATTCAGAAGACATGAGAAAAGAATTACCGTTGGATTAATATGATGCGTCGGTCTTTGCTCTCGGCATACAAGACCACACAATTACCTACGATTACGAAACCAATTTAGCTTTTAGAATTAAAAAAAATACCTACTTTTACAGACTGGTGGGAATTCATCATAGAAGCCGGTGTCCAGACATGTCCGGACAGTGGGTCCTACCAGCAAGTGGCCCTCGTCACATGCGTACTCCACGGACGTCCCCACTTCGAAACTCTCCGTTGTCATCGTCGAGTTAGGCGGCTGTTCCGGCCTACCACACGCTTTCGGTTCTGTAGAACAAAACATTTTGTAAGAACAAGAACACAACACTAAAACATCATTCGCATTTGCGCAAAAAATCGACAAAATAATTAGCAATTTAAGTTTTAAAATTCGCAACACATAGAGCATTTTTCGCAATGCTACCAACAGAAAGTGACTTACGATGCTGGCATATGTAGTTCAGCCTCTTCTGGCAATCAGTGTCAGCCCATAACCATCCTTTGCTCCCGTCGAACCTTGCGCAGTCTTCGGTACCCCCAGGGGCGTTCCAGAAGGACACTGTGACGTCATTTCCGTTCACCCATTTCCAGTTGGTCGTATCTTGAGGGTCTCGAACAGCTCCCATCCAGTACTGACTGCTGCTGTCACTTCTGTCGAAGACATTCGGTGGTCAATTCTGATAAGTTTATGCTGCAATCTTTTATGGCACCTATCAATTCGCAGTTTTTATTTTCGTAAAAAACAATAAATAGAGTCCTTCTAAGCAAATTGCTTTGAAGACAACAACTTGAAATTTAATCCTTTGGTTTACTTCAATCAAAAATACGATCTGTGACCTACTTAGGGACTAAGAAAGACTCTTATCAAAAGTTATTTACAAGTGTTACAAAACCATTCAACTTTATTTTATTTTTATGTTGAACTCACAAAATTTCTTGAATAATTAAAAATATTTATTGTACAAGGTTAGACGAATAACGAGGTTCTTTAGCTTATATTAATTCGCATAGCATAAAAAAGCCTACGCATATACTGAACAATTTTAATCACCTGGAGTGCTATTTTCGAAAGTGTGAATATCTTTGTTAGTTATCGAATGATTTTTGTTCAATATCGTACGATTTCTATTCGGCATACGAGTCATACATTGAAAAATTGGGCTTCTGTGTATTTGTATTAGCCCATATGTACATTATTCTGTAAAATTATAAAATAATGTAAATTAGGTGTTAATAAATAATATTAATTTACATCACAGTGTCATCATCATCCTAGCGTGTAGCGTAGTTGCGTCGTCAGCTTACGCTTCGGGGCCTAGAGTACGCTGTAAGTCATGGTCCTAGATTTGGCGGAACTGGTTACTACAATGGAGCGACTGTCCTCTGACCTCCTTAACCCTTTTTATAGGAAAACCAGAACAACAGGAAGATGACCCGAAATGTTTTAATGGCGAACATTGTTAGAATTTTTCAGGCTACCCTAAGGCATCTGACACAGCCTCACGACTGCTATCTATCGATAACAACCGGGACCAACGGCTTAACGTGCCTTCAAAAGCAACTTATTCTTGCTCCTCGAGATAGAAAATGCCACTAAATGGCGACCAAGCGTCGCTTGACACGCGCACTCGCTACGGATACGCGGATCGCGCTCGGCTGACGAGCTCCTCTTACATCATAGTGTCATCACCTATATCTCTAGCGAAATGCCTTTATTTACTTTATACATGAGTGTGAGAAAACTGAAACAATTTCATCTACGTGATACTTGGAAGAGTGAATTTTAGACCAACTCATTTTATAAGTAAGTACTTGCTTGTATTTAACAATGTATCCTTATTGTGCAATAAAGAGTTTTTGTATTGTATTGTATTGTACTTCTATGTCGCTTTTAACTGGTCAGAGGCCTATGTCCAGCTGTAGACTGACTGCGGCTGAAATGATGATGATTATTATTTCTACAGGATATTACCGTCGCCATGTAATTTGCTAATAGGGAAAATCTAGCTGTATGTAAGAATGTACGATCAACTGTACATCAAGTAATGATGGTGAATAGTTGACAGTCCGCACATGTTGAGCAACTGTTACGGGAGACCAGATCCGGCAGGGCTGCCAACCTTACTCAATGTATCTGGTAAAAGTATTATGAAACCAGATTGGTTAATAGGTATTTTTATGCATTTGCGTAAATTTCTGAATGAGGAAAAGGGTTAGGAATTGGAGGTGACTTAACCGACAGAGACTTTACTAGGTAAAGCTTGGTACAAGGGTTCTACATGTTTCTTAAAAATTTCTTCTAAAACATACAGATATAAATTATACGTCATTTTACATTTTATGATAGTATTTTCGAGACCGAACTTGAATTTGTTATATAAAAAAAAAATACAGAAATAATTGAAGGTTTAAAAAAAATAAAATGTATTTTACGCCATTTCAACGCTAGTGAAAGCCTTGTTGTTAGGGAATGCGTAGCGGATCTGTAAATGCTCTGCGACAGCTTGAGTTCAGTTCTGTGTATCGAATGTGTCGATAGAAATTCGACACAGAGTTGCAACTAGGAAATTGATTTTTTTTTATTAGTCCTTCTAGTATATACGCAAAATTATTCTATGATAAACTTATCGCAATAAATACTGGCTTTTTCCCGCCTGCGTCTAAAAGTAGCCTTTGTTTGACCCCGGGTCTTCAACTATATTCATACCAAATTTCATCAAAACCGTTCAGCGGTTTGGGCGTGAAAGCGTTACTGACAGACAGACAGAATTTCACATTTATAATATTAGTATGGATTAATAACGTCCACAAAAAACGCCCCACTGCACCCAAATAGTGGTAATCTCACACAAATAAATTGAGATAATCAACAAATCAATACTAATGTAACTTTGCAACATAAGTTATGCACATACATCAAATTCGCATTAGCTAGCAGGAATAAATAGCCACAATATATATTATTCCGTTGAGTAACATTAAAATGAATGGATATTTCATCATAGTATCAGTCCTTTTTGCGCCCACTATTGAGCATTAGGCCTCTCTCTTCGTATGCAACATTTTTAGAACAGGTAGTAACTTGAATTGACCATCGTGACTCTTCTCTGTCAGCGTGTCTCTTCTTCCAAACAAGTTAGAAAATATCTGCTTTATTAAAAGGGGTTATCTACCTACTTTGAGGGGCCACAATAATGTTTCTGCCCCGGATCGTGAAATTCGTAGAGCCGGGTTGGCCCCGTAAGGAGTGCTATTTTTGAAAATATGAGAGTCACACAGAATCGGTGAATCTTCATTCGTTAAAAACGATGAGTGGAACTATTTTCATTTGACAATTGAGTTACATTTCAAAAATAGGCCTCCTGACTGCGGATTACGATGGTACTAAAAATCTAAAACTTATCCCATCAACCTTATCCATCAAATATATCAGTGTTATTATACCTGAATCAATCTTCATCATCATAAAAAGGGCTATTGAAGATTGTTCTATTCTTGTTTGTCATAAGTCATAGTACAAAATTTTTTCTATGCTATTACATTCAAAGGCTCTATCTAGTACCTTATATAATCCAGAAGTAAATATTATAGCATTTTTATTATAGCAATATTAACATTATTTAAAAAAAAAAAAAAATTGTTCCAGCAGAAAATATTCGCAAGCACAACACATATATAATCAACTCACCGGTGCCTCCTCCACAGTTCCCAGCTGATGAAGCCCTGGAGAGCCGGGTTACTCTCATCCACCAGACTTCCTCCTCTAGACCGACAGAATCCGAGGGCATCTCTGAAATCCGCTGGCTGTCTATCATAAAATATGTAGCATTTTCCATTGTAAGTCGCCGTGCTGCCAGGCGGCTGATCCCTGAACTGTGGACATCTTTCTATAGGCAATGCTTGATCTGTGTAAACGAAAGCTTCGCATATTGATAGTTGGCTCGGAGTAGAAGCTTCTAGATGGACGCTGACGAAAGCCCCTGGCATGGGAGGGTTGCAGGGCAGGAAGAGAGGCTGGCCTTCCTCCAGGAAACCGGTAAATCGGTTGCAGATCGGGTTGGTGCCTAAATCTGGACGGTTGTTCCCGACTCGGACGACGATAACTGCTGGTTTGTTGGCACCTGGAAATGAGGAGCAAATTTAAATTTCACATAAAATCTGGATGGAACTTGAGGAATATTTACACAGATTTTGGTTTTTCTAAATTTAAAGATTCACTTCGTCAACGGTTCGAAAAAAATATTACTTGGTTAAGACAAAACATTTGAATGTATAGAGACATGTCTAATGATTATGGCTATTAACTACTGATTTTTTTTTAATATTTTATATCACAAATTTGTGTCCCTGATTTTGAAAACAGAAATTTATGAATCCGTTCGAATATTAATTAAGTTATAAGTCTTTGAAATCCTGTAGAAGGGGAAACTGGCAAGAAACAAGAAAAGGACGCACTTAATGGTGGAGTGACGTCACTGCCACTTGATTTCATGCGTACAAAAGAGATAGCAAGATGTGCCCACCACGCGCTCCCACTTTTCTTTATTAGAAAACTTTAAATGCTTATTACCGCTTTAATTTATTACCAATTTTGTTGTTATTTTCGGAATCGGTTACTTTTTAGTGTATGTATTGAACTGTATAAAAATCTTATCAAAATGTGAACACAGTCAAGTAGCCTCGTCAATATGGAACTAAAGGTAAAGATGGAAACCAAACCGGCATAAAAATGGCTGATGGCAGAAAATTTGACCTGGAGCAATGAACCCCTGTTTTCCCAAAGTATTACCATCACTTCAAAAATTTTGCCTAGTCAGAAATACAGTAAAATAAAAATGTCACTTTGCTTAATATAATTGGGCTTTATATTTCTATATCAAAAACAAGTATAATTATTTTTCATTTTTTAATAAAAATCTACTTAAAATAAAGATTATATTGCTACGTTACTGTTTATCATTTTTTCCAACTTTTGGGGTTCAAGTGCTGTGATGGAAACCCAGATTCACACCTTAACACATCACGAGTTAGAAAGAGAGAGGTGGATAACGAAATGCATTCAGGTCAATTTTTTTGCCATCAGCGTATTGTATGCCCGCGCGCTATCCCTTTAGCTTTAGATCCAAGCTCGTCAACATCCACATTCAGGACCCTGAAGACTCTATTTGAAATGAATTACTCATGCAAAACCAGTGAATGGAATTATTTTCGTTCGATTTACTTACCGTGTAATAGTCTAGTTTCCTAAAAAAATATAATAAGTCCGTCAGTTAGATAATCAAAAAATATTGGAGACGTATTTTTTCTTTTGAAAATTAAACAAATAATGGTAAAGATATGACGCGTTAAAGTTCCGTGTGACGTCACAGTGTGCTACACTTTTTCGCAATATATGACATCACGAGCTTCCACTCCCAAACTTTGATGCGTTATATCTTTAAAACTTTTCGCTCAATTGACAAAAGAAAAAATACGTCACTAATATATTTTGATTCCATAAAAGATGGACTAATTTTAATGTCAGTCTTAAGACCCTGGAAACTAGCCTATTTGGTATTTCGAATGATTTTCACATTTTTTTTTTTTTGCGTGGGTCATGCCTTTCAAAATTAGGGCTCCAGAAGCTAATTCAAGTAAGGCAAACTGAGAAATCCACATTTTCATTCATTTGTCGCCGTTAAAGTACATATATACATGGACCCGCGGCTTTCACCAAAACAGCCAGTTCTCATGCCATGACCTATTCACGTAACTCAACGTAATATTTTAATAAGTAGAATGCGTGCACGGCACTTACTAGCTAACCAACCCGGCTTTCGTCTTAACTTTCACTTCGAAATGGTTATTTGGGATTACTGAGGCTTGCCGACGCCGTTAACAATTTAATATAATAATATGAATCTGCTGCTGGGTTAATCTCTATCATTAAATATAGATGATACAGAAGGTTAACTCGCAAATTTGCATTATAAAGAATTTAGCTTTTGGCTACAAGAATGTAGTCCTTAATTTGAGGTTATTTATCATTTGGCCAAATTATCGGTTCAAAATTACATTAAGATTCTATCAGTGGAGACTTTTTGATAGCTTTTTTTTAGAACTATATTGTAGCAACCATGCATAGTCTTCCAAAAGGTAAAATAAATAAATTAGTATCTTCTTAAAGTGCATAACATTTGGATAGGAACAGAAACTTATATGGAAGCTATCAGATACACTTATCGCAAATAGCTAGCAAATATGTGACTGTAAAAGTGAAAGAACATGTATTGTCAACTTCATCATGAATACATTTTACCTTCTCTTTTATTCAGGTAAGTCAACTTTATCGATAGTTGAAATGCTAACTTATATTAGGGATCTAAGATGTTACCTCTATGGGATCCGTCTGACTGTACTTTGCGTGCGCCAGAAGATTTAAGTCT
The DNA here is from genome assembly GCA_947363495.1 of Euzophera pinguis. Lineage (NCBI taxonomy): Eukaryota > Metazoa > Arthropoda > Insecta > Lepidoptera > Pyralidae > Euzophera > Euzophera pinguis. The sequence continues at coordinate 1,604,149 of OX376154.1, forward strand.
ACTATTTCAGATACAATTCAACCATGCTCATGCTCATGTCTTATTGAAGTGCGATTTTTGAACATACTTTTCAAAAACAGAGATTTTGAAAGAAAATTCGGCGACTCGAAAGATTTTTAGCCAACTACTTGTTTTTAATCATCGGCTTTTTTCCAGGACAAAATAACCTAACGAGAGATATACCAAGTATCAATTCTGTATTTTCGTTATTTTGTATCAGGTGGAAAGTTGTCGCTCCGCAGACGATCGGTACCTGCTCGAATTTGAAATTTTCCATGCCAATGCCCCCTAAATGTTTGAGTTTCATTTCCAAGTTATGCTTTGTTTATGAGTGACAATATTACTTACTAAGTCGAGTAGGTTCAGTGGTCATTTGGGAAAGTAAAAGTATGGCAATATACCCTTTCATAGTACTATGTCTTAGCCTCTATTCATCGTGTTACCATTAGATAGTTTGTATTTTTTTAGCTTTATACGTTTCAGTTGCTTTGGGTAAAAGCTTTCCACTCTCTTCCATCACAATTAAAAATATTATGTTTAACTTACATCAATTAGGTTTTTTACGATTTCGACGACCGTCAAGCTAACGGCCCGAGTGAAAAACGCGTGGCAACACTAGGAGCCCTATTTTTATTCTATGTCGAATGAATATCGTTTGATATCACCTATTGTGACGAATGAAACCATTAGATATCGAACGAAAATCACTCACTGATGTTTCGTGAGCGAATACTTTTCAAGAATAGCACTCTAGCACTTTATCAATTCGCGGCATTCAGAAGACATGTTAAGCCCGGCTGCCATATGGCGGTCTTTAAGCCATCATGTCAGAGGCCGGAAGGCGGTTCCGAAAAACTCTGACACCAGGGTTTACATGATCGATTGACTACTCGATAATCACTGCTAAGGTCTTTGACTGAAGTGAGAGAAGTAAAGCTTTTATTAGGTATCACAAAAGACCTTGATTCTAAGGTCGAGTTTATGGTTCGTTAATGCTGTTATCTGTTTGAGAATGGTCTCTTCTCGGGTCACAATGGCTCCGTCGAGGGCGTTTGATGACAATCAAAGCGTCTGCGTACGCTAATTATTGGTTTCGCTACCTTCCTACAAAAATTCGAAAGCTTAATTTTGATATCACAGAATTTTGGATTGGATTGGGGCTGGGGCTGACACTAATTATTTCTTCAATTTTAAAACTCAATCTTGCCTCATATCGGGGTTCAGTGTTCCGATTCGTTCCTGGTGATTATTTCTATGCATTCACAAAAAGGGAGGCCTAAAACAAGTTTACCAAAAGCACAGAATAGATAATAGTCAGACTAACCATAGCAAAGGATATACTTACAGTGGAGGCTTTAACCGCCATATCTGAGTCCGGCCGGCTACATTTATAGTTTACGTAACCTCAAAATAACATTCATTCGTATTGAGTGGGTTACATGATCAATCAATCGACCCTGTACAACCTGGCTGTCATACTTTTGCAGAATCTCTGACGTGGGTTTTTAGAGAATATCCCAGTCGTCGCCAGTGGTCACAACGCTGGTGGTGACGAGTGGTACTAACCCCCCACCCCTCCAGGACCCAAGCGACGCCGGTTGCCTTTAGGTAAAATTACGAACTAATTCTTCCGATAGCTGAAGAATGGTAAGAAGAGAGGAAGGACAATGTGTAAGGAGTAGTCCGTCTAGGGAAGTACCTCCACCCTACAGAAGACCGCAGTCAAATAACACTGTGATGCAGTGTTGTGTTCCTGCTGGTGAGTAGGCTCGCCAGGCTCCAGAGAGGTCGCTGTGCCGATAGCTGACAGGTCGGCAACGCGCTTGTTACAACTCCGGCGTTGCAGGCGTTCATAGGCTACGGTAACCACTTACTATCAGGTGGGCCTTACGCCTGTTTGCCTACTTAGTTGTAAAAAAAAAAGGAATCAAATCTATCTACCGAGCTAACACGTCATGTCACACAGAGTCCCCCAGTCCCACCACGATCAATTTCCTCCAATATATCTGTTCTAATAATCTTCAGGGCTGATACGTGCCACTGCGCACGCGCCGGCCGAGCGACACGCTTGTGCGCCGAAGCACGCCGCTCGACAAGTCATACTGGTTCCAACGTCGCCAGGAGCGGAATCGGGGTGAGAAATTGGTAGGAATTAGGAGTTACGTGGGTATGATGGTATGGCACCAGGTAAATTGGCTAAGGCACTTAGCATACCATACCATGCACATAGAGGTTAGTTAGGTTGTCTGACTGGGTAGTGAGTAACACATTCTAATATATTTTGTACTATGTTATTTTTCTTATGAAATAAATGGCTTTTTATGAATTAAGAGTTACGTAGTCGATGATGGTATCGCAACAGCTAAATTGGGTCGAAGCCTTAACGTTGTCTAAGTCTGAATTATTTTATTTTTGACTGGGGTCGCCGTAATCGAAATCGATTAGGAGGACTATATATACCTTTGAATACCTCATCCACGCCCCACGTCGGCAATACTGTGCCATTATGACGAGATAGCAGCTGCATCTTAGTTATCGCTGCTTGGGCAACTCTTACTTAAGCCCCCAGAAGTTAATGCATTCTTTTTGTTTTGTTTTGTAAAGATAGAAAAACAGTAAAACTATAGGGTAATGTTGCGGAAATCCTAGGTAAAGAGTACGCAGCGCTCTATTGATACCTAATCACGGGCGTAAATAAGCTATGATGATCGCATGCCTATCTTTCGCGGCCCATATGCTTGACAGAATCAGCAAGTAACCACGTCAGGGCCGAAAGGCGTTTTCAAAAACTCTGACACCAGGGTATTGGTAAGCCACCAGATATGAAGGAATTACTGACAGCACACAAATCAGTGCGAATGTGCTTTCTTCTTCGCATCTGCTCTGCCGGGTGTTCAAGCTGCGCCATGAATGACTTGAGCATGGCGTCTGACAGAGATGTGCAGGTGGATTCTTTCTGGGTTAGGAGTAATGCAAAAGAAGAAGGAAGAATCAGCACGCAAGAAAGTAATCTATTAAAAAAGAACTTACCGCAGCAAGGTTTACCGAAGTCCAGCCTGACCAGCTGTACCATGTAGGGTTCCAACAGATTGACGTACCACCAGGGTACGCGCTCGGGCTTTGTCAGCGTGCAGGTGTCGGCGGTGAAGGAGGAGGCCGTGCTGCCGTCCAGGGCTCGCTGGGGGACTCCGCCCTCGTCCGTGGACACTTGCATGGGCGCCTTGCCCGCAGCCACGTTCAGCACTGAGGAGCAGATGTAAAAGTCAGTAAATTAAATGTTTAAAATGTTCCAGCAAACTTATTAAAATTAAATGAAATAGTTTTGAAAGTCGCTACTTATTTGTCTAAATAACTCTGAGTGCGGCTGAAAAACACATAAATTTAGCTATTAGTTAAAAAAAAGTGGGCCCTCAATCCAAATTGAATAAACACCTAGGTACTAGAAACCATACATAACTTTCGTCTTCGTCCGATATTCTCTTTTACATTGGTTATCAAGACTTCTGGATTGAATAACAATGTCTATCCGAAGTTATATAACTTACAATATAGTTAATTACTTACAAACTTGTTTACCACAATTTGTCAATTTTTTTTCATCGCCCCTCGCGTCCGTCCATTTCGCCGAATGGCCGCGAGGCACGCAAACGCATTTTATTATACGCAAAAACTTAGGTACACATAAATAATTCATCATCATAATTTCAGCCGCAGTCAGTCCATTGCTGGACTGGTTGAAAGCGGCCTGCGTCCAGCGTTTGACTGCATGGTCAGCGTATGTCCAACGTTTCAGTTTGTTTATCTAATATTGAACGTTTTCGGATCGTCCATTTTATGTTAATTTAACTTCGTCTTATTTCTGTAAGTTATTGGTTTACATTGAAATGCAAGTAATAATTATCGTGAGATCTTTTGGGCTCATTCAAATGGATCCAGCGCTGGCAATCCAATAGCTTTTACGGACACGGGGTCCACATAGACAAAATTGCTACTGAATTGCCAGCATCCGTCTAAACCAGCCCTAAACATCTAAAAGAAAAATAGGAAACAACCTAATTTAGCGTTTGCTGTACTCCCACAATCTCTACATAAAATAAATATTGCTGCAAATTACCCAGCCGTAGGACAGATAGGCCAACTGAAGCATAGCACGTGACAGGTGACCGAATGCAGATCATCGAGCAAACCCTGGTTGGCTTCTTAACCAGATCATGAAACGGATATTCAATAAAATTGACGAACTCCATGGCGTAATGGTCAACACACTGGTCCGCTAGTCTAGGAAGTTTTGAGTACGTTTCCCCAGGAAGTTGGAAATAATATTTTATGAATTCGGCGACCTAACTTTAGTACGCGGACAATTAAGGACACAGGTAAAAGTATCAAATTAGATCAGACGTGTTTTTTTTATGAAATGTATAACTCAAATCGTATATATACTCGTATAAAAATCAATTGCTGTTCGTTAGTCTCGCTTAAACTCGGGAACGGCTGGACCCGTTTTGCTATTTTTGGTTTTGAATTATTTGTGGAAGTCCAGGGAAGGTTTAAAAGGTGAATATATTCGGAGGCGGTACGAAGTTTGCCGGGTCAGTTAATATCGAATAATTGTTCGACTCGCCGATTATGACGAATGATAATAATTTGGATACTTACTAAAATCATTCGATATCGATCAAAAGCGTGAGTCAACCTTTTCAAAAATAGCACACCAGGCTTGACAAGTATATAAACTTAGTGTTAAGTAAGTAGGTAAGTGGTATTACTTTATGAAAAAAAAATCACTTCGGAAAATAGTTAATGCAAAATACTTTCACCGTTGAAAGAATGCTTGTTTTTTTTCTTGTAAATCACCAACTTATGTATAGTAAGTAAGTTTGCTAATTCAATGATTCATAAATTCAATACATTTAACTTTCATCTGCGTGTCGTCGGAAGAAAGTTTTAAGTCAAAGTTCATTAGTTTTATCATTGTTCAAAACTTACAAACGTTTGAGTCGAGATTTCGCCAAATGTTCATACAGAATTTGTCATCACAGCGCTTTTCCGTTTGCTTGTCAAGCCGTTTGACTTTTACGGTCCGAGTCAAAGCCTGTTTATCTATGAGGTGTTATTAATGTGATCCAATAAGCTCCAAATACCAGTCCTCCAATTCGGATTGCACGCTATTTCATCCCTATTCTCGAACAGGAGCGCTATTTTGAAAGATATGACTCATGAACTCAAAATCATTCAATATCGAACAAAATACATTCGACTCACCGATTTTGCGCAAGTTATATCAAAAATAGCCCTCCAGGACGCATACGGGAAAAAGAACATATGATAATAAGCAACACGTAGCTAAACGGCGTGCAAAGTCACGGCTAAGAATATCCATATAATTATAATTAGATGTGTCCCACTTTCCCAGCAGGCCGCCGACCCCACCAGTGGGTCAGATGACAAGTACAGTGACTCATCGAATCGATACCTGCCGTACAAGGACGCTCCCAAGAAATAGATAGCTGACACATGCCATTTAAATGGACACTGACGTATAAAAATACTAGCTTTTGCCCGCAGCCTTACCTGCGTCAAAAAGTAGCCTATGTTTGACCCCGGGTCTTCAACTGTATTCATACAAAATTTCATCAAAATCCGTTCAGCGGTTTGGCCGTGAAAACGTAACAGACAGACAGACAGACTTTCGCATTTATAATATTAGTATGGATCGTAGCTTTTTATTGACGTGGCTTTTATCTTAGTTTATTAGTAAGTTGGTATTTTATAAATCAAAGTCATAAAATGTCCTGTTTTCTGAGAACTTAAACTGGACAACTAAAAAGTTATTGCGCACCTGTCATACCACTGAGAAAATAGTGTGTATGCTTCCCGCGGGGTCGAACCCGCTCCCTTTGGACCTTTTCAAGCAAATCACAGAGGGAGTCCAGTCCAAACCGGCGCCGGCGAAAGAATAAAAATCGTTGCACGAATGTTAAACAAACGCACACAAACACACAATCACGCACGCAAAATCGGCGAGTCAAATAATTATTATTCGATATCGAACGATATTCATTCGCTATATATGTCATAAGTACATTTCAAAAATTTCGAGGTCGTGGAACGACAGGTTATGTGGTAAAATTTATACTTTCATGTATTATTTAATTATTTAATAGGTAAAAAAATCTTATTGGCCAAAATAGAATTAAATTGATCTAGTTAAGAGAGGTAGGACATTTTCTATTGAGTAGTCCGTCTGGGGAAGTACCTCCCTACAGAAAAACGCATCCACATAACACTGTGTTCCTGCTGGTGAGTAGGGTCGCCAGGCTCCAGAGGGGTCGTTGTGCTGATAGCGGTCAAATCGGCAACGCGTTCGTGTCATCTCCGATGTTACAGCGTTTATAGGCTACGGTAACCACTTACCATCAGCTGGGCTGTACGCCTGTTTGCCTACTTAGTTGTATAAAAAAGAAAAAAAAATCTAGGCAAACAGAGATTCATTTTCATTGTAGGACCTAAATCTAGGGCTCTCTTAAAAGGGCGTACGCTTTTTGCGGAACAATGGAATATCTACTTATGTTACCTTTTTATAAGACAATAGCGTCTTTTGTTAACTGCTTTAGTACAGTGTATACAATCGAATTGATAAAATTTAGACATAGACATAACCAGGCCAAACATTCCTTTTGTTTCAATAAGTATGCATAAACCAATCAAACACCTTTTCTTCGCCGTAGTTGGGTAAAGTACAAAAGTTAAAAAAAACATCCGAATATTCCACTACCCAGTTTCGCGAGAGTTAAAATAGGAGCTCCAGGATTGCTCTTTTTGAAAAGTCTTATTCACCCAAAGTCGGCTAGTCGAATGATTTTTGTTTGATATCGAGCGATAATTATTCATTCGACACATATTTCATACATTTACAAAATAAGGCTCTCGAAGTAAAAGCAGTTAAAATAACTCATATGAGCGCGACACCTGTAATATGCGTAATCGATCAATCATATCGATATCTCGAGCGCAACATCGAGACGATGCCGCCTCACCGTTACGACACACTTTTGACTCCAATAGGGCTTAGGTGTGCTATTTTTGATTTGTATGACTCGTATGCCGAATGAAAATCATTGGATTACCGAATGTGTCATTGTGTCGTCGAACAAAAATCATTCGATATCGAAATTTCAAATTATTTCACCGATTTTACATACTCAAAAATAAACGCCGCGGTTTTGGTAAATTAAATAAGTACGTTATCATTGTTATACAAAAAGAACGTATTAATTACTATTTTATATGGTTTTATTTAATGTCTTTAATAGAATATTCTATGTTTATAAATATAGAAAATATATAATATCCTGCAGTAGAGAAGAAGAGAATCTTTAAGTAGAATTTTGAGATGCTGAAGTGAATTTGATCTAAAACGTAAAAGCCCTGTGAAGAAGTTAATGATCATTAGCATAATATAATCATTATTAACTTGTCTCATTAACATATTTAAAAAAAAAATGGCAAAATTTTACATTTCTTTTCCGATTAGCCGATAGAAATGTGTCATGGTATTTTTTTTAAAGACTGCGATCATGTCTCGGTCGGCAGTACAGTTAGCCCGTGTACAGGCGATAACTGACAGTAATTGGAGGCAAATTGAGCTGTCACGCCATCTAGCGGCGCGCGGCGTGATGCGTTCTGATTGATCGATCGAGATAATCTGTGATTGACTGACAGTGCTTCCCAAAATTGATGATCGATCGACTTTTGGCGGGAAGCTGAGAAGAGCATTTTATTCCAAAATTTGTGTATTTTTCAGTGTTTGTGCATATTAATAGCGGATTATTATTCGCAATGTGTTCGATAACAAGCGTGAGTGTTGGGACGTGATACAGTGTTTGATTTATATGATTTTCATTCTTGTTGCCAAAAGCTCCTAGTAATCGCTAAGTGCAGTTTTTCTACCACTTCACTTAGCAGATTCTTCTGACTGGACTTGACTACCGGCTAGACTTTTAGACGTGACTAGGACTTGACGAAACCAAATTGTAGGACTAAAAAAGATTAAAAAATGAAGGAAACAAACTTATTATGAATAAATAAATATCGAGTGGGTTTCATGGCTCTGTACGCCCTAGTGCCAGAAATTTTTAGAACCGCCTTTCAGCACCTGACATGATTCCTTTAACGACCACCAAATGTCAGTTTGTATTAACGGCTTAATATGCATTATTATCAGTCATTAGGCTTGTTTCCTAAAAAAAAAAATAATAATCCGTCAGTTAGATAATCAAAAAATATTGGAGACGTATTTTTTCTTTTGAAAATTAAACAAAGAATGGTAAAAATTTGGCGCGTTAAAGTTCCGTGTGACGTCACAGTGTGCTACACTTTTTCGCAATATGTGAGGTCACGAGGCCCTACTCCTAAACTTTGATGCGTTATATCTTTATAATTTATCGCTCAATTGACAAAAGAAAAAATACGTCACTAATATATTTTGATTCCCTAAATGACGGACTAATTTTAATGTTTGTCTTTTGACCCTGGAAACTAGCCTATTACGCGAGTCAAGCATGCAAGGTCTAAGGCAAATCACGGAGGCAGATAACAACAATTTTAAAAATCTCTTAACTAATCAACCAAACCAACCAACCAATCTTAAATCTTATTATGTATAGCGCAATAAAGTATTTTTAATTTCTTAACACACATTTCTTAATAAGTTAACAATGTTTATTCTATCTACTAGTATGTAGGTTTATTTGTATTACATTCTTTACAAAAATGTATAAGTGCAAATGTCTGTCTTTCACGGCCAAACCGCTGAACGGATTTTGATGAAATTTGGTATGAATATAGTTAAAGACCCGGCGGCAAACATAGGCTACTTTTTGATGCAGGCGTAGCAGCGGAAATCAGCTAGTTACAAAAAAACTAACAGAAGTTTAGGAACCACTGCACAAGCGCCAGTCGTTGTTCGAAGTAATAATAGGTACATGTTTCAACGACCACTTATCATTGAATACATCAATGATATCGGCTTGTTAAACTGCTACTTCACGGGTGTATATTACTACATTCGCAAATGTCTATCACATCCTGTAATATCCTTTTTTGACGTTAGGGACCATAGGTTTGTTTGACCACTGTTTGTTAAGACCATTGCCTGTTTTGCCCAGTTTCTGAAAATATTACTGCCTACTAGGTCCATTTCCTGTTTTTCAAATAGTGTTTTTCTTTTTCACACTGTACTGAGTGTGGTCAAAACAGGAAATGAACCTAGCAGGCAGTAGTCTTTTCAGGAACTGGGCAAAACAGTCAATGGTCTTAATAAACAGTGGTCAAACAAAACTATGGTACCTAACGTCAAAAAGGGTAATTTCGACCTGTTTGAATAGGACAGATACCTCATTTTATCTGAAATTTAGCTGTAAAACCTGTTGCGTAATCGATCAATCATATTTTTACAAATTTATTCTTTACGGAAAGGACAAAACGGTGCTATTTCGATTTGAAGACTCGGATAAAATTCTAACGGTTAGTTCAGACCAAGTGGAGCGCACCGGAGAGGATTTTTTAAGGCACTCGAAAATACAATAAAGTAAATACATGCTTGAACAAGACTAAAATCATTATATAAATCAACTTCAAAACTATTACTGTAAAGTGCGTGCGCTACCCGCGTATCCTCGAGAGCTCCTCTTGGTCTGAACTGACCCAAATCACACTTAGTCGTCCCGCTAACAAAGTTATTTCTTTTTAAAACTAAAATTACTATTGAGGCAAGAAATACAAATATCCATACTAATATTATAAATGTGAAAGTCTGTCTGTCTGTCTGTTCCCTTTCACGGCCAAAAAGCTGAACGGATTTTGATGAAATTTGGTATGGATATAGTTGAAGACCCGGGGTCAAACATAGGCATACTTTTTGACGCAGGCGGAGCTGCGGAAAACAGCTAGTATTATATATTAGGCATATCAAATGGCGGTAAAAACGTGGTTTTGTAACAGTAACAGCCGTCTCATTTCAGAGGTAGACTGACCATTACATTAGCACTTTCCGTAGCGCGCTACGCTAAGTAATTTAAGCGCTTTGAACAATAAACATCTGCGGATTCCAGGCCAGACGCTGACGTACGGACAAACAGACGTAATAATGCTGTATATAAGTGGCTTCCAAATGTCTGTATCAAAATAAGCGGTAGAATGAAATATAGGTAATGAGATGTTAAGAGAGGTAGGACATTTTGTAAGGAGTAGTCCGTCTGGGGAAGTACCTCCACCCTACAGAAGACTGCAGCCAAATAACACTGTGGTGCAGTGTATAAAAAAAATGAATTGGCGGTTGCCATGTTCCTTTAGCTAGGATACGTGGCTAGGATATAGATAGGTTGATTTCGTCGAGATATATGTACTAACGTACTAGAGAAGACATCAAGACACCGCACTTTCTTACTTTGTCCCGTTCAAGTGCGGTGAATGCGCCGCAACTCACTTAGTCGCTCTTTTTTCATTATATATTATATACGTAAAATATCTACATTGTCCATTCTGTACCGTACCTGCCATTATCTATAGCGAAGATATCTTTGAAAAAAAAAACGTTTGTAGCTAATGTAGCGCTGCGTTTTTGAATGATGTTTTGAGATGTATTATTGTTTCAGCGCTGCAGCAGCTATACTATTTATATAAATTACCAAAATGGAACAATGCAAATGTTCTACGTAGCTTCTCTAGTACGTTAGTACGTATATCTCGATGGTTGATTTCCGTGTTGACCTAGTTGAACTATACAGCATAAGACTACGAGTACCGATCACAAATTATGATGAACTGGAACTCTATTTTTGAAAAGTCACCTAAAATCAGTGAGTCACACATTCAGAAATAGGGCTTCTCATATTATTTCGGTTTTTTGGCTATTCTTAGCAGAGAACTTTCCCAATTTTGAGTACCTAACACTATTGTCGGAACAAAGTCATTATCCAGTGCCCGTATCAAAAGATCTCTATCGCAGTCTGGCAAAAAATTTTATTGGGTGCTAGGTATATTGTTTTGCCATACGAAATGTTTAATGCTGAAGAGCTTCGGCATCAATAAAGTACCTACCTTGGCAAATGCACTTTTATTAGTAATAACCTAGTAGACATAGATTTATACTTATTGAACTTTATTACATGACATGTAAATGGCGGTCTTAAACTCGTAGGCTTTTTCTAGCAGTCAATCAGATTTGTGTGAAAATTTCTTATAAACTTCAAAATTACTCTGTTGATACAAAGAAATCTGCTAAAACTGATCAAACAAACACATAGTGATCTTAAAATGGCTCATAATTTTTTTGTAAGGAACTCTGAAAAGAAATTACTCCGATTTAGCATGAAAACGAAAGTGACTGACGAAACTAAGGACCGCAGCTGCCTGCCCGCGGACGCTCTGCATATTGTGTGTGAAGTACCTACAATAAAGTTTTTACATAGGTACATACAATCAAGAGTGCCATTTTTGAAAAGTGTGACGTGACTCACGCAATATCGGTGAGTCGAATAATTTTTCTTCGACATCGAAAAATTTTCGTTCGTTTTCGAATGTTTTTTTATTCGATATCGAACTTCTGGCGGGAAGCTGTGAAGAGCAGTATCGGCTCTGTATTTTATTCTCCAATATTTGTGTTTTTTTTTGAGAATTTGTGCATAATAATGGTGGATTATTATTTGCAAAGTGTTCGATAACAAGCGTGCGTGTTGTGGAAGTGATACAGTGTATGATTTATTTGATTTTCATGCTTGTTGCCAAAAGCTGCTAGTAATCGCTAAGTGAAGTTTTTCTACCACTTCTGCCTGATTCTTCTGACTAGACTTGACTACCGACTAGACTTTTAGAATTGACTAGGACTTGACGAAACCACACTTCATGGGATTGAAGAAGTTAAAAATACATTTCAAAAATAGGATCCGAACAGCGTACTCATCTCATACGTGAATCAATCAATGAACACTTTATTGAACCATTTACAAACATAGTAAAAATCCAATTGTCATTAAGAGAAATGACATGACATGCAACATGATGTTTCAAGGCTGTTTTTGATGATGATTTAATAAATAAATAACAGTCGGATGTCTGAACCACTATGATGCATAAGAAAGAAATGTAACTAGTGTCGTAGTGGCGTCTATGTGACATTTTGCAGCCTGTAAGTATATTACTGATGTGTAGTACAGCTTACAGTACATTGTCCCACGATGGGCCTGCCGTAACTAGGGCAGAGTCATTCACGCGACGCGGTAGTAAACATACGCTCAAGGTTGTCACAACACTGTTCTGGTATTGATTGAGAGAGCGAAGCGAGCGATGCCTCCTCAATATCGAGACTGAAGAAATGGTCTTACTAAAAACTGTAAATGCTTTCATGGAACTTATTACATTACAAACATAAAAGTAAAAAAGATGACACCTGCAGTGGTTATAATAAAATACAACTGTTTCGCAGATGTCAACGCCCACCTCCGAAATACTAGTTGTTTTGTTCCTAATAATATTTAAATTACTTATACAAATTTCATCCAAGCTTTAATTAAATGATAATTTTTATTTTACTGTATGACAGTGTGTGTGTGTGTGTGTGTGCTTGTTACTACACGTGCATATTCTAATGTAAGATTTTGTTAATATTGGTTATTTGTAGGGGATATTTGTATGTGCTACGGAATATATTTGTTCCGGGCTAGAGGGTGCATTTCTGAACGGATCCTTGACTAGAGAGAGAGAGATTTTTTGATTAGAATATGATGAGCGTCATTTAGGAACGGATTTCACTCATACTTGGAAGCGACCCTGTATTTCGGGTTCCTTACAGGTTGTGGGGTTGCTGTGAATAAACAATAAAAATTGGACAAGTAAGTAGTGTTTATGTATAGATTTCATATTTAGAGGAATGTAAAAAACTAATCAGTTTTTTTACTTTGGTGATTTTGTTGGCATCGACAATATACTTTAGTCATTTTTATTTATAAGTAAGTTTAATAAATACTGAAAATTTGATATAATCTGTAAAAAAAATATTTAATTTGCTATTGAAATGTATAAGGATTTGGCGGTGAGATTAAAGAAGGCAACCTGTGACCGAATTGCTGACCTATATTATGCTCAAAAAATAAGCCAAGCTATTCAGCGAGGGAATGCAGCCAGTATTTTGGGCACATTTTCTTTAAAACTTTTTACAAAGAGGGCTTGCTGCTTTTTCTCAAAGGATTAGCATAGCTATCCAGAGGGGGAATGCAGCTAATAGTGTTCTTGCCACCAAGCTTCACGGGCATTAGCATATATTTTTTTAATTTTTGTTTTAGATTTAAAATACCCGTCTTACTACAAAAAGTTAGACAACTGTTCAAATTGTGTCTAAAAAAATGATATCGAAAAATTACGTTTATCTATAACCTAGAGTACTCTTAGACTGTTTAACAAAGCTTAAAACTTTGTCTAAACTTTGTTAACTTTACTACTCTACTTTGTTGACTATAGAAAAACGTAGTTTGAAGGTAGGTCTTTTTAAAATACACATTAAACAGTTGTCTAACTTTTTTGTAGTAAGACGGCTAAAGTTTAAAAAGGTTGTATCTGGCAGCCCTAGGTAACGGCGCGTGGTAGCACTTGTCTATAACGGTGGCGACCGGTTCTCGGACGATCGATGTTCGATCGCGATTTGCGATACTACTTGGGCATACAATACAAAGTCTATGTTAAAAAAATTGTATAAGCTACGGTTTACCAAAATTTGCATTCAAAATGCAGTGTTTTTTTAATACAATTGAGTAGGCATAAATGCATACGGCCCACTTGATGGTAAGTGGTCACCGTGGTGTTTCTAAAATTATAATAAAATTATTCCAAACTTCAAGATGCACACGCATCAGCTAATATAAGCGGCTAGTGTGTTCAAAAATATAAATAAATAAATAAATAAATAAATAATTCGTTAGCTACTTCTCGCCTGCGTCTAAAAGTAGTCTACGTCTGACCCCGGGTCTTTAAATAAATTTCATCCAAATCCGTACAGTGGTTTGGCCGTGAAAGCGTAGCAGACAGACAGACAGACTTTCGCACTTATATTAATATGGATTATCGCCATCAACCATTAATTGCATTAGCGATAAGTCCGCCTTTGTACCCATTTAGTTGTATTGGATTTAACTATGTGTTTCTTTTGTTTGTAAATGGTGCAATAAAGTGTTTATTCATTATTTCAACAAATTGGCGCGGTATAACGCATTTTGCCTCCATAAAAATGATTCTGAAACTGCACCAAAATACTTAAAAGTAAGTTTTGTCATAAACATTTGTCAGTGTACTTGTACGTGGAGTGCTATTTTAGAAACTCACGAAAAATCGGTCAAACTTTTTTGTTCGATATCGAATGATTTTCGGTTGATATCGCACGACTTTTATCGACATATATGTCATATATTTCAAAAATAGGGGTCTAGCGGACGACTGGCGGGACACCCATAGAAATAAGAATACATAGAAGAGTCACTAGCAGGCCAGTTAACTTTTTCATACGCTACGGCACTTGTACCGATTCTTATTTCTATAAGCGTCCCGCCAGGCGAGCGGGGTTCGCGTCAGTTTGAACGGATAGAAATCGAAAATATTTCCAAAATAGGTACTTAGAATAGAATAGAATAGAATAGAATAGAATAGAATAGAATAGAATAGAATATATCTTTATTGAGAAAGCCATCACGTAAGTACAGCAAAGGTCCTAAGAATACGCTACATGTTTATAATGTACGTGACAGACGTCTCAATAGGTGGTGGCTCAGTGATACGCTAGACATGCAGGCATGCCTAGCACTGATTTTCAGCCACCACCTTCTGAGGAGTCCCGGAACAAAGATTTAAACCTAAAAACACAATCCTTGACTGGTGTCTTACTACCACCTCACACCCCCATCCAAGTCTGAGATTCAAACTCCAGCAAGTGAGCAAGATATCGCCTTACACACCATATTGCAAATCCCACCCACTCGCACCCGGACGGAAACAAGAGATGATAGTAATCCACCTGTTCAACACTGTTACCCATATCTATGACAAAAATTTATTGTTTATAGTCTGTGCCACTATGGTATGGAATCTAGCTCAAGACCACAGACACTTAAGACGTCTAAATGTCTGTGCTCCAGACTGAGATCTAATCTATTAACATAACCTAAAACTAAATCTCACAGTTGTTACGTGTGACGAACTTACTGAAAAAATAGAATAAATAAAGACAGACACACAATGTGTTTAAAATATTACTTAACAAAACTTAAAAAAATAATTTATGAATTTATCTTTAAATAAAACATCTTAAATATTAAGTAATGCTATAAACAGCATTAAGTAAAACTTAGGTTGTTGTGAAAATATTTAATGTAATAAGCATTTAGAATAAAACATTTGCTCAAATACCACAAACGTTTACCTCCGACTTTCTTTCTGACCTCAAATTACTTTTGTGTTCGAAACTAATGCGAAATGGCATGCTTTGCCAAAGTCATTTCTCGTAAAGTAAGAGTACTAGTTATTACAGCTTTACTAGTAGAGCGCGCTTCTTAAAGAGAAAGAAAATGTTAAACTGAAAAGAAATTTATATTTACCAAAAACTACTTCAATTGTACTGTGCATTACACTTTGTACATTTTGCTTGCGTCAGCATTTTGTACCTGCGGCGCAATCCATTTAGTGCACAATTATCATACATCGCGTGCACTCATATCATCATTATTATACCTATCAATGAACTTTTCGTTATATCAAAATCTTATCATTTCAACACTTCTATCACAACAATGTGTGGTTGAGAAAAGAACCATACATCAATCCCATATTGAAGAAAGTGTGTTGTATTAAACTTGTAGTTTAACAGACTAAAGATTTGAAACGACGATAGACATATACAAGATATCTGCGATCGAATTTTATGGTAGATCAAAAAGAAAAGAATCAAGAAGAAAAGTCGGCGATTTGAAAATTTTTCGTTCGTTATCGATAGCTTTGACTGACAGAGAATGCCTTAAGGCATTAAGTCCACCCTTTGTATGAAGTGCAATAAAGATTAAAATAAATAAATATTTGTTCAATATCGAACGTATTTAATTCGACATATATGTACATTTCAAAAATAACAATCTAGTGTAGCATTCATTACCATAAAGCGCTATGCTGAAGAGACATGCACGCGCTCTATACGTTTATTTACTCCATGGTAATCACCATGGTACTTTCTCATATTTAAATATGAATTAGCAGTTAATAATCAAGCAAGAAATAGGATGCAATACTTTTTTGTTAATATTAAAGTTATGTCAAGAGATTAGGTTAACGGGGATTATGTAAGAGGTACCTAGTATACTATTAAGTGAGGTACTATGGTTATATTAGAAGTACCTGCATCATAACGTCCACATAATGTTATGAGATTTACGCAATTTTGTTTACTCGTTACTGTCCTTCCTACAACTACTTATAAGTTAAGATCAGCTATCAGCTGCCAGTGACAGCGGAATTCATCTAGCTGTTTACAAATATACACCGTGAAATTTTAGTCGTTTTGGACCCATCGTCCAGTGACTCCATTCATGCAACCGAACAAATTTCCCCAAGGAACATAGCTCGAAACATGAAAAACAAATTTGGACTTCCCATAGTAAGTTAGGTCACGTGATGAGACATTTTGTATGGGAGGTCCAAAAACTTACTCCATATTTCGACCCATGTATATTGGAGAAAGTTTTTCAGTTGCATGAATGGTGTCACTAGACGATGGGTCCAAAACGACTAAAATTTCACGGTGTATAGTTGAAGACCCGGGGTCAAACATAGACGACTCTTTGACGCAGGCGGAGCTGCGGGAAACAGCTAGTAGTTAATAAATATAGATTTGTAAGTATATATTGTTTGGTTAGAACATTGCAGGCTTGAATCACCCGATTGTCTGATAATAATGATGATTTTGTGCTTTGGAAGGCACATTAAGCCGTTGGTCCTGGTCTGTCATCAGGAGGAACCACGTCAGAGGCCGGAAGACGGTGGCGAAAAACTCTGACACCAGGGTACCCAGGGTCGTTTGACCATGTAACCTACTCGAATGAATGAATAGCTTCACGTCTTAAATAGATTTGTGACAATGCCGCCTATTCATCATGTCACGAAAAATATTTTATTTTCTGAAATTAGATAAAATGAAATATTTATTTTGCGAAAACATGGTAACAGTAATTTTCTATGGTGCAATAAAGATTTTCTACTTTCTCTTACATCAGGGAACTAATTATTTATACCAACAAGATAGTGGCAACCAAAGACATAAGATTAGGTAGAGAAAAATTACCACGGGCAGGCCAGTTAAACCTCCGCCTTAACTTAATATGGCAAGGCTTAACTTTGACAGACAGGAAACACGTACATGGCTTTTCTACCTAATATTCAGTGGTGGCTACGTAGTATCACTGCTCTTCCCAGCTTCCCGCCAAAAGTCCGGCAGCGTTTGTCAATATGTTTCTATTTCTGTATTTTCTATGGTACAATATAAAGTATTTACTTAATTTTACATCAGGGTACAGTTGGACTCGAATACGTTGTACTTATCAAAATAAAAAAGTGATGAATCTAGAACCCCGACTCCTTACAAGTACAGTCAGCTGTCTGTTACCGTATCAACGGCTACGGGAGTTTTACCTTTCCGCCCCAGATGCCGCGACCCGTTGCATGGCACTCGCGCTGCGTTTGCACAATAAAATGAAATGAAATCGTTATTTTCAACTAGCTGTTTCCCGCAGCTCCGTCTGCGTCAAAAAGTAGCCTATGTTTGACCCCGGGTCTTTAACTATATTCATACCAAATTTTATCAAAATCCGTTTAGCGGTTTTGCCGTGAAAGCGTAACAGACAGACAGACAGACAGACGGACAGACAGATAGACAGACAAACTTTCGCATTTATAATATTAGTATGGATATAGATATAGGATATAAATATCACTTATTGAGTCAATTGCTTTTTTTTACCAAGAGATTTTGCCTATCGACTACTTTAACAATTATTTTAGCAAAAATTTGAATTTGAATAAAAAAAATAAATGAATAAATAGTTTGATTGATTGATTGAAATTTCATTATGAATATTTAGGTCATAAGTTCATCATTTCAAAACGATTTTCTAACGCAATATTTTGTATAGTATAATTTTATGTAGAAAATTTCTACTGAAGTTTTATTGAACAACAAATAACCTTTGTTCTCAGTAGTTCCTTTCGTAGTCTCTGAAGGAAAAACTGAACGTGTATTTTTTTTTTAATCAAAGACACACGCAACCAAATATAAGTTTTGTATTTTACTAGAAACATGATAAATAAATATGTAATCATCAACTTTTAAACGAACGCACTGCGTATTTAGAACATAAAACTATTTACAAGATTATGCGCGTACCTAAAACACCTTCATACTTCCGACCACGGCCGTTGTAACATGATTGAAACGTCGGAAGTATGAAGGTATTTTACAATGAGGGCATGTAAGTTGACAGAGTGTGAGCGAGACAAACATATTCCAACGTGATTATTTGGTATAGGTTTGTCTCGCTCACACTAAGTCAACTTAACTGCCATTTACAGGTTAATCGTGGGTGGTTTGTGGTGTATTTACTGCAGAACAACTCAGATATGCACGGTTAGCACAGCAGTTTAAAATTCTGGAATGTGAGATATCTTCACTGCTCTAAGATATGAGAGACAAGCGGGCAGCGGTTGGTACATTAGCGGGTGTCTATTGTGAGATATTTTTTTACTTGGACCTGCACGCTAATCGCGCTAATTGCTAATCGCTTCAACGTTATTACCAAAACCAAACCACTACCGCTAAATATTATTTTGCATTCTCAAAAATAGCCTTCGCAGTCGTGCATTGGTTTTGGTAACTAGCACCACTTTTTTGTTAGAAGTGTAGATTATCCTGTGAATAATGTAGTGCGTTACAAAATTACTTGTTAAGTAAGTTGATAATTTATACGGGGAAAAATAGTTAAATATTTATTTTCAATGCTGCGGCCACAATGTGCTCGCGTTGTCGCGATAAAACTTTGTATGCGAAATGATTCGCGGCAGAGATAATTCGTCTCTGGCCAGACGTGTCGCGACGACAAAGCAAACCTTCGCGTTATCGCGATAGTACAGAATTATTAATAGTACTTACGGCGATAATGTGGCCGGGGTATAAAGCCCGCTTCAGCTTGTACCCAATGTTGGTCACTATCGCCAACTATCAGTCGATAGCAGGTGGAGACAGGTGTCATTGCAGAGTCGCGTGACTGGATTTATGTAATTGTGTCCCGAGTTTAGACAATTTGTTTATTAATGTCATTATTGCGGTCAAAGAAAGTCACGGAATGGTTCCCTAGGGATGGAAAAAGATGTCAAGGAAGGCCAAGGACACGATGGAGTGATCTGTTTAAGAAAAAAATGTGGTGCAAATTGGATGACACAAGCCAGAAATAGAGAAAAATTGAAGACATTGGAGTTGGCCTACGCCGCAGAGCCGATGATATGAAAAAGATGATTCTGTGCTACGGAAGGCACGTTATGCCGTTTGGTCCCGGGCTGCCATTAGGTGGTCGTGCCACGTCAGAAGCCAAAAGGCGGTTCCTAAAAACTCTGACATGCATATTCGCTGCCTGGCCTGATGGGCAGATCTCCCCATTTTAAGGTCATCAAGCATAACATATTACCGCTACAAAAGAAAGGGGTCCTAATCTTCGCACGGTGCAGTTACGTATAGAATTATTTTAATAAACATCCAAAAAAATATGAATTCATGCAGAAATTACATAATATTACGTAAAAAGGAAATTTCTCCGCTTGATATGCAAACGATTAATTAGTCTCTTCATTGAATTTGCATGTTATAACTCCGTATGCGAAAGTTTGGGCATTTGTTTTTTGATCGCATTTCAACTATTACTGTTTATGATGAAATTTGCCGCGGGAATAGTTTTTATATCTGAGGAATGAAAGGAACAGCCGGATAGAATTAATAGTGCTAAATAACTTAAGCATACAAGCTACAAAGCAAAAAGTTCGTTGTGATTCTCAGGCCTTCAAATGAATAAATGATATGCAAACGAAGAAATTTCCAAACTTACAGACACATCACTCTCACATCATCGCACCAATCACAACACGCCGACGCCACATCTAGCGTGATTCGTTTTCAAACTCATTACGGCTGAACAAAAACTGTCAAATAGTAACCCATTGAACATTTTCCACGGAGAAGACGTACAGTCAAGGGCACAATGAAACTTTCCGCGGCCGAGAGAGAGCGCTGGGAGCGCCGCACAATAGCCTTCCGCTTTTTAGACCGTTCTCGCACATGTGAAGTGATTTCTCGAAGAAAGTAAAAGTGGGTCAGACAATGCGTCCCGCGGTGTAATAACGTAGTGAGCATTCTCTGAGGTGTGCTCCTGTGAGGTAATGGAGGCGTCACGTGCTTGGACGTAAAATTTCATTGTTGATCGGTGGGGGGCAGAATGTTGATTGTTGCTATACTTATAATAGAACTATCCGGCACTGTATAATAGAGTTTCGAATATGACGAGAGAATTTATTTAGTTATTATAAACTTCATTACAAGACATATTAATGGCGGACTTAAAGCTATAGGCTTTTTTCTATTATTTATTTAACACTTCTTTGCACATAGTACAATAAATAAATCATAATTGGGTATTCTACTCAATTTATTTTTATCATTCATAAACATTTCACTACCAGAAACTGGAAACTGAAAGATTTTTAAAATCCGTTCAAAAATAAATAAGTTATAAGCCTTTGAAATTTGGTGGAAGGGGAAACTGTCAAAAAACAAGAAAAGGATGCACTGTGTGAGCTGTGACGTCACTACCACTCGGTTTCGTGCGTACAAAGAAGATACAAGACGTCCCCACCACGCTCCCACTTTTCTTTTAGAGAAAACTTTAAAATCGAATTACTGCCATATTTAACAACCAATTTTGTTGTTGTTTTCAGAATCTGTTACTTTTTATTGTATATTTTGTTTACTATAACAATATTAACCAAATATAAATACAGTCAAGTAGCCTATTATAAACAATACAATCGGCAAAAATCTACGACTAAGAACCACTGCCCACTCCTCTATCTTCTACTCTGATTCTTGTACAGTCAAAGCAAAACGATTGTGGAATTCACTACCACTGCCTATTCGATCGGCTTCATCTCTGGCCAGTTTTAAGTCGCAAGTAAAGTCCTACTTTCTTTCCTCACTGTAGCTTTGTTCCTTTTCAGTACCTACACCTTGTTTCAGTCTTCACATCTCGTGTATTTTTATAGTTTATCCATACTAATATTATAAATGCGAAAGTCTGTCTGTCTTTCTGTCTGTCTGTCTGTTACGCTTTCAAGGCCAAACCGCTGAACGGATTTTGATGAAATTTGGTATGGATATAATTGAAGGCCCGGGGTCAAACAGGCTATTTTTTGACGCAGGCGGATCTGCGGAAAACAGCTAGTTTATTATTTATATATTAGATAGATTTTCGGCGCTACGTAATAATTTACGTTCTTGTTGAATGTCACTGAAAAATTCGAAGCGCTCTCTTATGTAAACAGGGGATGAAGAATTGAAGAGAATTAGGATAAGCAGCCACTCAAGTTTATAGCGAAATTGAGAAACATGGTCAAACTTGCGAAGACCAAATATAAATCGAATACAAAGACTTTGAAGACGCTCAAGTTTATCAAGTTGCTACTCTGTGAGGTTGGTGTAGCTGTTATCAGCATAGTCTAGGACAGGTAGAAGTAGGGAATTTGCGAGCATAGTTTTGGTCTCTATTGGTAGAAATTTATTTAGTCTTTTTAAGGTGTTGAACGTAAAGAAGACCCTCTTGCTAACCTCGGAGGTTTGTGGAATCTATGACAGTTTGCTATCCATTCATACATCTATTTTTGACCCGATCACTATAATTTTATAAACAACAACAGCATTAAATTTAAGTTGCGGCAGTACTTGACTGTCTATCCTAGAAGTCATTTGAGGATTGCCAATGATTTACAAGTAGGCCGTGTGTTTTGCTCCAAGTAGATATTTTGTCGAGCTCATCTTCAAGACTATGTGTGTATGTGTTACAATTTTATGGATGGTGAATGTGGTAAACTCGTTACTTATTAACGTCTCTATGCTTTATTCGCAATAAGGGATAAGTTCAGGGAGAATGTGATGTGATATTACAATGAGTACCCCACTTACATGCAATAAATAACGAGCCAAATAAAACTCACCACAAAAAGGTATTCCATCAGGGGTCCACCGTCCATTGGGGCCGCAGACCCTGCGGGACGGCCCCAGGAGCTCGAACCCTCGCTCGCAGGTGTACGTGGCCACGGTGCCTTCCACCAGCGCCTCGTCCGAGAACGACACTTGAGAGTGCGCCGGCGCACCCGGGAACCGACATGTTGCTAACACGTAACCTGCAACAAACGACACTCATTTTAAATATACTTTACATAAGAAACAACTTAAAAACGGCGGAGATCATACCGCAGTCGCTCCATTGTAGTGACTACTATAAAACGTAAGTGATGACTACTGCAGACCAAACCGCCAAGCATTGAGAAAGGAACGGACCAAAAAGAAATAATTACTGAAGAACGACTTCTTTTTACAAAAACATCTCGCTTATTGATTGTTTTGGTTTTTTAACTCTGGTGGAGACAAGCAAGTGTCTCTACTACTACCGGAGGTACTTATTACTTCCATGCTCTACTATGATTGCTGCTCTATGACTCATCGAAGAGCGTGGAAGCCATGAGAAAGGAACGCTTTTCCGATGCTCTTTAATGAAAGCTAAAGCATCAAAACCGCAAACATTCCTTTCTCAATGATGAAAACAGAATCGAAGTTTCCTTCTTCAATGGGAAATAGTGCACCTACCGGTAGAACGTCGATGTCAAAGACAAGGCACAAGTTCCTTCCGTCATAGTCGGAAGACATTATCTAGAACGTATAATAACATTACTCTTTACTGACATAGTAAACAATGATATGTCAATGTTACTTGCGTGTTTTTAATTTTATATTTTTTAAATAAATTTTGGCATCACTCATAAGCACGTATAGTGTCGAGTGGATTAAAAAACACACTTAATCCACTCTAGCTGCTTCAGCTAATTAATTAAGATGTCTAACATAAAGTACTCTGAATTGATCAGCGTGCTGCAGGTGCAGCCCATCGACAGGACCGTGATGCTCATCCTCCGCCTGATAACCCTCATCGCTATCATCTCCCTGATGACGATGCATATCAGGTTATCTTTTATCTAGTTGCTGCAACTGCCTCCGTGGTCCAGTGGTTAAGGCGTTATCCTTCGGCCCGGGGGTCATGGGTTCGATTCCCACGGGAAGCATACTTTGTTTAGTTGTTTTCAGTTTGGTTAGGACATTGCAGGCTTGAATCACCTGATTGTCTGATGATAAAGATGATTCCGTGCTTCGGAAGGCACGCTAAGCCGTTGGTCCCGACTGCCATAAGGTGGTCGTTAAAGGAACCAAGTAAGACCCCGAGGGTGTTCCACACAACTCTGACACCAGGGTGTACATGGTCTATTGACCTACACAAAATGATGATGATCTAGTTGATATATTGGCCCTATGTTACCATTTATCAACATCTGCATATCTTTATTTAAACAGTCAGGGATGTTATTTCCAAGCATCTGTCCGATGTCTCCAAACCCAACCACATCTCACCCTGATGGACACCAGCGATGGCTGAAACGACGACTCACAGGGCAAAGTGGGACACTGTAATTAAGAATCCGCTGTCTGCCCGTCTGTCACTAGGATATATCTCATGAACCGGGCGTGACCTTACAAAAAAGAAGTTGTCTCAATATGTTCTCTTCCAGATCTATGAGGGTATTTCGCTGGGAGCAGAAGGTGACCGGCGGCATACTTGTCACATATTCAGTGGCTATGTTAGGTCTGGCAATAGGTGCTAGCAGAGATTTCGGCGGGGCAGCTTTCCAGGTAAAGACTTTATTTTGAAATAAGTACTCAAAAGCTTATAAAGTAACTAGGATGGCGCATTGACACAATGCCAGTGTCCATCGCAGAGGATGTCGCACCTGCTGGAGTGCCCTCTGTCCCGCTACATGTAGTAGATGTAACCTTAAGAAGGCAACAATAGGTGACGCCCTGTTAGCAGTGTCTCAAAAGAAGATAAAACAATTATATGTTCAAACTGCTAGCAATCTATTTAAGTTATTAAATATTTACAGAGCCTTTGCTCTAGTGTTCCTTTCATCCACTTCGACCAGTTACAAAAGAACAAAAGAAGTATTTTCTCCTAAACTTCTTCGCTCCCCACGCATCAATTTCATAACGCAAAAACTAATGGGTAATTATCTCTCCATATGCAGGCTTACATCTGTGGAACCGGGGCTGTGTTGTTCGCCATCAACGCAGCTGTACTCTGGCGGCGGTGGAAAACAGCCGGCGAGCTGACGAGGATCGTGGCAGAGCTGCTGGTGACCCTGGGCCTCCAGCTCAAGTGGCAAATGAGGTGTAAGATGGCCATGAGCGCGCTGGTCTCTGTTCTGCTACTTTTAGATATGGCAATGAACCCACTCTTACCTCAAAGTAAGAAGACTTTTTGTTTTATGATTTTATGCTATTAATGAGGGAATGAAGGGAAATAGTATTATATAATTTCTGTTTTTTGTAAACGTTGGTTCATTTTAGAATAATAAAGTTAGAAATAATTAAACTTTCAAAAAACTTTCGATAAGTATCTAGGTATAATAGGAGAGCTCTAGAGCGACTGGGAAATACGCTCGGATTATGATCATGATGACGAGATAAAATTTTAAATAAATGAGTATGGCCTTGAGTCCTTGTGTGTCCAAGGCATCTTAAGTATAGCTTTTAGCAGGATTCCTTTACTAACATAAGTTATATTGATATTTTCAGCTCGCAGCTTACTCCTCCCCACTTCATGAGATATCCAACACAAAGCCCAAAAGAAACGGCGCATACCTAAACTAAAGGCTATGACATAAATAAATTATAATGATTTGATTAGCAATTTTCCTTACATTTTTATTATAAATGAAATTAAAAATTAAAAGTAGTTTAGCCTACCAACCTACCATGATATTTGATGTAATTCGAGTACAGTATGCACTTTAATTACTTAAATAATTATTGGAATTGATTGTAGATTAGCGTAGCATGTCATCATGTCCACAACTCGACATTGGTCTTATTGATTTCTTTAAAGACCGATCCGCTGGAGATTCGGTCGGATATTAACTTAAGTGTACTATTTAAAGAAAATGTGATCAATATATTTCGTTTTTCTACATTCTGACGGACGATAGGTCGGTAAAAAATCAAGCCTAGGTATTTTTGAAAAGTACGACATATTATATGAAAATCGTTCGATATCGAACAAAAATCCTTCGTTAACGAACGAAAATCATTTGGAGTCGAATATAAAATTTACCCCGATTTTGCGAGAGTGACACTTTTTCAAAATAGCACTCCTGATATCATTTTACTTCCTCGTAACGTTTGTGGTTGCGTAAAACATGATCGTATGGCATTAAGCACACAATGACCCAATCGCCGCGTCTTAATTCTGCTGCATCGCCGTTTCCATCTGAACAATGGACCTTCTCACGCCGGTATCTCGGTATAGTACTCTTGTTTATCCTAGCGCTTTCTCGATTGCATCCTCTTAGGATTGCTATGGAACTCTGGGACAATTTTAGACTTATCCTTCGTCTTCATTTCAGTTTCGGTTGTATTTTCTTCGCTTTGATACTAAACTCGGGGATAATTATCCTACTTTTCATTCTTAATCTCAGCACTTCTGCACACTTGCAGCTTTTCCGGGTGACTTCTCTTCGCTTTGATGAACATGGAACTCGGGGATAATTTTCCTACCTTTCCTTCTTCGTCGTCACAGCACTTTTCCGGGTGCATTCTCTTCGCTTAGATACAAAACTGTAGGATAATTTTCCTACTTTTCCTTCTTTATCTCAGCAATTTTACGGATGCATTCTCTTCGCTTTAATATACATGGAACTCGGGGACAAATTTCCTACTTTTCCTTCTTCAGCGCTTTTCTGGGTGTATCCTCATCGCATTGCTACGGAGCTCGAGGACTACTTTTCTAATTTTTCTTCTCTACTTATCCCGGTCTTAAACATCTTTGGCTGTGAATCCATTAGCAGATATACATTGCGACATCATAACAGCTTTTTGGGTTTGCCTCTGTTACCAAACCGTGGAAGAGAAGACGTGGTCAAACAATCTTTCCACCGTTTAGGCTTCTTTAAGAAATGGCAGTACGATCGTAGGAGATTTTTCTGAAACTTGTCCGTTTTGTCACGGACATGAAGGCAGTCCAGAAATTCCACGGGAGCGGAGTTTATAGCACTCCACTCTCCAGTTCTTTAATAATACATAATTGCCTACTGGCAAACAGGCGTACGGCCCACCTGATGGTAAGTGGTTATCGTAGCTTATGAACGCCTGCACCACCGGAGATGTCACGAGCGCGTTGCCGACCCTGAAGGATTTTTTTCACGCCCTTTTTGAAGGCTCCCATCTTATAGTCACTAGGTAAAACAATGGCACTCTACAACTCGAACACTACAATATATATTTTTTAATTTATCTACCTATACAGTTTATGGATGAAGCGTGGATGTCCACGTGCTTCTACACATTTTTGATAGAGTCTAGGATGATCTATGACATCATGATCTGAGAAGATTATTTTAATGCTGTTTTTTTTTTTTTCAATTAAACATACCTTAATCTTCGTTTCCACTTAATTAGTGGTTCAGAACAGTAGACCTCACGAGCCCTTACCGATATTTTACACATTTCATGGCTTAGCACAGCTATTTAAGAGTTTTAAGACCAACCTACCAATGCTATAAAAAATTTGAAAGACCCACACTTTACCCATAAGCCACACCGTAGTTTATTACCCCTTCTTACTCAAACCCTATACCCACCCCTTACATTTGCAAGCTTTATAATAGTTTTTATTTTTTTAATAAACTTCATAACAATAATGTAAAAGTCGGACTTAAAGCCAAGGGCTTTTTCTTTCAGTCGACTAAAAGTATTTTAGTTAGTAGTCGGTTTTAATTAAAAAGCTCCAGGACTCCAGGACATGTCCGCTAGCCGGCGAGAGCGAGAAAGGGCAAGATAGGAATATCCCGCTGGTAACTCGCGAGTTCCTAACTCACAACCACCCTTGGCAGTGTCAAACCCTGCGACTTGTGCATGGTCACTGCCCATGCTAATATAAGAGGACACTGCGTTCTGGAGCAAGTAATTGCCAAGTTCGAGTACCGGCTGTTAAACATATGCCTCCCCCAAATTGAGGGGTTGTTGCCACACTCGCCACACTTGGCTGGCGGTTTTACTATATCGTATGAAAATTCAAAATGTATATCTATATATGTATACATATTAAATATAATAAAACTGTATTCGGGCCGAATTTGTACATTGAATGTTTTTTTGGATATTCTTAGTGTATAAGGACACAGCTATGGATATACATGACAAATCATATTATATAATAATATCGAAAAAGAGTTTTATGTATTAATTACGCAAAAAAAACCACGATCCCGACGGAAACACGAAATATAGGTATGGATACAAAGCGAGTTTATTGAATCTCACTATGTAGGTAGTGTTAAAGCTTGGCGTTTAGAAATGATCAAGCTTTTTTTTAGAAACTCGTTTTCTCTGCGTTTATTAATTTTTAAAGGACGCTTATTTCAACATTCGCCAGTATCGGTAAAGCAGTGGCCGGTACCAGCACCTGTAAGTTCCCGTTTCAATTCACAGGATAGCATGTGAATCTTTTTTATTTATTATTATTTCAGGATTCTAAGTTTATTCAGTGTTTTCAAACATAAAAATGATTAGCAGTATCATGCTATTATAATAAAGCCAAAAAATATTTTTCATATTTCGATTTAGTATATTCCTTGGGGAAAGCCGTTCATTTTTACTCCCTCTCACACTTTACGTACTTCAACTTCTTTTATTTCAATTTTTATTTTACTTTTGTACTAGGTACATATAGTCGTGGGTTTGACCAATATGAGAGTAAAATTTATTACAGCATGTGTAATCTACTCATATAGCCCTTCCATTTGATACGGCACATGGTATATTTATATTAAAAAAAAAAAAATATCTCTGTATCATCGACTTCACATCGCTGAGATATGACATTTTTTATGTTTCGTACCCCCATATTTCCGCCAGTTTTTAAAATATAAATAAAGAGGCACAACAAAAAAAGTTCTATATAATTACCGAACCTGATCACAAAATTTCATGAGAATCGGCTAAGATATGCGACCTGTAGGCGAGAACAGACAGACAGATGGACAAAAGAATTTTCGGCCAGTCGAAACTGAGACGCTTCGCTCGCTCGGTCAATTATTAATGAACAAAACGGTAACTTAAAAAAATCTCGTTCATGCATAAATAACTTTAGGATTGACCTCGTTTATCAGCATAACAGTAGATTTTTTACATATCTATGTTTTGCTTGTATTAAAGAAGACATTTAAATCGATTATAATCTATAGATGCTAAACGATTGTAAGCTTTTCCAAGTATTCATCGTACAGGTGATGTATTGTTTCTAAGTAATAAAATCTCATAAAGAAACTATCAAGTTAATTATTATTATTTTAATGCCAGAAAGTTTCGACGCGCGTAATGCGGAACTTGTCAACTATCTGACAACGTTACCTCGCCGCACAGCAAAGGGAAAGGCCTCCATAAGACAAGTGAATAAAGTCTAGATAGCGAGAAAATTGAAAAACGCCAAGGCAGATTTCATTTTGTGGGGTTTGAATCCGGCGAAACGAGGGAATCTCTGTTGCTAAACGTTTGCATTGAAGATTGTGCTTTGTTCCGTTGACATTGAAATTGTTTTTGAGCTGAAGGTGAGTGTAGGGTCACCACGCTTTCTTGGGCTCGATAATGGGTGGTGCAGCTAAGTGCAGCCACTCTGCCGTTTCGTGTAGCCAGATGACATGCAACTTGTTATTTGCCATCGAAATATACTGGCTTTGTTCGCGAGAGCTCGGCGACGATTATCTGTGGTCGGAGTACTTGTGGATGGTACCTAAAGGCTCTGACTAGATTAATGATTCTCTCTTCTGAATTTCTCAAACTCAGAGTGCAGGTTTAGAGTTAAAAAAAGTTCTATATTAATCCCGAAAGATTACAAAAATGACGTCATGCAATGGCGCAATTTTCTTCACGAATATCGAATAACAAGCGCTAAGGGAAATTTCAAACGAAGTTGTGAATTAGTTTCGCGGCATTGCTCCATCTTTCTAAATTAAATTATCTATCGCATCAATAGCGTGCCGCCGACAATAATTTTGCTAAAATATTATTCATGTATTATAGGTATTCTGTGATAGTAAAACGCCGATACATCTGAAACGTAAATTCTATTCAACTGCAGTAAGGCCCGCTATGATGTATGGTTCGGAGTGTTGGGCTTCTAAGAAAAGACACGAACAGAAGATGCACGTCAATGAAATGAAAATGCTGCGATGGTCAGCAGGAGTAACGAGGTTCGACAAAATACGGAACGAATACGTGAGAGGTTCTTTTAAAGTCGCCTCCATAGAGGAAAAAATGGTGAAGAGTCGTTTGAGATGGTTCGGCCACGTCAAGGGACGAGCCTTGGCTATTCCGGAGGTAAAACAAGGCTGAGGACGACCGCCTGCAACGTGGAGGACAACCGTTGCCAAGGATTTGGAACGGGCTGAACTGAGCACTCAGACAACCCAGGATAGACTGTCCTGGCGCAAAACCGGCCCCAAATAAAGGGATAAGCCACGGAAGAAGAAGATTGATCATGTAAGCAGCCTGAAAAGACATTAATTCATCATATCGAGGGGGAACAAATGATCAATCGAGACAATCGACCCACTGGTGTCAGAGATTTACGGAAACGCCTTTCGGCTAAGCGACTTTCCTTTATGACTGTGTTGGGCTGCGACTACGAATAATTAAAATTAACCTTAATTACACTGGTGTGGTAAATTGGTGTGACTATGGAGCGGTTGGGATTTCTTTAGATATCGCTACCCGATACAGCTACCGAAAGACCAAGTTCACAATTAAAGTAACTGTTTCGATCGAACTGGTTAGTGGTACGGTTAAATATTTAAAAAGACAGTAAATCACAGAGTTTATGCTAATTATATGTTAAAATGTAGATACACATATTTTGCCTAGATCCGCTAGTTTTAGGGGCAAAACGGGATTCGCCACATATTTCAAGCTTAGTTTATTTTGAGACAAGTTTTCTAACAAATAACTATTAAATACAGAATTACCACAACGTTATAGCTCATTTAAAAATCAAGTTAAGCGCGTCCTCCACTGACTTTTCCACATGTTGCATTTTTGTCTTTAAACTAAGATAGTACCTGCATATTACAACCTACTGTTGTAAGGATTGTAAATATAATTTGATAGCTTTAGAGTTTTTATAATTTTGATACCAAATATTTTGGGTATTTAACTGTGTTTACATTAGTTGTCATGCTGTGTGTGCACGTTTTTGGGTTTCAGTCTAGCTTAAAATGTTAACTTACTTACATTGTTGAATTGTTTTGATTGTAACCTGTTGTGTATACCTACCTTAAATAAATAAATAGTGTTGTAAATAAACACTTAAACAAATTTTTCAAACTCAAGAATCTCTTCCTTAGTGAGTGAATTTTCAAATCCCTACTAAGGACAGTAATTATAACCTATTATGGAGTTGATTAAGAATATTTGTTAAAATGAGAACAATTTTCCACTAACGAGAAAATTTAATATGAGTTTGAAGAATTTGCTTTAATAGTCATTAGCGCCTCTGCGTTTGGCTGTAATTCTGAAAATATTGAAGTCCAGTTAATAATTGAACAAATTAATATTTTGATGAAATATAGTTACAGGTGTACCAGTAGTATCAACTTATTTTCTGTGACTAATAACTATTTTTTAGTACTTAAATGGTGTGAATGACAATCAATTGTCGGGGAAGTGGGTAGGTAATACGAGGCGAAAGCAGGTCTTCTGCAATGGCACACAAAACGATGTAACTATTTTCATTGCAAGTTTTGTAAAAGTTAAGGTTGGCTGGAAGAAATTGCATTAGCGATAAGTCAGCCTTTGTACCCATTTAGTTGTATTGGTTTTAACTATGTGCTTCTTTTGTTTGTAAATGGTGCAATAAAGTGTTCATTCATTCATTCATTTTGTAACCGTAAAGTATACGAGGCTCAAAATCCTTTCATCCACACACTGACCTATGAAAAAATAATCGGTCAAGTGCGAGTCGGAATCGCGCAGGGTTTTGTACCATTATTTATAAAAGTAGCAAAATCACGTTTGTTGTGTGGGAGACCTCTTAAATATTCGTTTTGTTACTAGCGGTTTCCTGCAGCTCCGCCTCTTTTAAAAAGTAGCCTATGTTTGACCCCGGGTTTTCAACTATATTCATACCAAATTTCATCAAAATCCGTTTAGCGGTTTGGCCGTGATAGCTTAACAGACAGATAGACTTTCGCATTTATAATATTAGTATGAATATTAGTATGGAAGTATGGATTTTAGTATTTTTTATTATAGCTACAACAGAAATACATAATCTGTGGAAATTTTTACTGTCTAACTATCACGGTTCATAAGATACAACCTGATGACAGACGGACAGCTATGTCTTCGGGGTCCCGTCTTACCTTTTGGGTAAGGAACCCTAAAAAACAAAAGTAATGTCTTGGTTATTAGATGACTAGGCGAACTTCGTCGCTTACAATACAAAGTTATTTTGAAATTACTGACCCAATTTTTTAAAGTGTGTTATGGACATGAAAATTTACAATTTTAATTTTAAAAAAAGAATATTCGAAAACTATTTATTAATTTAACACTTCACACCATAAAACATAAGTACCTTACCTATGTAACATAACTGAGAAACATTTGTCTGCCTGCCATTGTCCTGTAATCCGCACAAATGATCATGAACCAAATCAGTACGGAACCAAAATAAGTACCATCAAATCCCATTTATTACTTAATTATTTACACCTAACGTTTTAAACACTTTAACAGTGTTCATGGTCGCAGGCAGACTAAGTTGACATTTGTCTGTGACGTCATAAGAATATATATAATTTTATTGAAAACTATTCTGATTCACGCAGTATTGGCTCAAAGTATCCAGCAATAAGTACAGAAGATAATCTTCAATAACAAAGCAAAATCAAAATAAAAGCCATTGAAATCCACATAAATACTCATTAAAACATGTATCCATCAATTTTGCTGTTCCTAATTAAAAAACATCACAGACGTATTAATCATCGGCATCTAAACAAAATAACTCATTTCTCCGGACAACTAAAGCATTCTCGGACGTCCATTCAAACAGCGTACCCCGCGCGACTGGCGCAGAAATAAAAATCGGTAGAGGTCCCGTAAAAGAAAGAAATAGTTTATTTGCAACGAAAGTGTGGTGTTAAATAACAATATAGCATCACAATTAAACCTACCTATGCAAAAAAAATAAAAAAAATTCAATCTACATTACGCATTAACATTTAAATTAATTCAATTCACAATAAAGTAATTCTTAAAATATTTTTAAACCAGTCAAATATTATCATTAAATCTAAATATTTATAGCGTAGCCAAAATTTTTGTAGCGTAATGTATGCCAAAGTTAACTGGCCCGCTAATGACACATCTATATGTTCTTACTAGCTGTTTCTCGCAGTTCCGCCTGCATCAAAAAGTAGCCTATGTTTGACCCCGGGTCTTTAACTATATTCATACCAAATTTCATCAAAATCCGTTCAGCGGTTTGGCCGTGAAAGCGTAACAGACAGACAGACAGAAAGACGACAGACTTTCGAATTTATAATATTAGTTTGGATTTCTATGAGCTTCCCGGCAGTCGCGCATGATTCGTGTCAATTTGAATGGACCTTTATGAAGCTATTGTATTACAAGTCGTTTTAAAACATGAAAATCATTACTTTCTGCCCCGAGGGTACAGTCGTCTGCACAATGTCGTTCAGTAGGACGCAGCGTGCAATGACTTTGCTTTTATTATTAATGAGATATACATGTTACTAGTAGGTGTATCTGCAAGTTTACTCTAACGTAGTCTTTATTCTGTGATTCTACTTAGGTACAGAAATTTTTGCTAAAATTTCGCTATGTAGGAGCCTTTATTCGGTCATTAGTAGTAAATTAATGGCCATTGGTCTTGCCAGTATTGTAATCGACTAAAAATATTTGACCTCCCAATTCCCATACAAAATCGTCTCAGCTGATCACTAGATTAGTGTGGGTCGAATAGTTTTTGCAATTTTCACATAGTCTTTTTCATTGAAAATGGTTAATTTCACGTACTAAATTTGTAAAAATGTGGCCAGGTGCCTTACTATCTCGTTTCCTCACGTTTCTGCCCTGGTAGTAGAGGTGATAGTAAGACCCCAGTCTCATCACTCTCGTCATACACGTTCGCCGATTACTGTCACTCCTACTTCCTTTTCTGCAATTTAGTCTGGTTGAATGGAAGGAAATTGCATGAATGAGAGACGAAAACAACTTACTAGGAATAGATCTTGATTAATAATCTTAATTATGATTATTTCCGTTATAAAACAATGAAATTTTAACTTAAGATAACTTCCGACCAGAGCATTGCCTGATAACAGCAGATAGACGTAGGACGCGCGTTTGTGCGATAAGATAAAAGCTGTTAATCCGTAAATAAAAGCTTATTTTTAAGGCTTCATTTTCGCCCTAAGCTTCACGAAAATTACTTTTTACCAAAAACTTTTAGGTTTTTTTTCCAAAGCCCTGCGTGTCCCACTGCTGGGCAAATGCCTCCTTATTAGCCTTTCACGCATATCGGCCAAGTGCTTCAAGATAAAGAAGTGGACAAGCAACATTTTGGTTTCCTGAGGGAGGTAGACCAAGAGGGAGTCCACGTAAAAGATGGCGCAATTTCCTGGACGAATTCGTCAGTGGATGGCACCAAGCTTTTAGGTTAACTATAAGCAATCTAAAGTTAAACATGTGCTAGATTGGTTGCCTCCGACAAGTTAGCATTTTGAGTGGTCAATAGACTCTGTACATGCTGCTAGAGTAGTTCCTTTGACCACCAAATCACAAAAACCAACTTGCAGCTGGGACCAACGGCCTCACGTACCTTCCGAAACAAGGGATCATCATCAGACAATTAGGTGATTCATAACTTAACTAGAAACAGCTGAACCACGGCTCACGACCCCCGGGTCTAAGGCTTTAACCCTAACCACTAGACCATCGAGGCAGTTAACTCTACAGGAAAAAAATAAAAAAGGAAGATTGATATTTATTTTATTTATTTGGAATAACAAATAGATACAAAATATGTGATGACCTGATGACAGTGTATAAAATAAACAATATGTAAATGTAACAATTCTATAACCAACCACGTTATCCACAGATTAAAGAAACAAGTATTTATAAAATAATTACTAGAGGGAAATTAAAAAAACGTGTGCAAGGGTAAGTACAAAATAACTAAGCAGGCATACAAGGTGAATAACAACATACAGGTCGCATAATCTACCTTTACAGTGAGTCTTGTTCAGAGAGTGGCAATAAAAGATGTCCCTACATAGACCTCTCTCATTTCGGTGGACGTGCCGACTAAGCGTGGCACGCTTTTTCCGTGCTTGATGACTTCATAACACATAAATCACACAGATGATCAAAAGTTCCAATATTATAGTTGTTCGTCATTTTAAACTCTATTGCCTTTTAACAAGACTTCTTCATTTTGCGTCATAAAGAAAGCGCTCTCTCGCGCTGAATCGCGTGTTACGTCAGTTTCTTACCGACTTACACGAAAGTCATGTTATGAGTCAGTTATGGTATTTAGTACATTGGTGAATTTATGCAGGATGTGGTTTGCGTATTAGATTTGATTTGCAACTAGTGACGCACATCGACTTCTGTAATAACTTTTAATGTGAATAACATCGATAGTAAGAAAAAATCTGAGAACACTCACACTCACGCGGACATAGTACATACATACATACTCAGTAGAGGAGTAATATACATAGTATCTACAGATAGAAAAACATAGTTTTTGTTAAAGTTCACCCTACAAAATAATAGGATCGAAGCAAATCAAGTACTTAAATCATATTTGCAGGGTAGGGTTTCGTATCTGTTACACCGGAACCATAAAAATATTGCGAATCACTGGAATCTAGAACTTTATCACAGAATAGCTAATAGTACAAGGTAGTCCCGTCGTAGCGGCCGACGACATTCTCTGACCGTTACGGGTCCAATGCGCAGTTATATCGGGCGAAACCAGGTCGAGACGGTAGACAGTGGGCGATGGAAATGCGGCGTTGAGAACTACTCACAAGGAAGCTTCCGAGTACAAGACCTTGCGCAGTGTCAAGTGGATCGTCAAGAACTAGGTTAGGTTTAAGTTGTTTTTATTGTATACTAGCTGTTTCCCGCAGCTCCGCCTCCGACGAAAAGTAGCCTATGTTTGACTCCGGGTCTTCAACTATATTTATACCAAATTTCTAGACTTGGTCAGGATATTGCAGGTATATGTCAAACTCATGACCTCTCCTATCTCTCTATTTGATATTGATATTATTTGCTTTGCTCCATTCTTGAACAAGGTATATTGTGAAAATACATTTCGATCCCAAAGCGATAAATAATTTAAATTTTATGTTAAAACAAGTTTTTGAAATGTTTCAATATTTTACTTTACAGTTATGGCGAAGATTAGTTAGTCAGGTCAGGTAGCTTATGGCATGTGACCATGATAACCTGATGGTCTTAAAGAAACGGGTTGTCTCCGGGGTCAAGGTGACGCGGTCAAGCGGTCACCGCGCCCTGGCGGAATTCACTTTATATTCAAATACCGTTGCTTTTCCTTATTTATGTTGAATCCTGAATTAAACATTTCCGTAAATACATGATTTGAACTCTCTCTTTCTATAATTGTAATACTTTGTTTTATTTATCTTTCGACCGACCAGACGGTTTATCAAAACTCTTTGCATTCGATAGAAATAGGGACGAGTGAAAGAAAGGAGGGCTTATGCCCAGCAGTGGGCATACAGATAGATAATAAAAAAATCTAAAGACTGATTCTTGAAAAGGTTTAGTACATTATACATACATACACAAACTTAGTGCATAAAAAAAATATGACAGGCTAATTTTAGCCGAACCGAAGACCACGAGCGAAGTCACGGGCAACGGCTGATGGCAAATAAAGTAAACAAACGTAGGAATTTCCACGGTTACAGAATCCGAATGACTTGTCTTAATTACGAACACTTTCACCACTTCGCGGACTCTTACTTATTCGGAGTCAGCAAGGTCGACGACCCCACCATGAACTTCTCTCATGCTTGTCCTTAAATCTTTTAACAATATCGACAACTTCAAAATCATCAGGCGCCCTATTTTTAAAGTTTCACACACGCAAAACCGTCGAATGATTTTCTTTCAATGGAAAAATTCAAATTAAAAAAAATACTACATATTTGCGTAACAAAATAAAAACAAAAAATGTAAATTAATTGGAATTAACATTCCAGAATATTGCACAAAGGTCTTGGGACGCGCGCGGTCGCTTGGGCAACTTCCCCTAGAAATCGGAGTGGGGCAACGTACGCGTGCGATTGTTGGACAGATAACATAATTTCTTATAGCTGTCAGCGTCCATGCGTTGAGCATTCAAGGCTTTAAATATGCTAATATTCTGAAACTAGCCTATTTTTGTTAACGCGTCTTCATCATTTCGTGTAAGTTATTGTCAATAGATCCACCCTGATATAAGGTTTGTTGGGAATCGCATCTCGGCATCTGACGTGGTTCCTTTGACGACCACCTAATGGCAGCCGGGTCCAACGGCTTGACGTGCCTTACGAAGCACGGAATAATTTTTATTATCAGACAATCAGGTGATTCAAGCCTGCAATATCCTAATCGAACTAGAAATTTCTTTAGAAATAAGTAGAACCCTAAGATTTCCTAATGTTAAGTTTCCAAATATATTACACATGAAACTCTATATTTCATGTTATACTCTATATTTTGATGTTAATTTTAAACATATAATTTCTAGTCTTGCAGCCCGGTACGTGCTTCGCTACGTATAAAGTGATAAATGAAGAACTGCTCGACCGATTTTGTGCAAACTTTACATAAACCATCTACTAAATAGTACAAACAAAGCCTAAACATTTAGTTTGGATAGGTGAGCCCGTTCTTGATTTATAAAATTACAACGAAAAGAGACATCGATTTTTAAATATATAGATGTAATTATTTGGATCTTAATTTTAAACATATAATTTCTAGTCTCTTCGATTGAAAGTTCCGTATTACATAATCTAATCGATTTTCACTTTATCATTTGGAATGAATGATTTGCATTTACGATATGTTGCATGACCTTCCGCCATAAGTTCAAAATTCTATAAAATATCTTGCTTTCTATGCATTGCATGTTGATGTCTTCTGATTTGCTTATTAATACTCAGTAGGTACCTAGGTGAAGATATTTCTAAGTATATAAAGCCTTTACTATTTTCTACTGACCTTGATCTGTAGTCCAGTGGTTAAGATGTTTGCCCACACACCCGGCGGACATGAGTTTGATTCCCATTCCTAGGTAATTTGTTTAGTTCTTTTTCCAGCTTGTTTTTTAACTTTTCTAACAAATTGTCTTAGAATAGTTAATATGATTCCGTGCTTCAGAAGGCACGCTAATCCGTTGATCTCGGTTGTCATCTAGGAACCTCGTCAAATAGGCTACTTGACTGTATTCATACTTGGGCAATATGGGCAATACGAAACAATATGTACAATAAAAAGTAACCGATTCTGAAAACAACAACAAAATTTGGTTGTTAATTAAGGCAGTAATTGGTTTTTTTAAGTTTTATCAAGAAGAAAAGTAGAAGCGTGGTGGGGACGTCTTGCTATCTCTTTTGTACGCACGAAACCCAGTGGCAGTAACGTCAATGCACACACAGTGCATCCTTTTCTTGTTTTTTGACAGTTTCCCCTTCCACCGAACTTCAAAGGCTTATTTAAGAACGGATTTAAAAAATATTTCTGTGTTCAGTTTCTGGTAGTAAAATTTTTCATATGAATGATAAAAATAAATTCAGTAGAATACCCAATTGCGCGTACAGGGTCTGATTGTCCAAGTCACCCACTTGATGTGAATAAATAAATGAATTTTGCTGTGAAGAAGAAGGAAATGTTGTTTCTTGACGGGATACACAGAGTACCAGGCGGGTCTAGCCGATACAGATAACAAATCTTTGACGGTATTTTTTTGGTGAAGGCGCTGTCAATCCACTCGGTCACTTCTTCGTGAACCTCGTAGGGAAAACGAGGACTAAATGGTAAGCTATATTTAGTAACCAATTCGCAAACCAAAGTCAGGTGAAAATATCAAAGTAAGATAAGAGAGCAATGAGACAAGCTAGAAATGAATTGATTCACCTGTCGCCGGAGGTGGTCGGCAATGGTGTCACGATCTCTGTCTAGGGTTGCCATCGGTAAAATTTGGCAATTTAGAGCCCTGGAGTGCTATTTTAGAAAAGTGTGACTCACATATAGAATAACTAGCTGTTTCCCGCAGCTCCACCTGTGTCAAAAAGTAGCCCATATTGACTCCGGGTCTTCAAATATATTCATACCAAATTTCACCACAATCCGTTCAGCGGTTCGGCCGTGAAAGCGTAACAGACAGACAGACTTTTGCATTTATAATATTAGTATGGATTAGTGTATGTATATTGTATACTAGCTGACCCGGCACACTTCGAACCGCCTCCGAATATATTCACCTTTTAAACCTTCCCTGGACTTGCACAAATAATTTAAAACCAAAAATAGCTAAATCGGTCCAGCCGTTCTCGAGTTTTAGCGAGACTAACGGACAGCAATTGATTAATATATATAGTACTTTCTGAATGTAATAGCGACTCACAGATAAACCCATCGAGGTTTCCGCGGTTCGGTAACTGTTTTATGTGTACATTTGATATTTAAAAAAAATAAAAATAAAAAAAATAGCAAGTAGAATAATTTTTTAATATCGAATGATTTTCCTTCGTTAATTAAGGAGTTTTGTGCAATATCGAACCATTTGCATGCGACGTATGTGTCATACATTCAAAGATTGGACTCCAGGCCCCGGATATGTCAATAGGTTTTGTATAATACTATGTAGTTAGTGTATAATACTATGCGGCCATAGAGCGTGAAAAGATTTTACGTTTCTAAACCCGGACTACAAATGAAGGCCCACCCGAACTCTTCTCGGATGCCTTCTAAACTAGACCAAATCCGGAGAATATTGGACCCCTATTTTTGAAATATTGTATCCATACTAATATTATAAATGCGAAAGTCTGTCTGTCTTTCTGTCTGTCTGTCTGTCTGTTACGCTTTCACGGCCAAACCGCTGAACGGATTTTGATGAAACTTGGTATGGATATAGTTGAAGACCCGAGGTCAAACATAGGCTACATTTTGATGCAGGTGGAGCTGCGGGAAACAGCTAGTGTTATATACGTTAAATGAAAATAGTTCGATATCGAACAAAAATTATTCAACTCACCCGTTTTGAGTGAGTTACATTTTTCAAAAATAACACTCCTGGCCGGTTGGCAACCCTATGTCGGTGACATGACACAATCCACATGACTCAGTGGTACACTGGTCCACGAGAGAATTGAGTGAAAGTAGCATCGGCTTCGGAGCACGCCCGAAATATTGTACTACGGTCATGATCATTTCTTTTAGGTTACATTTGTCTATCGATCATGTACACCCTAGTGACAGTTGTTCGGAATCGCCTCTCGGCCTCTGAGGTGGTTTTTTAACGACTACCAAACACTACACTATAGGTTACTCATTATATGGACTAAATTTTATTAAAATAAATTTTAACAAAATGAATTCAAATGAATTTTATAAATAACACCATTTAATAAAATATTAATGTTGTTACAAATATTAAATTTTAATATATAGTACAAGTAATTAGTTACCACGTAAAAAAAATATCTAAATTACAACTAACTAAAAACTAAAAATAAAAAACCACAAACTTTTCTAATCTAAACTCATTATATTATCAAAAAACTTCAAAAAATACTTTCCTTTAGTAATAGGGTCAAATACAAATATTTATTGTGAAACACAGGTAATTTACAAGGTTATTATACAGTTTTCTTTTTAGAATCACTGTGCTTTCCCCAATTTGGACGTACAATATTTAAAGATCTTATGAAGTCTCCTCTTCTGTCGAGTCTATGAAGCTACTTACAACCTTAATTCCGAAATCCGGGCACGTTTAAAAGAATTGACCGCAACGTCTACTTGCAGAGTTACCGAAAAGAAAATTCTTAAGTTTTTACAATATAACATAATCCGTCCGGCCACAACAATAAACTATTAAAATCCAAAGTAGGTTATATATGAGTATGTTTTATGATGTAGTAATACGGTGGGCATCAGCGGCATTCCACTTTTTGTAGGATCGTGCCGGCGCGCAGGTAATCGCATTCCTGTGCGACCCATGTCAGTCGGGATCGGGATCCGGGATCGACAATTACAATTTATTTTTGACGAAAATGTCCTCTATGGACACAACCAAACATATTATGTATAGGTAAGTATGAAATCAGCTGTGCGGTGCTGTACCGAGATCTTACTGTCGCAGTTTCAAATGCAAAAATGAACAAGCGTACTCAAGTATGTGATACTAGACCACTTTCAGTACAATAAAATGGCTTGTTAAATGGAAAAAAGCTAAGTACCTAATTGTGTAATTAAATAAAACAAATTAAACAAAATTAATGAAATTCAAGCATATTTTCTGACTATCTCACGAATTTCTCGTACGTTATGCCAAAAAGTTTCTCGACAGTAACCTTTTTTTCCAAACGTTATTTTGGTAGTGGGCTCGTACGTTCCTTTTGTCAAAAAATAGCGCGATACCGTTGCAACACAGAAAGTTCGACCAAACATGATGCGGCCAACAAAGATCACGATAAATTAATAATGATTATATTTTCTTGTTTTACTATATTTTACTAGACTTATTTAGCCACCAATCGACAAAATGGTTTTGTCGATTGAAAATAGCTCGATTTCGATCGAATTACTGTTATTCGACATAATAGGCTACTTGACTGTATTCATACTTGGTTAATATTGTTATACTAAACAAA
Source organism: Euzophera pinguis (assembly GCA_947363495.1). Taxonomy (NCBI): domain Eukaryota; kingdom Metazoa; phylum Arthropoda; class Insecta; order Lepidoptera; family Pyralidae; genus Euzophera; species Euzophera pinguis. Next base: position 1,645,579 of record OX376154.1, read on the forward strand.
ATATACACTAAAAAGTAACCGATTCTGAAAACAACAACAAAATTGGTTGTATAAAATATGGTAATTAATATTTTATAATTAAGTATATATAATAATAATAATATAATCTTTTATTCAGATGACCAGGATCCATTTATATATATATCCATTTAGATATAATCCTACATTTAAATTCAAGTGTTAAATTTTCTTCCTATCGGTCCGTTCCAGCTTTGTACGGAACGGAATTACCGTTCCAAACTAAGTATTCTCTATAAAATAAATAAATTAATTAAAAAAACACAACGCAGACGAAGTCGCGTGCAGTCAACCGTGCACAAACAACAGCAGGTGAGTCAAGTCTTTGTTTCCTTTAAACGGAAGTTAGGGCTTTGGACTTCCTGTCGAAACAAGGGGACACCGGTAGGGTGGGTACGCACCAACGAGGCGAACACGTTCCGTTTCAGGTTGCATTTGAATGATGTAAATTATTAAAATAACAGATCCTATATTACGTACCAAGTCGCGGACAAAAGCTAGTTATAAACGTAGAGACATGCCATTTTTATGCAATGCGAACTTCTATGGGAATAATATGGAGAAATGACAAGAATTAAACCTAAAGACTTTTTGTTTAATACTTTATGAAAATTTTGTAGAAATTCGTGCATTGACACGTCAACGCGACATAAATGAGGCGAATTTTCAATTTGCTCCAAATGTTTTCAGTTATTCGATATATTTTTATGTAATTTATTTAATTAACATCATGGGTGACGATAATTTTTACCGATCGTTCATGCGATCTGTGTACGCCACACTGGACGCGCCAGTGACATGGTTCCGGGATACGGTGGTGGTTCCAAACCAGCAGAAGTACCCGTGGTACCACCAAAAGTTCCGTCGTGTACCAACCATTGATCAGTGCAACACTGACGACGCCCTGTGCGATTTTGAAGCCAACTCACAGTACCTACGAGACAAAATGGTCGACTCAGAAATTCTGAGCATTTTGAGACAACGCTACGAAGACTGCATGCTCTACGAGTCCCCTGACCATTTAGCAATGTGCAAACCTCTCTTGGATGTATACAAAGACGCCGAAGAATGCTGGTTCATCAAATACGGGGATCTCGGGGCCTATTCTAATGCTAGAAAAGCTTATATGAAACAGAAACACCGAATGATCTTTGAAAAGCGTTACGGACACCTTTCGGAACAAACAAAGTGATTTTTCTCTATGTAAAATGATTCGTCCGGGGAAAAGGTACTTGTGAATCTTGTGATGTTTATCTATTACTATGTCAGTTGCATTATGTACGTATTCAAGGTCTGTTATTTATTGTTTATTCATTATGTGATGTGTTTATCTCAGTAATAAGCCCCTTTGGGCCGGTACCGCAACTAATTTTCGCAACTGTTTGTCTCTGAGGACTTTTTAGTATTTCATGGCAACCAGTTGCGGTACAATTTTATTTGTTTTTTACCGCAGCTCTGCCTGCGGCAAAAAGTAGCCTATGTTTGACCACGGGTCTTCAACTATATTCATACCAAATTTTATCATAATCCGTTCAGCGGTTTGGCCGTGCAACAACAACATAACACATAGACAGACAGACAAACAGACTTTCGCATTTATAATATTAGTATGGATTTTATCTTCTTTTTCTTTCTCTTTTGACTCTACGAAATTACAAATACTTTAAAAATGTGATCCACCGGTAGATGTTCAAGGTTTCTCACACATCACCAGGAATGCTATTTTTGACATTTGTGACTTTTCGTTCGTTTCCGAATGTTTTTCATTCGACATACCGATTTTGTGTGAATCACACTTATCAAAATAGCACTCCAGACTCTGGCATGTAAAACAGTCATTAATAAATACATATCTGTTCTGTGTCCTTTCGGGACGACGTGTAGGTACAAGAAAACCTTAGTCGACTTTTACGACACACACATTAAAGAGAACTGTTCATTTAGTCCGCGTATTAAATTCGTGTGATAGTGAAATCATACCAAAAAGTCTTACCACCGAATTTCATCAACCTTAATCGTTAGCCTTTTAAATATTATTTACGGATTTCTCTCTCCATTCATAAGTAACTACTTATAATCAATGCAAATCTATTAACTTCTCCAAATTAAATCGTAATATTTTCATAAAACTAGAAAGTTGTTATATCACTAGTGATATAAAGTTGATAATTATTTTATCGCAAAGTGAGATGATCTCTCGGAATCGAGTGAAGAGACAGTAGGAAAGTTGGTAGCGAACAGTGACCCAGATACTAAGTATGGTTGTATGGTGAGCTCGGAGAGATGCACCTTGCCTTTGACTCGATATACAGACACACATAGGTACAATATTGTTTTATACACATTGATATTAAAAAATAAACGTGATTTACTAAAACAAATTTTTAGATATTTTTTTTAGTTTCAATAACAATTTATCAAAGTATTTTTTTTTATGAAAGTATATATAGTAATAAATAAAATAACTCACCTTGCAGCAAAAGCAAAGAAAAACACAAATATATCACATCCATATTATTAGTTCACAGTTCCGTTAGACACTCGCGGCGTATATAATTAAGGTGCGCTGTCATGGCGCGCGACTCCCGCGGCGTTGGACGCTGTACTGAAGCCGGTGCGGGCGACACGACAGGTGCGTCTGCGCATCACACCCCACCACCCACGCACTGCTGCTGGGAACTTGAACCAAATGGAGATCTCATTTCGGGATGATCACTTTTCATTTTTTTTAATTCTGGACCCTTTTAAATATTTTTTTATGATTCTAAGCAAACTAAAGATATTGTACGGTCTATGACGTACATCGCTTGCCCGTGAGTGCTCCGTCAGCAAATTGACGCCGCGCTTTACTTTTTACATCATTTTAATTTTAGTACACATTTAATTAACCATCAAACCAGTCGCGAGTTCTGTACAACCAAACAGTTCCCGTCGCGTGTGCTCGTACCATTTTCTACCATTTATTTCAAACCATTAACAATTCTTCACCACCATTAATTATTCTCTAGAAATATTTATTATATTCTCTTTATACCGTTTATTTGTGTTAATCGCAATAATTTACTTTCTTATATAACCTAACTATTTCTCTTAAAACCTCCTCTACACTTCTACCAATTATACTCTTCTCTCAGATGTACACAACAACCCGTACAGATATACCTATAGATAAAAATAGACGAAATACAAATCGTTGATGATTTTGCATAACGGCATGTGTGTCATGCCGTTTACAGTTACGGAATACGTAGCGACCCTGGCCTTACCAGAAGTCTATTTCACTTTATTGGGTCATAGTAGAAGCGTAGGATGAGACCACAGGGGGTCAATTCCGCTAATAAACTTCAAAAGACCATGCAACTGATATTTATTTACGACTCAATTTCGATGCAATTTTGATATATGCTGCTCAACATTGGTATCCTACTAACACAATTTTGAATCTCAATTTAATTGCAATTCAAACGTAATTGAATGGTAATAGTAGAAAAAATATAAATATAAAAAAGAAAGAACTCATTCACGTCATTGCCTGTCACGTCATTATCGGTGGCTTCATATAGATCTTTGATGGGATTTTGAGAGTGCAATACAAAATATGTGCCAAAGATCCAAATATTTCACAATGCGGACTCGATTTGATCGGGAGCTCCTGGCCGCACACCTATGCTCCCTTGTGAGCTTTCGCGTGCCGAATAAACAATTTCCCGCACTCTGGGCAATATGTGCTTCGAATTTAAAATTAAAACATCATGCTATTTATTAGGTCACTGGCAAAATTTATTGTTTGTTAAACTTGACAATTTCACCCTTTTAATAAATCAATCATTCATTCATGTTAGTTCCGAGAGTATTTTTATACAGTCCCACGGCTAGGCAAAGGCTTTTATTTTACAAATTCTAACTTCAAAAAACGTAACTTAGATAAATCACGTCCCCAAAAGTTTGCTAATACGAATCACTTGACAACGACTACACGCTACCGCGAAACACTTGATACAGCAGCCATGCTATCTCGAATAACGTAATCTCTAATTCACCATACGCATATATTGTATTAAATTTTGTTATTTTTTTGTAATTCGTATTTGTAAATGATCTGGGCGTAATATTCCAAGTTACATTTCGTGAAGTTGGTAGCGCACTCGAAGTGGGCCAGTGCAGTTTTATCTATCCATCCACTGCCAAATAAATCCAGGTCATCCCTCTATATTTTACGTGATCTCCTTTGAGGTCTACTTCGTTAGTCCTTCTGGAACCCAGATATAATACCTATTTGATTCTGTAGAAGCATAAATGATAACCTATGAGAAGGAAGGATGCGTCGATGTCTTTTTTTCGTAGAATTACGAAGTACGTTTCAAGATTAATATTTGGTCTCAGAGGAATTTAAATTATAACTTATTTATATGTAAATATTTATTACTTATAGAATATGCTACTAACAGGCTAATCGTCAACTTTCACTTTTTGGAGAGGCTCACTTGGCAGAAGAAAAAGGAATTAGCATCTTCTCTTACGGCAATAGAGTTTGCAGGCTTCAGGCTCCGAGGTACAGCGTATGTTTCAACCGAGAAAATTCTGCAAAAATTTTGACAGGCTAAATCTAAATATTCTATATCTACATCTACACTAATATTATAAAGAGGCAAGATTTGTATTTTTGTGTGTATGTTTGTTATGAATAAACTCAAAAACTACTGTGCCGATTTCAAAAATTCTTTCACCATTGCAAAGCTACATTCACCCTGAGTAACATAGGCTATATACCGCAGGCGGAGCTGCGGGAAACAGTTAGTCATTGTATAAACCAATTTCCCCACGACTGTCAACGCTCAGGTATTTTTAACACGTATGACTCCATGATGTTGGATGAAAATCGTTCGACTCACCGATTATGACGTATGTCACACTTTTTACAAAAATAGCACTCTAGAATCGATTAGTTTCTGCCATAATCGATTGAAATCACTTTCTCGCGATAGAGCTCGGTAGCTTCCCCGTCCGTTGCGCAACCGAGAGCAAACCCATGGTTAAACTGTAGTATATATTTGCGGAATCAACATTTTTTCCGCAACGAATCGATCAGCGGACCCTGGGTTCCGAAGCTATCGACGTCGCAACCATAAACACGCCAAGACGAGACGAAATTAAGGAGTAACGAAATATATGTCTAGTTTCTTCGTAAAAAGTTGTATGTGGTATCAGTTTTCCCATGAGACAAGTGGGACAAATGAGTCCCACTTGTCCCATGCCGGGACTGGGTCAATCCTAAGGTGTCTTATTTGATTTTACCAAATTACTCAATTCACCTACTGCCAAGTCTAGGGCCCTATTTTTGGAATGTATACATACTTGTATGTCGAATAATCTTTGTTCGATATAGAATGTTGTGAAATTTCACTTTTCCAAAATAGCACTCTTGGTAAATATATTCCTATACTAGCTGTTTCCCGCAGCTCCGCCTGCGTCAAAAAGTATCCTATGTTTGACCCCGGGTCTTCAACTATATTCATACCAAATTTCATTAAAATCCGTTCGGCGGTTTGGCCGTGAAAGCGTAACAGACAGACATACTATCGCATTGATAATATTAGTATGGATTTAATTAGAGCTCCCTATCCAGCAAATGACAATCAAAGTTATAGCTCGATTCTCGTATGCACCAGGTGTTGCAGGCAACCCAAAGTGATAGCTGAATATAATGCAGGCAGGCTTGAGAACCACACATTACTGCATCTAACAGAGTAACTGCAACGAACCACAGAGCGCGCGATCTTAGATGTATGTTTTTAATAACCTTTTTGTTTAAATCATCTCGTCTGTGACATACACAACCTGTGTGTTTTAAACGACTTACAAAAGGGGTTCTACGTTCAACTGTATATATTTGTTTTAGATAATATGACTTACTGAAAGCTGGTGAGTCCAGTGATTTAGCCGGACCAGTAAAATAGTAGGCTTCGCCATATTGCGAAAATATATTTGGAACTAATTTCTTTTACTGGCTACGTGGCTACTAAGAATTCATGTAACATTCCGCCATCTCAACGTCATCTGCCAAAAAGAGAAAGGAGTGGACGTTGTGTATTTTGTGTTAAATTCCTACGATTTATTTATCAAAATGGCAAAAATAATTCATAATAATGAGAAAAAAGTGATATGAGTATATTTTACGCGAATAAAAATGAAGGAATACGATTGATTTAAAGACATTGTCAATTTTGTTCTTCATTAATAACATTCTTTGATGTTATTAATATTTAAAATGTCTGCAGTGATGGATAATAATTAAGAAAAGTGATATGTAATCGAACGGTGCGCGGAGGAAGTCGCGGGCACAGCTAGTGGTTAAATACTTCGTTCTGTGGACAGTGTCCACAGAACGAAGTCCACTGGACACGCTCTATAATATAACAGGGAAATAAATAGTTGCTCTATTATATTCCAAAAGTGAAGTCCTCTTGGATGTCGCCCAATTATTTCTGCAACAGATTCCCACGATGCGCACTACTTGCAACATTTTAAACAAGCATCTACTTACGAGTATTCGTTGAGAATTTCAAAATTATTAGACTGCAATCCAAGGTGTACACAGTGTAACATAGACTGTACGAGATTCTTTGAAGCTCATCATCCGATCGTCTATTTGTCATTCTCAGCTTGCTTCAGTTTCATCAAATACGAGTTCAAGGACATCAAATACGACTGACTATCATAATAATAATGCAAGCTATCATACTGAATACATGCCGAATCACCCGAAAGTTTTTTATCTTCATCTACTCTTATCTAATTTCTCTATATAGCACATTTTTCTACTTCTATCGCTTGGTCACGGCCTGCGTTAGTTGTTTATGATACCTTCATTAGAGGAGAATAAAAGTACGTAAATAATAATAATATATTAGTTTGGTTGACTGGAAGAGATCCCTATTTGGGATAAGTCCGCCTTTTGTTGTGTTTTACATACATACATACATAATAATAAACACTTTATTGCACCAGAAAAATACAATTTTGAGACACATACATGTAGACATAATGATATGCAAAGGCGGCCTTATCGCAATAGATCTCTTACAGGCAATCCTTATCATAATATTTTTTTGAAAATAAAATTCCATACCCCCTGGTTGTACAAGCTTTTCACTGGTCTCTTGTAAGTTTTTTGCTGCCTGGACCGCCGTTTGTTCATGGTCAGGAGACCTATTTTTGAAATCTGTGATTGACACAAAAGCGGTGAGTCGAAGAATTAATTCATACATTTCAAAAGTAGGGCTCCAGTGCGTGTCATTCGAAGCATCAAGAAATCAGGATAGAAAATGCTACTAGTGGTAACTACTGAATCTACTGATCGGCAGTGAGTATATTCATGATTTAACTCTTTTTTTTTTTAAACGGTTGAACCGTTGTTTAGTCCAAAGCAGAAAACTTATATTTTTTTTGGAATTAGATTTATATATAGGTACCTTTTTATGGATTACTATCAGCATCTCCTAGGCACAGTACAGTTTTTAGTATAAAATAGTATGAACACAAAATTTAAATTTAGTTTGAAAAGGTTTTCAACTGTTGATTTGGTATGATACCGGTAGAAATCGATTGTTTATTGTGTCTATCACCTTGGTTTAATGATGAAATAAATAAATTTGATCCCATGTTGAAACCCCATCACTAGTGGTGGCCAATCCAAATCAGATAACGCTCGCGTCTCTTGATACCTTATCTTACCGAATTTAATGAACCTCGTGTTAATTGAAACAATAATACATTATTTGAAAGCATTGACATATTTGACTGTTCTCCTTTTACGTAACAAACTTTTATTCTCTGAACAAGACTCACTAAGGTAGATTATGCGACATGTATGTTGTCATTCACCTTGTATGCTTACCGAGTTATTTTGTATTTACCCTTACACACTTTCTTTATAATTTCCCTCTAGTAATTATTTTATAAATACTTGTTTCTTTAATCTGTGGATAACGTGGTTGGCTAAAGAATTGTTACATTTGCATATTGTTTATTTTATACACTGTTTTACACACATATTTTGTATCTGTTTCTTATTCGAAATAAATAAAATAAATAATTTTAATTCAAGCTTTAGGAATTTCTTTCGAGCTGATTATAAACGGAGGTATCACACTACCATACTTCAAAGTGACACTATAATTTTCTATCATTCCATTATTTGGAGAGCGGAAATAACTTTTACTTCGAGTCTCATTTGGCGGCGTTCAAATCTTATTCGAAGGCTGTACAGTCGCGTACACGATGACTTTGCTGATCTTGATTTGATATAGATAACAAAGACTGCTGATGCCCTATTTTTAACATGAGACTATGACCAGATATGCTTCGGCTGTTGAAAGAATGCGTTCCTGACAGGTCGTAATCGAACTCACCATGTGACTTTGTAAGGGCGTCAACCAGCCTGAATAATATATATGTTGTCTTTTAATCCTACTCACAAATATTTAACTATTAATAATCAAATTATCGTTTTAATTTATTTACATACTAGCTGTTTTCCACAGCTCCGCCTGCGTCAAAAATAGGCAAATTTTTGACCCCGGGTCCTCAACTTTTTATTCATACCAAATTTCATTAAAATCCGTTCAGCGGTTTAGCTGTGAAAGTGTAACAGACAGACAGACTTTCGCATTTATACTATTAGTATGGATATAGGGTGGATTTTAATTAAGTACAAATATTTTAAGGGGTAGTTTATTTAGGCCAATGAAAAGTGATAAGAGCAAAATTTTAAAAATCTACAAACTAGTTTCTTTACATTTTCCTAACAAAATATTTTTTTTTTGTCTGTAAGCGCACTAGAAAACTATTTCATCGTAACAATATATCTAAGGCCTTCCACCCAAACTACTACATTGAAATGCCTTCTAAGTCATGGCGAGCTCAAAATAGAAATCACACTAGTGCTGGAGTCCTATTTTTATTATGTGTAACTCACACAAACATATATGGAATGAAAATCATTCGTTATCGAAAGAAAATTATTCAACTTTTATAAAATACTTATTTTATCAAAATTTGTAGAAAAACTGAGCCCTTAGCAGGCTTTCGTCAAAATCATGTACCAGCCCAGCCATTGCTATCACTACTTACTGATGGATACGCATTCCTCCGCGTCCCAACCCATCGTGAAAGGATCATCGATCGACTTTAACATTACCTTCCTTTTAAAGAATCCTCAAAACCACAATAATTCCCCACCTTATCACACAGCAATAAGGTTCAAAATGGTGGGGATTGGTCACAAGAATGCTAGAAACACTTTTTCTTATCCTTACTTAGGCTGCACTGATTATATTTTTGGGTTAATGGCGTTCGTGAGTGGTAACGATTAGAGCCTTCTATTTACAGCCGGAAGGTCTTCACTTTCTTTTATTTTCCTTTAGTTCAAACTATTTCATAAAATTTTGGAAGAAACTTAAAGATATCTGTCGGGTGGTGATTTGTGTGCCTTTTGTTAAGGATTTATTTTTATTTACAAAATTAGTAAAGCGTCCATGAGGTAACTATGGAACTGCATGGAAAATCTTAACGCTGTTGCTAGCGCCTGCATTATTGAAATCTCGATGTATAGGCACTGGAAAAACAACCTTTTTGCCGTTTGGAATGAGAATTTTATTTTTCCTACTACCAGATTGCTAGAACCAGCAGCCCTATTTATGACGAGTATACGCTAGCATCTGCGTTATTAGAATCCCGATGTGGAGGCTCTGGAGTGTTATTTTTGAAAAGTGTGACACTTGCAAAATCGGTGAGTCGAGTAATTATTTATTTAAACTTTATAGCACAATACGCGAACTTAATTGCTAAAAGCATTATGTAACAGTCAACCTTTGGTTTAAACAGTCAAGTGGGTTTTATTAACAATATATACATACATAAATACAATGTCAGTATGCTACACACTTACGTAACCTAGGTACTTACACAATAAACTTACGAACTATATACAATAATGATTTCTTATGTTTTCGCGATTGTTATTCATTTTAATACGGTTTTATCGCGTTTATTACTTATTTATTTACACCTGACGTTTCAAACACTTTACAGCGTTCATGGTCGCAGGCAAATTAGGTTAACATTTGTCCTTGGTGTCATAAGATTACAAACTACCGCCTGAAATTTTTATTGGGAACGATTCCGATTCACGCAGTATTGGCTCACAGTATCTAAGGGTCTTGCAGTCTGCTTCCGAGTTTGCGATAAAACCGTATTAAAATAGTTTAATTTAATACCTATACAATGGTAATATAATACATGTAATCGATATACACCTAATTTGAAATATATTTACGAAATAATAGCAGCAACTTTTTAGGGTCGGCAATGCGCTCGTGACATCTACGGTGTTGCAGGCGTTCATAGGCTACGGTAACCACTTACCATCAGGTGGGTCGTACGCCTGTTTGCCTACTTAGTTGATAAAAAAACACGGGAGCAGAAGCTCTTTAAAAAAAAAGGAAAATTTCGCTGTGATCTCTATTTTCTGCCATCAGATTGCCAGAAACAGATTGGAAACAAATATGATAAAGTTCCCTCTCGTTTGAGTTAGAGATGAAGGCTGACATCTGCAACGTATCAAAATAATTTTTTTATTAAACCAGACGCTAGCTATCGCGTTAAGTTTTTAAAGAAAAACATTTTTATTAACCTTACAATCCACCATTTTAGATTATTCATACAAAATTGTTAACACAACACTAGCCTCTTACGCTTGAGCAGCGGATTATGTATGACAAACTAAAACCGATCCTAGTTTGCCGCCGGACCACCTGTACAATTAAGCAGTACCATTGGTGGTACAAATGGTACTGATTTATCCCATTAGTACCAGGAAAATAAATACAAGCTTAACACTCGACATTACTTCAATAAAAAATAAAATGGTACATTTGGCACTATTTTATTTTTTTAGTATGGATCCCAGTTGCCCCAACTGGCGTGGGGATGTTTTTGCAAAAAAATCCCATTTGCCTCCCATGTCAGTGCTAGAAGGGACAACTGGTATATTTAAATATCCCGGTTACATTACTATAAAAAGGTCCCTAGAGTTGACAAATGATTTGTTTTGTTATTGTGTACAATAAGATGAAGATTGTCCGATGGGGAACAGAAAGTCTATATCTATTATTATAAAGCTGAAGAGTTTGTTTGAACGCGCCAATCTCAAGAACTACTGGTTCGAATTGATTTTTTTTTTGTGTAGGATGGCCCATTCATCAAGGAAGCCTTTAAGCTATATAACACGCTGCGGCCAAAAGGAGAGCAGAAACAGTGGAAAAAATGGGAGAAATTATTCATGCACTTTTTAATTGCGTTCATATTAATAAAAATTGGCGCGGACAAAGTCATGAGCGAGCGGTTTAGTATAATTTTAGTATTTTGTCTAAAATAAAACAATTCAGTTAAATAAATGTTTTAATTATAAATCAGCTTAAATAAAAGATAAGTACTTCTCTTATTAACAAAATGTAACTTCTTAGCATAATACAAATAGCAAAAAAGTTGTTGCCCACCGAGGGGATGAAGCCAGAGGGGACTACTGGGCCAAACCAAAGATTATTTATAATTTTTGTTTTAAGAGACACTTCTTGCCACGTACGACTAAACTGTGAAATGAACTTCCTGCGGCGATGTTCCCGAACCGATACGATATTGGAACCTTCAAAAAACGAGTCTACCTCTTCTTGAAAGGCCAGCAACACTCCTGTGATACTCCTGGTGTTGCAGTTGTCCATGGGCAGCGGTGATTACTTACCATCAGGCTTGCTCGTTTGCCGCCCTATGCTATAAAAAAAAAACTATCCATACCATCTATAGGTCCGCTATTCTTATAAGGCAGAAGTAAAATATATTTTATTGTCTTAATTTTTCTAAGAATAGCCCATCAATGGTACTGACTATTGGTACCGGTGGTCCAGAGGAGGTCCGGCGGGGAATTAGTGCCATTTGTATCATTTGTTACACGGTCAAATGGTACAGGTGGTCTAGCGGGATATTTTAGTATCATTTGTACAATCAATTGTACTAATGGGATAAATCTGTACCATTTGTACCACCAATGGTACTGCTTAATTGTACAGGTGGTCCGGCGGCCCTAGTTTTCTTCTATACCGAGGGACTTACAATTTAAATTATTTTACAATCTTACTAAATAAAACAAAATGAGTCCAATTAATTTTCTTTATTAAATATCAAAATAATACATCATTCTTTACTTCACAATGGACAAATCTCTTAGGCACATATTTTAATTTTAGGGGTTATTCAAATATACAGTATTGAAAATAGTGAAATGATAGCGTGTAAAGGTTTGTCATAATACAGTTTCATGATAAATACTCGCAAAAGCTATAAAAATGTTGCTGTGACGCCATCCGCGTCGCGTCATCCAAATAAAAAAATAATACTAGTTGTAAAAACATACATAACAAGCCAAAATAATAAGGGAGAACCATGGAGCATACAAAGAGGAGACGGCGCATCGACTGGTGCACCATTACGGTCATTGGCGCAGTGACATCGGAAGTGGGCGTGGCTTACGTCATTTTTCTTTCAACTGTGAAAGAAGCGTGACGTGGAGCGAGTGCTAATGTTTTTCCCGTTTTTCCTTGTATTTTTTCTAATTTACACTTATTTTAAACCATTTAGTTTTAAGTGTTTCAATGCTGTACTGTTATGAGATCACAATAAACGTAAGTAAATAACATATTTTCGAATTTATTTAATTGATTTAGAGTTACACAAAATATGTGTCTGCTTTTAATGTTCAAAATATCTGAAATATAAATATATTTTTATGTTGAAATCTTCGATTTGTTAGCGACATCTATTGGTAAGTAGAGGGGATAGTCAATAGGGGCGGAGCCACGGCCAAACAGAGCTCCCCTCACGTCTGCCTTCCGCCCCGCGTAGCCTCACACAATTTTTGTAAGGAAGCTCTCGATACGCCATCTCCTCTTTGTTATTATTCCGTGGTGAGAACATTAAATTTCAATAATTATGTCAAGTCCAAAATATATACAGTCCGTAACTATGAAAGCTTTCCCAAGTATTTTTTTTTTTACCTTTATTCTAGATTATTTCAGAAATCTAAGACGGAAGACGAAAGAAGTTCTAAGAAAGTAAAAAAACATGCGTGATTAGTAATTTCAAGACTACTCGAACTATTGAATTTTAATTTTAACATTTGTCAAAAATTCGTGCAATAAAATATTTTTTATCTTCGTGATAAAAATGTAATAAAATGAGATAACATGCCTAATCCATACCTACGTACGTGCCTGTTCCCTGAAAAATAGTCACGATGAGAGAAAAATGTCGTTCCTACCTAACCTTTTTATTCATGTTTCTTGTAAAAATTCCTTGGAAAAGCTAGCATTTTGTTCTTCAGCGGAATTTTTCAACTCTCAATCACAAACAGACGTCTACTTAGCACTTTTCAAGAGCCCTATTTTTGAAAGCGTGATATTTCAAAAATAGGGTTCCAGGTTTCATCTTCTTGTTTTATAACTATTGGAAAACCAACATGGAATTGAACATAGCGATGACATTTAAAAGAGCAGCCACCATTAACAACTACATCATAAATCACTGATTTACAATAACTTTAGTCTAAAAATATTGTTTGGCTTTCAAAAATCCATTCAATTTGTATTTCACTTAAAAATTAAATGATATTATTGCGATCAATCACGTGGTATACATATCATATAATATAATGTTATTTAGGTTTCAAAATTACAAAAGAAAAATTTGACAATTCTGTAATTTTTAAACTGTTTTAAGACTAATTTTCATCTACATTACAGACCTGGCCCTATTTTTAAAATGTCGAACAAAAATCCTTCGTTATCGAAAGAAAATCACTGGATATCGAAGAAAAATTATTCGACTCGTCGCTTTGGCTCGAGTCACATTTACAAAAATAGAGCTGCCAGATTTTATAAAAAAAGGCAGAGGGAGGGCTCTAGTAGAAATTACGCATATCAAGCAACCATTCATTCCTATCGCCCACTCAGTGGCATGGTCAATCGACCCTAAGCACCCTGGTTTCAAAAGTTTTTCGGAACCAGACATTATAATGAGTAACAGAACATTTTGCCACTCTTATTCATGATTTTAGGTAGTGGAAGTGCTAGTCAATTTAAAAAAAATAAAAAACAATTTGGGACGAAATATACTCTCAAAACAGTTTTCGAAAATTACAACCGACACTAAAAAATTAATTTACGAAACTACAAAGAGAAAACACGAGATAAAAAGCTGCACTTGAATCTCCCAAATGCTATTGGTACATTATTATTTTTTTTAAAAACCAGTTTGTACAGAAAAGTGTTCGTCGTACTAAAACTATAAACTTGATTATAGATCAAAATACTAATAGAATTCTCAAAATAGACTACAACATCGAGAATGCTCAGATACAATAAAAGCAATCCCTTTTTCTGTTCCACGCGACCTTTAGGCGTGTTGACTACACGAGAGCCCTATTTTTGAAATGACTATTATGTCGAATGAATCGAATGAAATTTAAACATAAATGTATTGATATCTAGCGAAAATTATTCGATATCGCCGATTTTGCTTGAGTTTTCAAAAATTGCATTTCTGAACTTACATACTGCCAACAAAATTATCCATATAATTTTGACTTTGTCATGTCATTCAACCCATTTTGGTTCACCTAACCACTGTTGATCAAATCGTATAAAAGAAAATATTGCATGACATCATCTGTGCTTATGAGTAAATGTTTTTTTTTTAATGTTATATTTACAAAAATACTTAGTATAATATACTGTACTTTGTTATCTGAACCACGACCAGTTAGTAAGGCCTCGTTGGGCTGTTTGTAAAAAATGTAATTATGATATAAGAAATTTAAAAAAATATTGTTTGGTATGGCACACAGATAACCACAAAAAGCCAATTCATTCAAATAAAAATTTGCTCATTAATATGCCAAATTCTAATTAAATTCCAGTTATTATAAATTCTAGTCATTTTTCGTGTGTAGTCAACACGCCTTTAGGTTCTACCCTCACATTTTATTGCCTAAGCTACCCGCCGCATACAAAAATATATGAAAATGTACACTTTTACACTACTAAATATACAGCACTGCCTTACCTTGAAGCGGGTGACGTCATAGGGGTCATCACATCCAGAAAAGCGAAAACAGTATTTAAATCTAAAAAAAAAGGTGAACTTAGCAATGATTCTTACTCCTCTCTCCCTCCAGTTCAAAAATAATTACAACAACAAAAACGTTAAGTAGAAAGAGGGCGAGAGTTTCTCCCAGCAGTGGGACACAAATAGCCAATTTTTTTTAGTTTTCCCAATTATTACGTATTTTCGCTTCGCTCAATATGAAATGACGATCGAACAGCAATCGTCTGAAAAAAAATGGTATTCTTGTATCCTTTTATAAAAAAGCGTTATATAGGCCTTCAATACCCAGCCGTTTTGGCTGATTAGTAGAAAATTACTTTCTGAATGCTTTTCTCAAACTAGAGGCCTGTTTTTGCGCCCACAGATTAGTAAAATTCAAAAAAATATGGCTGACTACAGAATGCCTATACATCCGCCATTTTTTTTTTAAATAATCTGGCATTCGACTTGATCTCTAAAGGTGCGAAAATCGGTGTCATTTCGGTAAATGCACGGGTGGAACACGAAAAAACGTTCAAACAATTTACTTCCACACAGACTGTTTCACCACCGAATGTGTAAAGAGCAATATTCGCGAATAAAAAACTATTCACCAGAACGACTGCTAAGAGATGTCATTTGTCTTTTTTGCTATTCAGACGAATTCGTAATCTAACAACAATTTGTAGGGCAATCGCGCTTATTGTAAATCACGTCAATATATTTACCAAAATACGACAAGAACTATTTTTCAGAATGTAAAATGCGAGACGAACGATTGTCAAAATCCAAAAATTGCTTATTGATAATTGTATTAAAGAGATTTACAATTGGCGCAGACGGCACTCTAAAAAGTTTCACATAACAAGAACATTAGTAGGTTACGAAAAAAATTATCATCTTGGACGTCACATTACTACAATTTGCATAAGCGACACCGCATATCCTTAAACTATCTATACATTTACAGCAGAACATATTACTATACAATATAAATATGTAACTTTTGGCATATCTAGCACACCGTTTGCCCATTGCAGGGTTGATTTGCCCGATTTTGGACACTTTTGCCTAAAATTAGGCATTTTTTTGCGATTTGTGACGACCTTACGGCCCCGAAGGCCAAATTAAACTACAAAGTAAAGCTTGATTACACGTGTCGATTAGTATCGAATAGAGGCATGATGCATTTCAACGATTTACATACGAAATAGCTGCCTTAATGTACAAAAATATTCTAGATTTTAAAAATTATAATTTTGTAAAATACACAAATAAGTAATAATAAACACCTTTATACAAAAAATGATCCTAATTCTGAAAAAAATACATCAAGCAGGCTATACAAACTCCTTTATCCACATTAACATTTAATCACGCCTCTATTTTACACTAAAACTAAAATTAATGATTACAATAAGAGTGCTAATTAGTCTTAGATTAGGTTAAATTACGCTACAAATGTTGGCTTTAGTGCCGCGAGACATCGCGAAGAAGTCTACGTCAAATGGTAAACTAAATACTTTCGTATTAAGTAACGTTTGTTAAACACATGTTACCTAAAATATGTTCTGTCCCTTTTCTCTCCTAACGATTTTTAACGTGAAAGAACGAAACAATGCACATTTTAGCTAACTTGGGGCAAAAACTGTTTATTAATACGATGGTAAATTGAAATATAAACTGACCAATGATTGCGCATAGATAAAATCGCAACATTTATAAAAATTAACGAATGTTTAAACCATTTTAACTGTCTCGCTCTTTTGTGTTAAAAGTCCATAAAAAAGAGAGAGACTGAACATATTTTAACTGTAACAGGTTTAGAGAAACTTTGATTATGATTACCAAATTAGGCTAAACGTCATCTCGCACATTTTCTAAATCAAGCTCAGGGGTTGGTCATGAACTAAGTGAAGTTCATTGTAAAAAGACCATGGGCTAAGGTTTACATTAACCTTTTTATACAAAAAGAATATCGTAACAACTCGATTATACAAGATAAGAATAGATCGCTCAGTTCAAATAGTTACATATGGATCAAAATCTACATGCAAAAGTAACGCGCCAAAAAAAAAACTTTGCGTTCCTGAAGTTGGCTGCGAGTAGCGCCACAGTAAACATTTTTAGGTGTCAACAGAATGCGGGCGCGAGTCGGGAGGAAGTTGCTAGGCAACGCGGGAGTAATGGCCGTGTTGCCTAACAACGGTTATTTGTATCTGCACGACTGGCTGTTGGCTAACTTCATATACGCAAAGTAAATTGACGCGGATTGTTTTACTTTACGATGTTTCAAACAAAACAGAGTCTCGCTTGCCTATCAACGATAAAGGCGACAGCTATCAGCGCAAATCAATTTAATTTAGCTTATAAATATCTATTTGTTGTAAGTGGGGCAACTGAAGAAACGCCAAGATGTGGTTAATCACCAATTCCGCCTTCGGTCGCGGTGCGTCGTCTGTAAAAAAAACAATAAAAATGACATCTCAACCAAAAACATTCATAGTTCTTTTTTCGAACCACCAGATGGCCGTAAAAAAGTAATGAAATTGGTTCACAGAAAGGATAAAACACACACAGTAAAAATAAGACTCAAACTCTGCTCATTAGGCATCGAAATGGGCAGATTTTTGGCTGGGGTCGATGACCTTTCGAGTGCGATTGTGCATCTAGTTATTCTATAATTATGTTATGAATTGAAAAGATAGGATAAATGAAGTGGACTTGTTGTCGGAAAGCTGAGATCAGTATCGGCGTTGTATTTTATACATAGGGCGCACTGTAAGTTTCCGGAACTGGCCACTTATATAAACAATATTTAAAAATTTATTGCAACATTTGAAAATAGAACTCTTTGGCTGTAGAATGCAGTTTGTTTCATCTGACTGTCTTTTGTTTTTACCTTGTGGCGCCATTTAAAAAATTGTGTGTCTGCATCAACATGGATTTAACTCGGGAAAATTTTCGTAGTATGATTTTCTACGATTTTAAGTGTAATTTGACAGCTCAACAGAGCATCGCTCGGCTTGAAACAGCTTTTGGCAATGAAGCACCATGCAAGACAACTGTTTATAGCTGGTTTGCAGAATTCCAGCGTGGTCGTATCAATCTCAGTGACGAATCTCGCGATGGTCGGCCGTCCACCGCTGTGACCAACAAAAACATCAATGCTGTGCGCCGTATGATTGAAACAGACAGGCATGTGACCTACCATGAAATTCGCGCATCCTTAGAAATAGGCATGAGTCAAATACAATTAATCCTACACAAACATTTGGGTGTGAGAAAGCTGTGCTCGCGGTGGATCCCACACAACTTGACCGAGGCTCAAAAAACGGACCGCGTCACTTGGTGCAGTGCCATGCTTACCAGATTCAACGAAGGTGCGTCAAATTTGGTGTGGGTCATAGTAACAGGTGACGAAACATGGATTTATTGCTACGATCCCAAAACAAAGCAGCAATCGAGCGTATGGGTCTTTCAAGATGAGCCGAAACCAACCAAAGTGGCGCGCGTGAAAAGTGCATCTACGCGGATGATTGCTTCTTTTTTTAATAAAACTGGACACGTGGCTACTGTTGCTTTAGAGAATCGTCGTACAGTGAATAGTGACTGGTACACGACCATTTGTTTGCCGGAAGTTATTGACGAACTCCGTAAAAATAACCGTAAACGCCGTATCATCCTGCACCACGACAATGCTAGTTCTCACACGGCCAGACAGACAAACGACTTTTTGAAGGCGAAAAATGTAGAACTCATGAGTCATCCTGCATACAGTCCCGACCTGGCACCTTGTGACTTTTTTCTGTTCCCAAAAATTAAGAACCAATTACGCGGTCAACGATTTTCATCACCAGAAGAGGCTGTCGAGGAGTATGAAAAACGCGTTTCAGAGGTCACCACAGAGGAGTGGCACAAAAGTTTTCAAAACTGGTTTCATCGAATGAAAAAGTGCATAGACGCCAAGGGAGATTATTTTGAAAAACAATAAATTAATTTTGTACCTTTAATAGTATTTTTTCATATTCATTCCGGAAACTTATAGTGCGCCCCACGTATATAATATTGTATATTATTTTAATGGTGGATTATTATTCGCAAAGTGTTCGAGAACAAGTCTGAGTGTGGGAAAGTGAAACAATGTTCGATATGTGCGATTTTCATGCTTGTTGCCAATAGCTCCTAGAAATAGCTAAGTGCAGTTTTTCTACCAGTTCACTTAGACTGATTCTTCTGACTCGACTTGACTTTAGACTTGCTTGACTTTGTTCAATAAATTTAACTTGTTACTGGCTAAATACGAAATTAAAAGCCATATTGGAAAAGAAAAGAAAAGAGGAAGCCTTCTGACCTGTCATCGGCCAGCAGGGCGTTGTGCGCCGCCCTCTGCGCCGACACCTGCACTAGTTCGGCCACCGTCGCCGCCTGTTGCTCCGCTGCAACACCACACACAACCCCGGTTACATTATCTGTAGACCTGGCTTTACATCAAAACTGTTCCCCAAGGTTCCATCCGCCCTTCATGAGTATGCTGCTCCTACACAGTACCATAAAATGGTAAACAACTTAACCTAAATGTGAAATGGAAAGATGGAATAAATAATTTTCAAAATTTGTAAGGTTACATTTTTATTCTTATTGAAAGTGGTTTAGTTAATTATAATCATATAAATAAAAAAAGTACTGTAAAAATTTGGCTACAGTTTTCCTTTATTGCATAAAAAAATATATTACATCGCACAAATTATTTTCAGATATTATACCTATGTAACAATCCGGTTTTACTATCTTATATTATTTCAATTGTAGAATGTTTTACGCTAAATCCTGTGCATAAGTTAATGTGAATATGAAATTAGTAAAAAAATATTCGATATGCAAACAATTTAGAAAAAAGAATATGATGACAAGAGGATAATGATTGGATAGCAACTAAGAGAACTGATTATAAAAGCAGGTTATTATAATGTATGAACTGAATTGACCTGAACTGATTGAACTGAACGCCCGCCGCTCAAGCTGCGCGACCCAATTGAACTGAACGCCCGCCGCTCAAGCTGCGCGACCCAATTAAACTGAACGCCCGCCGCTCAAGCTGCGCGACCCAATTAAACTGAACGCCCGCCGCTCAAGCTGCGCGAACCAATTAAACTGAACGCCCGCCGCTCAAGCTGCGCGACCCAATTAAACTGAACGCCCGCCACTCAAGCCGCGCGTCCCAATTATTCTCAGTAGTCCTCTCTAGCACTGTCCCCCGGGGTGACAACTGTGAATTTTCTTCCCAGTTGTCACCCGAATGACAAATGTTCCTACCTGTTCCCTTCCGATTTAAACCAGAGGGGACAACTGGTATTATTTTTTCTTAATTGTCACCCGTGACACCGAGAGGGGTGACAAAAGCCAAGTTCCTTCCCAGTAGTCCACTCATACTAGTTAAGCTAAAGATCTTCTCTCTTTCTGCGACATAATATTTCTCTCGCTCGCCACCTCCGCTCACAGAGCTACTGACCAGACAGAGGCCGCGTGAGCCGCCGTTCGAGCCGCCGTTCGAGCCGCGCGACCCACCTCGTGCTCAGCTCGTCTCGCTCCTCTCGCTCGCCACCTCCGCTCACAGAGCTACTGACCAGACAGAGGCCACGTGAGCCGCCGCTCGAGCCGCGCGACCCACCTCGTGCTCAGCTCGTCTCGCTCCTCTCGCTCGCCACCTCCGCTCACAGAGCTACTGACCAGACAGAGGCCGCGTGAGCCGCCGTTCGAGCCGCGCGACCCACTTCGTGCTCAGCTCGTCTCGCTCCTCTCGCTCGCCACCTCCGCTCACAGAGCTACTGACCAGACAGAGGCCACGTGAGCCGCCGCTTGAGCCGCGCGACCCACCTCGTGCTCAGCTCGTCTCGCTCCTCTCGCTCGCCACCTCCGCTCACAGAGCTACTGACTAGACAGAGGCCGCGCGAGCCGCCGTTCGAGCCGCGCGACCCACCTCGTGCTCAGCTCGTCTCGCTCCTCTCGCTCGCCACCTCCGCTCACAGAGCTACTGACCAGACAGAGGCCACGTGAGCCGCCGCTTGAGCCGCGCGACCCACCTCGTGCTCAGCTCGTCTCGCTCCTCTCGCTCGCCACCTCCGCTCACAGAGCTACTGACCAGACAGAGGCCGCGCGAGCCGCCGTTCGAGCCGCGCGACCCACCTCGTGCTCAGCTCGTCTCGCTCCTCTCGCTCGCCACCTCCGCTCACAGAGCTACTGACCAGACAGAGGCCACGTGAGCCGCCGCTTGAGCCGCGCGACCCACCTCGTGCTCAGCTCGTCTCGCTCCTCTCGCTCGCCACCTCCGCTCACAGAGCTACTGACCAGACAGAGGCCACGTGAGCCGCCGCTTGAGCCGCGCGACCCACCTCGTGCTCAGCTCGTCTCGCTCCTCTCGCTCGCCACCTCCGCTCACAGAGCTACTGACTAGACAGAGGCCGCGCGAGCCGCCGTTCGAGCCGCGCGACCCACCTCGTGCTCAGCTCGTCTCGCTCCTCTCGCTCGCCACCTCCGCTCACAGAGCTACTGACCAGACAGAGGCCACGTGAGCCGCCGCTTGAGCCGCGCGACCCACCTCGTGCTCAGCTCGTCTCGCTCCTCTCGCTCGCCACCTCCGCTCACAGAGCTACTGACCAGACAGAGGCCGCGTGAGCCGCCGTTCGAGCCGCGCGACCCGCCTGGCGCTCAGCTCGTCTCGCTCCACTCGCTCTTCCCGCAGTCTCCGTTGCGCCACGAGTCTCGCCCACCGCGCTTCGAACCACAGCTGCATGGCATCACGCTCGTCCACGTCCCCCGCGGCAACAGCGTTCGCGTGTGACGGACCTTTGACGTTAGTCGTGTTACGTGACGGGTTAGACGTCTAAATCGAGCTTTATCTAAGCTGTATTTAGATAAAACTCGACACGGTCCATTTGCGAATATTTCGTTAATAAAATAGTTTAGCGAATTGTCTACAAGAATCAAAGGAGCAGATAATACACGCTCAAGTTTTGAAATCTAAATACAGCCGGCAATAAAAAAATATGTATTGTAATGAAATGAAAATTTCATGTTACCTACATTGTTGAATTGGCAAGGCACAAACAACATGAAAGCAAAATATAAAATAAAAGATTAGCAAAATGCATCAGTCTCAAATGAAAGTGAAAGCACCTATTTACATTCATATTACACCTACTTATATTGCCATTAACATCTTCTCTTTTAACTTATCCGACTTTGTAATCATAAACATCTAAATCTAGAAATACAATAAATTATTTTTGAAAATCGAAATTATTACTCAAAAGAAAAGACTTTCAGTCTACTTTTGTTAAGAGGCTTTCTGGAGGATGTTGGTGCATCGTGTTAAGTCCTATAAAGTAGCTTATGTTGTGTTGCTATAATAATAGCTCAATACTAATAAGAATAATAATTCAATACTAGCTGTTTCCCGCGGCTTTACCAGCGTCAAAAAGTAGCCTATGTTTGACTTCGGTTTTTCAATTATGTCCATGGCAAGTTTCATCAAAATCGGTCCAGAGGTTTAGCCGTGTAAGCGTAACAGACTTTCACATTTATAATATTAGTATGGATAATTTTAAAACACAATAGTTAACATAAAAAAATGTTGTTAACATTACAAATATGACTGTTTGGTTATAAAATACCTGGTATTCTCGAGGGCAAAGGCCGGGGCTCCGGTGGACAGTAGCCGGCGGGGGGCGGCGGCACGGGCGGCGCCTCTTGTAGGGCTCCGGTCGACTTGTGAGAGTTCGACATCCGAGCCTGCGCCGGGGGCTCCTGTCACGTCATCATCACATCATCAAAACATATTTTATACAAATAAGTAGGGAAAACAAACATTATTTAATATTGAGGAAAAGAAATCGACGGCCTACCAGCTGGCTGTCTACATTAAGGGCGTGTAATCTTTTTATCTAAACAAATAGCTTGAACTAATTGGAGTGCTCTTTTTGAGATCTAATAAATCATTTGTTTAATAAAACGTTCGACTCACAAATTTAGAGTAAGTCATGGATGTCAAAAATAACACTTCTAGAAGGACACATGAATTACATAAAATTTCATCTTCCGCAAAGTAACATCTGAATCAATGGAAAATAGGTAAACAATGGCGCAGTTTACTGTACGTAATATTTGATCGAAGCAAATAAAACATGTATTTTAAAATTTACGACTTATCGTTTAAATATCTACTGATTTTAAATCTTTAAGAGGGCAGATTGATGGTCACAATGACAGCATATTCAGAAATTAGAATGTGCGGCGCTAGAAGAAATGGAATGTTTGATCTAATAAGATAGTATTTATTAAACATGAGAAATAAATTAAAAAATTATGTGCCTTACAATTACATTTCACAAAAATCCATACTAATATTATAAATGCGAAAGTCTGTCTGTCTGTTACGCTTTCACGGCTGAACAGATTGTAATGAAATTTGGTATAATTATAGTTGAAGACCCGGGGTCAAACATAGGCTACTTTTTGACGCAGGCGGAGCTGCGGGAAAAAGCTATTGTTTAATAAATAAATACAAGACTAATTCTTGTTTCTCCATTTTTTCCAAGCCGCAATAGGGAATAATAGATGACAATTCTAAAAACGCTTGATATTTTATTTGATCCATCGTTTTTGGAATTGTCATCTATTACCATTTCAACGATTCATGCTGCCATCATAAAAATCAATGCAATAACATACAGTCATTATCGATCCTTAACTCCTAGCTTCCAAAGGCATCGAAATCCACATGCGCTGTCATCCAGAGTTTTGAAAGTAGATCGAACAAACCATTTGCCGTTTATTATGTAAAAAAAATAAGCTCCATTCAATAATAATCTAGAAAAATGTTACTTAATTAGGTTAAAGAGACTGACAAAATGTTTCAAATTAATCTCTCTTCTATCCATACTAATATTAAAAGTGCGAAAGTCTCCGTCTGTAGCGCTTTAACGGCTAAACCGCTGAACGGATTTTGATAAAATTTGGTATGAATATAGTTGAAGACCCGGGGTCAAACACAGGCTACTTTATGAAGCAGGCGGAGCAGCGGAAAATAGCTAATCGATATAAAAATGAATCTCCATTTCCATTGGTCATCGCATCACGCGTGAACGGATGGAACAATTTCGCTACTTCTATTTTTGTTGTATTTTTTATTGCCAGAAAGTTTTTATGGAGGAATAAACAAAGTTAAGTCAGGACACCGTCTGTCGGGTCAGCTAGTCTATTTAAATAAATGACATGTAATTTGATCTTTTCAATATACTAAATTGCGTTAATAAAAATCACATAAAATGAAGAAATGCAATGGAAAAACAGAAAATTTAATTGAATTTATGATCGTCTTGTAATTTTGAATTCTACTTACCATGAACTATTAGTACCGTAATATTTATTATACAATTATACAATTTTATCCTAATAACACATTCATGTCATTGAATTCAAACATTCTCATAGTGTGTTCGATCTAATAATGAAAGAAACAAGATGGCGCCACGGTGCTGGAAAGTCAGAAAATATGAGTAGCCAATACAACTACTTGATTTCAATATTTTCATACAAAATACGAAGCCTGGTTTTAATGGCGACGACAGCATCTCTCATAAGCAATAGTTTAAATACGAAGATTAAAGAAAATCAGGACACAATATCGAGACGAAAATAATATTATCAGATATTTTTTCACTTTAATATCTTAATTAAGGTAATACTTTTAGTAAGACACTGACAACACTTCAAAGCATTTGGTACCAAATTAAGTCGAATGCTAGAGTTGTCGAAAAAAATGGCGCACGTGTAGGGTTTGCTGTAGTTAGCCGCCATGTTTTTAGAGAAACTCTCGAATTCGGCTTATCTCATAAGGCACGAGAATCGGCCCCCTGAAGTGTCATTTGGGTAACAGAAATTGTGACTGTATTGAATCAACGTACATATCTCTGTCACTTGCATATCAATGACTGTATCACTATTCAATAAGTTACCCGATGACCTCAAAGTAGTTAGAGAGCTCTCGATTTTTAAGGCAGTTATTGCTGAAGAAGTGCTGTTATGAAGTTGACGATTTTAAGTTTACATAAGTAATATTGACATTTTATTTAATAGAGAATTGGACATTTATATATATGCAATGTAATTGTACAGTACTGTTTAAAAATTTTATTTGTTTTAAATTGTAATTAACTGATTAATCCAATTCACATACAATGTAAATTTTTTAATGAATAAATTGAATTGAATGTATGAAAGAGATGGAGCCCTTTTCATTAGTGAGATTTGATCGGTTCAATTGAATCAACTTTAAGTTTTATTTAAAAAAAAAAAACAATAAAAGTTTAACAGCCTAAGTAACTGTTTAACTTTCATTTTAGAATTTACTTAAATATTGTTAATTTCTCATTTCCATTTTGTATAAATGAATCTCGATATTGTGTCAATAAGCGACGACCGACAATACAGAATACAGACAGACAGGCAGACTCCGAACTCATGCCGCATTCACACCAAGATGAGAGGAATAGGCCACGGTAAACTGTGACATCGGATCGAATATGGCATGTTATATCTAGCCAAAAAAAAAACCGAAATCTATGGTTAAGCCTCATTTACACCTGCAAAAAATATGCTACAAACTTGCAAAGAAAAATACATAGTTCGCGTTTTCTTGTAGGTGTAAATGAGGCCTTAGCTGTGCCAGCTTATCAAATTCAGCGGGTAAAATAAGCACTATATTCTAGCTTACATTATTTTTATTATGAAATAATTTTAAGTAAAGGGCGTTTAGCAATATTTTGGGCTCAGATTGTTGAACGAAAGAAATAATTTTGTTTGAAATCAACGAATATAAACAGTTATTAAAGCTGATACTAAATATTAACATTAAACTTGCCACAAAACTTACTAGTACTTCTATATAACGTCATAGTAGGCGTAAACATCACATTTTTTTACTAGAAATAAGCAGCATAGACTATGAGGCCCACATTAAACCACAAGGGTTTCGAACAAACATACAAATTTATTAAAAAAATATATACTACGCCCACTAAAATGTGTTGTATCACGATCAAACATATTTTTGCTAACGTGGCCTTAATAAACATTTATTATAAGAGGTAAGACACTTAAAGTCCCCAAATTAACCAAGACGCGAATTTCGAGAATCACGATCCAAAGTCACAAGCAGACAGACTGGAAAAGTATGAAACCGACATTACAAGACAAGTAATGCTTCTTAATGAAAAACAACATATGTGGTTACAAAGCTTCATATGGCAGACAGATACTACCATGCCAGAAGTCTAAATTCCTTGTCCAAATCATATGATCAATAATATCATTGGGTTTACACTTTGGGTCGCTGTGCCACCTTAGTTAGTTAATATTGTGAGGCGATGATAGATGATAGATGGAATCAATAATAAATTTAAATTTGTTTTGGCTGTGAGCCTGTAACCATATTAGTATGAAATACTTATTTGTATGCTGTGCAAAAATAGCAAAACATAGTGCGTCTTATACTCTGTAAAACATCTTATTATGTACCTATGTTTAACAAATAAATAAATGATCGATTGATTGATTGATTGAATCACAATATTAGAGTTAGAAATTGACGCCAAATATTGCCATCAGTATACCTAGATGTGCTAACATCGTGAAATATAACCAAGTTCATATTTCTTGCACTCATTGCGTTTTAGCATTGTAAATTCATAGTTTGATCACTTAGTAAGTTAAAATATAATGGATATCATGTTAACTGTAACTTATTTGTCATTTCTGTACCAATTGTTAGCTTGTACACATTTTAGGCCATAACAGTTTGTCTATATAAAGCCAGTGATTCATCCGGAAGTAGACTTTTCGAGATAAAATTGCGTTCGATAGACATGACATTCAAGAAAATGAATACCGAGTGTTTGATCAAATATTGGACAAGGAATTTGGACGATTGGCGTGAGAGCCTCATACAAACAAGCGTGTGAGACAGTCCCATGCGACATGTATGTTTGCTTACGTGCGTTGCTAGGGCCGGCTCCGAACGCCACTGAAAAGTTCAAGGGGGTTAGTCTACCGGTGTCCGACTACGAATTTTGAAAAATTCAGCCTAGAGTTGCCATAACAATCTTGTATGAAACTTATATATTTTTTTTTATTAAAAAATGCTGACTGGCCGAAACTTTCACCACGACGCAACTGCGAGATGTTAGTCTGCCAGAGTGGACACGCTAAGATGATGAAATAAAAATATTTTTCATTCTGTAATCACGTGATACAATAGGTACCCTTTTATTTCATACATCGTTGGAAATTCATAAAAATATTTTTATAAAATCTTGTGACAGCCCTACGCGATCGATTGACGAAGTAAAATTTAAAAAAAAACAAATGGTTTCAGTAAGTAATCCCGCGGGATCGTCAAAAGCCGTATCGAATCACGGATTACATAAATAATAAGGTCTTAGATACTTGCTATCGGAGGCCAACACTCATTAAGAGTAAGTAAATATGATTATCAAACGATGTAAATGATGTATGATGTTAATGTTAAAAACTTTTATATTGATGTATGATGTTAATGTTAAAAACTTTTATATATCAACATTGACACGCATGGCAACCCTAAACCAATTTGGATTCGAATTTTGGACACCATAATCAATTTACTGTTAATACTAAACCTTTACCTGTTTTAGTAATTAATTAATTACCCAATAATATATTTACATTATTTCATCTTTACGAAGTCCCGGTTGCATACTCAGCTGCACATCTACCATAATTCGCTAATCGCATTCCGCCTTGTTATAAAAGTTGAGAAACGTTTATTAAGTCTATTTTTATTAAAATATGTTGAGACTCTTTCACTCTTACCGATGTAAAAGAACAAGAAATAACATATTTTTAGTTAAAATGGGCTTAAAAATCATTTTTCAAATTTTATTGAAAAAGGAGGAATGTGTTCCTCCCTTTCTGACGTCAATCCTCCTTCGAAATGATAATGTAGGTAGGAACCGCCACTTCTCGATTTATTGGTTTGAATTTTGAGGCCTTACTATCATTATTGTGTGGTCTATTTAAGGAAAAACTGTGATAATCTATGTACATTACACAGATGTGTATGTGTCTTTTTATTTGGGAACACAAGTACACAATTTTTAAATGACATAGACACATAGACATACCATCACGCCTTTTTCTCCGTAGGGGTAGGCAGAGACTACTAGCCCGCTTTTCGCCCCTGCGAGAAATAAGACGTTTGTAATGATGTATGATGTTAATGTTAAAAACTTTTATATTTCAACATTGACACGCATGACAACCCTAAACCAATTTGGATTGGAATTTTGGACACCATACTCAATTAACCGTTAAAACTAAACTTTTACCCGTTTTAGTTTTGAAGATTCAAAAATTGCGTACTTGTGTTTCCAAATGAAAAGAATTAATGAAATATTATGATTCAAAAGCTTGATCTTAAGGATCACATTCAAATTAATTTTAAAAGTAATGTCATGAGGTGCAGGCCAATGGTCTGATCAATATTACCTATTGTACAATTGTCAATCAACCTTCAAACGAAATAGCAATAGATTTGTTATAGCAACTACTTTAGAGCGAATTTGGTAGTAAGAGCCCCTAAAGATACGTTGTATTTTTAGAATGTCAAGAATAATGTTTTTTTTTTCTTGGCAATCTATTGACTTCGTTTGAATTTGCATGGAACCCAGTAACCGCTGCCACAATGCTTTCAAGAGCCGTCATAATGCACTTTTCAAATGCAGAAGCTGTCAATAAATCAATGAGATTACCTTGTGTCGGGGCCCGAGCCGCCTATTCAGATAACTGGATATGCTCTTCATGATGCTCTTGCTTCTCCTCTCCCTCGCTAGCTCGGGGTCGGAGAACGACGGAGTTACGGGCAAAGGCATTAGAGGGGGCGCGGGCCGCGGCGGGGGAGGGGGAATGACCGGAGGGGGAGGGGGAGGCGGGGGACTCGGCATCACAGGGGGAGGCGGCACGGGAGGCGGTACCGTCGTCGCGGCGATTCGTATCCGACGCGAAGACTTCCTCGCAGCCCGCGGGCAGCTCCCTAACCTCTGAAGCACAAGTTTCCTAACCACTTCAGTCTGTTCTTCTCTTTCCCTTTTAATCTCCTGTACTTTGTCTATAGTCTCTCGGAGCGGCGTCGGGCTGACAGGTGATATGGACCCTGAGCTCAGGTTGATAGATATCGACAGTTCTATACTCCGCGTCGGCGAATCCGTACTTCTCGAGTTGGACCGCGTGAAGTTTTCGCTGGCGGAGCGACAGATAGCCGGCGAGTACAGCCGGATGGTCGCGGGCCCCGAGAATGTTATCGGGGAGTTTGGCGAGTATTTGATCACAGCTTTCGGCGTTTCGGGCACTAGAGGCGGCGACTCGTCGATCATCGACGATGACGTCTCGCTTTTCGTAACCGATTTCGCTTCGATATCTGTACTATCTTTTTCTAAAGGTGGCGATAAATCTGATATACTTAACGATTCTACCTTACTTTCTACTGCCGGTATATCTTTGCCCTCTTCGCTTACTTTCGCAACGTCATCTAATTTTGCGCTTTCACTACTCGATTTCTCACTCGATCCTTTTTCACTCAATTCTTTCCCACTCGCTACATTCTCGATCGTTTTTAACAACTGAGGGGACTTCAATTCCTGAGGCAAGACGTATTCTTTATCTGGCATTTCTTGGTTATCTATAGTACTGCCATGGTCAGACGGCTCAGCAGTGGGGGTTATATTGACGATATCCTGGCTGCTAACCTCCTGGCTGATGGGTTTAAGGACAGTCTCCGAGAAACTGCTTTCAATAAAATTCATCGACCTATCGTTGCTCGGCGAGTAGGCGTCGTAATCATCGTCTACGAACTCCATGTAGCCCTCGTTTCGAGGGGTGGCAGGGGCTTCGATAGAAGGATCTTGTTCACCTTCGTCTGCAAACTCGAAGTTATCGAACGCGTTCGAATAGACGACGGGTTCGGGACTGGTACGGCCGCACACGTGGGATGCGATCGCTGATATGTTTTTCGCGTCATGGACGCTTTTCGGTCCACTGAGAGTCCTGGGGGCGGCGCGGCGTCGTTCATCCCTGTCTTCGAGTCCGCAGTCTTCTAAGACCCCGCTCTCGGCCGCCCAGTCTGATAGTTCTGTCTCCGTCAGCGCCAAAGTAGTGGCATCGCGCCCCGACTCCGACGACTCAGATTCCGCGGCGATCACGGTGGGCGCGGTCGTCGTGGCCGTCCCAGAGGCTTTCTCATCATTCTCCTCCGAACTATTGATCAATATAAGACTATCCAGTTGTATCAATTCACCACCTTCGTCGTGTACTTCTACTCTTGGCACGGATTGGTTCGGCGCGGTTTCCGTATGCGACGAATCTTCTTCAGACAACGAGTCCGATTCTAAATCTGGTTCCTCTTTTTTCTCCTCTAAAGGTTCATCTCTCCAGTCTTTCTTGCAAAGCGGGGAGTCTCCTTTAGTGAGCAAATCGACCGGGGCGTCGCAAAGGTTTTTGATGATATCGGGCATCGGTTGCGTTTTCCTTTCTTCTGTAAGTTGAAAAGTGACAATAGGTTTCTGGACATGTATAGTGGGGGCGGGGGCCGGGTGTAGCATTTTTTGGAATTCCGTTATATTTGATCGGAAAGCTTCTAGTTTGGTGTCGAGTTGTGAGGTGGAGTCCGATTTCCTGACTGCTGGTGGGGAAGGTTCGCCGAGTAGGTATCGTCGTTTGAGTTCTAGGGCTCGTTTGGTGGCAATGCCGCCAGCGGAGCGGGTTCTGCTGAGGGGGTGGGGGTAGTCGGGCGGCGGGGGGGCCTCGGTGACGAGGATGGCGGGAGGCGAGGGCGCGGGGGGCTCCTCCGCAAACTCGCTGTCGGTGGACACCTCGGTGGCGGACGACACAGAGCTCGACGAACTCTCGTCCTCCGACTCCACCTGTTTACAGTCGCATCATCCACAATGACCCGCTGCTCGGAATTGTAACACTAGAGCTGTGATAGATCCAAGATTCTCGCTTTGGAAGCTGAGTTGTCACCCCCAAAACAAGGACCAGTGTTGTCGCTTGTGATATTTGTTCAACAGAATGCTAAAGTGAATAAAAATTCAAATTAAATATTTCACTTTAACAATCTTGGTTAACGTTATGCCTTTTCGTAGTAACATGGCGTATAGTGGAACAATTTATTTTCAAGCACAGTTTACTTAGAACATTTACAATACAAGAATCATGTCGAATAATTAAATTTCCAAAGATAAATATTAATCACCTCTCTCAAAGTTTACTGCTAAAGATTTTTTTAAATAAGTATACTATTATACCCATTTCGTATACTACATTTTTTGTGTGTATATATATATACATATACATATATATAAATAAAACAAGGTTGCTTGTTCAAATTGTCCACTATACTCTACGCTACGTTACAATCAGCACAACCAAATGTAATCAATAGACAACATTAAAATTGTTATCTTCACCAAAGTCATTTCGGGCACGTAACATACGGCGCGACGCTGGCGTAACAATTTGCTAATTAGTTGTCTAGTGATTACAATACTTCAGGTTGATTCTTCGTTAATTGCGAGAAAGTATTATTCATTTTTAGTCCGTTCTAAAAAAAGTTAATTCAAATTGACACGCTGAACAAGGATTCTTCTTTTTCATAAAAAAAAAAATCTTTGATCCTGTAATATTAAGAAAACTGTGAATGTAACAAAGAATCAACCTTCAAAAAGTCTATGTTTTGTGTTCTGTAAGTATACTTCTGGAGCGAGGATATTCATAAAAACTATTTCTATTTGAAAAAATGAGCAATGGTGTCATTTGGGTTGTCTAAACTTATGAATACAAGACACACTGAGGGGTAGGCTATTTTATACGTGATCATCATTTCATGTAGGTTACATTGTCAATCGACCATGTACACCCTGCTATAATATAATATGTGTGATTAAAAAAAGGATTATCTCATGAATATAATATTTATTTTAATATTTATGAATGTAATATTTAGATTAACAAGTTGGACTAAGGCATTCGGATTAAAAAAATAAACGATTTTCGTGATCCAGTTTAAAACAACCCTTATTCATCTTACTCATTTTCAAATATAAAAGTTTGAAAAGACAATGTTCAGTACAAGGCAGTAAATAATGCACATCTCTGAAATCTATGTAGATATGTGCGAAGGAGATAACACTATAAAAACTTGAAAACCAATGTGCAATACTTATCGCCGGATACTATACTAAACAAATAACATTACATACAGAACAACAAGGTTCTTACAACGGGCCGTGAAAGATGCACCCACATAAATGTAGCGCGTCACTGAAAAAAAACCTAAATCCTGATCTCTTAATTTGTATAGGAAGTCGAAAAATCTTTGTCCGTGGTTTTAGTTTCACGCACTAAACACATTGTAAAAATTTGTCTGTCATTCTGTACACGGGCGAATTTTCGGTAAAATTCGCGCGTTACGCTCGTATGAGCGCGTTGATCACAAAGCGTTGTATGCACCTTATGTTATGTACGCAATATTTATTCTATGACTGTACACTTCTCAGCTCCACTCCGCAAGTGCAAACGCACGCTAAGAGGTGCGCCTTCCGTGCCACACTAACTTACCGTCTATCCGCTAGATGGCACTACAACTGTCATAATAAAATACAATATATACATACAATATAACAACAACAATCAAAAACAACACCGTTATTTACATATAGGTACATAGACATTACATATATACATATAATATTTAGATGCTATGTGACCGCGGAAAGTAGCAAAAGTGCAACCCATTCCTCTCTTAACGAAATTAACATATAAATAGGTATATCATATCATGGGTATTTGAATACAATTTACAACTGTAATTATTGTAAGAATATGTTTAATTTTTTTTTTTTATGTTTTCGCGATGGTTAGACAGATATTTATTTGCTGCGTACTAGTTGTCTGTATATAAATTGAGTGTATGTTATAAGCATTGATAAACGATTAAATATTTATGTTAATAATTAGACAAAATAAAATCGAAAGCGCCATCAAATTAGGATAGAACTTACTGTTTTATTTTAATACGAACAACTGACCAAACCACAATGAAATTTCTTTTCGGTAACTTTAAAAAAGGATCTTATAACAATAGCGTAAAGATTCAATGAAAATAATCATTTTTTATTAAAATTTTCTCAAATAGATTCTTTCATAATAGAAACTTAATTTTATTACAATAAAATCAATTTAATTGTAATAACATTAAGTCGTGTTAAAAAGAAAATGTTTTTTTTTTTTTTGGACTGGGCATAAATAATTTTCTAGACTGTCTTAATATCATGGAGTGTTATTTTTGAATATATAACTCAAATTACCAATGAAAATCGCTCGACTCAACGATTATTACGAGTGAAAACCAGTCGATATCAAACGAAAATCATTCGACTCAATGATTTTGCTAATACTTTTCAAAAATAGTGCACCAGTAAATTTAAACATGGCGAATTACCACTAAAAAGGGCAGCCAGGTCTTAGGCAAATTTAGTACAGTCACAGTCAATCATTTCATTTGCCAATTTGAATTGAAATCTTTCTGACCGATATAGGGTAAATTATGTATCTACTACAGGCACTGACAGTTTTACTACAAAAAGTTAGACATATATTCAGCATGTATTTAAAAAAATGCTACTATTATACTACGCTAAAGTACTCTTACACCCGTATTCTTAAACACAACCTCAAAGACGTCCTTCACTCAAACTCAAGTCCTCGAACTTTCCTTGAAAACGTCATTCTTAGTTGGTTGCTTGTGCAATCTCTAATGAGGAACGACACAGGTTATAAAAAGAAAAAAAGCAGAAAAATTGAAAAATACAAAAGAATAGAGCAAAAAATAAAAAATTTAGTAAAAACCTAGACAACAAGTGGCAAAGAACTGATTTAAAACCAAACTTTATTTCATTTCGAGGACGCCTCAAGGTACCTCTCGACTAACCTTATATTTGACAGTTCGATACTCACCTCCAATGAGAAATCTTCTCAAGTCCAGAAAGCTAGTGTCAACTAATCATACCAATGAGTTGGAGTGAGGTTAAGTGGAGTTTGTGGTAAGGTTTGAGAATATGGGGGTTAGACTTCTGTTGAAAAAGTTAGGCTATAGATAAACTTAGTTTTAAGGTAGCAATTTTTAGACACATGTTGAACAGATGTCTAACTTTTTTGTAGTAAAACGGTCAAAGTTTATAATTCAACTATAACTTTGTAAGTACAAAACTGTGTGTTGCCATAATAAAAATGTATGTTGCCATAATAAAAAGAATATAAATCAGTAAGTTCTCTCGAACGGAAGTTAGTGTGGGCACACTACACTCTTACCACGCCGCCGCCGCCCCTCAGTTAAAGCTATGACGTCATGCTCGATGGTTATCCACATGATAGCTAACCTAGTGTTTTATATACTAGTCATTTTCAAAAACTAATAATGTAAGAAATCTTTGATGTTTAATTTACTGATTCGAGCTCGAGTGTGAATTGACTATCTAATATAACAAAAACTTAAAGATTTACTTTTAAAGTAAAAGTAGTTTTTATCAATGATTTTCACACAGAGAACTAATTAAAAAAAATAAAGAAAAAGTTTTTAAAATGTGAAAATCACAATATTTACTATTGAATATTAAATGCCTCTTTTTTGCGTGATAAATTTTTAGTTTTAACAGGTATACGTCCCTCATTCTAACTGGTTACCGATAAAATCGATCTTTGGCATGCCGTTTTCATCTGCATGTCATAATTAAGATTTTATTTGAAACTGATTTATTCTTAGTATCTTCACCGTGCCTCCGCTGGTGTCCGTTGGGACCACGTTTGAAGCGTGCCCTATAAATCTTCAGTGTTACTAATGACATTTAATTGGTTACCAAAGCACTACGATTGTTCCTCATTGTAAATGTTTTTATGTTAATCATGAATGAATGAGCGCACAGGGGCGGCGTGCGATCGTTTCGCGCACCTCTCCGCGTAACTAGGCTAGCCAGGTGTCGGCGATTCGGCCGATCGTCTAGCCGGCTAGCCGGTGTCGGCCAGCGGTCTAGACGACGGCGCAGGTACCAGGTACCTCGCTGCTGTCGGTGGGCGGCCGGTTGTCGGCGGGCACTTCGCGTCGGCGAGCCTCGCGGGCTTCGCGCATTCGCGAGCATGATTCGTTGCCGGATGATTCGGCGCCTGGGTGAAAGTGCTCGTGTCAGATTTCAGTTTTGTACTTAGTCTAAATCGGAGTGCATATGTATGTACCGAATCGTATTATCTTGAAAGAAATTATATTCTTTCAATATAGACCTCCAAAATTAAAGTAGGAATTTTGGGAAATCACATTAATAGGCAGTAGTGATTATAGGAATTGAGTAAAAGATGAGTAAGTATGGAATGTCAGGATTTGTTATTCTGCACTCAAACACAACATAGACTCCGACGTAAAATTTAATAAAAGAAATCAGTAAAGTATTTCTACTTTACAACAGATTAGAAGAAGTTGGAGATGTATATTTCTCAGCATGAAATAATACAAATGTTGCATAATTACGGCTTTGTAATGTACCTTTCGTAAGTAAACCCATTCAAGTATCCACATGAGACTTAATTTCCCATTAGTATGACTTAAGTAAACTATTACCAGTTGCAGCAACTATTGGTCATCTCTCGTCTATAGCAGCCTAGTCGTCGGAGAAGTACATGTCGTGTCGCGGTTGCTGCGCCATCGCCGGTTGCGGCGACTGTCGGCAACATGTTGCGCCACTCACCGGTGTCGGAGTAGTCGTCGTATCCGAACGAGTCGTCGGAGAAGTACATGTCGTGTCGCGGTTGCTGCGCCATCGCCGGTTGCGGCGACTGTCGGCAACATGTTGCGCCACTCACCGGTGTCGGAGTAGTCGTCGTATCCGAACGAGTCGTCGGAGAAGTACATGTCGTGTCGCGGTTGCTGCGCCATCGCCGGTTGCGGCGACTGTCGGCAACATGTTGCGCCACTCACCGGTGTCGGAGTAGTCGTCGTATCCGAACGAGTCGTCGGAGAAGTACATGTCGTGTCGCGGTTGCTGCGCCATCGCCGGTTGCGGCGACTGTCGGCAACATGTTGCGCCACTCACCGGTGTCGGAGTAGTCGTCGTATCCGAACGAGTCGTCGGAGAAGTACATGTCGTGTCGCGGTTGCTGCGCCATCGCCGGTTGCGGCGACTGTCGGCAACATGTTGCGCCACTCACCGGTGTCTGAGTAGTCGTCGTATCCGAACGAGTCGTCGGAGAAGTACATGTCGTGTCGCGGTTGCTGCGCCATCGCCGGTTGCGGCGACTGTCGGCAACATGTTGCGCCACTCACCGGTGTCTGAGTAGTCGTCGTATCCGAACGAGTCGTCGGAGAAGTACATGTCGTGTCGCGGTTGCTGCGCCATCGCCGGTTGCGGCGACTGTCGGCAACATGTTGCGCCACTCACCGGTGTCTGAGTAGTCGTCGTATCCGAACGAGTCGTCGGAGAAGTACATGTCGTGTCGCGGTTGCTGCGCCATCGCCGGTTGCGGCGACTGTCGGCAACATGTTGCGCCACTCACCGGTGTCTGAGTAGTCGTCGTATCCGAACGAGTCGTCGGAGAAGTACATGTCGTGTCGCGGTTGCTGCGCCATCGCCGGTTGCGGCGACTGTCGGCAACATGTTGCGCCACTCACCGGTGTCTGAGTAGTCGTCGTATCCGAACGAGTCGTCGGAGAAGTACATGTCGTGTCGCGGTTGCTGCGCCATCGCCGGTTGCGGCGACTGTCGGCAACATGTTGCGCCACTCACCGGTGTCTGAGTAGTCGTCGTATCCGAACGAGTCGTCGGAGAAGTACATGTCGTGTCGCGGTTGCTGCGCCATCGCCGGTTGCGGCGACTGTCGGCAACATGTTGCGCCACTCACCGGTGTCTGAGTAGTCGTCGTATCCGAACGAGTCGTCGGAGAAGTACATGTCGTGTCGCGGTTGCTGCGCCATCGCCGGTTGCGGCGACTGTCGCGCCTCGTCGCCGCTGTCGTCCGCGTCTGTGTACTCGTCGGAACTCGATTCCTCTTCGTCACTGTTTTTGAAAAAGAAATAAAAGTTTTTACGGGACAATTTTGTGCCAATGATTGGTTAAAAAGTGAGTATGGCACTTGAGATAGAAAGAAGCTTGTACGATTCGATTAGAAAAATCAGTCGAGTCTCCTATTTTGATTTAATTACTATTTATATACACAACAACGCTACAATTTTACGTTACAATTTTCAAGAATAGAGCGGCAGGCATGTCTTTACTAAGTCCGCCAGCGCAAGAAGTCTCCGAAGCCAGGAAGTTCCTGTCAGTCCGCTCGTCTTTGTCTATCTACCTCGCACCATTGTCAGACAGTTCGAAACTGATCATCTCGGGGGTGGGGTTGTCCGCGCGGGGAGGGGGCATTGACCCCGGAGTGACAGAGATAGATCAGAGGCTAAATTTTGAAGTCTGTGTCTCATTCACACCTCTTTGGAAAAGGAGAATCTTTGTGGAAAGAAAAATCATTCGAGACATCGATTTTGGTTTTGGTTTGGTCACCCAGGGGTAATAATTTACAAAAATAGAGCGGCAGGCGACTGCGAAATTTACCTCTTTCGAGCTGTAATTGACAGACTTACCTAAGTCCGCCAGCGCAAGACGTCTCCGAAGCCAGGAAGTTCCTGTCAGTCCACTCGTCTTCGTCTATCTCCCTCGCACCACTGTCAGACAGTTCGAGACTGATCCTCTCGGGGGTGGGGGTGGGGGCGTCCGCGCGGGGAGGGGGCGCTGAATCGGGGACGTTGACCCCGGAGTGACGGAGACAGACTAGGCGACTGCCGTATCGCTCCATTGTGTAGTTTCTGTAAATATGTTATCTTCGGTCATTTTGTCATATTTAAAGCATTGTTAGAAACATTTCGGCGCATATTGTTTATTTATTTATTTCATGTACGAACTCTAATTGGATACTTACCATTATTCTTTGTGTTTTGTTTTATTCTTATCGTGGCCTATATATCCTTTGAATAATTTAGCAAAACATAAACACGCCTGGTCGCCTACTTAATTTAAAAAATAAAAAGTAAACATGGACACTTGTCCTTCCTATCGAAGCTTCTTTCAGATAAACTTGTAGTGGTATGGTGTGAATACGTCAATTGGGTGGTATTTTCAGTGAATCTAGCCTGCAATGGGCAGAGTGGAACATAATATAAGGGCTTGTTTACACGGATCTTCGGATCACGGAGTCGGACACGGAATTGTAGACACGCTTGTGTATGTGGCACACATACAAACAATTTCGTGTCCATGAACGCTACTGGAATGTCAGCAATGGGTCCATCTGAACAGCCTTGATGGTTAAGGTTGACAGCGACACAGTGACACTCACCCGGGCCGCAGCACCGCCTTGCAGACAGCGCACCGGAAGCACGCTCGGTGCAGGTGAAGTCCGTCGGCCGTCACGCCCTCGGCCGCGAACACGCGAGTCCCGCACGCGGCACACTGCATGCCCGCAAAACACGGCCCGCGCCAGCTCTTCTTAAGCTGGTTTGGAAATTCAAATGTACGTGATTGAAGTCTCGAATGTATTTTTTTTTAGTAATGGCTTTTACGGCCAAGAATACAAGTCATTTATAGCCCTTCTTAATTTTTCTATCTTCTTCAGTCCTACAGTGTGATTTCGTCAAGTCCTAGTCAAGTATAACAGCCTAGTCGGTAGTCAAGACTAATCAGCAGAATCAGGCTAAGTGAAGTGGTAGAAAAACTGCACTTAGCGATTACTAGGATCTTTTGGCAATAAGCATGAAAATCACATAAATCAAGACTGTATCACTTCCCAACACTCACGCTTGTTATCGAACACTTTGCGAATAATAATCCACCATTATTAAGCACAAAAACTAAAAAAACACAAATCATGGAAAATAAAATACAGCGCCGATACTGCTCTTCACACCTTCCTGCCAAAGGCCCCCTCAAATGTTAAAAAAAAAAACAATACATCAAATGACTCATTGCTGGCCCAGGCCAACATTGTTACGAGGGTCAAACTGAAAGTTCTTAAAAAATCAAAAACTGAGTACACTAGCAAGTTATTCCTTTTATTACATCTTTTCAAAATAGTGTCCTTTCACGTCAATACATCTCTGCATCTGATGGAACCACTGAAAAAAGCACTTTGCCCACTCGTCTTTAGTGGTCTCTTAGACGGCGTTTTTAAACGCAGCCACTGCTTCCTATATTCGGAAATAAATAATAATCGCAAGGTGCGAGGTAGGAGCTATATAGCGGGTGACCTAGTAATTCCACGTTTGATGTCGCCAAATAGTCGATCGTTCGCCTGGCGGTGTGCGACGAGGCGTTGCCGTGGTGAAGGAGGATCCTACTGCGAGGTCGTTTCTCCCGAACTTTTTCCAAGACAAGTGGCAAACAATTGTTAGTATACCACTCTGCAGTAACTGTTTTTCGATCCTCTAAAACAATTGTCGCGTAATGTCCGGTCCTTCCGAAGAACGAGGCCACCATCTTTTTTCCCACGCTTCGACCTCTCTTCACTTTAGTTGGCAACTCCTCGGAAGGAAGCACCCACTGAGCACTGAGTCTTTTGGTTTCGGGATCATAACAGTAAATCCAGCTTTCGTCACCCGTAAGTATGTCAAACACAGCATTTGAGTCACCTCCGTCAAATCTTTGAACCAATTCACGGCACCAATCAACACGACGGATTTTTTGGGCCTCGGTCAAATCGTGAGGTATTCAACGGGCACAAAGCTTCCTGACCGCTAAATGTTCATGCAGGATTTTGTGCACTTGGCTCATACCGATGCCTAAACTTGCCCGAATCTGCTGATAGGTCACTCTTTTGTCAGTCTCTATCATACGCCGCACAACACTGATGGTATCTTCAGTCGTCGCCGTAGAAGGCCGTCCCTCACACATATCATCGGTGAGATTAGTGCAACCACGTTTGAACTCATTAAACCAGTTGTAAACAGTGGCACGAGATGGGGCTTCATCGTGAAAGGCCAATCGAAGTCTATCATAACTTTCTTGTTGACTTAAATGACAACGAAAGTCATAAAAAATCATTGCACTAAAATTTTCTCGCGTCAAACTCATGCTGACGTGACACAGACAATTTTCAATTTGCCGCCAAATCGTAAAACAAATGACAAATTAATAAAATACATACTCAAAAATATTGGCAAAGAGTTCCATTTTCATAATTTAAACTTATTTTTTTATTATACTGTTTACAAGTGGTCAGTTGTAAAGACTTTCAGTGTCGCCCTTAACCAAAAAAAAAAAAAAAATATTTCCGGCCGATAACGTAGGTTCTTTTAATGAATACTTTTTATTTAAAACCCGAGCTCAAACACAGGCTACGTTTTGTCTGGAGAAGAATAATTAAAACTTACCTCTTCTTTAGGCACGGACTTCGCGACGTGGTCAGGCTCTTCCTTCTTCACGAACTTGTTGGCTAAGTTGGCGACCTGAACACACACGTCTTTATTATCAATCGATTGTATTTAAAAGGGTTTCCAAAATTAAAATATTTATCGGCTTTGGAGAACTATGGAAAATAGGGCTTGTATTCGCAAAATGGCCTGTAGTCGTTTAAAGAACTATTCGCAAAATGGCTTATTCTGAAAATACCCTATTCGTGAGATACCCTATTCTACTTTGTGATCATTCACAGATAGCTTGATATGGCTTATTGTTTTAAAGTGACACCCGTATTCTTAAACATAACCTTATGGACGTCATTCACTCAAACTCATTCGAGGGCGCCTTAAGGAAGGCCTCGAACTTTCCTTAAAAACGACATTCTTAATTGGTTGCTTGAGCAAACTCCAATGAGGAACGTCACAGGTTATAATAATAATTCTAAACACAAAAGTTGAAAATTACAAAAGAATAGAATAAAAAATAAAGTAAGTAGACACCTATGCCAAAAGTGGCAAAAACTCGATTTATATCCACTTTATTTCATTTCTACGACGCCTCAAGGTACTTCTCGACCAACCTTATATTTGACAGTTCGATAATCACCTCCAATGAGTAATCATCTCAAGTCAAGGAAGCTTGTGAGGGCTAATTTATTTATTTATTTAAGTTTATTAAGAAAACCAACAGCGTTACATATGTATAAATTTACAATTATAAACTTATTCTAAAATAAAGCCAATAAAAGGTTTCCCTGTCTGTGATAATGAGGTGGAATAAGGTTAAGTTAAACTATTATTCAGATCAGCTTGCTCAGGGTCTCATCGACTTCCTTCCATCAGCCGGTAGCAGCCGGTAGCTACCAGTGAGAGTGTCGCTGTGCACTTGCCTTGTTGGTGCCGTGGTCGGGGCGGCCAGAGTCCCTCAGTTTCTGCTCCAACTTGCTCAGGGTCTCGTCGATCTCGCACCACTTCTCCTCGCCAGCGTCGCCTTCCTTCAGTCTTCTTTGGCGGCCCAGGAACTGAACATGGCGGATATTTGAACATACGATGTAGTTTAAACTTTTCCAGTTATTTTGGGGAGTGGAAAATATTTCGAGAAAGGAACATTTCGGTAAAGAGACATTTCAGTAAAGGGACTTTTCGGTAAAGGCACATTTTAGGATTGGGCAATTTGGCCCTAAACATAAATATACTACACGAAACAAGATATTAAAGGTTAGAATTTTATTGTTTTCTAGCATGAAGACATAAAAAACCTGAAATTCTATTCACTCCACTTTTCTATCCTCTTTAAGAATAAAATTAATAAATGTTTCATAATACCTCTCTTTGTTTATTTATATCAAAACCTAAGTATTAACACTGTAATCCAACCTGTTTTTTTGAGTTGTTATTTATTGTGTCAAAGTATCAAGACAGGGCAGTCACCTATTCCCGGTCTCACTTGGGCACCTTCTCTGCAGTCCTGGGTTCAGGTCTGCCGAAACGGTTCTCCATGATCTTCCTCTCAAGCTCTTGCATATATCTCATATAAAACAAACAATATATGTCAAAGTATCAAGACCGTGCAGTCACTTGTTTCCGATCTCACTTGGGCACCTTCTCCGCAGTCCAAGTCTGCCGAGCCGGTTCTTCATGATCTTCCTCTCAATCTCTTGCACATACCTCTCATAAAACAAACAATATATCTTGACAATTATGTCAAAGTATCAAAACAGTGCAGTCACCTGTTCCCGGTCCCACTTGGGCACCTTCTCCGCAGTCCTGGGTTCAGGTCTGCCGAGCCGGTTCTCCATGATCTTCCTCTCAATCTCCTTCACATTCCAGTCGTCCCGCTCTATCTTGCCCACGGATCTCATGAGATCCTAAAACAGGAATAAGTTTATTATATTTGCGACTATTGTATTTATGACTTCAAAATATGTAAATTTGTCCAATCAAGATTTTTGTATTGATTGTATGGATCGATCGGTCTATCGGTTAAAAGTAAATGGAGGACGTTAATTACTATTTTGCTTGAGGTTTGTCTAGTACTTTTCTTACTTACAAGGGAATGTGGCAAAAAAAATAATTATCATTGATAATTATGTTAGCAACTCCTTTGTATAGATTTATAATACTCTCTCTAAAGGAAACAAATGAGTTAGAAAATTTGCATTTACGACTCTGAACAAGGAGGTTAATGTTTCCAACCCCTGCAAAAAAATTACATTCTTTTCTAAACATACCTTAGGCTTAGAAGACTTAGGCGCAGCGGTGGTAGCAGAGGAACCAGATAGTTCTGCTGCTAGTTTAGCGACCCGCGCCCCTCCCCCCGCAGTTCGAGCCCCGCCCCCCACGATACGCCCCTCCTCCTAAACATAAACGTTGCATCAGTACATTGTCGGTATATTGGTTCCGTCCGTTTCAATGTTTCGTAACAAAATATACTCTTTTAAACTAAACATTTAATTTAAACAATGTGTACAAAGGCGGATTTATCGCTACTATACGATAGATATGCTCATTACAATGCTTGAGTTGTGTTTTGTCT
Source organism: Euzophera pinguis (assembly GCA_947363495.1). Classification (NCBI taxonomy): domain Eukaryota; kingdom Metazoa; phylum Arthropoda; class Insecta; order Lepidoptera; family Pyralidae; genus Euzophera; species Euzophera pinguis. The sequence continues at coordinate 1,688,901 of OX376154.1, forward strand.
CATTATGGTTCATACAGTGAAGAGATAAAGACGAAACCCAATTTACCAAAGATAAAAGGTAAACTGAAGCAATCAAATCATAATCTGTCTATAAAATATTGTAATAATTACAATATTAATTATAAGAAACTGTTCACTTCAAATGACAGATTAAGATTTGATTGCTTCAGTTTACCTTTTATCTTTGGTAAATTGTGTTTCGTCTTTATTGCTTGTCTGTCGGTCTGTCTGTTACGCAACGGCTAAACTGGTGAACCATGTTCATGAAATTAGGTATGTATATAGTTGAAGACCCGGAGTCAAACATTGGCTACTTTAGGGAGCAAGCGTTGGCAACAGCTAGTATTTTATGGTTTAGAATAATTTTGTTACGAATCTTATTAATGGGAGGGTGTAAATGCAGCGGTGATTTAGCCGCGTATGGGCGCTTGCACGCGATTCGTCAAATAAGCAAATTAATTATGTTCATGTGAACGTCGGCTTTTAAAGCATAAGGCGGTAGGACAAGCCGAGTGCAATAATAATAGTTTTCGAAACTCCCACCAGATGACAGTACTGAGATGTCGGTTCATTTGCAATTCAAGTTGATAACTGACAGTCGCCTGAACCTAGCCTCACTAGTGCCGTCTAATGGTAGAAAAAAGACTAAACATCCTCATTGTACCACAACAATAAGATGAGAAATTTATAGTCGACTTGACATATTAAAATCTAAATAATATATCTACACAATGCACAGTAAGATTGACACCTTACCAAATGATACCTAATAATGAATACCCTGCAGTTGATTGTATAACTCGACCAAGCGAAGAGAGGCATCTTATTGTTGTGAAATAAAGTTTAAGTGTGTCGAAGCGCCCATCCGCAGTACCGGTGCGAGAGACGGACTAAAACCGATCAAGGGAAAAGTAAGCTGTTGTTTCAATAACCAACGTTTTTCACAAGTATAGATGACAGTCGTGAAACGTGTTTACAATGCGTAATAATGTAAACATAGTGTTAACGTTTAACGCTTGCCAAATCGAGATGGGGCAAATGTCTTATGAGGAAGCGAAATTTCTTAATGACAGTCCATCTGCCATCAATCTTCAGGAACATTCGATCATCAGCCCCATCCTTATAGCCGAAAGAACAAAGCCTAAAAATAAAATATTTACACAAATCCGGTGCGCTCGCCCGCAAATCTGCACATCAGATACATCAAACTACATACCGTATCTTCGTCTTCTTTTAGTTAGTCGAACACAGTGAAAATAAACACGTTACAAGTGGACGCTGTTACAATTTTTATTTCATGCACACACACACACATATGTTTTATTTAGTAAGAAAACCGTGCATTGTTACGATAGAGGTCGTCGAGATCCGGGAGTTAGATCATGCGGCACACAACGTCAAACTCGTCTCACATAGTGCTGCAGTTGTTTCTCGAGCGTGCGAACTCGGTCGCCGAAGTGCGGCGCGCTGGCGCGGTACTGCTGAAGGCCGTAGTCGTTCTGCAGGTCGGCGCTGGGCAGCTCGGGCCGCGGCTCGCTGGCCAGCATCTGCAGGCTCTTCTCGAACCGCTGCCGCATGATCTCCCGCGCCGCCCGCCGTCTACCGCCCCCTTTAGCCCGCTTAGCCTCCGCGTTCTTTTTCTGAATCATGTCCGACACCCGCTGCATCCTGAACGCCATGTTCTCCCTCATATCCCCCGAATTTCTCCTCTGCTGGGGCTCTAACTCTTTCGGCTTGTGGCCCTTTATCAAGTCCACCACTCTCTGCCTTCGTAGCGCCATCTCGGGGTTGCCGATCGACTCTGATCGCTTCGCTCTGTCCGGACTGGGTGTGTTCCGACGCTTACCCTCTATGATATCGGCCATGCGTTGCATTCGTAAAGCCATTTCAGGGGTGCCGACGGAACCCGACCGCACCGTTCGGGATTCGGGGCTAGGGGTGTGCCTCCGCTTGTGATTTTCGAATATCTGAGCAATACGTTTCGTGTTCTGGGCTATTTCGGGCGATCCGACCGAATTGGAACGCGCGAACGGTGCAGATACGTCGGGGCTCTGCGAATGTCTCCTCTTTTGGCTGTCGATGACGTCAGAGAGGCGCCTTCCTTTCTGCGGGTACGGGCTCTCAGTAGAAGCCGAGCGAACAAAATCTTTCTTTTTGGGGCTGGAGCTGGCGGATTTTAACTCTTTTTTAGACACTTTAGTCTCGATGTTGACAAGAGTCACATCAGTATCGGCCGAATCATCCTGCAGTATATCTGAAAAGTCTGGTATCTTCATGGTTGCAAAATCTAGGCCTTTCAGCTTCCGCGGCGGCTTGACCAGCTTCTCTTCCGGCTTGTCGTCCTGAAATATATCTGAAAAGTCTGGGATTTTCATCGTAGAAACGTCTAGACCTTTGAGTTTGCGCGGGGTCTTCGCCGGTTTCTGTTGGTTGCCCTGGAAGTAATTCGTTAATTTCGTGTCCGCGTCTACTCTAGTTTTGGTGGTGCCTTGTAGAAGTTGCGCTAGGGATTCCCTGAGGACTTTAGGGTCTGGGGATTCCTCTGGGTCGAGGAGTGCCAGTATTTGTTCCTGTAGGTCTCGCTGTTTGTCGGCGTGTTTTTGGGGCAGACTGTCGTGTCCCTCGATGAGCCTGGCGAGCGTGGTGATGTCGTCGAGCTGCAGTTTGCCGATCTTGCGTCGGATGTAGTCGGCGGGGTCGGTACTTACTTGTCGGACGGAGCGCCGCTTCTTTCTGTAGCTCGAGTGAGATTTCTCGGCGTCCGCCGCGTCTGCAGTAAAACCACAACCTTTAAGACTATGATAATGATACTAATGAAGGAATGGACACTTCATTGCACCTTTAAGAGAGTAATACATCGTTGAATCAAAACAAAACAAAAAATAATAATTCAAAAGAGAATATGAGGAAGAATTCAGAAGAAATTGTTGATATTAATAAGTGAAATCATACCTACTCACAATACCGCTTTCGTTTAAAATACCTTTCAACATGAAACTGAACAACTGAAATATCATTATGGACGTTTAAAATTTGTGCCCATAATCCTAAACGCCCCTTTAAATCCACACAAAAGTCGTTTATTTTTAACCTTTTGCTACTTTAGATTCAAAAACAATACTTACTCGAGTACACAGAAACAGAGTGATCGGTCGAATTTCGGATGTGTTTCTCCTTTTGGAGAGACTGTTTAATCTGGAACATAAATTATCTCAGTATTTGAATGGTCGAAAAATCGTGATAGAAATTAACCAAAAAAAATTGATAGAATTAAATTAAAAATTAAGCAACGTTCTGGCAACCACAGACGTGGTCAAGGACAACGATGTGTAAGAAGACCGTCACCACCTTATAAAAGTTGCATTTTGTCGGAATGAACACCTTCATGCATCATTTACATAGTTTAAACAGGTTAAAACAGTTTTTTTGGCGAATAAACTGGATAATTAAATGTTCATGGTAAATACTGGTCATTCAAATCAAAGTAATAATGTGATGCGAAAGCAAGCCAGTTTTTTCTACCATTTCACTTAGGGCCGATTTCACCAAAGTCGGATAAGTTTTGTTCCAAGAATAATGACGCAATTTATTCTCGTACAATGAAGTTTCACCACACAGTTAACCCGACCCGAAAAACTTAATCCGCGTGTAATTCCGGTATAAGGACTCTGTCTCGTCTCTAGAATAAAAATGTCTGCCATAAATTTTTTATGCTTAGATTATTAGATTAAAAAAAAGTGATAGCCGGATTGTATCAAAGAAGAGTTGGAAGGGCGTTGAGAAGGAAATGGCTAGACATCCTGCCATGGTTTTCCCTAGGGACTATAACATGGGATGGGAGCCTTCAAAAACGGCGTGAAAAAATTCCTTCCCCGGTGTTGCAGGCGTTCATAGGCTACGGTAACCACTTACCATTAGGTGGGCCTTACGCCTGTATGCCTACTGAGTTGTCAAAAAAAAAAAAAGAGGAATGTGGAGGAAGAACTAAAATTTTGTGCCGAGCCGACCCGAAATAAAAAAGTGGGACAAGGTAAAGGAGATTACATTTTTTTTTTTAATTTATTTATTATGGGAACAACAAACAGTTACATAATATGCTTAAATATAAAGTTCTAACACAAGAATATGCTATTAATAATTATGCAACCCACTACGTTATTCACAAACTACATATGTATGTATTATAACTAAAATCATAATATAAAAAAAGAAAACAACTGAAAATATAATACTTTAGCCGGAGTAATAACCATAGAAGAAAAACACAAACAGAAAGAACACAAACAAGTAGAAAAGGAGTTTAACGTAACACATATTTAAAATCAGACTCGCTCAAAATCACACCAAGCAACTTTTTGTATTGACGCATTGAGTTTACAAACAAGTCTATTTTTGACTGAAATAATTATTATGTGATTCAACCATACGATGGACCGGGGAACGATGTCCAGAATTAGTCCGACAAGTTGGCAGTAAAAAAGGGGGCGAGATCGTACTTCACGTCTATGAGCAGATCTTGGGACAAGGTAAGATAACTTATTTACAAGGTTACTGGAGTCAACATTGCCATGAACGATATTATATAAAACAACAGCTTCCAAGTATTTACGCCTCGATTCGAGAGTCAGCATATTGCAGGTTTTAAGCAGCTGAGGATATCGGATGAACCGTCGAAAACACCTGAAATGCATGGAACGAAGGAATTTCTTCTGAACAATTTTAGATATTCTTGGATAGGCACGATGTTGGTGAAATCGGCCCTTAGCCAGATTCTTATTCTGACTACACTTAACCTGTGAATTTAAAAGACGTGACTAAATTAATTTTAAGGTGAATGTGATGGAATCTTCAATAAAAATGTGACACCTATGTATACTCACATTTTATCAAATTAAGTTTATGATTATGAAACCATTAAATTTTACTTGCAACTGGCTAATTGCGTCTCGTAAAAGCCATAATAAAAAAAATACCTGATCGAAGACATTAGAGTCGTGTTGCACGTGCGGCACCTCTCCCTTGAAGAAGTTGTACACTCTGGACAGATAGCTTCGAATTTTCGCGTCTGGCAAGTCGCGTAGGGAGCCACCCGACGGCAATGGAGCGATACCTGTTTATTTAGAAAGTATTTTAATCTTGTAACGGTCGCATCATCATCTTTTTAGCCAAATTTTTCACACGCGATGTAGGTGTCTTACAATTTGCGCTGGATTAATTGAATAGAAAAATTGCGTTCGAAAAATGTCCCAGTCAACAGGCGATTTCGCCGATGGGCAGAGTTCGAGTCTTATTTTTACCCGACTGCGCCAGAAGGAGGGTTATGTTTTTCGAGAATATGTATGTATGTTTGTATGTATAATTGTTTGGCACGCCCTGCAGCCTGAACGGCTCGATGAATTTTAGCTTGAGAGGTGTCGTTAGATTCGTATTTACTGTGAGAGTGACACTGGGTACATAAAATAAAAATTATATATTTGGGTTTTTCGTTTCCAAATTACAAACAAATCCAAAGGCAGTCGGGTGTTTTATTTTTTAAATTACCTTCATTTACAGTCTGTTTTGTACTAACGTAAGTGCGAGCTCAATGTGTGTATCGACCTCAATGTGTGTGTCGTGTGTAATACTGTTTACATTTGAGGCAATCACCGTAGCAAGTATGTATTGTGTGTGTCACCTGCTACAGTTCCCTTCGGACACTTTTACAATGGCTTCTTCTTAGCGAGTCGACTCTGGCAGTTATTATACTTCTGAGAAACTCTCATTATATTTCTGAGGGAAACTCCGCCACCGAGAAAGCCTTGGAGGCTGCAGGTGGCTGGGCACGCAGGGCAGGACAGAAGATGCGTCATGGTTTGAGGAGAGACACCACACTGGCAGGCATTTTCGGAGCTGTAGCCAGACCTGAACAAGCTTTCCTTGCCTCGACCTATTAGGGTCCGGAGTCTGTTTAAAGACTTCCATGTTTCTTCGTGACTGTGTATCTAGTTGTGATTCTATATTAATGTCGGCTCCGCAAACTTCGCCAGCGGGACACAATGCAGCCTGCAGCAGGTCAGGCCGCATGCCTTGATGAGACCCCCTCCAGTTAGACACACTCACCCAGCTCGTGCAGGCTGTGGTACACGGCGCGGGGCGGCGCTCCGGCCTGAAACAGGTCGGGCCGGTAGCGGCGCACGGCGGCCGTCAACGCGGGCCCGCTTGCAGCCGCCCGCAGGCCTCCTTCCGACCACCCCACCCAATTGATGAGGACCTCCTCGGACACTTCCGATTCTGACAGAAAACAATACTAATCAAAATCATCTTCGCTTAAACTTGGTGGCAAAAGTGAAATCGTCATCTTCTTCTTGGCGAGTCAACTCTGGTTAATAGGCTAGTTTACAAAATTTTAAAATGTAGTTATTATTATACGTCATTGTGTAGTATATTCAAAATATGTTGTGTTTTTTGCAATACTTCAATCTTACATTATGTATTTTGTTTTTAAAAAAACACCTGTTGGATATCGTGCGAAAACGCTCTGCACTGTCATGGCGATTCGAATGACGTCATAACTTTTTTCGCTATACACTCTCGCCGAGCTATAAGGTTAAGTTATTATGTCGTGCCAGTTAAGCCTCTTGAGTCTCAACTTTATATAGACAGGCTGAACTATAATATTAAGTTACGATTCGAGAGTTTTAACTAGTCCACATTCAGACGAGAGTGTACAGCCGCCATAAAACAAACATAAACATGTGTCAATGTCAGATGATCACATTTGTTTACCAGATTTGACAATATTTTATGTTAAGTAATTATTGTAAAATGTCGACATCAACAACAACAATAATGTTTTATATGAAATGACGCTTCTGATTGGTGTTCAGTGTCTCGTGACAAAATGGCTATTATCCTCGTTTATAATTTTCTAAAAATAGCAATAATCTTTATTTTTTTCAATTCTGAATATGTTATTTAATGATAAGAAAGTGTCATCTCTCTGATAAGTTCTTAGTAAAAACTAGCCTATTATATTTTCTTAAACTTTCTTGCCAAAAAACTTCATTATTCAAACTAGTTATTCGCCGCGAACATAGACCTCGCGAATTTTACTCTATAAAGTTAAGGTCCAAAAATTGTATTAAATTCGTTAGGGCCCTATTGAAGACATCCTGTACCCAATAGTTTCATGAATCGTTATCCTGTGTCAGATTCATAACTATTATCAGCTTTCCATAACCCACTGCTAGGCATACGTATCAGATTAGTCCAGGGAGCAAATTCGGCAGCCTGAAAAATCTGACAGTGTTAACCACTAAAACACCTCTGGTCATATTTCTTTTCAAACAGTCGGTCCATGGGAATAACCGTACTGCCTGATTCTGAAGTATAAGCTCAGGACGCGATTGGGAAAAGTATACGCTTGAACGAAGAACTAGGATACTAAGGCAATTAAACCCTCTAATGCCAGGGTGTAAACTATCGATACAAATTGACGTTTATTGATTTGGTTTAATTATTTGGACTGGTTGCCTAAAGCCAGGCATCGTACCGCCATCTGTTCGTCGAGACGTGGCTTGTCATATTATGTATATATGGTAGTAGTGGTATGGTGGAAGTTATATATGGTGTCGAGAAATGCAAACAGGAAAAGCACGAGCACCATCCACTCTATCTACACCAAACTCAAAGGATGCGCCCATAGGGTCGTTAAAGCTTTATGATATGCACAGCCCCTCTGGAATTACAACTAGCTGAGGCAAGAGTGGAAAGATGGAAAGCCTCATATCCTCGCCCCAACGAATATGTCCCCATTGCAGAGGACATTACCCCGGGACACACGGTAACGTGGCCAACCCGGAGATCACTGAATCGCCTGCGGACCCAGGTTGGCCGATGCAAAACAAACATGCACAAGTGGGGATGTTCATTAGATCCACGCAGCCAGTGCGGAGAACCACAACAGACCATGGTCGCCACGGTGTCCTGCTACGTGTAGCAGATGCGACCTTGTGGGGGCAACAGCAGATGCGGCCCAGGTGGCAACATATTAGGCTAACAAAATTTGAAGGTCATCAAAGAAGAAGAAGAATGAGCCAACGAGGATCATAAGAAAATTGTCTATTTTGGAAGTTGTCATTCTCAATCTGAGGCCATATTATGGATGTAATGGTTTTGATCAAAAAACTATTCTTAATAGCACTTAACATCAGACGCAATCGTGGTCAACTAGAAGTTCTAAAAAGAATAAAATCTAATGTTTGGGGTCAATTGAGCTGTAAACAAGATAAGACAAATCTCAATTAAACAATTAATCTAAAAAATTGTATTAAAATAGAATATGTAACAATCGCAAAAACATAAGAAATTATTAAGACTCACCTCTTCTCCTCTTTCTTGCTGTAGGCTTAGCGTCCAACGGGAGTGGATCATCAGAGTCGTAAAAGCCGGTGACTCGGTGGGGAGTCACTGCAGTTCGATTGAGGTTGGGATACCGGGTTCCAGGGTCCAAGGTGTAGGCACCGAAGTCGCGGTGGAGATTCTCTGGGGTCGTTTGAGCTGGGAACAATGCACAATAAGTTATTTCTCTAGCTCGATTTTAGTGAAACACGACATATCAAAATCTGTTTTTTTTTTCAAGATAAGCTTATTCACGGTACTGCCAGAGAAAAATGTAGTAGACTACACAAATGTCTATTAAAAGTTACGTTCCGTTTTCACGATTATGGCGCCAGACATATTCGATTTAAAATATTCAATATAGTTTGACACTTTTAGATGTCATTGTTATCTTAGAGTGAGAAGACTTTGGTATTTACACTAACTGACATTTCTAACAAGTTTATTTTATTTATTTATTTATTTATTATGATACACATAACAAATTGTCACCTTAAGTTAACAATATTTCTATAACTAAATATAAATCTAGGCAACAACTCAACACATGTGTATACAGCTAGTTCAAATTATGAAAACAGTTAAATGAGAGCTAAATAGTGTACTAATCTGTATAATATTGAAAAGTACAATAGCTGCCAAATACCCTCAAAACTAGAGAGGATATTAAATTCAACATTTACAATTTATAAAAAAGAAATTATGACTCTTTAACAAGGACAATCGAGAGATTAAAAATAATATTAGTTCAGATATCTAATATTTTCCGAATTTTGTTTTTGAAAGAGAACAAAGTGTCTCCAAGAATCTCGTATCAGTGAATTTGTGGTTGATAACTGTTGTAAGCTCTGCACATTCGAACAACAGGACTATAATAAGAATTGTTATTTTTATAAACCTAAAGAACAAACAACTTATGAGTGGGATTACGTGGTCTGAATCTAGTATTGAAACAAATGAGAGATAACAGTGGAGGGACAACAAATTGGAGAATTAACAATTTTATGTAAACAAATTAGATCACTGCAGCTACGACGAGTTTCTAAAGAGGGTATGTTAAAGTGTTTAAGTCTGTCAGTATACGAAGTCAACTTACGATGATTACTAGTTCGAAAAGAAATTATTTTTAAGCATCTATTTTGAACTTGTTCGATACGATCTATGTGTATTTTATACTCATAGATCTCCTTATAAGAGCAAAGTATAAATATTGCACACAACGAATATTTTTGAAATCTTTAGTACTACTGGAAATAAAGCCCAATAATCTATTGCTTCTAGCAATAATAGAATCATAGTGATTACGAAATGAGAGGCCGCTGTCAAATATCACACCAAGGTCTTTAATTGTTTCAGTTCGTTCTAGTTCCTGGTTATTAATTTTGTAATCAAATAAAATTTTATTTCGTTTACGCGTAAATGTGATGACAAAACATTTTTTAACGTTAAGAGACATACCATTCCTACTACACCAATCAGACACAACATCAAGATTATTTGAAGAATCATAGCATCACTCAAATCCGCTACAGTGTGGAAGATCTTCAAATCATCTGCGTACAGAAGTGCGGGACAGGTTAATTCTTCAGCAAGGTCGTTTATAAAGGTTTTAAAAAAACAAAGGGCCCAGATGGGATCCCTGAGGAACGCCGGAAGAAACTTTAATAGGCGAAGAAAGATAACCAGCAATTGCTACAAGCTGACTTCTGTTTGAAAGATATGATTGAACCCAGCGTAAAAGATTACCGTGTATGCCATACTGATCAAGTTTACGACATAGCAGAATATGACTAACTTTGTCGAACGCTTTCGAAAAATCCATGTACAAACTGTCAACCTGCAGGGTTTTAGCAAAAGCTTTGCATAAATAAATCCTTATACTCAAGTAAGTTACTAGTTGTCGATTTATTAGCTACAAATCCGTGCTGTTTTAAGGATAACAATGGTTTAATGTGGTAAAAAATTACATCATATATTAGGCTTTCAAATATCTTTGCACAACAACACAAAATACTGATCGGTCTATAGTTTTCACAGTGCGCACGATTACCTGATTTGTATACTGGGAGTACATAGGCAATCTTCCAATAAGAAGGAAAACTGCCTGATTGCAGTGACATGTTGTAATTGATAAGGGAACAGACAATTCTTTGCCGCAGGCTTTAACTAATGAAGGCGGAATGCCATCAGGTCCAGATTGGAATCAAATTTGTTAATCTTAAGTAAGATATCATCAACAGTTACCTGAGATAAATCAACAAAATTACCAAAATGAACACGATCGCTGTGTACTTCCGCAAAACCAGTAAGAGTATCGTCATAGACCGTACCGAAATATTGCGCGAAAAGATTTCAGTATTATTCGATGAAGCAACATTGCCCAATTTTACTGTTTCTGGGATTGAATTAAGTTTTTTTTTTACTGTTGATAAATCGCCAAAAAGATTTAACATTGTCTTTAAGATCCTCCTCCACATAAGATACGTATTTCTCATAACTGGACTTTAAAAGTTTCTTACATCTGGACCGTAAAAATACAAAGGTATCATGATCCCTAGCATTACCATATTTCTTAAACCGTCTGTGATATTTGTTTTTTTCAGCCAGACACTTTTAAGAGGAAAGCTTAACCAATCAGGATAATTACTGGAGTCAACTTTAATCAAGGGAGTGTGACGGTTTATTTTCTCCTTATATTAATAAATACATAGAAAATTATAAAACATTTTTAAAACACATCAAGGAATTTCTGATTAGCAGATGTTACTACTCTGTAAATGAATACTTGGATGACAAAGAGAAATATATAATCTAGAAGTTAATTAATTTACCAAAATATTTACCTACATAAACAAATTATAAATAAATGACATTACATAGATTCCAATCAGTAATAATACTTATATTTCGATAATTAAATAATAAAAATATGACTAATACAATAATTAATTTAACAAATATGGCGAAATTAAATATACTACTTGCATAAATTAGTATACAAAACGGCCCCTCTCCCATTGCAGCGCCCGACAGGGCCCTTAATTGTTCTTAATTCCTATAACAACATCTATATATATATACATTAAGGAAGCAATAAATGATTTGATTTGATTTGATAATAATTCAACCCAATCAATATTATTGAGATCCTTTTTTATATTATAAAAATTGCATTTTCTGTAATTAAGCCGATTAACAACACGGGGTTTGCGAGCATTTAGACCGAAAGACCATGCGTTGCATCTCACGCTGGGAGTAGAACAATGTCGCTTGACAGGACGAGTGAGTGAGAGAATAGGAACACAAGATTTTCAGTAAACGTCCGCCATTTTTTTCTCCCTCTAATTATACTTTATCTCTCTCTCGTGAAGCATTTCTGAAAATCAAAAATGCTCAAACACAAACCTAGGGGACAAAGACGACTATTGTACACCAAACACTCACCAAGCAGTCTGTATATGGACTCCCTCTCAGCGATGACTTCCAAGGGGTGCGGGGCAGGGCTTTGCCCCCAGGTCTTGACAGCCCAGGCGGCGTCGAGCGCTGACAGGAACCCCCTGGCACAGCCGGAGCCCGTGGGCCAGAAGGGCTCCAACAAACTGTCTCCAACTAGTTGGCAGAGTAGGCGTCGACCGTGACGTTCGTATACCTAGGACACAGAATTATTTATGGTATTAAAGTACAGAACGCACACTCACACCCTCCCACCTGAAATAGATACCGCATTTAAACCGCGTATGTTTAGAGTGAAAATCGAGAGCAAAATATTATAAGGATGCCGCTTCAGCAGCGCGGCCGCTGCGACATCTATGACGTAGATATGGTAAATAACCAATCCGCTAAATGAACGAATATGTTCTGACTGCTAGCTTAGTCGTTAAAAGAATCACGTCAAGGACCGAAAGGTGTTTACACAAATCTACAGACGCTTCTTCCTTTTATCCCTTAGGCTGCTAAAAATTTCAATGTTATTAACAAAATCCACACTTGAAGAGCTAAACTATATTCTTTTGGCATAGAATTTTTAATAATGTCTAAGGTTTTCGTGTTTTACACATTGAATCAAACCATTTTAATACGAATTTGAACCTGCAACCATAAACGCTGTAAAGTGTGTAAAAAAAAAATTATAAACTCTATAAAAACCCATTGAAAAACTTGAATTTTACAATTTTATTTGTGTTTAATTCATGGTGGTTTTCAAACTATACGTCTTCTAAGTAATAATAAATGCACTCACAATACTAGCATTCTCAGCCGCATACATGGAAGTGAAGTCAAACAACGCGACGTCGGGCTCCCCGTAGTGGTTGAGGGCGAAGTCCCTCAGCGGCAGTCTGCCTGACGTCGAGAACCTCGCCGCTTCCTGTGCGTAGCGCATCAACGCTGCCCGGTCTACGTTCTCGACGCTCAGCAGCCGAGACACCTCTGAATAGTCCTGTGGGAACAATCCATAATTTCAATCTATACTTATTTATATATTAAAAAGAAAGTTTGTCAATCTCACACATTTTCGTGGAGCCCTATTTTTGAAACGAGTGACTCATAATGTTGAATGAAAATCTACAATGATTTTTGATCGATATCGTCCGGGTAGCACAGTGCCCACGAACAATCTACGGGTTTTTGAGCCTGAGTACTGAATACCCAGGTACATATTAGCGATTTTGATGAAACTTGGTGTGGATGTAATTGAAGATCCGGGATCAAACATAGGCTACTTTTTGACGCGGACAGAGCCGCAGGAAACAGCTAGTATGCATGTAAATGCGTCTTCTTCGTTCTGTTATGGAACTACGCGGAGTTTCAGAATTTTCAGTAAGACAAAATTATCTTTACATATGATAAAATGACAAGTCGATGTCTGTACATTAAGGATTTTTTAAGAAAAACAAAAATTAGGTGTCTTCATAGGACCTCCTCCTCCCTCCTACTCTTTTCCCCCGCTGGTTTTCGGGTTGACTGGAAGAGATCCCTATCAGGAATAAGTCCGCCTCTTGTTGTGTTGTTCTATTTTGTTGTAACAATGTTATTTCTGTACATTAAAGTTTTTACATACATACATACATAGGACCAACAGAAGCCAAAACAATACCAGAATATAGGAATATTTTAGTTTAAAAAAATAACTTATATAATACACGCATAGTGTTAATCAGTTAGGTAACTCCAAGTGAACAGCTTAACCACTGGACTACAGAGGCAGTTCGGATCCTGCCTAATATAATCTACCTTATACATCATCGAAGGAATTCTACGCCAAGAGGACTCACGTTAAGCAGAACTCCCTTGTCAAGCAGACTGTGCTTCTTGGCCGTCATCACAAAGTAGTGTGTATCGTCCTTGTAGTACACTATGTTCTCCAGGTCGATGCCTGTCACCTCGTACAACTCCTTGAAGAATTTCTGGTTGAATATGAACGCAACGCCGCTTATCTCTGGCACCTGACGGAAAAATCAATGTCTTTATTAGTCTACTAGCAGCCCACTACGGTCAGCCTATTTATCGAAGAAGACTCTATAGCCTTCTATCCAACACCGAAACATTTTTTTAAATCGGACCAGTATTTCCTGAGATTTGCGCGTTCAAACAAACAAACTATTCAGCTTTATAATTATATAATTATTATAAAATTAATTAGTATAGATAGATGTTCAAAGATGTGATACATTATTCATTCATCCATTGGCTAAGCGATCTTTGCTTCCGACACAAGATTTCTCCACTCCTCCCTATTCTGTACCATTGCTTCAAAAGACAGACAATTTTGTAGGGTTTTCGTTATAATTAAACCGAAAATATAAACGTAAAAAAAATATAAAGAATATAAACTATCAGTTTTTACAATTTCATAACTTATTTTGACAAAACTTCGATATATATATATATATATATATATATATATATATATATATATATATATTTTGTTTTTGTTTGTAATTAAATTTGTGCTGATGATGCTTTTGTTTTTTTAGTATAAAATGTAGACAATAATACTTTCAATAATTGTTTATTAGTAGAAAAAAATCTTAAAAATATTTTGGGATGTCGATTCCTAAATTTAGTTTTGCCGCGCATTTATGTTTTTTTTTTATGCGTAAAAGATTAATTGTATAGGTACATGAAACAAATAAAGGAGAAAGTAAACGTCGCGTCGTATCAACAACTAAATGTTCTTATAATCGAGAAGAATGGAAGGAACTTCCCCAAAAAAGCCCAAATTCTCTTAAATTTATGATGATGACGATGATGAGTCTCACCGAAGCCTCTTGTTCAGAGTGTCGGTTGATGAAGTTAGCTGTGATAGCCATGGCCAGCTTTCCTGAACTCTTTCCGCTGGAAGCCCTGCAGCGTGTTCCTTTTGCCGTCATCGCCGAGCAAGGCATCGATCTCGTACTCGCTTACAGGGTGGCTGCGTTGTTTTTTGTGCAAAATTCTTAGTTTCGCTCATATCTAGCCTTCATGTCCGTGACATAGTAGACAAGCTTTAGAAAAATCGCCTGCGATGGTACGGTCACGTCTTGAGGAAACCGGCAACATACATTGGGAACAAGTGTCCGGCCATGCCACCTCCGCCGCGGCCTGGTAGAAGGCCCAAAAAGAGTTTGCTTGATATCGCAAAGCAGGATATGCCTGCTAACGGACTATCTGTCAAGGATATCAAAGACCGGGCCAAGTGGAGAGGAAAATGCAGAAAAGCGGACCCTGAATTTCGAAGCAAACCGCTAAGGACGCAACCGGGTAAGCGCTAGGATGAAAAGAAGAATTAGTTTCGCTCACCGAAGCCTCCTGTTCAGAGTGTCGGTTGATGAAGTTGGCTGTGATGGCCATGGCCAGCTTCCCGCGGAACTCCTTCCGCTTGAAGCCCTGCAGCGTGTTCCGCTTGCCGTCGGCGCCGAGCAGGGCATCGAACTCGTACTCGCTTACAGGGTGGTCGGGGGGCGAAACTCGCGCCCGCCATCCTAATGCTGGATCAAAAGTTATTTTTGGAAAATGGCTATTAAAGTTACGTTTTTTTAAATGCAAATATTTCGAGAAGTGGTTTACTTAGCAAAACTTACTACACTTTCATGACAACACCTGTAAGTGCAAATTTAGAAGCTAGCTAGAAAATTCACGATCATTTCAGGAATTTATTCGTTACGCTCTGAATGAGAATTTGTGATAGAAAAAGACAAAATAAGTTTTATTACAACTTCTGCCAGTTTCATCCGCAAACTAGCGTGTAGACAATTATGAGAATATTTTAAATGTATTTTATATCATTTAATTAATTCGCCTTGAAAGTATTTGTATTTAATTTTAATACACCTTCAAGTCATGTTGTTTTCACATTAACATTACACATTAAACAAACTATGGGCGTGTCCTGATTGTTTTGTCAAGCTAAATGTTATATTCGGCTCATGGAGCAATTACAAAGAGGAGATGCCGTAATAAGTGTTTTGTAAGAAAGTATTTGTTCAGCTACACGGGGCGGAAGGCAGACGTGCGGGGTGCATGGTTTCGGCCGTGGCGCCAACCATGGAGCACGAGCAATGACAAGCTCCGCCCACTTTTGTATCGGCGAGGCGCCAATGATCACATCACCGCGCCATTTCAAACGGCATCTCCTCTTTGTAGTTGCTGCATGATTCGGCTGACGGAAGCATATTTTTTATTTTTTTGGCGCAGGAGACCCTTCTTATGGATTTATTCAAGGGCAATACTTGTAAAGGTAAGTAAGTGGCTTACTTTCAGAATTCTCTGTGTCTGTCGGCTCTAGTAGTTCTTCGAAACTGACGCCTTCGTGAAACTCCACGCCCAACAGCAAAGCCACCTGGTGTGAAAAATAAATACTATTATTAATACGTCAGATAATATTAAGTCAGGGGTGTTGTTTCCAAGCATCTCTCCGATGGCTTGGATACATAACACACGGGTACGCGAGCCCGACTTACCCGAGCTGCTACTGAGTCAACCCATGCCCATCCGGGTCAGTAGCATCCTAGTACCTCATCCTTTTCCCAAACCCAACCACACCCTTCCCTAGCTTAAAAAAACTTCCGATGGGCAGCAGCGTGGGAAGTACAATAAGCCGTTGAAACTGCCCTCACCAACCCGCTTGCCAAACGTGGCGAGTATGGCAACAACCCCTCAATTTGGGGGAGGCCTAAGTCTAGCAGTGGACTGATTGCGGCTGAAACGACGATATTAATGCAGTAAGTAATAAAAAACACTGTTATTATCACATGCTAAATATTATTCGGCGACGCACACCCACGGCAAAATCGTACCATGTGCATCAGAAGAGGCAGCTGGGACACGACATATTTAGGTTTAGATATTGACAACGAAAGAAGACCACATAGGCTTATAAGAACTTCAGTCACACTTACGAAAGAAGCATCCAAAACTTTAAGGGTCAGTTCAGACCAAGTGTAGCGCAGAAAAAAAATTTTTTTAACACAATCAAAAATTAACTTCAAAACTCTTGCTATGAAGTGCGCGCGGAGCTACCCGCGAGGACTCGCATATCCTCGAGATGCATGCATGTGCATGTATGCACTTTATTGTAACAGTTTCAAATTTGATTCTCGAGTGCCTTCAAAAAATCATCTCGTCTGCGCTCCTCTTGGTCTGATCTTAGACTAACAAATATGTAAATTATAAACAAAGTATCTGTTCGTAAGTGTTAAAAAAGTGTTCAGTAGAAGCGAAAAATTATCGTTTCATGTGCAATGCCTAAATGTAACTCAAGTAACAAATAAAGCCCACATAATTTCACATTTTACACATAAGTACCACCAAAGTTTATCACTGTATAAATCCATGATTTCATAATTATTTCGATAGTTTTTTCGCACTAATATATAAGAAATGTCATGTAGTTTTATCACATGATTGTGTATGTGTAAGATGCATAAGAATTCAAATTTGGATAAAAATAAATACGTGAATTTTCACAATTTTAACCTAATTCTTGAAGTTTAGGGATTGACATCGATGCTGTCAAACATCATATCGATAGTATTGCACCCAAACGCTAGGGAGGAATAAATACCTATCTACTGGTATCAAACGTACCTATTTATTTAAAATTCAGCAATCCGACACGGTTTATGAAAATAAGTCCGCTACGAATGCTGGTAAATAATTCTCGCGTCTTTGAGATAAGTCGAATTCAAAATTTCACCAAAAAACTGTCACGCCTAAAACATGGCGGATTTCTACTGAAAACCCCGTGTTCGTATTCTCATTCATCTCTCGTAATTGTAACATTACAACTTAGATATTTGCGAAAAATGGCTTTAAAATGGTTGGCAGAGAAGAATGGTTTTCCAAAATATATTCAACCATATGTAGTAAACACTTTCAATACAGCTTTTAGTAGAACGAGAATCGGCCACTGGTCTCAAAATATAATGAATTTAATTAATGTCCACCTATTCGAAATTGTTTCGGAGTACTCGTTAAAAATAAAAATACTAAAGAAGCATGTTTATTATGTAATTTTATTCTAATTTATCCCAAAAAAACTGCATAATTTGGCAATGTTCCACGTTAAGAAAGTTGATCATAGTGATGTCGACATTGTTCGGCTCAGCACTATTTGACAGGGCACACATGTAAGACACACACACACACAAACAGTTTTCAAATTTGTCTCGTTTCTTTTACTAATTAGCCAATCTATTGACGTAGTCAAAAACTTCTAAATCTATGGATCTGATCCTTAATCTGTCACGTACATGTTTCTCTCACATACATATACCTATGTACCATACATTGCTTATATACGTCACATTATTAGCGTATGACCTCTCAGACGCTTGCTTACAGATAATGGGTATAGTCCCTCTAGATCAGGTATCTTACCTTAAGTAAGATGCACTGCAGCTGCCTGATGCTGATGTGGTCTATGGAGCCGGCACAGAATTTGCCGAAGAACTTCTTGGCGCCCAGGGCCCGCAGGTCTTGGATCACGAACGGCCACAGGTGAAGCACGTTGTTGCGGGACATGCGATCGCGCTTCTCGATCACCACCTGGATGGAAGGAATCGACGCTTGAACACCTATGTCCCGTTAATACATAAACTACTAGAGTACCAGCCTACGGAGGAATTCGCCACAGCAAATTTTTGCGCGAAGCTACCGACTGCTAAATCAAAAATAACAAATGTACTGCCAACGAAGCCACACACATTGATGACTGGCGAGAATAGAAGTTTATTTTGCCAAAATACATGTGTTAAAAAGGTGTTACAAGTGTTTGACCAATGTATTCGGAACTACGCGAAGCGAATGACGAAACAAATGCATTTGTACGTATTTGGTTGGTTACCTTGCCAAATTCCAGGCCAGGCTGTCAGGGCGTGGTGGTCGGTGGCAACAGTTTTTCGGCTCTCTAAACTCTAAACGTCATCATTGCGTATGGCATTTTTCCTGTGTGGTCCAAAGCTCTGTCTTTAGGCTTTTTGGCCAACTTGTGGAAGGGAAAACAGAGTGAGGTGGAGCATTTCGTTTACCATTTGATCAGGACAGGTGCCCCGAAACCTCACTGAGAACACTCCCCATTGATGAAGGTTATGGTTAGTTTTTAGTTTTCCCGAATTCTTGTTAACTTTACTTTTACTGTAAATACTGAAACAACTTTGGTGCCCAACAACTGGCACTCTATAGCAGCCCGGAGCTCGCAAGGCCTATGATCAGGGCCCTGGTGGAGGCGTAGGCCTGATCCTAACCGAACACATTACGTATCATTGTAGACAAATAAATAACTTTTTACAACATTGGCGCCCAACAACCAGCACTCTATAGCAGCCCGAAACCCGCAAGGCCCGCGGTCACTATGATCAGGGCCCTGGTGGAGGCGCAGGCCTGACCCTTATCGAACACCTTGTATGATAAGCAAATAATGATATAACTTCTTACAACTTTGGCGCCCAACAACTGGCACTCTATAGCAGCCCGGAGCCCGCAAGGTCCGGCCCCTATGATCAGGGCCCTGGTGGAGGCGCAGGCCCGGCCCTTGGCGTACACCTTGTGATTGGCCCGTGCGTCGAACTTCTTGAATAGCGCCTGCGCTTTCCATGAGCTCGCTAGCTTCACCTGTAAATATAAAAAATATAACTTTTATTATAAAATCGAATCAGACAACACAGACCAGACTCTCCTGGCACAAACGTACAAGGAGGGCCCAAGAAGAAGATTGAAGAGTAAGACTAGAATAGATGTGGAAGAAATTGACAGACAATCCGGATTATGGTGGCCACGACCCTTGGGTATATGGGCAGTGATGGCAGAGAAGAAGGTTGAAGGAAGGACCACTTGGATTAAGATAGCAAGAAATTACGTCATCTATTTTGTATTTGTATTATTATGAATGTGAGTTACCAGCCTTTTCATGCCGTAAGCCTAGATCTAAATAGGATCGCAGAGCGAACCGAAGAGCATGACCGATGTGCGGCTACACTTAAGTTTAGCCAACCCCTGATGGCTAAACTTAGTGTACCCTGTTAACTTCGGCTACACCAAGGTTTAGCCGAAATTATGCCGATCTTCGGCTAGACCGGTTAGTATCAGTACAGTGACCAAGTAACCCAAAGTACACATCTCTAAAAGACTATGTATGCAGATCGTCTTTATATCATAATGACTAAGTGGCATAATGAGTACATTTCAAAATGACTAAGTAACAAAATGACTATAATATCTCGAAACGGCTACGTAGCAAAATGACCAGATAGCAAAGTATAGGTGTAATTATTTCGTACAAAACTGTTTCTTTCAAACTTTGACAGAGGGCCAGATCACAGAAATATGATTTGAGTCATAGCTTTTTCGTAATTTTTTTATGGATTTAATGTTTTAGTACGAACTATATCCTTGGTCTTTTTGATAACTATATATCTCTATTTATATTGTCATAATCTTGTAAATAAAAATGCTGGCTTTCTCACGAACGAATATCATTTTATATCGAACAAAAATTATTCGTCTCGCCGATTTAGCGTGAGTTGCACTTTTCAAAAATAGCCCTCCATGCTGTGTCTCATGAACCGCTAGACAGTTGAAATTTTCACAGATGATGTATCTGTTGCCGCTAACAACAAATACTAAAACAGAATAAAATAAATATTTAAGGGGGCTCCCATACAAAAAACGCGATAATTTTGCGGTTATTATAAACTAGCTATTATATTATTATAAGCTACTCGTAGCTATGCCTGCGTCCAAAAGTAGCCTATGTTTGACCCCGTGTCTTTAACTTTATTCATACCAAATTTCATCAAAATCCGCTCAGCGGTTTGGCCGTGAAAGCGTAACAGACAGACTTTCGCATTTATAATATTAGTATGGAAGTATGGATATTGGTACGAAACCCTTCGTGCGCGATTCCGACTCGCTCTTACTATACCTACTACAAGGATGTCCAAAGTGAGTCTTGGCCTCCGAGAATAAGGATCTCCACTTACATCTATTCTGCGCCACCTCGACTCACACTTGACCGATTTTGTTATTTTGATTTCATCCTGAGTGTACTTGTATTTTTTCTATCCAGTGATTCTGAAATATGGTCATCTAACAATATAGTTGTTGAGACAACCAGTCATTTTGCTACCTTGTAAATTTCAGACAAAGTTCTTACAGTCTTGCTCGTTTTGAGATCTAGTCGTTCTAGCTATTTTGTAAATTTAAACACTAAATCATTAAGATACCCGGCTGGAAGTAAGTTTAGCCTTTATCATTCTAAAAACGCAAAATAAATTGCGCAAAATGGCGGCCATATCCAGAAAAGGATTTCTTCCAGTGAACCAAGTCAAGTTCAAAACATAAAATTACAGGACTAGGTGGGTATAATACCTTCACAAAGATTATTTTTAAAAGTTATAGCTTATAGGCAAGTGAGTTCACGTGGCATAGTTTATAAATAAATTCGCTATGCAAACTACTAATTACTAATCGCTACAAAATAATCATTGAAATCAATCGAAAATTGTCCTAACAAAAAAACAATGTAGTGCAATACTGACAAGATTCGTGTTTATAATAATAAATATAAATTATACATCTGTAGCATGTACTCTCGATGAAAGAATAAATTACAACAAAATTTCGTCTGCTTTTGTAAGAGAAGCGGACCATAATTAGAACATGTACATAATTTAAACATTAACAAAGTGAAAGTATTATTCATTTAACAACGAAACAAAGGAAAGTCGCCGGCGCTCGCTAGTAACATTATAAAAAAAATTGGCATTACACATTAGTACATTCGCAGATGGCAAAAAGTGGACGCGACATTCTAGACAATCATTAGATCTTATGGTCACGCGAGCAACGAATTAACTTTACCCATGCATGTATTGTAAGATACTAATAAGATATGGAATATTTATTTTAACGAATGTTTGGTTTATAACTCGCAATGCGGAAATTACAGTCAATCATTCATACCGAGTGGGTAACATGGTCAATCGACCGTGTACATTCTGGTGTGTTTCAAAATCACCTTTCTACCTCAAACGTGGATGCTTATGGTAGCCAGGATCAACTTAACGTGCCTTATAAGACTATCAGGTGATTCAAGCCTGCAATGTCCTAACCAAACTGGAAACAACTGAACAAAGTTTGTTTGCTTCCCATGGGAATCGAACCCATGACGGGTCTGCAGGCAAATGTCTTTACCACTGGACCACAGGCGCAGTTCGGTCATCACTGTGGATTCCGACCACTCATCTCATCCCTTGGTTCATAAGAGTCATTTAGTATAAACAGTCACAAAAAAATAATTGAGTGTTCTCATAGCAATAAAGAATTCGCTGTGCATCAAGTAACATTAAAACAAGTTACAAATGACCAGGGCCCTTACCATCAACTCTAATAGCAGGGCAGAAACGAGTGAGTAAACAAGATGTCGCCTTACATTTTGTATTGCGCCATCTCGTTCACTCACTGGTTTCTGCCCTGCTATTAGAGGTGATAGTAAGGCCCCAGGTGCCTTACCATCACCTCTAATAGTAGGGCAGAAACGAATGAGCAAGCGAGATGTCACCTTACAGCTTGTATTGCGCCGTCTCGTTCACTCACTCGTTTCTGCCCTGCGTTAAGATTTAACGGTAAGGGCCCAGCTTTCAGCTTCAACAAAACTTTCTCTTCTTTTATAAGGACTTTATAGCCTCAAAAGTCTTCATGAAGCTTTCCTGTTTTTTCTCTTCCATTTCGCCCGATCATCCATAGAGTTTCAGTCTATAAGATATAGATAAGATATATAAAAGATATTAAACTTATATCACCTTTTTCCAAAATTAATCCAATATTTTGTACGATTCAATAGTGTTCGTAATTTTCATTTGGATTCTTTATGACACATGTCATTTTGGAAATCATTAGGAGAGGCCCAATGTCCAATAGTCGACTGATTGCGGCTAAAATAATGACGATGACGACACTCGCGTCATGATGACTATTTACCAATGATTATCAAAAAATCTATAATCATTGCCATGGGAACACAGAAACAGACAAACAAACATTCGAAAAGGCAGATAAAAAACAAAGTCCTGCAAGCGCCAAGCGTGTTTTCCAGTTGCGGCCAAGGTACACGCTTCAGAGCCTAGGGTACGTTTTTAATCATGGTCATAGATTTGCCGGTACTGGGTTATTACTACAATGAAGCGACTGCAGCCTGACCTCCGTAATCTCCGTAAGCGGGGGGCATTGCCTACCCCCGTCAACTCGAGCAAAAAAGCGGCACGGGCGTACCATCCAATCTTGAAGCAATTCAAGTTAAATTCGACCCCCTAATTGTAACTTTTCACAAGGAAACAAGACCAAAAACAATTCACATCGATACATATATTATGCAGAATACAAACATCGCTGTGCAAAAAATAGTTCAACGCTTATCTGATAAAAAAATGTAATTGAAAAGATAAAGTTAATTGAGATTTGAGATAACACTGCATGCTGCGGGAATTCATAGAAAATCTCAGTTCATACTTATCGACATCGTATATTTCGGTTGAAATTCCGTACAGACCTATTTTTGAAATGTATGACATATATGTCGATTAAAAATCATTCGATATCGATCAAAAACCCTTCGATATCGAACACAATTCATCGATATCGAACAAAAATTATTCGGCTCGCCGATTTTGAGTGAACATTTTCAAAAATAGCACTCCATCCACCACACAATAATATCAGTATTTCGAAAAGAGCCGAGCACGGCGTCTTCGTCCCTTCCGAGGCATGATATCGTCTTTCTTACTAGGCAACGGTGATTAAAAACTGTGTCTTATACATCGACATAGTACAAGGTCGGGTGACCCACTGGTGCCGAATTTTAGAAAGAAAGCCGGACCTCGAAATCGTCGTTTTACGAAAATAGGCGATTCAAGCCAAGTTATATTATACTGGATACAACTTGTACGAAGTATGCTTTCCGCGCGATCTGAACCCATGACCTCCACACAGTAAAGCATACGCTCAAACCAAAGAAATCACGGAGGCAGTCAAGAATCTCAATGAAATAATGAAACACTCATGGACACAGTACAGTTACTGAGAAAACAGAATAGATTAACAGATTATGCATGCATGCATATTAATGTAAATTTGAATACGTTTGTATAATAAATTATGTAATGTAAGAGTAGGCAGTATTGTAATCTCGCCTATCTAGCGAAAGGCCTCATTTACTCACTTGTGTAGAAAATACGAAATCGTACAACAATATAAGGTTTCATAATTTTCATACTTAAATGAAATACAATTGAAAGCAAAATACCTAAAAATAGATAACTAGATGTCCTTTAGTGGTATTCATGAAGATGAGAGACTCAAAGTATTTATTTATTTAAAAATTTGTAAAAATGTTGGACCTAATGCCAAGTGGCATTATATTTTGGGAGAAGCTTAAATATAGTATTTTAAAAGCAAACATCTTTTTTGTAACCCTACGAATAATTTAGTTCTTCAAACAGATGAGAATCTTCAGGTAAAAGTATAATTTTATAGTAATAACACTTACAAACAAAATTATTGGATTTATGGGACAAAAATAATCACAAACATGTGAATTCGTTCATTTAACTAGATAAATAAGGAAAGTTTTTTTTTCTTTCGACATTTTGAATAAAATGCTGCAGTGGAATTTGTGGCGCCGCTTCTTCTCCACTTGCGCTTTGGAAGTGGTGGTAAACTTAATATAAGTAAATTGACGTCAATAAGTGATATTTATATCCTATATTGAAAATAAACGATTTCATTTCATTTCAAATTTTATTTCACACACAATGGTAAACATAGAAGCTTATAAGCATAAATACATTCGCATAGCATTAACAAGTCTATAACTCATTTCTGTCGAGTAGGTTACATGGTCAATCGACCATATACTTCCTAGTATCAGAGTTTTTGAAATTGCCATCATTATAACAGTCATATGATCTTAACTTTTCAACAACCCCGGGTTTCAGCTTAGCGGGAAAAAGCCAGTATGCTAGTAGCCTATGTTTAACCCCGGGTCTTCAATTATATTCATAAAAAATTTCATCAAAATCCGTCCAGCGGTTTGGCCTCACGGCCGGCGTAACAGACAGACTGACAGACAGACAGACTTTCGCATTTATAATATTAGTATGGAAGTATGGATAATATAGATGAATGGTATTATTAGAACTATACTAACTGTAAGGATCGTAGCAAATGGAAATCCGTAGTCTCGCCTACCCCTACGGGAAAAAGGCGTGATGGTTTGTATGTATGTATGTACTAACTGTTTTTTTCTTTATAACAAAAAAAAATAACTACAAACTATAAAATACAACAAAGAAAGCCGACGATTAGATGTCATATCGAGAAATAAGACATTGAACTTGTCGGGATAATAATGTGCATATTATTTTGAATTAGACTACATAAGGGCGATCTCACACACTGGCGATTTTAAGTTCTGGTTTTTTTTTAAATTTACAAATGTCCAGTATTTGATTACGATCCCACCTGATGTATAGTCTATGGTGGAGCTCGCTGGTTCATTAATAGCATATTCACTCGAGCCTTCAAACTTACTTAGCCTATTTCCAGCACTTTGGTGGCAAAAACACAGCATATGCATTTTTTTCGTTTAGCAATTGATATATTTTTAATTTCATACTGCAATAAGGGTATACGGTCCCCCCCATGGTAAATAGTTCATAGTCCATGGACTCCTAGAACTCACTCCTTACTTCTTGTTTATTAGAAGTCTGATGCTTTCACATTTTCAAAAGTTGTTTTGTTTTGATAGTATTAAAACTCACAAAATATACATGCCACATAGGATACCATTATGATCCCATAAAGCAAGGCGAGGGAGGCGGAGGATATAAATCCAAAATTCCTAAAGTGATTTAAAAGTACAAAGAAACCTAATGTAACTAGGTTTATAATTTTCTGTCGGTAAACACAAGTCATCATCATCATCATCCTAGCGTGTATTCCTAGTTGCGTCGTCAGCTTACGCTTCGGAGCCTAGGGTACGCTGTAAGGAATGGTCCTAGATTTGGCGGAACTGGTAATTACAATGAAGCGACTGCCGTATGACCTCCGTAACCCTTTTTACAGGGAAACCAGACCAACAGGAACATGACCTGAAGGGTGTTAGTGTTATAACACTGTCAGAATTTTTCAGGCTGCCCTAAGGCATCTGACACAGCCTCACGACTGCTATCTATCGATAACAACGGCTTAACGTGCCTTCAGAAGCACGGAGGAGCTCAAGATAGAAAATGCCACTAAAACGGCGACCAATCCAATAGTGGTCGCGTCACGTCGTCGCTTGACACGCGTATTCGCTACGGACACGCGTGTCGCGCTCGACTAACGAGCTCCTCAATAAACGCAAGTAAACCCCTCAAATTGAGGGAGGTCAAGTCCAGCAGTGGACTGACTGCGGCTAAAACGACGAAACGCAAGTGTGTGACCAGCCTTTGTGCAGGTGTAATTTAAATACTATAGATGCAGATAATCTCCATAATGAGTTTCTCTTTCTTTCAGTATTTATCTTAATCGTCACAATCGACATATAATATGTTCGTATTTTGAGTATTTTTATTTTCAGACATTTAAAGAAGTATTTTACTCATTTTTAATCAACCCTGTAGACATTAATAAATTTACCCCAGCTTATTACTGTATATACTATACACCGTGAAATTTTAGTCGTTTTGGACCCCATCGTCCAGTGACTCCATTCATGCAACCGAACAAATTTCCCCAAGGAACATAGCTCGAAACATGAAAAACAAATTTGGACTTCCCATAGTAAGTTAGGTCATGTGATGAGACATTTTGTATGGGAGGTCCAAAAATTTACTCCATATTTCGACCGATCTTGGGGAAAGTTGTTCAGTTGTATGAATGGAGTCACTGGACGATGGGTCCAAAACGACTAAAATTTCACGGTGTATATATATTTTGTTAATAAAATAAAGTTCGGAGGATACTTACCTATATAAATTGATAACTATAAACATCGTTGGAAATGTCTTAGAGTATTTAAAACCTAATAAACGAATAAAACCAGCAAAAAATCTTTGATAGAAACACTAGAACTGTTTATACTCTAAGTGCAACAATAACAGACTTTCCAACGTAATCAAGGTGTTGGCACGGCGCCAGATATTTCGAGCCCTATTATTAAAAATATGACATATATTATGTCGAACAAAAATCAATCGGTACCGAACGTATTTTTTTCGATGTGGAAATAAAATCATTCGACTTGTCGATTTTGCGTGTGTCACACTTTTCAAAAATAGCACTCCTGCAACTCTGGATACGGGTGAAATCTGATGGATAGTTTCATTCGGAGGCGGCCGGGATAGACGGCTCCGCCTTACCGAATTTATTTTCGTTCCTGTCAACGCGCCTCTTACGAGAAATTTTAACATTTGCTTTCCAAGAAACAATGTCGTTATTAGTCGGGGAACTTTTGAAAGCGTGGTTTTTCTCTACTCAATAGTATAACACCGTTATTGTGCGCCGGTAATCAATACGATGATTTTTAGAGGACTTTGTTCTGTATTTCTGCCTAGCAAGATCTATAAAATGTTAAACTTAAAATCGTATAAACAAAGTCGTTTGTTTTCTCTATAACATAACAAAAACGAATAGAATATTACAGAAATAAACATATGGGATGCCATTTTGATTCCAGATATGCAGAGCATACTTCTGTACCTTCTGTGGAAACTGCTGTAACTCGAAAAACGTAGTTCTGAGATAATCGAGTTCGAAGTTTCAAAAAATTCCTACTTATTTTTTATGGAAAATTTTCATAATCTGATTTATGATAATTAAAGATAATAACTGTAAAATTATTTAGTATACAAAATATAGTCAAATATTGTGTAGTCTTTAAAAAATAATAATAATAATAATAATTACAGCTGTATCATTTTACACACAAATTTTATTTAATTTTTTGTGTGAGTTAATTTGAACTTGAATCATATACTGTTTAGTTTACACAACATTAATATTCTTGGTGGAAAATGATACCAGCATTATACTTTTCAATTATAAAATTACTTAAAATTAGTTTTTATACATTAAGGAAAAAAAGTTGCAAAACAAAGATTACCGATTTTTTACTGTTATTTCTGTGTAGGTTCTTTATTTTTTATTTAACGCATGAGAAAAATACTTATATCTTTTACACTTTCCTGAGCATATGAAATTTTGTGTCATAGTAAATAATTGTGTAAATGAAGTGTAAATTGATACAACAAAAAAATACTGATCAAATTAAACACATTCTAAAGAAAAACCTATTATAAATATAAGATAACTTTGTAAATCTTATTATTTGCTTATCATTATTATCATATTCTCTATGCCCAGACAAAAGAATTGTCACACTTTGTAAATGAGTACTTAAAAGATTTTACAGTTACAAGTTTTTGAGATCACAGCTGAATAATAAGAGGTTTCTACGTCTAAATAATATTAAAAGATGACTAAGAGATTAAATCTGAATAAATAACACACAATATAAGTATTTAAAACACCCAAAAAGAACTACTGTATCCAAATGTATTTCAGTTAACTGATTATTTATAGATTAAAATAACAACTTATCAGATGGAGAGGTTTGGATACTAGTGCATAAAGCCGTTGGTAGCGTTAGCAGATTTAAGCGAAATCACGAGAAGTAACCAAAAGGTATTATAAGCAGTAGCAAAACCTTGAAAAAATACGAACAGACTATAGAGCTAATTGCCGAATGTACCTATATTTTTTCTCTGCACATTTATTTATTTATTTATTTTATACAAACACTGACAGCACCTACAGTTTCCCAATGCGTGCTGTGAGCATATCCTGATGTACCTATATTCTTGAAGAACTTCAGGCAAAAAATAGGCTTTAGAGCATCTTTGTGTAAGAGTTATACAATATTTTGGTCACAATACGAAAACCAGACTACAACATGAACAAAATTGTTTTCATCAATGATTGACAAATAAAATCCAGATAATTATATAGCCCGATATAATGGTCTGAACCTAATCAAGCAGCAAGTCAAAATCCAGGTTTCTAGCTCAATTAAAGGGGAAAAATCGTAAACATAACCATCCGGCACATTATAAAGGCATAACAATGATAATTGGTTTAATAAAATGATTGGCTAGTATGCCTAAAGTAAGCTTTATACTAGGTATGGGTATGAGTTAGTTTAGCCTACAATAAAATCCTAGTAAATATTGCACTGAAGTCTCTTTAGTGAAAAAAATTACATATTAATCGTGTCGATGACTCAAATCTTTTGTGCCCAGTATGCTGCCACCACAGTACTATTTAGTGAAAAAATCTACTACTATCCTCATTCAAAAAGAAATGTTATACTTTAAAACATTTTTATAAAAACTCTGGTTTTGATTTATTTTATTTTATATTAAAAACTAGCTGTTTCCCGCAAAAAGTAGCCTATATTTGACCCTGGATCTTCAACTATATTCATACCAAATTTCATCAAAATCCGTTAGGCCATAAAAGCGTAACAAACAGACTTTAGCAATTATAATATTAGTATGGATGTATGGTTCTTAATAATTGAATTTTCATTGTTATCTAGTTTGCAGCAAGCGAATGATTATTTATATCACCGCCAGTGCGCTTTTGACATATTCTGTATATTTGAATTAATAAAATTTGTTGTTTTGCAAACAACTTCGGCTAGTTCTAATGATTCTGAACTGTCGCTTATATAGTTAAATCATTTTACACCATTCGAAATCATTTTTGCCTATTCGTATTTTCATATCTTTTTGATACGAGTACAAATTAATTGATACAGACAACACAAAACCGGAAAATTTAAGTCATCACTTGTGTAAACTGATATATATGGAGCTGTATCAGTGTTCATAATAAAAATGTTTAAAATAATTAGTAGTACGAATAGAGTAGTGCGAAGTTATATGAGTGTAGTAAAATTGCTTTACAGTTTCAATAGAATATTCAAAAATATTTCGTGGGATCTCGAAAACCTGCCTAGTTAAATCGTTTTACACAAAAACTAACTTTGGCATTTTAAGCTCTAGGAGTATGAGAGTAAGATAGAAAAATTAGAGCATTTTTTTTTTCTGATTCCGAATCTGTAAAAAAATCAAAATCGATATAACTCGAGTTGTAGCAGTTTTCACAGAAAGTACAGAATTATAACCTCCTGAATTTCTAGTTGTCAGTAATTAAAAACAGACTTATTTTAAGAGCACCATGATGAAAAGGAAAAAAAATCGACAAAATACATCATCAAACATCATCAGCAGTTTTCGACGATATAACACGCCCCAACCTACCGCCAGCCTACGTCATTCTCAATCCTGAGCCATTTAAATCCAGTTCATACCCACGAGATTACACCCGAACCAATTTATTTATTCAACAAATCAATATTGGTCCAGCCCAGACAGATGCGCAGACATTTTCATCAGATGGAAAAAATGTTTTCTATGTCGGCACCAGTACAAAACACTGACAGGTAAGATTAAACCCTGATAACAACGCTGTGAGTTCATTTTACGATGTTTGTTTTGAATAAACATATCTTTAGGCCGATATAATACGTGATAGTGGCAAGGTTTAGGGCTTAGTATTCATCCACATCTAATGCGTATTATGGAGTACGAAAACAAAGAATTAAAAGGGTGATAAATATAAAGTAGCGAGTACTTCTGTATCTGGAGATCTGAACTATGCCGAAATTAACAGGCTATTTATTCTACTCAATTCATTATTATTATTCATATCAAAAATATCTATTGAGGAGCTCGTTAGTCGAGCGCGACCCGCGTATGCGTAGCGAATACGCGTGTCAAACGACGACGTGACGCGACCACTATTGGATTGGTCGCCGTTTTAGTGGCATTTTCTATCTTGAGCTCCTCCGTGCTTCGGAAGGCACGTTAAGCCGTTGGTGCAGGTGTTATCGATAGATAGCAGTCGTGAGGCTGTGTCAGATGCCTTAGGCCACAGCCTGAAAAATTCTGACAGTGTTGGCCACTAACATACCTCAGGTCATGTTCCTGTTGGTCTGGTTTCCCTGTAAAAAGGGTTAGGGAGGTCAGACGGCAGTCGCTCCATTGTAATTACCAGTTCTGCCAAATCTAGGACCATTACTTACAGCGTACTCTAGGCTCCGAAGCGTAAGCTGACGACGCAACTAGGAATACGCGCTAGGATGATGATGATGATTTATATCAAAAATGTCAGTGTCAGAAACCGAAAACAGAAAGATTTTTTAATCCGTTCCAAAATAAATAATTTCTAACCCTCTAAAATTCGGTGAAAGAAAGAAAGAAAAGTTAAATTGTTTATTCGATATTTACAACGAAAACAATGTAACAATTTGAGATAATTGGAAGGACTTATTTGTGTAAATATCAAAAAGGCTTCTCAGCATAATGTTGTGGTGGGAGCGACAACGCTGGTCTTTCCGAGGACATAGTAATAAAGGTGGAAGTAGAAACTGTTAAAAACCAGTAAAAAGGACGCCATAGAGCTGAAGTGACGTCCCTACCACGCTTACCACTTTTCTTCTTGAGAAAATTTTAAAGGCTAATTACTGCTTTAATTAACAATCAATATTCATTTATGTTTCATTTCATCAATGTTTACGGAATCGGCTTTGATTTAAATCAAATCAAATCAAATTTATTTATTAAAGACAACGTGGTCCATTTGTGTTAGTACAAATAAAAATAAAAAATAACAGAAAAATCTTAAATATTAATTGTTAGTGAAAAAATTAAATAAAAGTTATTATTTTTTGTTATTATTAATATTTAACAATTAAGCAAGACCTCGTCCGTTGAGTGAGCTCCAACACGAGTTTACTGTCGAACCGGTCTGCTATTACACGCAGAATACTGTTGCGGCTACCTCTGATCGTGCGCAGCAGCGCCGCTGACTTCTTACGCCAAACCGCATCAAAGCCATCAGTGCGAGCGAACATCTCCGGCGCACTACAAAACCTCGGCCGCCGCAACAGAACTCTAAAAGCGTTATTGAATTGGACTCGCAGAGCATTGTAAGCTTTTTTGGTATAATTAAACCAAAGAGCACTCGATTACAGTGATGTACAGTAAGATTTGAAGAGTGTTATTTTCACCGCCTCAGTACATCGAGCAAATCGTCGCACCAACATATTCGCTCTTACTGACAATGCTCTGCGTTCCCTCTCCATGTCTCCATCATCTTTTAATTCTTCTGTCAGCAGGTGTCCCAAATATTTAATTATTTAATGTATATTTTGTTTGGTATAATATTGTTATGAACACAGTCAAGTTGCCTATTTACCTTGAGCTTCGGATAGAAGTCTGGCAGCCTGTTAGGTTTGAGGGTGAGGGTGTTGCAGATCTCCCTGTGCAGCGCCAGGATCTGCTTCATGGTACCGGCTGCGCAGAAGTGGTCGAACATCTCGGCGGCCAGCGCGCACTCTGGCGGCGTCGCCTCCACGAGACCACCCCGGTTCATTTTTACGGGCTGGAACAAAATGATTACGTGCGATTGATAGAACTACTAACCTTTTATTACCCTTAAACCATCGTCATCTTTTTCCGTTTTCATCTCTTCTTTTGTGTATGTATATGTATAATTATGAATACTCTATGTATGTAAATCTAAGTATTATACATATGTTTATTTAGCAGTAAGTGTTGTTTTTCTCTTCTCATTATGTTTTTAAAGATAAATCGCGCCGCACAATACTTCTCTGCGTTTCCTAATGGTTAACTGGGAGAGAATGCTTTTAGCATTAAGTCCGCCAATTGTAAAAGTTTTTTTTTTTTATTACTGTATATTGTCCGTGTATGTAACCCCAGAGGAAAGTTACGCCCCAGAGAAATGAGAGTATTGCAAATAATTAGTTCACAGCCCCCCAAATATAGTTCACATATAAAAAAACTTGTTCAATTTCTATTTTCGAAGTTATTCAAGAAAAATTTACCCCGCTGGAAGGACGTTACTCCAGCTGCAAGATTTTGAAAAAAAGCTTTTAGCCTGGATCCAAGTATATGACAAGATAGCTCCAGAAGGGTTATAAATGTATACCAACAGCGGCATTTGTTCATCTTGTAGTTATTGAGATATACAAGTAGCAGTTATGAAATTTTCAATATCTCGAAATCTGTTCACAGCAGAAGTTTGAAAAAAATATCAGTTGTAGGCCTCAATAAGTCCAAATTAGTTCAAACCTAAGTATTTCAATTTATTGACAAATATCAAATCAAAAAATATTTTTTCGAAAATCAGAAATAAACGATTTATTCGTAAACTATTAAAGTTAAAAATAAATAAAAATCAAAAATATGTACCTTTGACATATCCTATCTACGTGTACAAATCTGGTTTTTATTTAATTATTTTTTTGTTTAAATTACCGTTGTGTTGTTTCTTCTGTGTTTGTTAATGGTGCGATAAAGTGTTCATTCATTCATTCAAAGTTCTCACACACTCGCGATTGTGTTACAGTGATGTGATGCAACCCGACGCAAGTGGAAGAGTTTACGTTCCGCCTTCCGGAATCCAATACGCGAACACGAGCAGTGTTGTTCATGTTCACGCTAGCAATCCTATGCTTTAGAGCCATAATGAAACATAGAAAACTATTTACATGTCAACAGGGTGCCGTAAAACAATCATGTCTGTTGTATGTAAACCCCCTTGAATATTTTTTTATTTTGTTATACCTAACGACAAAAGAAATACATCATCTGTAACTTTAACTATCTAACTATCATGGTTCATCAGTTACAGACAGATAGCGAAGTTTTAGTAATAGGTTTTCGTTTTACCCTTTGGATACGGAACCTTATAAACATACGTACAAATTGTTTCATGTAAATAAAATAATTAAATATTTTACACTAGCTGACCCGGCAAACTTCGTACCGCCTCCAAATATATTCACCTTTTAAACCTTCCCTGGACTTCCACAAATAATTCAAAACCAAAAATAGCCAAATCGGTCCAACCGTTCTCGAGTTTTAGCGAGACTAACGAACATCAATTGATTTTTATATACATAGATATCAAAAACAGGCAGTAAGTACAGTGGACCACTTCATTTTTCCCGATTTCACACAAAATCTTTTGTCAGATTGCATTTTGGTGTACGACGACAATAATTTTCCAAAGATATTAGCCTTCGCACGGTCTTCAGTATTCAATACATTTGTACCTAAAATAATATTAAATGATTTATACAATACATAGTCACGAGAAGTGTCCCGTTATATCAACAGGAATAAATTCATGATACAGTTACTGAAACATTCGAAAAACAATGCGTCACGGATGGATCTGGATAAAAGACAATTTGAATACGTCTTGTGCCTGCATCCGATCATTTAGCATACCGTATAAAGTTGACAATCCGCTGCATCGGAATCTGAATGTACGAAACTTCAAGATTATTCATGGTAACGGCATACTCTCTCATTGAACAATCTGTTTCCAATCTTTGCTCTCTAACTCACTGCCGCTATTTTATGGCCGACGATAATTCGCCATTACAGATCTCCTCTACTCTCACTCTATCAAAGCGAAACATATCAATGCAACGATGAATTTTACTCGCGATCAGAATTACTTAAGTACACCAATTCAGTACAAAGTCCTAAAGCAACCCACTTAACACAAATCCTAACGTTCCTATTCCTAATATCGCTACATTTCAGATGCAGTGGAAGCGATTCTTTAACAGCAGGTAAGCCATACAAATTTGGGTCAATTTCGTATTTATTACCGGGACATAGAGTTCATGTTAGATGTTGTTGATTCAGAAGCCGGTGAGTAAGCCGACCTGACGTCCACAGTTGCTCCCACTCTCAACATTTTCAAAGATTTCGAGAAAATTCTATGTCAAGATTGATTTAGAATACAACGAAAATAATTATTTTAATTGGCCAAACGGAAATTCAATTTGTGGCTTATGGCAAATTTCGTGAGAAAGTCATCAAACCTAAGCTTTTCCTTCTTTACTAGGTAAAGTACTACATGGCATAAATTTGGCATAGGCTACCAGGTTAAAAGTAGGTTTGGGCAGGTCATGTTTGTCGCATGTAATCCAAAAGATGGAAAATTTCAGATTGCAGTAAGACAACTTGAATTCCTAACGACAGTCGCAGAAAACGAGGCAGGCCAGATTCACAGATTCAAAAACACTGGAAGCACTGAAATGACGACGTGCAATGCAATGCTTCAAAGGGTCGAAGTTGGCCTTTAATTGGAAGGAGATCGGGGTTAGATGTGCCCACCATTACGACCAAAACAGTATATAAAAATTACAGAACTGACGTTGAACCGAAGAGCACAGCTAGTACTTATGTATTTCATCTATCTACAGCTACTAGTCTATGGTCTGTCTATCTGTGTTCAGTGTTCCGTCCTAGTTTCAGGAACCAAGCTCGAGTTTCGCAATGCATGGGTAGCCAGCCAAGCGACTTAATTAACGATGCTGCATGCCGCGCGGGATAGACACATCTCTTTGATTATCGTCGTAGAATCGGTTAATTTTTGTGACCTGTTTTAGTAAGAGAAGCCGGACGTGGAGCCATATAGGTATGTCGAATGAAAATCGTTCACAATAATTATTCCACTAGCCGATTTTGAATGAGTCACACTTTTTAAAAAATAGCACTCGCAGTCTCCAAAGTAAACAGCAGGAGTTTGCAACATGGAAACCTCTTTTATACTGATTCCAGTTTCCAACAAAAGTATTGATGAGAAAGATGGTATTATGCAGGTGGAAAAACATTAGTAATACCGAACCTAAAGGCATATTAAGAAGTACCTGATAAAAGGGGTAAATCGATAACGCGTTTTTAATGGATTCAAGCTTGGAATGCCATGATGATGAGATGATTGTATGTTTACTTACATGATGAGTCTTACATCAAAAATAATCTGTAGAATTAGAATAAACATCTCCGAGTGTGACTGTTACATTGTCCAAAAATAAGTAATGAATATGCTACAAAAATACATCACACGATTTGTTTTACGGTGAATGTATTGATACCAATGATGTAAGTGTATGAAACACCCGAAAATCTCAATTTCGTTGCCAACTAATCTATCAGAGTCAATGTTGATATTATTTGAGTACATACAACAAAACTGTATGGAGTATCGACCTCGTTGATTGTTGTGTATGAGAACTATTTTCGACATGAATGCTTACACAAACACACCCGGATATATTTTGTGGTTCGTTATAAGTGATTTTTAGGATTCCGTATCCAGAGGGTAAAACGGGATCCCAGTTCTAAAAGTCTATTGTCCGTCCGTTCATCTGTCACCAGGCTGTATCTCATGAACCGTTATAGTTAGACAGTTGAAATTTTCACAGATGATGTATTTCTGTTGGTGCTATAACAATAAACACTAAATCTGAAGAAAATAAATATTTATTTATTTACTTAAATTTTTTTGTACATAATACAATTGTATAGCACAATAGGCGAACTTAATGCTAAAAGCATTATCTAACAGTCGACCTTTGGGTTAAACAGATATCGTCATGTGGGTATTAAAAATATATATTTTAAGAGTTATATCAACGAAATAATAGCTGCAACTCAAAATGTACTCATGTTTAACTGCCTAAATTTGCTCCCGTAACCGCGAGAGTAGGGGCTAATAGACAAACCTTTTAAAGTTGGCACGGCTGGAGACTGTTCTAATGGACTCAAGAAGATTATTCCATAGTCTAACAGCCGTCACAGCGAAGGAATTGGAGCAAAACCCGGTATGGTGAGAAGGAGTAGCGAGGGTCATGTTGTTGGAGGAATGCAGGATTCTTTCATGAGTGGAACTCAATAGTTTGAAATCAGTTAATTAGTTTATTAATTAGTAGTTAATAAGTTAGTTGTAGTAGAATATTTAATGGGGCTCACATACAACAGACATGATTTTTTGCACATAATGAATGGTACGAAACCGTTCGTCGGACTCGCCGATTTGCACTAGACTGATTTTATTTCATGTAATGTGTGTATTGCAGCAACAAATGAAATGTTTATCCATCTATCTAACCAAATAACTGTCCCTGCTGATGATACAACACCCTTCTCATCCATTGCGAAAGGAACGTTTATTTATTTCTACACTAGCTGTTTCCCGCAGCTCCGCCTGCGTCAAAAAGTAGCCTATGTTTGACCCCGGGTCTTCAACTATATTCATACCAAATTTCATCAAAATCCGTTTAACGGTTTGGCCGTGAAAGCGTAACAGACAGACTTTCGCATTTATAATATTAGTATGGATACTGTAATATTAAACATTGGAAACTGAACATTAGCAAAGCTACAACAAGTGTTCAAGGGTTCTCTCTTTATAATGCGTTCCCTCATTAATGAGGATCGTGTTCACGACGAACAACTTTTTGAACAAGTTCTCGCCACTTGTCCCGATAGTGCATATCGGACTGCTGTCACCACAGATGTATCCAGTTGGCTCTTTATCAGGTCCGACCACCGTAATGTGCGGTGAGGTTTCTGATGATTCTCACTAGTTCCACCAGTAATTTGTTCCATGGCACTTTTTGAGAAATTTTTGTCTCAGTAGTTCCATGGATACTGGAATAAGGGAAACAAAACATAATCGGGACAGATCTCACTAGTTCCACCATAGTTCTTCCATGGAAATAGTGAGAATTTTCTATTCTCAAAAGTTCCATGGTTCTTAATAATGGAACAAGTGTAACTCACATTATCCAGTATCAGTTTCATCATCATGTCATCTCATCCATTTTCTTGGTATCACGTTCGGAGCTATTCTAATCGGTGGCACAGTGACCGAACGCGATTAGCACATCAAGTCGATGAACCCGAGACTGCGTGCCAAGTACTCTTTAACTCAAGTTTAATTCACAAATGTCTCGTTTCCTCTCTTCATTTAACCGATTGATCGTTTTCCTCCTTGGAACCATAAACCTTGAAGGATGTTCAATGTTAAATGAAATCAAACTACCCCGAAACATTTTATTATACCTATAAAGCATATCACCTGTGGATCTAAAATGGCCACTTTGCACGAATTTCAATATGATCACATTATGAATCATTGCAAATCTTAAAATAGCCACATTTTTGCAGTTCATGAAATGAATCATTTCACGGCAATTCTGCTGTTTGACGGAAAGTCGCAAAATGGCTTTCTCTTCGTGAATTGCTTTACCTTATTGCCAGGCGTAAAAATAATCTTTATTTTTGCATTGCGACCATACTTTTACGATTTTTTGTTAAATAAGTTTTTCTAACCAATAATGTTGATTTACTATCATAAATTTACTGTAGAATTATAAATATCAATAAAAATATTAAAATGATAAAATCTATTTTTATTTTATTACTACAGCATTACTCACCCGAGAAGTGAGTGATTCAAGAAATGAATCACGAAATGAATTGAATTAAGAATTGAAATGTCAAAGTCAAAATTTGCAGAGTTGCTAAGCTTCGCAATTCATTATATGATTCGTTTTGATGAATTGCTCAAAGTGGCCATTTTAGACCTGCTAATTGTCTGATAATAATGATGATTTTGTGTTTCGAAAGGTAAGTTAACCCGTTGGTCCTGGCTAGTCATTGATGTTAGTAATCATTAAACTAAATTAATTAACCACGTCAGAGGCCAAGAGGCGATTCCGTAATACTCTTACTAACTAAAAATTACTTTTGTGATAAGGCCTATAAACAGATTTTTTTTTTAATCTATGTTTTAGTATATTATTATAATTTTTATTCATTTTTCTCTCTCTCTCTCTCTCTTTATAATTTTTAAATATTATAAAAAAAACAACATTGAAAAATATACTTATTATTATTACTCTGACACCAAGGTGTACATCATTTGCGAAAGTCCGCTCTGTACGCATTTTGTTTTATCCGATTTAACTATCTGTTAAATTTCTTTTCTTTGTAAATGGTGCAATAAAGCGTTCATTCATTACATCGAACTATTTTCAATCGATTCGCCGATTTTACATATGTTAACGTCATTCACAATTACCGCGATTGACCTGCAGGACACAACTGGGTAACACGCTCGGAAGGTACTTCGCGATTTCAGACTTTAACCGTCTTACTAAAAAATGTTAGACATCTGTTTAACACGTGTCTAAAAAGATGATATCGTAAAACTACGTTTATCTATAACCGTAAAATACTCTTAGATTACTGTATAACAAAGCTTCAAGAGTTAAAACCATGTCTATTATTGTCTATATGTTTAACTTTAGACTACAGAAAAACGTAGGAATCCGTTTTTTTAAACACATGTTGAATAATTGTCTAACTTTTTTGTTATAAGATGACTAGTAGTTTTTATTCGTATGATATGCCATGATAAGGAAGAACGGAAAAATACACAAGGGTCTATTTATATAATAATTACACTAATGAGGAAGGGTACTCAATTCCGAGATACGTATAGGAATATTATTAATTGTATCGATAATGACATGTATGGACGGTGCATTGTACGAGACGACCTCTTCCACTACCGGTGAAATGATAAAGGTCCATTATAACTGACGCTTTTTTTTGAACCGGACTTACATTTCTAGCTACAGAGAGCTTTGGAAATTACAGCGGGACAGTTTTAGGCGAGGGTTTTTGGCCACTCAGCCTCTTCGGCAAAAGCGCAAGGGGCTCCCAGTTGGGACGAACCTCGGCCATGGGCTTTGCCTTTGAGCAATGCGAGCAATGCAAACTCGCGAGCGGCAGCAAACGCTCTATGCCTTAAGGGCCGACACTATTGTGCCTGAAGGGCCTACTATGAGCCTATCGGTGGCGTGACCAACTGGCCCCCTAATGGCACTTCTTTATAAACTTATTTCTGTGGGCGTCCAGCCAGTCGCGTCTCGCGCGGGGTTCGCGTCAGTTTGAATAGAGCTTAAATAGTACACACAGCTCCAGACATGTATACAGCACACTTGATGGATCATACGCTACTTTGTACTAAATTGCGTAAAATAAAGTTAGAGTACTGCAACTGACTGTACACGACTGGGTACAAATTTGTGTTGGGCTCTCAATTTTAAAAAAAATTGTACGACAGAAGATAATTATTTGTTTGTATAAATAAAACAAACATGAAATGCGCATATTAGTTTTTTTTTTTTTATTTGGTTTACCAGTGGTTGCTACATCAATTCTTTTCAAAAGCCTTATTTATACTTAAGCTAAATGTGCTAACCTTTAAAGATAAACACCTCATGCACAGTAAAAGTCATGAATTCTTAACAAAGCAAACAAACAAAACAATCTAACATGCTACAAATGAGCTTCATTTAAACGCATCAGCTGTAAACAGCTGCCAGTCTCTGTGAAGAAAGTATAAATGCGATCTTTTTCTAACATTTCTAAAAAACCACGATTTTCTGAACATAGCCTAAAAACGAACAAAATAAAAAATATTAAGGGCCTTCCGTGCTCTCCCCAAATGGAAGGCATCCATTAAAACAACATTAAGAACCCGAATTGTCCAACAATACGAAATAACAATACAAATTATTAACTTTCGCCCATTTTGGAAAGTGTTCGAGATGGTTCATTGCGTTCAGTAAATATTTATTGAACTGCGATACATTTTTACAATACAATTTTAAGTTTTAAAATAAAATAACCGGACAAGTGCGAGGCGGATTGGCGCACGAAGGGTTCCTTTTGGAAAGTGTTCGAGATGGTTCATTGCGTTCAGTA
Source organism: Euzophera pinguis (assembly GCA_947363495.1). Lineage (NCBI taxonomy): Eukaryota > Metazoa > Arthropoda > Insecta > Lepidoptera > Pyralidae > Euzophera > Euzophera pinguis. The sequence continues at coordinate 1,729,529 of OX376154.1, forward strand.
AATATTTATTGAACTGCGATACATTTTTACAATACAATTTTAAGTTTTAAAATAAAATAACCGGACAAGTGCGAGGCGGATTGGCGCACGAAGGGTTCCGTACCAATATTTATAAAAACTGCAAAAATCACGTTAGTTGTATGGGAGCCCCTTAAATATTTATTTTATTCTGGTGTTTAGTATTTGTTATTATAGCAGCAAAAGAAATACATCATCTGTGAAAATTTCAACGGTCTTACTATGACGGTTCATGAGATACAGCCTGGTAACAGACGGATAGATGGACAGACAGCCAGACGGACAGCGAAATCTGATAGTCTCGTTTTACCTTTTGTGTGCGAAACCCTTAAAATATTTCTTGAAAATACTGCGGCCAAATCGCAGACATCTTGAAAAAGGGAGATATTGGGAGTTTGGGAGTAACTACCCGTATAGGCGAGCATGTAAATGAGGAGAGAGAGATGAGTGTGGAGGTAGTGAGGATCTTTTTAATAGCCTTAGATGTCTCACTGCTGGACAAAGGCTAGCTTTCCTAGCATCTCAGCCAAGTGCAGTTTGGTGCCATCCACTATCGAATTCGTCCAGGTCAGGCCCGTCCTTAGTCTCTGCCCACCCCTTTGAGATACAGGTGTGGTATGTATTTATGATATATAACTTGACAACATTTAAAAACCTTCATTTGTTTATTAACAATCTGTATCCTTTCATCTAGATATGTTTAGCCATTCGGGCGTAATTGTAGTATGGCGTCAGCAGTAGAAATGTTAGGAGGAAGTTTGACACCAGCTTTCAGAAATAGAAACTGGTCTTCTTCTTAGCGAGTCGACTCTGTCAGTTATAAAATTTTTGAGGACCAAAATTCCGTTGCCAACAAGGCATTGAGGTAAAACTTGTCTAACGTGTTGAAAAAATAGAGGGTAGATTTCAGGGCACTATAGCCTTGTTCAGGCCGAAATTTTTGGGTGGAGAGGAACTGAAATCACTGTAAATGTATGGGAAGAAAAAAGCTCTTTACTGTTGTCGGTAGTAACTTTTATCCATACCCGATTATACAAAGGTAGTGACAGTAAGGTAAGGGGATTCTATTATTATCCTGACAATTTGTGCATTACGTGCTGTGAACCAAAGGCTAATTTTAAACGTATTTTGCGTTTTGGTGAAAATTACATTAAAATTATAATTCTTATTTGGCAAGCTTGCAGGCGTGGACAACCTTGGTCGGGAGTCAAGGCTGGCCGCGCACGCAACTCTGTCGCATTAACAACTGTACTTTCATGTGTATGTACTTCATTTTAAATTGTACATACAGTCAACAATAACACTTATAGTTTAAGGGTAAAGAAGAATCTTCAAGATGCTATGTTTTTCTGTTAACGTTTTTCTGTCTGTAGCTGTTTCCGTCGTCGTTGCGTCAAATAGTTGTCTAGGTTAAAATAAAAAAGAATGTTGTTTATTGCCACACAATTACAAGTTTTTACAATTAGGTACAATAAACATACAAACGAAGAAAGAAATAAAGAAAATAATAATAAAGAAAAATACAAAAAGCGTGTAGCAAAGGAATGCCTCAGCTTGTGTTACCCTAGTCTCAGCTGGAGTAACGCTGTTTTTCAGGTCCTCAACTATATTTATACCAGAATTCGTCAAAATCCGTTCTGCAGTTTGGCCGTGAAAGCGTAACAGACAGACAGACTGTCGCACTTATAATATTAGAATGGAAGTACGGATACACCTATGTAAACATTAACCATCCTACCCAGAAGAATTGTAAAAGATCTTTTCAACTTAACCTGACCCCAATCAGGTCCTATATAGGTAATTTGGAAATTTAGAAACCTAACTCCAGAACAAGCAAAATAGCGGACTATCGTGTTCACCATTACGACACAGAAGTTGTCGAAATGACACTATATTTTGTCTCATGGAAAATGGAGGGAAAGCAATAAGAAATCGCTGCTAATCTCCTGTGTCATTCAACTTTAAATGCAATGAGAACGGGTATTCATATCAACATCATAACATGCGAAAGTCTGTCTATCTGTCTATTACGCTAAACCGCTGAACGGATTTTGATGATATTTGGTATTCATGAATACATATAGTGAAACATAGGTTACTTTATGACGCAAGCGGAGCTGCGGGAAACGCAGCTAGTATGAAGTAAAATAACCATTACATGATAGTTCCCATATGATAAAAAAAAAATGGAGCTACTGTACCCAAAAAGTGATGACAAAACAAAGAAGTGCTGTGTCGCGATATGATACCACACTTCTCCGTAACCGTGTTGCGATTAGATAATTTATCAAACACCATTGTTATCTTTGCGAATTTAGGTAATCCGAACGTAGACAATGACTGTCTGAAAAACTCGTCAACAATCATTGAAAAATCTATTGTTATTGTTACCAAATCAAAAATAAATAAAACTAAAATGCGGCCCGCGGAAGTTTTAGTAGCACTGTCCGCGGAAAATTCTCGTACAATCGTCGCGTGTTTCCATACGGCAATAATATCGCTAACGATCTAGTACATCGATTGTCTCGCTCTGACATATTAGTATGTGGTTCGAGAAACTAAGGGAACGAGACAGAGAGTATCCCTCTCTCTATTCCGGAGTAGTTGTGATCTTTCTTGAAACTTATGGAGCTGGTTTCTCGGGCTATATACGAGTAAACATCGGAAGGTGCCTCAGGAGGGCAGTTCTAATTTAACTGAGCTACAAGTGCGATCAAGAAGCGATATCCGGAGCGAATAACAAGTGATACAAGCGACCTCGGCAAGTTATAGTGACTGTGATTAGCAAGTGTTTTGGACATTGTTAGTGATAAGTGAAGTAAAGTGACGTCGGCGACCATCCTTGTGGGAATGAACGTTTTTAAGATTCATCAGGTGTTTTTCTCCAAATTGCGACCCCCGGAGCTCGTAACATTATGTAGACTGCCTCCACGGTCTATCTAGACGATTGCCTTACAATCCAAGTCGTAGGACCAAATAGTAATAGTTGCATGCTTGGCCCTGGTTGTCAATTCCGTTAATAAACTTTAAAAGACCATGAGACTGATATACAATTAAGTAAGACTCAATTAGGATGCATTTTTGTTATGCTCAATATTGGTATTCTGCTAACACAAATTTGAATCTCAATTTAATTGCAACAACAACGTAATTGAACGGTAAGAGTAGAAAAAATGTTAATAATAAATAACAGATACCGATTATTGAAAAAAAATATTATTATTTGATTAGCAAAATATTCCAGATGCAGTTCAACGGCATGCCAATGGAATACGATTGGTCTTAAAATTAGTAACAGAATACCAGAAACGTCAAAAATTGCGATTAAATTGTGCACTGGGTATGTAAAATAAGAGAATTGACACCCTGCCCGATAAACACGATGATTACGGATGCTTCGGAATGCCTTTTGAACTCACGATAGACATAAATGAACTCTACTGATATAGATTTTAAAATATCGATTGGTATACGAAATACTCGTAAAAACGCTATGACTCAAAATTAGAATTTTTTTCAAAAAACACCTTTGCGTAAACTATCCTGAAACGACTAAACCTCAATGCCACACAAGCATGGTTGGCGTATGTCTCGGGGTCAAAAGAATATACATAGTATTAATTAAAAATTGATTTTGTTTGGGTGAATGTCCACTGAGATCTGATCGAATATCATCATCATCTTAGGGTCTTCCCGTTTGCATCCTCAGCCGTTTGCTTTGGAGCCCAGGGTCCGCTAAATCTGATCTGACCTAATACAAGCTTATGTAGTGAGGTCAGAATCTCCAGACATTTTCCATACATGAGGTAAGCACCATCACAGAATCCAGAATATATGCTATACGGCTATTCGATCGCCATACATTGAAACGCGCTAACTTTCCTGGTTACTCCTGGTTACTCTCAATACACATTTCGCAATTAACTTCTTGTTACTGTTTCGTCACTTTTTTTTGTGTGTTTTTCAGTTTTTTCTTCATTTTCATTTTGTTAGTTTTTATTTGTTTAGTTGTAAGTAGGAGTAGTTGGTTGCCACAGTCGGATAAGTTAATATGTGAACAACGCTGTGGGCTGCATTACTGTTAAAATTTAAAAATGTACTTAATTTGGGTATTATATGTAATGTAGCTGTTTGTTGTTTGTAAATAAATAAATAAATACAAAGACATTGTTACGCCATCTATCGAAAATATAAGAATTTACAAATTAAGATTTATAACTTTTGAAATACAGCACTTAATCAACTTGTTATAGAATTTAAGTACGTAAAAAAATAGTGTTTTATAAAATCAGTCCTTTTTTTATTAAAAATGAGCGAGATCAGTACTTAATTAAATATTTATCTTTTTGAAGCGCCACCTTACATCAAATAGCGGAACTAATTCTTTTTATTAGGCAATACGAGCCCATACTTGTGCAGGCAGGACAGAACTGGCATGATTTTTTGAAAAATTATAGGGCAATTTAAAAATAAATTGGTAGCCCCAAAATTGGCCGGACTAGAATTATAAACAAGTGGGCGTCATCAAGGCGCGCCTTTCCAATCATTTAAGTAACGCTTATAATTATAATAACAATGAACGCCAAGGGACTTTTGATTCCTTTTCTGTACAGAGCATAGCGCTAACAAATTATAATTGAAATGGACCTGGTCAAATGCGGGCTGGATTCGGGCTGGAAGGGTACCGTATTATAGTAGACCTTCCTCCAAACCATCAGTATGAAGAAAACGTATAAAAGGAATGGTATGGTAATTGGTATGGTGAACCACTGGTTTTAAAATGCTTGTCAAGCAATGATAATTTAGGAACTTTTCTTGACGATGTTTGATGAAAATTTTGCACTTTCTGTTCTTTTCGTGTTGATTAGCTCAGACTCGGACATTGTTTTTCCAGAAACATGCCACCTCTATCTATGACATTAGTTAGGTATGGTTGTGTGTAGCTCACAGGGCAAGAAGGGAGTGATAATAGATGCGGTATTGTTTGGATGACTACCACACTGGCACGTGGTCATAATGGATCTATGTAACTATTAGTGCTCCCAAAAATGTTCACAAACATTTTATAACACTAAAACATTTACTAACACGTAAACAAATGTTTACTAACGTTAGTAAACATTTTGTAACAGCACTGTGGGAGCACCATATCTAATCTAGTATGGTGGATGCTTAAGTTTGCTAGCACCCTTATGCTTGCTAAACTTTGTTTTAGCAAGTAGGGTGATAAAAAGATTTTAAAAACTTCACCTACTCACACCCGCCGCCGAAAGCTGGTTAAAAGCCTGCACGAGATAAGATTTTTCAAAACAGTATAACAGAAAATTTTATTTCATTTACCCCGAAAATATAACGTTCTTATTTATCATGTTTATTGCAAATAAAGTTTCATTTCATTTCATCGTCGGCTGGCTGACTGGTAGAAAATGCCTGCGGTTTTAGGCCTGCCGTTTACATAGATAATCATAATCATTACATTGACTGGGTTGTCGAAGTTCGTCGGAACAGCCTCTCGACCTTTGACGGTCCGTTTAATGACCACCACATGGCAGCGGCGCAGAAAAGAATTAATAAGTATGCTTCCCGTGGAATTTGAATCCTCGACCTTTTATCCTTTAGGCAAACGCCTTAACAACTGGACCACAGAGGCATTTAAAAATGAAGTTAAATAAATAAATATAGCTTACTTTTGTTTACTAACATGGCAATGTGGTTACGTGAGGTAGGAGGAAGAGCAGCGGATCTGGAACGCGTCCAGGGTACATAAATAGTTCGCAAACAATTTGGATTCTGGATTCGCACGTAATGCTACGACGGGTTTTTAGTGTTTTAGGTCTTACACAGTCATTACTGCATTATCTGGTCATCATCATTTCGAGTAGGTTACATTGTCAATTGACCGTGTACACCCTGGTGTCAGAGTTGGGCGGGACCACATTATCTAGTTACCTTCGTACATAATTGATACCACACCATTGGTTATTTTACAGTTCATCCTATATCAATGACCGATTTACTGTCTTTCGTTATACTTCTGTGTTTTTCGTTTTTGGTGCTATAAAGAGTATTTGTAATGTATTGTACTTAGGAAAAAATATTTCATAACAAATCATTTCAGTATTTGCATTTAAAGAGTTTCACTAATTAAAGGGACGTAATTCCAAATAGTCAGTGCCTCGCGGTTTGCCCACCACCCAGCAATAGCAATAGCGAACGGGACAGAGAATTGGACACGTTTTTGAAAATCGTTCGTTTTTCGGAGCTCATAGCAATACAACGCTTGGAGATAGTTAAGTTTAGTAAAGAGACTTTCTAACCCCTCTCCCCTCACCTCGGTGGGGTAAGACCTTTGAGTATGTTTATATATCTCCTAACTACCAAACAAACTTCATAAGTAAAATTTTCTGCTTTTGACTTTTCCATCCACAATCATTTATTGCCTAGGCTAAATAACTATATTTTTATAGTTTATTTGAGCATCAAAGCTTGTCTGCCTGCGACCATGAACGCTGTAAAGTGTTTGAAACGTCAGGTGTAAATAAATAAGTAATAAACGCGATAAAACCGTATTAAAATAGTTTAATTTATTGAAAATAACTATTCGCACTGCTTATCCCCGTTTATAAAACTAGAGAGTTTGTTTCCAAACGAGTAAGTATTTGTTGCACTATAGAAAATTGAGTACAAATGACTCATGGGCCAATTTAAGTTGTTCATACTTATGCTTTTAACAGACTTTAAAAAAGGAGAAGGTTCTACGGTCGACTGTATTTTTAACGTTATCTTGCGCCCAATATATATATATATATATATTTTCTTCTTCTTATTGTCTGGTAACAAGATGGAGAAAGAGAAGAGATAGTGCAATTAGCATGTAGTACAATGAAGAATTATAAATAAAGAAATGCATTGAACGTAGCAGCCTTGTGAGTGGCGTTACTCAACAAACTTCACATATGACCGCGAAAATTATGATGATTAATTATAATTAATTGTAATAAAGCCGCTAATTGCTATATGTAGAAATCGCTGGCGAATGTACCGACTGCATTTCAGCTTCCGTTTCAGCGTTACGTCACCGCCGGACAAGACATTGAAAGATTTTTTCAGACCATCTATTCATTTGGGTAAATGCGATGTATGATGTATCCCATCCATAGTTATTGCATACACCAGCCCGCATTCGTCCGAGCCTATAGCCTTCCTCGATAAATAGGCTATCCAACATTGAAAGAATTTTTCAAATCGGACCTATTTCTGAGATTAGCGCATTCAAACAAACAAACTCTTCAGCTTTATAATTTTATAAGTATAGTTTTAATTCTTATTCATATGGAAGTACGGGTAGATTGAATTTCGATACTTATCGATTCTTCGAGCGCGAATAACCGACGATGCGAAAAGCGCAGAATGTATGGCCGCCATTTATGGTATTTTTTAAACAAAGGCAATTTTAACAAAAAACAAATACCGGCTGCCTTTCGTTTACCGGGGCCATCTTGAAGATACTCTGAGTCTAAGCCCAAGAATTCATTCACCAGGGAGATACATCGCAACTAGAAAACACGCTTGGACGAAGAAGATACCAAGGCAAACAGAGTAGATTGACCCCTCTGCTACCAGGGTGTAAAGGATCGATTGAACATTGGAGTTATACTAACTAACTACATGGATTTTACCCAAGTAATAGTCTTACTTGGGTAAAATCTATGTTAGTATCTCCCAAACTCTAAAACCCCAAAAATACCATTATATGACCGTAAGGTGGTTTCGTAGTACGGACACCAGGGCATAAGGGGTCTATCGGTCTTAGAAATCTATTTTAACATAAAGCTAACGAATTTAAAAGATATAAAAGACAAAAAAAATAAAAATGGCTAATTTGATTTATTTTGATAACTTATGTAAGTAAGTCAAAACTCTTTATTGGACCAAAGAAAATACATAACAAATATAATAATATTTGAGACAAGATGTACATTAGGTGGCCTTACCGCAAAAGCAATCTCTTCCAGGCTACCTTAGGGTAGAGAAATGCATTAAAAAGAGACGGAAAATAGATAATATTATCGAAAAAAATTGTGCAGTATATACCTATTTAATAAATAACATAAAAATTAAAAATAAGTGAAATACACGATCATACATAATATAATAAAATACATATATAACATACATATAATTGTATATGGTAATGTCCGATTCGAATTGTTAACCATTTTGATCAGTTGCGGCGTTCCAGATCGAAAGCTGCTTAACTTGGTTCTTGAAAAAGAAGTGTCTGGGCCTGGCGAATTGGAAGAGAGAGAGTATGCCAGCGACAAGACATATATATCATTCACGAAATGTTCGAGTCCAGTATTTTGCAAAAAAAACTACTGTGCCGATTTTAATACGTAAAGTTACTATGGGACTTAATTGAAAGTACTTATATCCTTTTAAACATAACATTTTTTTAAAAAATATGCATAAAAAACACATTTAACTCTGTTTGAAAACCTTCTCCTCTTTGGATTTTGGTAGTCGGTTGAAAATATACATATCAAGATTCGTATTAACAAAATGCCGTCTCCATTATTCGTTCCTCTGAAGGCACAGTGGGCATCGCACCGAATTCGGTTACGGTCCGTTTAGGTGCTGCATACGAAACTCGTCATTAACTGAAGCTTGACACACGACACCGTTATCTTGTTTTTACTCGACTACGATTGAGCCGAAAGGAGAAATATGATTATGACTGGTGTATATTCATCTGTACTTAGTCGGTTTTTTGTTTCTTAATTAATTTACACGCATTGTCGAATCCTATCTGAACTTCTTCTTTTCGAAATCTCAGAAAACTCTAAATTTTTTACTTCAGAATTCCAGAAACGCGCCACCTTTGTGGCCGACATAAGGTCCCCCTTTGTACAGCAGCTCACAAAGTAAGCGGGGCACGTCAAAAGGTGCTGTTTGGACGGGATGGCCACACTAAAATTATTGAAGCGAAAGTGAATCTGAATATTTGTTTGTTACCTCTTAACACTTCATCTACGGAATCGATCTTCCTAAAATTTGGTATTAACATAGGCACTGAAAAGGACATATACCTTTTATCCCGGAAAAAGGACCATTCCCGTGAGATTTTTAAGTACGCGTGTAAAGCCGCGGGCAAAATCTAATAATTTTAATAATGCGCGTGCGCCGCAATGCGTCCGGTCGTTACGTCATACACAAAGAATCTTAGTGGATTAACAAGGAAGGCGTATGCAATACGATCTACCTATGCAATTATAATTATGAGCGAATGGAGGCCGACGTGTGCAGAGCTCAGTAGCTTAGCGGAGCATACGTGTTCGCATCAAGCAAGGCCTCCTCGTTTCTATCCATTGGTAATTCGAAGGCCTATTTAGGCGTTGAACGTATTCTGTCTGTGCCGTTAGTTTTAAATATTATAGGTAGATAGATGCCTTTAGGCAGCGTGAAAAATTTACCCGATAGGGCATAATTTTAATGATCTGTTGTCAACCCAATGTGCTGTTGATCTCCACAAGGTACAAATCAATCTTTAGGACGTTTAGGACGCGCGAACATTTTTTGTCATGTTCAAGCATATGCAAAGACAAACTATATGCATGTATCCCGTCAACATAATACAATTCATGCCTAATTGTGATAAAAGACATTTCACAATAATTAATACCTGCATCACTGGTTTCTTGTAGTGTTTGGAACTAGTTAATACCATACCAATATTGTATTTCAAAGAGTAAATGTAGAATGCTCCATTTCTCTTGATCCAATAGTGTTTTCCAGTTGCTAGTAGTCAGTTTTAGTACTGGTTTTTACAAATGAAGCGTGACGTCTGACCTCCATAACTCTTTTTACAGGGAAAACGGACCGATAATACCATGATGTGTTTAACAACCTACTAGATGGCAGTCAGGACTAAAAGCTTAATGAGCTTCAAAACATGACATTATAATAACTATCAGACAATCAGGTGATTCAAGCCTGCAATGTAAATAAAGCGCACTTTGTCTGTCTGTTCCCGATAATCTTAAAAAAACTATGCAAACTGTTTTTTTAGTTTTAACAAATAGATAGTGATTTTTGGAGAAGGTTTAGGTATACATTGCATAAAAGTTCTTCGTAATCTGAGTTAAATATGATTTAATTGAGTAATTCCGAAAAATCCAGCCTTGAGAGCAATAATTAAAATTTCCGATTAAAACCCCTGACAATAAATGGGCCCGATTCAACCAAGAGAAAGCAGAGACGTTTGCCACTCACCTTAACCCTTTCGATGCCAACCTAAAAGTATGCTCGTAGTAAACAATAAAATATTAATTGTTATAAAATGTTTGGCAGCAATAGGGTTAAAAATATCTTCACACTGAATGATGCCGATCCAGCGTTAGATAAATCATCATTGAATAAAATATTGCAGCAACCACTTTAGCTGGATCCACCACTGAAATTCGCAACACCTAAAGAGCTCCGACGGAGTATCTTAAACCTAAAAGATAAGTCTACCCCCGGTTATGACCTAATCTCCACAAGAGTACTCAAGGAGCTTCCCAGAAAAGCGATTGTGTTCCTGACGATACTAATAAATGCCTCTTTAGATTGTCTTACTTCCCCGATAATTGGAAAGTCGCTCAGATCGTTATGATCCACAAGCCAGGCAAACCAACCAACGTTGTGTCTTCATATCACCCGAATATTCTGTTTCCGGTTCTGTCGAAGGTTTGGGAAAGGATTCTCTTAAGTAGACTAATCCCCGTGTTAAAAGACCTTAATGCCATTTTAGATCAACAATTTGGCTTCTGTCAACATTCATTCCACTATTGAAAAGAATACTGCAAATCTGCATTTCTTGACGTAAAGCAGGCGTTCGACAGAGTCTGGCATAAAGGACTCCTCTGCAAAATTAAGTCGCTACTTCCACATCTGTTCTTTGAAATTCTCCAATCATATCTTACTGGTAGAATTTTCCAAGTAAAAGAAGAAGACGCTAGATCCAAACTCTATGATATAGAAGCAGGGGTTCCCCAAGGATCTCTATTGGGACCATATCTATACACACTGTTCACAGCAGATCCAATCAGTAGTCAAGTAACTACAGCCACTTATGCAGATGACACTGCAATTCTGGCCAGTCACACCAAACCAGAAGTCACTTCTGAGTTGCTGCAATCACACCTAGCTAAAATTTATACTTAAATGGCTTCGTACATGGACAATTAAGTCTTGTGCTATAAAATCACAACAGGTCACTTTCGCTCAAAGGCAGGGAAACTATCCAGTGGTAACTCTGAGGCATCAATCGCTCCCACACGTTGATTTAGTTAAATATCTCAGAATTTATCTGGACTGAAAACTCACCTGGAGGAACCATAAAAGAGCGAAACAAGATGAAACCAATCTAAGGTTCAGAGGTCTAGATTGGCTACTTGGCAGAAGATCTCACCTTCAACTGTTGATTTACAAAGTTGCAATTAAGCCATTAAGGACCTATGGGCATTAAACTCCGAGGGACTGCTAGTCACCCGAATATCGAAATCCCCCAATGATGTCAACAGCATTCTTAAATGCTCCGAAGGCACCTTGGTTCATCACCATTACAGAGGTTCACCACTTCGCTAATATCCCACAGTCAGGGAAGAAATTGGGAAATTTACCACTAAAAACAAGGCATGCCTAGCAAATCACCCAAACGAACTGGCACAGAAGTTACTAGTTAGCAACCCAGCAAAAAGAGCTAATATACTGGAGTTGGACAGGCGATTTGTACCCAGCTGAAATGTAGAGACTTTGTCACTGGATAAAGTTCTATCCACACCTCATAGTACCTAGTAGTGGTTGCCGTGTCGTCAACCGAGGTCCTAACGGAAGATCAGCACTGTCAATATCATCGGATGGCAATATGCTCAGTTGGGACCTTTTTGGGAACACACAACCTTTTTCCTAATGCTTTTTCTTTTATGTATATTTTTTTTTCTTTTTGTGTGTTTCTAAAATAAATTATTTTCTTTCTTTGTTTCTTATTTTCTAACTAGTACTGATTGCAGATAATGACATACAAAAAAAATATATTTGAGAGCATTCTTGTAAACTGTGTGTCACTAGCATTTTGTAAAGTATTTAGACTATGATGGTTTGTTTGCAGTTAATAAGGTCTGATATTTTATTTATTTATATAAATATTTAAACTTCATTGCATAAAAAGCAATGAGTATTTAGAAAGGACGGAATTTTAATAAAATGTATATACAATAATATACCATACTGAATAGAAATACCGTTTTATTGCTCGACAAATCACACAATCTTAGTTAGCCCCAAAGTAAGTAAACTATATAGCATCATATATGTCTGTGACGGGCTTTATGATGACCAAACAATCATACTATTCCATGTAGTAATATATTGGTATGGCTTAAAAGATCTAAACAGGAAGGGATACAAAAGGATTTAAAAATGTAATTATTTACCTAGGAACAGGAGAAAAAAGAAACAAAAACAAGGCATAGGACATCATGTAAACAACAAAGATTCTCTTATATTAAATCTTATTGGTAAAATTCTTATAAGACAACTAAAATAGATAAAACCATAGTACAAAGAAAACAATAAATGCACATATAAAACAGTACACATGCAACAAGCTAACTTGGAAATGGTAAGTATAATTTATTTACTTTATACAATTAATTTTCTCTATCATAATAGTTCATATAGGATAAACAATGAAGAAATCAAATTATATATGGTACTTACTGAATATTAGAAGGCTACAATCCCGTTCATTTGTAATTTGAGATAAATTTAGATAGGCAGTATCGGCACACGGATCCCTACAGAAAAGTGTTACACTGTGCTATGTAGGTGAACGCACCGAGAGTAAAATTAGAAAAACATTCGCAAAAACTCACAATTTGAACCACACCACCCACGTAGAATATATTATTTGTATGAAACGAAGAACGATATTATTAATATTTAAGAGGTGCTATAATGCCATAACCGATTGTATTTATTGCGCTGAACTGAAAGTAGCCACGGATATAGTTATTAAGAATAGAGATCTAAACTCATCACGATTCATCCCGGAGTTGATCACTGAAATCTACAAATATAAACTATTTTAATTAGTTACATTTAGTAATAGAACAGAAATTCACTGACCTGCAATTTAAAATAATGAAACTAAATTCAATCCTCTCCTCTCCTCGACCATTGCTAAAAACTAAAAATTCACACCCACGAACCCACACCCACAGTACAGCCACAGACTATCAAATACAATTTTGAAGTTTGAAAGAATGAGTGGTGGTGTGAGTCCCCATATGACAGTTGACAGTACTGGCTTTTACTTTGGGTACCTTTTTTATTTTAATAAATGGGTTTTACGGCCAAATATAGATACAAGTCCTTTAGAGCCCTTCGAAATTTTTCTATCTTCTTGAGTCCTACAGTGTGGTTTCGTCAAGTCCTAGTCAAGTCTGACCCCCGTATTCTTAAACAACCTTGAGGACGTCCTTCACTCAAACTCATTGGAGGGTGCCATAAGGAAGTCCTCGAACATTCCTTGAAAATGACATTCTTGGTTGCTTGAGCAAACTCCAATGAGGAAAGACACAGGTTATATTAAGTCCTTACATGAAATAATTGGCTAGTCAACTAAATAATAAATTGTGTATGTTATATATTTTATTGATAGAATAGACTATTTCCGAGATACAATTTAAACGAAAAAAATTCTTAAAATTATATTTATTTTGTTATTTAATTTAAAAGATTTTATAGTGATGACGTCATGCAGCTATAATGGCCATTTCGAACTGCAAGAAAGCAAAAATTAATAAGGTATTAAAAAATATATATCTCAGTGTCAAATGTCAAAGTCAAAATGGACCGCGAGCCGCGAGTTGGTTTCTTGTTTGTTTACAATCGCCAAATATTTAGGTACCCCATTTCTCGTATCTATTGCTTAATGGCCTGTTTATTGGACTTTACTGCAGTCTCTTCATCCATTTACATCTGATTTTTCAATAATTGGACACCGCTTCTTCATTATAATGTATGAATGAATGTAATTAGGTTATGTTTACTTGAACAGAGATGACATTTGACATGGGTGACAAGTACGTGAAGCGCTTAGTTAGCGCTACCAAACAAAAAATATTTATTCACTACGCTTTGCTGCCAACCTAAAAAAATAAATGTGAATAGCCGGAAGTTATCCGGCTACGTCATACGTCAACCTTGCTAAAAAATGAAAGTCATTGGGTTTTCTGCGATTTTCTTAAAAAATACTTGCATAACTAAAGATCTGATTAATGTAATCTGTTCCCTAAGCCTATTCCTCGAAATGGTTTACGAATTAGACATTTTCATGAAAAAGTTTACTAGCCAATTGGCGTTTTGTATGGAAGGAAAAAAATGTCGAATATTTTTTAACTTAATAAGTATATTTATTAAATCAAAGTATGAATGAACCATTGTTATCTATGCACTTTTGCCATCTCATAGGTAGTTCATGGATCCCTTCACTAAAAAAACCATTCGGAAGGAAATCAATAAAATCTTTGAAGGCGGTTTGGACTGCCCCATCGGAGTTGAATTTTCTCCTTTGCAAGAAGTTATCCAAATTTCGAAAAAAACTGGTAATCTGTTGGAGCAAGGTCCTGGGAGTGCGGTGGGTGTCTTAGACATTCCAATTGAAGCTCTTCTAATTTGGTAGCCGACTGTTGTGCAGTGTGTGGTCTAGCGTTGTCGTGAAGCAGCAGTGGCGTAGAGCGATTGACCAGCCTCGGTTGTTTAGCAGGTAGCTTATCCATCATGGTTTGCAATTGCTGACAATAAACGTCTGCCGTAATCGTCTGGCCAGATTTGAGAAAACTGTAATGAACGACACCGGGACTTGTCCACCAAGCGCTTACAAGTAACTTTTTTTGGGTAAATTTTCGCTTGGGGCAGGATTTGGCTGGCATGCCTGAGCGCTTCCGATAATCGTAGAGAATCCACTTTTCATCACATTCATTATTGTGCCGGTCAAGTAAGGTAAGCAGTCAACGCGCGTTTGCCGGTTTGCTTCACTCAATTCGTGAGGAATCCACCTTTCAAGCTTTTAATCTTCCCAATTTGCTTCAAGTGGATTAAAACAGTTTTATCACTAACTAGCAGCCCGTTCCGACTTCGTCCGGGTTATACAAATTATGTAGTAGTAGGTTGAAGGTAACCACTACATTTAGCATTTCTTTCAAAACCGGCTACATACGAGTAGATCTCCCTGAGGCCGAGTCAAGTAGTCCTATTAACCGATGAATACCATATATATTCATCTTACCACTTATGTTTAAGAATACGGCTGTAAGCCTGACTCTTCTGATTCGACTTGACTTCACTTAACTACTGACGTGACCTTAGACTTGCTTGACTAAACAACTAAATTTAAAAATTTTGCTTGTTTGTTGCTAAATACGAAAGTAAGAGCCATATTTAAAAAATGACGTCACTCACTGTCTGTCTGTCAAATTTTAGGTTTGTTTTTATTTTGCTGTGATAAAATTTTAACCTAAGTTTTGATAAATATGTATGAAATAAAATAAAAATAAGTTTGTGTTCACATGCCTATAACCGTGCTGAAGAATGCCTTAAGAAATATTATCTCATGAAGGCGATAGCGGAACTTTAAACATGATATCGAATTTGTTTTGGGTTTTGGCCTTATGCACCGGGCCAGTTTTGGTATGTTTTAGTCATTTTATCCTTTATTTATAACTGTTTTGATAATTATCTGCGCCTTATATTACCTTTGTGCTACTTTAAAATAATTTTTTTTTTCGTTACGACATGGTAACATGCGTGATATTCAGCCATATGTTTTAGAGCCAATCATATGAAGACAAACGCTGTCGTTGTGTTTGTTCGAACCCGGCAGAAGTCTTGAATGATACACAGACCACAAACCGTCAACTTTTCATCGCTAATGTGCCGCCAGATAAATGGTAAGTCATAACTTGTTTTTGATAATTAATTTTAATGATTCTGTTTCTTCATGACATGTTCTCTGCTGAAAACGCCAACAAGTTCTTCTTATGTCGCGACCACACGTGGCCTATTTGTGTTGTGAGTCATGCCGTGCCAAAATATCACGTATATATACTTGTTTGTATCTATTTTGGCAAAACATGCATCTCAAAGCAAATTGGCAAGTAGTACATGTGTGGTCGCGCCATTATGGTGTCGACTCTCGCCCCAGACACCCTTCGATGCTTAAAATTGGGTCACCCATGCAGCATTATCTGTAGCCATGTCCCAGTCATTCAGTATGCAGTGTCGGGACACACTGCACATTTTGCACTGAATTGAATTTCAATTTATATGTTTATTGAAATATGAAGAAATAAGTTTGAAGTACTGTTCAAATAGAAATTAAAGAAAATAAGATTACACTGCGTTTTTTATGAACTCTGTGAACCCATATAATCTTAAAGTTTCTAAATACTGCAATAACTGTAGGCGCCCAAACTAGTTTGGGATTTGCCATTATGTAGTGAAGCGGGCACTCTTCTTAGTTTTTCTTGCTATGGTTCATAAGAGAATCACTATTTGATTTTAAATATTGTTAAATTTTTAAATCCTAATCTATTTTAGCAACTGTGAAGTAGTAGTTCTACCGCATGTTGGAATCAACCTCAAAGGCAGGGAACAGGAACTATGTCCGCAATGCGAATGCAAGTACGAGACAAGAAACACCAGAGTTATCATGGTAAGGTATTTGAAAACCCAACTACTATAATTCCAACAAATTAACAGTCATTTGAAAAACTAAAAAACCCTACTGTGTTTCTGTGTAATTTGGAGATGAAACAACCCATAAAAATTCCGCCATTTTATTTTTTTTATTTTGATAAAGCCTTTGTCACTCTCACAGTAAATTAACAACACCTCTCTAGTTAAAATCCATCAAACCATTCAGACTGCAGGTCAAGTAAACTATTATACATACATACTCTTGAAAAATTTAATCATCCTTCTGGCGCGGTCAGGTAAAAAGTAGTGTTATTATACCAGCCAAAATAACGCTTTTTAAAGCATTTTGTACCTCATTGTACACGTGCAGCCTATGGACACGCTATACCGTGGGGACGTACAGGGCCATGCGCACTCAGTACAATAACGCCTTCAGGGAACTGTTGGGGCTGCGACGTCACTGCAGTGCGTCAGGGATGCTAGCTGAGGCGTGTGTCGATAGCTTTTCAGCCATTATCAGAAAGCGTAGCGCATCTCTGATTAATAGAGTGAGGAGCAGCTCTAACAGCCTGCTGCAGACGGTGGCGGCGCGACTGGATGTGGACAGTGGCATTATGTTGCACTGGACCCGCATTCAGCTTGCCAAAGACACCAAAATTAATTATCGTGTTTGTTACTAACATAGTTTTAAGTGTATTGTATGACTAACATTATATGGGCAATGCCTGAAATAAATGAATTTTATTTTATTTTATTTATTTATTGTTAATAATGTTGGGTTTCCAACACCTACTTAGTATTAAACCAAGATGGAAGAATACTAAATAAGTAACATTTCACTAAAACACAGATAAAACTTTTTCATTCTAATTTAAATTATTTTATACAAGCCATCTAAGTATGTTTCACTCAAGCGCCTATTTTACTGAACTAATTTCAATTCACTTGTTTTGAATGGGTTACATGGTCAAGTGACCCTGTACCTGATGTCAGAATTATTCGGAACAGCTTTTTGGTCTCTGACATGGTTTCTGGACCATGAAATGGCAGCCGGTACCAACAAATTTAACCAATTTCAATTAATAAAATTGAATGATTCATTATTTCATTCCCATATTTATTAATATTGTGAAATATTTATTTTACCGTGCCTGTTTTAGATCGTCGTGATACTAGTCCTCTGGCTCCTAACACTGCTGTCAAGCTACATGGCATTTGTGATGTGCCTTGACCCCTTGCTGAAGAAGAAAAAGAAACCAACCAGCAACCGGTCGTACCGTGAGAATGGCTCTGAAGAGGTTTTTATAAATATCCATACTTTCGTCCATACTAATATTATAAGTGAAAAAGTCTGTTACGCTTTCACAGAAAAACCGATGAATATTATAAATGCGAAAGTCTGTCTGTCCGTCTGTCTGTATGTTACACAGCCAAACCACTAAACGGATTTAGCTGAAATTTGGTATGAATATAGTTGAAGACCCAGGGTCCCAAACAGGCTACTATTTGACGCAAGCGGAGTTGCGTGAAACAGCTAGTATTGTATAGTAATGAATATTTCCATTGGTCATCACATTAACGTGTGAACGAATGGAACAATCTTTTTTTTTTTTTTTGTGTTAATTATTGACAGGTGACGGTTGTTATGAAAGAAAAAAATTAAAAGTCCGTTCACACTGACGCGAATTTCGCTCGTGTGGCGGGACGCCCACAGAAATAAGAATATACAGAAGTGGCATTAGCAGGCCTGTTAACTTTGACACGCGCTGCGGCACTTCTACCGATTCATATTTCTATGGGCGTCCCGCCAGTCGCGACGGATTCGCGTCTGTTTGAACGGTCCTTAAGTCAGTTGAGCGGAACATTAGAAAATTTAAGACACGGCAATGTTTATTGGGTCGGCTAGTAAAAAGTCCATACTTCCATATCCATACTTGTCCGTAACCCTATCTGTTACGCTTTCATAGCCAAACCGCTGGACGGATTTTCATAAAATTTGGTATTAATACAGTTGAAGACCCGGGGTCATACATAAGCTACTTTGTGATGCAAGCGGAGCTGCGGGGATCAGCTAGTAAAGTATATACAACAATTTTGTTACAGGCTTGTAACCTTCTCAATCAAGAAGATTTGGAAGACTGAACACAACATGACATTGGGCTCGTACCATGACTCTGGCGGACTTACCTTAGTAAGCCGACCTCAGTAGAAGACAGATAAACCTGAAGTGCTATTTTTGAAAAGTGTGATTCAAGGAAAATCGGCGAGGCAAATAATTTTTGTTCGATATCGAAGGATTTTCATTCGACTTACTGATATGGGACGCTGTTTATAGGAAAAACACTTGATGCACAATACTATATTTATTGTTATTTACAATTAAACTGAAAAATTAAGTTAATATAAAATTTCACGTCATCCTCTGACAACGAATTTTCAACGACATTATTTTTCTTTCTGTCATGTTTGACACGTTATGACCGAACAAAACCTTTCTATTCCTTTATGTTCATGTCATACATTTCAAAAATAGGGCACCTGACCTAACCCCTAAGACGTTACGGTGGGTATGTTAAGGGGTCACCTTTATCTATCTTTGACTGTACTACCATTTAAGCAATGGGATTGAGATATAATACGTAGTGATAACAGTGTTGATAGTTATACTCTTCCATTTTACAAATAAGATAATATAAATAAATGTATTCCTATTTTTCTTGAAATTATCAATTACTAGCTGCCCGTCCCGACTTCGCACAGGCCTATAGCCTTCCTCGATAAATAGGTTATCCAACACTCAAAGATTTTTTTCAAATCGGTCCAGTAGTTCCTGAGATTAGCCCGTTCAAACAAACACTTCAGCTTTATAATCTATATATATATAAAAATTAATTGCTGTTCGTTAGTCTCGCTAAAACTCGAGAACGGCTGGACCGATTTGGCTATTTTTGATTTTGAATTATTTGTGGAAGTCCAGGGAAGGTTTAAAAGGTGAATATATTCGGAGGCGGTACGAAGTTTGCCGGGTCAGCTAGTATTAGTATATATATATATGGGGATGATGACTAAAGAACATTCTCAATATAACTTAATTTTATTAAATAAAAAAAAAAATAAGACATTTTACGCGAAAAATGCATTCTTCGAGCTACTCTTTATTCAATATAGTATACATATAGATAATGTAAATAAAAATGCTTAAAAACATGGGGAATTGGCGCTATTTTACACGACTTCTTAATTCATAGACAATAAAACTATTGAGTTAGCCTTTCAATGGAATGTTTAGCCACACTGTTTTGGGAGAAACTGCCTAGTAAGTATATGCAGTAAACGGAAAATTGAAATTTAACAAGTAAATCGAAAACAATTTCCAACCCCACATACAATGCTTTAAGCTATCACTAGATTTGTATGGGCGACCGATATTTTTGTTTTGTACGAAGTTTTTTTTTATCGACTTACAATTTAGCTCCTGTGAGCTTTAAAATTTACTGCAGGACAGTTTGAGGCGAGGGCTATTAACCCTCAGCCGTGTGATTAACGATTCGCATCGTCATTTATAATACGTACGGCAAAACATTGGAACTCCCTTCCAGCAGACGTATTTCCAGACTCTTACAATCTGGGTCTCTTCAAAGCTTGAGAGAATAGGCTATTAATGAGCCAGCGAGCTCCATCATAGACCACACTCCACTCAACATCAGGTGGAATCGTGGTCAATCGCTGGACATTTCATTAAAAAAAAAAAATACATGAGAAAACAGTCGGAGTTTTATGTATTATTATTGTAATTTTGACTGCGGTTTCAAATTACTCTCCCTTATTTATAAAAAAAATAGGAGCGTTAGTTTAACCTACATTAACTAAATTATGTTTAGTCCTTTTCTGTCTTAAGTATTTTTGACGTGAAAGAACGAGACGAAACATAAATTAGTTTAGGTTTTATTGAACTTATTACACTGGTCAGTATGTAAGTAAGTACATACAAGTACATCATTCGAAAGTATGTGGTGCTTAAGATTAAGGCTACTAAAATTTTCATTGTAGGTATATATGGTATTTACAGGGTAATTTTGAAACTACTGACCAAATTTTGTCAGACAATTCTTAATCGAAAATACGATTCGGTAAAATGAAATAAATATTTTTTTTTTTATTGAAATCTCACCAAATAATAAATAAAGCGTGGTCACCTTACTCGGTCGTATGCACGATGGTAAAAATATGTATATACTAAATCCGTTCTCTAAATATACTTCTGTTTTATCACCTTCATTCCTGATATCCTTATTTTCCAGTTTAAACCTTTTCTAATTTATTATTACTTTCATCGCGATAGTTTCCCGTGGTTTTATATACTTGTAACTGGCTAAATACATATTCTGTAAAAGCCATTAAAAAAAACCGCTACCCCGCGCCCCTCACCACGTCCGTCTGCATACATCAGGCGCGCACTCCGTGTTCGCGCGTAAATTTCAAAGTAAAAGCGTTCAAAATTCTAACATTTCGTAAATAATGTAAATAAAACCTTATATGTTGATTATTGCCGTCTAGAATATCATATTAAAATTTGGCCATTAGTTTCAAAATAACTATGTAAATGTTATAGCTATGCTATGGGACGGAAATCTGTGATCTTCACAGTTTTATTAAGTACATTGTTTTTTTTAATAATATTTTCACACGTATTTTTCTACTTAAATTAAATTTTTAATAAGATTTATTTTTTACTTTTGTATTTAAATTTCTTAATGATTTATCTATTAAGTTATCTAAAATGTGAAAGAAGGACGCAAAATACATAAAATAAATAAGTTATTTTAGTTTAAAAATATTTAAAATTGTGCTATGAAAACAACACAAATCGTAAAAATCACCAGCATTTCTAAATGTTTATCAGTATGTAATTATTTCTTTCTAAATGTTTAACATACATGTTGTTTAATATCATGTATCATTAAACATTAATTCGATATATATAGGAGGAACTAGTTTAAACGACTTAAAAACAGTAAAAAGTTTTATTCTACGTTTGACTGTATGTATTTTATGTGTAGAGAAAGCTTGAAAAATCTTGTAAAAAATACCCTTGTGGTTCTAGTAATACATATGAGTTTTTTTTTTTTTGACCTAAATAGCTAGATTTTTAAATTAAGTATAAATATGCTCAAGATTGTCGGCCGTATCGCTGGATATATTTTTTACCTAATTGTGCCAAAAGTAGGGTTATGTCCTCGAGTGCACGTCTTATTTTTTGAAGTGCTTTGTAATTTGATTAATTGTAACCTAAAGGTGTTTTGAATCTGTCTTAATTATGGAAATTGTGATTGGTAGCTATTATTATATCATAATATTATATATTAATTATATTATTGACTGGGAGATCTAAATGCTCTCTTAAAACATCACATTTGTAACAATTTTGGATATAAAAATACAATATGACAGAAACGGTACAATATTGCTTAGAAATATTCGCAATGTAACAATTTAACTCAAAATATCGGAGTATAAATAATGTAGTATAAGGAAAATTACTGTTACCTATAAAATATTTCATGTCGTTAAGTAAATAAACTGTATTATATATACAAAAGAAATGTTTTATTAACTCTCCTTGTCTCATTAATATCATCACTTTATCATTAGAAAGGCCGTAAGCTTATTTGCTTAGCTTGTTTCGAAAAACTAACTCTGTCACATGACCATAGATTTAGAATTTTTTTGACTACGTCAAGCCTAAGGTTATGATTCATCCAGAATCTGTGCAAATTTCAACAGTCTAACTATCACGATTTACGAGATACAGCATGTCGACAGTCAATGGAGTCTTAGTAATAGGATCCCATTTTAATATTTGGGTACGGAACCCTAAAAACGCTAATTATTTCTAGAGGCTACTGATACGGGACCCTCGGTTTGCGAAATAATGCGAATCCATCGATCAATTATAAAATAAACCTCACAAAAACTGCAAAAACAGTTTTCAACTGTGGTTTATAGTAAACAAGCGTAGAAAACGATTGAAAACGGGTTTTCTACCATTTTGGTAAATTACCAGAGTTATCAACGGTTAAAAATTTACTCGCCACCCACCACCGTACTAACAGGGGGTCTACCGCCTAACTAGCGTCGATTTCAAGCCGACGTCGTATTCCGATTACGATGCCGATGCCGTCGATATCATTTCATTGGTACCGCGCAATGATAGCGGCGTCGCCTTGAAGACCGTCGAATACAAGTGAACGGAAAAAAGAGCGTCGATTTGCGATTCATTTTACTCAATTTAAGTACAATTTTTTTTATAGTACTTTGTTTTTTAATTTAATAATAATGTTAAAAACAACAATTATTGGTATAGTTTTGATTAATTAAGTAAAAAAAATTGATTGGAAGGTGGTACAATTGCGTATATATATATATAATTGTGTTTTATCACATTATCAACAAATGCGTTCCGTAAAACCGAACGGGGTAATATTTGACAATTACGAATTCATAACCTCACTTAAGTCACTTTGTTTATTGACGTGATTGTGTAGTGAATTAAAAAACAGTAAGTAAATAACTTGCTTTTTTGTTATTATATGATAAAACAAACATTTAACTAGTTGCACAGACCTCTGGGACTTCATTCCTTTGTAATTTGTAGATGCCAGCACCAAGAAAAGTGAGCCTTCAGCAGGTGGAAATCCTGCTGAATTACATGGAGGACCACATGGATATGGCGAAAGGGCAGGCCGCTGACACCCCACAAGCCAAGGTGGCAGTTCGCAGGCTGTGGGAGGAGTTAGCGGCCACACTTAACGCTCAAGGCACGGGCGTACATAAAACTTTTTCGGAGTGGCGGGACGTAAGTGTATACAAATCTTTCTAAGTGTGTTATTTATGCTTTGTGTCAAGGGTATTCATTTCCTATATACATCCATAATGAGTATGTTTTTAACCTATGTTTTGTTTTTATTAACACAATGTTTTTCTGTGATGCTTGTTGCACGAAACTAAATCTTAAAAATTAAAGGGGGTCCTCATACAAAAAACGTGTTTTTTAGCGTTTTAAAACATTACAAACTAAGTATGGTTATCAGTCTGTGATGCCCGTAGTATACAGTGGCTTAGCCTAGTTTGGGACGGATGACTGTGTGTGATTTTATTAAATCTTATTATTTTTTATTGTATGTTTATTATCTTATCAATACTTAATATCACTTATGTCTTGTTTTAGGTACCGTGGAGATACCACAGCCTCGGTGGGCTTGGGAGGCCGAGCAGGATCGGCGGGCGCTGGACGAGCGCCGACTGCAGGCGGAGGAACGAGTTGCTGACGCTAGAGTCTATGGCTAGGTCGATGGCTTCACGTCTGGAAGTGGACCAACGCCTAGCCGACTAGTTTTATTTGTTATGAACCTAGTATTTGAATGAAAGAACAGAAGAAAACTTAGTCAACGCATTTATAAAAAATAACAGTTTTAAATATATGTCATAAAAATAATACACAATCTTTCGGAAACAACTAGTTTTATTTGTTATGAACCTAGTATTTGAATGATTTATAAATAAATAAAAAACAGAAGAAAACTTAGTCATTTATGTACTTACCCTACGCATAAACTAAAATTAAGTACTTACATTTGTACAACTATAATAACTAATTTACAATATGCAATTTGATACATAGAAAAAGAGTACTTATACAAAAAAAAACCTCAATCTTCAAAGCCCCATTCCGGTGGTTGTCCACTTCTCTCCTCTGGTATCTTCTTTACTCTGCAATAAAGTGTCTTTTTAACATTTGATTTGAGAAAGATCATTATTTAAAGTTATAAATGTTCATTTTATTTTACAATATACCTACCCAAAAGCACTAAAGGTATAATTCTCTTATTAATCTAGATATATACATACCTAGCGTCGTCGGTTGCGCCACAACCGAATGACCACACTTTGCCTATCAGCACTTAAACGCCCATCATCATCGGCTGGCACTGGCAAGCGAGGAGGCTGTCGCTCTGCATCGCGACGCATTGCATCGCTGTCAACCTCGAAGTTTGGGTCGTTTATTAGATTATGAAGAACAACACACGCATTCATAATCTGTGCAGCCTTTCTTGGTGTATAGTGCAAAGTTCTATGAGCCAAGAGACAGCGAAACCGGGACTTAAGTACCCCGAAGGTTCGCTCGACCACATTACGTGTCCGCACGTGGACTGCTGTGTAATTGGCTTCTGGGGAATTTGGTAGGGTGCCGAGGATGGGAGTCATCATCCATTGTCGCTGGGCATAGCCAGAGTCACCTGAAATATAATTAAATCTTTGTTAGTTTTTTTAAATACCTCTCTTTTTTTATTATGTTTTTCATATATAATGAATGTGCACTCATTTTTCAACTCCACTACTTGCATGTCTTATGTAGAATATTATGTATTACAAATATAATTTAGACAAATACTAATCAACTTTTTATGGACCAAATAGTATTTTATAGATTGACTAGAATGTAAAGTAATATGACTGTCCATCATTTCCTTGTGACTGCTATTTGAGACATAATCTAAGGTATCATAATATCCAACTTACCCAACAACCAGTAAACCTGCCCTTCACCATGCAGTCTCATTATGGCTGTGTTGACAGGAGACATGTTCCATACATGGGAATCATGGCTTGCACCACCAAAAGATGCATCAACATACAAAATCCTGAGATCCGCATCACAAATCTAAAAATAAACAAATAGGTAATAATGGTAGGTATATTTTTAAATCTAAGGGATATCTCACAGAATTTTTTTGTTTTTGTAAAAACTTACCACAAGACAATTATGTGAGTGATAGCCCTTTCTGTTGTAGTAGACCTCCTCATCAACCCTTGGCTTGATAATAGCCACATGGGTCCCATCGATGCACCCGATGACCCCAGGGAATCCAAATTTGCTATTGAACCTAAACCAATATGTTAGTTTATTATTTTTAAACAATACATATGAATAAAGTAAACCTAAGTGGAAAATAAATTATATTAAAGGAAAAAGTGAATGACTGGCAGATGAGAGAGACAAATGGAAGAGAATTCATACTCCACCGACAAGAGCATAGCTCTTAAATATAGATAGATGATTAATATTCTATGTCTTTAAGTAGGTACCATTGGTGGCTGTAACTTTTGGGTAGCATGCATTTATTATTATTAAGTACAAGTGTGAAATTTGCAATAACATACCTCCTTGCTACCGAGTCTCGTTCTGTTTGAGTATGTGGAAATTTTATATACTTTCAGGCCTGTTAAGAGCCTCGGTGACCTCTTGCAAGCATTCTGATGTTGATTGCTGGCTAAGGTGAAGAACGTCGTTATCTCCTACACTTCCTTGGTAACTGCCGGTAGCGTAAAAGTTCAATGCCGCTAACACCTGAAACAAGCAAAATATTTTAACACTTCAGCATTTGTCAATAGGTTACCTAAGTTTAACAAATGAAGTACATACCTTAATTTCGGGTTTTATTCCACTGCTCCTTTCATTTGTGGGCAAAAACGGAATGATGTCCCCGCATAGCCTGACAAATGTAGCTTTGTTCACGCGAAATCGTCCTTGAAATTCCATCTCAGGCAGCAGCAAAGGCTGCGCCACTGCGCGCTGTTGGCGTCTCCGCTCAATGTTGAGTTTTTTCAGCCGCTGCTCCTCCGCTGCACCCATGAGCGCCATCCAAGCCATGGTTTCCCGCCTTTGTCCTAAAACACACAAACAAACAAAAACGAAACAAAATTTGTGAAATATGACTATACAACAATAAGAAAAAGCCTAAAGCTTTCGTAATACAGCAATATAATTAAAAAAAGCAAGTATAATTGAAGAATATTTCTTATCGACGGTTCAATGCGGTATCCCAAGAGTCGCCGTATTCAATTTGAAGCGTCAGTATCGGCTTGAAGCCGATGCGTCGGTGTCAAAACTTTGCGCGGTAGCTTTTATCTGTCAAAATCACTGAAACCATTCGTTCAATTGGCGTCGTAATCGTCTTCCAAATCGACGCATCGATATCAGGGAATGCGCGGTACAAAATCAGCGTCAACTGTCAAATTGAATTCGATGCCGACGATAATTTGAAATCGACGCTAGTTAGGCGGTAGACCCCCAGGTTGAATACACCAGCCAAATTTTACAGTGAAACTACAACTGGCCAAATTTTGTCAGACGATTCATAATCGGTAATAAGTATAATGATTTGATATAATAAGATGAACCATAAAATCTATATTTTTTGTTTTATTGAATTCCCACCCAAATAATGTGTGGTCACCTTATTCGGTCGTATGTACGTTGATTAAAAACAGCCATGCGCCCCCGCGCCACGCACCATGTATGTGGTGTGTTCAAGCGGCGCGCACTCCATGTTTGCGTGTAAATTTCAGTGTAAACGTAACAGCTTTTAAAATGCTAACGTTTCATAAATATTGTAAATAAACCTTCGCAAATGTTAATTATTCTCGTCTAGAATTTCATATTAACATTTTCAGAATAACTCCTTGATATGATATGCGAACGTGGCTGTGATAAGCAAGAACTCATAGATTCACGAGGAACCAAATCTCAGACGTTCATTCAGATTTAAAGTTTCACATTCTCCATTTAACAAGTTGGACTGTGCCATGGAATCCTCGGCAAGCTACCAGAACGAGCAAATCAGCATGGTAAAATACGTGAAAGATGCCACTGATGATCAGACGCAGCTGGAAGCAAACTATTTGACGCTGGTGAACGAATTGCAAGAAATGAAGTACTCGGTTGGCGCCATTATGATCTTCATGGTAGGTCATCATTCTCGGTCGACGTTTCAGGTCGTGGTATGGACGTTGGATGGAGGAGAGACTCCGGAGAGGGTCTGCAGAAAATGTGTAGTGTGTCATTTTATTGGTAATTTATTTTATGTCTATTTTTGATAATTTATGTTATTTATTATTTTTACCAAGGGTACTATTGCGGCTTTAGGAATGCAAACGTGACGTACCCTGCAGGAAGTGTTAAATATTGCTAATTTTGCACCACACCAGAGCAAGTATTCTTAATTCAGCAAGCTTCCCCACTATTATTAGGTGTAAGTTCAAGTATCTTTCTGACGGTCACGATAGGCAACTTAGATCTTCCAAAAAACTTACCATTTCTACTCTCCTATTTCGATCCAGTTTTATGTCTAATTTATTTACCTTTCAAGCCACACGGCTCTGGATTGCTCTACCCGATGACATCAAAGAGACCATTACTAAATTCGCTTTCAAAAGAAAAGTCAAAATTCACCTCACTAGCATAATATCACCCTAAATCGTCATCTTTTTCCGTTTTCATGTCTTCTTTTATGTATGTATATGTATAGTTATGAATACTGTATGTAAATCTATGTATGTTTATTTAGCAGTTAAGTGTTTTTTTTTGTTTCTCATTGTATTTTTAAAATAATTCGCGCCGCACATAACTTTTCTGTTTTTCTTAATGGTTGACTGGGAGAGAATGCTTTTAGCCGCCAATTGTAAACTTGTGGTAGGTACAATAAAGATTTATAAATAAAATAAATAAATTATTCATGTATTTAAGATTATTTAAGCTAGTGAAATAGTAAATAAAGTATTCCAGATTAATACCGGTTACAGTGGTTTTATTTACCCAGTCGCAATATGTATTAGTGGCTGACAGGATTTTCGCTCGATATCAGAGGATTTTTTTTCGATATCGAACAATTTTCATTCGATTTCTTTGCATGTCTGTAGTGATGTCCCGTTTTTAAGTAGCCAAGTTGTGAAATGAAATGAAATGAAAAAAAAAAGAAAACAATTATACATTTTATTACAAAGTCAAGTGCTAGTCGGACTCGCGCAATAAATGTTCCGTACAATGGTACGGTAGATAAAGATCTAAAAAACCCGCATTTAATTTGTTTTTCATTCTGTAGTTTTAGTAAGGTGCACCGGGGCTATTGTAACTATGGGGCGAATGCAACTAATCTGCATAATTATCGATATACGAGTTTTGATGAGAAGTGACATCTGTGATCTTAAACTGCAATGATTAATTGTCATTATAACACACAGACTACCCTACTACCCCACTAGTAGGGTCAAAACTTTGCGAACGGCAAAACATTTTGTCCAACCACCATTTTTAATTTTTTCGACTCTGATGCGTGGCATAGTGTATACATAAGAAAAAAAAATTTCTTAGTTTTTCGTTTGGTATCAATTCTGTTTGTGATAAACTATTAACTTAAGTAACATTTGTAGTACTTTCTTATTATAGTATTGAGGAGCTCGTTAGTCGAGCGCGACCCGCGTATCCGTAGCGAATACGCGTGTCAAGCGACGACGTGACGCGACCACTATTGGATTGGTCGCCGTTTAAGTGGCATTTTCTATCTTGAGCTCCTCCGTGCTTCGGAAGACACGTTAAGCCGTTGGTCCCGGTTGTTATCGATAGATAGCAGTCGTGAGGCTGTGTCAGATGCCTTAGGGCAGCCTAAACAATTCTGACAGTGTTGGCCACTAACATACCTCAGGTCATGTTCCTGTTGGTCTGGTTTCCCTGTAAAAAGGGTTACGGAGATCAGACGGAAGTCGCTCCATTGTAATTACCAGTTCCGCCAAATCTAGGACCATGACTTACAGCGTACCCTAGGCTCCGAAGCGTAAGCTGACGACGCAACTAGGAATACACGCTAGAATGATGATGAACATTTGTAGTACTTTCTTGACTCAATGTTCTGTTTATAGTCGGTAAAAGGCATAGTTACATTTGCCCCATCAAAAATGATACATGAGGTCAATCATACATTGAGGTAAAACTAATCTAATAATTGCAATAGCACCGTGAAATTATGTATGAAACCGAAATCAGTAGTGATGTCTTGCGTCGATGTGGTAATTATCGATTAATACTCTTATTTGGACTCTATATTAATTCTACATACTTTAATGTGCCTTTTGTTCTTTTAGATGGTTCAATGGTAATACGTAATACATGTTATCGGTGAAAATCTGTACCTAGTGTCTTTTTTAACTCGTAAATGTAGGTGCATTGCCAGGTGTCCCAACACTATTTCCTTTACAAATAGTCGCATTTACCCCCAATAGAAATAAAAGTTTGATTTAATCGAAAGTCAACCTTATTTGCTGTCGAATTTGCTTTGATTTTAATCTTAGTTTTATTTTTATTTACAAAGCTTGTTTGAATTTCGTTTTATGGTATTTAGTTGCTTTTACGCCCTATGTAACAACAATGTATGTATATGTAACAATTTCTGCGTTCAACAAATTAATAATATATTTTACTCCTAAATATCATGTTTTTCGTTACGTAATTAATAATCTGTACTATATATACAATGATACGCATCCGAAATGTATACTAAAACAAGTAACAGTTACGAAACTTCAAAGTTAAACAACTTCAAATTTTAGTTGCAATAGCCCCGGTGCACCTTATTTGTTGTTATAGCCTCAACAGAAATACATCATCTGTTATAATTTTAACTGCCTGACTATCACGGTTCATGAGATAAACGTCTGTCACGCCTGGTGTACGGTCGGACAGCGTAGTAATAGGGGCCCCGTTTTAGCCTTTGGGTACGGGACTGTAAAAACTTACGGCGTCAATCTAAAGGCTTCTTAAATATCAGCTAAATTTTTACAGCTTGTATGTGAAACTAAACGACTTTCAATAAAATAAATAAGTGAAAACCTAGAATTTTTTTATGACCTCCCATACAAATATGTGATCATCTTTATACATGCGAAGTTTAACGATACCATAACGGTAAAAATGCAGTTTTCGTTATTAACCGTTAATTGACCGCATTGTCAACGCAAACGCTCTACAACGGAACTCCATCGGGTTTGGGCTTATTTAGTAGGTATAATTGAGTATTCTACTCAATTTATTTTTATCATTCATATGAAACATTTCACTACCAAAAACTGAAATCAGAAAGATTTTTAAAATCCGTTCTTAAACAAGCAAGTTATAAGCCTTTGAAGTTCGGTGAAAAGGAAAACTGTCAAAATACAAGAAAAGGATGCATTGTGTGTGCAGTGACGTCACTGCCACTTGGTTTCTTGCGTACAAAAGAGATAGCAAGACGTCCCCATCACACTCCCACATTTCTTCTTGAAAAAACTTTAAAATCCATTACTGCCTTAATTAACGACCAATTTGGTATAGTTTTCAGAATCGGTTACTTTTTTGTGTACATATTGTTTCGTATGCACATTTTGCCCAAGTATGAATACAGTCAAGTAGCCTATTGTCTTGATTGCACAACAAGGATACATTGTTAAATACAAGCAATTATAAAAAAAAAATTGCGCAAGAGGCTTATCGCAATAGTAATTTCTTCCAGGCAACCTTGAGGAAAATTGAATAAGGATAATAGAGATAGGTAGGTGACATGAAAGTAATAAGTCTCACAATAAAAGCTTGAACACGAGAAGAATATAATTTATTGAAACGTTTATCAATATACAGAAAATGATTTACAAAAATAATTGACAAAGTACAACAACTTAAACATGTTCTTTGTCGCAATCGAATAATCAACCGTTAATAACCGCATTTTATCTGTAACTAAACATAAATTAAGTTCTTAACTGTAGATAACAAGATTTTATAACTAAGAACTTATAATTAGCTGAAAGGAGGGACTCCGACTTGAAAACGATATTCTTAATTGGTTGCTTGAGCAAACTCCAATGAGGAACGTCACAGGTTATAATAACAATCCAAAGCACAAAAATTGGAAAATACAAAAGAATAGAGTAAAAAATGAAAAAAGTAATTAGATACCTAGAACAAGAAGTGGTAAAAAAGTGGTTTACAACCACTTTATTCATTTCGAGGACGCTTCAAGGTACCTCTCGACCAACCTTATATTTGACAGTTCGATACTCACCTCCAATGAGGAAACTCCTTAAATCAAGGAAGCTAGTGTCGACTAATCATACCAATGAGTTGGAGTAAGGTTGAGTTGAGTTTGAGGAAACGTTTGAGAATATGGGGGTAAGTTTCACTAAATACAATGTAACAATTTGACAGGTGTTCAAAATGTCATCCTAAACAATTTTATCTTTACTCCGAGATTGGGTGCCCTAAATCTAAGTAGTTTATATCTTTTAAATGCCTCCGACTTCTAGCTATGTACCCGCCAATATATATAATAGATCCCTGCCTCTTTCCTTTACACCCATGGTTGCACTTTCCAGCCTTGCATCGGCATTTACGAATACATTCACCATTATCACAAGTCATTTTAGTTTCGGTATGTAATTTTATAGGGTTTATATAGTAGCCAAAATAACGGAGATAGCTTCTTGGCATTCCAAGTATTGCAATTCGCTGGTCGTACTCCTCTTTTGATTGAAATGTGGCTAGCACGCTAGTCATGGACACTGCAATTGTAAATAAAGATGCTTACTGTAATTTATATTAACGTAATCAAAAAAGAAACCGAATATTTATCATTAAACAGAATGACTTTTTAAATACATACCAGCCAAATGTTTACACTGTGTTCATGCACTTACTTCAAACTAAAACAAGTAAAAAAAAACAAATGAGAGAAAAAGAAATCGACCTCTTATTTAATATTATGTCACTCGGAATTATTTAACGTTATTAAACAAATACACCTTAAATATTTGGCTGTTGTTTAAAAAGTCACCTATAATGTAAAATGTTCAAATTTATTATACAATGGGGTTTCTTTGGTCAATGGTTCAATGGTCAAATTTCTAATTTACCCGCAGCTCCGCCTGCGTCAAAAAGTAGCCTAAACATAGGCTTTGTTGTCTATTTTGGAAAAGAGTCCCAATATCCCTGTGACTGAGGTATCTACATATACTTACTGAAAAGAATAATTAACATCATGACCGTTTGATCTATACACCCACACTTGTATGCGCTGTGTTAAAAAACAATTCTTCTTGATTTAAGTACTTAGTAAATCTTAATTTTAATTATAAAGATATGTTCTAACTTACAAAAACAATAATTGAAATTATCGCTTACACCATAACGTATTGCGAATTAATTTAGAAGTCATAGATTTGCTAGAGCAGCTGTAAGAGCTACATCCGTGTTCGTGCCGACGTCAAGCGCTGGCTGTCTTGGATTGGTCGGTAATTGTGGATTATTTATCTTGAGATCATCAATACTCAATCGGAAGGCAACTTAAATCCAACCTTTGACAGATGCCCCAAGTAACACATGAAGCTTTATAACGGCAGGCTTACAGCGTTCCTGTATCGTATTAGCAGAGTTAACTTTACAGTAGCACTATATTTCGATTTTATACAACTAAGTAGGCAAACAGGCGCACGGTCCACCTGATGGTAAGTGGTTACCGTAGCCTATGAACGCCTGCAACACCGGAGATGTCACGAGCGCATTGCCGACCTGTCCGCTATCAGCACAGCGACCCCTCTGGAGCCCGGCGGCCCTACTCACCAGCAGGAACACAACACTGCATCACAGTGTTATTTGGCTGCGGTCTTCTGTAGGGTGGAGGTACTTTTCCAGACGGACTACTCCTTACAAAATGTCCTACCTCTATTATCCGGATATAGTGCTACTATTGTGCTTATTTGGGCACAAATTATACTGCTTTAGGCCTGTATAGCTGTTTAATAGCATTACAGGCATTATAGCATTTATATTAGCATAACTATGGTCAAAACAGTACCAATCGCATTAGAGAAGCATCGTTATGGTCATCAAAGTTGCCCATCGCATTGTAGGAGCATAATACTAGATATACCTATCATACCAATAAAAATTGTTAATAGCAATACAAAAGCATTAAAATAGCATTAGATAGTACTATAAGAATGATTGGAGCAATTTATGTGATCATTATTGTATATGTAGTAAGTAAATGCAGTACTGTCGATAAGTGTCGCCCGACACCATAGTTTGCAGAATCTTAGTACTTATAATATACTAGTAATATTTATGGGATACTAGCTGTTTCCCGTAGCTCTGCCTGCGTCAAAAAGTAGCCTATGTTTGATCCCCGGATCTTCAACTATATTCATAGAAAATTTCATCAAAATCCGTTTAGCGGTTTGGCCGTGGAAGCGAACAGACAGACAGACAGATAGACTTTCGCATTTATAATATTAGTATGGATGTAAACCGCTTTTACAAGTAGTTCTAAAAAAAATATGTTTAGGTTAAAAAAATATTTTCAAAATGGAGTCAGTCCATAGTAGCCCCCCTGATCCCTTTAAAAGTGCCTTCAGCAGTACTATACTCTTGTACTACTATACATTGTAAGCCTGTTAGCTGTACATTAAAACTGATATGACCTTTATGACGGCATTTTATTGATTCACATTTATGCTATTTATCGTATAATATGCGGTAATAAGTGCTACTTTGTAATCAAAGGCACTAAAATTAGCCTTAAGCTGGTTTATGGAGAAGAAGCATTATAATGCTAAAAGCATATGCTATTATGAGGCATTAGACAAATTCTTACTCCTAAAATGCTATTGACGACCCTAAAACACTATAAACAGTTAAAAGCTGTTTAGCGGATTTACATGGCATTGTAATGGTTCATGTTTATGCTCATCATAAAACAGAATCATCCACGTCTGGCCAAATCGTTGCAACAACAATTTATATTTTTTTGCTCAAAACATAACTTTTAGATCCTGAAAGTTATGTATTAAGTTTATTAAACACAGTGAAATTTTAGTCGTTTTGCACCCATCGTCCAGTGACTCCATTCATGCAACCGAACAAAATTCCCCAAGGAACATATATATTGAAAAATGAAAAAAAAAAAAATTGGACTTTCCATAGTAAGTCACGTTACCTAACGTGATGAGACATTTTGTATGGGAGATCCAAAAATTTACTCTAAGATATTTCGAATACTCTATATTTACCCATGTATCTTGGGGAAAGTTGTTCAGTTACATGAACGGAGTCACTGGACGATGGGTCCAAAACGACTGAAATTTCACGGTGTATATTATTTGGTGCTTTACGATGAAACATTTATCCTGTAACTTTTATTTTCACAATAATATTCTTCGATTTTCTAACAGCTGATAGCCTGCCGCCATTATAATACTCAAAAAAGTAGCAACATCAGCGCCTCTACTGGTTAAAAATGTAAGAAATTTACGATATGATCACTTGATTCTTAGCCCGATAATGATGCAGTCGTGAATTAGTTGAAAAAACTATGAAATGTTGGAAGCTTAATGATCTGGTCGCTTCTTTTTTGGTCATGTCATGAAATGGTCGCATTTCATGATATGATAGACCACATCATAAAATGATCAATTTAACGACTTGGCCACGATATAACCCTTCGCAAAAAAACAGCTTTAGGTTGTACAGCTGCATTGTGGTTTGCTCCACTAAAACTAAATGCATTATTAAAGCATTTTTTATATGCTTTATTCCAACCAATTTACAGTGTAAAGCATATTATAAAGGTTTTAGATCCTCGGTGAAGTTATATATGACTTTAAACGAACTTAAGTTCTATTTA
Source organism: Euzophera pinguis (assembly GCA_947363495.1). NCBI lineage: Eukaryota > Metazoa > Arthropoda > Insecta > Lepidoptera > Pyralidae > Euzophera > Euzophera pinguis. Next base: position 1,764,835 of record OX376154.1, read on the forward strand.
AGTTTTCTATACACATGTTAACATGCTATCTCTGTTACTTTGGCGCCTTTAGTCACCCTGAAAAATCTATAAGTTTCCTCGGATTATGTTCTTATTGGTGAAAAGTACACCACCGATTTCGGGCGAAGCATAGATACGTTACAAAAATAGGGTTGCAGAGTTCAGACAGCAGTCGCCCTATAGTAATAACGAATACCGCTAAATCTAGGACAATGATTTAAGCCTACCCAAGGCTCTGACTTTCTAGGTTTATCTAATAGTCACTGAGAAAAACGAAGGACAGACAGACATGACGAAATTATAAGGGTTCCTTGTGTTTAATACGGAACTCAGAAATAGGGGTCTTGGAGCGTAAGCTCAAGATGGATTGAAGATGGCGAAGAAAAAATTAATCATTACTCCTCCACTTGTTACCAATGAACATCACATAATTTTATTAACGTATTTACAAAAAAAAATATTTGAGACATTGTTATGAGATATACTTACTGAGATATACTTACTTATATACTTAGAAAAATACAAAAAATATCGTGATCGTTTATCCTGGACTAACGGAATGTGTTCTGCCAATATTTTACACTTTTGCCAGCCATTGACAAAATAATTTTTGTCAATGGCTATGTAGGTATGTTAAGGTCGGACCACAACACCTATTTGAAAAATTCTTGCACCGTTCGGTAAACATACATTAAGTAGTCCAGTCTTTTTATTTAGTTTTAATTAAATTATGTTTTTATCATGTTTATAAATAGTGCAAATAAAGTCCAGTCTTCTTATATAGCCAGTAGTGAAGCTGCGGGTTACAATGAGTTGTAACGATGATTCTTGCTAAACACTATATATATACTATAAGTTCTGAAGGTGAGCTGGCAGCAGTCGATCATTAAAATCCTTTGTTATGATTCAAAGCCCTCATTCCTTGGAAAAGATAAAGCGACCTTACATATTTTGCATTTTCATCAAAATACGGCTTCAACTTCAGCGAGCCAGGCGGGGTCGCGTCTTTGGTCCCCCAAACGTCCACCACTGACCGAATTTCCTGGTTCGCATCAGCATGAAGCACTATCAAAACAGTGTTCTTTCCAACGCCGCCATTTTTAATTTGTGCGCTCGCGCCGCACGTCTTCTGAGCCAAATTATCAACGTGTATATACCGTATTGTATAACCCGGGAAGTAATTCTCGTACACGTATATCTGTCCTTCCATTATAGACACTGGATTATTTTCAACTACAGCTGAATCCATGTGCTGCATAGTGTTTTGCCACTTACCAAGTTCTAAAGGCATTTTGGATCGTTCGCACATCATTCTTGCTTCCGCACAGGCGATAAGTAACAAGAGAGTATACTGCATATTTGGTTGTCGCTTTTTGGGTATTGAGGCGACCCACCTGCGGTATTATCGCGGCACTAACAATGAGCACCTTAAGAATTGTAAATCGTTCTTTTTTGTTGAGTAACTGGTCAAGAGCGAGTCTGGGCATGGCTTTCAATATTTAATAATTTAGCTACACGTAAACTTAGTAAATCTTAAATATATTCTATTTATATAAAAGAAGGCCAAACTGTTGGGTCTTTCGATTCCAAATTGGCACATCGGCATAGTATTATTAACAGTACTAAACATAGGTTTCTTTTATAGGCTAGGGGAGCACTACAAAAGAATTTTACAAAATTCATCCCCTCACGGAATTTAATGGGGGCCAAACTTTGTACGGTGAAACGAGATTGGTAAGGCCAATTCTTATGAAACTTCAACCGTAGTTCAATTCGAAGTGTCTTACATAAAGTAAAGAGTTACTTAAGCCAGGACTTGTCATAAAGAGAAACTATTGTATTGTATTATGAACTAAAATGGTTCCTTTAATTCGAAGCCCCGAACTTTATTGATATTTTCAAGTTATACAACTAAGTTAACAAAAGGCTGATTAAATTTTCACACCTGCAGAAGTAGGAGCGATTTATTTCTCTCTAACAAAATTGTTTAAGTACATATGTATTATGTATGTTCTTGTAAATACACGTGAAGTAATAGATAAGACACTCATCATTTTGTCGTCAAGTTCACTGTTGAACATAGACTCCTCATCAGCTAAAAACCACTGGTCGGATGCCACCTAAATTGTCATTACACCATTTTTGTCTGAATTGAGTTTATTAAATGTTATTCCCAGTGGTTACAACAGCAGTTATAGAACGTTATAAAACATTGCCACAGAATCATTAACAATATGTGTAACACGATAACATTCTATTTCAACCAAAACAATTTATTTATACGTATAAAATGTTACACAATAGAGTTATGCAACATTCTCTAACATTATATAACTGCTGTGTGGGAACACCTTACTGTTCCTTGGTATATAACAATATTTTGATGACGATAAGCCGTTCGGACCATGTGGCACACAATATTAAATCAGACCACGGTCACGTAGAGCGCGGGCACAGAAAAGATATATTAACGCGCAGGGAGACGATGAGGAAACCCACTCTACCTGCCACCTTCGATAACTGGAGGTTTACTACTATCATCCTTCATTCATAGAATAATTTATTGCTAAAGAAAGATACACAAATGATGTGACACCTCAGAAAGTGGTGGCTGAAAATCAGTGCTAGTCATGCCTGCATGTCTAGTCACTGAGCCAACATCTATTGAGACGTCGGTCACGTACATTATAAATATGTAGCATAAGTTTATAAGACATTTGTTGTACCTACGTGATAGCTTTCTCAATAAATATATATTCTATTCTATTCTGTGGCCTTACATCCTCATAGCAAGCCTCCAATTCCGCTCTCGGCTTCGGAGACAAAACCCAAAGACTTGCAGCCGATTTTACCAACATCGTATGACAAACTAGTATGACCATGACGAAACAGCGGTTTCTATCCAAGAGTAACTAATCTAAACATAAAAAAAATGTATGGCAGACATTTTTATTCTAGAGACAAAGTCCTTGTACAGAAAAAATACGTAGACTAAAAGTATATTCTCATTATATGAGACTTAATTTCATCATCATCCTTGGAATAAAACTTATCGAGTTTGGTGTAATCGGCCCTTAGAAGGACAGAAATTAAAACTAGAGTTATTTCAACGGCACATTTATTGGTCGATCTTGTTTTTAAAAATATAATTTTCAATTTTTAAGTAAGCTTGAAATGTGATAATCCATTGTGATAGTAACCGCGAGATACAAAAACAATATATCTATTTCGACGGTTTTGAGATGTCACCATCACGAATTGAAACATCTTTGGTGTAAAACTAAGAATAGCTACCAAAAGTCCATTTGAAGTAAGTACCAAATTAATACATTATAAAAATCCCAAAATCGAATATAATAAACTATAATAATATATACTTTCTAAATTCATAATATCACTAATTCTCATATAAAATACCTAAACTATGCCAAACAACGTACAGTAGAAATAACGAAAAAATTTGGTTAACCGTGCACTTTGTACACTCATATTCGAATGATATGGTGAGTTCCGTAAGACAACGTTAATATTATTAAAAAATATTTTCATTTAATTAAATTGTATAATGATTCGAATATGAAAGTAATAATTGACATTTTAACGATGATATATAGAGATTCCTTACAATACCGTATCCAGTTCACATTGTTCCAGTTTCTTTCTTTTAATTGGATAGTGCTGACTCAACTAAAGTTAATACATTAAGTGCACAATTAATAAACATAGATAACTCTTGATAAAATTTGCTCTATAAGTAGTAAGTACATTTTCCCCCTTAACTTTTTGCGCCAAACTATCTTTCTGTTTCTCCCAATGGTTGACTGGTAGAGAATGCTCTTGGCATTAAGTCCGCCAATTGTTAAGTATATGTGTACTTTGTGGAACAATAAAGTTATAAATAAATAACTTGTTAATTACTTGCTATAATTTTCGATTTACGCGTCTTGTTCATAAAAATCACTTATACTTGTTCAACAGATTTAAATATCATCTTATTATGAAGGAAATTAAAATATTTTTAATTAAATACAATTTTTTTACCGCGTTAAAAAAATTATTGCACACAAAAACACAAAATATTCTATAGAAGTAATATCCAAGATTTGTTAATATATATATATATATATAAAACACTACTTACTGGAACAATGTGAACTGTCGTCATTCATATACATTTCAAAAAGCTGCATTTTAAAACATCTAACTTATCTCAAAAAGTACTATTAATTCAGTATCGTTTGTACAGAAATGTCTGACCACTTACTATCTAAAATATTTTAGTTTTTCATACTTAACTTTCTATATAACAGCATGCTTAACGAAATTATATTCCGATTAATTGTTTTTTTTTTTTGTCATAATTACAAAGTATACAAATTACATGAAAAATATTAGACGCATTCAAACAAGATTGATATAATTTGCGCGTCAATTGAAATGATTACATATGTTAAAATTTGTACAAAAATTGAGTTTGTTAAATAACAATTAATTTTATATATATTTTAAGTAAATTTAGTATAAATGTTGTATGTAAGCTCCAAGAGGAATATAAGGTTTTTGTATAAAATATTTTCAAAAGAGCCCTAAACGGGGATACCTTATAACTAATGCGGGACGGATGCCTGCCCTACGGAACTCAAGGCACTAGTTACTTTACCAGCAGTCTGCACATCAACTAACCACCGTTTATTCCTTACAATCACAATTAACATTTAGACGATTTTGCCGTATCACTATAAAAAAAATAGATGCCGCTACAAGAAGCAAATATTTCAATTAAGTACTGATCTCATTGGCTGTCTTGCATGCTTATTGGGGTCTGAGAAAGTTTGGCGAGATGGGGGAGACCTTTTCCCAGCAGTGGGGCAACATAGGTTAATTAACAAAAGGAACGTCTTCTATCAGAAAAAATGCATTCGTTCCATATTTGACACGGTTCACGTGCTAATCTCTGATTAAAATGTTATACATCATAGATTAATAATTGGTCCCCCGAACGCTCGACTAGATACCGACGGCGTACTAGACAAATGCGGCAACTAAAACTACGCGAATTCGACGTACTTGCGGCATACCCGCGTCAGTTACGCCGCAACCGATAAGTGAGTTGGACGTCGAGATAAATTTAAAATGTTAGTTTAAAAACAGAAGAAAAATGCCAGTTTTAGTATTCAAACTATGTACAAGAAATAACTCTAGTTTCGTCTTTGCACATTGTCTTACACAACACTACAATATAAAGTTGCCGCATTCTGGAAACTGATTTTTCTTCATAGCGCGGTATCTAGTCGAGCGCGCGCGAGACTAATTAATCATCTAAGGTTATACATGTACAAATAAATAACCCTAAAGTTATAGTGAACTATTTGAACAGCAAAATCGTCTATATTCTTCGTTTTTATATTCAAATTACAACGTCACATCTAATTCGTGAAATGCTTTCCAGTCAGATTGGTCGAAAAGTGACCATCGATATAGTTTAAATAAAGATCATAATGGACAGCTGCATTTACTGCCAATAGATCAAGCGCCCTATTATTCAAATGTATGACTTAAGCCTTAGATATCGAACGAAAAATATTCAACTCGCCGATTTGCGTGAGTCAAACTTCAAAAAAAGCACTGCGATTCTTTTCAAGTATTGCTTTTCTGCCTTCAAGAAGTAATTTAATTTGTGAATTCTACTTTCCATATTACAGGTTAAATATTTATATTCGGCAGTTTAAACCTAAACACGATCAATCAAAAAGGGGATGGCAAAAGCGGCGGCTCTTCCAAGGAATTTCTTCCGGTAGTTAGCAGCACATACGCCAAATACGGCCCACCTGATGGGAAGTGGTTACCGTAGCCTATGAACGCCTGCAACACGGGAGATGTCACGAGCGCGTTGCCAACCTGTCCGCTGTCAGCACAGCGACCCCTCTGGAGCCTGGCGACCCTACTCACCAGCAGGAACACAACACTGCATCACAGTGTTATTTGGCTGCGGTCTTCTGTAGGGTGGAGGTACTTCCCCAGACTGCTATTATTACTTTTTAAAATAACAGTACCTACCATGGATGTAAAAAAATAAATGACGGACTGCGCCCGCCACCCGCGCTGTAGGCTGTGCCACATCACTATTTACTAGTGTGCCATCCGTCTATTTTTCTACGTCCATGCGTAGTACTGAAAAACTTGAGCGGAGGAGAGGGATTAGGATATGACAGCATGTCATGCTAGGATGCCATTTTGAAAAAAAGACTGAGTAATTATATTTTGGTATTCTATCAACCCTGCGAACCGGTAGCCACACTGTTTTCCAAAATGAAAAAGTGTTATAAGAATTGTCGGCAAGAAATCCATACTAATATTATAAGTGCAAAAGTCTGTCTGTCGCTGTCACGGCCAAACCGCTGTGAGGATTTTGTTGAAATTTGGTATGAATACAGTTGAAGACCGGGGGTGAAACATAGGCTATTTTTTGACGCAGGCGGAGCTGCGGGAAACTGCTAGTAACCTTTACGACAAGGGATTCCATAAAGCGCCACCTTTGCCAGTATATTTTTGTAACTCATTTGGAACATGAACATGGAGTTTTATGTTTATTCTGTAACACCTTTTTTGTAACTCATGCATTGATCTTCGATCGAAAGTATGATGGTAAAATGTATATCAAATCTTTTCTATTGAAGTCCTCGTAAATATTTAAATTATACTTAAAATCACAATTAAAAGTTTGCAAAAGCAAAAATACAAAGATATTTATGTGTCACAATTTCATGGAATGAACAATTTTTCAAGCTAAATAACATCGAAACGAAAAAAAAGCAGGACAAAATATATATATACGTCTCGTTTATCATAATATATACTAAAAATGTGGATACTCGGAGCAAATGGTTACCGCAAAAAGTAAATATAGAAAGTCTCGTCTCCAAAATGTTATTTTACCTGCATGTTTTCTTAGAAAGCGGTACCGCAACACAAATATTAAAATTTGGTCTTCTGCAATGTATTTAGTTTTGTTTTCCGCGTCGAAGGCAGCGACTAAATATATTCTCAAAAATCGACAAACACTTTATCCACTAATTTTAAAGATTTTTAGAGATGTTTCTCTTAAAACATTGATATTTTATTATAACATTTCACGTATTACATTCAGGGGCAGATAAACATGACCCCTTGGCCTCTCACCGCCATGGCCGGTTTTCAATTGGCCAAACATAGGCTGTTACAGTCGACGTGAAAACAGTGCTCAAATCTCATTGGCCGATACGTTCGACGCAAACATATTCACAAATCTCATTGGCTGATATGTTTTGACGAACACAGGGTGACTTTTTAAACACCAGCCAAAAAATACAGTGTATTTGTTACTTGAGACTAAACTACTTTCAATAAAAAAAAATAGTAAAAACCCGAAGGCGATTAGATTAGTACGATCAAAAAAAAAATCTATGTTTTGTCTTATTTATTTTATAAATTTTTGTTCTACGAATTCCTATGCACCGCCGACTAAGGGCCGATTTGACCAACATCGTTCATATCCAAGAGTTACTCTTGGATAGTGTATATACTATTTATGATATTCTTTATCTAAGCATAAAATATAGATGGCAGACATTTTTATTCTAGAGATGAAACTTTTTACCGGAATTATTAGTGTATTAACAGTATATTCTCAAGGTTAACTGGGTGGTGAAATGTAAACTTCATTAAACGAGGGTAATTTACGTCATTATGCTTGGAATAAAACTTATCCGACTTTGGTAAAATCGACCCTAAGTCTTTTTTCCTAACCTAAAGGTAGCCCGGAAGAGATTGCACTAGCGTTAAGGCCGCCTATTGTATACATACATATCTTTGTAATTTTCTATGGCGCAATTGTGAAGCAAATACAAAGAGGAGACGGTGTATCGGCTGGTGCACCGTTACGGTCATCGGCGCAGTGAGGTTGGAAGTGGGCGGAGCTTATGTTCGTTCAACTGTGAATGATGCGTGACGCGGAGCGAGCTCTTATGATTTTCTTATTTTTCTTATTTTTAATATTTTGGAAAATATTTTAAACCATTTAGTTTTTAATGTTTCAATGCTGTACTGTTATGGGACTACAATTAACTTAGGTAAATAATATATTTTCGAATTGATTAGATTCATTTAGTGTTACACAAAATATGTGTCTGTTTTTAATGTTTAAAATATCTGTAATATAAAGAAATATAAATATATTTTGTATGTTGAAATCTTTGATTTGCTAGCCACATTTATTGGTAAGTAGAGGGGATCGTCGAACGGGGCGGAGCCACGGCCAAACCGAACTCCCCTCACGTCTGCCTTCCGCCCCGCGTAGCCTCACACATTAAAAAAAATCGTTATTTCTCTGTGTTTCGGAATAAAGCGTTTTTATTTATTAATCTTACTGGTCCAAATTAATAGTTTTGTATTGACACGAAACAAGAAGGCTTACTTATTTATTTTTTTAATTAACTCAATTCGCGTACTTAACAAGTAAAATAAATTGGCTGGTGTTTAAGTCTTCCTGAATAAAGTATGGTCGCGGAATAGAAATAATTTCCGATTCTTTTCCGCGACCAAACTTTAGTCAAGTTAATTTGATCCGGTGTTTAGTTGTTGAGCAGACTGATGGTAGATGTTTTTTACATGTGTATTGTTGCAGCCGTGTAGCGAGCTTCCCCACGACGCCAATTCCATTGCGACGGCCGGTACTGGACGAGAAATAATAAATATATTCATTCATTCATTCATTCATAACGAGTGAGTTACATGGTCCATCGACGATGAGCGTGTCAAGCGACGGCGAGATGCGACCACTCTTGCATTGGTGGCCATTTAGTGGCTCCGTGCTTCGGGATATACGTTAAGCCGCTGGTTCCGGTTATTATCGATAGATGGCAGTCGATAGACGGTGTCAGTTGCCCTTGGGGCAGCCTAAAAAAACATGACAGTGTTGGCCACTAACACACCTCGGGTCATGTTCCTGTTGGTCTGGTTTCCCTGTTAAAGGGGTTACGAAGGTCAGACGGCAGTCGCTCCATTGTAATAACCAGTGCCGCCAAATCTAGAACCATGACTTAAAACATACCCTAGGCTCCGAAGCGTAAGCTTTCGATGCAACTAGGAATACCACGCTAGGATGAATTAGACTAGTGTCAATCGACCCTATACACACCGGTGTTAGGGTTTTTGGAAACCGCCATTCGGTCTCTGACGTGGTTCTTTTAACGACCACCTAATGTCAGCCGGGACCAACGGCTTAACTTACTTAGCTTGCGTATGCTTCCCGTGGGAATCGAACCCACGACCCCAGAGTCGAAGGCGAGCGCCTTAATCACTGGACCACGGAGCCAGTTATAGAAATATTTATATAAAATCTGTCTCAATAGAGAAAGGCAATAATCTAAACAATGGCAAATTATTAAAATTAATTATCAATCACTTATATTCGATTGACATTCTACTTAGTAAGTAGGACGTCCAACGAAAAGTCCTACTTGATAAGTAACTGGCCGCTCCTAGTGTGAGGGTTCTAAATACATACACTGTCCACGCGGCGAGACAGCACACAAATGCAACGCACACAAACACAAACCACGCCACCGACGTCCTAACGTACAGAACGGACACTCACACCCTCTCACCCGAAACAGATTCCGCACCGAGCCAAGCAGATTTAGTGTAAAAATCTAGAGCAAAAAATTTCAAGGACATTCGGCTGCGACGCTAAACAACCAACCCTACGAGCGAACACGCGCATTGACGCGCGTGCGTTCGCGACCCAATCGTAGTAGTAGTCATAGGTATCGGGCTCGCCGCTGTTGTAAACTTGGACTACATACCTTGATAAGCAACTGGCCGCTTCTAGTGTGCGGGTTTCTAAACGCGTACACTGTCCACGCGACGAGACAGCACACGAACGCAACGCACACAAACGCAGCGACCACGCCGCCAACGCCAGATGACGATGACGGCTCGTGCTCGACCATGGGGCGCGAGATCGATTGATCGGGCAAAGGTAGCCGCGGCGGGCTTGATTGGGGCCCGTCGTCTGCGTAAACAGAATAAGAAAACATTTGTTTGCATCAAAATACAGTTAAAGAGGTCTTTAGGTAAAGCACAATGTATTTAGCCCGCATGCAATACAAAATACTAGCCGTTTCCTGTTTTTGTGTTGTTTCACTTATATTCATAACAAATTTAAAAAAAAAATTTTACGGTTTGGCCGTAAAAGCTAACAGACAGACAGATTTTCGCAATTATTATGTTGCTTTTCTATGTTCGAGCCCGGATCTTCAACTATATTCATACGTAATTTCATCAAAATCAGGTCAGCTGTTTGGCCGTAAAAGCGTAACAGACAGATAGACATACGGACAGACAGACTTTCGCATTTACTATGTATATGTATCACATTCATATAGTATGGATTTAGGCCCGATTTCACCAAAATCGTTTCTATCCAAGATCCAAAAGTAACTAATCTAAGCATTAAAAAATGACAGACATTTTTATTCCAGAGCTGTCACATGAATAAAAATGTCTGCTTAAAAAAGGACTCTGCAGTCCTTAACCGGGAATTATACGTGGATTAACAGTATATTCTTAGGTTAACTGTGTGGTGAAATGTAAATGTCATTATACGAGAGTAAATTGCGTCTTTAACCTAGCTAATAATTATATAGCTCATAATAACAATCAAATACATCCTTGGGATAAAACTTATCCGAAAATCAGTGATATCGGCCCTTAGTGACTCAGTGTTTTAATAGAGACGTTGATAGAAATTTAGGTTAAGAGATTTGTCGAAACACATTTAAGTAGTTTGTTCTGAAAATTAGCCTGGAGTGCTATTTTTGAACGTGTAATTTGCGCATAATCGGCGAGTTGAATAATTTTTATTCGATATCGATTGTTTTTGTTCGACATCATACTTTTTTTAATCGACGTAGTTGGAATGATTCTGATGAAATTTGGTATGGATTTAGTTGAAGTCCCGTAGTCAAAGATAGGATACTTTATGATGCGGGCAGAACCGCGGGAAACAGCTACCAACGAAATAGCAACCTTTGTCATATTGCGGAAAAATATTGGAACTAAACTAGGCACTCGTGTAACATTCCGTCATCTCAACGTCATCGGCCAAAAAGAGACAGGAGTGGACGTTGCGTATTTTGAGATTATTTCCTATTACACATATATATTTACCAAAATGGCAAAAATAATGCATAGCAATGAGGAGAACAGAGTGATATAAAAGATGTTATCATATTTGACGCGAACAAAAACTAAGGATTGATTTCTGTTTCGATATATGACATTGTAAATTTTTTTGTTGACATGACACATACTACATGTTGCCACCTAAAGGCGATCAGTAGCGAGGCCAATGCCGGGTTTTTATTTTCCTGGTCGGACTATAACTCTTCTTCTTATCGAGTCAAAATGGCCGACTTTTCAGATTCGTTTAGACCAATTATTGGCCACAGTCACCGTTCTATCGTTGACCACTAACATATCCTCATACGAGCAGGAGTTAGGTGGGGGTTCTCGGCTGACAGCCTTTGTGAGTGCTCAATGTTCAGTCCATGGCGCATCTGTTGGTGTGTCCTAAAATCATCATTTCGTGTAGGTTACATTGTCTCTTGCCCATGTACACCCTTGTCTTAGCCAAACTGGAAACAACTAAACAAAGTATGCTTCCGGTGGGAATCGAACGCCTTAACCACTGGACCACGGAGGCAGGTAAATGCTTGCCCCAAATGTTCGAGCTATACTTACAAGCATGCAATACTGGATCGTGGTAAGGCTGCCCCTGGCCGACGGTGACGTAGGCAGTGCTCGAGTTGTTTTCAGCGGAGACAGGTTTGGCCGGACATGACGTCACGTTGGTCACCGCGCGCCTATCGCAGCCTGCCAACATAACAACAGGGAATGAACAATTTTTTTACGCTAAATATCGAATAGGAGAGAAAGGGACGAAACATATTTAAGCTAACATGTGGTTAACAAAATATTTTAATACGAGGGACAGTGATTTTCTTGCCTGTCCCCATGGAGTAATTACAAAGAGGAGATGCCGTTTGAAATGGCGCAGTAATGTGACGACACTGCAGTGGGCGGAGCTTGTCATTGCTCGTGCTCCATGGTTGGAGCCACGGCGGAAACTAAGCATGTCCCACGTCTGCCTTCCGCCCCGTGTAGCTGAACAAATACTATCTTACAAAAAGTTTATTACGGCATCTCCTCTTTGTAATTGCTCTATGCCTGTTCCCAAAAGCTCCTAGAAAATTGACAAGTGCAGCCTTTATACCAATTCACTTGTATGATACTTCTGAATAGACTAATTTTATTTTTCATTTTATGTAAAACTTATAAGTCCACAGCCCTTGTTACAATGACATATTTCTAACTAGCTTTTTCCCGCAGATCCGCCTGCGTCAAAAAGTAGCCTAGCTCTCTCTCTTTCATTCAATGTTCCATTTTGATAATCAGATATTACAAGATGTCATAAATGAGTGCGTTTTTAGGTACACGGAATCTTAACATTTTTTGTGTTAGATATGAGCAATCGACGTAACCCTTACAGAAGGTCATATCGAGTAACGTTCGACGGTATACAAGTCATTAGTACATGATAACCACAAGGTTCTGTGTAATCAGTGAGATATCTGTTTCCTACGATCCAAGGTGTTTTATAAATTTAATTTGCATTCTCTCTAGCTGATTCTTTTTTTATTGCCTTTTATTATAATTTGAATCAATCAACCAATCAATCAATATTTTATTTGTAAAACATAGGTAAAAACATACAGGTATAATATCCTTGTAAACTGAGTTTTGGGGATTCTGGACAACACTACAATATTCAAGAATTCTTTTGAACTATGTCAATAGTTTTTTTTAAATAATGGGTTTTACGGTCATGGATACAAGTCGATTATAGCCGTTCTTAATTTTTCTGTCTTCTTCAGTCCTACAGTGTGGTTTCGTCAAGTCTAAAAGTCCAGTCGGTAGTCAAGTCTAGTCAGAAAATCAGGCTAAGTGAAGTGGTAGAAAAACTGCACTTAGCCATTACTAGGAGCTTTTGGCAACAAGCATGAAAATCACATAAATCAAGACTGTATCACTTCCCAACACTCACGCTTGTTATCGAACACTTTGCGAATAATAATCCACCATTATTATGCACAATAACTCAAAAAACACACAAATTTTGTAAAATAAAATACAGCGCCGATACTGCTCTTCACAGCTACCCGCAAAAAGTCTCTTTACAAATACGTAATATTAAACCATAGACTTTTAAAGGATTTGTTCGTTATAACTTCAATATGTTAGCCATAGTTAATTTCTCATCAAGCAGCACTATTTCTTTTCTTTTCCTTCTTAATTTTTGTTTCACATAACTGATACTGATTTAAGTTTTCTTGTAAATGATACATACCATTTGCCAGTATTTAATCATATACGATTTTGAACATAATAAGTCCCAAACATACAAAGATCAGCCCGAAGTTTCATGCAGTCTGACTGGCAATTTTAATAGTACACAATATTTACTATGGTGAGATGTATGTCTAATACTAAACTTGACTAGATTTAACTACAGAGTTGACTTTTAGACTTGACTAGGACTTGAATTAACAATTTTAACTTTGCAACTGGCCAAATAGATAGATTGATAGGTATTCACTTTATTGTACATACATACATACCATCTCGCCTTTTTCCCGCAGGGGTAGGCAGAGACTACGGATTTCCATTTGCTACGATCCTTACAGACTTCCCTAGCTTCTTCTACGCTCATCACTCTCGTCATACACGCTCGTCGATTACGGGTACTTCTGACATCTCCCTTTTTTAATATGTCTGCGATTTGGTCACAGTATGTTCTCCGAGGCCGGCCCTTACCGACTTTTCCTGTCACCTTTGATTTATAAATACCTTTCGTAAGTGTCCTTTCATCCATCCTTTCTACATGCCCAAACCATCTTAACATGCCTTTTTCTATTTTTGTCACTACATCCTCATTCACACCACACCTTTTCCTTATCTCACTATTTCTAATTTTATCACTCAGACGTACTCCACACATACTCCGTAAAGCTCTCATTTCAACTGCATTCACTCTGCTTTCATTATTTTCCTGCCAGACCCAACTTTCACTACCATACATAAGAGTTGGCATTAACACTGCTCTATAAACAGCCAGACGTGCATTTTTAGATACAACTCTACTGCTCATAAAGGAATGCAATGCCCCATTTATCCGATTACCCGCAGCCACTCTTTTTTCAATATCACCTTCATGCTTTCCATTTCTCATAAACATACAACCCAAATACACAAATTCATTCACTTGTTCAACACTCTTTCCATTTACACTTACATTGCAAACTGTTCTACTTTCATCACTTTCAAACACCATTACTTTCGTTTTACTTACATTTATCTTCATACCTTTACCTACAAGAGCATCATTCATAATCGTTATCATCTTTTGCAATTCTTGCTCCGACTGCGCAAGTATTAATTGATCATCGGCATAAAGAAGGCAATTGACGGTTAACCCATTCATTTTTAAACCCCATTCCGAATCTTTCAGATCTTTCAGACTGCTGTCCATGAATAGGTTAAACAGCCATGGCGACGCTACACATCCCTGTCTAACACCTTTTTCGATCTCAAGCGCCAATTTATTCTGACACAAGCGCTGGAATCCTTGTGAAGAGATTTCATCGCCCGTGTCAGTTGGCTGTTCACCCCATACAAAGACAGCGTAGACCACAATTATTGTACCAATCACAAAATTAAAATTAAAAGAAATACATTTTGTAAATTGAGTACAAAGGCGGACTTATCGCTATTGCAATTTCTTCCAGCCAACCTTAGGGTAGATAGGATAAAAAGTGAAAACAAACTAATAAGTCTAATCCAAGCCTAATATAAAAAGAAGTTTTAGGTCCACCAGTAGGGCTCTCACATTTCTTAATTGTTAGAAAGGCAAACATCAGCAATTAGTCTCGAAAGACATATCCCTCTTTCAGGCGCATTCGGGTAAAGAAAAAATCACAAATCGAACTTACTTCTGAGAGTCCAATCCTGTTTGTTTTTGTCAGTGCCGCTAGAACATTTTCGTATGCTGTTGCACCACGTACACTGAAAAAATAAAACTTTTGATAAATATTCCCAATGCTGTGCGGAACCGCCTATCGCCCTCTGACGTGGTTCCTTTAACGACCGCCAGATGGCAGCCGGGACCAATGGCTTAACGTGCCTTCCGAAGTACGGAATCATCTTTATTTTCAGACAATCAGGTGATTCAAGCCTTCTTCATCATCCTAGCGTGTATTCCTATTTGCGTCGTCAGCTTACGCTTCGGAGCCCAGGGTACGCTATAATCTTGGTCCTAGATTTGGCAGTACTGGTTATTACATTGGAGCGACTACTGTCTGACCTCCGTAATACTTTTTAATAGGGAAACCAGACCAATAGAATCGAAATGTTTGTAAAAACTTTGTAAAAAGGATTATTATAGTACTGGTGATTTTCTTAATGACAGGAATGTTGCAATTAAGCTTGGAGCAGAGTCCTCGACAAGCTGACACATCATTATATATTCTGTTTTCATTTGACATTTTTTTATTATTATTATTATTTTTATTCATTTTTTATTTAATTTGAATAATCTGAAATCACAATAAAATATTATGCAAAATGTTAACAAACATGTGAATTCGTTCATTTAACAAGTTAATTAAGGAAAGTTTCTTTCTTTATTGTAAATTGACGTTTTGAATAAAATGCTGCAGTGGAGTTTGTGGCGCCGCTTCTTCTCCACTTGCGCTTTGGAAGTGGCGGTAAACTTAATTTAAGTAAATTGACTTCAATAAGTGATATTTATATACTATATTGAAAATAAACGATTTCATTTCATTTCACTACTAAATGTCAGTCGGGACCAACGGCTTAACGTGCCTTCCGAAGCACGGAATCATCTTTATTTTCCGGCAATCGGGTGATTCAAGCCTGCAATGTCAATCTGCTAATGACGCAGTTGGTTGCAAAATTATTTAAGTACTTTAAAAGACTGCCGTCTATGTTATAATTTTATTTTGAAACCGTTTGTTGTTCCAAAAAGAAAGGATGGATGATAGGGAGACTTACGAAAGGTATTTACAAATCAAACGTGACACAGGAAATGTCTGTACAGGCAGGCCTCGGAGAATATACTGCGACCAAATCGCAGACATATTAAAAAAGGGAGATGTCAGGAGTACCCGTAATCGACGAGCGTGTATGACGAGAGTGATGAGCGTAGAAGAAGCGAGAAAAGTCCGTAAGGATCGCAGCAAATGGAAATCCGTAGTCTCTGCCTACTGGGAAAAAGGCGTGATGGTACGTATGTATGTTGTTCCAAAATAATGAAATGTCCTTAATCAAACTGGAAACAACTAAATAAAATGAACTATAATAACTTACATTAAAAGCTGTGTTATGGTTAAGACATCCCTCGCAGGTGTCGTACTGCATGCAAGTTGGTAAAGCCGTCAACCTCAGTATGGTGTTGTTGGAGATCTCGTGGTTCTTGAAGCTGGCGCGGTGGTACTCGTATATAGTTTTGCGGCGGACGTCTAAATGTGAAAAGAAATTACTGTTTTAATAGCTACAAAAATCCCTGCGAAACGCCCACAGAAGTAGGATTCGCTAAAAGTTAACCGGCCTGCTTACGGCACTTCTAATTGTTCTTATTTATTTACTTTATTCATGTACACAATAAAAATGCAAAGGCTACATAAGGGGAAACAATAGTACAAGGGCGCTGCTTATTTCTAAAAAAATTTCTTCGAGCAGACCCATGAGATGAAAGTACAATAAAAGGATAATTAGCGTGTACAAAAAAAAAATAAAAGGAAATAATCATAAATATCTATTATGCTAAGGACAGATAATACTCCTTATCTAGTTTCTTAAAAACTGAGAAAGAATTCGAGTCTCGTATATCAGCTGGCAATGAATTTTACCGCTTGGACTGAAAAGGAGCGAGTGTAAGAGTCGGAATGATGGATGGGAATATTGAGGAGGGTCTTAAGGTGGAAACGGCAAGGTGCATCAATCGGACGGGAGAAGGAGAAACTATCCTTATTTCTGTAAGCGTCCCGCAAGTCGCGCGGGATTCGCGTCAGTTTGAATAGAGCTTCACAACCAACAAGCAGAAAATCACAAAAATTA
This sequence comes from Euzophera pinguis, assembly GCA_947363495.1. Classification (NCBI taxonomy): domain Eukaryota; kingdom Metazoa; phylum Arthropoda; class Insecta; order Lepidoptera; family Pyralidae; genus Euzophera; species Euzophera pinguis. The sequence goes on from OX376154.1 coordinate 1,782,070, forward strand.
CTTAAAATTATAGCCCGACCAGTAAAATAGCAACCCACGCCATATTGCGGAAAAATATTGGAACTAATTTCTGCATTCATGTAACATTCCGTCATCTGCAAAAGAGTGGACTTTGTGTATTTTGTGATTATTTCTAAAGATATATTTATCAAAATGTCACATATAAATTCATAGTAATGAGAGAAAAGTGCTTTAATAGATGTTATCATATTTGACACGAATAAAAACGAAGGATTTATTTCTATTTCATTTAACGACATTGTAAATTTTGTTGTTGACATGACACATACAACATGTTGCCACCTAAAGGCGATCAGTAGCGACGCCAATGCAGGGTTTTTATTTCCCTGGTCGGGCTATAACACTCATCGAGAACAGGTGTTAGTGATTACATTCCAAATAGAATGATTTTCGTTCAGACACTTTCGGCGAGTCGAACGACTCCCATATTTCAAAAATTGCTCTCCAAAGTTAAAGATATACCTATACTAATATTATAAAGCTTTAAGCTCGTTAATCTCAAGAACTACTGGTCCGATTTGAATAATACTTTCAGTGTCGCATAGCCTATTTATCGAAGGCCCGGACGAAGTCGGGACGGGCAGCTAGTGATTGATAAAATTATTAAAACTTTCACTCACAAAATACGATCCTATCGGTTATATAAGCGTCGCTGATGCCAACTTTGACAGGGTGGAATGTTTCGTTGATCTCCTGTATTCTCATAGGTATATTCTTGTATGCAAATACGATATCGCCGTTTTTGTATAAAGTGCACGCGAAAGTGAAACTGGTTGAGGAGTTTTCTTGCAGTGCCACGTTGTGCCAAAACGCTGTGAATTTCTCGCCTGTTGAAAAAATAAAAACATTTGTTTAGTATTAATTTATTTCTCGCTTAAATGTAGGTACATAATAAATTATTTATCATACTTATCATAAAGTATCCCATCCAAAAGTCTGCCCATAGCGTGAATGGACCGAGTTTGAGTACAGTATCATCATACAATTTAACTGCGTCTGTGGTTCAGTGGTTACGGCGTTCGCCTTCGACCCGGGGGGTGGTGCGTTCGATTCCCACGGGAAGCATACTTTGCTTAGTTGTTTCCAGTTTGGTTAGGACTTTGCAGGCTTGAATCACCTGATTGTCTGATAATAAAGATGATTCCGTGCTTCGGACGGCACGTTAAGCCGTTGGTCCCGGCTGCCATTTGGTAGTCGTTACAGGAACCACGTCAGATGCCCAGGAGGCGATTCCGAACAACTCTGACACCAGGGTGTACATGGTCGATAGACAATGTAACTTACACGAAATGATAATGATGATCTTACAATTGTCATTTTTATGACGAGAGAAATACAATTTAAATTTGCGAATCTCTATTTACAATGCCAATACAATACATCTACAATAAGTATAGCTCGGTTCGGACACTTTTTCGTCGACGTTTCTTCATCATCCTGTACAAGAGGAAACTGTCAAGAAACATGAAAAATCTCGCAATTCGTGGTGAAGTGACGTCACTGCCACTTGCTTTGTGCGTACGAAAGAGATAGCAAGACGTTCCCAACATGCTCACACATTTCTTCATTAGAAAACTGTAAATGTTAATTACTGCTTTAGTATGTAAATATATATATATATATATATATTCATGTAGCCATTCTTACCATCATCGCTATAAGCCTTAAGCTATAGTTGCTCAGCGTAGTATCGAAGTTAGCCAACAAAGGCGCGATGTTGGCGTCGCCGCCAACCAGTTGTGTACGTGGTCACAGGTATACATAACCCGTTGTCATTATGACTCATTGGTCTTAATGTCTCCTGCCTATCATCGCCTAAATCAATCTATCTTACCGCCATTGTCAACGACACGTCTCCACCCAGTCACAATTTATTATACCATCGTTAAAATCACAGTCTATCTTACCGTTGCCGTCACATTCTATCTTACCATGGTCACTATATATCACAAAATTCTTACCATCATCGCTGTAAGCCACCACGCTATCGTTGCTCAGCGTAGTATCGAAGTTAGCCATCAAAGGCGCGATGTATTGCGTCGCCGCTAGCCAGTTATGTACGTGGTCACCGGTGTATATGAAACCGCCGGTCGCCATTGTAATGTTCGTGATGTTGTGACCATAGAACGGGAACGGGAAACTGAGATTTATGGACTGGAAGAGAACACATTTGTTTAAATATATTTAATAGATTCAGGCGTTACTTTGCGGAAGTTAATGTTACAAACTCTTACCAAATTATTTTGCGGCCGGCAATAGTTTTCATGAACTAACTGGTGGCTGAAGCTCGCAAAATAATTTGGTAAGTGTTTAGAACACATTTGTTAATCAGGAGCCCTATATTTAAATGGCTATTTTTCAAGCAATCATTCGAAAACGAAAGAAAATTATCGAACGAAAATCATTCATACGCCGATTTTGCGTGAGTCACATATTTCAAAAATAGCACTCCTGAGATCTTTACAAAAGAGGGGAATGACATAAAACACCCTTCTTTAACCGGAATTACGTGGATATTAACAAGATTACGGACAGGCTTTACTTGAAATATATTTTATCATAAAGGTATACTCCTATCTCTTTGATAATATTACAGCAGTAGTACATGTTTTTTATGTACTACTGCTGTAATATTATATATATACTATCTGATTCACTCGCCCATAAGCAGCCTATGTTTTCTCCAACTATATCCATACCAAATTTCATTAAAATCGATTCAGCGGTTTAGCCGTGAAAGAGAAACAAACATCTAACCATAATTACTCACAAACTTTCGCGTTAATTATATTAGTAAACAAGATGTATTATTTACATGTATTGGTGTATAAGTATAGGCTTATGGAGATTTTTACAAATAAGCAGTTGCTATTGATTGAATGTCTAATGAAATATATAATTTCTGTTGTTCCTAAAAGTTGTCTAGTAAAGAATGCTTTAGGTTTAAAGTTGGGATTTAAAAAAAATGGTAAATAAATACATACCGCTGCTCGCCTGTGTGAATGGCTCAATATGTTGTGTACGGTGGCCGTCGACGCTGTGATGTTGTTCCAATGCTCGTTGAAATACGACACGTTACCGATGAACGAACTGTTGTAGAAGTCGTGGTTGTCCTGTAGAAAACACAGGTATTAATTTACTATTACTGCACTGTATATTTAAAACAAAATTACAGGACTAAGTACGTATTATATCTTCATACTTCCGACGTTTCAAACGTGTTACAACGGCCGTGGTCACGGAACGATTGGACGATGGCTCAGCAGCTCGGTACTTCCAGTGTTCATTCATTCATATCGAGTGGATTACATGGTCAAACGACCCTGTAGACACTGATGTCAGAGTTATTTGAAACCGCCTTTCTAACGTGGTTTCTTTAACGATCACCAAATAGCAGCCGGGACCAATGGCTTAACGTGCCTCCCGAAGCACAGAATCATTATTATCATCAAAGACAGTGAAAGTCCAGAGTATTATATGTATTATACACACTTAATCCTGTAAATTTATGTTTTAATTACTGTTGTTAACAGCAAATTAGTAAGGATACATTTTTTTTTAAATTATAATGTAGGCTAAGTGAAAGCCGTCAGTAAATTAAGGGCGTTATTTTTCAATTTTTCGTTAACACAATAACTACCAACTTAATAAGTCCCCCATTAAAAGAATTAATTTAGAGAAAGTAAAAATATTTTATCCCTCGTCTTGGAATAATTCAAGCAATTCTATTAAATGAAATCGCTCTATCAATTGTCTGTTCGCGGTAAACTTAAAAACAACCCAACGTATTATATTGAGGGTTTCACTTATAAATATAGTGATTATTTAGAAAAGTTTAGATATTTAATACATTTGAGTGTTACATAAATTGGGTAAAATAAGTATGATAGTGTTAATGGAAGAAATCAGAAATATCCGTTTGAAATCAATCACACACACCGTTGTTCCTTATAAATAAATAAAAAAACATACCAAGGATGGGTGAAATCGGGTACCATTTAATACTTACATAATTTAAAGCAGTCAGATTGTGCTCAGCCTTTATCATCTCCGGTGTCTCAGTCAAGATCTCAGTAATGTTGATTCCTGTAAAGATAAATATATTGGTCAAGTTCAAATTGGACCTTACACAACTTAGGGTCACGGACGATAACGAATAAATAGCAGACTAATTAGATATTATCCTAGCATTTTTTATCTTTAATATGGGCCATAAACAGGCCGAACGAATTAAATGTCATATGAAGAGAAAAAACAAGGGAAAAATACGATAACGGTATGGGAGGAAATTTTGATCTTTATAGAATCTGCCTCCAGCCGTAAGTATAAGGTAATTTAAAGCTCTGTACACTGGTAGCGATTTATGATATCCACGGGAAGAAAGTTAGCATACTATTTTGAAATCAGAGAATAAACTAATAGCCGACTCTTATGACATCGAAGGTAAGACTTGAACATTTTAAGCCGGATAAGAATACACTTACCTATAGTTGCCTGTTATGACATCCATGGGAAGAAAGAGAGCATACCACGAGTATACCATTTTAAGTCATAAGAGGCAGTTTATACATTGTATTCATTTCACAGTTTTCAAGGGCACTTTGTACGAATGGTTTCAACTCACAATAATTGGCAAATAATTGTACGGCTGTGTAATTCCAATTTGTCACGGCAAGTTACATGTGTGGAGCGTGACTCGGATACTTGAGTATTTAAAAATCTTTTATGAATAAAAAGAAAGTAAAACTTCATGTAAGAAACTAACTTATTAAAAACATTGTATTTTTTAAGAGTTTGTGGTCACAGTAAGGAACGCTTAATCATGGTGCTATACCTAAGAAAATATAGCTAGATTCGTATGAGAGCTGTCAAATCACATGGATTTTCTTGTCAGTCTCTATAACAATATAACAACTCAATATTAACAATATTTCTGTCCTGCTGACAAAAGTATCATCCTATTTTTTTTAATAATGAGTTTTACGGCCATGATACAAGTCCTTTATAGCCCCCCCTTCTTAATTTTTCTATCTTCTTCAGTCCTACAGTGTGGTTTAGTCAAGTCCTAGACAAGTATAAAAGTCTAGTCGGTATAGTCAAGTCTAGTCATAAGAATGAGGCTAAGTAAAGTGGTAGATAAACTGCATTTAGCGATTACTAAGAGCTTTTGGCAACAAGCATGAAAATCACATAAACACTGTATCCCTTCCCAACAGTCCGCTTGTAATGATGCTAATGTCTCCCCTCCATTAGCCATTTTACAGGGAAACCAGATCAATAAAAAACGATTTTACTGAGAATCGTATAAATATATTAAGTAGGTATATTTAAAGATTGAAGAGTCGACACACCATCGTCAAAGAAATTAAACCTTTAACTGGCTAAGCCTATCTGTTGAAAGAAGATATTTGAAAAGAGAGATACCCGTCGGCCTCACCCCTGCCGCTGTCAGGGTTTCTTCCTCTAGACATGACCTGCCATAGCTTATTATAATTAACCAAAGATCTATGTATGCACTGTATTCTTGCAAATAATAGTACATTATTGCAAAGGCAGCGAAATAGGCAATTGCAGGTCGAGTATGAGTTTGAAGGCCGAGCCGCAGGCAAAGACTTCAATGATAGATACGACAGCATGTTTAAGAAAATAAATTATCTTATCTTATCATAGAAGTCTTTGAACAGACTCCGGACTTCAGCCGAAGCAGGGAAAGCTTAAAGCTCTATTCACACTGACGCGAATCCCGCGCGGGACGCGGAACGCCCGCAGAAATAAAAAATAAGTGCCATAAGCAGGCCAGTTAACTTTTAAATAAATTAATTTAATTTAATTTTTAAATACCACCTTATTTTTATATGAAAAGGCATGCAATAGTTAATTTTCTTACCGTCATCAGGCACAATGGGGTCGCTGACTTTGGGCATGTTGCCGGAGAGGTCCACCTTTAGGATGCCGGAGCCGTTGACACCCAGCAGTGGGATTTCCGTCACCACCGGAGTGGGCACTGGAAACAAAACAACTTTGTATAGAGTGTAACGGTATTTTTATATATATTAAACTAATTCTTTTAAACTTATAAACATTCATTCATAAAAAAATAATAAAACCAACTAAATATTTTAACTAAATGTCTTCTTTCGTTTCGGTACGGTTGTGAGACTTTTAATTATAAATCCTTCGTGGTGGTTCTTGCTCTTTGGACAAGGGCCTCTGTAAACTTTGATTGGCTTAAAGGTCTTGTTACCAGGCCATAAAATCTTTAAAAAAAAAAATGTGTGAACTTTGAAAGGATGGTGACATAGCTTGTCAGCGACTGAAAATTTTTCACATCAGCGGGTCTAAAATCGCCACTTTGCGCGAATCACATTGTGATCACAAATTGAATGACATTGCAAATCCTAAAATGGCCATAATTTGGCAGTTCATAAAATGAATCACGACCAATTCATTTTATGCAATTCTGCTGTTTGACAGCTTTCTATGGAATTTCGTAAAACGGTCACTTTTACATAATTGCTTTACTGTCAAATAGCAGAATCATAAAAAGTTACTCTTCAGCAACACCTACAGTTCATTTCTTCAAATTTGCTCAATTGTGGAGTGAGAAGACTTTGTAATTTTGATTTAGGGTAAAATTCGTCAAGTTTTAAAACTGTTTCGATTCGTCAAGCGAATTTTTATCATCTATTGTTGTTTAAATTCGTCAAATACTAATAAGCTTTCGTATTAAATTGCAAAGAGAATTATAATCACCAACGTTTTATTAAATTGTTATTATTTCGTGTGAAGATCTCGGTTTGTCCGAAAAATTTAGAAGATGCGCAAATGAGGTAGGTACATGGATTAAAGGTAGGAAAGACGCGTCTAGCCTAGACGTCGCCGTCGTCGCAGTGCGAATCTAACGACCAAACCGATACTTATAGGGGGTTTCCATGATATATAAAACATATTGGTGTGTGCTGCCTTTTCTTCATATAAAGTTAAGATTTGAGAGGATTAACTGGCGGACACATGGCGCTTCTTTTAACTAATCTTATTTCTGTGATCACACAAAAACAAAGCAACCGACTTGCCTTTACGAATTAACATCATATCACCATAAAATCATTACTAGTACTAACGATATCATTAAAATTAGATAAGGTATCATGTTTGTGTGCCAGTTAACCCTCTTGAATCTTAACTTTATATGGCGATGCTAAACGCGGGCTTCACGTACGTGGCACGCAGGTAACGCCCACATGGTACTTCTATAGATAAGTACCAAGGTATCGCCTTCCTTAGTTATTTACACACCGTTGTGCGCTATTTATATAGAATAAAGAATTGATAGTAAGCCCCGACTAAAGAAGGCACAAAAAATAAGAAGAGCCTAAAAGACTTCTATCCACGGCCGTAAAACCCATTTTTTGTTGACAGATGACTGCACTTGATTGACATTAACTGATATGATAGACTTAACTTTATTGCCATTTGCCACTATTTAAATAATTATTCAAGTAGTCTCTATTTTTTTTATTGCGTACGCAAATCGCAATGTACGCACGTCAAATAACTAATAATCTTAATTTCCTGTTTCACAGTACGTCTAAACATCATTAATAACAAAGAATTATATAAAAAAATAATGAATCGGTTGTTTTTGAAGAACCGGTTTCATTTTATTGTTATGGCAATATTAACACGACAAATGATTCACGAAATGAACTTAATTGTTGATGAATTGCGAATGATGCGTCTCTATTTTACAAAAATAAAGGAGAATTGCAGAGTATTTGCTAGGAATTCACGTTTTCATGAATCGCTCAAAGTGGCGATTTTAGACCTACTCTCATAAAGAAGAAAATAATTATTCTATTTATTAATGCTGGGCTCTGAATATCTATATTTATTTTGTAAATTTCCCCGAATTAGGGCGAGTGTTGAAAAATTATTTTTTTCTCTCACGTTAAGATAAGTTTTAGTTTGTTTTTTTTTTTTTTATATAGCTTTGTGAAACTACATATTAAGTCACTTTTTTTTAAATGGAAAATTCTTTTAAATTTCTCTCATTCTCAGTCTCATTTATTAATCACATTTTAATTGTATTACTCTTTCAACTTGGAATGTAATTAATTGTATGTCTGCCAAGTCATTGAACACGGTTTTGGTCTAAATCTGCCACCTGCATGCTCGGACCACAATGTCGCAGACAAACAGGAAAATAGGTCATTTTGTTAAATGTCTGATTTGCGGATTCCAGGGTTCCGGTAAACAATTAGAAAATACTGGACGGTGTATTTGAACACTTTATCTCTGGACGGTCCTGTGTTTCCTGTGTTATCATACTATTTGTTCCACACTGCGGGTCGTCACTTCACGTCTGCACTTCTGACAACTGCGCTTTTGACAAGGACAGTGTGGTGGTCGTTAAAAAAAATGTCAGAGGCCGAAAGGCGGCTCTGAAATAACTGACACCAGGTTGGGAATATGGGTAGGAATGAATGGGATAGAGCATATTTAGTGTACTACTACATATATGCTAATACATATATGCTAATACATATAATACTGTACAATACAACAAACTACATATCGTTAAAATTGTAAAATTAATTTCTCAAGAAATATCTTTGCTAGATGCAACAAGGTTTTAACGGTAAAGCAAGCCGCTATAGATTCCACTGGAAGTACGGAGCTGTAGAAATTCTGATCACGGCCGTTGTAACACGGTTGAAACGTCGGAAGTATAAAGTTGTTAATCGCTATTAATCCTGTAATTTTATGTTTTAGACACAGAGTTATTAGAAAAACGGGTGATTCAAAAACCTACTGGTATTAACTGTGACTAATAAAAACGATAATTGTTTTAGTATTAAGTCGGCCATTTTCCTGGCTTTTGTTTTCGTGGAAAAATTACAAAAAATATTTAGAAAATGCATGTTTATTACAGCTCTTTCGCCATGCCTATTCATTTATTAATCAAATACACAAGAAGAGCTAAAATAAAAAAATCAAGAAACCATTTTTCTAGAATCCCCTATATTCTTCTAGAAAAAACAGGCTTCTTTCTCGATTTTTTTAAAATTTTCTTACACGACTAGATAAGCTGAACATACACATATAGTGCGCTTTTGTGCTATTTTATTTATAAATTACGGAAATATTCAGAAATATTGGCAATATTTCCGGGAACTTTGGTAATTTTACGGAAAATTAGGAAAATTTCCGTAAACTTACAAAGTTTCCAGCGGCACCTCACATTTTTATCTATTTATTAAAACTTTCTTGTACCACAAGTACAAATACTTATAACAATTGGCGTACTTTATGCTAAGAGCATTCTCTACCAGTCAACCATTAGGAGAAACAAATAGAAGACTGTTCAACTTGTGCAACTGAGTTGAGCAATCATTCGTCAATGAGGAAAAAGAGTGAACACATAAAAAAGTACAACTTGAAATAAAACATTCGCAAAAAGGAATTAAAGACGCGCCCACAGCATCCGGAATCAAAGCGCATGGATTTTAATGTATAACATCCGAAGATGAAATCCGTGAGACGAACATGAATGATCTCTTAATGGTTCCGTAACGACATTTTTAAGTACAGAGTCTAAAAATTAAACAACTTTTATAAAGTTTTTTTTATTAACTTACAGACTTTCGCATTTATAGTGTGGCGACACATTCGCACAACAAATAATTACACCACCGACGCAACAGATGGCGCTTAAACAGGAAAACAGAAATTCACATACAAGACGCAAAAATTTGTATGTCGGACTACATTGCGCAATTGAACTTTCTAAGGATTGGAGCATATATACAACCTCCGACAGAACATCGTCGGAGCCACGGTTCCCCAGGCATAACACCACGCCTGCCGGGAAGATCTACCCTTTGCGGCGGCCGAGCACAACACCATCGCTCCCGCCGTACTCAAAAATAGTATTAATTTAATATGGATATAGGCATACAACACAAATACACAGAAATTAAATAAAATACAGAACGCTTGGATTCTGTTGATAGAAATCGCATAGCAATAGTATAAGTATATTCAAGTTTGTTTTAATAAATTTCGCTTTAGTGCGCACGGCTATTTACATTCTAATTAAAAGATCAATTTATTAAAGCTAGCATGAGTGACCGATAAGAATAATAAGCCTGAAGTCATAACAAAACCATAGAATATATGTATAAAATCATAAATTTGTTTTTTTTTAAACTTATATAACCATAGACTCTCAACCATTTCAGTACAGTTGTCTCAATGTCTTCTTTCAGGGGGTCGGTCAATGCAATAACATTTGTAGATATCTGATCAAAAATAGTAAGTTTTACACGTTTCTGATACAAAAGGGATATCAGATCGACCCGATGAAGAAATTTTTGACCTTAGACCTGGAAGCCGTGCGTTCTATTTTCACAGGAGGCCAACTTTGTTGTTTCCAGTTTGGTTAAGACATTTAAATGATTCCGTAGTTCGGAAGGCACGTTTAGCCGTAGGTCGGTTTGCCGTAGTCGGGCAAATAAGGAAACATCTACGCGACACGCGTGATTTCCTTGGCTTTAAAAAAAACTATTTTTTTATAGTCACAAATCAATGTGGTGTGAACACAAAACAATGGGCCTTCTTCTGTAATTAAATCACTTTCATGGTGTAACTTCTGAATGAAGCAATTATATTATTTGCTAATGTGAATTCTTGAAAAAAAAGTTCTTCCATTTGATTAGGATAATTTAAAAACACACGCTTATTTATAATACACAATTACAAAAACCAAGAAGACATAGTTTAAAGTAGGAAGTAAATGTCGTGTCGTATCAAGAATGAATGGAAAGAATTTCACTAATAAATTTGTGATGATATTAAAATATCGAACTAATTTATTATAGAGAAACTAAGTTTGTATATTTGTTTGTTATGTCTTTAAGTATCTACGATAGGCGTTCTAGGAGCGCGGAGAACCGATGGCCTGACGGGCAAACGCTGGCCACACGCTACGCTTCCTACCGGTCATTTTGGAAAGGCCTATGTCTAGCAGTGGACTGACTGCAGGTAAAATGATGATGATGAGATAGAATTGGACATATCAACTGTTTCCCCTGTAATTTACGCACGTGTGCAAAGCCGCGGGAGAACGCTGATTTGAAATAAATTTGGGAAAAGTACCAAAACTACGTAAGATAAGAAACATTGAAATGATCCGGCTTGTATTTGAGCTGCATAGAAAACATACCAAAGCATTTTATTACAAATCTTATCAGAAACGTCTGGTAGCAATAAAAAAATTAAAACAAACATGAGATGCGATTCTTTCTTATCATAAATTTCATTTGCTGTTATTGTTTTTTTTTATATTTTTTAGATGTGCTTTGAAGAATATTATGCATGAGTGTAGGTCCCCTCATGCTTTTGCCATTCTCTGCGGTCTTGAGTCTTTTCAAGCCAGGTCTTGCCCAGCACTTGCGCTATTTTTCAGACCATCTCGCTGGTAGCTTTCATAAATTTCTGCGGTCCTGTCTTGGTCTCCACTCAATCACTTTTCAGCTCCATCTTCCACCCTCTCTCCTTCCAATGTGGCCCACCCATTTTCATATGATTATGAGAATATTATTATGATTTAACTAAGTCAGGGGTGTTATTTCCAAGCATCTGTCCGATGGTTTGGATAAATAGCACACGGGTACGCGAGCCCAACTTACCCGAGCTGCTACTGAGTCAACAAATGTCCATCCGAGTCAGTAGAATCCTAGTACCTCATCCTTTCCCCAAACTCAAACATTTCCCACCCTTCCTTAGCTTTAGAATACTTCTGATGGGCAGCAGCGTCGAAAGTACGATAAGCCGTTGAAACTGCGCTCGCCAACGGTGGCGAGTATGGCAATAACCCTCAATTAATGGGGAGGCCCAAGTCCAGCAGTGGACTGACTGCGGCTGAAACGACGATTATGATTTCTTAATTTTCGACTAGAAGTAGGATACTAAAGATATCTTTGTACACTTTAAAAATAACAACACATTTATAATAGATTATTATTCACGTTTTCCTTAGAATTGGGAATACCCAGAGCAGTGATTCCGTTTATAAAATTCTATAATTTTGATAACAGTTTCCTGATCTCACACAGTAAGGCTAATGTGTCAAATAGATAAATCAGATATCACAAAGACCTTTGCACTTACTTGAGTGGTCCATGGTGCTTACAAAGGAATTTAAAATTGCCTCTAAAAATATTGCCAAAATGTTCTGTAGAAACTAAAAATTTACAAAATTTGTGAAAATAATATAATATTTATTAAAATTAAAAGAAGAGAAGACGCCTTTTCGTGTTGCAGGCAGGGGTCCATTTTGAGTTTCTGTGACATCGTAGTAAGTAAAATAAGAGAACATTAATCTACACCAATATTATAAAGAGGAAAGATTTGTATTTTTGTGTGTATGTTTGTAATGAATAAACTCAAAAACTACTGTGCCGATTTCAAAACTTATTTCACCATTGGAAAGCTACATTCACTCTGAGTAATATAGGCTATATACCGCAGATGGAGCTGCGGGAAACAGCTAGTTGTTAATAAATGTTTCTGGCGCGTACCATTCTCTCTCATCCTAGCGTCTTCTCGGTTGAATCCTCAGCAGATTGCTTAGGAGCTCAAGTTCGGCTTTCCTCCTACTTTTCACTCCAGAAGTGCTATTTTTGAAAAGTTTGGCTCACGCAAAATCGGTCGAATAATTTCGATTTCGAATTATTATGGTTCGATTTCAAAGAATTTTCGTTCGATATCGATCTATTTTCATAGCGCTCCGGAATTTCGCCCAGACTTCGGCATCCTAGCTTTTTTTGAGACTGGACTACATACTTGTACTTCACAAAATTTTTCATCGGCATTGGCTTGAAATAAACAATTGGTCCGGCGTTGCATGCCCTCTAGCAGTGTGAAACTGTTGTTTATCTTGAAACGACAATAATTGGAATCGCATGACGCGAATGTTTAGAGATTGCAATAATGCAAAACCGTGCGACATGACGCAACAAAGTATTCTCAGTAGACATCCAATACCTCCTAATCGTTACTTCCACCGAGTTCGTTTTACAGTCAATGAAATGAAATGAAATAAAATGAAATATTTATTTTGCTAAAACATGGTAACAGTAATTTTATGTTAGATGTAATAAGTAGTGAAGGATCTACATGTTTCACCATTACTGGCATGTAATTTTTTTTTAAATGTTATGATTATAAATGACTTTACGGAGTAATTCAGCAATGTACGAGCAGATGATCAATTTTGTTCGTGATTACAATTTAATTAATGTCAGTTTATACTAACGTTACTTTTTTGTAATTTTGAGTGGATATAAGTTTTTTTTACACGCTTCCACACGTAAACAACGATAACACTTCCACACTTACATTTTATACTAATGCGGTATTATATTTTCTGAACGGGCATGAACAATTTTTTTTTAAATTTGGGTTTGCAACACTGTTTCTAGCAAATGAAGGCAGCGCAGTCATAGAACCAAATAAAATTTCCGACTTCGACGTTGTGCGGAAGAATTCGAAGTAACTTAATATTCTGTGCTTAAAATGTGAATTTGGTAAAAAAAAACACCGTGTCAAGATTATTTCAGTTCATAAGTCGTGAAATCTGAAGGCATAAATTAAAACGCGCCATTTTTTAACCCTTACATTAACATTTTAGGTAGGATTGTTATCTTTTCACTGTTTCATCAATACAATAGAGCGACTGCCATCTGAGAAGAGGAGAAAAATGTATTCATGGATCCACTATTGCTTCGTAGCAGTGGATCCAAGTAGACGGAGGAACTTTTTACATGGAAACCAGATCAATAAAGACGAATATAATATTTAATCAGTATTCTTTAAATATATTCTTCAAAAATGCTCAACTTAATAAAATGTCAGCGACCTCTATGTATTTATACGCATTTAATAATAATTTCGGGACCGAGTGATAAGCAGTACAATCTGCAGTCATAACAACCAAGAATTTTAACCTTGAACCGTAGCAGCCGCAATTCGAAACCAGCTAAGCCATTTACGACTTTTTTTATACCTAACTAAGATACGACGGCAGTCAAGCATACAACCTAAGAAGATGGGTGCGCATACGCATTCACCTTGAGTAAAAAACAAATGGATTACAATCCGCGACACATTAAATTTACCCACACACACAAACAATTTCGTGGCCATGAGCGCGTCTACATAGAGAAATTCCCTACTGGATTGCCAGTACTGGATCCGTCTAAACTAGTCCTGATACTCTCGCGCAGGAGCGGGACATACGAGAAACGCTACGTTTTACATGAATCATGCTGTTAGGTGTTAGGTTAGAGGTTTCACCAGCCCGTGTTCTTACTATAGCCACAAATGGACACTCTATACAACAGCGGCGAGCCCAATACTCCATATATGACATTCTCGATTTTTACCCTAAATCTGCGCGGTGAGGTATCTGTTTCGGGTAGGAGGGTGTGAGTGTCCGTTCTGTACGTTAATACTATTAATAATTCTGTGCTTTATCCTTATTCAGCTATAGCCTTCCCAAAACATACCATCACAGGCAAAAATAAACTTCCCAAGATTACCCTTTGCATGGGATCTTCCTACGATGAAACACATAAACTAATAAATACTTTCTTTCTTTCTTTTCTTACTTAAGCGAGGGAAGTCTGTAAGGATCGTAGTAAATGGAAATCCGTAGTCTCTGCCTACCCCTAAGGGAAAATGGCTTGATGGTATGTATGTATGGACTTCTTTTCCGCAAATATCTCACATGATGTGTTAGCATATAAATTTATCCTATCCTTAAATCGATCCACACAACCACTTATAGTCTATCATAAAGTCCGACCATAACACAATCTCTGCAAGTCGGATAAAACGAGCATCGATGTCGCACGAACCGGTCACGATGACCTTTTTTTGCAATAACATGCATGATAAATATAGCCTTTTTACCTCAAAACCAGCTGTCACAGTATACCTTCAAGACCCGCAGAACGAAAATACATAATTGGCCAAGTGTGAGTCGTACTAGCGCAGGAAGGGTTCCGTACCATTATCTATAAAGTCCGCAAAAAATCATGCCTTTTATGGAAGACCCCTTAAATAATTGTTTTATTTTAATTTAATTATTTATTTTAAAGTGAATATATAAATAAATATTCTACGAATATTTCAAGCGTATACCTGTTTTGTTAATTTTTGTGTCTGTTCCATCCCAGTTTCCTGTTTCATTAAGGTAAATTATTTATTTTTATTATTTATTTACTGAATCAACAGCATTTAGCTAATGAAACTTTTTCCTTGCAGTATATTTAGGTAACTATTTATTTATTTCCTGTACACACTTTAATATAAAAATTGGAAACTTAACATTAGGAAAACTTGGTACAATGGGTATATAATTATTTTATAAAATCGGTATTGGTCATATTTTTTAATCCGTTTTACAAATTACCACTTTCACCACACCACCATAACGAAAAACCAGCTACATTTAAATATTAAAAATACAGATTAAATCAATAATAAAATCATCTTTATCACACTACAGTCTAAGTAATAAAAACAGGAAAGGTCTTGCTAAAATTATTGTTTAGAATTTTGTTGCTATCCTTCCTGTACTTGAGAATGAAAATAAGAATCTATTATATCTAGACATAGACGATGTTGGTCGGGCGATATTATAATAATGAAAATGTCATTTATATAGCCGATTTCAATATTGATATAGCCTAGTACGGGTTTTGGCAGGAGCACCACATAGGGATGCCACCTTTTTTTTTTGCATTTAAAGTAGAACATTGGTTAATATAGATATAAAAAAAAAGTACATAGTATGAAAATAAAGTTCAAAATATATTTTTCTTTATTTTTATATTTAAAAACGTATTTTTTATTGCTTTTTGCAGTTTGTATCAAATTAGTATCTCTACTAAATAATTGCACAGCATCTTTACAGGTTTTAAACGTTTTTTGAGGTTAGGTTGCGTTTAGAAATGGTGAAAAACGAGTACTTAAGCGATGTGGCGCTGGCGAGTGGCGACATCGATTCAGCACCAATCGATATAGATGAACCAGAAAAAGAGTCGTTTTATTTTCAGTGGTGGGAGACACAGGTTGTAATGGGAATTCTATGTGGTGGGACGACGATTCTTTTTTTGGTTCGTCTATAAATTTCGTTTATTGATAAAATACTTAAGACATTAACTTTTTTAAATCACAAAGAAATCGAATCATACGAAATAAAGTAATTTCACGTACTTTTTTGTTCTCATAAAGTATAGAGTACAATTACCTAAAATAACGTACAATACTTTATTATAATATACGGATGGCAACCCTAGAACTACATGACATCAACTTCTCCGAAGGGCCTCTACGCGTTGGAACAATATCCACGAGCAAGCCTCTCAAAGGACCGGGGTAAGCCGTGAAATCCAAATGGAGATACATAATAATAATATACAGACAGATACTTAGACGCTACCTAAACGCATTATACACTAAAATCGCGACATAAGAGATTTACATTATGTAAACTGATATGATAAAATATCCTTATATGTACAGTAGTTTTACTTATGCAATGTATTGCTAGCTAAGATAAGGAGCTACGTACAAGTAACCGCTTAACCTGCTTATGAAGCACAAATTAATCTTTGTTTACAGACAATCAAGTGATTCAAGCCTGCAATGCCCTGACCAAGCTGTAAAAACAACTAAACAAAGTATGTTTTCTTGGGGAATAGAGCAAAGCACTGAATTGATTCCGAAATCGATTACTACCACCACAGGAGTTCCGTAGCATTCTATAGTGAAATCATCGAATGTTACGCGGACGAAGTTGCGGGCACAGCTAGTTTAAAAATATATTTCTGCATTTGTGCCAGTAAGATATTATTCTAAGCTACTCACAACTCTAATATCATCAAAACGTGTGTAGTTTACAAACACATACATATAACATGCAACAGCGACATACAACCATATCTAGCACAAATTATGCGCGCGCGCCGGAGGCTAAAATATAATTGATGTTTAGTACATCGAAACACGCACGTTCGTATACTATACATGCATGAACTAAGATTATTTTAGGTAACCTTCAATTAACATACAACATCACTTTTCTTTGTTTCAATACGGTTGGAGAGACATATGGTTTCTCTAAGAATCGTATCAGGATTGAGGTGATCCGTGTAAAACAGACAGCCACCTATCAATTAGTCCAACGACCTTATTAAGGTCGCAGGAAGACGCTGGATATGTGAATTTGGAAATCTTTGAAGAAACGGATGTTTGCGAAGTGGGAGCTAAGAAAGCGGAACTTGAATAGTTGAATCAAACTACTTTTTAGGGGTCCGTACCCAAAGGGTAAAACGGGACCCTGTTACTTCGCTGTCCGTCTGTCACCAGGCTGTGTACCATGAACAGTGATAGTAACATAATTGAAATCAATAAAGGTGATGGTATTTCTGTTACCGCTATAACAACAAATATTAAAAACCAATAAAATAAAGATTTCTCCCATAAAAGCTCCTAGCTTTTTCCGGCTTTACGAAACCCTTCATACGAGAGTCCGACTTGCACTAAACCGTTTTTTAATTTGGAAAAGGGAAAAGCAGTCTGAAACTGATCACTAAATTGGTGTGACAGTTAGAAAACATTACTTATGTTATGAGATACTCCACGTACGGAATCGTTGGGCTCATGACGCAGGCGGTGCGAAGACAATGGAGTCTTCACACGTGGCTGAGTCATCAATTTGCGCGTCAATAACTGCCGAGAAGGCCGTGAGATTATACATACTTTATACGTGTATAAAATACAATAAATAAAATGGAATGCAATTGACAGACTACTTACAAGGACTAATCCTACGTCCGAGCGTGTTTTCCCTAATTGCAGATGAGCTCAGGGTAAGCATTTTTATCCTAGATTTGACCTATAAGCCTTTTCATGTCATATTTCTTAATTGACCACCAAATAGTAGCCAGTACCAACCGCTAAATGTGCCTCCAGAAGCTCGACATTATATTTATTATCAAGTACTATATACTCGAGCGTCAAACCAACATAGTTGTAGTACTTGCAAGCAGAGCCCAGCTGCGGGCAACAGCTAATAAACGTATAATATAAATGAATGTCGCATTACATCTTGAGAAAAATCTGACACCACTTACACACGAGTATAAGATTACGCACACTGTCACACTGTCATACGCACACCGTCATATGCACGGTATGTGCACAAAACAATACATGGATAAAATAACTATAAACAAGATGACACCTGTGTACTCGGACTTCGATAACAAAAGCAGAGCGTACGCTCTATTTAGAGAAGTGATATCATTGTGAAATAATATCTCTTTGCGGGAAAATTCTAGAAAATTGTCTTATTACGTGGAGGTTTCGTCTTTATTAGACTAGATTCGCCCACACGTAGTCTCAACTTACGAGAAGATAATAGTACTAGTAATGACGTAGCTTAACGTGA
Source organism: Euzophera pinguis (assembly GCA_947363495.1). Taxonomy (NCBI): domain Eukaryota; kingdom Metazoa; phylum Arthropoda; class Insecta; order Lepidoptera; family Pyralidae; genus Euzophera; species Euzophera pinguis. The sequence goes on from OX376154.1 coordinate 1,800,614, forward strand.
AGTTAGGGGAAATCTATACTTAAATTATACGTAGCTAGAACTGCAGGTCAGGAATATTCAAAGCGATTTTTGATAGCACTATTCTGGGCTTTATAAGTATCTATTACATGGCTATAGTGATGGTTTTTAACCGTTTCCTGTTTGTAACCTGTTTTCACAAATAAGATGGGTTTTCTTACATACTTAGATATTTTTCTACCGAATACTCACCCACGCAAATCCCTCCGCAATGGATTTCATCCGCCAAAAATTCGCCAACGCTTAACATTTTGCCCACTCACTGGACAACGCAAAAAGTTATCTACTTAGCGACTATGTCTACACTATTTGTAATGCAAATAAATAATTTATCTACCAATAAATAAGGTCAAAATATCTATAGTCTCTCCTATACAGAGTAAAATTTTTCAAGGTTCTAAAATTTCGATAGAAATTTGAGCTTTGGTTTTTCCCAAGATTTTAGGATGTTTGACTCGCGGGCCCACAATATTGTCCCACCGGTCTTATAGCCCCACTAGCTTTAGGTTCGTGGTTCCACTTTAAATAAAAATACCAAGACCCACTGATCATATTTTTCATGCATAATGGCTCGTGGTCCCCCCGTCACAACTAGTAGACTTCAGACTAACACGTTCTTACAAGAAATAATAGGCTAATCCTGCCTGTACCATAATGTAACCAAAAAATTCTGAAAATAATCCTTGGCCCGTATCTTTACAAAAAAATTAATCTTATCATATTTATCTTTGCTTTTAATAAATATAATTGCAAAATGGAACTATCATATGACGATACTGAAAACTTTATGGAAATTGAAAGTTGACACATTGAAATCCAAGTATTGTTATGTGCAAAATAAGGTACATAGTTATTAAAGTTATTTATTATTATTGTATCTGTATTTAAGTGGTTTAGTTATTATGTAAGATTTAAAAAAAAATGTTATTGAATATCATTATTAAGCAACGATAAAAGCTAAATAACATTATGAAAAATAGATAATATCCGTATCAGCATGTGACGAGTCCTGGTGACCCGTAGTTACAAGTTTCTTCGTATACCTGGTGTAACGGATATCGGGTGAAGTAAAACACGGAGATTTAAACGCAACTTTCGAGAAGGATCGACGGGCGCAGCCAGTATGTATGCGCGGACGCGTGTGCATTCGCCGATCGATGTGGTGAGACTAGAGCAGAACAAACTCCCGCCAGAGGGCAGCAGATGGCGCGATGGTTTGTAGGTACTTAGCAACCACCGCGTATTTAAACGTATAGCAAATAACTGTCAATATATATATGTGCATACACACAAGTACCTCCGTCGAGGCTTTCGAATCATTTACTCATAAATTAAGAAATAACAAACAATTGTTCAGGTACATCATACACAAAACAACCGTGAAAAGGTAAGTTAATTACTTATTTACTTATTTTCTATTACAGAATATTTTACTTTCAGAAAACAAGAAACGTTTGCAGTTAAATCAGGTAAGTATTTATCTTTTTGTATTACATTTTTTTTACACAATTTTAATATTATTTTACTTTGATTTCAGGTACAGCCGCGTGAGCCGTTCATTACGACGTGTCGTCAACACCCTGCCCCTCAGTGTCGTGACCACGACACTCATCACGAAGAAGTAACGCTACGCGAGCCGCCGGACGCTTCAGTACACCTGTTTTAGTCCTAACATCCAGAGTTCTCACTCTGCCGTCGGTTCCGGGATATACTTTGTCTACGACTCCTTTGAGCCAGACGTTTCGTGAAGAGGTAGGATCTACAATAACGACGAGATCGCCAACGCTGAACTGCACGCCTTCGCGTACCCACTTTGATCGAGGAGCTAGTGCAGGCAACACTTCTTTCATCCATCTCGACCAAAATAAGTCTGCGAGACGCTGGGCAATACGCCATTGTTTACGAAGGCAAAGGTCACTGTCGTCAAAGACACCAGGCTGTGGCAAATTTGAGGACGATCCTAACAAAAAATGATTTGGCGTTAGAGCCTCTGGGTCACGAGAATCCACAGACACATGAGTTAAAGGACGACTATTTATCATATTTTCTATTTCACATAATAAAGTGTTTAAAGTTTCCTCTCTAGGGGCGCGCTCTTTTAGTACTACTCTAAGTGCGGTTTTAACGCTTCTAATAAGCCGTTCCCATGCTCCACCCATATGCGGGCTCGCTGGTGATATAAACTGCCATCTCACACCCTTATTTAAAGCTTCGGTTTTTAAACGGGGCTGGTCGTTTAATACCTCCTGATAAGCTCGTTTTAGTTCAGTATCGCTGCCGCGTAGGTTCGTACCGTTATCTGAGAACACAGTGTGTGGCCAGCCTCGACGGGCGGCCATTCGGCGCAGCGCCATGATGAACGCGTCAGTGGTTAAAGAACAAACAGTTTCTATGTGCACTGCACGTACAGTGAGACAGGTGAACAAAACGCCGTACCTTCGCACCCTTTGCCTTCCTACTGCAACCTCAATAGGGCCAAATAAATCAACCCCGCACATGGTGAAAGGCCTCTGGTGATGAGTCAACCGGCACTCCGGCAAGTCTCCGAGACGCGGAGGTGAAGGCAAGGCTTTCCTAAAGCGGCAGACTAAACATTGTTTAGCAACAGAACGAACAGTGGGTCTCAGCCTAATGAGCCAATATTTCTGTCGTAGTTCATTGATAACCATCTCATTGCACGAGTGTGCGGCACTGATATGAAAATGCATAACTATAAGTCGCGCTATGAAATCATTACCATCTAATATAACGGGATATTTAGTCATTTGATCAACGTCCTTAACATTTCCTATACGGCTACCTACACGTAATAGGTTGTCTTTGTCTAATATCGGTGTGAGTGTAAGTAATCGACTGTCTCTTTTCAATTCTCCATTAGAATTTAAATAATTTATTTCACATTGAAAAGACTGAGCTTGTGAATAACGTAGCAATAATATCTCCGCTTTGCGCATCAACTCGCCATCGATACAATTGACAGTATTATTTTTCTTACATTTCTCAATAAATAATAAAACATTGGCGGTTGTACGCAATAACTTCATCCAGCTGGAAAATCGGCTAGGCTCAGGTACAGGTAAGTTACACTCTATAGGTTTTTCATGTAATATATTAATTTTTTCTAAAATATTTTCATCAGAAATTTTTATCTTTTCAGGACACTGTGGCCAATCAGAACAAGGTTGACACAAAAAGGAAGGTCCAGTAAACCATTCAGATTCGCTGGTTAAAACATAATCGGTGTTTTTTGTTCCAATGTCGGCTATGTTTAAGTCGGTCGGTACATAACGCCACTGATTACCAGTACTGAACTCGTCTATCTCGCCAAGTCGATTAGCTATAAACGGTTTATATGACCTACAATGATTCCCTATCCAATGCAAAACTGTAGTGGAATCGGTCCAGTAGTTTATAGAAGATGGACGTATACGATGTTCTTTAACAATACTGTTGGCTAATCTGCACGACAACACTGCTGACTGCAACTCAAGGCGCGGAACTGATACTGATTTTATAGAAGACACCCTAGATTTACTAGCGATAAAACACACTGTCACATGTCCATCGCTACTTTCTTTGCGCCAGTACGCCACGGTTGCGTATGCGCGCGGCGATGCATCGCAAAACAAATGTAATTCCAACGAGTCGCTATCTCTGTTGCTATGGTTCAAAAAATACCAGCGAGGAATTTTAATATTATTAATTTCACTAGCTTGACTAATCCAGCGTTTAAACAAATCATATAAGTCATTATTTAATATTGTATCCCATTGCAAGTTTTGTTTCCAAATTTCACGCATTAAAATTTTACCTTTTATTGTAAATGGCACTAAGTAACCGTGGATATCAAAAATGGACATTACGATACGTAATACTTCCCGTTTCGTAGGTACTTTTTTTAGAAGTAAGATATCGTCTGGCACGCGTTTGAATGACAAGTCGAATGATAACATGTCAGTGTTTGGATACCAAAGGAGCCCAAGTGCGCGTTCGGGTTGTTTATCGATATCAAACCTTATCACCTTGTCATTAACGGTCTCTTTAGGTACGTCGCAAAGTACGTCTGGTACATTACTTAGCCAATTTCTCATTTCAAAATTACCTTGTTTATGTATGTAAGATATTTGACCAATAATTTTTTTTGCTAATTCTATTTCTGAAAAACTATCAAGGTAATCGTCCATGTACTGATTATTTTGAATAGCATGGACGGCGTCAGGCATGCGATTTTTGAATCGAGATGCATTTTTATTTTGGTTTATTTCCTGTGCTATAAATGGGGAGCAGTTGGCTCCAAAGATCAACGACGTCATGGCATATTGCTCCACCTTAGAGCTATCTTTTTGTTTCCAAAGGAAACGTAAGGCATGTTGATCGTTGCTATGAATTTTAATATTTAAAAACATATCTTTAAGATCACCTAAAACTGCAATTGGATTCTCTCTAAATCTAAACATTATTCCATAAAGTGAATTTAATAAATCGGGACCTCTGAGTAAAAAATCATTGAGTGACACGCCATTACATTTAGCGGCGGCATCGAACACCAACCGTAATTTCTTTTTATTTGGGTTATCTACCCCAAAGTGGGGCAAGTACCAACAACGTTTGACAGAATTGTCCCTACACTCTGATTCACTAAGTTTGCGAGCATAGTTATTAGAAAACAAATGTTGAACGCGCTCCCGGTACCGCAACTCGTACCCGGGGGTCAATGACATTTTGCGTTCAATTGATTTTAAACGTTTTAATGCTACATTATAAGAATCGGGCATAACTGAAGACTCATCCTTCCATGGAAGGCTGACAGTCCATTGGTTGTTAATTAACTTTGCCGATTTATTAATAATATCAACAGCCTTAACTTCGGAAATATTTTGACGTGGTTTATTACAAATACCAATAGAATCGAGCGAAAATGATTGACGAACTAATTCGTGTAAATCTGAGTCATTTTTATATGCGATGTTATCATTATAACTAGATGAGGCTTCGGCACCCGGCGGCGGCAGCGCAGATACTGGCGAGTCAGCTGTGTGAGTACCTACGGGCTGAGTCGCTTTGTTGCGGCACGCGTGCGATGTGTCTGTATGTACGTGCGCTCGTACCGCATAAATTGAATTATTAGTGCTATATTTATTATTTTTGCAACATAAGGCTCCATGCACACACCACCCCAGTAATGTCTGCGTAATAAACGGCCCACCCGGCTTATACCTCTTACAAGTTATAGGCGCAATTAAATGGTAAAAATCTTGTCCGATTAACAATTTAGGTTTAATATTAGATGTACTTAAGTTATCGCTACACAAATAAGACAATTTATTGCATTTTGATACGTCTACATTGTAAATACACTGTGTAGGTAAGTTTAGTTCCCTCATTTTACGAGCACGTAATGTAAATAGATCATGAGCACTGTTACTAATTTCAAAGTCAATAATTTCTGTTTTACATACCAACTCTGCGGAGTCCCATGCACTAGTGGCGCGCATGGTGTGGCTCTTACCGCGCAGACCGGCCTGGTCTGCGATATCCGAAGAGATGATGCTGACTGTCGCGCCATCATCTAGCAGCGCGAAGGTCGGGACACTTTTTTTAGGTCCGTGGATAGTAACGGGCACTATTTTTAACATCACTTTAGGTACCGAGTCTGTTTGTTTGGAAACACTTAACACGGGTTCTTGAAAAGACTCAGACGAATTCGCATGGGCGACTACATCGACATCGCGCTGCCCCTCGTGCGGCGTGGACTCTTCTTGCTGCGCCGCTTCTGGCTTCTTCCAGTGCAGCAGACGATGGTGGGGCCTACCACAGGCCTCGATGTTACAGCATTCTGCCGTGCAGGTAGTCACATCTGCGTGTCGAGCTTCTAGACACTTATAACAAAGTTTATTAACTCTGGCGTATCTCCATCTATCCTTACGCAGAGCGCGCTTGAACTTGCCGCATTCTGACAACTTGTGGCTTGCATTTTTGCAGAAATTACACTTCTGTGACGTGCTCTTTGTTTCAGTGCATGCCAATACAGTCTGATTGGGTGAGTTTTTCTGTGCGTATTCCGTAGGCTTTCTTTTGCTGTCACTCGCGTAGGTATAGCTCAACCCTGAGACTGATATTTTTTTAGCTTCTGCGTACAGGAACTCTGAAAGCATTTCTAGCTTAGGCTTGTCACCGTCTTGGTTCTCAAGCAAATAATTAGCCCACAGGTTAATTAAAGTTGTAGGTAATTTCGACACAATAATTGTAACAAGTTCGGGACTTCTTAAGTAGTCTTTCTGTTTAATATTTGTGGTGGCAGTCACGCAGTTTTTTACTTTTATGGCGAAATTGACAATCTCAGTGTGGTACGCTTGTGATAGTGGTTGTAACTTCTTTATCTGTGCAATAATTTTTCTCATAATATTTTCTGGCCTTCCGAATCGAAGTTCTAATGTTTCCATAATTTCTTGTGGCGAGGTGGCACTCATGAGAAGCGCAGACGTCGCCTCTTTGGCCTCGCCTCGGAGGCATTTTCGCAACCGCCATATATTTTCGTGGTCACTATACTTGCAAAGCCGTGTGGATTCATAATAAGCTTCTTTAAGCTGTAAAAATTCCAGCGGATCGCCAAAGTATAAGGGCAAGTCCTTTGATGTCGCTAACCGCGACAAGAGCTGCTTATTTTGGCCGTTCGAAGCAGCTGCTGTAACCGCTTCCTTGATCGCCGATGAGAGGTCAGCAATAGCGCGGCCGGTGGATACGTCAGCCGTGGTGCGGTAGTCCAGGTCCTCACCAGTTACTCTTTGACAGTTTAACGAGGAGCCAGGGGCGGGAATAGACTTTTCCAGCCAATTCTCGACTTTATTTATGTAGGGCGTGGCTGATGAACATCTGGAACTGAACTCGATGTTAGCCATTTCTGCGGCTAACTTTTTATCTAGCAGGTCTTTTTCGATTTCTGCCTTTTTTCGTGCCACATCCAACAAATCCAGCTCAATCAGAGCCTTAGCTTGTGCCGTTTCATATTCTAGCTGTTTTTGCCGCGCGGCGGATGACGAGGCACGAGAACTTGTATTTTTGTGCACCCCGCCATCTTGGTTCGCGTTTGAACACGAAGGGCGCGGTAAAATATCCGATTGCACTTTTGAAACAACGGTTGCTTCTTTCACTGCATCCAATCTATTGAACTGCACATCAGACTTCACTTCTAACTGTTTAATCTCCTCGGTAGACGTTTGTTCCCTTTTAAATTGAGCTCGCGTTTTTATGCTACGAGGCGGTTGCGGGCTTTGAAATAACGCCATGCCTGCCACACAGGTTTGGGTTGTTTTTACGATCACTGGTTAATATCCGGCCGAAGACCAGCTTTTGTAACGGATATCGGGTGAAGTAAAACACGGAGATTTAAACGCAACTTTCGAGAAGGATCGACGGGCGCAGCCAGTATGTATGCGCGGACGCGTGTGCATTCGCCGATCGATGTGGTGAGACTAGAGCAGAACAAACTCCCGCCAGAGGGCAGCAGATGGCGCGATGGTTTGTAGGTACTTAGCAACCACCGCGTATTTAAACGTATAGCAAATAACTGTCAATATATATATGTGCATACACACAAGTACCTCCGTCGAGGCTTTCGAATCATTTACTCATAAATTAAGAAATAACAAACAATTGTTCAGGTACATCATACACAAAACAACCGTGAAAAGGTAAGTTAATTACTTATTTACTTATTTTCTATTACAGAATATTTTACTTTCAGAAAACAAGAAACGTTTGCAGTTAAATCAGGTAAGTATTTATCTTTTTGTATTACATTTTTTTTACACAATTTTAATATTATTTTACTTTGATTTCAGGTACAGCCGCGTGAGCCGTTCATTACGACGTGTCGTCAACACCTGGTGTAGGGGAATTTGAATAAAAGGTGACTTTAAATAGAAGGTGAGGTAGAAATAAACTTAAATATAGTAAAAAGGTTTCAAACAAAAAGGGTTCCAACACATAGCATAGGCGCCAGTTCTCCACAAACTATTTAAAGTATATTTTTTGTATAAATGTCATTATTTTAGTTTAGTATATTGATGTTATGTGAGCTTTACCTTGTAAAATAAACACATTTTTATTATTTTTATATATTATGTTATCATAGCCTTGGCTCTTAAAATTTCTTTCTCCTGGCTTCTCACTAGCGTGTACCACAGATTGCATAACTTGTTTGTTTACAATTTAAGACCTTGTTTGCCATTTAACTGATAGGCGCTAATAAAAACATTTTGATTCTGCGTGCAGACGCTAAATGCTCGTACTCAAATACGACACTATTTAGTTTATGTGAGTACAATTTTGCGTTGAAAAATAGCTCAAATGTAAAGAAAACTATTTTATATATATGTTACCGGAAATGTATGAAATCTAGGAATTATATAAAATATTGTTTTAAAAATTATTTAATACATACATATCCTAGGTAATGTATACATTTCCTAGGAATTTTATATAATTCCAATATCGTATTAGGAAAAGTATAAAAAGAATGCTTTCTTTAATAAAACACGTTGTTAAGTCTTCATATTCAGTCTACATATCCTGGGTAATAAATCTAGTTTATTTAGATTTATAGATAGAATTCCAATATCGTTCACACGTCGTCTTTTGAAACTCAAGCGTTTCTGTCACAAGGTTTGTCGCTCGCTCTCTTCGCTCGCTCGCTAACTGTTATGGTCAATGTAAAACCATAACCTAACCTACTTTCTGTCACAAAGTCGTCTTTTTAAACTAAGTCGCTTCTTTCGCAATCGTCATCATTATAATTTCAGCCTTGTCTTACATTTCCGACCGCTATTTAGGAAATGTATAGATTTCCTAGGAAATGTGTCTAATTTATAATATATCTCACATTTCCGGCCGATTTTAGGAATTACATACATTTCCTAAGAATTGTATACAATGACAGATTACATATATTTCCGTTAACATAAACATACTTTTCATTTCATAATCTTCACAACATTTTCATTTTAAAACTTCATCTTTCGAATCACTTTTTTCTATCCAAATTGTTTTTCACGTTATTCTCGTCACTCTTTATATATCATCGATAGAAGCAACGTTTATCTGAATTTTAATTTTTTAATCATATTGCAATTGTATTTTTAATTTATAAATCGTATTTTATTATTATTTTTATTTAAAACAGTGGTAAAGTATTGTGAAAATGTAAATAAGATAATTGTGAAGTCTCCAGTCTATATTACTACCTCCGAAGAACCTATTTTACCCCAAATCATCTACTTCGTGTGGCAGGGCTCCATTGAATCTCATGCTGAGACGGCCGTGCTAAAGAGCCCGTCAAACTAAGAAGCAATGTATGTTTGACTAGGTGTGCCCGCGACTTCGTCCGCGTGGAATAGTTATTTTGGGAATCATGGGCGAGCGCTCATCACGCGGCGCGTGTGAATTTTGTTTCAGAGTTATTTTAAAATTGTATTATCATATAAGATGTTTATTGAAATTAAGTGATGTCAAAGACAATTTTGTTCACAGTTAAATAATCTTAATCAATAACATATTTATTTGGATAAAGAATAATATTATTATGTTGATAAAACTCTGACAAATAATTTGTAATAATGCATTAAATTTCGACCTAATTTGATTATCATAAAAACGGTTATTGTGAGTAAATCTTAAAAGCTAGACATATACAGTCGCGGACATTTTTTTAGACAATTTAAAGAGGAATAATTCTTTCATACATATTTTTTGGATATCTCGAACGGTTTTCGCTGCGCACGCAACGGAAGCCCTCAAAGGTGAATAATTTTCCCCGTTTTTTCCACATTTTCGACTGTTTCTTCGCTCCTATTAGTCGCAACGGATGTTATATAGCCTAAAGCCTTCCTCGATAAAAGATCTATCCAACAAAAAAATATTTTTTCAATTCGAACCAGTAGTTCCTGAGATTAGCGCGTTCAAACAAACAAACAAACTCTTCAGCTTTATAATATTAGTATAGATATGTTACTATTTTCACCATCAACGTGAATCTCAAAGGAAAAAACTCAAAAATCAAAAACCGACTTTCATTCGTTTGCCGCGGCCATCTTAAACACATTCCGGAATACTAGTTTTGAAAGTGCGATTCATGCAAAATCGGCGAGTCGAAAGATTTTATTCGATACCGAACGAAAAATATTCTACATCCATTCATTCGACATTTGAGTCATACATTTCCTCTTGAGCCCAAGCGGTTCATACAACAGGGACCCTAAAAATACCATAATATTGACCATTAAATTACCATTAGTTTCGTAGTACCGACTCCAGGGCATATGGGGTCGATTGGCTGTAGAAAACTATTTTAAGATTAAGCAAAAGATATGAAACAAAAAAAAAAAAGGTCAATAATGTTGAACTTAGTTTATCAGGATGACTTCATTTTCACACTTTTATTTTTACAGTCATATTAATTTTACAAAAAACTTCTGTACCAATTTTATTATTATTTTTTTGGGACTTAATTATTTTATATATTTACTTGAAAATATATATTTCATAAAATACTTTTTGAAATCGGTTCAGATATTCCGGTCTTTAAATGGTAAAAAACATAAAAAATATAAAACACATTCACTAGAATTGAGAACATCGCCAGAACTTTTTGTTTTTTTTTTAACTTGGTAGAAAATAAGACATGGGATTTAACCAAGGAATCCTCAGATTATGATGATTGTGATAAAAATAAATAAATGATAAGTTACTGTAATCATTAACCCACCTAGTCGAAGCAAAACACTGTCTTTCCTTAAAGCCATTCAGGATCTGAATAGCTCACAGAAAAAAGTACTGGCCTCTGAATTTCATTTTTAAATATATTTTTTTCTAATTGAATTTTGAACGCGGAAGCGGGTTTAGTCACTAATCAGTTTGTCGACAGTTCACAATCATTGATTTCGTTTTCACGCATTGTCCGAACAGCCAAGGTCGATTGTCTTTTCCGGACCGAAAGCGAAGAAAATCGGCGCTTGCGCAGCGAGCGAACTCCATGGACACTTCGTTTTATCGTTTTCCCTGTTTGCATTGCGGAGGGCTATTTTTCCTACATACTCGTAAAGTAACTAACGATGGGAAATATAGTGACGTGAGACTAAAAATTTTCCCAATTTAATCAATTGCGCGTATGGTTGTTCGCGTTTCTGGCCTTCGGCACAAAAATAATTTTCCTATTGTAACATGATTATTTTGCCTAAGTTTCCATGATATATTCGCAATATTTCCATAGTAACAATATTACAAATATTTCGGAAAATTACCGGTAACGGCACAACACTAATCGAATTGCGCTCTTAGCAGTGAAGTTCCTATCAGGTACTAACTACCTTCCACCAGGCTTTTCACATCTTGACACGACACGACTCCTATTTATTTAGATACCTTTTTAAAAATTAATTTTAAAAAATGGGTACACTTACCCGCCGTAACATTCTTGATCGTTCTATTGTTATCATCTGACAGCGGCAATGGCGTAGAGGTTACAGCCACCGCAGTTTGATTCCCAGATGGCGCGGGCACGGTAGTTTCTGACGCGGCGGTGGGAATCTCCATCGGCACTATGTCCCGTTTCTGCCGCTCCAGGGTCATGATGTGTCCGGGTTCTACCAGGTACTCCGTATTCCATGCTGGAAAGGAAGCGGGGTTGTCATTTTTTTCACAGCAATCTTAAACTTGAAACCGCAAGCTTGTTGAGAAAATTGAATGTAGATATTATCTACGCAGAAAGAAAAGCTGCCTCTATGGTCCAGTGGTTAAGGCACCAGGCTGCCTTTGAGCCAGAGGTCGCGGGTTCGATTCCCATGAGAAGCATACTTTGTTTGGTTGTTTCCAGTTAGTCAGGTTAGAACATTACTGGCTTGAATCACCCGATTGTCTGATAATAAAGATGATCCCGTGCTTCGGGTGGTACGTTAAGCCGTTGGTTCAGACTGTTATTTGGTGTTCGTTAAAGAACTTCATGATCCTATTGGTCTGGTTCCCTGTTTTCAAAAAAGTGTTACGGAGGTCAGATAGCAGTCGCTCCAATGTAATAAACCAGTACTGCCAAATCTAGGACCATGATTCAAGCGTACCCTGGGTTCCAAAGCGTATCTGACGACGCAACTAGGAAAACACGCTAGGATTGAAAGAATAATGGCGACGCAATGATGATGAACACCAATGATGGGAGAAAATGTTTAAGTCCGAAAGTTGTTGACCAAGGTATATATTAATTTCTCTAATATCACAAGAATGGCGCAGCGACCCAAAGTGAGTATGGCCTCCGATACATTTCGATCTGTCCTGCGCCACCACTTTATTAGTGTGATAAATAATGGTATATTTGAAAAATAAGATGTCAATCAACCAGTTGACCAACCGGGCCTTCTAAGCGCCGGCCTGCCGAGTATAACGTGGTATAACTTAACTATCGAGCAACTAGGTCGTAGCGCCATCTGCTCTATGTTCTTCCTTAGTATATAAGCAACTAGTAACTGTAAACATATAGGACACTGGTTTTACTTTTAAGTCCCACAAGATTTTTTTTGGGATGAAATACCGTTTTATAAGGACCTTATAAATATGTGAATTTTGACCTCTCCGAGACTCAAACTATACTTACTTGACTATTTTAACTTTCATTAAAATCAGTACAGTTGATTTATTTTGGCGTATATTCAACTTGAAGTTCTACTATTTATTGGTGAAATTCGCCACCAGTCGGGGTCAAAAAATACAGTTTCTAATTTATGACAACGACGGGAAAAGGAGTGGTCTATTAATCAGGATACCACGCGAATATAGCACATACCATCATAAAACGCCAAACTTTCTACTAGCCTATTATCATTAACACTAACGGGACATTAAACATGGCTTAATTGCTTTGGCAGTACTAATCACCAACATTTGACCATGGCCTGACGTCATTTTGATATCTAACCTCCCCATTATAAGGTTGCTTTCGGCGTTTCCATTTCACAGCAGTTGAATGAACTTGTAGTGACCTCACATTATTGAAGTGAATAAAAGCATTGTGTCTATATTGAAAGTTTAGCTTGAGAGTGGTGGGTTGTGGTATATTATTCCATTGTAAATAATTGTAATAGGAGCAGCCAAGCGCGAGTTTAATTTCCACATTAACGGCATCGGTTGGGAATAGTCCTTCGAGGGCAGCGGTACGAAATTGTTTTTGAAGGATGATAGAGATGCCATACTATCTGAGTGAAAGACTCTTTGACCCATTGATTGGATACATGTCTGGATCTCGGTGTACACTTCTACAATAAAATTCTAACAGTTGTACTAGCTTTACCTTGTTCTAAATTAATTTTTTTACTACTTCATTTATTAAGATCTTTGGTTTTAGATCCACATTTATCTTAACTTCAGCGGACTTGGACTTCGACTTTTATAAAAACTTCCACATCAAAGAATGTAGGTATGGTCTCAACATAATCGAACGAAAATCTTTACTATTAATGATGCATCATCAAAAAGTCCAATGACTAATTCGAAGCGGCCTGCGTTCAGAATCGTCAAACCCTCTTGCGCTTTACTCTTCCTCGCCCAAGCGTGTTTCCCAGTTGCGTCATCAGCTTACGCTTCAGAGACTCAAGTTTGGGCGATACTGGTTATTACAATGAAGCGACTGCTGTCTTACTTTCTTTTTACAAAAAATAGCATAAATCGCATCTCCCCTGGAAAGTGTCAAGTTGAGCAATTTGAAATTGGAACAACTAATGGCTCAACTTGCTGAACAGAATTGAGCCATTAGTTGTGGAAGTGGTGCTGCTAGGAGGCCCCACGCGCGCCCGTACAGTTTAATTTGTTTTTAAATAATACAACCTCGACCAATTCGATTGGAATCCGCGAACGGAAATCGCGCCTCTTTAAAAAAACGTGTTCGTCTTGGTTTTAATAATATTAGCAAATAGTTAATTAATTTAAACGTGAGTTTTGAAATTAAAACCTCCGGATCTTCAGGCAAACCCGTTAATCACTAGACCACAGATGTGCAAGTCAACGTATAAACCTCTTTTTTGCATCAAGATTCAAGAGTTCAAAAAAATATTAATGTTCTGTTAGACTGGTTTTGTCAGACTCGTTGATAACTATATGTTTTTATAGCATAAACATAACTTAAGGGGCTGCCGGTCACCAATTATAATAAATTATTCCTGTCGTAATCTACATTAATCTACTACGGGTAACTTTCGCCCAGGATTACCCGTGTGAATAATTCAACGATTCTCGAGTTATAGTTAATTAGCGATGTGTGATATTCCCAATGTTACCCGTAATATTACCGGAAAATTACCATTGGGTAATTTACCGGTAATATTACCGGAAAATTACCATTGGGTAATTTCCGTAAATTAGGTATAGGTATTGCCAGCGGCACATCACTAGTTATAATCGGCGTATTTCATCAATCACTACTGGGAGCACTAAGTCCTTTAAAGAGCTTTAAATATGTATTAAATGTCGAAAAATCTATTAATTTTCCAAACCGTTCTATTTTGTTGTAACAATGTTCTTTCCGTACAATAAAGATTTTACATATATACAACTCGCTAATAATGGACAAGAAAGGAAGGAATACCACCGACAAGACCCCAGCTCTTGATGATAATGAAATTAGCATTCAAAGGGACTAGTGTCAATACACACACTGGAAAAATCTCGGTAGTAGGAGACGATAGGAGTCACGGGCGAAGCTGCGGACAACGGCGCCTAAGTAATTTCAATATTAAAAGCCGATACGGCACATGACGTCACCTTAAATGCGACATGAGAAACAGGTCCTGCTATGTAGTTGTCAGTTCCCAACCAGTGACCTCTGACTAGTATGACGAACCCGGTTTTAAGTGACCATCTTTAGAATTCGATAGAAATCATCATCATTTCGATTGCAAGTTCGGCGACTTCGAATCGCAGAAAATACGCGATTTTTTTATTTATTTAACTCGTACAATGTTCATCGACCCTGTAGCCACAGGTATCAGTTTTTTAACACCGCTTCTCGGCCTATAATTAAGGTCACTACTCACTCTACCAGACGATAGTAAGGACGTACGGATTTAAAAACGCGACGTCTTATATTTTCAGTCGATTGGGTTATCTTCCCGACGGACTTTCAAAATTCAAAAAGGAGGTTTTAATTCAGCGGAATCTAGTTTTTTTTTGACGGCTGTAGCTGCGAAAAGGGCGAAAATCCCTGAATTGAATTTCAACTTTTGCATATTTTTTATGATAACAACACACACACATGCGAAGATTCCGGTCACAGTTTAGTCATGTAAGTGTATTTTTCTAATGAACATAGTTAACACCCACTACCTATAAGCTCCGGATCGGATCCATTTTAACTGGAATCAGGAAGCTCCTAGGCAGGATGTCGTTAAGCTTTTAAGGGTTGTAACCAGGAAGTTTTCATGCAGGATGTCATTACATTGCGTTATTAACGTTAATACGATCATACCTAAATGTTTAAAAAAAACAGGGTCATTTGAAAGCAGAGTTTACACTGACGCTGATGAGCTTTGCACTTTCAGTTTACGCTTAGAGCCCAACGCTTTATTCTTGATCCTGGTCAACTTTATTTATACCATTCTTATCGAGTGGGTTACATGATTTTCGGAACCGCATTTTGGCCTCTGACGTAAACCCCTTTCTCCTTCAAACCTCTTTTACGACTACCAGATGTCCGGGTTCAAAGGCTTAACGTGCAATCCGAAGCACGGAATCCTAATGTCCTAACCAAACTGGAAACAACTAATCAAAGTATGGTTCCCGCGGGAAACGAACCAATATTTTTAGGCAAACTCCCAAAACACTGCATAACAGAGGCAATTAACTATACTGGAGCCTTGAAAACTGTGACTAAAACGCAAAAGTGGTGAGTCGCGTAAGTATTTCGATATGGAAAGGTTTTTGTTCGATATCAAACCTTTCATTAGACATAAATGTCAGTCATACATTTCAAAATAAGGCACCAGATCTTTGAATTAACTTAAATGCGTGATAGTTCATTCATTGAATTCACTTAAATGCGTAGTCAAACGAGGTCCAACCATTCAAATCAATCTATGATTCACGCAGACAAATTCGCGGGCAGAAATTAATAACCTTAAAGCTGATTGCGTGACGACGCCATTTAGTCTCTAAATAGATTCAATTAAATACCCTGTTAGTGGTTGACCTTGCTGGTGACCGAATTCTGGATAAGTCTACATCCATTTTTTTATTCAATAAATAAAGGTATATATCTTTATTTTTCCATTATATAATTAATAATAAAACTTTATTGTACCATAAGTAAACTTAAACAATAGGCGGACCTAATGCTAAAAGCATTCTCTACCAGTCAACCATATGGAGAAACAGAAAATTACATTCCACTGAAAGAAAATTTTATCCATTTTTCAACTAGGTACTAAATGTACCATATTCACATACCATAGTCAATAATAGATTTTTACTTAAACATTTATTAATTATCATACTAGCTTTTTCCTGCAGCTCTGTCTGTGTCAAAAAGTAGCCTATGTTTGACCCCGGGTCTTCAACTACATATATTCATACCAAATTTCATCAAAATCCGTTAAGCAGTTTGGCTGTGCAAGCGTAACAGACAGACAGACAGACTTTCGCATTTATTACATTAGTATGGATAAAATTTTGCTAAGATGCGTAAATAAGGAGGGTTGAGGACAGATAAAGTCTGATACTTTGGGCTGTAACTTGTAACAATGCGCTTGCATGGTTAATCATTTCTCCATACTTTTTCATTTCATAACCATTCTTCACCACATTTTCATTTTTCATTTAAAAATCATTTCGTATTTCGAATCATCTTTTTTTTATCCAAATTGTTGTCAGGTCATCTCATCACTTTCCATTTACATCTCTAAAAAAACTAAAAAGCAGGGGAAAAATTCTCTCGACACCTGTCAGGTAGTCAGTTAAGTGGGCCTAACTGGCACTGGTTCGGCAACACTACCTAACCCTAATCAACGAACAAACTCTTGCAAGAAGGTCCTTTTCCCCCTAATCCACATTATAATTGTGTGTCTATATTGTGTATAATATTTTTCGAGAAGAATATAGACCAATTCGAAGGAGACAAGCAAGAGATAGGGAAGGCTGGAAAAGACTGGGGGAGACCTACACCGCAGAGGCAACTTCTGCATGATAATTTAAATTAATTCAAAGCAAAGATTTTTCTCTGCTGATGCTGAGTGGCAAAAGACCTCAAACTATCCCGCTGTAAATTTTCTCTTGAAAGCTAAAATTATAGGTCTACATTAAAAAATTAAAAAAGGGTAAGTGAGAGCGAGGAAATTAATTTCTTCATTGACAAGGCTAAATAGCCATGTTTAGCCATGGAGTGCCATTTTTTAAAAGTATTACATACACCAAAACCAGTAAGTCTAGTAGAGGTGCTCTGTAAAATATTATTTCCAATAGATTAATTGATTGCAAAATAAAGCTCTTCTGTTTGTAATAAGGAAGAATACTTAAAGATTACAATAATTGATTTCTCCATTATAATAGATTACCACTATGATTTATTCCATTTGAGACACCTGGCTCATTATTCCATCAATTGTTTATGTAATATTCAATTATGTGTTTGAGAGTGTATTACGAGTGTAATGAGTGAGGAAGAGGTGAGGGAGGCTGAAGGAAAAGATCATAAAAAGGGGAAATCCGTAGTCTCTGCCTACCCCTATGGAAAATAGGCATTATATTTATTTATACAATAATTTTGAACATGCTAATTTTAGAAACTACTGGTCCGATTTGAAAAATCCTTTCAGTTTTGGTTAGCCTATTTATCGAGGATGGGACGAAGTTGGGATGGGTTGCTATTGTAGGTATATTGATTTAATCAGCATGTCCTAAACACACAGACATAGGCACTGGGCATTGAGCGACATAGACTTAACTCTGTAGGTATCAATCAATGGACAGCACACACATGTATGTTAGAAGATATGTGTATGTGTTTATTGTATGTATTATTTAGTAACAGCAATAAAGGCTTATATAAATTAATTGATTTAATAGATTTTAATATATTGTTTTTTTCTTATGGGAATTTTGATGTGTGTGAGTGTAAATAAGTGAAGTGTTATGTGAGTGAGAGTATGCAAGATAGTGTCTTTGAGTGAAAGTAACAAGGACTGAGACTTTTCACAGGAATCTGGCAGATTAACTGTAAAGATAATTAGCAGAATTTGTTTACACGTCATATTGTTCATAGAACGAGACGATTGTTAGAATATTAAGTGCTATTGTTCCAAGAACAATGACCTATAATATTTTGAGAATTCGGCAACATTGGACATTTTCTTAGTGCTCAGACGCAAGTCGTGCTACGGAAAATCCCAAGATGTTTATTACTTACACAATACCTACGTAAAAAATGTAAAGGCTTTGTTTTTATAACGTGGGATGCTATCATGCAACGTAACTCATTTACCTTCAACACTGTAGCTCAAGTATAATACCAGAAGAACCGACGTCGTAACCCATCTCCAATATACTTTCACTTGGAAGAAGTCCATTTTTGCGTATACAAGAATGTTTTTTCTCACTAAATAAATAATAACGTCATTTAGACTCCAAAGTGACGGACGCACCACACTTACTTGACTTGATCAAATCAACCAACGAAACATGAACCAAACGAAACCACAAAATGACAAAACACACACACAAATTCACAGAACGAGAATGAAATTGGAATGAAATGACGACAAAGTATCAAAGAGAATACAAATCTAACTACAATTTTTTTAGTAATGGTTTTTGCGGCCATGGATAAACGTTCTTTATGGTCCTACTTAAGGCTGGTTTACACACGATCCAGTGCCAGCAATCTAGTTTTTGCGCCGATCCAGCGACTTCTTGCGCGGATCCAGTATACAGCAGGTCTAAAATGGCCACTTTGAGCAATTCATCAAAATGAATCATTTCATGAATTGCGAAGCTTAGCAATTCTGCAAATTTTGACATTAAAGTTTCAACTCTAATTCAATTAATTTTGTGATTCATTTCCTGAATCACTTCTCATGTAAGTGTTGCTAAAGTAATAAAATAAAAATAGATTTTATAATTTTAATATTTTTATTGATATTTATAATTCTACAGTTAATTTATGATAGTAAATCAACATTATTGGTTAGATAAACTTATTTTACAAAAAAAATCGTAAAAGTACGCACGCTATGCAAAAATGAAGATTATTTTTACGCCTGGCAATAAGGTAAAGCAATTCATGAAAAGTAAGCCATTTTGCAACTCTCCGTCAAACAGCAGAATTGCCATGAAATAATTCATTTCATGAACTGCCAAAATGTGGCTATTTTAAGATTTGCAATGATTCATAATGTGATCATATTGTAATTCGTGCAAAGTGGCCATTTTAGATCCACAGGATTGGCTATAGTGGCAGCCGCGTCGGGGCTTGAATCTAGTAGATTTGCTTTGTTGAGGTGTCAACACGTTCATCACAAATATGAGTTTTTAGCGTTTACATAAAGAAAACATTGTTATATTTCATATATTATGAATGTTTTAATAAATATTATAACTTTTATGGCCGTACTTATATTTATTTTACAGTAACCAAAAAATGTATTTCTAATTAATACATAACAAAAATGTAAATACAACTTGCCTGTGGAAAGATTATATGTTTATTATGTTCCCACTTTTTGTCGAAGAGTTTTTACATCGAAGCAGATAATTTATGGTCACTTTCACTTTAGTATAGTTGAATAAACGATAGTATGGAAATCCTATTGTAATTTATTCAATCAGAACGATCGATACTATCGATAACATTTTGACGTGATACTATCGATAGTATCAACAAAATTCAATACTATTGCCTTGTTGCACTATCGATGCTATCAATAGTATCGCTAAATTTCGATATTTTCGATTGCCGTAGTTGAACTATCGACTATTTTTCAAGGTCAACTATTGATGATAGTAATATTATCGCTATCGCAACAACACTAGCAGAAGGGGCACACAATTCAGTCCCATTTGAAACTATTTAACATTCATTCTATAAATTTTTCCTTACCTGTATAGTAACCGACATTTAAGTTGGCTAGGATGTGAGCGAAACAAGCTTATAATAATCTGAATATCTTGCCAAGTTTATTATGAAAGAATGCCGGCCGTACGCAGAAGTGTGGTTACTATAGCATGGGGTGCGCGGAGTGCGTGAGTAAACGAGATATCGCCTTACACCTTGTATGGCGCCATCTCGTTCACTCACTGGTATCTGCCCTGCTATTAGAGGTGATAGTAAGGTACGTTAGTACTCGATAGTATTACATTATGGATAGACCATCGCTATCGCCAACACTAGTCATGTCAATGTCATCCATATGTCATCAATCTGACTGAGCATTTCTAATATGTCTAATTTCAAGTTTTCAATTAAAGTCAAGCCGAGATTAGTACGGTTGTTCGTCTATTTTTTACATTAATTCTCTACATTTTTCTAAAAAATGTCCGAGGAAGAAATTGAAAAGTGGTCAAGAGATGGACAAAATAAAGGTAGGATTCAGAAATTTTTTGGACTACTGTTATTCGTGTTGTTTACCTTGCTAAGCAAGGTCTTATTATTTTATTGCTATCCACCGACAAGCGCCTAGCTCTAAAATTTACAACTATGAGAAGTTTATCAATCCCTCACCAAGTAGACATACATGCATACCGTTCGGGCTAAGTTTCCGGTCTATCAAAATTGCGGCCCATATAGCCATCGGCAAACTTAGCATGAACTATAACTGAAACTGTATCTTTAAATTTCAAATCTTATCTTTTTAGAGTTGCCTGTTTCACCAAGCTGCTCCAGTTTCGAGGTGCTAGATCCTCACGACCCTGTCATCAGCAGACTAGCCACCCAGCTGTTCAAGAAAACAAATGACTACTTGCAGGGAGAAATGACAGCAAGTCAGGTAATTATGGATCTAATGATTTCTTATATTTTCGCGATTGTTACACATTAAAATACACTATTTTAATACAGTTTGTATCATGTTTGTTACTTGTATTTGAAGACTGTAGCATTTATGGTGGCGGGTAGACTAAGTTAACATTTGTCTGTTTTTTCCATATGAATACAAACAATTTTAATTTGAACTTTCCCGATTCACGCAGTATCCAAGGGTCTTGCAGTATTTTACCAAGTTTGAGACTTTATTAAATTAAATAATGCTGGTGGTAACACTGGTAACTGCCAACCATTCTTCTTCATCCAAGCATGTTTTTCCTAGTTGTGTCCTTAGCTTACCCTTCAGAGCCTAGGGTACATTGTAAGTTATGTAACTGTCAACCATTAAAGCTATTGAATAGCTTCACGTAACATAATTGGAATGAATATGTTTTGTTTTGCAAGAACTTGAGGATTATCAAACGCATACAGTGGGCCCAAGTCTCCAGTTAGTGAACATGCTCTGGTTAAACCCACACACACATTTTCTCATCAAATTCTTAGGTATTAGTAACCACTTACCATTACCTGATAGCAGTAGACCTCTACTGCATGCCTACTGAAAATCCATACTAATAATATTATAAATGCGAAAGTCTGTCTGTCTGTTACGCTTTCACAGCCAAACCGCTGAATGTATTTTGATGAAATTTGGTATGAATATAGTTGAAGACCCGTGGTCAAACATAAGCGACTTTTTGACGCAGGCGAAGCTGCGGGAAACAGCAAAATTTTGAGCCAATTTAAAGGTAATCATAATAGGAGACCAGTTAGATGTGGACATGCGGTGTGAGTAAAGCTGCTAATAGCATAACACAGCATATCAGTTTTAAAAATAGACTCATTAAACGCAATGTATTAAAAAATATATAATAACAATAACTTGAAAACATGCGGCCATTATCCTTAGAGTTCAAGTTTTAACTTTGATGGAAATTTTCACCACATAGCTGGCTTGCTGGTTTGATCCCTATATTCATATTCATTCATATTTTTGAACACACTCGCAGTTAATACATATAGCTGATGTGTGTGCATATTGTAGATTGGGGATTTTATAAATTGTTCAATCTGTTTTGAAAAGTGTTGCCTGAGGGTGTGCTGACGTCACTCTCAAGAAACTTTTTCCACTGTGCAACTACACAATTACACAGAAAATGTTTTTTCGGTTTTCTTCTTGCTCTTGTGCGACACTTGGTCCTCAAGCGTACATTTTCTGAGAGTTAGAACATATTCTGTATGTTTTATGTTCAACCAACCCTGTACAACCTAGAATTTATGGATTTTACAGGATCACTACAACATGCTGGAGGAAATCAACCGGTTAACGATCATCAAATACGCAGACCTAAGAAACCTAGCCGTCAATCTGAATAAGACCCTAAATGAATACAACGAAATGTGTAAGTTGATTTATTAATTTTCTAGAATTTTCCAATAGTGACACACATCTGTCGAAGCTTTTCTGCAAAATATAGGCTTCGATTTCACGAAAAAAAATAAATGTCTTTCTCGTAGGTCAAAAGCATTTTAAACCACCTCATTTTCAAAGCCTTGTTTTGTCCTACTTTTGAGCATTGAGCTTCTCATGTATAAAATACTAGTATACATTTAGTAGAGGAGTTAGAAACTATTAAGTTGTTTAAATCATTTATAAACAGAGCCCCTGCTTAAGGCATGGACTTGGGATTGGTACTACAATGACCATACCCACAATCACAGAACTATTAATACCATACAGAACAGATACTCCCATCCCCCACCCGAAACAGGATACAGCATTTCACCGTGCAGATTTAGGGTAAAAAGAGAGTAAAATAATGTAACGATGTCTCTTTAGCCGCCCGGCCGCTGCGACTACTATGATACGATAAATGAACCAACCCTACGAGTAACACACACATTGATACGTGTACGTACGCGGCCAAATCGTAGTACTATCCTAACTAATATTATAAAAGCAAAAGCGTGATTCTGTATGTGTTATACGTCTCTGGATGCTTTATCTACTACATTAATATTTCTGAAATTTTGCACCGAGTTAGTTTGAACCGAGAAGGACAGCGTATCTTTTTTCCAGAAAAAAAACCATAGGATTTGGACCAATTTGTGAATTTTACGATATAAAATGTAACCTTTTCCTTTAATGTAAACTATTCTTACAGATGACCAGGTAATAAAGCCGTTGCTTCAACAAATTGACCAGATAGATGCACAAGTGTCTCAGTTTGAAGTCAACGCGTACAGATTGGACGCTTACACTAAACAACTTAAGGCAAAGTTTAAGGAGCTAGAAGAGAAGTAGACATCATGCTTCGTCCCCTGTGGTGTCCATACCTTACCAAAAAATAGGGCTACCAAATGAGTAAAGATTTTCTCAAATCTGATCAAGGTAGGTATTTGTACATTTTCACAATATCAGACGAGGCTTCTAGCTACAGGAAAGCCAAATGGAGAGTTATTTTTGTATATATTTTATTTGACTGTATATGTTAATTTATATCGGACAACTGGATAACATCTAAACTATTTAACATACTTATTTTTGCTTACTGTATATCGTCTTCAGATGCTGTTTAGTAGATAAATGTGACTTCATATGAAACTACTCGGATTATATATATTACAGATTTTACAGTGGATGACATAAAAAAATATATATTAGAATGTCATGTCATTAAAAGGCTTGATAAGAATTTCACTAATTTATTGTCACTGATTTGCTTGGAATTTATCAATGCATAAAATAATAATATAATTTAAACTTTTCTGGTAATCAAGCAGTTTGTTTTTTTTTTTTAAGAAGAATAAGTTTTATTTTCAAAGATTCATCTCGCACTATAAAAGCTTACAGGATTTGTCAATGGTCTTTGTTTTATGAAATTTGTTAAGTAGTAAGAATCATCGAATTTTTCTAATAATTTCGGCAAAATAATGTGAATTTAAAAAGTTGTGTATTATAATATATATTATGTTGTTCAATTAAATAACATTCCATTACTAGTAAGGGCTCATTATCCTAATTTTTATTAGTGTAAGCAATATGCAATCCTGAAATATCAAAAATGCAATTCATATTTTTTCTGTGGTTAGGAATGTCTGCTCTACATGGACTTATCATCTGCTCTATTTTGTGATGATTTAAAAGTTAAAAGATAATACTGGCAACATTGCCTTGTGGCTATGGTATACTTTGTTCATATTTTTGCCATTTTGTTAATTAAATCGTTGGAAACAATCATAAAATACCTCGGCAAAATACACAAAGTCCACTCCTGCCTCTTTTTGGCAGATGACGTTGAGATGACGGAATGTTACATTAATGCATAGTCGCCAGTAAAAAAAATTAGTTGTTATTTTACTGGTCGGGCTATAACAAAGATGTATGGAAAGCAAAAGGAGATGTTTTGCCCAGTAGTGGCACACATACATACATATGTACATACCATCACGCCTTTTTCCGTGGGCAGGCAGAGACTACGGATTTCCAGTGGCATACTTGAGGTTGAAAAAACAAGTACTCGACCTTATATGTAGAAGGCAAAGTGTTTTACATAATGAGCACAGAACAAAATTATGTTATTTTTAGCCGCACTCAGAGTCGTTAATGGTTACTTAAGAAAATTTGTAAACTCAATTAAAAAAATTCAATTAGAATTCTTATATATGTACTAATTATTAACTCCTTAGCTACTATTAATAATTCCGTGGTAAAGATTAAAAAAATTTCTCCAAATTGATTGAGTAATGATTTTTTTGTAGTCAATAACGACTGTTGTGTTTCCACCAGGTGGTCAGTATGCCCACAGTAGTATAAAAACTTTGGTGGAAAATTTAATAATAATTTTTAATCCTGTAAAAAGAAATCGAAATATTGATGTAAGTGTGGTTATCATAGTTATTATGTTCACGAATAATATATAGACTAGATACTATAAGTATTATATTATACGCATAATATATTATATTATGAAATATTTTATTGTTTTTATCATAGATTTAGAAATTTTTCCACTTTTTAATGCATGATAAGACATGATCACAATCACACAAAAGTTAAAACATACATCACTACATACGTTACTATCGTGAGCTTGTTATGACCAACAATATCTACCTATACACCGTGAAATTTTAGACGTTTTGGACCCCATCGTCCAGTGACTCCATTCATGCAACCGAACAAATTTCCCCAAGGAACATAGCTCGAAACATGAAAAACAAATTTGGACTTCCCATAGTAAGTTAGGTCACGTGATGAGACATTTTGTACGGGAGGTCCAAAACTTTACTCCATTTTTCGACCCATGTATCTTGGGGAAAGTTGTTCGGTTGCATGAATGGAGTCACTGGACGATGGGTCCAAAAGGACTAAAATTTCACGGTGTATACATACTATCTTTGAAATGTATGACATATATGTCGAACATAATCCGTCGATTTTGAATTTGCGTGAGTCAAGCTTTTCAAAGATAGCACTTCTGCACTGGTTTTCATTCGCTACCTGTTGAGGCGTCACGAACAAAAAAAAAAACAAACCAGTTGTAAGTTCAATCGCAATAATTAAGTCTTTTCGAAAAAATAACAGAAGGAGGTCTTAAAGTTTTCCTAGCGTGACTTAGAGCGTGGTCAAATACTTGTCTCCCCTGTTTGACAACTTTGTTGATTCTCCCTTGGGAGACAAGGTGACTTCTGCTTCCCGAGACCGGGGAGACAAAGACCATTTGTCTTTTTATTTTTTTTATGTTTATTTGGTTCTCCTGGCTTTTAATCACATTGTATATGGTCTCGTGATGGCTATCGAGTTAAAGTATTTAATAATTTTCTAATCACTGCACTATTTCGGTCAGGCAGGATCCCTATTTTTGGCATATATTTCGAATGAAACTCGTTCGATATCGAACAAAAATCCTTCGATAACTAATCGTTTCCGTTTGATATATCGAATCATTTTTGTCCGGTTTCCACCGATTTATATTTGACATATGAGTCATAATTAATAAAATAGGGCCCCAGGTGATTTTTATATGTGATGTGGCGCTGGAAATTTTCTTCATCCATCCGCAAATCCAAGTGTTAACATAATAATCAATAAAGGTATTAAAAATAAAGAGATAAATAACAAAACTCATTGATGTATTTTTACGTTTTTATAACAAGTAGTTCCAATAAAATTTTACAAGTTCGTTTGTACAAGTACAGAGTAACCTCCGCCATGAAATAAACGCATAACGTGGCGGTACTGTGGAGAGTGCTTATGAGATTTATAGGGCATGGTTTACTAGCGATTGGGATACTGCTCCCAATGAATCTGTCCGTCCGTGCATCCAGCGTCGCTACGTGACCGACAAACTTACAGACAAACACGCGAGACTAGCGATCGCGTATCACATACCGCTAATCGACACTATACAGACTTGCTAACCCTAGTCCACCAATACACGAACATTTCGTAGACTTGTTTCCCTTGTTGGCTCGGGGAGACAAGGTAACTTTGCTAGTGGCGTTAGCTCCCCTAGAAGGGGGGAACAAGGCACAATTTAAGTTTTGATACTAGTAAACGGGCATGCAAGTCTATTAGCATAGCCTATTAGGGCCCAATCTTAGCCAGCTGCGTTCCAGAAGTGTTATTTTTGAAAAGTCACGCATAATCGTCCAGCCGAAAAATTTTCGATTGTTATCAAATAACTTTAATTCGACATACGAGTCGTGCGTTTCAAAGATAGTGCTCCAAATTACTGCGTCAAACCAAATTGTGCTGCTTCACGAACTCTGTTTTATATAGTAGACATTGTAGGTTGACGTAGAATGACACACGTTTGCAACATGAGACATTATGTAGCACTCGAAATCTTCTGCGATATATCAAGCACTATTTCAGTTAAAAGGATTAATAAGTATTCACAAACCCACACCGAACGAAAGGTATTTTTCTGTTTACATGGATTCTTTGTTTCGTTATATCAGTATAATTATTATTAACCTACCTCTTCAATGTCTTCAATAGATAAATTAGAAGCACCGAATCCGTGTAGTGTTGAGCCCATTAAACTAAATTGACAGATATTGTGAATAAATTAAAAATTCTTAACAATACAAGCGACCCTTTGTCGATTAGCGGTAAGCGGAATCGTTCGCCAGTCGTCTTCACAAATATTGTGTATCAATTTTTGAAAATCATTAACTAATTAAATTTAATTTGTGGTAAATTTTACAATAATCCGTTTATTTCTCTACGTATTTCCCAATAATACAAATGGTAAGAAACATAAAAAAAAAAAAACGATTTGAATCAAACAAATATCATATTTGTGAAGACGTCAATAAAAAGACACGCTTGCCGACCAAATTCAATGAAGTGGTTTTAAATTTTATCTACATATTATTATATTAACACTGAAAAATTACATCACAGTAGCACTGACAATAAATAATGTATTCCACTTAAATCGAAATAAAAATGCCTACGGTACATAAACGAACGAAATTGGGGTAATATCAACTAAATAATACAAATAGTATGACTATTACGTATTCCTAAGTTCTGTTGTACAGTTCTATCTATAATCTAACATGTCGACAAACGTGACCTTTGTGATCTTTAATCGACAACATTTCATATTTCAAAATTTTTTATGTAAAGAAAAAAAATTGCATAGCATAATGTAGTTTTACAGTATGTACTTGGATAAAAAAAAACTTCATAATTCGTCAAATATTTTCTTATCTTTAATAAAAAGTTTTATTTTTGTCATGTGAGAAAAATTATTTAACAACATACTATTAATTTGCTAATCTTATTTACGATTTATGCGTTTTCGGCTTCCTTGAATAGATTTTCCTAATGAGTACTTTTGTCATAACTACGACTTTGTTTTGAAAAATAATATGATTTGATAATATTGAAATGTTGTAAATTATATATTTATTATGGTTTCAGCAATTGCGTGATTTCACAGGCTCTCGCCCTAATCCTTCCTTTAGAAATTGCTAAAGACGCCCTTCACACTTCATTAAACATCTGCTAAAATTTATATATAGGTATTTAAGTATCTCCGATACCTTCCTATTTAGTTCTAGCTGATACTGTAACTTAATCAAATATTTTTTCCTAAAACAACAATTTCTATTTTCTCAGTATATACTTGGCTAGACTCAGAAATAATACAGTTGGTACTCAGCGGTAATTATTGCACATCTTAGTGCCTGTCTCTGTCAAAATTCTTAAAACTCGACAATGGCTATAGTTTTCATTTGTTATATCAAAATGAGTAATTTTATCGTCGGTTACTTCTAACGAAAGGAATATAAGACCGGTCAACCCACTGTGTTTTGTCTGCCATAGTATGCTAAGAGTATTTACACCACAAGCAGTGACGTCATCGATCCATTATATTTATATCTATAAAATATTTATTTACAAATCGTACTATTAGCCTTAAATTACCCGAAAATTGATGATGATTGCTATAATTATATATCTTACATATTATATAATAGTGAGCCATTAATATGTTTTCCAAAAATGGTGTCAACAAAAACCTGTACCTAAGCACAAAAAGTTTGTTAAAAAAACAAAGTTCCCAAAATGTGAGTTAGACTCGCAACAAAAGGAACTAATTTATAATACACTTGTGCGATACGTTTATTTGTGCAGCTTAATTTGGCCAAAAATACAAAATACTTTTAAATATTTTTAATAACATCCATCAATTTTCGGGCTGGCCTTAAAACAACTTTAATATCGAATAAAGCGTTGGAAATAATATATATCCAATAGCTTCTCAATTCATTCACATTCAGACACTACTTATTCTAGGATCAACATATTGTATATGTATGTCCTTTTTTGCTATAGAATTAAATAGGATACTAAGTAAGTATGGCAAGAAACTTTGTTTTTGAGACAAAGATATTTTAATTGCCATATTTCATAAACTATAATTGTAAGGATTTCAAAATTACTTATGGTTCTAAAGAAGTAGCATTCTGTAATACAATTATGAGTAAATTTTATAATTGTTACCAGAAGTGGCAATGTTTTCTCCCAAATGTATATTGCCTTTTTCGATATCAATTCTATATTTTTTGCTTTTGTTCTCAATATAATGAACACCGATTCAATCAAAGTCATTTTATTTTGTTTTTATTTACGTGATAAAATTATAGGAAAGTAGATATGCCTTGATGCAAGAATTTCATTTCATCACGTTGAAACAGCATCAACGTGTCGTAAAGGGTCGTATTTAAACGAGATACTGTCCAAATTTCGTGTTAAAAATAATGAATTTGGATGACTAAATAACTGAGCGACGACTATCTACATAACAGCAACTTACATAAATTTATTTGAGATAAATTATAATACAAAACGAGCAGCATTATAAGATTTGAGCTTCTTAATATTTATTTGAATGACAACCTTAGGTTCTATATTATCAAATATTTGGCAAACCATTTAAATGAGCGACATCATAAATATATCTTACGTGAAGAAATACTATATTGAGCGGAGAGACAGATCCTATATTTTAAGAAAATAAGTATTATGAAGAATCATTATTTCACGGCCAAACCGCTGAACGGATTTTGATAAAATTTGGTATGAATATAGTTGAAGACCCGGGGTCAAACATAGGCTACTTTGTGACGCAGGCGGAGCTGCGGGAAACAGCTAGTATTGTATAATTTCATTACAAATTATATCTTATATAATATAACTATCTCCTAGATCTGTTAAAATTCGAAATCAAGTATCTTATAAGGTAAATTAGGATCTGGTATAAGTTATACCCTGTGATTAAACGTTACGCTTGTCGCTTTGCTATTTGCACTCTCCTCTCCTAGGAAATTGGAAACAATGTCTGTCTTGAATGATACTGATCTACTTGAATATACTTGTTTTGTTATCACCACAAATTGGACTAACTGCCTATCGAATCATTCGCGAATTGAACCCATCGCTAAGTGTTTTCTAGCGACCTTTCTATTTAGATTAGGCTAAATAGAAACCTGTGCAACGGACAGAAATGCCGATAGATGATGCAATGGATATTTAGATTACTCGACTCGAAGGCATTATTTCTAAAGGGCGACATATGCTTTACATACATACATATTCTGCGTCTACAAACTGTTGAAAGGCCCCTAAATAAATATTAAGTTGTAGTCTAAATAAAAAACAAAAGAGTTTAAACAAAATTAAATTAACCAGTAAATTATTATTATGATAGCAGCAAACAAAACCAAAAATGAAGTGTATTTCGATGTTAAAACTCAAGTGAAAAAATAATGTCCGACTTATTATTTATTAAAGTCACCATCTCTGCATTTCGAGCAATTTAGTCGCTCATTTAGTAATTCGGTCATTTAGCATGATTTCAATCACAGACTCTTAATTCATGCTGCTAAATATATTTTTATAGTTCGTTTTATTATTCCCTTTTATAAAATAGTAACAATGAATAAAGTCAATTCTTCATTATTTTAGAATGCTACTAATTTAGACATCGAATTGTATTCTAAACGTTATCAATACACTATTTCTATATGGTTTAATATAGCGTGTAGTTTATAAAATAATTATTTATAAATGATTATTTATAGATATTGTCGTCTATTATTTGTGTGTGTGTGTTTTTTTAATTGAGTGATATATCCTTTCCAAGGATAGGCGTAGATAGACCATGCACATCATTTTAAACTGTAGGTATACATAACGAACAGGTGTATACTAATAATCTTATTAATATAATAAATCCATAAACATTCATGTTTTTTTTTTTTTGCGGGAACTGGTTGGACATTTCATAAATAAAATTACGAACAACAACTTGATTTGCAAGAAGAAATTTTAATTTTTGTATGCTTATGTCCCGTTTATCTATTAATAATGAAAATATTGCAGGGCGCTCAGAGCGGTATACCGTCTTTTTAGGTTTAATTCTAATTTTGTTCATTTAATATTCAGAAATTATAATTTCGCATTTGTTGAGCGAAATATATTTTTCTCAGCCATATTGTACTAATATCGACCATCACTTAAATTACAATAATAATATCATCCCAATTAAACCCAAAACTGCTGCCAACTTATTACTTGCAGTTTTATAATTGATTTAAAAATGATTTCATGACAAAAGTATGCTTTGTGTTGGTCACTACAAACTACAGTCAAACTAGGACAAAATTCAGTAATTACAACGGGAATTATTCTTACCACTAGTATTTTGCTAGTGGGAATTATTCTTACCACTAGTATTTTGCTAGTGGGAATTATACTGACCACTAGCATAATATACACAGTGGGTATAACCAATACCACTAGTATAGTGCTAGTGGTAAGGTAGCAAATTGGTAGTTATTCTGGGAATAACACCGTGTACTCATAAATATAGAGCGTTATGCACGAACATGATTATACTAATTTTACTGAACAGTTTTTGAACACTTGTTCGCATTGCTTTCTATCCTTTGTCGTTGATATGTCATTGTTCGTAAGAAACTCCCGTTTTCATATCAAATAATATTGCGATCAAGACTTAATACCAGGCATTTATTTTTAATTTATCATATCATTAAATTTATTCATAACTAATTGGCCATAGAAGTAACACTCAATAATATCTTTTGTATTCACGTACTTGTTATAACGCAACACACTTTCAACGTTTATTAAATCATATAATTTCGCCTATGGAACATACTGGTCGACCTCAAAATATATGTATTGATCACATTATACATTTGAAGCGTCGATAGCTATGTAAGTACACCATTTAATTCACAATCCGTACCAATATTTGAGCTATAAATATAACATTAAATGATATTTATCAGTCATGGCAAACGACACATAATGTCCACATTAATATATTAGGCCGTGCTAACTGCACCGATCACGAAACGCTAAGAACCGTTTGGTTTAGTCTTAATATTGAATTGAGCAGTGTTAGAGATGCATGGACGAACAAATTGACTACACCCTGTAGTAACTACAGAACCCTAACTAATAATTAATTAAACTTTTGTTCGTCTTCTAGGGCGTATAATTTTAAAAGCTTTACTTTTTCTTAAAAGTCTTCACAAAATTGTATAACTTACCGTATTCTATTATTTTTCATCGTCAATTAAAAAGATAATATGTTATTTTTTATTATCTCTTAATGCTACAAATAATAATATCTAAAGGCAAACTTAATACAATTAATTATAGAAAATAACAATGCGTGAAAATCAGGTGTTTCTATTATTTTACTATTACTTGCTCTGAACTAATAATATAATTATAATATCATTTTATCAATTCCCACGTTTGCAATTAAAAGTCATGTCCCGATCAAACGGTAAATATAATATTAGAATCTCGGTCATTTTACTCTGTCCATCGGTCGAGACCAACAGAGTGCAAAGCTTATGTTGCTCAATGGCCACTTCTTATATTTTCCTCCATAGCAATATTGACATAATCGATAAAAGACATAGTAGCAAAATGCCTACTTTTTCAAAAGTATAGTCGTTAAAAATTAAAAAATATAACTGTCAAAACACAATATGTGTTAGATCATAAAAGGATAAAAAAAATTGAATGAAAAAAAAAAACAGATTCGTTGCTTTAACAAAAATAAAATAAATAAAAATAAAATACCTATCTTTACTACATGCTGTTTTATCACAGAATTCAATTAATTCTTATTCATTCCAGTACAATATTTCTATGTGCAGTTATGTGCTGGGCTAAGTTTAAGTTAATATCGAATAGAAAATGTCTCTTCCAACTATCTGCTCTCCTGGTATTATGAAAAAAAAATCCGGACAGCAGGAGTTCTGAGAAACTTATCAACTTCTAATACTTACATTAATACATGTACTTGATAGTATAATTCATGAAATAAATACACTTCTTATAAGTTCTGTTCACCTGGTATTTTCTTTTTTCATAATACCAGGAGAACAGAAATTTGTAAGAGATATTTGCTCTTCGATATTAGTCCAGACTTGATCGATGATGAATGTTTCCCGATTATTTTTTAATTCAGAGTTTATTAAAATATTGTTTTACATGGGCCAAAAAAGATAGGCGAGAAAGTATTGTGAACATTAAATTAACTATTTTATTATAGTTTTTATCGCGAAAACTTAAGAAATCATTAAGTATTTTGTAATTATAAAAGCGACAAGCAAAGTCGGTAGCAGTAAAATTATGGTCCCAATACGGTTTGTAACTACGCAAGTAGTTACCACAATGAATATTTTTCTCTAACTATACCTATTGTGGAAAAAGTAGTCATTTTGCTACGATGTCTTTACCAATGATGTCCATATTACTACGTAGTAAATATAAGAAGTGGGCATTGAGCGACACAGGCTTTAAACTCTGTAGATCTCAACCGATGGACAGCATATGACTTAATTATTACATTTAACAATAATTGAGTAAAAAAAGGATAAAAACTTTCGTAAAATAATATAAGTACATATATGTAAAAAAATCAACAATACAATAAAGTCACAGCATGTATGTACATTGTATTTTTATACATGTTAGTGACACCTTACGTTCCTTACTATTACTTTAATGTATTTATGTACTCCGATCGTACCCATTTTATATTATTTATTTTTCTACGTAGAATTAGTTGGCATTTAACCCGTGCGCATATTATAACATAACGGACGATGCCGCGCGCCCCAAAACAGGATTCTTAACGGCATTGATCACTAGAATGTATTGATAAAAATCTACTGCTTTTTTTAATAATGAATATTCTTTTGTCGAACATACTTATCAGTTAACTTTAATTTAAATATCAGAAGCTAGAATCTGTAGACCGTTAAAGTATAGATCACTCCACGATGGTTACAAACCGACAGTCATTCCCATCCCAATAAAGTTTGATGAAGACCTAATTAAAATGGGTACAAGAATCCGATGGCACTTTACAAGGTACCTATGCATTCATAAATTATGTCATAAAATGACAGACTAAAGAGCTATGTTAAATTTACGCCGTGACTTATATTCTATTCGTTATTAACCTAATCACATCGATTTAGAACATTTGTTGTGTGGTAGTGATAGAGGCGCGCCCCGCGGCTTGTCGCTTCAGTCCATGAAACAAGAAGTTGGCGGCGGCCTTCAGAGGCGCGACTAGAGGCGCACGGGCAGCGGACTCCCATTGTCAGACGTTGCCCGTGGCAGGGAACCTCGGGGGCGGGAGAGGCGGCGGCGGCCGGCCCGCATCCCCCCCACCCGACGACTGTTCCGACACTGAAATTAGTACAAAAAAATCAAATTACAAAATGTAATTCGACTTTTGGAATTTTCACTAGTCGTATCGTATGTATTTCTAGAGGATGCAATGGACATGTTGAGGTCTTTAAATAAACAAAGTCATATATTCTTATGATAGAATAGACTTATTTTCATTAGTTATTCAAAATTGTATAGCTGAAAATATGTATAGATTTTTTCATAAGTATGTAAACGCGTAAATATTTAACTGTCAAACTTAAGAATAGTTTTATTGATGCTAGCATCAATTTTAGGTACCTACTATCATTTACTAAACGTTTATCTTTATCTGACCATTTTTTCCAATGTATAATTGTGAAGTATCATGGTCATTAGCAATAAGTTCTGTTATCTTATCTTTTTTATACAAGTAAATAATATTTAAATAAAAATGGTTGGTATAATATAATGAACAAACCGATAAATTTTCTTTTTATCGAAGTAAAAAGTTGCGAGATTTTACCCTAAAGAGCACAAGAAAATTCTTGTGCAGAGAAAATAAATAAAATTTGAAAGTTGTACTTCAGTCTTGTACTTCGGACGTCACAACTCGAGAGATCGAGTTAATGATATGACTTTATATGTATTTTGCTACCTAAAAATTTCGTTTTGATTCTAAACATTCTGTTGTAGATAAGAATAGTAGGTATAATTATTTTGTTGTTTTGCTGTATTTCAAATTATTTTGCAATGCAGTATTCTGCATATATAATCATTAATTATTCTTTCTCAGTCTATTGACTGAGAAAGAATAATTAATGATTATGATTAATTCATAGTTTTCAGATTTTAATATTTTCGAGATTATCGTATCAAAATATTCGTTTGAAATATTAAATTATTTTAAGGGAAGAGAGAAGTGGAAAAAAGTATTGTTCCGCTAGCCGCGGTTAGCATGAACTAGTTTAAAAAAAAATTAAAATGAGTTTCAAATTATAAATGTATTATTAATTTATACATATTGTTTTCAGAGAATTTCATTACATTATATTACTTTTAGATGATATTACTGCCAACTAACATTGCTACCAAGCCGCGCAATTGTTTATTAATATTGTGTCGTTAAATCTGGATAAGAATGTAACTTAGGTACTCAATAAAAAATGACAAATTCTGAGTCTATTTTCGTCCTGAAATTTCAAAATTATGTTACATATTGAAACCAATATAAAAAGGCATCACACAGTGCAATTGAAATGTCGATGAAGAGGTTTGTGGGTGGATAAAAATATGAAGCTCGTGAGAAATGTCAACCTCAGTGGGTTCGTACTGAGGCAGTCGTAGTTAGGGCCATGGCAGCATCAGCAATTTCCCAGAATTATTCCCAACAGTTAGCGCTGACAAGAAGTATTGTATTTTTCTTCTGAATTCTTACCAGCGGAAACTTTTGGTTTCATTCGTATTTTGTATGTTAAAATGTCATGTCAATGGAAATTTGTTATAATTAAATTTCCACAATCTAGAGGTAATGTTGGTAGTCAGACATTTAAAATAATTATGTCTGTGAATCAGTTGACTTTTGATATAGAATGAATAGTAGTAATAATGAGAAATTGCAGTTATTTATGTATGATTAGTTTAGTTCAACTACGTCCGTTTATTTTAAAGCACCATATTCGCAAAACAATATTTGCTGTCATCGCATTACGACACAAAAGTTTAATTAACCAACAAAATATCGAAATATTGTAATAGCACAAATTTGTGTATGAAAAAATGTTTTGCACATTTAATTTGCAGAACATACACAGTTACTACTGCATTAATTAATGTAGTAATGTAATTAGTATTAAATCTCTTTTTTACATAAAATATTCGTATTCTTGTTAAACATTGGGACCCAATTTAGGTAGGAGGTATATTTACATATATATAAAACAAAAATAAATATTAAAAACGTTAAAGAACTTCGGCCCAATTGTGAACCTTTTTGAATTTTGGTAGTAAAGGAATTCGAAAATGGGTTTTCTTATTTTTTATATCAAAAACTAAAGTAAGTAGATTTTGAAATAAAAAACTTATTGTAACTGCAAATATAAAACAATCTTTTTTATTCTATGATGAATTAAAGCGTTAGCTCAATTAAAAACTTGATGGTGTTGTCTAAAAATGTAGCAAATATTGTCCGGTGAATATGAGGCGTTCATGACCCTACTGACTTACATGAATCGTGCTTCTCATCGACGGGTGCTGGAGGCGGCGGCGGTGGCAGTTGTTGCTCCAACGCATTCACGCAGTTCATCATGCTCCCATATAAACGGCTGTCGCGAAAACTGTCCCTGCACACACCATCCACGTCACCAAAAGCCCAATGGGCTGTCGGTTCATATCACAGTACAACCAAGTGAAAAAAATCAGCTGGATTTAAATTGGAAATTAAGTTTAATCCGAGGATTAATTCTCAGTACTTTGTAGCTTTTTTTTTATTTTAAAATACTTACCATCTACATAATTCTCTGCTATATTCACCAGAATATTGTAGAGGGTTATTTACAATTAATTAGTGCTACGCGTGCGAATGGCAATGAAATAGTTCACGGTGGATATGCAATGACCGTGAGATATAAACATGGGGCCGTGTCATGTTGGTGACCGTGGGGACACGAGAGTGTACCATGACAAAAAAGATATAAATTAAATAAGCCAGTTTGAAAAAGTCTCACCTTCCGTTCGAATTCCGGAACAGTGCCAATATCTCTTCGAAGGTCTTATTTTTCGTTTCAGGAACTTTTTTATACGTAAATATCCAAAAAATTGCAAGGAATACACTAAAAGGCAGGAATGTATAGTTTTCCAGAAGCGCCTGAAAAAATATTTTTTTATAAGTAAAAAAAACATGATTAAAATACACAAATACATCTAAAGAAAACTAAAATTGTTTCAGATTTTAATTTGCGGCAGTCATAGTTAAATGCATTCAGTCAGTATAGAATTACTTTAATTGCTTTCACCACCAGTTTGTTTAGTACACAAACTAATTTAGCAGATACAAAACAGATGTAAATAAAATCAAGTTTCTCTATATTGTTTCTCCAAGACCATTCTGAAAAATGTATTTCGGCAAACAAATGATATGATTTTCGTAACCAAATCTCCATCTTTACAAGATGAAATTAGAGGATTTAGCACGTATCATCCTTCGTTCAACACGGATATATGAAGGTGTTATACACTCTTAATCCTGGAATTATACCTTATAAATAAGCAGAGCGAGAGTTTGAACATTAAAATCGCGTCGTGATTATAAACACTTACACAGTGAGATTTTTTGGGCATGTTAATTAATTTCACAAGCATATCGTTATTTGCTTAATTTGTTACGTAATCTTGATTTTATAAATTATAGCTTACCCTCATGCTATGAAAGCCTATCCCCACGACGAAGTTGGCCATCCAATTAACTAAAACGGCGATGGCCATCGCGCTGGGACGCGGGCCTTGCGAGAACAGCTCAGCCGTGATGAGCCACGGGATGGATCCCGGACCCACAGCAAAGAAAACTACGAAACTCAGCGTCGACACTACCGACAGGTAGCTCATCCAGTCGATCATTTCCTGCACATAACCGAAGAACTCCTATCAGGCAATAGCAATGATGTTCTTTCCCGTGACCGACCGGAAGAAATAACCCACAAACATAAATGCACATCACACACTTTGTAGGTATGTGTTAGTCGACTGGATCGTAACGACCAGTTGTGCTGTAGCGTAGTGAACAACTAAGGC
Source organism: Euzophera pinguis (assembly GCA_947363495.1). NCBI lineage: Eukaryota > Metazoa > Arthropoda > Insecta > Lepidoptera > Pyralidae > Euzophera > Euzophera pinguis. Next base: position 1,838,695 of record OX376154.1, read on the forward strand.
CTCGTCAGCGACCTCGTGCTATAGCGTAGTGAAGTACCCTCTCTATCAGCTGTACAGCATATGCTAGAGTGAAAAGTGCCTTCTGCTTTTGAGCAGTGTTAGTGTAAACTCGCTTTAGTCAAAAAGCGTGCGCCAGAACTCCCCGTTTGTATCAATTGTCATTATGTCAGTGATGAACAAAAAATGTGTTCAGTGCTGTGTGAGTGATGTCCTAACATTTATATTTGAGAATTTATTTCTTTTTGTTTTGATACTTTCCTACCGAGAGTCCGGATTCGGCGACAGGAAAGTCGAAAAGGGAGGGGGTCTAGCGAGAAGCAAAAGCAAATAAAATGTGGTAGGTGGAAAAAATAAAATAAAATCATGTGTGCATGCATTATTTTTACGGTCAATTAAATATACCGTGGACTTTGATACATATCGTCCATAAAGAAAAAAAAATACATAATTCATTGATAAAAATTGTTGCGTTTCTTACAGATAGTAGGAAATAATTTTATAAGAATGGAAGTATAGAAAAATTCTTAATTAAACAAAGTGAAATAAAAATTAAAATAATTGTAAGAGCTGTAATTTAAGGAAAGCCACAAGAAAGCGTGCGTAAGCGAATAATAACTTTAAAATATATAAGTTGATATTATGAGTATTTTTACGACAATACTTATATTAATTTTTACTTTAATTGCAACGTATAATACTTACTTCTCATAATACCAACAAGATATATAATAAGGCCAGTGTTTACACAATAATTACAAAAAGTAAATGAACGTCTCTGAAGAAATTCTCATAAACTTACAAAACATGTAAACATACAAATGGTAAGAATAAGGTAAGACGTTCAAAACTGAGTCTTCCCGTTAGTATTATTAATCGAGAAATACACTTTGACATTGCATCAAACACTGGCCGAATAATCGTATTCTAAAACTTAAAACTAAGTTACACAAATATAATTTCCTTCCGCTATACCAACTAGAGTTGGCTTTTGGATGGCACCAACGAAAACTTTGCTATTGATCAAAAGGGATCTTGTTAGGAGTTATAGCGACTTGAAAACTCGCATTGAGTTTCGAAGTACCCGAATCAAATGTACCTAAACATAGTTTGAAACATTTTCACTTTACAATTTATTGGGTAGAGGTATGCGGGCGTGTATTAAAAGTATTTGATGTGTACATTTCAGCAATTTTAGTTTAGGTAAAGCTTTTTTTAAATCATTATTTAAACGTACCAAAACTGCTGAAGTTGAAACTATGATTAACAGGTAACAAATCAAACGTTTGAGTCTGTCTAAAAAGGAATGAAGACTGAAAGGCGCTTTTTCATTTACATAGCCTTTCTTTTTTCATAATCCCATAGCTCTCGTCACCAAACTTCTCATTTATCTTAGCGTTTTTCGGTTGCAGCCTTCGGCCGCACAAGAAACTGTAGATTAGTCACCAGTTACAACAGAGGAAAACTTTGACGATTGTTAAGTACTACCCCGAAATATACTTAACCCTTCGCTTGCCACAAACTAGATAACAATAAAAATTCCATTGTTATTAACCAAATCCTGTTTCCGTGGATAATCTCTAATGTCGTGTGCCCGTTCACCTATTACAGCCGATTTTTACAACGACAGATTTTTAATCCGTTATTTTTTTTAATTTTTTTTTTTTTTATTTATTCCCACCTATATATAAGACACACCTTTATCAGAAACGAAATGGTGATGAAGATTGAAAATATGAACATTCCGCCCAAGCCGTAGAGGTGTAGGGTGCGCCGACCCGTGCGGTCCATGAGAGGCAGCGACACCAGTGTCATGCCCACCATGATCGCCCCGATGCCCATGGTCGCGAACTTAGCAGACTCGTCCGTTAGGCCAGATGACGTGAACAGTATCGTTGAATAGTAAAACACCTGTGGGAATTCACAATTTTATAGAGAACTTTACCTGTTGTCACAGTATTACTAACGTACAGAACGGACCCCGATTAGAGATGGGCGCCTTCCCGGAAATTTTCCCATTTATTCCCTAAATTTCTATAAATTCCCGGGTATAAATGGGAATTAATTATTTTTCCCTTTTCTTCCCCTTGGCTTTAATTTTTTCCCTCTTGAATTTCTTCCCGCTGCCCATCTCTAACCCCGATAGATCCGGTCATGTCAAGATGGAAAATGATCTTATGATAAATGATAATCAACCAATCGGCCACCAATTGAACCAGGCCAATCTGAAACGATTTTATTTATTTATTTATTCTCACAAACAGATAAGATATACATTTACAATGTTGCATAAACCAAATTGGTTTTTCCGAACATTGGGATCGAATCAGTCATACATTGAACATGTTTAATTACATAAAGGTCAACCTATCGTCAAACAAATCTAAAGACAATGTTGTTAATTTTAAATGATGTACGTAAGCAGGTAGGTGCCAATTATCGACTCTGCTCGAGCCCCAGGTAAGTACATACTCCAATGCATTGCGTAGCAACAGCAGGCTTCGCAACAACCTCGCAATGAATAGGACCGGTTTGATGCGTCTGTTGGGGCTACACAAATACAGCGTGATTTATAAACATCAATTCAGTTGAAGTTTTTTTTTTTTTAATTTTTTTTTTAAGTATATTTATTTCATTATACTTACATGAAGGATTTTTTGACTACAGTTTATTATTATTTGATATTTATATTTTTTTAATTTATAATATTTGTACCATAAAGTCTGGGTCTTGGATGATTATCTATATCCATACTAATATTTTATATGCGAAAGCTTGTCTGTCTTTCTGTCTGTCTGTCTGTTACCGCTGAACGGATTTTAATGAAATTTGGTATGCATATAGTTGAAGTCCGGGCTCAAACATAGGCTACTTTTTGATTTTCCGCAATGAAGCTGCGGGAAACAGCTAGTATATAAATGTATTTTAGACTTTTACATACCGCATTGATGCCGCTGAGCTGTTGCGAGAGCTGCATGACGACGCCAATGAGCAGTGGCGCCCTCAGTGTGGGTGAACAGAGCAACTCTCTCATCGATATGGAGGCTTCCGCTTGCTGAGCTCGCTCTTCTGCTCGCATTTCTTCGATGTCTTCTTCCACCTTTTCCAATATATAATTAAACACAATATAATTATTGCTTCTTAATTTGTGATTGTGATTTTGTTTTGTAATTTGATGTGTGTAGAAAAATAAATATATTAATGTAATGTTCATTGTATTTATAGTAATATGGGTAATAAAGATATATTGTATTGTATTGTATATATTTTGAATTTTGAATACAAATCTTTATTGCCAACATACGGAAATAAAAATGGTACACACTCTTTATTCCACCAAAAAATACATAAAAAATATATAATATTTGAGACAAGATGTACATTAGGTGGCCTTATCCCAAAAGCAATCTCATCCAGGCTACCTTAGGGTATAAAAAATTGTTGTACTATAACAAAAGATGATTAACTGGATATAATATGTATATACATAACTGTTATATACCGTGAAATTTTAGTCGTTTTGGATCCATCGTCCAATGACTCATGCAACTGAACAACTTTCCCCAAGATACAAGTCTCATGCCGAGATAGCTGGGAGCTAGGGTTGCCAACTTTTTTTTGGCGAAATATAGTATTTTTGAAAATAAGCTATCTAGAATATAGTACATTTCTAAAAAATATAGTATTTTATGGAAAAATGACAAAATAGACAAAGATATTAAATAAATTAATACCTATTTCTTTTTACCTATTTATTTTGTAGGTGAAACTAAACTTCTTGCAATTTTAACAATGTTTTGTATAAAACTATCTGTGAGGATTTTACTTATTGATTGATGTCCTAGTTCTCTTAGCATATCTATTTTATTTCATTTAAGACCTTAAGCTTTCTTAAGAAACAACAACTACCTAATAAGTGGAATTATGATATTACAAAAAAATCCCTTAGCACAAATTAAACGAAATGTTTTTTTTTTATTTAAAATAATATTTTGTTGTTGTCAATTTAATATTGAGAAGGTCTGAAGTAATCATAGTTTCAGCATTTTTTTAAATCTCTCCTAAAAGCTAGTATAAAGGCGCGTTGCAAAATTTTTAAAATAAGGGTTTGTTTGTTTGTAGATTTCGGTGCTGAAAATATAGTATTTTTGCGTACTATATTTTTGTTCAACAGTATATAGTACGCAGACCCGAAATATAGTAAAATACTATATAACATAGTACGGTTGGCAACCTTACTGGGAGCCCGCCACCAGTACTTACCTGATTACTGGCTCTCAACCTTCTCAGCGCCCGCCGCGCCTCTTCTTCCCACTGGCGAGTGATGAGCAAGTATCGCGGGGATTCTGGGCACGCTGGCAGCAGTATCAGTTGCAAGATTGCCGGGCAGATTGCTAAGCCTGCATTAATCGTTTAATCGTTAATAAATATATCTAATGAAATAACTTTATTGTCCTGTTTCTAAACAACCAAAATGATTGCATTGCCGTTCAAAATAGGTCCATTATTCTGCCACCTGATGGAGAGGTACATCATGAAGGAGAAACATAATAAATACTGGATAATTTTATGGTACAATGTAGCATTGCTACAGTTTATAAACTCTTCGTAAACTAAGCAGTAGGCAAAGTGTTTTTTTTTAAATATTATTATTTATATTTATTTCAACTTGATTCCACAAATATAACTAAACTCGGTATTGGTTCTATTCTAACTATATACCTATTTACACAAAAAGAAACGATTGACGAGAGTGATGAGTCTGTAAGGATCGTAGCAAATGGAAATCCGTAGTCTCTGCCTACCTCTGCGGGAAAAAGGCGTGATGGTATGTATGTATGTATGAAACTATGAAAGTGAGAGGATATCCCTCCAGCGGTTTTTTTTTTATACAACTAAGTAGGCAAACGGGCGTACGGCCCACCTGATGGTAAGTGGTTACCGTAGCCTATGAACGCCTGCAACACCGGAGATGTCCCAATTGCCGTTGTTTTCGGTTTTGTTAATCTGTTAATAATTACCAAGTAAAATGGGCCATCCTTCATCAGTCCCGAGGATTTGCTCGATGCCCAGCACCTGTGAGAGCAGCAACCCAACCGTTACAGCCAGCTGGTTGACGGTACCCAGTCCACCGCGCAGGTTCAGCGGCGCGATCTCCGATATGTACATTGGCACTAATGATGTGTTCAAACCTGATTAACAATGCAAATGTTAGTCAATAATTTAATAGTTCTGTCGATTTTCAAATCAAGTTACTTGAAAATACTGACATAACTTTGTAATTAACACTTTCGCTGGCAGTCACGCCTCTCGACGTAGATAACAATTGAGTGAGTGCTATTGTTATTTCCCTCACAGTCAGCGAGTGTTCAAATGAAATATGTAATTAATTGACAAAATATTTGCATACTATTTATATAAAGTTGAATAAGATGATCTTATATTGTATCAACCTTTTGTACCTTACTGACTTGAAAATAAAATTCAATCATTCATTCAAATGAAGAAAGTATGTGAGAAGAAATAGATAGAAGAAAGAGAGAGATAGTAAAACGTTTAGTATATCTAATACGGAACGTATCCCCAAAAATCTATAACTTTCCTAATGAACTAAATTAATACTGAAAGCTTTTTTATTTCATCTAAGACTGAAAATAAACATGAATAGGCTTTCAGGGTCAAAAGACAAACATTAAAATTTGTCAGTCATTTAGGGAATCAAAATATATTAGTGACGTATTTTTTCTTTTGTCAATTGAGCGATAAATTATAAAGATATAACGCATCAAAGTTTAGAAGTGGGGGCTCGTGACGTCACACATTGCGAAAAAGTGTAGCACACTGTGACGTCACACAGAACTTCAACGCGCCATTTCTTTACAATTCTTTGTTTAATTTTCAAAAGAAAAAATACGTCTCCAATATTTTTTGATTATCTAACTGACGGACTAATTATATTTTTTAAGGAAACTAGCCTATTATAAAACTGCATTGACAGCTTATTATGCCTACGCATACTCGAGACTAAAATATGGAGTGATATTGTTGGGCAACAGCGTGGATTCCAGTAATCTCCTAATACTACAGAAAAAATGTGTACGTATTTTATGTTGCCATACAGGCACAGCTGCAAACCATTCTTTATAAAAAACAAAATTTTGCACAGGCGATTTTATTTAACAATTTAATAATCGATGGGAAAGTCCATTTTGAAAATATTAAATTACCAAAAATTTATATTATAATCGATGAACACATAAAAAATATAGATACTTTCATTTAGGAACTATTTACATAAAAGCAATATTTAAGGTAGTTGACGAACAAATTTTAGTCTCACCCTTGTAAATTACATAAGCGTGACGTCACCGCTAGGTGTCCATTTAGTATGGAGCGTTTGGTATCACGTGAGTTTAACTTCGCCATATCTCAGTTTAAGTTTAATCGACGCGTTTTTTTACCATTGTGCCTATTATATAATATATTAATCTCATATATAGTGAGATCTTTCATTTAAACAAATTATCCGTCATGCATATTATACCTGTGTAGATATTATTAGAATTATTTTCTTTTTTTGTGTCATTCATTAAATTAATTCTTGTGATAATTTAAATTTGACATTGAATTTTGTATTTCGCTTTCATGTGAAATATTTACTTTAATTGTTTTTAATTAGTCAATGTAATAATCTTAACACTCATTTTTGTGGGTACATGTACTCACAAAAATTGTCCTAACTCTATATATTCATTTATTGTATACTAGCTGTTTCCCGCAGCTCCGCATGCGTCAAAAAGTAGCCTATGTTTGACCCCGGGTCTTCAACTATATTCATAGCAAATTTCATCAAAATCCGTTCAGTGGTTTGGCCGTGAAAGCGTAACAGACAGACAGACGGACAGACAGACAGACAGACTTTCGCATTTATAATATTAGTATGGAAGTATGGATGTAAGCGAGAAAATAAATATATAAATAAAAATTAACAATACAAATGATAGTCAAATGGACGAAGTATGCGAGCTTAAAGAAATTTAAAGAAATGTGGTTAAGTGAAGAAAGAAAGAGTGTAGCTATAGTATATTTATTGTAATACTTTCCATTCTTTTATCCCCAGAAATTTTTAACCTTTTATTTCCAGAAATGTGAAACAATCACAATAAAAAAATGTCTTCAAAATTGAAAAAGAGGTAATTTTTATTCAACTTTGGCGAATTCTTTCGAAAATTTGACCCCGATCCAAGAACCAGTTTCCAAAGAAATTAAGATGAAGGTACTACCGCAATTGACTCCAATGATGAACCGGCCTATGATGAGAAGCTCGTAGCAGTGGGAGATCTTAGTGAAGCCCATCAGACTGGCACCGCTGATGCCGAGGATGTTGTTCAGCAATAAACCGCCTTTCCTGCGAATACCAATTTAAAGTTTGAAAATTAACAAAAGAACAAGAGAATTAGGACTTTTGTAAGGAGTAGTCCGTCTGGGGAAGTGCCTCCACCCTACAGAAGACCGCAGCCAAATAACACTGTGATGCAGTGTTGTGTTCCTGCTGGTGAGTAGGGTCGCCAGGCTCCAGAGGGGTCGCTGTGCTGATAGCGGACAGGTCGGCAACGCGCTCGTGACATCTCCAGTGTTGCACCCGTTTATAGGCTACGGTAACCACTTACCATCTGGTGGGCCGTACGCCTGTTTGCCTACTTAGTTGTACAAGAAAAGAACACGCTTGAAATGTGATTAGATAGACAATTTGAAAAAAGTTTTTGAAAGTTGAACCCCGCTAATTTATATAACAAATACAGCTCTACTTTATTTCATAATAGTTAACACCACCAATAGTTAACCACAAGTTTACAATTGGCGGACTTAATGCTAAAAGCATTCTCTCCCAGTCAACCATTCGGAAAAACAGAAAAGTATACCTTATATTAGTAGGCATTAGCCTTAGAATTAGAAGGGACACTTCATATGGGCATGGCATCACATTATAGGGGTACGAAAAACATTATTACTTCTGCGAAGGGTTCGTGTTGAAAGACAGTGACGTCACATCTGACTTACCTGCCAAACTTATTCGCGATCATGCCACTAGAGAATTCGCGAAGCATACCGTCGATGGCGAAGATGCTGGCTTCGTGTTTCAAGACAGTGACGTCACATCTGACTTACCTGCCAAACTTATTCGCGATCATGCCACTAGAGAATTCGCGAAGCATACCGTCGATGGCGAAGATGCTGGCTTCGTGTTTCAAGACAGTGACGTCACATCTGACTTACCTGCCAAACTTATTCGCGATCATGCCACTAGAGAATTCGCGAAGCATACCGTCGATGGCGAAGATGCTGGCTTCGTGTTTCAAGACAGTGACGTCACATCTGACTTACCTGCCAAACTTATTCGCGATCATGCCACTAGAGAATTCGCGAAGCATACCGTCGATGGCGAAGATGCTGGATTCGTGTTTCAAGACAGTGACGTCACATCTGACTTACCTGCCAAACCTATTCGCGATCATGCCACCAGAGAAGCCGCCAAGCATGCCGCCGATGGCGAAGATACTGACTGCGAAGGAGTAGAGCCGGTTAACAGTGTCGTCGTTGAGGTCCATGCCGTAGCGGTTCTTGTACACGTCTTTCATGAAGTTTGCGATGTTCTGTATGGAAGAAATGTAAGGGTTCTAAAACTTGAAGGTATTATTTGTGGATGTTGGGCCACTCAATAGGCTACTTGACTGTATTCATACTTGGTTAATATTGTTATACTAAACAAAATATAACCGATTTCACTAAAAAGTAACCGATTCTGAAACAACAACAAAATTGGTTGTTAATTAAGGCAGTAATTCGATTGAATTTTTTTATTTTCGATTTTTCTCTAAAAGAAAAGTGGGAGCCTGGTGGGGACGTCTTGCTTTCTCTTTTGTACGCACGAAACCGAGTGGCAGTGACGTCACAGTTCACACAGTGCATCCTTTTCTTGTTTCAAAGGCTTTACTTACATTTTACTTATATTTTTGAACGGATTACAAAAATTCTTTCATAATTCTGTTTCTGGAAATAAAAATATTGATACAAGTTAATAAATCTATACCCCAGGTTGAGGTAATGAGGTGCTGAAAGACCTAAGGAGCCTGGGAGTGAGCGTCTGGAGGCAGCTTACGGAAGACCGTAAAAAATGGCGCCTTCTCGTGTCGGAGGCCGAGATCCACTTTGGGTTTCTGCTCCATCGTAGTAAGTAAGTAAATAGCCCCAGAATAGAATTACTGAAAACTTCTATACTCGATGTGGCAACTCGAAGGTGTTTATAGAACAAGGGGTAGACCACAGGGGCTATGAATGTTTTTAAATATTAGAGAAATGTCATGAAAAACAATTGACTGAAAAATGATTAGGGACACTTTAACCATCATTGAGGTAATACTTAATGTGTCCCGTACACTAACCGTAAAACACAAAAAACTGTAAATAAAATCTAGCAGATTAAAAGGATATCAAATATAGCCCCGTATTCCAGAAAAGATTGTTACGACTTTACGGCGTACTAAGTAGTCTTTTGTTTAGCATCGACTTGGTGAGAATACCGTCGTACTCCAAGATAAGTCGGTTCACGTGAGCTAGTCGATCAGCGATGATGAAATTAGTGAAGATCTCGTGATGAGTACATACTTTGCCAGGAGCGTTAATGACACCAGTGTTGTAACCGAACTGCAGCATGCCAAGCACCGCAGCCAGGATAGCGTAGGACAAGAAGAATGTAAGGCCCTGGAACAATAGCATGCTATTAGGCATAGCCCATCATTATAAATTTAAGAGCAGGAGTAAAATTTTTGAAAATTGCGAGACGTACGCAACATCGGTGAGTCGAATTATTTTTGTTCGATATCGACAAATTTTCGTTTGATTTAGAATGTTTTTTTTTCGATATCGAAGAATTTTCATTCGACATATAATATCATACATATCAAAAATTGGTCTCTTGGGCTCTTGTCTATGGAGCTTCTTCCATTCATCTCGATTATTACCGAGATCATTTAGTTTTTGATACGACACCACGTTAACTTCCTCCTTTATTTGCTTCATGTAGCTATGCCTTAGTCTGCCTGGACCTTTTATTTATTTATTTACAAACAACAAACAGCTACATTACATATAATACTCAAATTTAGTACATTTTAAATTTTAACAGTAATGCAGCCCACAGCGTTGTTCACATATTAACATATCCGACCGTGGCAACCAAGTACCTACTTCTACTTACAACTAAACAAAAGAAAATAAAGAAAAAAACACAAAAAAAAGTGACAAAACAGTAACAAGAAGTTAATTTCAAAATAATACTACAAGAAATTCAGATTAAATAAACAAACAAATCAACCACACAACTCCTCAATGACCATCTTTTAAATTTTTGTAAGCTGCATGCAAAAATAGCAATAATATTAAAATTATCATTATATTATTATGTCTGCATCATACGACGAATACGGATACCATGCCCACTATTCGTACGACATGTACACAAAGCAAATAGAGGATTGGCACGCACCTGACGCACCAAAGGACTTCTAGGAACAATGTATCTTAATACCTTTCTTCCCTTATCTTTCCTTCGATGAAGTCATCGTGTTGTCTCTACTACCCTAAAACGAGCAATACTAACATCTTATTTACTGCTTTGTGGTCTAGTAGTATTTGCTTGGTGACTCTTAAGTCATAGGTTCAACTCCCACAGATATCATTTGTTAAGTATATTGTTTCCAGTTTGGTTGGCATATAGCATTCTCAAATCACCTTATAGTCGAAATAAAAGATGATTCCACTTCGGAAAGCGATTGGTCCTCAGTCATCTTGTGTTCGTCAATATGTGCAAAGTCGGCCGAGAGGCGGTTTCTAAAAACTTGTATCAGGATGTGCAGGGTCGTTGGACCCACATGATATGAATGGAGTCTTAATACTTATCAGCAATATCCGAGATACATCCCATAGGCTATATGGCATCTTCTGATTATGCGAAATCTAAGTTGGATAAATTCAGAAATATTTGTATCCTTACGCTAATTTTTTTTTATACAACTAAGTAGGCAAGGCGTACGGCCCACCTGATGGTATGACTAAATCGCGTCATGACAAGACTTCAATAAAAAAATAAAAAGGCAAGTTCAGTCCACCATCATGTAGACGTAGTAAGAAGTACTTTTAACTTAAGTGTAGAATTAGTTTTACTTATTTCCCAAACTAGTAACTAGTTTGGTTTCCCAAACTAGTAACTGGTTATTAGGAGTAAAATAAATACTAAATAACAGCAAATTCTTTTAACGTAACACGCTATGTCTTTATCTCAGTTGCCCGCACTTTGTTTATTTTGTTTGTCTATTTCCAGTATTAGTTATTTCGCTTCATGCCTTCAGATCTGGAGTGCTATTTTTGAAAAGTGTGACTCACGAAAAAACCGGCTAGTCGAATGATTTTTTTTTAATATTCGATATCGAAGGATTTTCTTTAGATATCGATCGATTTTTATTCTAAATAAATGTCATACATTTCAAATATAGGGATTTTATCAGACTCGTGGTCGCGTAAAACAAATCGTTTCTCTCTGACGCTTGTACGGAACCAATCTCAGCCCAGTTACAAGACCTTTTATCTAGATCTCTGTTATCTACTTATATGCCTTTATTACAATACATGATCCGCTTATGAGCTACGTGGATTCTTTGTGACATAACTTGACATTTTGAAATACCTGATGCCAAAGCTTGTGAAATTCTTCAAGCTAATTATCTGAAAGGCACAATCTTGCTCGAAGGACACGTAAAGAGTTCTTGTCAAAGACATGTTAAAGGCATGTTATCGTCTTTACTTATATAACAGCTTAGCTTTTTCTCGCAGCTCCGCCTGCGTCAAAAAGTAGCCTATGTTTGACCCCGGGTCTCCAACTATATTCATACCAAAATTCATCAAAAGCCTTTCAGCGTTTTGGCAGTGAAAGCGTAACAGACAGACAGACAGAAAGACAGACTTTCTCATTTATAATATTAGTATGGATACCTGCTGTGATACCTGTGTGGATATTTTGTTGAGTTGTGAGGAAAAATCTCATCTGTATTCAAATTACATTTTAAGCGACAATTGGGAATGTTGTTGATTTTATACGTATCTAGTTATTTCGTTAATATAACCACAGATTACGGAATATGTGCTATAAAGATATTCAACGCCCACACATTGAAACGTGTCAAATTTCATGGTTACTATTTGGGCACCACCATCTATCGAAAGCACGAGAAATTGTCTATCTTAACAATACAATCTTTATTCCACCAAAATGAACTACAAAGGCAGACTTATCGCTAGAGCGGTCTCCTCCAGTCAAACCTTAGGGTGGAAGGAAAAACGTTAAACAAGGCTTAACTTTTGAAATAGAAAACCAAATCAACTTGTTACAGGTAGAATGTCGGTACGTAAAAAAATGGTATTTATAAAATTCAGTTACATATTTCAAAGATCAGTAAATAAATTCAAATATTTTCTCTTTGCAACGCCGTCTACCCAATCATCAGATAGGGGAACTTATTTTTTTTTAAGTAACACAATGAGATATTGCTTACATAGTGAGAGTCTGCTCATCTTCATTTCGTGTAGATTACACACAAACCTAGTGTGAGAGTTGTTCGGAACCGCCTTCCGGCCTTTAAAGTGGTTCCTTTAACTATCACTAAATGACAGCCGGGACCCACGGCTTAACACGTGTCTTCCGAAGCACATTCATCTTTATCATCAGACAATCAGGTGATTCAAGCCTGCAAAGTCCTAACCAAACTAGAAACGTAAATGTATGCTTCCCTTGGGAATTGAACTCACGACCCCCGGGCCGAAGGCGAACGCCTCAACCAAAAACAAAGGCAGCCAGACATTCACGTGATTCTGTATAAGTATTTATTTACACGAACCTGTTCCAACAGTCGTAGTTTCCTTCTCTGGGAGTGTTCTTCTAGGCGGTCCACGTACTCCCTCAGCTCTTCGATCTCCTCCTTCACCTGTTGTACTGTGTCCAGCTCCTGCTTGATGGCAACCATGTCCCGCTTCACCTGGGGAACCAAAATTATCATTGTTCCTATGTAAGAGTACTAATCTAAGCATAAAAAATTAATAACAGACATTTTTATTCTAGAGACCTCTGTCTCTAGAATATTATTAGAATATTCGAATATAATAAATTCGAATATAATAGAATATTAGAATATTCCGGTATAAGCTCTCTAGCTTATACCGGAATTATACGTGGATTAACAGATTCCACTTTGGTGAAATCGGCCCTTCAAACTATTTTAATCCGGTTTTTCATCGAACGTTTTATACTAAGGATGTTACGTAAAAAAATCCTAAAGGTGTGAAAAATGTGTTTTAATAGACGGACCACCTTAGAATGGCAGGTACCACCAGCTTGGGACCCGGTCATCAATTTAATAATATCTCAAACCCAACAGAAGACTGCAAGACCTTTGGATACTGTGAGCCATTACGGCGTGAATCGGAATAGTTTTTAGTAAAATAATAGGCATACACCAACTCTATAGTAGAAAAAGGCTAAAAAGAGAAGAAGAAAGAGAGAGAGTTGTATTCTTCTTATCATCATAGACAAATATTAACTGGTCTACTTGCGAGCATGCATGCTGAAAAGTGGTTGAAACGTTAGGAATAAAAAAATAAGTAATAAACGCGATAAAACCTGTATTTTAATAGTTTAAATTTATAAGTATAAGTCATAGCCATATCATCGAATTGATGACGAGAACGTTATGTTTTGAGTTAGGTATCTATATGAAAAACAAATTTGGACTTTTCATAGTAAATTAGGTCATTTGATGAGACATTTTGAATGGGAGGTCCAAAAATTTACATCATATTTCGAATGGAGTCACTGGACGATGGGTCCAACCGGACTAAAATTTCACGGTGTATATTAATAAGTGCTTTATACAACTACACCACCACTCTATAAATTATATTTTCACATTAATTTTATTAGATTTTTTAACAGCTGATTACCCGCCGCTATTCTCAAAAAAGTAGCAATATCAGCTCCTCTACTGGTTAAAAATGTATTAATAAACTTGCAAAACGTTTCCCAAAAAAAAGGGACCCACTACAGCTCAAGAAACGTTCGCTGGTCTTCGGTTCATCATTCCCAATTAGGGTTCACGTCAAACAGGCAGCCGGTAAAGTTATGCTGTTAACCCAGTTGCATTTTAATTTCCGCTTCATAGCGCAAATTAGCTACTTCCGTCTGACCTCTGTAACCCTCTCCACAGAGATCTACTCTTTCACGTCAAATATTGTTTAAAGAGAAAGGGATAATTTTAAATAGCTCTAGGTCCCACTGCTGGGCAAAGGCCTCCCCTGTAGCCAAGTGCCGTTTACAAGCAAGACAAGCAACTTTCTGGGTTCCTGAGGGACGTAGACCAAGACAAGACTGCGTAAAAGATGGCGGGATGACCTGGAGCCCTACTGTAGTACTAGTACCGCTGAACGGATTTAATGAATTTTGGTATGAATATAGTTAAAGATCCGGGCTCAAACATAGGCTACTTTTGACGCAGGCGGAGCTGTGGGATACCGCTAGTTTACATAAGTACTTCATCCCAGTTGAGAAAGCTGAACAAATAAATGCCACGTTTGGGTATAATGAGTCGTCAGATAGTCTCGATATGATCCCAACGATCGGCACAAAGACACGTTCACGGTAATCCTTCAATATATAATTGATACCTATTAATACCATCGTAGTGGGCTATCAAGGTCATAACAACCGATAGACTTACTAATTATATTCAAATTGGCGTTGAAAATTCAATGTAGCTACGGGATGAGAGTCTAGCGATTTTCATATGTAACTATTAGTTTAAATTATGATATACTTTGCTTAATACTGGCCATTCAGAAAAAAAATGGAATACTTTTTTAATATAATTAAAAAAAATTATTTATTTCTTCTCACACAGTTGATATACAAATAAAAAAAACGCACAGTTGCTTATAAAACAAACAATACATTGCAATGTATGAGAAGCTGGCGCCTGAAGTAGGCTCCAACTTCAAGCAAAAACGGAGCCTGTAGCACAAGTCATCAGGTTCAAAACTTTTCGGAAAATATGGTTATAGCTTACAATATGGCTTTTACTAGAGACGTATTTAGCTATTAGCTAGTAAAAATTGATCAAAGTCGTTTAGTCAATCTATTATTCGTTGGCGAACATGCGTGAGTGTTGGATGATGTGTGTTGGATGTGATGATGAAGTGATAGTGAGTTCGACTTATGTAATCTTGCTTGTTGCCAAAAGCTCGTAGAAATCGCTTAATGCAGTTTTTCTACCTGCCTGCCTGATTCTTCTGATTCTATTAGATTTGACTTGGCTTAACTATCGACTTGACTTTAAGATGTGACTAAACCACACTCTAGGACCGAAGATATAAAAATTAAAAAGGGCCTTAAATAGCTTGTATTCATGGCAGTAAAACCGAAAACAAATCTATCGTTGTTGCATTATCTAAATAATTTTTATACGTCATAGCATAAATCAAATATGCTGTATATAGTAGTGCTTGCTATCATATGTTTCTAAATACAAAATCAGGTAACTGACATTATCACTGATCGATCCTCCAAGCCGGAGATAATCTTATTAATGAGATAATTGGTGTAATCTGTGATACAAGCTGTAGCTGTAAGTACAGTTTCGGATCTGTTAGGTATCTGTCATCTTAGTGTTCTGCCGATGACATCCTAATGTTTCATTATCACATCTGACCACTGACTTATCCTTTTGATTTAAGGGATCTCTTTTAGTCAACTACTATGACAATTTAAGTCTCGTTAAGTTACGCCTAGCTTTTTAACAATGTAAAACCTTACGTTATGTTGTTTTGAAGTTTTGAATTAACAATTTTGGCGGGAAGCTGAGAACAGCAGTTTTGACACTTTTTTTTATACCGAAATTTGTGATGTTTTGAGTAAGTATTTGTACTTAATTATTAAGGATTATATACTTATAATAGTGATGGAAAGTGCAACAGGGTTTACGACTTATGTGATTTTCTTGCTTGCTACCAAAAGCTCGCTAAGTGCAGTTTTACTACCACTTCACTTAGCCTGATTTATCTGGCTAGATTTAACTACCAACTTGACTAGGACTTGACGAAACTACACTGTAGAACTGAAGACAATAGAAAAAAAGAAAGGCCTTACAGGCCTTGTATTCATGACCGAAAAATCCATTCTTAAAAAAAACTCTTATTCAAATATCATTCGTAATCATATGTATTAATATAAAAATACAATGAGTATAATTAGAAATACTTATTGGGCTCCAAGAACCGCTTACGATGGTATCCCCACGTCTTACAGAAACCAGCTATTTAGGTACGTGGGGAACAAAGTGTTTACTAATGCCGCCTTCACCAGGCTCTGGTAGAAGGTGCGTGCACAAAAAGTGCTGGTTTGACGTCGCGGGTGTTAATGGTGGTGGGACAACTACTAGGGGTGCCGATGACCGGGAAAAGTGGAGAAGAAAGAGTGGGAAAGCGGTCCCTGGGCTCCGAGGCGAACTACCGAGAACGCGGCCTTGAAGGCGCTGAGATGAGAGGGAGAGAAGGTTTCTGGTAGAGACAGGTAAGTACAAGTAAAAGTGCGCAATGCAAAGGGACTCTACCAATAATGCCGAGGACTTGGGGAAGTGAAGTCACCTAAGTACCTATCAAAAGTACTGATGTACAGAACGGACTCTCACACCGAAGGATGTGAGCGTCCGTCATGAGGGTAAAAAACGAGAGAAAAACAAAGCAAGGATGCATTTGCGACGACTATGACGCAGATACGGTAAATAACCGACAAAGGTATTGGGCTCCCCGCTGTTATTGTGAGTGTCCGAGGTTTGGTAAAGTAAGAAACCTTGGGCTTCGAAGCAACTAGTTGAGGATGTAACTGAAAACAGCTACGATGATGAAGAAGAGACATGTATTATTAAAGAGGAGGCCTTAGTAACCATAGGAATTCGTTCAGTCTGTAATATATTCTAAAGTTTTGGTCCTCAGAAGTATAATAAATGCCGGAGTCGACTCGCTAAGAAAAAGAAGATCATATATCCCGTATATATGATCTTGTATCAGTGTACCCAAAATTGACGATAACACCTAAAGCAAATTTTCATCCGTTACCTTTGAGAGCGACACGAGAGTTTGAAAGCAAACACGAAATAAATCTAAAAATGTTTGCTTTAACATGACCTGCTTGTGATACAAGTATAACTGGGAAATTCGATTACACTCCTATTTACATCGCCGTACATATTGCATCAACGTCAAAGTTCACTAGAGCTTTCAATGACGAGGTGGAGCTTTTAGGGCTGACAGCTTACACTATGTCTTTTAAAGTTCTCGGTTTAAAGAGCGGTTTAAAGTCTCAAGTTTGTTTGTAATATGTTTATTACATCAACAATACATCTTCTATATTATAAGAGCGAAAGAGAGTTTTGTATATTTGTTTGTTCGCTCATCACATTTCACCTACTGAAAATTTCTTCGATTTCGCATACTTAAAAGTAGGAATACTAAGAAGTACATAGGGTAGGTACTTTTTATTGCGGAAATACCTGTTGCAGTGGGATTTTAGTACGCGTACACAAAGTAGCGGGCAAAACCTAGTATCTTTATAATTTAACACGGACTTATTCTAAGAAGGGATATTTTTCAGCCAACCGGTAAAGGTAGTATAAAGGTATGGGATATTATAAACTTTTTGAATTTGAGTTTAGGACGCCGTCAAACAAACGTCTGAGTGCGATTCTCGCGCTTTTGTTGGGTTTCGGCGGAGATATCGTTTTCACATATCTCGAATATAACTTATCTCCAGAGGCACGAGAATCGTCACCCTGAAATAACTCCAGTTATATCCTCATGCGCCGCACAAGAGCGAATGAATTTTTGCAGGTAAATCATCAGACCACAGGCATAATTTTCTCTTTTGTATTCATGTTTATTTCATTTTTCATATCGAATGGTTTACAATGACCAATCGACTTTGTGTATACTGTAGTTTCTGAAGGAACTAAAAAAAGTGTCAATAGTTCCTTCAAAGGAACTACGAAAGGAACTGCTGAGAACAAAAGCGGTTTTTTTAGAACCGCCTCTGACGACCGGTACTCCGGTTTACTAACTTATATGCATCTAGAAACACAGAAAGCGCGATGTAATTTTTTCCTATTAAATAAAATATATTCCTCGCCTGCCAATCATAGTAATGAAACTTTTGGAGCATGGCGAGAAATGTGTCAGGAAACGCGCGATGGGTTCGGCTTCAACGGACATTCCATCTGGCGGTGAATGGGCAGATGTTTGAAACTTTTGTTATGACACGTTCATTTAAATTCATTTTAAAATATTTTATTGTACCAATCACAAAATTTAGAAAAAATATATTTACATTTAGAAAAAATATATTTACATACTAGACTAAATAAGTACTTAGCTAAAACTAAAAAATATTTCGGCACTGCCTGATGCTTGGAAGCGTCGAAATATTCCTCCGCATCGCTGTCGATCGATGGCAAAGTTCCCAGAAGGCTGGCAGCATTGCCACGTTGAATGGCAATACTTATATTTTGAGCTTGGCAGTCTCCGCTGCATGCCCCGCTGTGTTTGGAAGATGGAAAGGCGCAAGGTTATCGACGCAAGTTGCGTCCCATGCCAGGAGCCTGCCCAGCTTCCAAGGCAACAACGACATTCCATCGGGTGTCTTGCCATCGTCACGTGCCAGGCCATTGGGTTCCCAAACTACGCCGGCGGTGGCAAGAGCACGACGGATAATACCGTTTATGTTGCCATGCCGAGACAATCTGCCTGCGCTTCTGCCGCAAGATAGGCCGTGGTGACCGAGCTCACTGACGGCTTCTCCGCAATGACAGCGATGCGGAGTGACACATGGGACTCCCAAACGAAGACCTGTGGCGAAACGAAATGTGCCGTCATCATACAGGGTACCAAGGTTTGATGACGGCAAAGCCTGAAGCCAAAGTCCCGATTCCCATTCTCCCACAGCCAGTAAGCGGGCGCGATCTGCAGTACTGCCCAGAGAATTAAGCAAACTTTCACGGACAGAACTGCACAGCGGCCGATCCCACTGCTTCTGGGAGGAGGGGTTCATCGGGAGGTCATTATTTGGACAAATCATTTTCCAGGCATATATAGCGTCATTCAGGCCTAGCACCATGGGATCAACCAGCGATGATGACAGTATTTTACTGATTAAATCCTTGGTACCATGAACTGATGACAAGAATGCCGGTAAACTGACACTTGAAATTCCGATTTCGTGCCTTCGAAGTTAAAAAGCAAAATATTTATCTAAGTGTATACTAATTGAATATGGTTAAGACCGCCAAGCGGCGCAAATATGCCTGTCTTAATCAAGATTTCATATTTGTACCATTTCGCGTAGAGACGTTTGGACCTTGGGGCCCTGGTGCGAGAGATTTTTTCAGAGACAGGAAGGCTGGCTGTTATTTAGCCCAACGGATAAGCATTGCTGTCCAAGAAGGAAATGCAGCCAGCATTCTTGCTAACATGCTACAAGGGTAGGATATATTTAATTTTTAGCTTTTTCTTTCTTTCTTTTTAATGTACTCTCTTTTGGTCATTGAATAAATGTTTTTATCCCGATAAAGCTAAAGTTTGTTAGAACTTACAGGAACTACTGGTCAATTTAAAAAAAAAACAACTAAGGATTTGACAACCCTATTCTTGGGAAGGTTAATTATAAGATGCTGAAACAGCGGAGCAAAGGAGTCTCTTAAAATTTACAACTTTTCGAAAATAATCATCATGCTTTATCATTGTGATTTAACGAAATTCCGCTATGGCTGGCACACTGAAAAAATTCTTAATCTATGCTGGCAAACAAGATGACAAGACAGAGTAAATAGAGAGGAGTGTCAGTAAATGAGAGAGAAATATTTTAAGCTTTATTTTAGACTAGCTTCGCCTGCGTCAATAACTAGCTTATGTTTGACCCCGGGTCTTCAATTATATACATACCTTGCATCCAAATCCGTTTAGCGGTTTGACCGTGAAAGTGTAGACAGACTTTTGCACTATAATTATATTATAGTATGAAAATATGGATGTTCTCGACATTCGAATTTAATTATTTTGTTTAATACCGGCTAAATTTACAAGAAACAGCGGACGGAAGTCTTAAGTCCGTCAGACACCTAGTTCCTAAATTATTCATTAATGCCCCGTTCGTTGTATTCACGATTAACTTATAAATTCTTTGCCTTTCAAAACCAATTCGTTCCAAGAAAGAGTAGGTATACAGTTACAAAAAGGCTTTGAATTTTTAAGTAGATAAATTACCAAGTAGTTATACTAATTGTCTACCAGGGTTGCGCTTTCGTGAGAATCCTGGTTTCTTTAGTTTACAGCGATGAATCACTCATTCATTCATTTCCTGGCACCTGGAGTGCTATTTTTGAAAAGAGTGGCTCACGGAAAATTGGCGTGTCTAATGATTTTTATTCATCAATCAGGAATCAGGATAGCATTGCTGAGTTAAAACAAGGACTTTTAATAACCAACTCTTTCGCTGGTTATGGAAGCTTTTGAGGTATGGAATTGGATGGATATGGAGGTATGGAACCTTAAACTTTATTGCAGTAAAACAGGTGAAAACATATAAAAGAAAGAAAGTACTTTAGACTATACTTAAAATTAGTTTTATGGTAGCATTTTTGGACACATGTTAAACAGATGTCTAAACTTTTTTGTTGTATGACGGTTTTTGCTTAAGGCTTAAGTTAAAAAAAATGCACTCACCTCCGACACCTCACTCTGGCATGACTCTACGCTCTTCGTCAGCTCCTGGAGCTGCGTGCGGATCTCACAGAGCGCGACCGTGGTCTCCAGCTGCCTGTCCCCCCGCTGCAGGTCATCCAACTTCGCTGATAGATTCATACTCATCACGCTGACCTGTCGCTGCAGACTGCCACAAAACAACGCGACATCAGTACTAGCAAAGAGAGAAAGAGTTAGTCGCAACGGGTGCCAATGGGTCGCTACTAGTTTCATATTGCTGCCGCAGGGACCATTTTCAGTAAATCCGTCTTAGTACAAAATAAAGTCGGAGATTAGTTCAACACGTGTTTACTATACATTATATGTGTAAGTTAATGTTTTGATATTTATTAAAATTATTATTTTTCTTCTTACTCTTTTTGACACCTACCGCGAACTATCTTTAATATCTTTACTCAATTTTCCGTAAGATTGCCTGGAAGAAATTGCTATTGCGATAAGGCCGCCTTTGCGCAAGGTTATTTTTCTTGTAATTGCTTGTATTTAACGACGTATCCTTGTTGTGCAATAAAGAGTTTTTGTATTGTATTGTGTTTACATAAACATAGTCTAAACTCTTAGACTACTGTTCAACAAAGCTTAAAACCATTTACCTTGTTTAACTTTAGTCTATAGATAAACGTAGTATTTTTTTAGACACTTGTTAAACAGATGTCTAACTTTTTTGTAGTAAGACGGATTGCCCCAGGACAGGGCTCCGAAGCAAACAGCGGAGGATACAACTGCGATAACGCTAGGATGATAAAGCTTGAAGTAAGCCTACAGGGGCAATTTTTGAGCTCCTGCCAGCCTACTGACGTCACGATGTAGGGTCAACCCACTCTTCCACCCTAAATCAGCGTATGAAGTTTGTGCCCTTTGTTTTAAAATGTTGTATGAGGTTTATGGAACTCGCTCTTACCATTGGTTTAGCCGTAGTTTTTTTTTTCTTCGAAAGTTTGCTATGAAACAGCGTCACATGTAGTAACTTAAAAGAAATTTGTAATGTACAGTCGCGGATGGCATTTTGGAGTCGGAACGAAGAATTTGAGTTTAGTTTTGGCGGTAATATTTACTCGAGTGTAGCGAGCGAGTTTATACTAGAAACTTGAGTGAGTTGAAAAACACAAGAACTCTAAACTCACTCTTAACTAAAATGTGTTAAGTCACTTTCTTTCTAATCGATTATTTGACATGAAAGAACGAGACAGAACATATTTTTGTTAAAATGGCCCTAATAGATATTTGGAAAATTTTATGAATAAGGGGATCTTTTACGAGTTAATTATATTAATGCAAAATAGATGTTTGGTGAAAGTAATAAAGTAGGCTGAATTTACTGAAATCTATAACTATTTTGATATCCCAGGCAAAATAAAAGGCAAATACCACCACAAAAACAAAATTTTAGAACGTCTAAAAGTCCCATCTACATCTTTATTAAATTTACTCTAAATCATCCATACACTTTTAAGATCATACATACACTTTATCAGTAATACGAGCTAACAAGAGCTAAAAATTGTATGCATGGTCTCTTATGACGAATTATTTTTGACATTAACAGAATTACAAAATATTTTCCCGTAGCAACCGAATCAAATTGCCGCGCAATTTTCTAAGACGAATAAAATTATTTTGCAATTTTAGTTATAAGGTCATAAATAATTATTGAGGAAAATTGTTCGAAATCATGAATTGTAAGTCACAATATCGAACATCACTCGTAATGGCCTCATCAGAAGTTAATTGTCACAGTGTAAATATGTCATTAATTTGAAAATTGGAATGAGACGAATTAATTAAAGTCTAATTGGACATTAATTATAGCATGTTAAAATTTGCTGTACAATGGGACTAATGTCAAGATAATTAAAATGCTTTATATCAATTTGACGGTCTTTTCCGTGATTTCTATAGGGAACAAAAGAATTTTCATTTATTGCAAACACGATTTGCACCAAAAACGCTACAAAGACAAAAATGTATCAGTAGGTCCTCTAATGAAACGACGAAAGGAATTACTACAAGGGTTTTTCTGTTGGTAAGTAGGAGTAAGGTTCCTTGTTACCTGAAAATGATTTTATAGGAAAACTATTTATTAAATTATATAATGTGTAGTAAAAAATTACATAATTTGAAGCCTCGCACTCTAGTTGAAAGTTTAACTGTCATCAGTCTGTCTGTTACGCTTTCACGGCCAAACCGCTCAACGGATTTTAATGAAATTTGGTATGAATATAGTTGAAGAACCGGGGTTAAACATAGGCTACTTTTAGACGTAGGCAGAGCTGCGGGAAACAGCTATTATTATTGGTACCTATATTATGTTACCTTTAAGACCACTTGTGATTGTTATACTTATATTAGTGTTTTAATTCATAAATTGAGCCAGTTTTCATGTACAAGATGGTAAATCTATATTTACACTAATATTATAAAGAGGAAAGATTTGTATTTTTGTGTGTATGTTTGTAATGAATAAACTCAAAAACTACTGTGCCAATTTCTAAAATTTTTTCACCATTGGAAAGCTACATTCACCCTGAGTAACATAGGCTATATACCACAGGCGGAGCTGCGGGAAACAGCTAGTATACTAAATAATATAACAAGGGTGACTGACTTTCATCAACGCCCAGCCTAAACCATAAAAGCTATAAACGTGAAATTTGGACAATGTTCTGTTAATGAATTCTGGCATGTGGGATCCTGTTTTGGTCAAGGTTTGCACTAATAGATTTCTCAAAATTCACACCAAAAGGGGGCCAAATGAGGGTCCAAAGTATGTATGGGGGAAGGGAATTAGATTAGTCGGGTTCATTCGAAACTTCGCAAGATAATTTTTTTTATAAATAAAACTTGTAACGAAAACTTAACGATCACTGATATCTCATTGACTATTGACATGTGGATTCTTTTGAGATTAAGGGGTTCACCAAGCAAGATTTTTTCTAATTGCACATCTTATGGGAATTTATAGAATCTAAACAGCTAAATCTTGACTTTTTTAAATTTAAATCCTGAAAGGGAAAAATGGAACGAAGTCTGTAAAAAGAAAAAAGTATAATATCATTGATCGTCAATGAATTTTAGCAAATATTTATCCAAATTCACCTGTTATGAGGGTGAAATGAGTTCCAAACTATGTATGGGGAAATATAACCATTTTATTCAAAACTTCACAAAATTATTTCTTTTGATGAATGACTAAATATAAATAACTAATAATTTAGGATATTTGGCATTTACCCAAAAGGTCGTGTAACATTGATTGTGTTTATTTTAGCGAGGGGGTTATTGTAATCAGCGGGTGTAATAGGGTCCGAAGTAGGTAAGGGGGTGAGAGATTAGTTAGACCGTTTTATTTCAAACTTCACAAAATTATTTCTTTGAATGGATAAATAAATATCTGTATCAGTGTTTTGAATTCCAGTTCTAAAAAGGGGGACAAACTCTGACTAAATTGGCCCCATAAGGAAAACTGATGTTTAAAGTATGTACGGGGGGAGGAGATAAGTTAGTCCGGTGCTGCCTCCTTCTGCGCAGTCGGGTAAATATAAATACTATATTGTATCTTTTTTTATATATACTGTCTGCGTAAGAAAAGTGCGCGGTCACCGTAACCTAATGTCCTTTAATAAAATTTACTTTTAGGATCGCACCTCCTGCTAACTCGTAGCCTTGGCTCACTGGCCCCGGGAGTGTTATTTTTGAAATCTTTGGCATACTCAAAACGGGTTGAATGATTATCATTCGATTTTGGATCATTTTCATTTTTTCGGTGAAGTAAGTCGTTAAAGTAATTACCAAAATCCACGACCGCGAGAAATGGTTTGAAAAGTATGATTCACCAAAACTCGGCGAGTCAAATTATTTTGAATCAACTTAACAATTTTACACACTCAAATAAAAAAAGTATTATAAAAATTGGTACACTAAAAAAATATAATTAGTCCGTCAGTTAGATAATCAAAAAATATTCGAGACATATTTTTTGTTTTGTAAATTAAACAAAGAATGGTAAAGATATGGCGCGTTAAAGTTCTGTGTGACGTCACAGTGTGCTACACTTTTTCGCAATATGTGACGTCACGAGCCCCACTCCTAAACTTCGATGCGTTATATCTTTATAATTTATTGCTACTTATCGCTCAATTGACAAAAGAGAAAAACGTCACTAATGTATTTTGATTTCCTAAATGTCGGACTAATTTTAATTTTAGCCTTTTGACCCTGGAGACTACCCTGTTGGCGGAGTAATCGATGAACATACAAAGAAAAAAATACATAGGAAAATCACACTTACATAGACAGTACTGAATATAGAAAACGAGTTAAAGATGAGTAGGTAGCTATTTTAGAATGTAAGAATTTTGTGAATTGTCAATCAGAGGATG
Organism: Euzophera pinguis; assembly: GCA_947363495.1. Lineage (NCBI taxonomy): Eukaryota > Metazoa > Arthropoda > Insecta > Lepidoptera > Pyralidae > Euzophera > Euzophera pinguis. The sequence goes on from OX376154.1 coordinate 1,863,978, forward strand.
TAGGACACATACCAAATCGATTATGTTCAAGTGATTTGTAATTAGCGCGATTGGCTCAAACTGCCTCCGTGGTGCAGTGAATAAGGCCTTCGACCCAGGGGTGATGGGTTCGAAGTAGTGTGGAAAAACTATCGAAATAATTATGAAATCATGGATTTATACAGTGATAAACTTTGGTGGTATTTATGTGTAAAATGTAAAATTATGTGGGTTTTATTTGTTACTTGAGTTACATTTAGGCACTGCACATAAACCTATTATTATGCGCTTCTACTGAACACTTTTTTAACACTTACAACTAGATACTTTGTTTATAATTTAAATATTTGTTTTTGACATGAAATTCGTAAGGCCGGTATTAGGGACATTATTGTGTATATGAAATGGCGACACCACTCTCTATCTCATTCTAACATATGCATATCCATACTAATATTATAAATGCGAAAGTCTGTATGTCTGTCTGTCTGTTACGTTTTCACAGCCAAACCGCTAGACGTATTTTGATGAAATTTGGTATGAATATAAGACCCGGGGTCAAACATAGGCTACTTTTTGACGCAGGCGGAGCTGCGGGAAAAAGCTAGTCCTATATATATCTCTTTCGCATTTCCCGTCTATTGGATCCATAGTCTAAGTTTAGAACATTGCAGGCTTAAAGCACCTGATTGTCTGATAATCCGTTGGTCCCGGCTGCCATCTGGTGGTCGTTAAAGGAACTACGTCAGAGGCCGAGAGGCGGTTCCGCACACCTCTAACATGTGCCGATTGACAATGTAATCTACACGAAATGATGATGATAATGAGCGCGTTTGGCCTACTGGTTTATTTTAACCAGCTTTCCTATCCCTGACCCCAGCAGACAACCTTTAGTAAAATTGTGACGAGATAAAAGTATTTGAGTGCATTTTAAAATTCTTTGCAAAGTTTATTTCTCCGGTCTACGTCGGATAGGTCAACAGGCAATTTTCTGCAGTATTTTATATTTAGACTATCTTTTATAGCCTCTTGATTTGGTATATTTTTGGACTTTCGATTAGTCGTGATTAAATAGTTTTTATCCGTGCACAACAGTGTTAAAATAAAAAGGTAATCGGGAGTCTAGACTAGAGTTATTTAGTTATTTAGTTTCGGTATTTTAGGAGACAAATAATCAAGGCCTTTAGATTGTTGTATGTGAAAGCGTTCTTCAAGTACTATTTTTAAAATGTATGACATATATGTCGATTGAATCGTTCGATGTCGAAAAAATATTTAATCCGCCGATTAAGAGTCAGTCACATTTTTCAAAAATAGCACTCATGATGTCAGCGTATAAATATAATGGCCAATTTTATAAAATACTTACCTCAAATGAGGAAGCAATTTAGACATCACGATTAAGGGCGTGTATGATTGTTACGATGATACGTGCCCTGGTAATAATGAGATGATGACTATTTAAAATCTAGATAATTCTTTAAGTCTGTTTAGTTCACTAAACTAAACAACTGAAAAAAAGTGAGAACCGAGAAAAAATTTAGTCCTAAACCATTTTTTTTACATTTAATCAACTATTTTAATACGGTTTTTATCGCGTTTCTTACTTACTAATTTACATCTAACGTTTTGTACTATCTTGACGTAGCTTCGAGGCTTGACATTTTAGGACATTGACGTTAAGCCGCGTGCCTACTAGGCGTCATTAAATAAAGAGAATGAAATATCTAGCGACTTATAGGGCGATGTCCCCGAAGACATACTGTCGGCCGACAAATGTACCGCATGTAGACGATGGTAGGTAGAGTCTGCCTGCGACCATGAACGCTATAAAGTGTTTGAAACGTAAGGTGCAAATAAGTAAGTAATAAACGCGATAAAAACCGTATTAAAATGGTTTAATAAGCATTTTATATCTTGACTACCTATCATGTATGTCTTCATTTATTTCTCCTAGTCCTATTTAATGGTTTCGAAGGCTTTTCAAAATAATTATGTATTTATGCAAATGAATTGACCTATTACATAACCAGATATTTATAAAAATTTTGCTGTCTTAGATAATAAGGAAAATGATTCCGAGTGATTTTCTTCACAGAAATTTTATAACGTCTACAAAATTTACTGAGAAACGTTCCATTTATAAAACTGAATAACTTTCCTCAATTATCTTAAATGTAACGGCCATTTAAATTAAAAAAAAAAAATTTGCTTGCTCAATTTACCCATGAGGAAAGAGAAAATGTAACATTTATGAGGCGTAAAAACAAACAATATTCGTATATTAGTACAAAATAGTATATTTTGCGTATTTATCATTTTCATTTAGATATTCTTAAAATATAGTAGACTAGCTATTTCCCGTAGCTGCACACCTGCGGCAAAAAGTAGCCTATGTTTGACTCCGGATCTTCAACTATATTCGTACCAATTCCATCAAATACTTTTCAGCAATTTGGCCGTGAATGCGTAACAGACAGACAGACTTTCGCACTTATAATATTAAGTATGGGAGTATGGATACCTACCTAAATTATTTTTGTACAGCAGTATTTTTCCGAGATAAAACCGTACCTACAATCCCAAATCATGGCTAAGGCAGACACACACGACTCCCCGCGTCATTAGATGATCCACAGCCAAGAGTCTGCCTAGATCTCTGTCATGCTAACAATGACAAGGTGTCCACAATTCCAACAAATTATTTCAGCTTTTGTCCTTCATCCTAGTGTGTATACCTAGTTGCGTCAACTTACGTTTAGGAGCCCAAGGTATGCTTAAATCATGGTCCTAGATTTAGCAGAGCCAGCCTACCCCTTCTCATGCACATGGGACGATTTGGCTGTGTGTTTGACTCGGCTGTGGATGTTGTTGTGGGGATGTTGGGCCCAATATATTTAGGTTTAGCCATCGACACGAAAGAAGAAGAAGATTTAGCAGACTGATTATTACATTGGAGCGACTACCGTCTGACCTCCGTAACCCTTTCTTATAGGGAAACCAGACTAATAGGATCATGATGTTCTTTAACAACTAACTAAATGGCAGTCGGGATCAAAAAGCTTAAAGCGCTTTCCGAAGCACGGAATCATCTTTATTATCAGACAATCAGGTGATTCAAGCCTGCAATGTCCTAACCAAACTAGAAACAACTAAACAAAGTATGCTTCCCGTGGGAATCGAACACGCGACCTCTGGGTCAAAAGCAGACGCCCACTGGATCAGAGAGACAGTTAAATTAATTCAGCTTTAGAAGGTAATATTAATAGAGAACGGTAACAGTCAATCAAGGGCAATATAAAGTTTTGAAGTTGGTCCAGTCCATTCCTGGATATTGCCGCGGGACGTACCGAAATTCGAGAAGTTCCCTCAGATAACTGTCGGGTTAGTTATACATATTTGAAGAAAGTTTAACTATGGAGCATCGTGTATCTACACGATAGATATGTGTAGTATTCATTCTTCCATACTAATATTATAAATGCGAAAGTCTATCTGTTTGTCTGTCTGTATAACTGTCTTTCTGTTATGCTTTCACGGTCAAACCTCTGAACAGATTTTGATGACATTTGATATGAATAGTTCAAGTCGCAGGGTCAAATATAAGCTACTTTTTGACGCAGGCGCAGGCGTAACAACAAGGCAACAGTATAGGTGTAGAAACTGTAATCCAAAATCATTATATTTAGGCGACTTGTTCTTAGAATAAAACACGGGAAAAAATAAAAATAACTTCCACTTTGTCGCTACCTCAAGTCTGAGGGACGCGAATGTCATAATCCACACTCGCCGCAATTCTTCTCCAGCCGTTCTACGAGTGCTATTTTTAAAAAGGGTGACTCACGCAAAATCGGCGAGTAGAATAATTTTTGTTTGTTATTGAACGATATTTCAATCAATCAATCATTTATTTCATTGTGGATCATATGTTGTACGAGGTGGAAAGAGTAAATATATAAGATCGATATGTCCTACCGCTAGAGTTTATAATGATAAAAGGTCAAAAGTTACATTTCATTACAGGCATTCATTACAAAATATAATTCGTCAAATTCATGAATTGTTTCAAATAGACGCATCACAAACTTAAGCTGCGGTTGAGCTTGATAATAAATAAGACTTTCGAAATCATCACTAAAGTCTTTTCAGTTATAATAGCATTTATCAATTAGCAACAGTAGTAAATAATAAACACAATTTACTTCTACGCCGAAATGATAAATCAAAATTTGCCTGAAATAAATGCCAGAGCTGCCGTCGTATCAATTAACCTGTACGTTCAAATAATTCTGTTAGCATAATTCTCGTTTATATCGATAGGTGGAAATCCTAAATGTGGATGTTTTGATAATGAGCGAAATTATTTAAAGACAGGGATTTTAACGACTAACGAACAATTTGCGTAAATTATCTATGCAAAAAAAAAAAAAAAACACGTGTAAGATCTGGATCCATGTTCTTTTTTGAAGTTTTGCTCTCTTTGATTTCAGAATAGGAATTTAAAAATCATAGAACAAAAATTTAAAAAAAATACCTAACTGTCAATATATTCCATGTTGTAGATTTAGTTGCATTATTTGTTTTATAAGTATTCTATGCTTATGTCGTTAGTGATAAAAGATTAAACAATATTCTCTAGTGCTCTTTGCGAATTCTGCACCCGGTCTCTATGCTACAAGACTTGAGCACGGAAATCCTTCAATTTGGACTAAAAATGAATCAGACTAAAATGAACGACCAAAGGCGTCAAACATAGGGTAATGGTAGATGGAATCATGCAATACGTTGATGACTACATACGTAGTCTATTGTCATCTTGGACAGGTTTTTCATCGACCGATAAGATAAAGAAATAAACCGCAAAATAGAAAATGCGTGGAAAAGTTTTTGGAGCCCTATTTTTGAAATATTAGGTTAGGAAAAAGTTTCATCGCATTTTTTAAGAAAATTATATAGTTTCATAATCATCATCATCATTTCAGCCGCAGCCAGTCCACTGCTGGACATAGGCCTCTCCCGATGATTTCCAAAATTATCGGTTGGCAACAGTCTGCATCCAACCTTTGCCTGCGACTTTTTTATGGTCATCTGACCATCTGGTCGGTGGAATATAATAATATAGTTTATTTCCATTTAACTTAAGTATGTAGGTGCCATTTTGTTCGATTACTTTTTGCCATCTTGTAGGTAGGGACATGATCCCATTACTATAGAAATTTTGAGGCTTCTGATCAAAATGCCGCGACAAGTGTTTTGGCAGTCTTCTCGTGATGCTAAAAGAATTCTAAAGAGACCGAAAAAGGTGGAAATCTGAAGGTGCAAGGTCACGACTATACGGCGGATGCATTAACACCCCCCCAGCCAAACTCATTATATTTTTATTATATGACATATATTGAATGGAAATTGATCGATATCGAACGAAAATCATTCGACTCGCCGATTTTGCGTGAGTCACGCTTTTCAAGAATAGCCCTCCTGGCTGATGAAAGAGCTACTTAAAGGCAATTTTCCAACTTGCCTCAAAGAGAAAATCTTGGAGGTTTGCTTTTTCCCGTGCGCCTAATATATGGCGCCTAAACATGGTCACTTACATAAGAACAAATGGTCCAAGTTGAAAGTTTGCCAGAGACAATGAAGCTTAGTTTTATCTGTGTTAAACTTATAGATCGTTTGAGAAATACTACTCTACGCTCCATCACTAACGTTGTGGATGTAGGAGAAAGATCGGCTAGGCTGAAAGAGGATAGGCCGAAAATCTGGGGTTAATATTTTTGAGTATGTAAAATGGGTGAGTCGATTGAAATTCGGTCGACTCGCCGAATATGTCGATTTTTGCATTCTCAAAAATAGTCCTCGCGGTCGTAATTTATTGTTGGTAAATACGTTAACATCACTAATTTGCTCTCTTTTTATCAATGTAAGTCTATACGCGATTCGCGCATCGTCGATTTTTAAATTAAGCAGTTGACAGTTTGAGTTCCGAGGTTCGAAGAAATGCAATGACATATACATCACCATCGGGAAAACCTTTCAATTAAAAGTAAATTAATATGTTTCGTCGGCTTAGGTATTCTGTGATTCGTCTGTTGTCGATCAAACGTCATACGTACCTCATGCAAAAGCCTCTAGCTCTTGCCGAGGTGCGTTTGTCGAGCAAAATTGAAAATAATTTTATTACAACTGAAAAGATTTTATGATTTTGTGATTAATATTTTAGGTTTCGTACTAAAAAGGTGCATTATTCCTCTCTACTAAGGATCGCGATGTAATTTACTCAGATAAGAAGTCATTACTAACTTCTAAACAAACTGAAATTTTTGAATGTTTGACATAGCGCCATGTAGCGAACCACGTATCTTAAGAATGGCAATCTTAGATCAATGCCTATTTGTCACATTTCTATTGGACTGTTCCCTAACTCTAACTCTGATTTAGGTATATTTAGGAAAAATTGTTTTCTAAGGTACAATAATAAATATAAATGCACGCACAAGACACACCCAATTATTTGCGGTCCCATTTCATTCCACCAATTATGCAGGAAACGCGGTAATGACACGACTGCTTGACACCAAACTTACTTCAGTGAAGTTGATCCATTTTCCAGTGGCAAAAAGCATTTTGAATAAAATCAAGTCTATTTTATCACTGTAATAATATGTTTTCTTGGTGTTGGACGTATTTTATCAAAATTTTGTTTATGCATGCAATAATATTAATAGTGTATATATGACTGATTCATGCAGATTTTAACCAATGAATATATTAATTTTTATTTTTAATTTATTATAAAAAATTATATTAAAAATTAATTTCTGTAAATGTTTTTTTTTTTGGCTGATGTTACTTGGCGTATAAATTTTTTGCCCGGATAGTAATCATTGTTATTTAAATTGTATGATTAATTTTAAAAATGGCTGTTGTTGTTACATAAAATAAAAATTTAAAAAATGTATATGAGATATCAGTCCATAATTTTAATGGACTGATTTTTCTTATACATTTAAAAATTTTGTAATATGTAAATGAAAATATGCTAGTAAGATAATACTTGTGAGATGGCACATTATGTTTTAAAAAAATACTTAAATATAGTTAAAGTAAATGGTAACTATTTAAAATATAAATATTTATTGTAGAAAAATATTATATTTGATAAAATAATACAAGATCACAACTATAGCACTAAACACATCAAAAATAACATATATATATGAACTCGTTTCATAGAGCATTGTTATGATTTATAACTATAAAATACTTAAAATTATTTACTTATCTGCCTTTACATCTAATAATATAAGTATGATAATATAAAAATGTACATATACTTGTAATATACAAGTCTATTTAATAACTTTTAAAATTGAAAACTAAACAATGAGAAAAAGAAAACTACAGAGTGCTAATATAATTAAAATATGTACATAATACGTACAAGAACAAACGATTTAAGATAGAAGTAAGATTTAAATGATGATATAAAATGACAGTGAATTGAATTCGTGAATTTAAAATATTGAAGCAAAGCAAGTGGAATATAGTGCTTCGATTTGCAAGATGCTGGCGGAAATCCGCAGACGCTTGCTCGCTCGCTTGAAAATGGAATTCGACAGCTAAAATGATTCGCACCATATTGAGATTGTTACGTTCTTTGAAAGCGTCGATTCGAACCATCGGCGTGTTTCCGCGAAGCCTGGCCGGACAGATCGACAGATTTCATGAGTATCCTAAACTAATGCCGTCAGAAATATTATAATCTAAATCTATGGAACACATCACAATCACACACATGCAAGCGACCACTTGCTTTCCGCCTATGAATGATTAAAAAAGTGCCGACTTCCAACATAGCGAAGTGCAGAGACTAGTCTCTGTAGGAGTCGTCATGGCCATTGATGCTAACCACGGTGCTATGGTCCGATGTCATGGAACAGGAGTGAGATGATCGGCCAACGCGCTAACTCAACGCATCTTTATATCTGCAATACAAGATATTTTGGATGCCAAGCCAAGGTGAAAATGTAGAGAGGTAGACACATCGACACACAGATCCTTATGAACCGAATGCAAATGAAGCCAGTAATAAAGGCGGTAAGCTAATCTTCAATCTCTTTCGCTAGGGTGTAGCACGTACCTAAGTAGAAGCTCCCTGAGAGTGGCTTCGTCCTCTTCCGTCGTCGCATATCGTGTCAGCTTGCCTCCGGCCTCCCGGGCCACATGATCAGGTACCACTGTGTGAAAACTCCTTGTTTATTTTTTTTTTAAATCTTCTATCCGTAAAGTGAGCCTTAGAGAATAATTTTAAATTTCTAGAGACATTTTGGGTATAGCTCATCGTAAAAGATATTTATGTGGATATTCCATTATCAGTTATCAAAAAGTTGGCAGTCGACAAAATCGGTGTCGATTGATTTAGATGGAGCGTTGCTACGCGTACGCGTATCGAGCCTGGGGGCGTTTATGTTATAGCTAGTGGTGAACAGAATACCGAACCAATTCCAACACCGTATTGCCAATTAGCTTCAATGGCCACGATAAGTTGAGTTTTAATCAATTTTGAAGAGTACCTACAAGCAAATCGTGTGGGCTGTGACGCGGACAAAGTTTAAAGCATCGTAGATCACATCGTGCCCAGCAACTACCTACGATGCTCGTCTGACAATGTCGACACACAAATTTAATCATAGCCGGTTGTGCAAACTTCGCATGCATACTGTAACAATCAAAACAATTATAACATCAAGTTGGAAAATGTACAGAGAATTAAATTACAGAAATGAAAGCGGATGTTTGCTATTGAATTATAACATTTTTCTTCCGAACGAACGGTAATAATAACTTGAAATGTGAATTTGAAAATAATAAGTGCACCGGACTAATTGGATTGTCTACCTGAAGAGCACAATAAAACTATTCTTTCAAGTCAATGCAAGGAAAATGTTCGCGATTATTTTGTTTTTAATCCTCCATCTAGAGAGAAAATATATTTTTATTTTTAATTTAAATCTTCTTTCCCGAAATGCTATTAGTACTAGTAACTGTGGGCAAAGCTTGCTATTTTCAGACTTAGCTGTTACTTCTCATCTCATCGCCTTCCCGGTTGCTTTCTTGGCAGGTTGCCTCGGAGCACAGGGACCGCTTTCCTACTTTTCCTTCTCCATTCCACCCGGTCTTCGGCATCATTCAGGCTTAACTTTAATTTTATTGAAAAAACTTATGTCTAGGGTCTAAATTACGATTCAGCTCCAAGTTGAAGTCTGCTTACGATTCATAATACCTACTAAATGTTATATATAAATATAGCTTTCGCATGAGGATTCACTCCCATTCATTGGACTCATAATATATTGTACGCCTGGAATGGCAGAATTTGGAGATTATTGTTATTTTTATTTAATTTCGTTATGTGCTTTTTCTATTACAATTGACTTGACGACCAAAGTCGCGATAGGTGTTGCACGAACCGGTGCCAGACCTTTAGGAGAGTGTGCTATTCATCGAGATACGAAGTCAAATACAGCTTGTGTATTATGCAGATTACCAACGCGGAACTAGTCTATTTTAAAAAAAAATAAGGTGGCATAAAAAACGCTCAAAAAATATATTATATCCAGTGATTTTCTGATGTCAGAACCCATGTGGGTTTGGACAGAAAGCATAGCATATAAATTATGAGAAAATAATCAAGTTTCACGTAGAGCCTTATTTTTGAAAAGTTCAACTCACTCAAAACCGGTGAGTCGAATGATAAAGCGAGTCATATTTTTCGAAAATAGGGCTCTAGAATACACCATTAAAATGGTACAAAGTCACTCCATAAGCAACAACTGTACTAGGTAGGTATGTATAGCCCGACCAGGAAAATAGCAGCCGTGGCCATATTGTGGAAAAATATTAGAACTAATTTATTTTACTGGCAACTAGGTATTCAAGTCATCTCAATGTCATCTGCCAAAAAGAGACAGGAGTGGACGTTGTGTATTTGGTGATTATGAAATAAAAATATTTATCAAAATGGTAAAAATTATATATATAGTAATGAGAGAAAAGTGATATAAATAAATGAAAACGAACGATCAATTTCTATTTCACTATATGACATTGTTAATTTTGTTGTTGGCATGACACATATAACATGTTGCCACTTAAAAGCGATCAGTAGCGACGCCAATGCAGAGTTTTTATTTTCCTGGTCGGGCTATACATTACTTTGATAATTTTCTTATTTATGTCTTCCTAAATCAACAATTCAAGTAATGCTAACTGTTGCGCCATTCGTTTGTTTTCTACATCTATGGTGTATTATTTTAATTTCGGTCAAATAATTATAGTTAATTTTCTATAATAAACTAACCCCCTTATTCATAAAAATAAACAAACGTTCAATAAGACCAAAGTAACTAATTTATGTTTAGTCCCTTTCCGCCTTATCCATTTTTGACGTGAAAGAACGAGACGAAACATAAATAAGTTAATTTCGTCTTATTGAACATTTATTTTTATGAATATGGAGGTTAGTGCATGAGATATAATAATTAGAAGCAAAAACCAAAAGTGGCGTAAAAAGGCGATCTGTATAGCACATTGCACTGCATATATGGTAGGGACGAAAATGTTCTCATTCAGAGGGTCATCAAAGGTGTCCATTGCGTTTTAAAAAAACGAGAAAATAACTGACGCCATAGATTCAGAATAAAATTGACTAGAAAGCTTTGTCAGTTTTAGATGTTCGAGGTTCGATGTATTTACGTAGACCATCGATCGGCAATGCTCATTTGTCTGCAGTTAGCACGGATTTGTGTCTACCTACACACATTACTTATGTAATTGATTTATTATTTCTCTCACCATGACGGTGTGCAGGACCCTTAAAACGCAGTGTGATAAAATCCCGCCATGACCAGACAATGCTCCGAATCTTAAAGTACCTACCGATTCGAAATTTAAACAGGCGCAAATTTCTTAAAATAGATTTATTTTACAATTTTGAGAAACTTTTTTTAAAAACGAATTATTTATTCTAAAAATTATCTCTTACTCGTAAAAAAACGCTTCTACGTAAACTAATAGGTTAAAATATTAATATTATTACCTGTAGATGCCGCATAACAATGAACGCAGTGCTAAACCGATTTAGATTTAACGTATCTAATTAAATCTTGGTGATACATAATAGGCTTTCACGATGAAAATGTGACGCAATCCGTTATAATCTAAATTTAATTAATTCGTACGCTTAGATTTTGTTAACCGAAATACCTACGTTATATTGATGTGTAATTTTCACTTCCTTTTAATATAAATAGGTAGGATTATTTTAACAATTTGAATATTAAATTTTTTTTAACAATTTGAATATAAAATTTTTTTTTAACCTAGGCAATTTAGATGAATTTTACATTAACAGAGTTTTTTCAGTGCCCTACGCTAAAACCCTACGTTATTAGTTTGACAACATATTTCACAAATAGAAAAACTAAAGCTAGCCTAATTAAAACAAGCTAAAACTAAATATAATGAAAGTATTGAAAAGGTTCTTTTTTTTCAAAAACATCAACTAGACTTTTTTTCTTTTAAGTTGATTATTTTGTATCGTAACGACTTGGAGGTTACATAAAACAAGCAATTTTTGTGTCAGTTAAAATACTATTTCAGAATAAAATAGTGTCAAATGAAGCGTTTTACACGAAATCGTGTCAAAATAGTAATTTTAAGTCTCGGCCGTTCGCCAACAACACAATTTCTTCGTTTTATTTTTTTGCGTTCAGAATATATTGTGCTGTGCGATTGTTGCAATCAAGTTAATGCACTTAGATTTAACATACCTAGGTATAATACCTTGAAAATAATTTGAAAACCTTTCGATATTCAATTTTTAAAGAAAATTTGTAACCAAGGTGTTCCGTTCCAACCACAGAAATAAGATTAGGGAGAAGTGCCATGTGTTAGCCAGTTAAACCTCTCGAGTCTTAACTGAATCATGCGAGTCTTAACTTTGGCAGAAACGAAATGCCCACATGGCATTTCTACTCAATCTTATTTGTGTGGTTGCAATCGTTTAGTTCATTGGTTTTTTCTGTAAATAAAAACTAAAGACTCTATTCTATATTCTACTCGTAAGTATCTTCATATAAAATTCACAACATTTACAAAAACCTACCATGGGTATCAATAAAAAAAAAATAACCCCGCTATTAATTTTGTCTCAGCTTCTAAGGTTTATATAATTTTTATTTTGGTGAAATCAAACTAAGCAATATGTGCGCAAAAGCTGTAGATAATATCCGACCGAAAGTACGATTGTAAAAAAAAATAATGTCAAAATGTCCGCCGTTTCGTTAATCGTGCGCCAATAGGCAAGGTTCCAAGTCGTCTCTAACAATATGGTATATCGGTTAACCATGGCGGTTTACTTAACGATAACTTATTGCAATTAACACTGACTTTGATTTGGCGGGAAACAACATATTACTTCAGCAAAAAAAATCTATGGTATAGAAGGTATTTTCAAATTATGTACATAATGATATTTAAGAATTTTACTGATAGTAACGTACCGATACGTAATTAATTAATAAAATAAACGCAAACTTTTTTAAAGACTGTACGTTTGAAATCGACGGTATTTAATAAAAAAATCACAAAGTATTTAGAAGAATTTGTTTGTTAAACTGGCTTATCTCTAGATTCGAGCTTACAGGACGGATTTATATTTTTTAGTTCTGAATTTTAAGGAAAAATCAAACCCCCGTATTCTTAAACATAACCTTAAGGACGTCCTTCACTCAAACTCATTCGAGGGCGCCTTAAGGAAGCCCTTGAACATTCCTTGAAAACGACATTCTTAGTTGGTTGCTTGAGCAAACTCCAATGATGAACGACACAGGTTATATTAACAATCCATAGCACAAACATTGAAAAATACAATTTGACAGTTCGACCTCTACTTACCTCCAATGAGAAATCATCTCAATTCAAGGAAGCTTGTGACGTCTAATCATACCAATGAGGTGGAGTAAGGTTGAGTCGAGTTTAAGTGAAGGTTTATGAATATGAGTGTGAGTCACAATCTACGTCAACCATTAAATTTTTATTGACGCAGGCGCTAGCGACGGCGTTATCAACAGTTATCGTAATCGGGCGCTAATATACCTAAACTTAATTTTTATTCCCATCAAAGAATAATAAAAGTTACTTAATTTTTAAATTGTACAATCTCTGGAATTCGGGTTGCTTTTTAATTCAGGAAGGAATATCCACATTATTCTTTCAAGGAAAGAAGTTAAGGTATATAAGCGACCGATTGTCCGATCACTGTTTATCTATATAAATGTCGAGCCTCCACAAAGCCTATGGCGGATAGCAAGGTAAATAAGAAATACCATATTCAATTTTAACATGGTATTGCTAGTGTCTGCGTTAATAAAATCTTGTGGTCCTCGGTGTATTTCTTTTACAAAATTATAAACTTTTGTTAAAAATAATGATGGATTATTTTCGTTATTAGTTTTCTTGTGTAAATTTAGTGCTGGGAAGTGGTACTGGAAAAATCTATTGGAAAATCGTAAGTTAATTTGTAAGTCTTTTTAAAATTAAACCTTTTACTAAATGTATTTATAGTTGTAAATACATACTTCCATACTAATATCATAAATGCGACGCTTTCACGGCCAAACCGCTGAACGGATTTTGATGGAATTTGGTATGAATATGGTTGAAGACCCGGGGTCAAACATAGGCTACTTTTTAACGCAGGCGGAGCTGCGGGAAACAGCTAGTTTAAATATAAACCGTCTTACTACAAACAAGTTAGACAACTGTTCAAAGTGTCTTTAAAAAAACTGCTACCTTTAAACTAGGTTTTTATATAGTCTAAAGTTAAATATATACATACACATACATAGTATAGACATGGTTTTAAGCTTTGTTACAACAGTAGTCTAAGAGTACTTTAGGTTATACATACCTAAACGTAATTTTAGGATATCATTTTTAGACACATGTTGAACAGATGTCTAATTTTTTGTAGTAAGACGGTTAGTGGTTAAGTCAAGCCTAAGTTCAAAAGTCAAGGCGATATTTAAATTTAGTCAAGTCTAGTCAGAAGAATCAGGTTAAGTGAAGTGGTAGAAAAATTGTACTTAGCGATTTCTGGGGGACTTTTTTTTATTTTTTCTACAACTAAGTAGGCAAACAGGCGTACGGCCCACCTGATGGTAAGTAGTTACCGTAGCCTATGAACGCCTGCAACACCGGAGATGTCACGAGCGCGTTGCCCTCTGGATCCTGGCGACCCTACTCACCAGTAGGAACACAACACTGCATCACAATGCTATTTGGCTGCGGTCTTCTGTAGGGTGGAGGTACTTCCCCAGACGGACTACTCCTTACAAAATGTCCTACATATCTTGACTTTGGCAACAAGCATGAAAATCACTTTTAATCGTTGTATCATTTGCAACACTCACGCTTGTTCACGAACACTTTGCTAATAATAATCCACCATTATTATTACTGATAAAAACAAAAATTTTGAAAAATAAATACTGTGGAGTGCCGGACCATAAACGCTCCGGTCCTCTTAGCTTCCCGCCAAAAGTCCTGACTTGCATAAAAATAAACAAACGTACAATAAGACCAAATTAACTAATTTATGTATCGTCTCGTTCTTTCACGTCAAAAATAGATAAGGCGGAAAGGGACATAGGACATAAATTAGTTAATTTGGCCTTATTGAACGTTTGTTTATTTTTATGAATAAGGGGGTAAGACGTGACTAGACTGATTAGTCAACAATTGACTAAATCACTTTAATTAACTTTTATTCGCAATTGGCTTAATAATTCTTCGGCAATAGCCGTGAAATACAATTTTAAAAAAATAGCCGAATTTTTTTAAATATTATTTTGTTCTTTATTTTTTTGCTTTGTTATACAGCACAGGTGAATGTATATATTAATAAAGAAGCTACTAAATGAAGTAAATTAGATGATCATACAAAAGGTGTATTACCTGAAATTTGGTCGATGGGAGAGTAAAGAGGGGGTTCCTCCCCTCCTGCCTGTTGGTGCTCAAGCAGACGGTGACACGACTGTCTCATGAGCGCTCCTGACACTAAAACAAAATAAAAATACTTAATATAACTATACACATCAATAATAAGTACATTATTTTTGCATTTCCTCGCATCTTTTAATATTTAGATCCATATTATTTTATTTTTAATTATACAGCATGTATTTTCCTAGTGTTTACTTGTAACTAATTACATACGTCCGCTCTTATTCTTAAAAAATATATAATTTAAATTAAATATGTTCTGTTTCGTTCTTTCACGTCAAATTATCCTATAACAACCGAGACCAACAGCTTTGCGTGCCTTTAGAAACACGTTGGAGCTCGAAATAGAAAATGTCACTAATGGCGATCAATGAAATACGGGCGTTTCGCCGTCGTCATTTGACAAGACACTATTGCTCTGATTTTCCTGCAAGGAGGTCAGATGGCAATAGTTTCGTTGTAACAGCCAGTTCCGACAAATCTAGGACCATGATTAAAGCGTGCCCTGAGCTACAACACGCCTTGGAAATTGAAGTCCTCGAGGGAGAGAGAGAGAAACAAACTCTACGTGTGTTTCGGATCCTCACTAATTAGCGCAGTTCCTTAAAAAAATGTATCGGAGCAATTTTTTGCATTCGGTATTAGTCTGCTCGGCGAGCCTAGTCGAAAACTTGACTGAATTTCATTGTCTGTGTGCTAACTATTCGCGGCGCGCATACAGTGCTCTGCGCGTTCAATACAATAATGCGTTCAGTGCTGTTTGGGTTGTCGAGTTTTAGTAGCGCGTCAAAAATGTTTGTTTGTTTGTAATATCTTTATTGTATATGCTTGCCGACGCTAATACGGACTACTTTTTTGCAATTATTAGAAAGAGGTGTGCGGCGCTATTAAGTCTCTTACGTGCTACCTCAAACAGTATTCTGCGCGTGTTAACTGACAGACGGGACTCCCCACTGCTGGCCCACTAGATGCGCCTTCATACTGTGATGGATGCACGGATAACGGTGGCTAGAGAGTGGAAAAGTGTTATTGTCTTGTGTTTTGTTATACCTATTTGTTTCCTATTACTGACAGTATTTTTATATTTTGTTATTTTGTCATTACTAACATAATATGAAATTAAAGATTTCTATTCTATTCTATCCAGAAATTTGCAAATGAACGCGAGTCCGGTTTCGATACTCTTTGCTACATTTACGTATATAATCATCCTACCTAAGGCTGGATAGATTTCAATATGTGAGGTGTATGTATGTGTCTATACAACACATACATACACCTTGGTAAATAGAGATTACTGTAACAGGTCATTACAGTAAGCTCTGTGTATTTTTTCAGAATGACCCGTTTGTCTGGATACAGCATTTGACTGCGACCTGCAGACCGTCAGACCATCTAGGTTGCCGTTACCCATCTAAGTAGTGATGGGTAAACGTCCGATTTAAATCCACCACTGGATTAAAATCCATTTCTGCCCAATAAACGTCGGATGTTTTTAGTTAATGTCGGGCGGAAATTAAATTAATTTTGACCTTACGTCCGATGCGTAATCGGCAACAAAACGAGCTATAACTCTAAATACTATAGAGATCCTGGATTGTAGTCAAATTTCAGACTCAAGTGACGACGATGACTGAGTCACAATTTGTTTTTGAATTTAAGCACTGTTAAAAATTGTGTAGGTACTAAATAAAGTGAAAAAAAAAAATAAAAACCAATCAACAAAACGTTTTGTTTTTTTATTTAATACTAATTATCTAGCAACTTATTTTATTCACTTATATAATAAAAATTCAAATTTTGTCCGACCTTTGGAAAAATCTATCCAACGAAAGTCTTTCGTCGAAAGTGCATCTTTTCATGTGTCTACATGATAACGAGGGAAAAACCTTCGAAACCATCTAAAGAGAAAAATAAATATACAATAACGAAACACTTAGGTATTAAATTAAAATACCATACACTGACATTACCTGGGTCATTCCACCGGCCAAGAATTTCACGTGTCCGAAAAGTACCCGAATATAATAATATTTTAGTAACACATATTGTTTTCTACTAAAATAACTTTGGTTCTAGTTGTTAAACCACAGAGATAGCTAATAATAGTTGATTTAAGTAATTTAAAAAAATTGTAAATCGTCATAAATTGACTACCACGACGTGTCCGCGCTCCAGATATCAGAACGAATTAGCTCGTAAAAAAATAATTCGTTATTATTACCGCTTTCAAAGATTATGTGATCGATTACTGATTAAATAATCATTGATTAATTGTTTACCATAAAACTATACCACTAAAAGATTTTGTAAAATAACTATTTCAAGTTGTGTCCGGGCTTTAACCGTGATTACCCCGGCACGTCGCTAATGTGCGCGTACGTCCCTGGCTACGCAATCTAGGAAAGAGCTCTATCGCCCACCGCGAAGCTTTACTCGTGCCCCGCGTCCCCAGATGACCGGTAATGCGACAGGTCGCGGGATTTCGGAGTTCTCGAGGTAAGAATTTGATTACCCTGACTTGGTTCCAGTGCACGATTGATTACTCTATCCTGTTTTTTTAGTTTTCTTTACATGGAAAGTTTTTGTGAATGTACTGAAATAATGGTCCATGTAACAGCATTTTGGTGTATTAAAACATTTGGGATTAAACTTACAGATTGGGCAGGGCTCAGGATAAACCTTAATTTTTTTGACTACCCCGACCTTGATTACCTCGACTTTTGTAACCGGGTAATCAATAATAGTGTAATTTTACTAATGATTATTATGAACTTAACTAAATAACGTTTAATAAGCAAATTTAATAACCCTTTACTAAAATTAAATATTATAATATTTTGAAATTAGGTATCTACCATTTATTTCAGAATAACATCTTGGCGCTCTCCAAAGAAGAAAAATTAAAAAAAAAAGAAGAAAAACAGCAAAAATGAGAATGGAGAAAATTAAAATTGATCAAGACTTATATGCTCAATGGCAACTAAAACAGCATGAAAAATACAAAAAGGAAAAAGAAAGCTTTGAAAAAAATTATATAATAATAAGGAAAGTAGCGGGAAAGAATTAAATAACCATTTATAAAGTTATTTTGAATTTTTAATACTATATTAGTTTATAAGGCTCTATCGTTGTATAAGAATTTATCTATATTTTTTATTTCCTGCAAATTGTAGATAATTGTTCTATGTAGATTCTCAATAAAAATGCTGTATTGCAATTGAGCAATAGTTCTAGACTAATTGTTTAATATTAGTAATATAGTGTTGTGATTTAGACTTGCGCTGTGAGTTGTTTTTTAAAGTATGTTTTTAGCTTCTGTAAGAGGCTTTTATAATGTGATAGATCAAAGTATTATAATAATATGAAAAACAAGTATTCAAATATTAAATAGCTGTGTTTGACTCCAAATCGTATATAGATAGTTTAAACTAAGTTCCTAATTCAAAGACTTTTATTATAATTATGTGAGGCTAGTTTTTTATAACATTTACTTCACCATTACTTAAGAAAAACCTTAGAAAATAAAGTATTTGTTTTATTTTTGATTACTCTGACTCCCGGCTTTGATTATCCCGACCATGAAAATTTTGATGTCATATAACTTTTTATTCCTGCTTGCTACAAATGGGCCAATATAAATAATAAGCTCGCAACAATGTCTTTTATCAAATGTAATACTTAAACTTACTCTAAACTCAAAAATAAAAAAGGTCGGGGTAATTAACTAAAGAATCCAGATCCGTGGAATAACCCACCCGTCCGTCCTCTGGCAGAGGACGGACTGTAGGTAAGCTGATAGTTGGTCAATCACAGAATGGAACGATCGCTCTGAACTAAATTTCTAATCTATAGCGCCACACAGGCGCCCTTTAAGAACTAACAGGGGAGTGTTGCCCGCACGCTATATTAACTGAGTGAACATGTCCAATCACTAATTTGATTCACATCACTAGCCGAGAGCAAAAGCTCTCTCTCTCTCTCTCTTTGCCTGCGGCAGCACAACTAGACGGCCGAGCGCGCACCGCTCCCATATATTTTAATTTGTTTTGATTCGCCTTTGTTTTCAAAGTTACTTCTTGTTAAAATATCTTTTCGTGTATGTAAAATAAATACACGGCATATTTTCCGAAAATGCCATTGTTTTCTTGAATAAACCAGCTAGCCATAAACCCACGCCATAACTGGCGCCACCCAACATATAGGGAAGTTTCATGTTAAAGAGCTGACACCGTTTCATGGTAGGGATACTGTTCCACCGGTTCCGGTTGTTCCTAAGCGTAGGCGCGGACGCCCTAAACGTAGGCATCGACCTTCCGAGGTTGTGAGTGAAGAGGATCCGCCTTACACTTCTCAGGACGTGCCAGTCTATGAACAAGGACGTAAACCTGGACTGGAAGGGGAGTATATAGCGCCACACAGGCGCTGTTTAAGAACTAACAGGGGAGTGTTGCCCGCACGCTATATTAACTGAGTGGGCATGTCTAATCACTAATTTGATTCACATCACTAGCCGAGAGCACAAGCTCTCTCTCTCTCTCACTCTCTCTTTGCCTGCGGCAGCACAACTAGACGGTCGAGCGTGCACCGCCCCCATATATTTTAATTTGTTTTGATTCGCCTTTGTTTTCAAAGTTATTTCTTGTTATAATATCTTTTCATGTGTGTAAAATAAATACACGGCATATTTTCCGTAAATGCCATTGTTTTCTTGAATAAACCAGCTAGCCATAAACCCACGCCATAAATCTAAATAAACATTCAATAAACTTCATACAAAAAATGTCAAAGTATTACAGAGTTTAGAGTGGCTTTCTTATGTTTGAGGTTGGGATCAACTAAAATGTACTTCAAATTTTAAATTATTGTTTCAGTGAAACCCAACTTTTTTTTTATCGTTGTTGCAGTTCGTAACGAAATAAGGATGTTTTCAATTATTAATAGCGAGAACTGACGACGACCTAAGTATATGTAAAACAAAATCTTTATTTTTTTTTTGTAATATAATATGAATCGTATTACGTATTTACAACTAATGTAATATTTTCCATATTACGTTTAAACAAGTGATTTGTATTTAATTTTTATTTATGCCCGCCGTTTTGGGCAAAAATCCATTTCTGCCCGATTTAAATCGTTTGGGCAGAAAAGGCAGAAATCCATCGCCCATCTCTGATTATAAGTAGACTATCCATAAGTACCATGTCACACGTATAAGTTTCAAACCATTTTTTCATTTCTTCAGTAAGATCAGCTTTCATATTATTTGCTACTTTTCTCCATGAATAAAAAAAGGTTGTAAAAAGTGATAGTAGACCAGGACACTATTTTTGAAATGTATGACATATATATGGAATAAAATTTATTCGACTCACCAATGTTTTACGAGTCACACTTTTCAAAAATAAATTGCCGGAAGTTGTATGACAAAAGAATGTCGTTTGCTTACACTCATTGGGTGATTATGGGCTGAAAGAAGAAAATTTAAAATATGAAGTGCATACCTTTAGTCTAGTTATTGTCATTTGACTACGACCGACGGCATCCTAGTGGACGACATTGTGTCTGCAACAAACCAAACATAACAATTATTTATTTTATTTTTAGTATAAGTAAGTACATACAACGTTAAAAGTAGGAGCATAGGGCTATGCATACTATGACGCGCAGTTGGCGGGGAACTCCAAAAGTGACAGATGACATTTGTCAATGTCAATGTGGGTAACGATGCGATGAGGTATTGGAGATTACATTTTTTGTTATTTATTATTTTCATCTCATTTCTCTGGACACTTCAAGGAATACGTAAAGTACCAAGGGCGGGCTTAATGCGTGACTCACACTTTTCAAAAATAGGGCTTCCAGCAGAGAGCTTTATTTTCCATTTAATTTTTTCCATAATTCTGTCTTTTTTTATTAGTCAAAGAAAAAAGGATTGTTTTACTTCATGTTCGGTCTTACTCTATAGTCAAAGAACATCGAAACCGAGTATAACGTTCCTTTCTCATTTATATTGGATTCTATCTATATATATTTTCTTTCAAGTATTTTTTACTGAAGTATTTAAGGTGTTCGGTCTTACTCTATAGTCAAAGAACATCGAAACCGGGTAAAACGTTCCTTTCTCATTTATATTGGATTCTATCTCTATATATTTTCTTTCAAGTATTTTTTACTGAAGTATTTAAGGTTTCATCATATAAATATCATTATAGATTGTCACAGGAGTAATTAATTTTAGTAAAATACATGCTCCTATTACGAACGCACATTTATAATTTCGGTAGTCTTGCAGTAATCAGTAAGTAATAGACTTAGTTAAGTCTCTCAAAAAAAAAAAAGATTTGTAATAGGAGCATTTATCGCCATTGTCGTGTGCCGAATTTAAAAGCTAATTTATACATAAAAATTAGAAAAAACCATTCATTTCAATTAAATATAATTATACATAGGGCGCACTGTAAGTTTCCGGAACTGGCCACTTACATAAACAATATTTAAAAATTTATTGCAACATTTGAAAATAGAACTCTTTGGCTGTAGAATGCAGTTTGTTTCATCTGACTGTCTTTTGTTTTTACCTTGTGGCGCCATTTAAAAAATTGTGTGTCTGCATCAACATGGATTAACTCGGGAAAATTTTCGTAGTATGATTTTCTACGATTTTAAGTGTAATTTGACAGCTCAACAGAGCATCGCTCGGCTTGAAACAGCTTTTGGCAATGAAGCACCATGCAAGACAACTGTTTATAACTGGTTTGCAGAATTCAAGCGTGGTCGTATCAATCTCAGTGACGAATCACGCGATGGTCTGCCGTCCACCGCTGTGACCAACAAAAACATCAATGCTGTGCGCCGTATGATTGAAACAGACAGGCATGTGACCTACCATGAAATTCGCGCATCCTTAGAAATAGGCATGAGTCAAATACAATTAATCCTACACAAACATTTGGGTGTGAGAAAGCTGTGCTCGCGGTGGATCCCACACAACTTGACCGAGGCTCAAAAAACGGACCGCGTCACTTGGTGCAGTGCCATGCTTACCAGATTCAACGAAGGTGCGTCAAATTTTGGTGTGGGACATAGTAACAGGTGACGAAACATGGATTTATTGCTACGATCCCAAAACAAAGCAGCAATCGAGCGTATGGGTCTTTCAAGATGAGCCGAAACCAACCAAAGTGGCGCGCGTGAAAAGTGCATCTAAGCGGATGATTGCTTCTTTTTTTAATAAAACTGGACACGTGGCTACTGTTGCTTTAGAGAATCGTCGTACATTGAATAGTGACTGGTACATGACCATTTGTTTGCCGGAAGTTATTGACGAACTCCGTAAAAATAACCGTAAACGCCGTATCATCCTGCACCACGACAATGCTAGTTCTCACACGGCCAGACAGACAAACGACTTTTTGAAGGCGAAAAATGTAGAACTCATGAGTCATCCTGCATACAGTCCCGACCTGGCACCTTGTGACTTTTTTCTGTTCCCAAAAATTAAGAACCAATTACGCGGTCAACGATTTTCATCACCAGAAGAGGCTGTCGAGGAGTATGAAAAACACGTTTCAGAGGTCACCACAGAGGAGTGGCACAAAAGTTTTCAAAACTGGTTTCATCGAATGAAAAAGTGCATAGACGCCAAGGGAGATTATTTTGAAAAACAATAAATTAATTTTGTACCTTTAATAGTATTTTTTCATATTCATTCCGGAAACTTATAGTGCGCCCCACGTAATAAACACATTATTGCACCAAGAAAATACAAAGAGATAATAATGTGCAAAGGCGGCCTTATCGCAATAGCAATCTCTTAAAAGCAACCCTTTTTGTAGGAAAAATAAATTTAGGCATGGCGCAAAAATAAGCAATTTCTATAAACTGAAATATAAAACTCTCAGTACGGATTTTTTCTTTAATTTCTACATATAGTAAGTACACCTTGATTTACATATGTATATGTAACTAGTTAGTATAGATCATGGAGCAATTACAAAGAGGAGATGCCGTTTGAAATGGCGCAGTGATGTGATCATTGGCGCCTCGCCGACACTGCAGTGGGCGGAGCTTGTCATTGCTCGTGCTCCATGGTTGGAGCCACGGCCGAAACCAAGCATGTCGCACGTCTGCCTTCTGCCCCGTGTAGCCTCACAAATACTTTGTTACAAAACGCTTAGTGCGGCATCTCCTCTTTGTAATTGCTCCATGGTATAGATCCACCCCGTTATTTAAAAGAATGCGAACGTTAAATAAGTCCAAGTTAACTAAAATGTGTTTCGTCTCGTTCTTTCACGTCAAAAATAGACAAGACAGACAGACTAAACATAATTTAGTTAATGTAGGCATAACGAACATTCAATAATTTTTATTAACTATTATTAAAAATAATTTTTAATAATAAACCACACAAGATACCAAAGAGTTAGTAATTTAAATCTCTACCAATAAAAGTATAGATTAAAAAATTCTCTTTCCGAAGGAGATTGAATAATTTTCTTATATAATCAATAATCATTATTGCTGTAAATAAATAACATTAAAACAGTTTTCACAAACACCAATTGTTTACATATGTAATAATTTATAAACAGTATCCGCTTTGTAAAAATTAAACAAAATATTTGATGATTGTTGTGTGATGTATTGTGATGATAAGCGAGATGATTTCTTATGTTTTTCGCGATTGTTAAAAATACTATTGTAGGGATACAATTCTTAGTTTTTTTAATCATTTATATAATGTTTACTTTGCTTATAATTCTAATCTTATAATTCTTGTAATTTAGCTGACTTAAATTCATACTTATTTTCTTTTCTCATTTTTATTGTATAAAAGTAATAGTTAAAATCACTTTCATCATTCTAACATTTAGCTTCAAATTGTATCTTAAGAGTTCATAACTTAATTTACCTAAATTCATTTTAGTTTCATTCTTTTTGCTATATAAAACAAATGTACGAGTGAAACCGAGTGTGCTTAGCTTGTATAGCAAAATCGTCGTGCTTGACCGCGCTGACGTAGTTGTCCTTTTGTTCTCATGGACCGGTCCTAGCGCCCGCGCAGCCAGCATTCAACATCGGTCTGTCGCGACAGTCGGAAATCGGTAACCACGTCTAACGCACGCTCGATCGCACTCCAGCTTACTCGCTTGCCCGCTATAGTAATTTTACTTATTTAACAAAATAATTTTCTCTTTATAAATTTGCTTTCTTTCTTTCTAAGCCTTTCTTTCTTCTGTGTATTTCTTATGTGGAAACTAATGTATCCTGTGCTTTTTGAGCATTATATTTGTAAGTCTTATTTTTGGTTTCATTAAATAGGATCCCCGTAGGGTTTCCCATACTCTTATACGGCTTTTATCGCTTTTGTCTAGCTGCGATTCCAGTGCGACCATGAACCTTGTAAGAACCTTGTTACCTTGTTGTTGTTCTTATAAGAACTCTAAATTGCGCGCCATCATACCAATCGTGAAACCTGAAAATGTTTTGCGTTGACGTTTTTACCATACACATCATAATTTGCCAACTTTTACATGCAAAAAATAAAATATGTTCAAGTGCAAAATTATCAGCCAGCTTCATTCCTTTCTCAATGGCCAGCTTTAAATAAGTTGATAAAATAGCAAATCTATTAAAATTTTAAGTTACCGTAACTGGCTAGCGATTTTACTTTTAAGCGGTTCCCTACCCAAAGGGTAAAACGGAAACCTAATACTATCTCATGAAATGTGCTAAATAAATAAAGTTGAAATTTTAAATTTTTATTTCTGTTGCCGCTATACAACAAATACTAAAAAAGAGAATAAATTTAGTATCTAAGGGGGCTTCCATACAACAAACGTGATTTTTTGTAGTTTTTATAGATAATGGTACGGAACAATTCGTGCGCGAGTCAATAAATAACTTATGAACGCAGCAGCATTTAGCAACGATAAATATTATTTTACACAGATAAAAAAAAAATCAAGAGCAATAAAACGAAAAAAATATGTCTACCGCGCCTAAAACATTCAAATTTACTTCCTTTTATATATGTCGAACTTATGCGGTTTAGCCATATAAAAACATACGGCCGAGTTAGCATCATAATCTACACATTTCGTAAGTCGGTTAAAATGGCAAATTAATATTTGAACGCAGCAATTTGTAACTATTATTTTTGACGTCACTAAAACAATCATCGGTTGGTACTTATGATGTTACTTGAAAAAATAACAGAGCCTTTAAAGAGCTCGTATCTACGTCCGTAAAAGTTGTAAAAAAAGCTTTGGAAAATGGAGGTAGTTCCATTTATTTTTTATTTCTGTTGTACGAAGATACAGTTTGTATAGGATAGAAGTAAGTAAGTGCAAAAGTAACTAAGTAGGTAAAGAATATCATATATATTATGCAATTATCAATTAATCGATTCTCCGCATTTTTTGGTATTTTTTTCTGTAAATACACGAAATTAAATATCAAATGAATAAAATATAACATGATAAAAACATTAACCGCTCCTAATCACGAATGGTATGTAGTTAATTCCTGGTAACTTTTTAAATATTTTTAGAATAGTTTTTGCATGTTTTCGCAACACTATTTTGTATTTTTGTTATTGACAATGTCACTAGCGCTGCATCGCTAGATGTGTAATGGCGATGGATTCACACACTTTGTGGGTTTGTGTGAGTGAGAGCTGTGTATGACAAACGAATTGCTCCCAGTTTGCACACACTATTTTTGTTGTAAGTGAGATGGAGTCTGGTTATTTCTTATATTGTTTGCTTTTTTTTTATTACGGGCATGGATACAACTCCTTTATATCCCTTCTTATTTTTTCTATCTAATTCAGTCTTACAGTGTGGTTTCGTCAAGTCCTAGTCAAGTGAAGTCGGTAGTCAAGTCTAGTCACAAGAATCAGGCTAAGTGAAGTGGTAGAAAAACTGCACTTAGTGATTACTAGCAGCTTTTGGCAACAAGCATGAAAATCACATAAATCGAACACTGTAACACTTCCCAACACTCACGCTTGTTATCGAACACTTTGCGAATAAAAATCCACCCTTAGATTAATAATGGGTCTCGCGCGCGCTCGACTAGATACCGCGCTATGAAGAAAAATCAGTTTCTAGAATGCGGCAACTTTATATTGTAGTGTGTGTGAGACAATGTGCAAAGACGAAACGAGAAAGAGTTATTGCTTGTACTATTATTCTTCCATAGTTTGAATACGCAAACTGGCATTTGGACTCTGTTTTTAAACTAAAATTTTAAATTTATCTCGACGTCCAACTCACTTATCGGTTGCGACGTGACTCACGCGGGTATGCCGCAAGTACGCCGAATTCGGTTAGTTTTAGTTGCTGCATTTGTTTAGCACGCCAACGGTATCTAGTCGAGCGCGTGCGAGACCTATTATCAATCTATGAATCCACGATTATTATGCACAAACACTAAAAAAACACAAATTTTGGAGAAAATAAAATACAGCGCCGATACTGTTCTTCACAGCTTCCCGCCAAAAGTCTATATGGTTTGCTTCATGGTTCCACAGACAATGAACTAACCGTGTCATGAAAGCAGTAAAGTGTTTGAAACGTTATGTGTAAATAAATAAACAGAATATGTTTTTTGCATATCATTGCATATCACATCAAACCACATATATAAAATACTAGCTGTTTTCCGCGGCTCCGCCTGCGTCAAAAAGTAGCCTATGTTTGACCCCGGGTCTTCAACTATCAATACCAAATTTCATCTAAATCCGTTCAGCGGTTTGGCCATGAAAGCGTAACAGACAGACAGACAGACAGAAAGACAAACAGACAGACAGACTTTCGCATTTATAATATTAGTATAGAAGAAGTATAGAAGATATAGATTTCTGCGAAGCATACTTAAATAATTATGTTCTTATAATCAAGTTTCGGATGTAGGAAATAAAACAGCTACGTTAAAATGGAGTTATGTGGGTCATGTGTGCCGCATGCATCCGGAAAGATGGGCAAAAATATTGACTACCTAGGTCCCAACTGATGGGTATAGAGAGGTTGGCCAAAGACGAGATGGTCCGATGACTTCAAATAGTTCGATAAAAATTGAAAAGAAACGACCCAGCCCTATTTTTGAAATGTATGACTCTATGTCGAATAAAAAGCGTTAGATAATAAACAAAACACATTCGGCATTGAACGAAAATTATTCGCTATCTAACAAAAACCATCTCTCTTTTCAAAAATAGCACTTATGGATTAATACAAAATAGCTACAAAAAAAATAAAATAAAGGATCCACATGTAAATAATTTAACAACAAAATTATTTTTTATGAACATTGGTATAAATATAGTCGAAGACCCGAAGTCAAACTAAATTTATTTGTTAAGTATTATACGATTTTTTTATACCTGCTGTAAGATATTTAATTGATGAACAAGGTTATTTATACACTTTTAATTGTTTTAAATTTGTCTAATCTAAATAAGCTCGAACCAGAAGAGAATGCTCACAAGTCACATTTTATAAAAAAAATATATTTAAGTGATTGTATGTCTCTGCCACTGCATTAATAAAGAATTTAAAAAAAATACAAATTAAAATAAACAAACGCACCAAAACTCAGCACTGGTTAAATTCACGAAATTTGACCGTTCGGCACGGAGAGTGAATCGGAATGAAATGATTGATAGCGAATAATCAGGGGCGTATCTGTATTCTCTGACCGTCGTCCGGGGCTCGACTGACTCGGGCACTAGGGGTTGGAAGTGGGCGCTTCGTTAGAGTAGCTATCATATGGACATAGAGCCCACGCGAAGCGTTTGTATCGAGCCTTAGGGCTGGTTTAGACAGATTCAGTGCCGGCATGTATTTTATTATAGTAATTTGCCCACACAAACAATTTCGAGTCCATGAGCGCGTCTACAACGACTATATCGCTACTGGACTGCCCGCACTGTATCCGTCTAAACCGTCCACTACAGTAGAGCCTAGCTCACTAGCTCGGCCGTCCTGCATGAGACTGTATTGGGACTGTCACACGAAATAGGTGAAGATGATGTAATGGAGTTATGTAGTGGTTCTTAGTAAGTCAAATACACAGATTTTCGAGCTATTTCAATTTTATGTTAATGATAGAATTAAATATATATATTGTGAAGATTTACCCTTTTTTCAATTTAATATAAACTAAACTACAAACTAAAATTAAATTAAAACTAAAAACGTAAAAATCTAAAAACTGGTGTCCCTGTGGCATGGTTCCAAGAAAGCCAGCCGCATTCCCTCGCTGAATAGAAATTGCTATTCTTTGCGCGAGATATGAGCCTGCCCTCCTGTCGCCAGCGACGTTGACCAGTCGTAGGGCCAAAGTTTTATAAAATGATTTCATGCTGGGCCCCCATGGACCGAACGTTTCAAAGGCAAGCGGAGCAAATATGTAATCACTAGGTAACGATTTATATTTGCGCCGCTTGGCGCCCTCTGCAGCCACCGCCGCGGCTCCGGCCTTGGAGACTGTTCCCTTGAGGCGGGAAGGAGCCATCGTATAAACACATGTTGCGTCCCATACGAGTGCCCTTCCCCTCTCCCAAGGGACCAGTGTAAGACCATCCGGACGCTTGCCGTCATCCCTAACTAACCCTACTGGTTCCGGCGCACTAGGGATATTGATAGTGGCAAGCGCCCTTTTTATTATTTCATTTAAAGAGCCTTGGCGGAAGAACCTGCCAGCACTTTTGAAACAGTGTAGCCCATGAAGGCCTTTCCTGTCGACGTCGGCGCCACAGGGACACTAACTAAATTTTCGAGACTTTATTTAAATCTTCTTTTTATTATTTTTACAAAAGTTTCCACTATTTCACTTTTATGAATAAAATAGATGTAATATTAAAATATAAAAATACAGAGAGTTCGGACTTTTATGAGATGGGTATCAAGAGTGATGAAACAAGTAGACAAGAAGAAAGTTCTAGTGAATAGAAAAACATGAAATTTTGCTAGTCGTCTTCGTATTGGGCCTTATAAATGCGATGAGCAACCAATGTGAAATATATATATATATACTTAGAGGAAAGAAGAACAATTTTATTCATGATTCTGTGGAAAATCATAGCTATTGAAAATCTACTGCTTACTCGTAATAAATAAATTCTTTGATAAAAATTGGTTTCACAAATAAATCATATACTTATACACTGTGAAATTTTAGTCGTTTTGGACCCCATCGTACAGTGACTCCATTCATGCAACCGAACAAATTTCCCCAAGGAACATAGTTCGAAGCATGAAAAACCAATTTAGACTTCCCATAGTAAGTTAGGTCACGTGATGAGACATTTTGTATGGGAGGTCCAAAAAATTACTCCATATTTCGACCCATGTCATGTATCTTGGGGAAAGTTGTTCAGTTGCATGAATGGAGTCACTGGACGATGGGTCCAAAACGACTAAAATTTCACGATGTACAATCAGCAAACTTTTCAATGCACTCTGATTCGTCTACAACTAATGCATATTCTTCAAGCGGTTAGCTAAAAGGTTGCTATGTAACTCTAAACTAATGACTATGAATTTTAAATTTCTTCCTTTAACGGAGATATTGAAAAAACCCAAAATATTTTTTATTTTTATTTTGATATACCCAATGTCACTCTAACAGTATTCGAATCTCCAGCACATACTCTCGAAAAACATAACCCTCAAGCTGGCGAAGTCGGGTAAAAAATTGTGCAGGCTACAAAGTTAACGTGCACTATAATGGTAAAAGTTACTCTAAGTTAAGCTTCGCGCATGGCTAAAGACTATTTTCAGTTTTCTCTTTTTCATCTCAACGCTTCCCTGGTCGCATAATAAATGTATCTTGACTTCCACCTTCCTCCCGTGAATTCAGAGTTAGAGTCCTACTTTTTAAATGTATGACATTATCGAACAAAAATTGTTCGAATCGCCCATTTTACGTGACGTCACACTTTTCAAAAATAGCATTGGTAACAGAATAACCGAAAAAACGAAAGTATTAACCCACATTTAAGGTCTCTGCTTGACCCAAAGGTCGGCTGTTAGCAGATAACGCTTTTAACATTAAGTCTATTGTGATATACAATTGTATATTTTGTACAATAAAATTTAAATAAATAAATAATTGATTTTTTTTCACTCTTTCTATTCTACTTAACCTTACATTTATTCATCCGTGTCGTGTAGGAGTCGGATGGAACTGATTTCACCAAAATCGTTCCCATCCAAGAGTAACAAATCTAAGCATAAAAAATGGATGGTAGACATTTTTATCCTAGAGACAACCAGAATCACAAGTGGATTAACAGTATATTCTCGAGTTAGCTGTGTGGTGAAATTTAAACTTATTATATGAGAGTAATTTTCGTCATTATCCTTGGAATAAAACTTACTCGACTTTTGTGAAATCGGCCTAGAATGCTTAGATGAAAGATACTTGTAAGTAAACTTGACGCTGGCATATGTCAGATTGTAAAAGTCATCAAATATCAATGAGGTCAGGGTTAATTTCGATAAACCTCGATATGACATTAATAAATCGAGTTTCTGTTTAATTATAACACTGTTTATAGGTTACTACTGTAAGGTGTATTCAGAGTAATTTGTTATTGATTGCCGTGGCTTGGCCTGGGTGGGAGAACACGTGGGTCTAATAATTTGCAAAATCCATGTTACTTTAACTTTTAAACTCACGTGCGGCATATTCCAAACCTAAAATTACTGGATAAAGAACGTATTTGTATTTCACATTTCCGACGTTTCAACCGTGTTTTCCATGTTACTTCCTTTAAAAGAAGGCCTAATTAATAACTAGTTAAATCATGATCACTGAAATTTTTGTTAAATATTTTGAAACGTTAACAAAAATATAGTACTTCTACGTATTTTTTACGGTTTTCGTGGTGTTTCTAAAATTACTGCATTTCCACTTAGAATATCTTATTCAAGGACAAATACTATTTTGATAATTTCTGAAATCCCACCAGCCGAAAAGGCTAGTTTCCTAAAGAAATATAATTAGTCCGTCAGTTAGATAATCAAAAAATATTTTAGATGTATTTATTCTTTTGAAAATTAAACAAAAAATGGTAAAGATATGGCGCGTTAAAGTTCCGTGTGACGTCACAGTGTGCTACAGTTTTTCGCAATATGTGACGTCCCGAGCCCCCACTCCTAAACTTTGATGCGTTATATCTTTATATTTCATCGTTCAATTAACAAAAGAAAAAATACGTCACTAATATATTTTGATTCCCTAAATGACGGACTAATTTTAATGTTAATCTTTTGAACCTGGATACTAGCCTAAACCACGACTCCCTGCCTCCTTTGAAGTACATATTTGGTTTGCTACAAACATAGAAAACATTTTAAAAATACAAAAAAAGTAGTACATCTCAAAACCATCGTCTATTATTGTGTGCAGCAGCAATGCAAAAAGGCCATAACTCAGTTAAGTTTTTTGCACCGAAATACATGACACTGATTTTCAGTTATCGCCAGTTATCAAGGTAGGTGGGGGCGCCAGAAAATAAAAATAAATGAAGTGGTAGGTAATACGCTGTAATAGTTAGTAAGTACTACTTAGTTGCTAAGTAATAGTGAGATTGCTAAAGTAATTCAGTCAAATATTAACGTAGCCTGCTAAAATAAATACTTAAAAAAAACTGTAACCATTAATTTCAAGATATTTTTATTCAAGGATCGAATACCTAGTTAACCTGGTTATTTTTCTCTATCTGGGCCATATAAAGCCCCCGCCAAGTCGAGCAACAAAGCGGCACGGCATGGGCACGGCCGTACCATCCTTTTGACATTATCTTTTTCTGATTGGCCTGGGTCTTGGATGTTTATCTATATATCTATTTGTTATAAAATATAGTATCCCATAACACAAGTATCGGAACTTATTTTGAAGTTAACTCGATCTATGTGATTTGTGCATATTTATTAACGTGTAATTATCGCTACATTTTATTAATTTGGTAACGGTAACAAGCTCTCTGAATGAAATCACCGTAATTTCGTGTAGGTTACATTGTCAATCGACCATGTACACCTTAGTGTCAGAGTTGTGCGGAACCGCCTCTTGGCCTATGACGTGGTTTCTTTAACGACCATATGGCAGCCGGAATCATCTTTATTTTCAGACAATCAGGTGATTCAAGCCTGCAATGTCCTAACCAAACTGGAAACAACTATACAAAGTATGCTTCCCGTAGGAATCGAACCCACGACCTCCGGGTAGGAGTCGAACGCCTTAAAGCAGTTAAAAGAAAGACCTGACTTTCGCGCCTAGAAATAAATTAACACTCAGATAAGGACAAATCTTCCGCATTAAGGTTGTACGCAATTTCCAAAGTTAGTTTCCCCTGGTTATTTGGCACTTACTCGACGACAGCTCATAACTATTAATTATTTTTTACTGAAGTACATACCTTCGTACATTTATTATTATTTATTTGGAAAACTTACTTCTACAAAACATTTAATTTTAATTGATTTAACAGCCATCCAATTACAGTTTTGGCCGATAACTATTACATAATTAAGATACATAAGAGTCTTGAGAGCTGACCGCGGCTCTGCCCGCGTCAATAATTATCCTATGTTTAACACCGGGTTTTCAACTATATCCATACTAAGTTTCATCAAAATCCGTCCAAAAGTTTAGCCTTATTGAATTAAAAAAAAAAATATCAAATTCAAAAATTGTAAATTTTACATATACTAAGTGTTGCGGCTATAAAAAACAAAGACGGACTGACAGCGACAAAAGAAGGGACTGGACTTCACTTTTGGACTGACGACGAGACGAAGATATCTAAATTAATCCTAGGTTTTTTATTATCAACAAAAATCCTGACAAGACGACAAAAAACCTTAAACGAGCCCGTTCACTAAGTTTATTTTAAAGTTATAAACCAAAGCCAACACAAATCTCTTAATTAACACCAAAGTTAAGCTTTCAATCCTAAACCGTTACCGCTAAAAGTTGGTTCAATTTAACCTCGTATGTTTGGTTATTGGGTTATGTTATCTACTGCATGGTGGCTGACCACAGCATTAACTGGTTACCGCACCAACCCGCCAGGTATTTGATGTTTAAATTAATATCGGTTAATTTTGAACCGCCTGTCGATTAGTGAGGTCAAACTTTAGCTACTTTACATAAGTACATTTTGAAAACAGAATTCAAATACGATTTCAACATTTAAAAAAAAAAACTAAGTCCAACTTTGTAAAAATAAAAATGCATTTTTTAAATTTTGCATTTTATCAGCTTTTCTAGTACACCAAATTGCTAGTGGGGATATAACATCATTTCTACGCATAAAATACGTTAAATGTCAAAACCAAATTTTATTTTAAATGTTAAATAGCATTTTACGAAAAGAATAAATAAATACATAGATCAAATCACACAGATTAAGGTAAGTTCAAGACTTGTGTTATGTTACGTGATACTAACTCTACGATACTATATTTTACAACAAAAACATATGTATAGAGAAACATCCAAGAATCAGAAAAAGATAATTTCAAATAAATGGTACAGCCGTGCTGGTTTATAAGGAACATATCTACATCGCAACACATACATAATGTAATGGTATATGGAATAGAAACTTTATTTGTGAGACATAGGTAAATACATAATAATGCAAATCGGACAAAGTTAACACAAATCGCTATGCTCTTTTTTTCAGACTTACAAATATTAATATCAAATAATTACAAAAATAAAAACGTCATATAATAATTTCATTCTAATATTTTAATATTTTCATTTGAATTGTATCTTTTACAAAATTATATAAGGTATAATAGGCTTTTCCCATTAAAAAGGAAGACAAGCAAACAAAGCCTCGGTCTCTTTTTACCGTGTACATTTTTGCGAGAAGTAAATAAATAAATATTTTAATGAATACATATATAGAGAAACGTTCGACAATGGGAGAGGTACAGCCATAACACACCACAGATTACAGATACCATGACTCAGCTAATAATAAAAGCAAACTGCTTATACTAGTCGTTTGAGCAGAACTTCGCTAACGTCAACATGTGCCCACGGTAATGCCATTCGGTGTAACTTTAACGTCAACCACTAACTTAGGATCCCGCGGGTAATTGGCCTAACCTGACCAATTAGTGTCTCAGGCAAACTGACTGCCACAGACTACGACACATCCCCTTGCTATGCACGACGCACTGCTCTGTGCTCATAATATAAATTGAATTTAAAACAATACTATGACACAGCCCGGCCTGCGGTCTGCTATGCACTGTTATACGCTGCTTGTAAATTGATTATAACACCATGATGGAACACTGAATTTTATTTAAAGGTACAATAATATATTTCAGTTATTTATTTCCTTTTAATTTCACGGGTTGCCCCGGTTCTTTGTGAGGCTTGCGCGGGGATATTGATCAGTCATCCTCGCAAATCCTATCGCTTCTGCCAAAACTCGTCCTCGGCTATATAAATAGATGACATTTTCATGAACGGGTCTCGGCAGGAGGAGAAAGGAACGTTTTGATGCTCTTTCATTTGAGTCCAGAATTTGCGGGATATATTATTTAGTTTATACTTAGCGAATAGTATTTTATATGGAATTTCTTAATTACATTACTATCCGCCAGAGGCTATAAACTTTTCATCAAGAAAACATTTGTTCAGTGATTAGAGTGGAGCAATGTCGCTTCACATTTACCTTTTATCCAAAATATTATTCAAAGATCAAATTATATAGAAAAAAAAAATTGTTACAACGGTATTAAATGAAACCACATATACCTAGCGGATTGATGAAAAAATAGTTACAAATGTAAATTTTTTTTAAATCTCTAAAGATTAAAAATAAAACTCAGAGATAGAACTGAGTGGGTTTTACAGCGAGCGTCGAAAATGGTGTAAAGCGTACTAATCCACTGAACAAACATGTGAATGGATTTATTTCCACATGCCGTTTTGATCTAATCCCTCAATGGCATTCCCTATTTTTGAAAAGTATAAATCACGCAAAATCGGTGAGTGGGGCGATTGTCATTCGACATAATCGGTATTTTAGTAATTTTTGGATCCCTATTTTCAAAAATATGTATCACACAAAACCGATGAGTTCGAGGATTTTCATTCGACATAATCGGTTTTTTAGTAAACAATTTTGAAACTTTTTACCCATGATACATTTTATACATAGTTACAATATCTATAGTTTAAGTGAAAACTTGTAATTGGCCGTATATCTATACTAATATTATAAATGCGAAAGTCTGTCTGTCTGTTTTTCTGTCTGTCTGTTACGCTGTCACAGGCACACCGCTGAACGGATTTTGATGAAATTTGGTATGAATATAGTTGAAGAGCCGGGGTCAAACATAGGCTACTTTTTGACGCAGGCAGAGATGCGAGAAACAGCTAGTATTCATTAAGTAAAAATTACAATTGTATCTAGTTGTAAGTTTTCCATATGTATTTTTGTTTAACTTATTTAATTTGTAAATTCATCTTTATAATTTACTGTACTTATCGTATATAAAGATATTGCCTCGGCGATAAGTCCGCCTTTCTGTGTCTCGTTGTTGTTGTGTAATACACGGATATAGTAATGTTTATTTTTAATATGTTTCTGTATTTATTTTTGGTGCAATGAAAGTATTT
Organism: Euzophera pinguis; assembly: GCA_947363495.1. Taxonomy (NCBI): domain Eukaryota; kingdom Metazoa; phylum Arthropoda; class Insecta; order Lepidoptera; family Pyralidae; genus Euzophera; species Euzophera pinguis. The sequence continues at coordinate 1,899,693 of OX376154.1, forward strand.
GTATTGAAATAGAGGGAAAAATAAAATAAAGTCTAATTTTGACGGGGATCAATTCCGTTAATAAACTTTAAAAGACCATGCAATATATTCAATTACGACTCAATTACGATGCGTTTTTATATGCTCAATGTTGGTATTCTGCTAACACAATTTAGAATCTTAATTTAATTGCAACTAAAACGTAATTGAATGGTAATAGTAGAAAAAAATTAAATATAATAAGCTAATCCTCGACTGAGAAGATTCGCCAATCAAAGAATGAAATTGTTTAAGTACTATATATTATACTAAGTGATTTATTTTTTTACTAATAGCATGGATAATATGGGCGGTATATCCAAAGCTGAAATCATTAATAAGGCCAATTGACTACATCTATTCTAAATTCACATGCAAAAGCTAGCTAAGAATAGTTCATAAGTATTATTATCGCTAGTCGCCTTTGCTCAACTTCAGAGATCAACTTTTGTGTTTCGAAATTTTCGACACGGTATATTTCACAAACTGTTCTAATTTAATTATTAAACTGACCTGACGTCAGAACTCAGTAATTAATTTAGATCTAAATTACCTATAGACTCCTTTAAATTAGTTGGTCTGTGGAGCAGTTCCGTAGGTATTCGTTGAAAAACAAGGAGTTTTGGGAAGGAGTCGAGGAAATTATAGGACCTACCTAAGTAAGGTAAAAAATTATCAAAAAAAAAAAAATTAGCTCGGAATAAAAAAATATGTACATAAAGTATGAAAATTTGGAATCAATATAAAAGAATACTACACGCCCATACAAACAAAAAAAAACTAAGTTCAGAGAGAGAGCGGTTACCTAGTTGGAACCTCGTTTATCGTCGATTAAATACAGAGTACCTTTGTTATTGAGAACCTTTCTTTTTGTTTCTTTGTTCTATTTACCAAAAAAACAAGTAAATTTATTTTACTACACGTCTAAAATGGCTTCAAACATTATAGACCTCACAATTTCTGTTAATTCAAACCTCCCAACAAGATCATCAAACCCAAAAGGCAGCACTATTAAGTACTTGAATCCAATTAGCACCTTCTCTTGCTACCGAGAGCGCAACGTACATTCATTCAACTATAATTGGCAACTATTCATCCCAAGCCCTTGTCATTTACATCTCCCACCCCGCTGCATTTAAAACTAGGAGTTTCGTTGCGAAGTGTTAATTGTACAGTGTTTGTACATATTCAAAACAAGTCACTTGGCAACACTGTTTGCAGGAATGTGAGTCGGAAGTTTGTGAATAGTTGTAATGAAAAGCAAGTGAAAAGAGCGATGGACAATAGTATTTTTATACGAATGACTAAAAAAAGGCGTATATAGAACTGAAAATTTATCCTTTATACTTAATAGAGGAAAAATTTTAAGTACTATATTAATTCAAGTCAAAAATATACTTACTTATTTAACTATAAAAATGTTTTGCCTACATACAGAAACAAATAATTGTACAATTTATAATTACTACTATAAAATTCTACAATTAAAATAGACGAAAATAGAACAGAAATACAAATATCAAAACCCCACATATTCAAGCGTCGTAAAACTCCTCCGCATCGCTATCCACTGGAAAAGTGCCCAGAAGGCTGGCTGCCACGCTGTATGGCAATGCCGATTCTCTGGGCCTGTCTAGCCTTCTGGGGGTCGATTCCGCTAATAAACTTTAAAATACCATGCCACTGATATTCAATTACGGCTCAATTACGATGCATTTTTGATATGCTTAATATTGGTATTCTGCTAACACAATTTTGAATCTCAATTTAATTGCAACTTAAACGTAATTGAATTGAAATTGAGTAGAAAAAATGTAAATATACTAAATAACAGAGTACCGAATATTGAAAAAGTTGATGATTTTTTGATTAGCAAAATTTTCCAGTTACAGTTCAATGGCGTGCCAAGGGAATACGATTGGTCTTAAAATTAGTAACAGAATACCAGAAACGTGAAAAGTCATTGCGATCCAATTACGATACAATTGTGCACTATGTAAAATTTAAATTTAATAATTTAAATTGTATGAGAGCGACGACTGTAAACTGTGATATTTAAAATATGGGCAAAGTAGCCTGAAATAAACAATATTTTTTTTTTTTAATTTTTAAAAAATAAGAGAATTGACGCCCTGGCGTGGCGTCGACTATGCACTTTGATATTTCTCTAACAAGATACGAGAGGATCGCACACTCGGACCTCATTGCCCTAGGGTCTCCACCCCAATTTTAAGTTCGTTTACTTATTTTTATGTTTTATGATTGTGAGATCCTTTATACATACATCTTGAACGGCTTATCAAGTAAGTATAGAAGTGTGAGGTGTCTTTAGATATTTTGCATCCTTCAGTAAGAAACATCGATCTTTATCATGTCATCATAAATCCATACTATAATATTATAAATGCGTAAATCTGTCTGTGTGTGACGTTTTCACCACCAAACCCCAAAACGGATTTTGATAAAATTTGGTGTGAACATAGTTGAAGACCCGGGGTCAAACATAGGCTACTTTTTGATGCAGGCGGAGCTGCGGGAAACAGCTAGTTGCAAAATAATCAAAATCATTGAGTAATAACCTCGTATGCAATAACAAAAAAGGAGGTCGTTAGTCGAGCGCGACCCTCGTATCCGTAGCTAATGAGCGTGTCTAGCGACGGCGTGACGCGACCACTATTGGATTGGTCGCCATTTAGTGGCATTTCTACCTTGTGGTCCTCCGTGTTTCGGATAGCACGTTAAGCCGTTGGTCCCGGCTGTTATCGATAGATAGCAGATCGTAAGGCTGTGTCAGATGTCTAAGGGCAGCCTCAAAAATTCTGACAGTGTTGGTCACTAAAACACCTCGGATCATGTTCCTGTTGGTCTGGTTTCCCTGTAAAAAGGATTACGGAGGTCAGACGGCAGTCGCTCCATTTTAATAACCAGTTCCGCCAAATCTAGTACCATAACTTATAGCGTACCCTAGGCTCCGAAGCGTAAGCTGACGACGCAACTAGATTTCGATAAGTACACATTTTTTCCATTCAAAAGCATACAAATTGAATGATTATTTAAGTAATTAATGTAAAAACATCGGCCAGTTACAATCTTATTGTATGTATGTTTAGATATGGTCTTGCTGTTTCTCACAGTGTCAATAGATTAAGGCTTTAATTAAGATTAAATTATCCTCGTCTACACAAAACCACAAGTAAAATCATGTTTTCTAGTAAGCAATAATTAATAAAAAAATCGGTCAAGTGCGAGTCGTAATTGCGTCCGAAGAGCTCCGCACTCTCTCTACGAAAACCGAATAATAATCATGTCAATTTTTATTTTATTTTGTTATTATTTGTTGTTTAAGTAAATACATCATCAATAAATTATCATAATTATAAAGTTTCAACTGTCTAAATATCGGGGTTCATGAGATACAGCCTGGTGACAGACAGACGTGGACGGACATCGGAGTCTTAGTAATAGTCCGTCTTTGGCTACGGAACCCTAAAAAAACAAACAGTCGAATGTAGAACCTCTTTCTTTTTTGAAGTCTGTTAAGTGATATTTTTTCAATGTCTGGGATAGAGAGGTATGTAAAAAGGGAGAGGAAAGATTTTGTCCAGCAGTGGGGCAATAGCTAAGTAAAAATATATTTTTATGTTTGTGGTAGAATACTTCTTACTTTTAGTATATAACAACTTTTTATTGTATTTTTTCTAGATATAAATAATTTACAGGTACAATTTATATATCAGTTTTTTTTTATTTAAATTATATTTATATAATATACATGTTAATTCATAAAAAAATTCTATTTTACCAAAACAAATATCATAAACATATTGTTATACAAGAATCCACTTGGTAGACCGGGAACACTCTGATACTTTTATTTTCAAATAATATTAGTAATCACAGCATTTAAAATGAAAAATAATTTAATAAAAAAAAAAAAAAAAATTATTAAATTATTATTTTGTAACATTTTCAAAATATTTCGCAGTTTTCCCGCTTAAGTCGTAAAGTCAAGATACTTAAATTCCTATTCAAGACCCTCTACTGACGTGCCTGTTCCTGCACAATCTTATGTTGGAGCAGATTGGATCAATTTTTTTCGTCTCTGCAAACATGCTAGCTTGGCTCTCCTGCTCCTGCACAATGTAGGTTGGAGCAAATTGGGGCAATAACTACATACTTGCCAGCCAATTTTCCGTCTTACGGCGAATTGGTCCAACCACGCTACAGACGCTGTGTCATGCCGGCCGGCTGGGGCAATCTAGGTAGGTACCAACCCCGGTCGACCGATATTGGACCAGCAGCAGGGGCAACACGCTCCAAGCCTTTCCCAATATCTTTGAGGTGTCTAGAGGCCTTAATTCATCGCCATCACTGCCACCAGCCTTCCCATTTTTTTTTATTAACCATCATAAAACAATAAAATAAATTGCTAACAGAAATTAACACCGCCCAGCTTACACAGTTCAAAGTAGTATTCATGTCCCGCTAACGAAACGAAACTAACCTAAATGTAATTAATTAGGAGCAAATTGCAATTCAAAATCCCGCTTTCGCAGCTCAACTTGTTAATAAACTTTGTATAGAAATGTAACTGTCTGTGAATTCGTTCCTTGATATTTCAACTAGATTTTAGCGCTTTCCGTGTATTTTTATTTATTTTATTTCGGGTCCCTCAATTTTTGTGTATTTGTGTTCGTCTCTACAATTTGTAAAGTGCGAAAGTACATTAGTATAGAATACAATATCAGTATTCTATTAAGTTTTCCAGTTTGTATCCACTTGCCTTGAAACTTTAGTTTCATATTTCATATCTTTTCTTCCTGTACTTAGACATAAAATAAAAAGCGAGAAGAAGTGACTCTTTTAAATCCATACTTCCATACTAATCCATATTTTAATATTATAAGTGCGAAAGTCTTTCTGTCTGTCTGTTACGCTTTCACGGCCAAACCGCTAAACGGATTTTGATTAAATTTGAATGAATAATGTAGTTGAAGACCCGGGCTCAAACATAGGCTATATTTTTACGAGGGCAGAGCCGCGGAAAACAGCTAGTATTAAGATTATAAGCGCGAAAGTCTATCTGTTACGCTTTCACCAAACCGTAGAACGGATTTTGATGAAATTTGGTATGAATATACTTAGTTTTTACGGTCCACCAGTGGATCTCAAGATACTTTTTTCTCCTCTTTGATCCACCGGTGGATCCGTGGAAACTCTTATTTCCACTAAAATCCCCAGGTGGACTCGTGAACATTTTTATGTCCTCTAGAATCCACTGGATCCGTGGATACTTTCATATCCTTACACCCGGAGTCAAACAACAAAAGCAGGCGGAGCTGCTGGAAACAGCTAGTTTATAATAAGTGGGTGAGGGGCAGTGTTTAGATACAGTTTTAAAAACAACTTAGTTACTATGTTGTTTTTGTACGATATACATTTTAACATACATAGAATTCATTGGTGGCTTAAATATTAATTACAAAAATAACTGTAGATGAATAGAAATGAGAAATATAACAGTACACTGTTGTTTAAAAAGGCGATTACAAAAATGTTTATTTAAACAAATTTCATATCAAGTTTAGTCTTTAGGGTTACTACTTATAGGTACTTTTCAGGGTATTTTTTTTTAAGTTAATTTAATTGAAATTTTTAATATAAAATAATGTTGTCCGAAATGAAAGTGTTCAAGTTCATTTATTTGCATAAATGTAGGTACAAAGTTGACAAATAAGTTACAGGTAACTTAAGAGTTCCAATCTAAGTACATTTTACCTTAGTAAGGTGTGCAAATATACGTTGTCTCATATAATTATACTAAACATTAAAAATTATTGAATTTGAATTATATAACAAAATTAATTGAATCTATTTAAATGTCAAAGTAAAATTTTAATTTCTATATTAATTTAAAGCCTACCAAGTATTTGCCAAAAATAAAAATGTCATTTACATTATTGTTCATTCTAATATAACTACGAGTAGCTAAAATATATTTATCTATTTTATTGACATGTCCTCTAAATATTTATTTATACTATTATAACATTTTAAAATAAAATATATGAAATATTAATTTTCATTGTAGGTACCTTATACCGTATAACTCTTAACAACGTATAGTACACATCTGTCTTTATTTTATACTCGTAACATCGGAGAGGATAAATAATTACTAATCCCTTTGACTTTGTAAACTGTATGAGAGTGGTTTGCGATAGCTTGCTTTGATAAATCAGAATGAAATATGAAAAACAGGATCGCTGGCAAAGAGATGTAAAACTTTGCGCTTTTTTTTTAAATTTCTCCGACGCTCTGATACCTATTCAATTTGTAAATTTTTAATCGAGATCTTGTCGGTTACACCATAGCAATCTATTTTTAATTAACTTTCCTATGAGCTAGACGCTATTAATGCTAAATCTAGGTTAGAATTACAAGGAAATTCAATAAAGTGACAGACGCGACCTAATTTTATGAGTAGCTAGCTGCTTCCCGCAGATTCTCATGCGTTAAAAAGTAGCTTATGTTTGGCCACCGGTCTTAATATATTCATACCTAATTTCATCAAAATCCGTTTGGCGGTTTGGCCTTGAAATCGTAACAGACAGACTTTTGCATTTATAATATACTAGCTTTTTCCCGCAGCTCCGCCTGCGTTATATAGCCTATGTTACTCAGAGTGAATGTAGCTTTCCAATGGTGAAAGAATTTTTGAAATCGGCACAGTAGTTTTTGAGTTTATTCATTACAAACATAGGTACACACAAAATACAAATCTTTCCTCTTTATAATATTAGTGTAGACTAACTGCTGCGGTGTAACCCATGATTACTAATTTTGACCCGGCCGTTTTATGCACAGGATCCAGCCCCCCCCCCCCCCCTCTACCTTCTTTATAAAGCGCCATTGACTATCCGACTTTTGCTGTCCCGCTGTAAATTTGAAAGCTCTCAGGAGCTAAAATTGAAGGTCCGGTCAAAAAAAAAATCATACTTTTGAGCATGTCCTAAGTGAATCGTGCAATTTTCAGGATGAAAACTACCTTGTGTGTTTTTCCAAGGTTTCAGCTACTTTTAGGTATATATAATTTCATAAAAATTGGCCCAGCCGTTTGAGCTGTAAAAAGTAACAAACATGCTCACAAACATTCGCTTATATAGCTATTATTCGCTAGCTTTTTAGCCTGCGTCGAAAACTAGCCTATGTTTGACCACGGGTCTTCAACTATATTGATACTAAATTTCATCAAAATCCGTTACAACGTCAACAGCCAGACAGACAGACTTTCGCATTTATAATGTTAGTATGGATTAGTGGGGCAATATACTAGTATTGATATTTTTGGTATGAATTGATAAATTTAATATCTGTAAATATTCAAAATTTTAACTAGGTATAACAACGATTTTAAGCTAAAAACTATCTAAACAATTAAAAAACTAAAATTTACAAGTTATGTAGTCCCTGCAAATCGTTACATTGCGCCAATGTGTCCAAAAGGCTGGCAGCATTGCCACGTTGGATGGCAATGCTGATGCTCTGTGCTATGTGTGATATCATCAAAGAATAATCGACATATCCCATGACCAAATCCACCCTTTTGGTCATGGGATATGTCGATTATTTTTTGATGGTATGAATGATACAAATAAATTGAGTCTCCTTTTCTTTGGATAAAATATTAAATTAACTTCCATTTTTGTGCTACGAAGCACACTATTTTCGTAGCAATATTCGTAGCAATCGCTAGCTATGGGTTTGACCGAAAAGTTGTTTTAATTTACATTTGTGACATATTGATTCAATCCATTCATAATTCTATGTATGGATATAGAAGTATGAATATTGATGGATTTAAGGATAAAATGGATGGCCATATCCTTCCTTCCATATTCATTTTATATCCATCCGTGCTTCCATGCTAATATTATAAATGCAAAAGTCTTCTGTCTATTTATCTGTATGTCTGTCTGTTACGCTTTCACGGCCAAACCGCTAAATGGATTTTGATGAAATTTGATTTGAATATATAATCGTTGAAGTCCCGAGGTTTCGGATAGATAAATGCTGAAATCTGTCTGTCTGTTACGCGTTCATGGCTTAACCGAAGCATCGATTTGGATGAAATTGGGTATGGACATAGGTCACACAGCGGTGACTTTTTTGAAAATTAACCCTCAAGGGGACAAGGGGGTTAAGTTTAACACATAAAATATACTTTTCAGGACCATTTCTTCAGAATCTTGTATGTATTTCTATCTAAACCTATACAACTGAACAGATTTAGACAAACTCGGTACACACTGATTCCGAAACGATAGGCGCTCAAAAAAACATTTTAACGAGCTGCAAAGAATGACTGAAATAGCAAAACATTGAATAAAGTTCAAAGTTCACTGACCCGTGTTTTTATCAACAAATTACCTAAATGATTGTAGGTCAGAGTTTCTGATTTCAAGGTCATATTTGTTCCTCGTTTACCAGTACTGCCAAATCTAGGTCCACGATTTAAGCGTACCCTGCGGCTCCGAAGCGTAAGCTGACTACGCAACTAGAAATAAACGTTAGGATGAAATCGTTCCTCGTTTTATAAGCTGATGATAATCGAGATGGCTTTTAAAACACCAGTAAACTTTTTACAATGTATTTATTACGTGAAACTAGTATGAAAACAGAGTTTTTATACCTTTCATACTAAATCTTGACCACTAAATTTGTATGGTAGGTAAAAATTATTAAGAATAAAATATGTTTCGACTCGTTCTTTTCCCTAAAATATCGATAAGAGAGAAAGGAATATTAAACATTTTTCTTAAAACCCGTTCAGCGGTTTGGCCGTGAAAGCGTAATTGACACACAAACTTTTGCATGTATGGTTTCATTAATATTCGTATTAAGTTATATAATGACACGTATAACAATCGCAAAACAAATGACAGCATTATATTTCATTGTTTCAATCCTTGTATCAATCAAATCTAGTCATCATCATCCTAGCGTGTATTCCTAGTTTCGTCTTCAGCTTACGCTTCGGAGCCTAGGGTACGCTGTAAGTCATGGTCCTAGATTTGGCAGTACTGGTTATTATAATGGAGCGACTGCCGTCTGACCTTTGTAACCCTTTTTACAGGGAAACCAGACAGGAACATGACCCGAGGTGTGTTAGTGGCCAACACTGTCAGAAATTTTCAGGCTGCCCCAAGACATCTGACACAGCCTAACGACTGCTATCTATCGACAACAACCGGGACCAACGGCATAACGTGCCTTCCGAAGCACGGAGGAGCTCAAGATAGAACATGCCACTAAATGGCGATCAATTCAATAGTGGTCGCGTCACGTCTTCGCTTGACACTCACATTCGCTACGGATACGCAGGTCGTGCTCGATTAACTAGCTCCTCAAATCAATCGAGTCTAGTGGTACCTCCAAATTAAAATTAGTCAAGTAGCCTATTAGATTGGAAGCCTGACATCAAAAAGCGAACCGCATTCGCACAGAACCGATGTGACCGCAGATTCGGTTCTCGGCTCAATAAACAGCGAATGCGGTTAATATTACTGATTGCGGTTAGTTTGAACGCTCCAGTGCGGTTTTTACCGCACATTATTCGCTGATGTACCTACTCGAAATTTTAGACCATTTCCCTGTAGAAAATTGGGCAAATGAATTTTATTTCTGTTGTAGATAAATGGATGATGATGACATATAAGGCTGAGCGTAAGCAAAGTTCCAATTTAGAGACTGGCTAATTTTGCTTTTACACGGAAAAATGTATGTTCCGAGGTAAAGGTCGCATTTCTGAACGGATTCTTATGAAACTTGGGACACTTTATTTATTTGAATTTTTTTGTCCGGAGTTTTTTTTGATTGGATAAAAAATTAGGGCAAAAGGGGGAAGTTTGAAGTAACATTATTTAATGAATTTCAATGACTTGTTTGATAATAGCTTCGTCTGTCGGGTTCTCTAAAGGTAATGTAAAAAACTCAAAAAGGTGTTAAATGGGGGAAATTCATAGCAGCGTTTTATGAATAAATTTCGTATTTGGAGGTAGTTCGCGAAGTCTACTGTTCAAAGTACTACCAGGTTTAAATAGCCTATGGATCTAAAGCTAAAGAGATAGCGCGCGGGCATACAATACGCTGATGGCAGAAAATTTGACCTGAATGCATTTCGTTACCCACCTCTCTCTTTCTAATTCGTGATGTGTTAGGGTGTGAATCTGGGTTTCCATCACAGCACTTGATAACAACCCCAAACGTTAGAAAAAATGATAAACAGTTACGTAGCAATATAATCTTTATTTTGAGGTAGATTTTATTACAAAATGATAAATAATTATAATTGTTTTTGATATAGAAATATAAAGTCCAATTATATTAAGCAAACTGTCATTTTTATTTTACTGTATTTCTGACTAGGCAAAATTTTTGAAGTGATGGTAATACTTTGGGAAAACAGAGGTTACTCCAGGTCAAATTTTCTGCCTATTCTATTGTATGCCGGTTTGGTTTCCATCTTTACCTTTAGTTCCATGAAATAGCCTATCCAATAGGCTTTCAAGGCAGATTCTTTTTAGTATATATTTTTACCTTTATTTTATTTAATACACATTGTATGACCATGAATAAATAAAAAAATAAAAAAGGTGACGTCACCTAAAAACGGATTAGTAAAATTTTGCACGCCTGTTTTCCGCAGGCAGGTAGAGAGTAGAAACTAACCGCGTCATTCACAAAAATAACATTCTTTAAAGAAATAGACTGAACATTTAGTTAAAATAGATTTAATGAACGTATGTAATGTTTTACGAATATGGCTATATATATATATATATCTCTGAAAAAAAATAGTTACAGGTATTTATAGCCTTCCCGTTATAGCCTCCGAGCTTTGTTCATTTTCGCCACACTTTCTTCAATGCGGTTCCAATCTGCCGAGTGCACATCGACAAAGCTCAGATTAAAAAGCTTGAAGGGGTGATATCCGACCTATATTTAACCGACTTTGTAAAAATAAGGAAGATATCCGACCTCCCAAAGGCTTAACGCGTTTAAGAATAGTTTTAATCCAGCTATTCTAGAGCGTTCCCGGTGGGATTTCTTAATATAACTCGCTAATTCGATTTTCTTGACTGTTCTGGTAGGATAGAATGGACTAGTTTGAAATTATTTTCGAAATAGTCCATTTATATGAATTTTGAAAATAGTATTTTGAATATAGATCAGTAGATAATATATTGCAATTTTCAAGCTATATATTTTAAGATAAAATTGTTCGTGGGTTGTGGTGATGGTAGGACAAATGACAATAGGAATTAACTATTATGGATATTAGGGATAGGACAACCCGACAAAATTGTATAAAACCTCCAGCTTTTCCCTAGTACAGGCAATACATACAATGCATGTATCACAAATAAATGATTTGATTTAATTTTGTATTTATCTCTAAGTAAAACATTCAACTCCTACATATATGTATACCTGTATATCACACATACATACATATTACATTCAATGCATATAGGTACTTACATGTATAGCTTTGTTTCACAAATAAATCAATTATTAGATTTTAACAAAACAGACACATTGTTAAAATTTGGTCAATACCTACTTTATCGTGTTTTTTTTTTTAAAAATACGCCAATTATCCAGATACCGAGTACTTTATCAATTGCATATCTACTTAAAGATTAATGTAGATTAAATCCTTTTACCTTACGTCAATAAACACAGCCTGTTTCAAGTAATAGTTACAACTTTATTACACACTAGCTGTTTCCCGCAGCTCCGCCTGCTGTATATAGCCTATGTTACTCAGGGTGAATGTAGCTTTCCAATGGTGAAGAATTTTTGTAATCGGCACAGTAGTTTTCGAGTTTATTCAGTACAAACATACACACAAAAATACAAATCTTTCCTCTTTATAATATTAGTGCAGATGTAGATAATCATTTTAATTTCAGCCCCATGAATGGCTTCAAGCAAAAATGACATAACCCGACCATTTCTAGAGTTCGTTTCGCATTGGCAGGCGTAAAAGAAAATATGTGATCATTTAAATTGGTATTATTATAGTAGAGTTCTTTAACATTGGTTGTGAATAGTGGTAAATAATATATGCGGCTCGACAGTTGGTTGTGAGGGCGTGTAAGGCCCTTGACACAGTTGATGGTTCCATACCACGGCCGTGAAGTGAATCCATGAGAACACATTTGTTGTATCACGAATGGAATTTCGCGTGCGTTTAATGTAATGGTTTTTGTAAGTTTGATTAATTCATTTTAGCTGTACGTCGTGCACGAATCTTTTAGTAATAATATGACAATTTTTATTTTGATAATAATTTTGTAGAGAAATAGTTATGCCATTTCGGAGGAAGATAATTAAATCCCCAATTCATAGTTAGTAATTTTTTTTTTTATAAAACATACATGCTATTTTAATCCGACTGCAGCGAAGCCAAAAAAGGATGGTTATATGTTTTATTGTATTGTGCGCAAATAATTTTTGACATGTATGTATGTTGACGGCTAAACGTTTTAACAAAATAAAGCTCCTGATTATCTGACAATAAAAATAATTCCGAGCTTACCGAGGCAAGCACGTAATCCAAGGTCAAGGCTGCCATCTGGTGATCATTAAAGAAACTAAGCCATACGAGAGTACAGGGTCAAGTTGACCATATATTTATACTTCCGAAGTTTCAACCGTGTTACAACCGTATCACCGGAACGACTGGCTCAACATTAGTATTAAGTTTATAGGTATTTTACACACTTAATTCCTGTAATTTTATGTTTTAAATATGCAGTGTGTTAGTTTAAAAGTTAATTCAATTGACCAAGTAATCGACTCGATATGAATGAATGAAGAATCAAGTTTGAAGTCTCTCCATAGCCCGGTAAATGGCTGGACGGTGCACGGCAGCGGTCATTAAATCCAGTTTCGCTTGGTCATGTAGTGCTCGTCTGCCCCCTTATAACAGCGAGTTCATATTTAAGCGCTCTTAATTTCTAACTTGGTTAAAAAAATTAAAAAAATTCGTTTGTTGTGCTTTGGTTCGTTTTACAAGGACAATTGATATCTATTTTTACATTACCTGTGATTGGAAGAATAAAAAAATTTAAAACTGACGTTTAATAAACTAATTGATTTATTTGCAAGAATACAGTACACGCATGTTTAGTCAATTAATTATATTTTCGTATATTCCACTCGCAGATGAGTATGCAAAAAATATAAATAAAAACATAGAAAAAATTTAAATTCAATTACATTCCAACTATATTATTTATTTATTTAACACTTATTTGCACACAGTGAAATACAAATTAAATATGTTACATAAAATGTGAACACAGTATGTATACAAAAGGCGGCCTTATCGCTCAAGCAATCTCTTCCAGGCAACCTTAGGGTAGTTTGAAATATAAAGAAAGGAGAGATACGGATATGGTGCATAAAGAACAGAACAACGCTAGGCAGAATAACAGAAGTACACGATACATAAACTACTTAAAATAAATACTAATATACGTGAATAAAAAATAAAGAATTTTGTATATATATTTATATATAATAAATAAACTATAAAAAAACACGAGAAGTGGAGACTGAAACAAGATGTACTGAAAAGGGGCGAAGCTACAGTGAGTCACAAATTATAACTGTAAATGCCCTATTAATTCAAGATTTATAAAATAAAATAATTAAAAAGATGTCAAATACTAAAGATAGATACAAAATGTCAAGATTATTTTAATTAAGTACAATTATCGTCATAAATTCATCAACACTATAATAACATTTAGCCATTCGTTTAGAAATTCGATCATTTTTTCCCCAAATATATCTAATTCTAATTCTTTAAATGCTGAGGGTATATGGTTGTATATCTTAATTGCCATACAATATGAGTTCCTATGTGACATAGTCAGTGTTCTTATTGGCAAACATAATCTATTTGTTATGATTTTGTGACAATTTAAATCTATTTTTAATACTGCGCGTGTAATTATAATAGTGCGCATTTATGATTTTTTTAGTATTTAGTTAATTAAACAAGAAAATAAATTTGAAAGAATATTTTTGGTGTTATTGAAACAAACATCTTGAAATAATTGTCAATTACAGGTAGTTTTCGTATTTTTTTTTATTTTTTATTTGTTACCAGCTTTTAATATTTAACGCTAAACAATAGTGAATGAAATATAAAAACCCATTTTCTAGGAAAGTTCCTGTAATGTACTTTACGTAAAATGAGTATACAATGAAAATATTTGCATGATAATAAATATATAATACCTTGAATATACCGATTCATCTTCCTCTTAAGTTTTATTATGAAACTAAAAACTTGAGAAAATAAAAATAATAATTAAATAGTTTAATTAAAAGTGTAACAATCGCGAAAACTTAAGAAATCATTTACAATTAAATAATTGTAAGTTTTAGTAACGACGATTTTAAACGAATTGCCTGAACTAAAAAGTCGAGGTTTCCAAAGATTACTTATGTTAGTCCACTTTGCCAATGGCTCTTCGCTAGTTACAGCCATCATCAAAATTACATCAACCCACCGTTCTGGTGCCTAGGTTCATTTTAATGCCTTCGGAAATAGATTTTTTTGCCGGCATACAAATTTACAACCATTCTTTAAAAATCGTAAACAAGAGACATTGTAATAAGATATGATGCCACCATATAAATGTGTATTAGAAAATAATAGAAACATAAATTAGCGTAAAGTAGAATATAGGTAAGTACATTGTAAAGAAAATTTGTGTAAAATAAATAAAGAATCAGTTTTAATGTGTTATACCCATCGAGAAAGAAACGTTTATTTCGTGTGAGGTTTCGATGCTCCTTATATATACCCCATCATAGAGTAAAATAGAATAAATTTATTGCCAAAGAAAGATACACAACAACTATACAACAATAAGTGCATGGGACAAAAAAAAAGACTAAATTACAAACCTATTACTTGCTATCACAAAGCTGTCACCATAGATTAATAATTGGTCTCCGCGGCGCTACGACTAGATACCGTCGGCATACTACAAAAATTCGCAACTAAAACCATGCCGAATTCGGCATGGTTGCGGCATACCCGCGTCAGTCATGCCGCGACCGATGAGCGAGTTGGATGTCTAGATAAATATAAAATTTAATGTAAAAGTAGACGCAAAATGTGTAGTTTGCGTAGTCAAACTGTGTAAGAATAATACTAAAAGAAATAAGGAAGATACTGGTATTACATACCATCAATAAGTATTGTATAATTTCGAAATATGGACAAAAATTACTCACGAAAATAATATACCCAAAATATGGCGCAATGTTGCCGTGTATTAAATAATCCCAAATTCCCCGAGGTTTCGATTTTTATTATTTCGATATTTTGTTTTTTAAGTCCCGACCCCAAAAGAGGGATGTTGTAATTTAGACTTTTTCTAACAATTTTGTCTGTCTTTAACATCTTATTTCTTTAATGCTGATCTGGGAGAAAAGTGAATACGTGGAATGTACTAGCTGCTTCTCTTCCCGCGCAGACCATATAAGCCGGCCGAGGAAGTGGGCGAAAATCGAAGAACCATACCTATCAGTAGGCGATGCGACTAGCAACCTATCACTATTTTGATTCCATTTCCACTTTACGCCCACCAACATTCTAAATATGGCCTTTAGGTAGTTGGTACCCCGTAGGTTATTGTTGCCGGATAATCGATTAATCGAATTTGGGTTTTTTTTTAAATAATCTAGGATATCGAAAGTATTGATATAATCAATTTAATCAATTTCTGACAATTAATCGATTATTAACTGCAATATGAAATAATTAGTAGATTATTGAAATGGGTTGATATAAATTATATCGATTTAATCAACATAGGTAATCGTTTATATCAATGGTTATTAATCGATTATGTATCTGTAGTATCCATATAATCTAATCTGTAGTATTGATTTTTGAGAATTTATGAAAAATAATCGATTAATGGATTAACAACAATACCAAGCATTTCAGGCACCGATACTATACAGATATACCGGAACTCGGCGGCGGGATGTACAGCGGACATAACACAAATCATCGTCATTCAACTCATACAGAAAAATTTACAGAAATATATTATCGTTAGTATTAATATCGACACTATCGATATATGATCACTATCGATACCTTAGATTATATTTTCAACTATCAAAGAATCGATCATTATTCGATGTGCAATCGATTTTCCGGCAACACTACTGTATGGAAAAAGGCCACGATAATATCTACTCGTATGTACAAGATGTTTACCGCAGCTCCGCCTGCGTCAAAAGGTAGCCTATGTTTGACTCCGGGTCTTGAACTATATCCGTACCAAATTTCATGAAAATCAATTCAGCGGTTTAGTTGTGAAAGAGTAACAAACATCCATCCATACTTACAAACTTTCGCGTTTATAATATTAATAGGATGTGTATGTCTATTTATTTATCTGTATTTAAACCCGGGTTACAACTAAAAAGAGGTAAGTAATCAATTAGCTCCAAGCTAAATGGAAACTTAAAGTAACGTTTAACATACTGTACTGTGTAATAATAAACCAAAAGAAAGGTATTTGCAATTTTAGGATTCTATATTAGAATTATAAAATAAAGTAGACAAAAACTAACCATTTCCCCTACCTTATCTCCGAAACTATCGATTTCAGAATTTCGATTCATAAATTACAGGAAAACCTATGAGATAATTTTAAATTTGTTTAGGAGGTCCAAATGGAGAAAAATAAAAATAGTACAGAACCCTCTAAATGCGAGCCGACTCACACTTGGCCAGTTTTATTTTAATTTCATTTTAAAGAATTTTCTGAGCTACTTTTTATAATACGTAACAAGACCA
This sequence comes from Euzophera pinguis, assembly GCA_947363495.1. Taxonomy (NCBI): domain Eukaryota; kingdom Metazoa; phylum Arthropoda; class Insecta; order Lepidoptera; family Pyralidae; genus Euzophera; species Euzophera pinguis. Next base: position 1,916,620 of record OX376154.1, read on the forward strand.
CAGCAATTAATAATTTTCCCATTGGTAGGGCACCAGTCAAGTAGCTGGCAACACCATAATCGATGCTAGTGTGCGTCTTTGCACATTGTTTTACACACACTTTCCTATTAAGTGGCCGCATTCTGGAAACTGATTTTTCTTCACAGCGCGGTATCTAGTCGAGCGCGCGAGACCAATTACGTGTATTAATCTAAGGCTGTCACAGATGATGTGCTGTGAATCCTTCCCGACAAATAGACCCATTCAGCTTATGCAGCCACACCACACGAATGACTGCAACGCTGATTTTCAATGGACCTACGAGTATTAATAGGTGTGTGCGTCACGAGCGAATGTGGTCAAATCAATTAAAAAATAAAAAGTAAACTACATGTTTTGTACCTCAGCTAAAAAATATATACGTGTAGTTTTGAATAAACTATGAAAAGTAAATAAATATCGATATATATTAAATATGTTATACATATATTACACATATATGCCCATGTTTTTACTGTTGCTGCGACATCTGTGTTTGCAACAATATACTTTTCATTTTTAGTTTGAACGTATATATCGTTTGAGTATCGAAAGGGGTTCAGTCAGGGGTGTTGTTTTCAAGCATCTGTCCGATAGCTTCGATACATAACACACGGGTACGCGAGCCTGACTTACCCAAGCTGCTACTGAGTCACCCCATGTCCATCCGAGTCAGTAGCATCCTAGTACCTCATCCTTGCCCCAAACCCAACCACATCCCACCCTTCCCCAGCTTAAGAAAACTTCTGATGGGCAGCAGCGTCGGAAGTAAATAAGCCGTTGAAACTGCGCTCGCCAATCCACCTGCCAAGCGTGGCGAGTATGGCAACAACCCCTCAATTTGGGGGAGGCCTAAGTCCAGCAGTGGACTGATTGCGGCTGAAAAATAGAATATCAAAACCGCAAACGTTCCTATACGTTATTTTTAAATATACCCCATAGATTAAGTAAGAAAATGAAGAAAATACTTATAGACAGTTAGAATAGTACTTTTACACCGGCATCCTACCCGCAGTTGGCATAAAAGATGAGATAGTGTGAAAGGTAACGGATGAATGAGGAATGAATGTACGAGAGGCATACATATACAAACGAGAACTGTTATGAATCAGGATCAAGTTAGAATAGGCTCCAAACTCTGTTGGAGGTATTGCCCACGCCAGGTGCGTGATACCTGCGCGCCCGCTTCCCCGCTCCAGCTACACCCCCGCCCCCCGCGCGCCCCCCGCGCCGGCCCTGCTTCATTGTAATTGCTTGTATTGAGACAATTAAACCAGCCTTTTTCTACAGTCCTATCTTTTATTTATTAGTTACGGACTAACACTGGTCCTTCTCGGAAAAGTCTCGATTAGGTATTTACGCAACAATTTTTTGTCCAAATTGTGCTGGAAATTCTGCAAGTATTCAATTTGATTTGAATAGATAGATAAAATATACCATTCTGGTCGCAGTGTCAAAACTGTTACCAGTGTAGTAATATTACAGGTAACTTAGTACACTGCGACCAGAATGGGTGTATGATCGTATTATTCGTATGGGGAAACTTTTTTATACAATTAAGTAGGCAAACAGGCTTACGGTCCATGTGATGGTAAGTGGTTACCGTAGCCTATGAACGTCTGCAACACCAGAGATGTCACGAGCGCGTCGCCGACCCTGAAGGAATTTTAATACTAAATAGAAAATGCCACTAATAATGGGTTGCAAGTCGGGTCTCGCTTGCAATTGTTGGACACGCATATTAGCTACTTATGGACACTCCTGCCGCGCTCGGCTCTCGAGCTTCTTGTTATATCTGCTAAAGGACATTGTACAGTATTTATTTTGGGCTACGGATCCCTACATTGTGCGAATATCTTCAACTTTATTCATACCAAATTTCATCAAAATCTGTTCAGCGGCCGTGAAAGCGTAACAGACAGACAGACACATAGACGGACAGACTTTCGCACTTATAATATTAGTATGAATTACGTTAGCAAGTAAACGCTTGGCATATTTTTTTAGTCCATTGGATGTCTTGTTACTCATCATATTTATTTATTTATGATTTCTTAAGTTATGGGAAGTCTGTAAGGATCGTAGCAAATGGAAATCCGTAGTCTCTGCCTACCCCTACGGGAAAAAGGCGTGAAGGTATGTATGTATGTATGATCTCTTATGTTTTCGCGACTGTCAAGTTTGGGACCCGGTCATCAATTAAACGAAATCTCAAGCTCAACAGAAGACTGCAAGACCCTTGGTTACTGTGAGTGAGCCAATACTGCGTGAATTGGAATAGTTTTCAATAAAATTATAGATGTTAGTTTTATATCCTTATGACATCACAGACAAACGTTAACTTAGTCTACCTGCGACCATGAACGCTGTGAAGTGTCTGAAACGTTAGGTTTAAATAAATCCATACTAATATTATAAGAGCGAATGTCTGTCTGTCCAACTGTCTGTTACGCTTTCACAGCCAAACCGCTTAACGGATTTTGATGAAATTTGGTATGAATATTGTTGAAGACCCGGGGTCAACTATAGGCTACTCTTTGACGCAGGCAGAGCTGCAGGAAACAGCTAGAATTTTATAAATTAAGTAGTTATAAAAATATAGTATTGTTATGTTAGTATCGTTTAACAAATTAATTTCAGCCTTTTAAGTACCACATTCGCAAATTAGAGAACTTATTTCATAATATTAAGTATCAACCCATGGTGAGGACCTTTTATTGGCAATCAGTGGTATATATAAGTCTCTTAATATATTATCTGCGGTTGGTCTTTCTATAAATAAATAAATTAATGAATGTTTTAAATTATAAGAGAACAGTAATTATAACCTAAGATTCATAGCTGAAATTCAAAATATTAATTGTATTTATTGATAAAACAATAGTAATCGTAGTATCAACGCCCTTCGCCTTAAAACTCCAACTGATATTCTGCTGCATACTCTGTACAAGCAGCACGTCTCTGGAATGCTTTGCCTGAAGATATTCTTTAACCAGTTTCAAGAGTCGCTTGAAAGAATACTACCTCTCACTTTGACTTGATAATGCTGTTATTTTCGCTTAGATATTCATACAGTACGTATGAATGTTACAGTATGTAAGTTATTTATGTATGTTTATTTTATATGCAATATTTGTGTATGTTTATAATTTTCAACTATATCTGTTGCTGTACCCACCCTAACTTAACTGTTTCTCTTTCACCTCGTAAGGGTTGACTGGAAGAGATTGCATAGCAATAAGTCCGCCTTTGCTCATATTATGTTGAAGTCTTTGTAAATGTTATATTATTTGTTACTGTATGTGGGCAATAAAGATATTTTGTATTGTATTGTATTGTATAAAATTATTTTTTTAGAGCCCAATAAAGTTTTCACTAACTCGAGAAGCAACAAACTACATCCGAACACAGGTCGGCGTAGGAAACTTCCCTTCTTCAAGTTCCTCAACTAATGAACTACAAAACTAGTTATCAACTTCAATGCCGTGTGTTTTATGGCAAGATACATCGATTATTATTTCCTCTTGTAATTTGTTTTTATATGTTGGTTGGGGGAAAAGACTTTTTCGCATATAGTATGTACTAAAATACGTTAATTACAATAATTACTTGTAATAAAATCTCTTTGGCTATAAGTTCTATTTGTATCTGGCTGGTTTTGGTATCATTAAAAGTTTAAATTTTGAAGAAAATTATTCCAAATTGAAATTTAATTTTTTTCTTACTGTCAAGATGAGTAAATCTAATGAAGAAATTCGATATATTTTAAAACGAGACGCAATATATTTTAACTAACATCAGCTTAACTATATACATACCAAAATTCATCAAAATCCGTTCAGCGGTTTGACCGTGAAAACTTAAAAGACAGACAGACAGACTTTTGCACTTATAATATTAGTATGAATATATTTTTTCTTTTTTAGTTTATTATTAGTTATTAATCTTAAAATTAAGACATCTGGACATTGAGAAAATCATTAATGGCGTTCCTTTCTCAATGCCTTTGGAGGGCAATCGCGCTAAAGGGCTACTTTAACGTAATTACCAAAACCAAAGTACGACCGCGAGGGCTATTTCTGAGAATATAAAGCCGCTACATCGAATATTTTTTGTTCAACTTAATCGTTTAGTCAAACGATACTCAAAGATAGCCCTCGCGATCCTGGTATAGTTTTGGTAATTACGATAACATCATTTGCAATTAGTGCGATTGCCCTCCAGAAAAACGCTTCGTTGCGTTTTCATTTTTATGAATCCTAAGTTGTTTATAAAGATTTTATAGAACATTTTAGGTTATAATTCGTTACAAAGCAGTGTCGCCATATCAGCTAACATATGCCACAAATGTGTTTATAACAAATAGATTTCCAGAACTAAAATACATACAAATATTGCAAGTGCGAAATTCTGTCTATCTGTTACGCTTTCACGGCCAAGCCGCTAAACGGATTTTAATGAAATTTTGTATGATTATAGTTGAAGACCCGGGGTCAAATATAGGCTACTTTTTGACGCAGGCGGAGTTGCGTTAAATAGCTAGTTTGATATAAATGCTGTTGAAGACCCAGAGTTAAACATAGGCTACTTTTTGAAGCAGGTAGAACTGAAGGAAGCAGCTTTTTTAGTAATATATCAATGTTTTATTAAATGCTTTAATACGCCTTATATTGCGACCCTGTAATCCATACTTCCATACTAATATTATAAATGCGAAAGTCTGTCTGTCTGTCTGTCACGCTTTCACGGCCAAACCGATGAACGGATTTTGATGAAATTTGGTATGAATATAGTTTAAGACACGGGGTCAAACATAGGCTACTTTTTGACGCAGGCGGAGCTGCGGGAAAAAGCTAGTATCCCTAATAAAAATATGCAATACTAGTTGTTTCCCGCAGCTCCACCTACGTCGAAAAGTAGCCTATGTTTGACCACGGGTCTTTAAGGCGCTGTGCATCAGAGGAATACCGTAAAACGTATATTTTTCGTCGCGCAGTTAGCCTTATTTTCCATGGAATACTAGCATGAAAACAATATGAAGTACAGTTCAAAGCTCAAAATAAATGATTACATCAAAATATTTTCATAAAAGTATTTAAAACCTAGCAAAATAAAATAGCAAAAAAGCTATATCCAGAAAAAGTTTCGTCGCGAATTACTCGATATTTTCAGCGACAACTACAAATTTTTTGCGTTTATAAAAAAAAAAAATTTTATGAGCAAGAGCGATACCTAAAAAAATTACAATATTTGGTTATAATTATTGAATTATTAAATTAAAACTGAAAAATAACAACCGAAATGGCAGAGACGGGTTTAACTGAGACTGGCGACAGGCCAACCGGTATTCAACTTTATTTCATTACGAGTACGTACTATATCAAATATAGCGATATCAAATACCGAAAGGTTGAGGGATACAGCGCCTTAACTATATGCATACCAAATTTCACCAAAATCAGTCAAGCGGTTTGGCCGTAACAGACAGAAAGACTTTTACACTTATAATATGTAAGTATGGAATTAGATAGTATGGAAATATACATGTTATTATGGATTGTACCTACGATTGGATAGTAGGATGTACCTACATTGATTCAATCGCATAATTGGTTTAAATGCGAGAACTGGAATGAAACAGGCTCAACGTTAGCACAGGCACCAATCTCTTTGTGGTGGTAGTCGAATGAAAAAAAAATAACAAAAAAAAAATCGCATAATTGCAACCCTACGTGCATCGACTGCCTATGGATTCCGAGAATCTTTTACAATTACTAATGCGAAAGGTGGTGGCTGAAAATCAGTGCTAGTTCTGCTTGCACGTCTAGCGTAACACTGAGCCGCCACCTATTGAGACGTCTGTCACGCATTTTATGTAAGACCTTTGAAGTGTTGTGATGGACTAATCAATAAAGATTTATTCTATTTTATTCTATTCATCAAGTGTTATGGGCATCTTTGCTTCAAGTAGGATTCGAGGAGGACTTTTAGACTATTTATTGAAAACTAGCTTTTTCCCGCAGCTCCGGTTGCGTCAAAAAGTCGCCCATGTTTGACCCCGGGTCTTCAACTATATTCATACTAAATTTCATCAAAATCCGTCCAGCGGTTTGGCCGTGAAAGCGTAACAGACAGACAGACAGACAGAAAGACAGACAGATAGACTTTCGCATTTATAATATTAAGTATGGAAGTATGGATATGAATAAGGCGGTTAGTATGTATGTAAAATTCTTGATTGTTTGTTTTAGTAAGTCCGTATAGCCTTGTTAAATATTTTTTTAATGCGAATTTAAGTATTTATATATGGATTTGGGATTAAGGTAAGCGCTGTCACAAGATGTGACACAAAACAAGTTATGTAGATGAATATTAAAAAAATATTTACGCGGCAAAGTAATTATGTTTCACGACAGTAAACAAAAGGCATCTAAGGTTGAAAACACAATAAAGTTAAAGTTTGGCTTACAATAATTAAACATAAATGCAAGTAGGCATACATCCTTTGTTAAGTCGATTAATAAAAATGAAACGCCAATATAAAAAGCCGTCGTAAACACAGAATACCCTTTTACTCACAAACTTTGTGATATGTGATATGGTCGAAATAAACAAGAGAGACCCAATGAAAATTCTGTTAAAATTGATAAGAAATAATATATGATATAATAAATAATCTATATCCTAGCGTGTATTCCTAGTTGCGTCGTCAGCTTACGCTTCGGAGCTTTAGGGTACGCTGTAAGTCATGGTTCTAGATTTGGCAGTACTGGTAATTACAATAGAGCGGCTGCCGTCTGACCTCCGTAACCCTTTTTACAGGGAAACCAGACCAACAGGAACATGACCCGAGGTGTGTTAGTGGCCAACACTGTCAGATTTTTTCAGTTTGCCCTAAGGCATCTGACACAGCCTCACGACTGCTATCTATCGATAACAATCGGGACCAACGGCATAACGTACCTTACGAAGCATGGTGGAGCTCAAAATAGAAAATGCCACTATAATGGCTACCAATCCAATAGTGGATACGCGAGTCTCGCTCGACTAACGAGCTCCTTCAATGATATAGGTAGTTAATAAATAATAATGACATAAAATATTCAAACAAGATCACCCAACTCAACTGTTGTCATAAACGTAAGATACCTACTAAAGCAAGATAAAGTATACTCAAGTAATTGATATGCAAATGGATCGTGAAAGTAAAATATCGTAATTTAACGTTTCAACATAAGAATTCGCATCGCAATAAAGTAACGAACCCAAATTAGGTGGTAATAAAACTTCGTGGAAGTCCTAAGTGGTGGTGTGATTTAGGAACATGCAGTGTATAGGCCCGCGCCCCGGCGCCGCGCGTGCTCCGGGGCGCGCGCTCGTTCGCTCAGCACATTCGCTCAGCACGCGCCAGCATACGGCCCGCAAGCCGCACTCCTCATTACATATTCTCCGGCCAATCTCCACGCGCGCCGTGCCAACGCTTAACGTTGCCAAATGACGACCCGCAGATTAATAATTGAAACATTTCTGCAGTGGGACACGGCCGTACGCTTGCCATACATAATCTATTGGAGTTCGGGCGGACCGCCCCGCGGACCCTTTTCGCATGATAACACAAATATCATAGTTATCCTAAAGTTTTGTTATCAATTGTTTTTTTAGGAACAGCGTCGTCCGTCTCGCTCGGACGCCGCATCTCTCTGTCTGTCGCCAGCGAGTTTTGCGATATCGATGGACGCACTTACATAAACGAATCTGTGTCAGTGAATCGGCGAGTACTGCATTAGCGTGCACACATGCGAGCGAGCCCTGGAGGCGGCCGCGGGGAGGCTGCACGTACCTGGTGCTGGGCTCGATGACGGCGGTGCGGCGCGGCGGCGGGTGGATCCTCATCAACTTCCTCGCGATTAGCTGCAGAGCATCGCCGCGCGGCCGCCGTCCCCGATCGATTTTCTGAACGCAATCCAACACATGGAGGCACGAACTAGCTAGACCCAGCGGTGTCTGACCTAGGGCGTATACGTACGTATAGCTGTGATTGCTGCGAGCGCGGCGGCCGCACTCGCGCGTTTACACTCGTAATTTGTTCGGTCGATGTTATGGCGAAGGCGACTCGCGCATCACTACGTCGGGAGGCGGTCGGCCCGGCGGGCGGGTTGGGGCGCAGCGCCGCGCGCACGATCGATAGCGCGGGGCGTGCGCTGCGACGCCCGAATCGGACCCGCACGAATCTACGGCACCCTTTATTTATACGATGACGTTCGGAATCGACGTCATAATGAAAATTGAGCGAGTTTTGAGGGGCGCGCGCGGCGGTTGGCGGTGTGCGCGTGGCGCGGCATCCGCCTCCTCGCCCGCGCCCGCCTGTGGCCGCCGCCACCGCGCCGCGCCGTGCACTGTGACCGCATCCTGCCCGCCACTGGCATATTAACCTACTAACTCGCGGCGGTAGAACTACAGTCGAAATTTGAAGATAGTTTTGTACCTAGATTTTCTGTAACTTCATTTTGAGATTTAAATGGGATTTGAAATATGCTTTAAATATTGTGTTTTTCTTGAAATCTAGATCTACATAATGGAAAATTACTGAGAAGTTTTTCGCGAATAATTTTTGCTGTAAGCAGATTTTTTCAAATTAACAATTATATAGGCAAAAAGGCATACGGCCTTCTTATTGCGACTGATGGGATTGACTTCTGTCTGAAGATTGAAGCAACCATTGTATATTTCTTTTAACTTTATAAAGAGGGAATTGGGAACGTTTGTAGTAGGCTTTGTCGATAATTTACGAATTTACAGGAAGTAACCCACTCATCATCATTATTTATCATTTCAGCCGCAGTCAGTCCACTGCTGAACATAGGCCTCTCCTAATGACTTCCAAAATGATCGGTTGGCAGCAGCCTGCATCTATCGTTTGCCTGTGACCTTTTTCAGGTCATCTCACCATCTGGTCGGTGAATGTCCAACGCTGCGCTTGCCGGTTCTTTCGCCATTCGAGAACCTTTCTGCCCCATCGGCAATCGGTTCTCCGCGCTATGTGCCCGGCCCACTGCCACTTAAGTGAACTAATTCGCTGGGCTATGTCGGAGACTTTTGTTCTCCCACGGTTTTTGGCTACTGAAGTGTAGAGTTGTCCGTAAAACCTCTCGATCTCCCTCAGCACCTCGGCTTTCGTCGATACCACGTTGCCGTCCTCTGTTTTCAGCTTGGTCAGTCGGCTCTGCCCAATAGACTCCATCTTTGCGAACACTTTGGAGCCTTTATTTTGCTCTATCGTCTCCTTAATACCTCATGTATTGAAGGAGCGAGTATCGTTCCGCAAAGATTTCCGCATTTGTTGAGCTTCCGATAGGCGTCGGCGTCTTCGGAGGTCTGCAGCACTATGGACCGCCGCTTAGCCATCAGATCTAGGGTCTGAGGTAAGAACTTTTGAGATTTATTTTTGGGTCGGGATTTAGAGATCTTCTTTCCCACCGCCTGGACTTCTACGTTATTAAAATCGTTCACGGAAACGCAATCCTCAAGGCATGCAAAGCGATTTGAGAGCTCTTACTGAAAGGATTCTTGGTTTTGGATATAGGCTTGCGAAGATATAGACCTCATCAAGCGAGTTATGTCTCGTCTGAGATCGATATTCAAGATACCCTTTTACGATCCGGTGATCACTTTCGATTTTTATCTTGCTGATCACAGAGACATCGTTGAATATCTCTGTCCTCGTCGACAAGATGAAGTCTATCTCCTGTTTTGTTGGAGCTTGACCCTATTTAGTGGGCCCTCACCAGGTCCACTTTCTCTGCGATGGCTTCCTGAAGAAAGAGTTCATCGCGAAGAGTCCCTCCTTCTCCAAAAAGCCAGCCAGCAATTGGCCTCGTTCATTTCGCTACCCATATCTAAATTGCCCCACCCTGAGCTCCCCATCGCTCCTACCGCCGAGTCTTGCGTTGTATTTTTTTATATATACAACTAAGTAGGTAACCAGGCGTACGGCCCACCTGATGGTAAGTGGTTACCGTAGCCTATGAACGCCTGCAACACCGGAGATGTCACGAGCGCGTTGCCGACCTGTCCGCTGTCAGCACAGCGACCCCTCTGGAGCCTGGCGACCCTACTCACCAGCAGGAACACAACACTGCATTACAGTGTTATTTGGCTGCGGTCTTCTGTAGGGTGGAGGTACTTTCCCAGACGGGGAAAAAAATCGGTAAAAATAATATTCATTACAAATACGTTACGTAGTTCAAAACCAAGTATCAGCACCAAGAAAACCTTGTTCAAAACCAGCCAATTTACGTCATTGTTCCATAATGAGCTTTGATAAACAAAGCTCTGTTTCGCACAATACATACCCGCGGGCGTTAGCTTTACAAGCGCGCGAATTGTTTCCCAAAAGCTTCCATTTATACACAAATTCATATAATCATACGGTACCTAATACGAATACTTACCGTTGAAAAGGCTTTAATTAATTTCTGAATATCATAATTGATATTTGAATATAGCAATTCTAGGAATATTTAATGTTTTCTAAGGTTTTTGCGATTGTTCCACATTCAAACTTAGATAATTAAACATAACTTAGTCTATCTCAGACCATGAACGTTGCAAAGTTTTTGAAACGTTGGGTGAAAAATAAATCCACACTAATATTATAAATAAAAAAGTCTGTCAATCCGTCTGCCTCTTAACTTGCACGGCTAAACCGCTCAACAGATTTTGATAAATTTTAGTATGAATATAATATAGGCTACTTTCGACGCAGGCGGAGCTCCGGGAAACAGCTTGACTCTCTATTATAATAGACACTCAAAGTATATAATTTTAGTTACAGAAGTGTATCTTCGTAAGTACAAAACTGTATATTGCCATAATAAAAATAAAATAAAAAATATAGTACAAAAATAACCGACCCGATATTTCTGAGAACTGTTTTCCCCTAACATATTAACAAATTGATCTTATTTTTCAACGCCTTGTATAATGCTGTTTATACAGCCTCCGATCGGGAAAATGTCAAGGAAATTGAGACTGTCAGCTTTTACAAGAAAAGAAAGACACTGGCTATCTAATACATGATTAGTTTATAAATTCAAAGGTTAAACTAACTCATTGCATGTTTAAAACATAAAATTACAGGATTAAGCGCGTAAAATATCTTCATACTTCCGACGTTTCAACCGTGTTACAACGGCCTTGGTCAAGGAATGACGTCGGAAGTATGAAGTTATTTTACTCGCATAATTCTGTAATTTTATGATTAGTAGTACATTTAACATTATTTTTATACTATATTTACAGCTCTTCATACATACATACCATCACGCCTTTTTCCTTTAGGGGTAGGCAGAGACTACGGATTTCCATTTGTTACGATCCTTACAGACTTCCCTCGCTTTTTCTACGCTCATGTACTTGTTAATATTATTACATCTAAACGTAGAAATCTCACTTTGTAGAATCCATATCCATACTGCCATATCCATACTAATCCATACTAATAATATTATAAATTCGAAAGTCTGTCTGTCTTTCTGTCTGTCTGTCTGTTACGCTTTCACGGCCATATCGCTGAACGGATTGTGATAAAATTTGGTATGAATATAGTTGAATACCAGGGTTCAAATATAGGCTACCGTTTGACGCAGGCGGAGCTGCGGGAAACAGCTAGTATTATAAATGCGAAAGTCTGTCTGTCTGTCTGTTACGCTTTCCCAGCCAAACCGCTGAACGGAATTTGTTGAAATTTGGTATGGATATATTTTAAGACCCAGGGTCAAACATAAGCTACTTTTTTTTCCAAAATTCAGTCCCGAAATTGTTGCAATAAAAGAAGAAAATATATATGAAAATTTGTTTGGCTATTTGTTAAAAGAAAATGGCGCTGCCATATATTCATATATTTAATTGTTTGTTTATACGACATTAGATGGCGTTGCTTATATTTAAAAAAATGATAAAAATCAAATGAAATGTATACATCAACAGATGGCGCAACCATAAAATTAAACTCTATATAGTTTGTCGTACGGAAATAATAAGACTATGTAAGTGATTGTGTTTTATTGTTGTTCCTCGCGAAGATTCTTGGTTGTTTGTTTATCCAGAAAATAAATATTGGTCTTATTGTTGTGTGTGTCGGTCGGTCAGTTTCTTAATTTAATACATAATAGGTGCTGTGATATGAGATTAAGAATTAGTTTAGTTAATTGGAAAAGTTTTCTTAATAAGACTTAAAAAGTTAATAAGAGTAATTTTCGGATTCAAATATTGGTTGGGTTGTTGGGTGTGTCGTGTCAATTCGTTCAATTTGTCAATATCGATTAGTTTAATTAATAGGAAAAGTTTTCTAAAAAAGTTATTAAGAGTAATATCCGGATTTAACTAATATTATGCATAGCAAACATAAATCTAATTTGTCACAAAGCTCATCAAGACCTCGAGCACAAAAAATAGCTGGAAACCAGGTGAACTAGGAGCAATCTGAACTTCGCCGGGCTGCAGACGCAGAACGTCATGCATCTCTGAGGGCAGCCGAGACCTCAGAGGAGTCTCAGGCACGTCGACTCTTGGATGCAGAACGTCATGCGTCTCTGAGTCCTACACCCATGAACATCACTAATAAAGTTGTATCTGATAACAATCCAAGATTATTTACATCTGCATAAAACCAGTTTTATTCATGACAAAAGTCTGTGAGCTCATCATGAAATAACTCACCCGGATGAGCATTAAAATCACTCAATACATAAATAGATTCACTGCCATATTCATCTACCAGTACTTATTATATATACAGAGTACTTATTTTACCTAGACAGTCTGTGAATTACGGTAAATTAGCAATGGTATCCGTAGGCATATTCACACATATCACTATAATGGGATGTTCCCCTGTCACAAATTTTATAGCACATAACCGATCACTATCACATGGCAGTACAGACACATTGGTGAAAACCGCACTCCTCCACAGCAGGGCCACCCCGCCGTAGGGCCGGCCTCGCAGTATACCCACCGAGATATCCATTGCGGAAGTACCAGTCGCGCTGAAGTTCCCATCGATACTTTGCAGGAATAGCCACGTTTCTTGCAGAGCTATAAGATCCGAAGTGAGACACAACTGTCTTACACTATCAACATATCGTTTTAGGTTTTTGCAGTTAAAGCTTACAAGTTTACTTACTGTCGAGGCCATAATTTGGTTTAATATTGCTGTCTACAGAGCTTGCTCTGTTCGTAATCCTGTGTTTGAAACAGCGGGCGGAGCAGCGGGCAACAGCTAGTATGCTATACTACGATCTTTACGAAATGCTACGACATTTCTTAGGTCATGCTACGAGTGTAGACTTTGCTACGATATTTCGTAGGACATGCTACAAGCGTAAAACATGCTACGTCATTTCGTAGGGCATGCTACGATTGTGAACATGCTACGGTCTTCGTAGAGCCAGCTACGAAACTGTCGTATCTAACAAGATACATAGGGCGCACTGTAAATTTCCGAACCTGGCCACTTATATAAACAATATTTAAAAATTTATTGCAACATTTGAAAATAGAACTCTTTGGCTGTAGAATGCAGTTTGTTTCATCTGACTGTCTTTTGTTTTTACCGTGTGGCGCCATTTAAAAAATTGTGTGTCTGCATCAACATGGATTTAACTCGGGAAAATTTTCGTAGTATGATTTTCTACGATTTTAAGTGTAATTTGACAGCTCAACAGAGCATCGCTCGGCTTGAAACAGCTTTTGGCAATGAAGCACCATGCAAGACAACTGTTTATAGCTGGTTTGCAGAATTCAAGCGTGGTCGTATCAATCTCAGTGACGAATCTCGCGATGGTCGGCCGTCCACCGCTGTGACCAACAAAAACATCAATGCTGTGCGACGTATGATTGAAACAGACAGGCATGTGACCTACCATGAAATTCACGCATCCTTAGAAATAGGCATGAGTCAAATACAATTAATCCTACACAAACATTTGGGTGTGAGAAAGCTGTGCTCGCGGTGGATCCCACACAACTTGACCGAGGCTCAAAAAACGGACCGTGTCACTTGGTGCAGTGCCATGCTTACCAGATTCAACGAAGGTGCGTCAAATTTGGTGTGGGACATAGTAACAGGTGACGAAACATGGATTTATTGCTACGATCCCAAAACAAAGCAGCAATCGAGCGTATGGGTCTTTCAAGATGAGCCGAAACCAACCAAAGTGGCGCGCGTGAAAAGTGCATCTAAGCGGATGATTGCTTCTTTTTTTAATAAAACTGGACACGTGGCTACTGTTGCTTTAGAGAATCGTCGTACAGTGAATAGTGACTGGTACACGACCATTTGTTTGCCGGAAGTTATTGACGAACTCCGTAAAAATAACCGTAAACGCCGTATCATCCTGCACCACGACAATGCTAGTTCTCACACGGCCAGACAGACAAACGACTTTTTGAAGGCGAAAAATGTAGAACTCATGAGTCATCCTGCATACAGTCCCGACCTGGCACCTTGTGACTTTTTTCTGTTCCCAAAAATTAAGAACCAATTACGCGGTCAACGATTTTCATCACCAGAAGAGGCTGTCGAGGAGTATGAAAAACACGTTTCAGAGGTCACCACAGAGGAGTGGCACAAAAGTTTTCAAAACTGGTTTCATCGAATGAAAAAGTGCATAGACGCCAAGGGAGATTATTTTGAAAAACAATAAATTAATTTTGTACCTTTAATAGTATTTTTTCATATTCATTCCGGAAACTTATAGTGCGCCCCACGTAATGGTAATATATGGTGTATTGCATTGACAACAATGCAATTGGAAAGTCAGCACTTTTATTTTATATTTTATCTAGTGTTAATCTCGACATAACAGTACCCATCTGTATATTACAAGGATAATACCAGAACTTCGTGGAAAAACGAAATGATGCGCTAAAAGACGTCCACCTGAAGATAACAATAAAATTATGTAAACAACATAATTTTATTCATCGTATTATTTTCATCTTAGTAGGTTAGTTCCTGACTAGCTGTTTCCCGCGGGTTTCTTCTTGTCTTGTCGAAATGGCTGACTTCAGATTCATTTAGACCATTATGTGAAGCGGCCCTATCGTTCGCAGCTAACAGATCCTCATACGCGCATGAGCTGAAATAAATTACTATAACCATTAAAAATGTGTTAAGAAATAATATTTAAAAATGATTTTTTTCATTATCTACAGAGATATGGAAAAAAAACATTTTTAGATATTAATAGTGATTATTTCTTATATATATATAAGAAACTGAACATTAAATATAAAAAAAAGGAAGCTTATGTTAAAATGTTGTTTTTATATTTTATATTATAGTATATATAATTTATATTCACAGGAATAGAAATTTGGGAAAAACTGGAAACAACTAAACAAAGTACGCTTTCCGTGGGAATCGAACCCACGACCCCTGGGTCAAAGGCGAACGCCTTAACCACTGGATCACGGTGGCAGATATAGTTGAAAATCTGGGGTCAAACATAGGCTACTTTATGACGCAGGCAGAGCTGCAGGAAACAACTAGTCCATATGCATACTTATATTACAAATGCGAAAGTCTGTCTGTCTTTCTGTCTGTCTGTTACGCTTTCCCAGCCAAACCGCTGAACGGATTTTGATGAAATTTGGTATGAATATAGTTGAAGACCCGGGGTCAAACATAGGCTACTTTTTGACGCAGACGGAGCTGCGGGAAAAAGCTAGTCTTTTATAAATTATCAACATTCCATATTTTCAATAAAATATTAGCAAATTATTGTTTCTCGTTTATATAATAAATAGCCCTTGATCAGTAAAGGATTAATCGAAATAGTAATTTCGATTCGGCTAATTGGCAAATTTACGTGGATTCGCAGAACAGAGCTCAGGAGTGCTATTTTTGAAAAATGTGACTCATAATCGACGACACAAAATCGGCTAGTCGAATAATTTTTGTTCGATATCTAATAATTTTCATTCGACATATACATATGTAACACTTTAATAGAGCTAAAGAAAGGATTAAATACTTATGACATTCTCTATTTTATTATTTTTCCTGTAACGTCCTTACCTTGTTGATTCCGCCGGAGCCCAGGAGGGCAATCGGGGTGTCGATAACGTATTTACCAAAACTGAATGCAAGCCCTGCGACTCGAATGATACTCGTTATATATCGATAATAGCTGTAGTGCGGCGGTAAGTGTAAAAATTTTGGTTAATATCTCATAAAAGGGATATTAACCGACTTGGATAACGTTACATTTTAGAAAATTTTAGGACATAACTACAGCTTTACTTGGTCAGGAATTTTACATTAAAATGCTTTTCGTTGGATACCATTTGAATTTCTTAAAATGAGGCCTAAAATATCCATACTTATCTTTAAATATCTTAAAATAAACGCCTAAGAAATATTGGTTCCACACTTATCTTTCCATTCTTATTTTTATCTTTAGCTTGTGCTCCATAGGGTATGCTTTTAATCCTAGATTTGGCACTGGTGGTTTAATCATTCACATGTCCTAACTAAACTGGAAACAACTATACAAAGCACGCTTCCCGCGGGAATAGAACCCATGATCTCTGAGTGTTTACATAATCTATGGTAGATACCGATAAAACACACAA
Organism: Euzophera pinguis; assembly: GCA_947363495.1. Classification (NCBI taxonomy): domain Eukaryota; kingdom Metazoa; phylum Arthropoda; class Insecta; order Lepidoptera; family Pyralidae; genus Euzophera; species Euzophera pinguis. The sequence continues at coordinate 1,933,279 of OX376154.1, forward strand.
TTTGTAACGACGTCTTCCCGAAATTTAATTTAATTTTCTGCACAAACATTGAAATGAGATTTGATTCTGTGTAAATAACTGAAATTATGAAAATGTGTATCAAAATATTGTAACCTTTATAAATTGAACCAGGTTCTTATCTAAAATTTAATGAAAATAAGGTTCTTTGAGTCTGGCTGCTCTGTATCTATAGAGCAAGAGTACCGAATCATTGTTGGCTACTGAAATGGACATTCGAAGACGAAATTATATTTATATTTGATTTTAATTTAAACATTATTTGCAAAAGCTTTTGTCGGCCATTTTGGGCTCGTGGGAGATTTGAGATTTTTTTTTTCTTTAATTTTCAACTGCCTTCTTTATCTGATGCGGTCTGCGGTCTGCTGAGTGCAAAGAGCAACTTACTAAACAGCGTCCCTTCTGAATGTCTGCAGTGTGATTGCAGGACTAACGCGTGGCTCGTATTTTGAGCACTGGAACGGGTTCTCAAAACGCAGTACCTATTTAATGGATGGACACACGATCCAGTTTCAGCGATCCAGTGCTTTCACGGGCACACGTGTGGGTGGATTTCATGTCCGTGAAAGCACTGGATCGTGTTTAAACCAGCCTCTATGGATTTAGACGGATCCAGTGCTGGCAATCCAGTAGCGAAATTGCCTTTGTAGACGCGCTTATGGACACGTAACTGTTTGTGTGTGTGGGTAAATTTCGTGTCCGTGAACTCTACTGGATTCGACTGGATCCAATTACAAAAAAGAAACAACTACATAACATAACATTATATTATAAGCAACATTGTTATCGTATACTAACCAATATGGATTTAATTAAGTGCGAAATAACCAATTTTAATTTATCCCCGAGACGATGGATCTTTTGAGATGTTTGCCCTGCCCCGACACCTGTACTTTAGGTGACTTGAACATGGCCCCAAAAAACGCTGAAGTAAAGTTTTGGTCATACAAAAGTATAAATGCGATTTTTAAAATACAATATTATTTTTAACCGTGTGTTTATTACGTGAAACTACTTATAGGCTACTTTTAAAAAACCAAATAACCGAGAAAATATTTTCGACCTCATATATAAATCCAGAGATCAAAAATATTAACAATCGACCGTGTACAGTATACTGTACACCCTGGTGTCATAGTTGTTCGGAACCGCCTACGGCCTCTGACATGGGTCATTTAACGACTACCAAAGGGCAGCCGGGAGCAACGGCTTAACGTGCCTTCCGAAGCACGGAATCTTTTTTTTATCAGACAATCAGGGATCTGGACCACGAGGGCAGGATTTATACTTATTAGAAAAGATTTACCTAAGCAACACCGGTTATATTTTTAAAGATTATCTTTCTAAAGGAATATTTACTTTAGCTTAAAGAATTCGCTTAAGTATTAATTACGGACCTGAGTGTGGCGGTTATTACTATAATAATTAAAAGTTCAAGTGGTGCACCAGAAAAGGGGAACTAAAAAGGACAGCGCATTTACGACTACGCGTAGGATGTCTCGCCCTTTCATGTTCATCTATAAAAGGGACGTGTAGGGCACTGAAGGTTCTCACTATAATAATAATAACCCTTTAAAAAGCTAAATGTTGCCGCTTTTCATAACCTAGATAAATCTTATATTATATTAATATATTACACTTTAGACTTCAAAGCAGTTATATTATTTGCCCACGCTAAACAGCCTTGCTCAAATCCTTTCGCAACGTTTTAATTAACATTTTAATATCTCTCAGTCAACAAGCAGAGAGTTCTGTAATCAAACCGCTTTCTAAGTACCTTTACTAAAATCTGTTTATATATTTCGAGAATTTAATTTATGTTCAGATATCATTACTCCCATGACCCAAAATACAGTAGTAGCGACATCTATCTGTGAAGTGGGGAAACTCACTTTCTGAAGGATACGCGTTTGAGGCGGAACCATACTGAATTTTGAAATTCAAAATTTAGTGAGAGACTTACTGTTGTACATTATACTTACATTGAATTTTTGTAATACCACGTTATAAGGTTTAAATATTTTTACAAGTATTAAATATAATCTTTTAGCATAGGACTGAAATACCGGCGATTTATCGACAACGAAAAAAAAATCTTAAAATTTGAAATTTGTTGCTCGTAGAACGTCAGTGACAGTCAGTTTTTGTTTAGTGCCAAGTTCGACGTCGATCTAGAAGGAGCGGAAGGCTGCAAAAGAAACATTATTATTTAAGTGCATATTATATTTTAAGGAATGCGTGAGTGCATATCTATTCACGGCGGCCAAGCTGGCGTGCAAATTGGTAACGCCTGCTGGGAATTGTACTGTCTAGAACATGGGATCCAGCCCGACGGGCAGATGCCCTCGGACAAAACCGTCGGAGGCGGAGACGACTCCTTCAACACCTTCTTCAGTGAAACCGGCGCCGGTAAGCACGTCCCCAGAGCTGTGTTCATCGATCTAGAGCCAACCGTCGTCGACGAAGTCCGCACAGGAACCTACAGACAGCTATTCCATCCAGAACAACTAATAACCGGTAAAGAAGATGCCGCTAATAACTACGCTAGAGGACACTACACCATCGGAAAGGAAATAGTAGACTTGGTCCTGGACAGAGTGCGCAAGCTCGCCGACCAGTGCACCGGCCTGCAGGGCTTTCTGATCTTCCACTCCTTCGGCGGAGGAACCGGGTCGGGCTTCGCGTCCCTTCTCATGGAGAGACTTTCCGTCGACTACGGAAAGAAATCGAAACTAGAATTCGCTATTTATCCAGCGCCTCAAATATCCACGGCCGTGGTGGAACCGTACAACTCTATCCTTACCACGCACACGACGCTGGAGCACTCCGATGCCGCTTTCATGGTAGACAACGAAGCCATCTACGATATATGCAGACGAAACTTGGATATTGAGAGACCGACTTACACCAACTTGAACAGATTGATTGGACAAATTGTGTCTTCTATCACAGCTTCTCTAAGATTCGACGGCGCCCTGAACGTGGATTTGACGGAGTTCCAGACCAATCTGGTGCCCTACCCTCGCATCCACTTCCCGCTGGTGACGTATGCTCCTGTGATCTCTGCCGAGAAGGCGTACCACGAGCAACTGTCCGTCGCAGAGATTACTAATGCCTGCTTCGAGCCCGCAAACCAGATGGTAAAATGTGATCCTCGACACGGAAAGTACATGGCTTGCTGCATGCTGTATCGAGGTGATGTCGTGCCGAAGGACGTTAATGCTGCTATTGGCACTATCAAGACCAAGCGTACCATTCAATTCGTGGACTGGTGTCCGACTGGGTTCAAAGTGGGAATCAATTACCAGCCGCCTACCGTGGTGCCCGGTGGAGACTTGGCCAAGGTCCAACGCGCCGTGTGTATGTTGTCGAACACCACGGCCATCGCGGAAGCTTGGTCTCGCTTGAACCACAAATTCGATCTGATGTATGCCAAGCGTGCGTTCGTCCACTGGTACGTAGGCGAGGGCATGGAAGAAGGAGAGTTCTCGGAAGCCCGCGAGGACTTGGCCGCGCTTGAGAAGGATTACGAGGAAGTCGGGATGGACTCTGGAGAAGGCGAGGGCGAGGGTGGCGAGGAATATTAACTTTGATAAAGTTTTATTTTTAGGACTATTTTCCAGCTCTGTTGTAGGTCTTAAAACTATTTTAATTTATTTAAAACTTGTGTTATGTTTTATTTTGGTAGAGTGAAATAAAATATACAAGTGCATTTTTTGATTATTTCTGTTTTATGTTGATTGCTTTTGGAAACTTCCCTTTGCCACCTTGAGTGTTGTTGTTGGTATTGAGCAGATTTGCTTCTGCCCAAAATAATGGGCTTTCTCAAAATTTGACTTCCACCTAGTGTTGCCGAACTATCGATTGTTCCACTATCGATAGTTGACCTCGAAAATCAGTTAGGATATCGATAGGACTATCGATACTATCGATAGGTTTGGACTATCGATAGTCGTTTATTTTTCGATATTATTGATTAAGGTTAAATAACTTTCTGCAGCAAGTCGCGGAGTCATAGTCATCCAATTTATATCCTATGTATTGTATGTATATATTTTATATACTTATTTTATGTATTTATGTATAATATGTAATCTTATGTATTATTACTTTTCTTTTGTAAGTTGATTTTATCATATTTTATCTTTCTTGTGTGTTCGTGATTTCGTCTTTATCGCCAACTTTTCTTTCTCTGTTTGGTCCCATGGTTGACTGGTAGAGAATGTCATTAAGTCCACTATTTGTACAAATTTTTGTATTGTGCAATAAAGCTTAAATAAAAAAATACAGACGAATTGAGAACCTCCTCCTTTTTTTGAAGTCGGTTAATAAATAAATAGCAATATAACAAGAGAATCTCGTTAACTCCACATAGTTACACAGGTTTAGTTAGTGCCACAGCACAGCCCATCAAAGAAAGGTTGGTGTAACTATGCGGGGTTAACGAGATTCTCTTGTTAAATTACTATTTAACCTTTATCAATACTATCGAAAAATAAACAACTATCGATAGCCCAAACCTATCGATAGTATCGATAGTCCTATCGATATCCTAATATAGACCTAGGATATAAATATCACTCATTGAGGTCAATTTACATTAAGTTTACTACCACTTCCAAAGCGCAAGTGGAGAAGAAGCGGCTCCACACTGCAACATTTTCTACAAAACGTCAATTGATTTTTCACAATAATAATTAAATAAACTTATTCTCATGTTTGTAAACAGTTTTTCCATTGATTTCAGACAAAATAATATGGGTGCGTTTCGTTAGGTGCGCTTAAAAATGGACGCGCTCCGAGGAAATCTCGCGCCCGTGTACCACGGACCGTGCGCCGTCACTACGTTTACTCGTCTGCACCCGATGGTAGAACACACAAAACGGATGCAGCATGTAGCGTGTCCCGTCGTGTCTGTGTGCTCTTCACGTAATCGTTTCTATACATTTTGTATGAAACTGACACGAACTTGACATATGTCTGCGCACCGTCCGCGTCCTTTCTGTGGAGGCAGCGCCGAGGCAGACGAGAGTCAAAAACCTGGCCGGTGGTACGGGCGTATGGTACGGGCGTAGGTCAGAAGCGCTCCGGACTTTCAAAATCCAAAGGTTTTATTAGAGCCTTTCATTAGAGAGGTTTTCATTAGAGCCTCACAAGTCCCGAATTTACTTTAGGGCTAACTAAAGAGTTGTTTACTCAAAAGATTTTGGAAAAGTCATTGTTTAATTTAAAAATTAAATTCAATATGGTCCCGAAGGTCCAAAGTTAGCCAACAAGTCTCAAATAAATAACTATACATTCAATTATAAATATTTATTTTGTAATTGTGACATTATAGCATATACAATTCAATACAAATTAAACGGTTTTTAGGAGTGAATTCTAGATAAACGAGATTGGCACGTGAGGGATGATGTGGAGTGGTGGTCACTACTTATCGATTTTGATAACAGCATTCTGTGGATAAAATAAGGAAATTTTTATTGCTTAATATTGATAAGAAAACTTTCTTCTCAGTAGTTGCTTTTGCAGTTCCCTTGAAGGAAGTACGTTTTTTTTAGTAGCTCGTTTAGAGGTACTGACGGAAATATTGAAACTCTTTTTTTCCATTCTCAGTAGTTCCTTAGATTGTGTATCTGTAGAAAACTTAAACAAATCAATACGAAATATCTTTATTGTCCACATACAGTAACAAAAAATTTAACAATAATTAATATTTGATATATAAGTGCAGTTTCTCTACCACTTCAATTACAAACTGTTTTAGAAACAGAATCATTTTATTTTGCTAGAATAAATGTGTAAAAAGGTTTACAATATTTTTCCATCCAGTGTATTCTGTCTGCTAGCTGACGTGCAAAATTATTATAACATTAAATTTAATTATATAATACTAGCTGATTCCCGCAGCTCCACCTGCGGTATATAGCCTATGTTACTCAGGGTGAATGTAGCTTTCCAATGGTGAAAGAATTTTTGAAATCGGCTCAGTAGTTTTTGTTATCTTTCCTCTTTATAATATTAGTGTAGATTACGATGTTAAAATAAAAAAAAAAAAAACAAGAATAAATTAGTCAATAATAATAAATGTGTCTAAATATTATTTTTTAAAAATATTAATATAAATTGTCAACAAATATTCTTGTAATTATACTATTATTACTTAAACAATATAAAAAAAAAAGGAATTTTCCTTTTCCGTTTAACTTATTTAATCTATGTAAATGGTGCAATAAAGGGTTCATTCATTCATTCACTTAGCCTAATTCTTTTGAATAGTAGTAACACAGGAGGCTGATCGTACTAAACGCATAAAACGATAAAGCATTTACGAAAAGTAAACCACTGCCGCGAGTAGAGATGGACAGCGGGAAGAAATGGAAAGAAAAGGAAGGAAAAGGAAAAATTATTAATTCCCATTTATTAACGGGTGTTTAGAAAAATCCCGGGAAGAAATTGATTTTGTTAAATTTTATTTATATTTATATGAATATTGCCATATGCCTTAGACTTTATACCCTGAGATCGAAGTAAAGTTTGAGTATTTCGGTTTTTTTGCCGATAACGAGACTTTCGTGGAAGTCCGTCATATTTCTGAGAAGAGATTACAAATATGGTATTACGGTACTGTGTTGATAATTTGTTATCCTAACTCCTAATTAAATTCTCATTTTTTTGTAATGTAAATATATTATATTTCGGTGTAAATAAAAAGTTTTCTTTTCTTTCCAGAATAAATCACTATTGGGAGAGAATAAATGGAAATATTTCCAAAGGTTGGAAATTTTCCGGGAAAGCGCCCATCTCTAACCGTGAGGTCTATTTTTAGGGTTATGTAGTAAACACAAGGAACTCTTATAATTTCGTCATGTCTGTCCGTCTGTCTGTCTGTAGGTCAATTGAATCATGAAATGACAATGAAAATCATACGATTCGCCGGTAGTAATCCATATTCCAATACTAATATTAGAAATGCGAAAGTGTGTCTGTCTGTGTGTCTGTTACGCTTTTACGTACGAAAGTCACGAAATAGTACTTGCCCCATTTTTTTTTGTGAAGTAGGGGCATAATAAGTAGCAGGTAAAGGGGTCCGGATAACGGGTCAATAATTATCAAAATCATTAGGGATTTCCTGGTTGCTTCGGTGCCCGGGAGCCCTATTTTTGAATTTATGACATTTATGTCGAACAAAAATCATTCGATATCGAATAAAAATTATTCGCTTAGCCGATTTAGCGTGAGTCCGTTCCACTTTTCAGGCTTGCTGCTTGGGCTTCAGGGTCTATTATAAGCCAGAATTATTCAGTCATATCTAGTGGGTTACATGATCAATCGACCCTGTACACCCTTCGGCCTCGTCATGTCTCCTTTAACGACCAGACTGCCGGAAACCAACGACTTAACGTGCCTTCCGAAGCACGGAATTATCTTTATTATCAGACAATCAGCTTATTCAAGCCTGATGTGTCATAACCAAACTGTAATCGACTAAACAGAGTATACTTCTCGTGGGAATCGAACCCACGAACTCTGTGTCTAAGCGGAGACAGTAAAGCCAGAGACCACACGGTTTTTTCGCGTTATAGTTCTAGTCACGATTCAAAATCATAATTCATCACTGGTAACACACATTGATTAATGATTTCAGCCTCGTGGCACTTATGTGTGTCAGACGGACTTAAGTCTATCCGCCGTAATAACTACTAATGCGGATTTTCCTCTAAAAATATCCCGTAAGGATAATTTTTTAAATCTATAATGATTTGCTTAAATAAATCTAGTTTGTATTAGTAGATAATGATTATAAATTATAACATTCTACCTCTAACGGATTTTTATTTGAGTTTGCAAAATTTGCTTAAGTAGTCATTAACGCACTCAGTGCGGCGGATAGACTTCCCTTAAGGTCAGACGGCTATATATTGCAATAACCAGCTTGTAAGACGGTTGAGACTTGCTAAAATCACCTTTTGACAAACCCAAGAAACTCAAACACAACACACGACACATTGGCTGTCATCCGGAAGAAGATGGTCAAGAAGACCACGAGGTTGGCCAGCATGAAACAGATGAGGAGCCAGAAGTCTTTGACAGCGAGCTGGGTGCTGTTGTTGTCGTTGAGCCGACGCAAGGGACAATGCCTGGAACAATGTTTCTTTTACAAAACGTACCTACACTCAACAGTTTAATACTACAACTCACTCATGGTGGATGATATGGTCAATCGACCCTGTACATCCTAGTGTCAGAGTAATTTGGAACCACGTTGGCGGCAAACCGACTTTTTCAATTCAATATATGCAAAATTATAGAATAAATGACTATTCTACCTTATATTATACGCTGCACAATTATCATACAAATTCTCAATAAAATTTGTTATAGCGCCTTTTTCCTTATGCTCTGCTTTGCGGAACCTAAAAGTGTGTTCATCCTGGTTCAAAAGCAAGAAGGCGCCAGAAGCAGGCTTCGGACTTAAAGGGCATGTTGTCGCCAGCAATTTACATTCGCATTTCTCGTACTTCACTCCTGAGCAACGACAGGGCATTCTAACTTAACATTTTTTTATTTATTTACTTAAATTTCTTACTATTTAATTACTGTATTTTGTTTTTATTTTATTTTGATTATGTCTGACCAGACATGTTTGACATTACATATTTGAATCACAAATTAGAAAGAGATTAGAATGACACACAGAAATGACAAGCAGCGACCATAAAAGGACCTTCTATGTTTGGTCCAAACCATGGTTTAGTCCTAAAGGAGCGCGTGCACTGAGACCGGCCCATGGAGCAATTTTGCCGATAGCCCGCGTCCACTGCATACGGATTTTAGGGATATTGGAAATGTAAAAAAGTATCGATATACCTAGTATTGATAGTTTTTAAAAATATCGATGTATATAATCGACTCTATAATGAATTCTCTATGTGCCCACGACGCACTGTGACCCCGAATGCACCAGAGGCGGGACAAATACGTCATAACCGAAGAAGTTGTGTAGTTTGAGCCAGATTAGTACGAAACCATGGCACGCAACGCATTTTTTGCTCAAAAAAGCGTACGATGCGTGCGGGCCAGGCAGTGGACGCAGTGCTATGTAAAGTCATACAAAGCAAACAAAAATCCGTATCCTTGAACGCGCACCCTACTGGCAAACGCAAAGAATTCCTAGTCCACATTGTATGTACTTTTTAAAGTGTAATGAATATTCAATTTAAAAAAGATCCAATGCAGTGCACGATGCCCTCTGAACACTTGGTCTGTTAGCTGATAATGGACTTCTTCCGTAAGGAATGGTACTCCTGACGTACCTTACACCTTCCGTCGCAGTAGACGCACCGCTAAGACTGCGTTTCCACCAGAGATGTACGAGGATGTGTAGCGGAGCTGTGAAAATGCACATTAATGTGCGGTGCGAGGATGTGTTGCGAAACTATTTATCTATTTTACGCACATCTACTTCCAACAAACACCGTCTATGGACTGGCTCGCAACGTATTCCTCGCAACACATCCCTTATAACACATTTCTCGCACCCTCTTCCGCTTGTTTTGTACGTCTACGTACAAAAACCTCGCTCCGCTAAGCCGTTTCTACCAGAGCTGTGCTAAGCGAGACTAGGTAAATAAAGCGATTTTATGGGTTCTTCAAAAAGACATCCCTCGCTACGCATCCTCGCACATCTCTGGTGGAAACGCAGCCTAAGAATCAAATGAAGAAAATTAAGTGACCTCCTTTTTTATACACCAGAAAGAACTATTTGAATTCTAGAAAATAAAAAATAAAACATCGGACGCTGTCGGTTATTCGACATAAAAAATTGGTAAAAAATGAAAACAGAACAATGATGTCAATCAGATCATAATTTTTTGAAATTATTTTATTATACAAATGTAAATATGTAATTAAATTGTGCAATGTTTTATTTATAAAATTAAAATTACTTGAGTGATGGGTGAGTACATTTTTTTGTTAATCAGTGTCAGGTAGAAAACTATAGACCACATCTACTTACTCATAATACTCGTACCAGGTCATGGTCAAACGGTCATTACCCGTGTACTCAGACTCCGTTTCGACGTTTCCACCGTGTTCTGTGACCACGGCCTTTGTAACACGGTTGAAACGTCGGAAGTATAAAGGTATTTTAGGGACATAATCCTTTAATTTTCTGTTTTAAGAAGGGTGCATTAAACACCAGCAAAATAAAAAATATTAAAAGTGAAAACTTTGAAAATGTAAACTACCTCTCATACATTCTGTCTGTTGACCACTAGATTTGTATGAGAGGTTTCTTTTGACTTTTATTTTTATTAAATGTGGTGTTCCACATCCTACACACTATAAAAAAATTATAAAAGTCACCTAATGATTCAATGATCAAAATGTCTTCAATAATCAACAAATAAAAAAATACTCAATTAACATAATATTTATTGCATTATATCAAGTAAATTAATTCATATCTAAGCGTAGTTACACGGTTACCCTGTGCACCCTGGTGTCTCGTTCATCAGGGCCGCCTTTCGCCTCTGATGCGGGTTTTAACCACCACCAGGTGGCAACTGGGACCTAGACGAGACGACTAAACGTCACATATAAAGCACGGAATCATCTTCCTTATTAAACAAATAGCTAGACCATGGCTTCCCTCTCAATCAGCTGGATTTTTTTCGGGCTTCAATTTAAAGTTATTTATTTATTCAATCTTAATGGAACTTTGTAAAATAAAATACAAAAGGTGGACTTTATGCCTTATGATCGTTTGTTGGGTGTACGACAGACTCTTTAGACAGTTTCGTGAGTCAAGCATGTTATTATTATAATTATATTATTATATATTATAATTATGTAAAAAAAACTTGCCAAAGAAACGCTCTGTCTACCTATTACTATTAAACTCCAAGAAAATCATGTTATACTGTAAAATAAATCGCAATTTTGTAAAAAAAATTAGGAAAAAAATTATTGCATCCCAAGCCATACAAATTCGAAGCCCGGAAGAGTCCGCTTAAAGCCGATGATTTTTTATTTATCTTATAGCTAGTGTTTAATTTGTAACACCGGCCTCTTGGTTTTCTGGCCAAGGATGCACCTGAGCGATAACTTGGCAAGATTCGTGGTCAAGTAGTCAGGAGTGCTATTTTTGAAAGTGTGACTCATCGTGGCGCAAAGTGGCGAATTGAATAATTTTTATTCGATATCAAATGATTTTCGTTCGTTAACGAAGGATTCTTGTTAGACATATATGTCATACATTTCAAAAATAAGGCTCCAGAGGAGGCGGAACACAGGGAAGGTTGAAAGGATACGGGGATACCTTTGCGTAGCAGTAAGACAATTAAGGTTAAATAAAGAACCCGGCCTCTTGTAACTTAAATTAAAAAAAATATACCAATTTACATTTTTTTTTCAGTTGGATTCACATTTTTGGCTATCACTCGAGAGAAAAACTAAAGTCTTAATTATGATAAATCGATAGTTCGTATTAGTAATGTTATTGTCGTGTGGCAGATATGGCAGACGGCAAGAGTACACGTAAATATTATTTGAATAGTAAACATTCTGTTAAGCCTGCTTCAGGAGAATATATTAAAATGGACGCTCGAGCAGACAGTATCATTGATGATATAAATGTAATACTATCTCCTAAACAAAAACATTCAATTGGCTTTGGTCCCATACGTCAAAATGGTGATAAAAAATTTAATGATTCTATAGAAAACTTAAATAAAACGAAAGCAATGAAAGAATACGCCATTTACCATAACAGCAGAAAATATAAAATTTATAAATATACAACTAAACAAAAGGTGGCTTCACGCAGTTCTCATATCAATAAATTAGTGAGACGTAGCAGTTGGCCTGAATCACGTAATAAGCAGTCAAAAGTCGTAATCAAAGGATCCAATGTATCGAAGAAAAAATCATTCCGCACATATGATAATAACTACATTGTTAATGTGAGTTCTGGATATCATGTTCCAATAATGTGCTCAGAGAAATCAAAAAATCGATTGCAAACTAGTTTTAAAGTTTATAGATGTCAGCTAGCAACTAAAGAAGAAAGTTGTTGCTGTTCTTGTAATTCTGATGCCATGTTTGAAGTTATGAAAAGTCTGTACGACTGCTATAAGAAGAAAAATTGTGATCACTGCAATTGCATTCTATGTGGACATTTAGCTCGAGCAGAAAGAAAGGCCGGTGAAATAAGAAAATCAGCTGCTGCAATAGAAACACTAAGTGCTAAAGAAAAGAAAAAGGAATTGGCAAAGAAAACTAAAGCAGCAATAGCAGAAATGGAAGGTAAATCTCCAGCGGAGAAAGAGAAAATACTAAAGGATTTAGCAATGACTGGAGCCCCACTCCCAGAAGGTAAAACGCAATCTGAAAAAGAATTAGTAAAGAAAGTTCGTACTGCACTGGGAATGCCACAAGTACCAACAACACCTGCTGAAAAAGAAAAATTTCTTAAAGCTGAAGCCGCAGGATTAATGCCTCCTCTAGAAGGTAAAACTCCTGCTCAAAAAGAGGCAATACTCCAAAGGCAAGCTGATTTAGGTTTACCACTACCAGAAGGTAGAACACCTTCTGAAAGAGCTCTTATAAAAAAAGTTAAAACCGGTGCTACAGTACGCGTTCCATCAGAAAAACTTCGAAAAGCTCAAGCAGCCGGCCTACTGACACCGCTAGCAGGAAAATCTCCCGAACAAAAAGAAAGAATTTTAAAAGGATTGGCAGCACAAGGTATTCCTTTACCAGAACCAAAAACAACATCAGAGAAAAAGTTAAACGACAAAGTTCGCAGAGATTTAGGCCTTCCTCCTGAGCCTAAAAGTGATAAAGAAAGGGCAAAATACAACAAAGCCATGAATGAAGGTATAATAACACCATTAGAAGGAAAAACTCCAGCTCAAAAAGAAGCTATACTTCGAAAGCAAGCTGAATTAGGCATACCTCTACCAGAAGGACGAACGCCTTCAGAAAAAGCCTTAATTGACAAAATTAAGACCACAACAAAACGACTTCCCTCTGCAGTTTCTGTTCCATCTGAAAAACTACGAAAAGCTAAGGCTGCAGGACTAATAACTCCACTTGAAGGAAAAACACCAGCTCAAAAAGAAAGAATTTTAAGAGGCTTAGCCGAACACGGGATTCCTCTACCGGAAGGCAAAACAGCATCAGATAAAAAACTGATTGATAAAATAAGAAAAGACTTGGGCTTACCTCCAGAGCCAAAAACTTCAGCTGCTAAACGCAAGTATGACAACGCGGTAGCGTCTGGTATAATAACGCCATTAGAAGGTAAAACTCCTGCTCAGAAAGAAGAGATTTTACGAAAACAAGCTGAAATGGGTATACCATTACCAGAAGGACGAACTCCATCAGAAAAAGCCTTAATTGACAAAGTAAAGACTACAACAAAACGTATTCCCTCCGCTATTGCTATTCCTTCTGAAAAATTACGTAAAGCTAGAGCCGCCGGGCTAATTACACCTTTAGAGGGAAAAACTCCCGAACAAAAAGAGAAAATTTTAAGAGGTCTTGCACAACATGGCATTCCTTTACCTGAAGGCAAAACCGCATCGGAAAAAAAAATAATTGACAAAGTAAGAAAAGATTTGGGCTTACCTTCAGAGCCGAAAACTGCAGCTGCAAAACGCAGGTATGACAATGCCCTAGCTACCGGAGTAATAACACCATTAGAAGGCAAAACACCTGCTCAAAAAGAAGAGATTCTGCGCAAACAGGCTGAAATGGGTATACCATTACCAGAAGGACGTACCCCATCAGAAAAAGCATTGATTGACAAAGTAAAGGCCACAACGAGACGTATTCCATCTGCAGTTGCTATTCCATCAGAAAAACTTCGAAAAGCCAAGGCAGCAGGCCTAATAACACCCCTGGAAGGAAAAACACCAGCTCAAAAAGAGAAAATCTTAAGAGGCTTGGCCGAACACGGGATCCCTTTACCAGAAGCTAAAACAGCATCTGAAAAGAAATTGATTGATAAAGTTCGAAAAGACATGGGCCTTCCACCAGAACCAAAGACATCTAGTGAAAAACGAAAATATAATCAAGCGCAAGCAGCTGGAATTATTACTCCATTAGAAGGGAAAACTCCAGCCCAAAAAGAAGCCATTCTTCGAAAACAAGCCGAAATGGGCTTGCCTCTTCCAGAAGGACGAACTGCATCCGAAAAAGCTTTGATTGATAAAGTTAAAACCACAACAAAACGACTACCATCTGCGACTATCATCCCTTCAGAAAAATTACGAAAAGCAAAAGCAGCAGGTCTTATAACACCTTTGGAAGGAAAAACACCAGCCCAAAAAGAGAAAATTTTAAGAGGTTTAGCTCAACATGGAATTCCTTTACCTGAAGGCAAGACAGCATCTGAAAAAAAAATTATTGACAAAGTTCGAAAAGATATGGGCCTTCCACCAGAACCAAAGACATCTAGTGAAAAACGAAAATATAATCAAGCGCAAGCAGCTGGAATTATTACCCCACTAGAAGGGAAAACTCCAGCCCAAAAAGAAGTCATTCTTCGAAAACAAGCCGAAATGGGCTTACCTCTTCCAGAAGGACGAACTGCATCCGAAAAAGCTTTGATTGATAAGGTGAAAGCTACAACAAAACGACTACCCTCTGCGGTTGCCATCCCGTCTGAAAAATTACGAAAAGCAAAAGCAGCAGGTCTTATAACACCTTTGGAAGGAAAAACACCAGCCCAAAAAGAGAAAATTTTAAGAGGTTTAGCAGAAAATGGAATTCCTTTGCCAGAAGGAAAGACAGCATCAGAGAAAAAAATAATAGATAAAGTTCGAAAAGACATGGGCCTTCCTCCGGAACCAAAAACATCTGATGCTAAAAGAAAGTATAATAAAGCGCAAGCAGCTGGAATAATTACACCATTAGAAGGTAAAACTCCTGCTCAGAAAGAATCTATACTTCGAAAACAAGCCGAAATGGGTATACCTCTACCAGAAGGACGAACTCCATCAGAAAAAGCCTTAATCGCAAAGGTTAAAGCAACTACGAAACCTATACCCTCTGTAGTACCAATTCCTTCAGAAAAACTACGTAAGGCAAAGGCAGCAGGACTGATTACTCCTCTTGAAGGAAAAACACCAGCTCAAAAAGAGAAAATTTTAAGGGGCTTGGCAGAACATGGGATTCCTTTACCAGAAGGAAAGACGCCATCTGAAAAGAAATTAATTGATAAAGTTAGAAAAGACGTGGGCCTTCCACCAGAACCTAAAACGTCTAGTGAAAAACGAAAATATAATCAAGCACAAGCCGCTGGAATTATTACCCCATTAGAGGGGAAAACTCCAGCCCAAAAGGAAGCAATTCTTCGAAAACAAGCCGAAATCGGCCTACCTCTTCCAGAAGGACGAACGCCATCCGAAA
Organism: Euzophera pinguis; assembly: GCA_947363495.1. Taxonomy (NCBI): domain Eukaryota; kingdom Metazoa; phylum Arthropoda; class Insecta; order Lepidoptera; family Pyralidae; genus Euzophera; species Euzophera pinguis. Next base: position 1,948,720 of record OX376154.1, read on the forward strand.
AAGCTTTGATTGATAAAGTAAAGGCCACGACAAAACGTTTACCCTCTGCTCTTATCATCCCTTCTGAAAAATTACGGAAAGCAAAGGCAGCAGGTTTAATAACACCACTGGAAGGAAAAACGCCAGCACAAAAAGAGAAAATATTAAGAGGGCTAGCAGAACATGGAATACCATTGCCGGAAGGAAAAACAGCATCAGAAAAAAAGTTGATTGATAAAGTTCGAAAGGATATGGGCCTTCCGCCGGAACCAACAACATCAAGTGCAAAAAGAAAATACAACAAAGCGCAAGCTGCTGGATTAATAACTCCTCTAGAAGGAAAAACTCCAGCTCAAAAAGAAGCTATTCTAAGAAAACAAGCTGAAATGGGTTTACCATTACCAGAAGGTCGAACCCCATCTGAGAAGGCTTTGATAGCAAATATCAAAGCGACAACAGTTCCAACTCCGTCAGCTATGGCAATACCTTCAGAAAAAATACGACAAGCTAAAGCAGCGGGTTTAATAACACCACTTACAGGCAAAAAACCAAAAGAAAAAGAAAGAATATTAAAAGGTTTGGCAAAGATGGGAATGCCGTTGCCCGAAGCGAAAACAGCATCAGAAAAGAAAATTATAGACAAAGTACGAAAAGAAATGGGTCTTCCACCAGAACCTACTACACCAGCTGAAAAAGAAAAATATAGACAAGCCCAAGCAGCTGGGATTATTACTCCATTAGAGGGAAAATCTCCAGAACAAGTAAAAAAAATTTTACAAGCTCAACATGATGCAGGTATTGAACTACCCGAAGGACGAAATAAAAAAGAAAAAGCATTAATTAAAAAAATTAAAGCGGGCCCACCTCCAGCTCTACCACCCGAAAAGGCAAAACAATTAGATGCAAAAACAGCAAAAAATATCAAAGAAGGAGAGGGGCCTGTTGACGAATGTATTTGTCCACTTTTGACTCCCGAATCAGAAAGGACGGCTAAAGTATCAAAGCTTTTGAAAGAACCTGGTAAAATTACTAGTGAAAAATTAAAAGCGGCAAAAGCTGCAGGACTATTAACTCCATTAACAGGAAAAACACCCGCTCAAAAGGAAAAAATATTGAAAGGCTTAGCACAGCATGGTCTTCCGCTCCCAGAAGGTTCAACTCCGTCAGAAAAAATAATAATAGATAAAGTACGTCAAGATCTTGGGTTACCTCCTGAACCTAAGACGTCTGCACAGAAACAAAAATATGCCAAAGCTCAAGCTGCAGGTTTGATTGTTCCTTTAGAAGGTAAAACACCTGCTGAAAAAGAACAAATTTTACGCGGACAAGCTGAAATGGGTTTACCTTTACCTGAGGGGCGAACGCCTTCCGAAAAAGCTTTGATTGCTAAAGTAAAAGCCACAACTAAAACAAAACCATCCATTTTTCCAATCCCATCTGAAAAATTACGTAAAGCTAAGGCAGCAGGTCTTATAACACCTTTAGAAGGTAAAACTGCAGCCCAAAAAGAGAAAATTTTAAGAGGTTTAGCAGCACATGGAATACCGTTACCTGAAGGAAAAACTGCATCCGAAAAAAGAATTATTGATAAAGTTCGAAAAGACATGGGTTTACCACCTGAGCCTAAAACTTCAGCCGCTAGGCAAAAGTATAATAATGCAATAGCTGCTGGAATCATAACGCCTTTAGAAGGTAAAACTCCAGCGCAGAAAGAAGCAATCCTTCGAAGACAAGCAGAAATGGGCTTGCCGTTACCGGAAGGTCGAACAACGTCAGAAAAAGCATTAATTGATAATGTAAGAGCCACGACTGCGGCTGTTCCTTCTGGAGCAGTTATACCAACTGAAATTCTTCGTAAAGCCAAAGCTGCTGGTTTATTAACTCCTTTAACAGGAAAAACTCCAGAACAAAAAGAAAAAATATTACGAGGTCTAGCAAAATCAGGAATGCCCCTTCCTGAAGGGAAAACTCCTTCAGAGAAAGAATTGATAAAAAAGGTACGGACGGAAATGGGTTTACCACCAGAACCAAAGACTTCAGCAGAAAGAGCTAAATTGCAAAAAGCCCACGCAAAAGGGCTAATAACGCCTCTTGAAGGTAAAACTCCAGCACAGAAGGAAAAAGCTCTAAGAAGTATGATAGAGGCTGGGGTACCTCTTCCAGAAGGCAGGACTCCATCAGAAAAAGCTTTAATAGACAAAGTTAAAGCAACTTCAAAAGCTCCATCATTGGTGCATTTACCATCAGAAAGGTTACGAAAAGCAAGGGCAGCTGGATTAATGACTCCTTTGAAAGGAAAAACGCCAGAACAGAAAGAAAAAATTCTTAAGGGTTTAGCCATGCATGGCTTACCCTTGCCCGAACCAAAATCACCATCTGAGCAAGTGTTAGCTGACAAGGTTCGTAGAGATCTTGGTTTACCACCAGAACCAAAAACTTCAACCGCAAAACGTGACTATGTTAAAGGACTGGCTGCTGGTGTAATAACTCCATTGGAAGGTAAGTCTCCGGCAGAAAAAGAAAAAATTCTTCGACGTCAAGCTGAAATGGGTATTCCCTTGCCAGAAGGAAGAACACCATCAGAAAAGGCGTTGATTTCGAATATAAAAGCTACAACTAAACCAATCGTGATTCCAATCCCATCTGAAAAACTACGTAAAGCTAAGGCGGCAGGTTTAATCACACCTTTGGAAGGTAAAACTCCAGCTCAGAAAGAGAAAATATTAAGAGGTTTAGCTGCCCATGGAATACCTTTACCTGAGGGGAAAACACCATCTGAAAAAAAATTGATTGACAAAGTTCGCAAAGACATGGGTCTACCACCAGAGCCAAAAACTTCAGCTTCTAAACGCAAATATAATAATGCACTAGCTGCTGGAATAATAACTCCGTTAGAAGGAAAGTCACCTGCCCAGAAAGAAGCTATTCTTCGAAGGCAAGCTGAAATGGGTATTCCTTTACCAGAAGGACGGACTCCATCAGAAAAAGCTTTGATAGATCACGTTAAAGCCACAACAAAACCAGTGCCTTCTGTAGTTCCTGTTGCTTCAGAAAAATTACGCAAAGCCAAGGCAGCAGGTTTACTAACACCTTTAGAAGGTAAAACTCCAGCTCAGAAAGAAAAGATTTTAAGAGGTCTAGCAGAACATGGGATTCCTTTACCAGAGGGAAAGACAGCATCTGAAAAGAAATTAATTGACAAAGTTCGAAAGGACATGGGTCTGCCTCCAGAACCAAAAACATCTGATGCTAAAAGAAAATACAATAAAGCACAAGCAGCTGGAATAATAACACCATTAGAAGGGAAAACACCTGCTCAAAAAGAATCAATACTGAGAAAACAAGCTGAAATGGGTATACCTTTACCAGAAGGACGGACTCCGTCGGAAAAAGCCTTGATTGATAAAGTTAAGGCTACAACGAAACGTATTCCTTCCGTAGTTCCAATTCCGTCTGAAAAACTACGTAAGGCAAAGGCAGCAGGACTAATAACTCCTCTTGAAGGAAAAACACCAGCTCAAAAAGAGAAAATTTTAAGGGGCTTGGCAGAACACGGAATTCCTTTACCAGAAGGAAAGACGCCATCGGAAAAGAAATTAATTGATAAAGTTCGAAAAGACATGGGCCTTCCGCCAGAACCAAAAACATCTAGTGAAAAACGAAAATACAATCAAGCGCAAGCCGCTGGTATAATTACCCCATTAGAAGGTAAAACTCCCGCACAAAAAGAATCAATACTCCGCAGACAAGTCGAAATGGGTCTTCCTTTACCAGAAGGACGAACTCCATCGGAAAAAGCTTTAATCGACAATATCAAAGCAACAACGAAACGTATTCCCTCTGCTGCTGTCATTCCATCTGAAAAATTAAGAAAGGCTAAGGCAGCTGGTTTACTTACACCTTTAGAAGGTAAAACTCCAGCTCAAAAAGAAAAGATTTTAAAAGGTCTAGCAGAACATGGCATTCCATTACCGGAAGCCAAAACTGCTTCAGAAAAGAAATTAATCGACATAGTTCGGACGGAAATGGGTCTTCCACCAGAACCAAAGACATCTAGAGAAAAACGGAAGTATAGTCAGGCGCTAGCCGCTGGTATAATTACCCCATTAGAGGGTAAAACACCCGCACAAAAAGAGTCAATACTCCGAAGACAAGCTGAAATGGGTTTACCTTTACCAGAGGGACGAACGCCATCTGAAAAAGCTTTGATCGATAAAGTTAAGGCTACGACAAAACGTCTACCCTCTGTTGTGGCCATTCCATCTGAAAAATTACGAAAAGCTAAGGCAGCTGGTTTACTCACACCTTTAGAAGGTAAAACTCCAGCTCAAAAAGAAAAGATTTTAAAAGGTTTAGCAGAACATGGAATTCCATTACCGGAAGGCAAAACTGCTTCAGAGAAAAAACTAATAGACAAAGTTCGGAAGGATATGGGGCTTCCACCGGAACCAAAGACATCTAGTGAAAAACGAAAGTACAATAAAGCGCAAGCCGCTGGTATTATTACCCCGTTAGAGGGTAAAACTCCCGCACAAAAAGAGTCAATACTCCGAAGACAAGCTGAAATGGGTTTACCTTTACCAGAGGGACGAACGCCATCTGAAAAAGCTTTAATCGATAAAGTTAAGGCTACGACAAAACGTTCACCCTCTGTTGTGGCCATTCCATCTGAAAAATTACGAAAAGCTAAGGCAGCTGGTTTACTCACACCTTTAGAAGGTAAAACTCCAGCTCAAAAAGAAAAGATTTTAAAAGGTTTAGCAGAACATGGAATTCCATTACCGGAAGGCAAAACTGCTTCAGAAAAAAAACTAATAGACAAAGTTCGGAAAGACATGGGCCTTCCACCAGAACCAAAAACATCTAGTGAAAAACGAAAATACAATCAAGCGCAAGCCGCTGGTATTATTACCCCATTAGAGGGCAAAACTCCCGCACAAAAAGAATCAATACTCAGAAGACAAGCCGAAATGGGTCTTCCTTTACCAGAAGGACGAACTCCATCCGAAAAAGCTTTGATTGACAAAGTCAAGGCCACAACGAAACGTCTGCCTTCAGTTGTGGCCATTCCATCTGAGAAATTACGAAAAGCTAAGGCAGCAGGCCTTATTACACCCCTTGAAGGAAAGACACCTGAACAAAAGGAGAAAATATTGAAAGGTTTGGCAGCCCATGGAATACCTTTACCACAGGGAAAAACTGCATCCGAAAAGAAATTGATAGACAAAGTTCGAAAAGATATGGGCCTACCTCCAGAGCCTAAAACTTCGGCTGCTAGGCAAAAGTATAATAATGCAATAGCGGCTGGTATTATTACACCTTTGGAAGGCAAAACTCCAGCTCAGAAGGAAGCTATTCTAAGGAAACAAGCAGAAATGGGTTTACCATTACCAGAAGGCCGAACACCATCTGAAAAAGCAATGATTGAAAACATAAAAGCTACTACTGCTCGTAGACCTTCTATAGCTAGAGATTTAGGACCTCCACCTTTGGCACCTGAAGCAGCAAGAAAACTGGACAAAAAAACTGCCAAGAATGTTAAAGAAGGGAAAGGTCCTGTTGATGAATGTATTTGTCCCTTATTGACTCCAATGTCAGAAAGGGAAGGAAAGAAAGAAAAAGTTCCATCAAAAATTCCATCAGCTAAGTTGAGAGAAGCAAAAGCCGCTGGACTTATGACACCTTTAGCGGGAAAGACGCCTGCTCAGAGAGAAAAAATTCTAAGAGGGTTGGCTGAACGCGGTCTACCTCTTCCAGAAGGAAAAACTGCTTCGGAGAAAAAAATTATTGATAAAGTGCGAAAAGACATGGGCCTACCACCAGAACCAAAATCTTCAGCAGAGAAGCAAAAGTTTGACAAGGCCTATGCAGCTGGAATAATGACACCATTAGAGGGAAAAACTCCAGCTCAGAAAGAATCGATTTTAAGAAAACAAGCTGAAATGGGAATACCACTACCAGAAGGCAGATCTCCTTCAGAAAAAGCCTTGATTGATAGAGTTAAAGCAACAACAAAACGTCTTGCTTCTGCTGCTGCTATTCCTTCTGAAAAAATACGAAAAACTAAAGCAGCTGGACTTATTACACCTCTTGAAGGAAAAACACCTGCTCAAAAAGAGAAAATTTTGAGAGGGTTAGCGGAACATGGAATACCTCTGCCGGAAGGTAAAACAGCATCAGAAAGGAAATTGATTGATAAAGTGCGGAAAGACATGGGTCTTCCGCCAGAACCTAAAACTTCAGCTGCTAAACGGAAGTATGATAAAGCATATGCTGCTGGATTAATGTCCCCTTTAGAAGGTAAAACTCCCGCTGAGAAAGAAGCAATTTTACGAAGACAAGCTGAAATGGGTATACCGCTCCCAGAAGGTCGGACTCCATCAGAAAAAGCTTTAATAGACAACGTAAAAGCAACAACAAAAGTAAAACCCTCTGTGTTGGCGATACCTTCTGAAAAATTACGTAAAGCAAAGGAAGCAGGTTTGCTTACACCTTTAGAAGGCAAAAAACCCGCACAGAAAGAGAAAATTTTAAGAGGTTTGGCTGCACATGGAATACCATTACCAGAAGGCAAAACGCCATCAGAAAAGCAACTAATTGATAAAGTTCGTAAGGATATGGGTCTACCACCAGAACCAAAAACATCGGCCGCTAAACAAAAATATAACAATGCAATAGCAGCTGGTATTATCACACCATTAGAAGGGAAAACTCCAGCTCAAAAAGAAGCAATTTTACGCAGGCAAGCTGAGTTAGGGTTGCCCCTACCGGAAGGTCGAACGAATTCAGAAAAAGCTTTGATTGACAATATACGAGCCACAACAGCGCCTATTCCTTCTGAAGCTATAATACCATCAGAAAAACTGCGTAAAGCTAAAGCCGAGGGTTTACTTACTCCATTAACAGGGAAGACACCTGAACAAAAGGAAAAAATATTGAAAGGTTTGGCAAAATCGGGAATGCCTTTACCTGAAGGGAAAACTCCTTCAGAGAAAGAATTAATCAAAAAAGTTAGAACTGAGATGGGTTTACCACCAGAACCTAAAACTTCAGCTGAAAGAGCTAAATTACAAAAAGCCCATGCGAAAGGACTTATAACACCTCTTGAAGGAAAGACGCCAGCACAGAAGGAAGCAGCACTGAGAAGTATGATGGATGCAGGCGTACCGCTCCCTGAAGGTAGGACACCCTCAGAGAAAGCTTTGATTGCAAAAGTTAAGTCAGAAGGACCAACTCCATCGGTAGTACCAGTTTCTTCAGCAAAACTACGAAAAGCTAAAGCAGCAGGTCTTCTGACCCCTCTAGCAGGTAAAACACCAGCTGAAAAAGAAAAGATTTTAAGAGGATTAGCAGAACTTGGAGTTCCACTTCCTAAGGGTGAAACACCGTCTGAAAAGTCTTTGGTCAAAAAACTAAATCGGGAATATGGTATTCCACCTGATGCAAAAACACCATCAGAGAAAGAAATTGTTCGTAGAGCTAGAGCGGAAGGCTTTTTAACCCCTTTGGCTGGAAAAACTCCAGCAGAAAAAGAAAAAATACTTAAAGGATTAGCGGAGGCAGGTTTACCTATGCCTGAAGGAGCAACGCCATCTGAAAAGGAATTAGTCAAAAAGATACGAGTCGCATCTGGACTTCCACCTGAAATCACACCTTCCGAAAGATTAGGCAAAATAAAAACCAAATCAAAGGCTGTCGGCGTCGGTGAAAGAAAAATTAGTAAAAAAGCAGGTATTGCAGAAGAGTTAGAAGAAATACATAAAACAACTAAATGTGATAGAGCATGTGGATGTGATCGTAAAAAAATTAGATTTAAACACAGTTATGTGAAAATTAGAGTAACTTCGCCTGACATTTCTTCATTATGCGACTGCCCCGAGGAATGTTTGCCAGGTGTAAAGGGTGGAGTTTTTGTTGATAATGAAGGCATCAAAGTTACTGTGGGCAGAGCTACTGGTGTACCATCTTTTCCTGCAATATGCAACACGAAAGTAAAAAGTCAAAGAAGTTTGCGATACTTATTTATTAGTGAACGTGTCGGCAAGTTTAATTCGGATATTTACAGTAATAAGTCCAAAGAAAGCGTAGAAAATGGATTTCACTTCGATAATGATTGTAATGATATTTCGGAGATGGTTTTACGATATGCAATATATTCCACTACCGGCTCTGAGCAAAGTTTTCAGGAAAACATAAATAACTCTAATTGTAACTCGAAATCACATTTATGCAGCAAGAAAACATATAAAACTTATAACGAAATCTCCAATATCTCTGAATGTTATTTGGTAGAGAGCTTTGGGACCTTTAGTTCAAGATCACAATTATCTATGATACACTCTAAAATCTTAAATTCTACGTCTATATTGAGCCTACACTCAATCCTATCAATAAGAACGGAATCATCCTTGGGGCTGTCTACCAACTTGAGTGAAGGCTTATCTACAATAAGCGTGGTATCATTCATAGACAGCAATTTTACTGATGAATCAAATCATTATTTGGACACAAAGTATTCTTTCGGCGAAGTTTCAGTCATAGATAAGCCTGATTATTATTCGAAGTATATTATGAATTATAATGTTGACGACTTGGATAGGTAATTGTTTGAACTACTTTTTCTATGTATTTCGTTTAATAAGCATAGGCTTTTTATTAACAATTTGTTCAATTTTATACTCTTCCAGTTACACTCATATGGATGACTTGCAATATACGATGGATGGTGGCACCACTAAAACATGCAACTCAGAGTACTTAGATACAGAATTTCCAGTATTTAAATTATCTCAAACAAAGTATAAACTCACTGAAACAAGTGTTAATAAAAAAGATTCTGTTATAGTAATTAGTAATCTTGACCGAGATAGAGATGTTATAAATGTAGTTGATAAAATACTAGAAAGTAAACCAGTGCAAGATTCATCGATTTTTTTAGTTGTATCCACATCTGATTTTGATTCCGAAATGTCTACGAATAGTCATTCCACAATCTGTATTCAGCTTTCACGAAATATGTCTCAGTGGATGTTAAGAAATGAAGGTAAGTACTTCTAGATGTAGAATTTAATACAAGTTGTTAAATAAATAGTACAAATTGTTTTTACTTGCTGCAAGATTAAAGCGTTAACATCCGTTGCTGCCAAAAAGAAACTAATAGATTACTTCCAACAGGCTATTATTGGTTTCAGTTAGTATACTTTTTTAACAAGTATTTATGATCCCACTAAAGAGCCTACCACTTTTTCTATCTTTCATGTTAGCTTCCAATGCTTGATAAAATATATGTGGTAATCCTTCTCTCTATATTTATAAGTGATTGGAGTCTATAGATCTACCCTATTTTCCTCGCCCGCCTAGATTATAGTTTGGAGCAATATCTGCTATCAGGAATCATCCAACAGGGACAGTTTGTGCTATGTAGATTAGGTAGAATACAAATATCGACATTTCATCTCTTGAGACCTCTTGCTAGATCGCCCTTCAGTAACTTCTTAATCGACCATCATACCTTTTCAATTTTGCAATCGATTTCTTTGTCTCTAAACTGAAGGAGACAATTATCTACTCTACGTTTTGTGCTATTGTTCATCAGTTGAGTCCGGGCCCTCTTTTTTTTTAATCCAAATTAAAAACTTGCTATGCTTAAGTCTTTTAGCAGTAGCACGAGCTAAGAGAAAAATAACATCATCGGCGAAACCAACATTCGTTGATCTTTTTTTCCTCGGCATAATTATCATCATACACATCTCGTCAAAGATTATGGTGATGATATGACTAATAATAATTATCCTTTTTTATAATAATTATCCTTTTTTAGCACGAGCCAAAGTTGCAGCATACCCAAGGGGATTGAATATCTTTCGTAAAGGCAAGAGCTTTCAAAATGATATAGCAACTGACGGCGATATATCTCCTAAACAAAATAAAGACAAAAAAAATAAAAACCATTACAAAGTTTCTTACAATAATGACAAAGAACAGTCAAATGTAGAAGCTAGCATGGGAAGGTCAGTTACTTTTGATAAAGTATGTAATAATCGAGAAATATATATAGAACCATCAGCAGAAAGAAATTACTGCGAGCAAAAAAAAGTTTGCCAGTATAGAGAAAAAAGTATGGATACGACAGTAGATAGACCTTGTTGTTGTGCGCCAGTTGAGCAACGTTTCAATCCCGAAATACATTGCGTTAACAGTGCCGTTTCAGAAATCATCGCACCAATTATTTCAAGCCAAGGAGAAGCTCAAGGTATCGTTTCATTTATTCCTAATAAATAAATACCGCTGTACTGTAACTAAAAAGACTATTGTAAGGTTTCTAAATTTTTAGATAAATATATAAAGATAAATAAACTTTTTCTGACTAAGAAAGGGGAAGGGATCAAAAACGGTTAAGATTTAAAGGCAAAGGAAGGGATGCACAGACTTTATAAAAACATTAACTCGGGCCAACGGGGGGCATACTATCATGACGAAGAAGATACCAGACAAATCAAAATTTCTTACAAACCTTTGTAGTATTTACTAAAGAACCGTTGGGGCATCGCAAGCCTACTACATTTCTAAGTGCTTGATTTGAACAAATCTACAAAAAGCCTGTGCAAGTGATACCCATAGAATTTACGGATGAGATGGGGATACTGTCAAAAACTATTTACATGCCTAATATAATTATAATATTTCGATATTTGGTTTTAATGAATTTATATGGTTTTTCAGGTCTAAACATAGACATGATGGGCAATTACGGATGTTTTAAAAACCAAACGATAGGAACCCAGGCTACTGAATTGTTTACTGTACCAAATTCTGCATCTGGATGTAATTTTAAGGGATGTTTACCAATCCCTACTGTGATTATTAAAGAACCTGACTGTAATAGGAAACCTAGAGATAAAGCTGCATGTAATTTCGAATGCGGCCCGTCTAATGTTCCTAAAAATGTGAATGTTAATAAAAAACCAAAAAATGCTAAAGGTAAAAAATCTGAAGACAAGGATTGTCAATGTTCGCCTGATTTGCTAAAGGAAATGTTTGAACAAATGATAAAAGATTTGAAATCGGCGCTTTGCAATGCTGATATCGAAGTACAACGATTGCCTACTATGAATACTGAAGATGCGCCCTGCATGGGAACAAAGGATGCATCTAATATGTATACAGGAGAAGCACTATGTAAAGGTGCAAACATGAATGCCAGGGAAGCACTGCAAATTACTAAAAATGATGTGCCATGTGGAAATAAAAAGGAGCCATGTATGAGCAAAAAGGATTCGCCGCGTATGAATAACAAGGGAGTGGTTCGTGGGAAAAACAGGGTATTGAAACCTGCGTGTAAAAAGGATGTACCATGTGTTGTTACAATTGATGGCAACAAAGGTAATTTTCCATTTATAAGTGATACCAAACTGGTTAAAATATAGCAGATGTATTGATAATTTTGAAGTGCGACTCAGCCGACTAACAAGAAAATGTATGCGATATGGCAGCTGTCATTTTAATAAATCTTTATTTGACAGACTGTAAGATGAATAGTTACTTGACATTTTCATTTATAATCACAATTGTAATTAGGTATGCTATTTATATGGATATCATTAAACAGCCTGAAACATCCGTATTATGATCCCAATGGCTTCCGTGTAAAATGTTGCCCAGGTCGGACGGCAGAAGCTACTGTCTAACTATCACGGTTCATGAGATACAGCCTGGTGACCGACGGACAGACTGACAGCAAAGCCTTAGTAATACTTCGTTTTACCACTTAAAACTTCATTGTATTTTTTCCTATTACAGAAAGCACTTGTAAGACACTATGTAGTAATAAGATCTGTCAAAGCACAGCATCAAAAAATACAATGGTAGATACAGAAACGATGTCTGGGCACCACTGCGTTTGTGAACCAGAAGGCTTCAAAGAAGAGTGTTCGTGCGATGAAAAAACGCGAAAAAAGAGATACAAAGAACTTTTAAAAAAACAGAAAAAAGAAACTAAAGAAAAAAAACGTAAAGAAAAAATTATAAAAAATAACACATGTTTGTGTCCTCCGGAAGAGGAAGAACCAATTCCGCTGGGGAAAGTTCCAACAGAGTTTAATCTAGCAGACCATGCTGGAGACTACGAATGGGTGGATATTAAACTCATCAGACAAATGAAATCTGAACAAACTCAAGCCGTTTCAGGTTTCAATATCGGATTCAAAAAACGTCCGAAGCCCAGCATAGAGCAAGTGAATATGTTCGAAGATAGTTTCGAAGATGCTTTAGAATACTACAAGATGTTCCCCACTCCTGAAGATATTGAGAGGCAGAAGAGAGAAGAGCGCAAGGTTTGCCCTTGTGATGAACCAATAATAGATAAGTGTGTTTGTCCAGAGGAAAAGCCGCCAGCCACGCCACCACCTGGTCCACTGTTTATTACAGAATCGGAAGTAGAAGAGGAGGAAGATCTAAACCTTAATCCTGAAGGAGGTCTTAAATTAGAAGTCGGTGGTAAGGGATCACATTCAAAGGGATTATCTGGTATATGCTGTTTTGATTTGTTACAAGAAACTGGAATCAAAACACGAGATGTTTCGAATATTACTGATGAATAAGACGTGTACACAAATGTCGTCTGTCCATGTTGTAATTTAATTAGAAGTTTTATTATAAAATTAAAATTAAAAAACTTCTTTTAAAAATTGTGTAGTGAAATATTTAAATCAGTTGTATTAATAAAAATCAGTGATAAAACATTGTTTTATTTTTATCACGCTCTTTTACTACGCTCAGGCCCTGCCACTACTCCTGTCGCTGTCGGTAATATTTTTGTATGAGTGAAAAACGTCTGTACTTCAGTCGGGACTCTGGAGTGACCTGGAGCCCTATTTTCTAATGTATGACATTTATGTCGCATGAAAATCGTTCGATATCGAACAAAAATCCTTCGATAAAGAACGAAAATTATTCGACTCAACGACTTTGCGTGAGTCACACTTTTCAAAAATAGGTCTGGAGTCCTATTTTTGAATGTTTGACATACTTATCCTCGTCCTGCCCAATGCCCTTTTAAAATGCCAAACTACACTTCACTCGGCCTGCCCCAGCTAAAAAACTAAGTATGCAGTTCTGCCCACTGTCATTTAAAAATGACATATCAAATTTCGCTAGATCTCATAGATTTCAAAAATAGGTCTCCAGCAAGCTATCATTGGATTTGAGACTCACTCAAAATCGGTAAGTCGAATGGTTATCATTCGTTTTCGAATGATTATCAGTCGACATAATCGATAATTACCAGCTCACACCCTGAATGAAACGGTGAGTCGAACAAATTTCATTCGACATAATATAAGTCACGTAATACATCATAAAAATACACACGTACTTACACCCTTATTCTTAAAACATAACCTTAAGAACGTCCTTCACTCAAACTGATTGGAGGGCGCATCAAGGAAGTCCTCGAACTTATCTTGAAAACAATATTCTTGGTTGCTTGAGCAAACTCCAATGAGGAACGACACAGGTTATAATAACAATTCAAAGCACAAAAATTTAAAAATTCATAAGAATAAAGTAATAAATAAACAAAGTAGTTAACTAGGCAAATAGTGTCAAAAAACTAATTTATAACCACTTTCAGGGCCGACTCAAGGTACCTCTCGACCAACCTTATATTTGACAGTTCGATACTCACCTCCAATGAGGAACTCCTTAAGTCAAGGAAGCTAGTGACGACTAATCATACCAATGAATTGGAGTAAGGTTGAGTCGAGTTTGAGCAAACGTTTAGGAATATGGGTGTTAGCACACCAAGTCCGAACACAAACGTCGCTGACATTTTTTCATTTTGTACAGCTAACGAGATTATGATATTCAGCGACAGAGGTTTTTTTTAGATATGTAAATACGTAAGATCTTCCTTTAGTTTTGGGTTGGGAAATACTGGGATCCATCGCGAGATTGTACTTGTGCCTGTACAATCTGGCGGTGGATCCCACTATTTCCATTGATAGAAATACTGGGACAGAGTCTCCCACTATTTCCATTGCGGGCGGCGGCGGCAATAAAAACGCTATATCATCCGACGTGCACATAAATTTAAAAGCTCACAGGAGCTAAAATTGAAGGTCATGTCAAAAAAAAAAAAAATTAAGGTTTTTTTAAAGATTTTCAGTGTTTTTGCAACTAGCAAACGACTAAGTGAGTTGCGGCGCGTTCGCCGCAGTTAAACGGGACAATGTGAGATAGTGCGGTGTCTTCTCTATTACGTTAGTACATATATCTGGATGTACCTATATATATTCGTTTCTTCGTACTTAAGGTTTTGAGGCCCTTAACAAGTCTTATTTACGGTTATATAGGTATATTATTATAATTAACGGACAGAAAGAAAGCTTTTAATATTTTTAAAAAATTAAACTGATTTAGCGCATAATTTTACTACTCATTAAATCCAAGTTGATATGTTGATGATGCTTATTAATAGATGAGCAGTATTTGGTTGGTCAAAGTTGATGAATATTGCACATTCTGCGAACGCTGGACATTTTGCGAATTGGACATTCTGCGAATTGGACATTTTGCGACCGCTGGACATTTTGCGAATTGGATATTCTGCGACTAAACGATAGAAACTATTTATTTCCTCTTTAGATAAAACCTCTTGAACTGCCGTGTTTGGTTTGTGCAAGGTTTGTGATGGTTCAAACTTCTTGTTTCAATAATTATATTAACCAATGAGAAAGAAGAGCAATGCTCTTTGAGTTTATCTTTGAGCCTCTTTGGAGGCAACGGGTAAATAATTTGCATTTAATAAATTCCATTCGAACTGACGCGAATCCCGCGCGACTGGCGACCTATAGAAATAAGAAAGAATCGGTATAAGTGCCGTAGCGTATGCCAAAGTTAACTGGTCCGCTAATGACACTTCTATTCTTATTTCTATGGGCGTCAGTTTGAATGGACCTTACCATACGAGGGTCAAACTGAAAGTTCTTAGAAAATCAAAAACTGAGCACTCTAGCAAGTTATTCCTTTTATTACATCTTCCCAATATAGTGTCCTTTCACGTCAATACATCTCTGCATCCGATGGAACCACTGAGAAAAGCACTTTGCCCACTCGTCTTTAGGGGCCTCTTCGACGGCGTTTTGAAACGCAGCCACTGGTTCCTCGGCGTCCATAAAACGTTTTCCTCGAAGTTTTTCTTTTATTTTCGGGAATAAATAAAAATCGCAAGATTATATGGCGGGTGACCTAGTAATGTAATGACGTTTGATGTCGCCAAATAGTCGACCGTTCGCCTGGCGGTGTGCGACGAGGCGTTGTCGTGGTGAAGAAGGGTCCTACTGCGAGGTCGTTTCTCCCGAACTTTTTCCAAGACAAGTGGCAAACAATTGTTAGTATACCACTTTGCAGTTACAGTTTTTCGATCCTCTAAAACAATTGTCGCGTAATGTCCGGTCCTTCCGAAGAACGAGGCCACTATCTTTTTTCCCACGCTTCGACCTCTCTTCACTTTAGCTGGCAACTCCCCGGAAGGAAACACCCACTGAGCAGACTGTCTTTTGGTTTCGGGATCATAACAGTAAATCCAGCTTTCGTCACCCGTAAGTATGTCAAACACAGCATTTGAGTCACCTCCGTTAAATCTTTGAACCATTTCACGGCACCAATCAACACGACGGATTTTTTGGGCCTCGGTCAAATCGTGAGGTATCCACCGGGCACAAAGCTTCCTGACCGCTAAATGTTCATGCAGGATTTTGTGCACTTGGGTCATACCATGGAGTAATTACAAAGGGGAGATGCCGTTTGAAATGGCGCAGTAATATAATCATTGGCGCCTCGCCGACACAAAAGTGGGCGGAGCTTATCATTGCTCGTTCAAAAGCGTACCGAGAAACAGTTCGCGAGCTTCTAAGTTTATCACGATTTTCCACGACTTTTCTAGGAATTTAGCATTGAATAATTTTGTTTCATATAAATATAAAGGATGAAGTGTTGTGTGCTTCAGTGTAAAAACTTTTCTGACAAAAAATTGGAACATAATCAACAAATATCTTTCCACAGGTAAGTTGTACTTAGTTACGTTTTTTATATGTATTAATTAGAAATAATTTTCTTTGGTTTCTGTTAAATAAGATATATTTAGCGCTCTAAAAGTTATACCTAATATTAAAAACAACAGTAAGTAAACAGTAGTGACATCTAGTGTCGGGTGTCTGAAGTACTTGATAATTTGTAAATAACGTAGTACTGCTACTTTGAGCCACGGCCGAAACCAAGCACCCCGCACGTCTGCCTTCCGCCCCGTGTAGCCTCACAAATGGTTTCTTACAAAACGCTTAGTACGGCATCTCCCCTTTGTAATTACTCCATGGCTCATACCGATGCCTAAACTTGCCCGAATCTGCTGATAGGTCACTCTTTTGTCAGTCTCTATCATACGCCGCACAACACTGATGTTATCTTCAGTCGTCGCCGTAGAAAGCCGTCCCTCACGCAGATCATCGGTGAGATTAGTGCGACCACGTTTGAACTCATTAAACCAGTTGTAAACAGTGGCACGAGATGGGGTTTTATCGTGAAAAGCCAATCGAAGTCTATCATAAATTTCTTGTTGACTTAAATGACAACGAAAGTCATAAAAAATCATTGCACGAAAATTTTCTCGCGTTAAATTCATGCTGACGTGACACAGACAATTTTCAATTTGCCACCAAATCGTAAAACAAATGACAAATTAATAAAATACATACTCAATAATATTGGCAGAGTTCCATTTTCAAAATTTAAACTTATTTTTTTATTAAACTGTTCTAAAGACTTTCAGTGTCGCCCTCGTACCATTCAAAGGACATATTTAAAAAAAAATTAACTACTCCCGACTCTACTTCGAATAGGTCTATGGACATTAATTTTACTTTGTTCTCATTTTGAGACCCGTGACCGATTCGCGCGCCGTTTTAGAAAGGTGTCTCTCTACTGAAAACTGTATAGAAGTAAAATTATTGAAAGTGTTTACTACGTATGGTTAAATATAATATATTGGAAAGCCATTCTTCTCTGTCAACCATTTTTAGCCATTTTTCGTCAATATCAAACGTAGGTGTTTAATAGAAATTGTATTATTACAATTACGAGAGATGAATGAGAATATATACACAGGGTTTTCAGTAGAAATCCGCCACGTTTTTTGGAGAAATTTCGAATTCGACTTGTCTCAGAGACGCGAGAGTGTTAGTAACGGACTTTTTTTATAAACCGTATCGGATTGCTGAATTTTAAATACATAGGTACGTTTGATACCAGTAGATAGTTACTTATTCCTTCCTAGCGTTTGGGTGCAATAGGTACTATCGATATGATGTTTGACAGCATCGATGTCAATCCCTAAACTTCGAGAATTAAATTGCAAATTGTGAAAATTTACGTATTTATTTTTATCCAAATTTGAATACGCATCTTACACATCCATGTGATAAAACTACATGACATTTCTCACATAATAGTGCGGAAAAACTATCGAAACAATTATGAAATCATGGATTTACACAGTGATAAGCTTTGGTAGTTCATGTGTAAAATGTGAAATTATGTGTGTTTTATTTGTTACTTGACACTGCACATGAAACCATTATTTTGCGCTTCTACTGAAAACTTATTTAACACTTACAACTAGATACTTTGTTTATAATTTAAATAATTGTCTTTGACAAGAAATCCGTAAGGCCGCTATGGGACATTATTGTGTATATGAAATGGTCTCGCTCTCTATCTCATTCTAACATACGCATTGCCTATATATATTTCTCTTTCGCATTTCCCGTCTATTGGATCCATAATTTAAGCTATCGCCTGACCCTGTAGATAGTATCGATACTATCAGTCGTATCGCAAAATTTCGACGTTATCGAGTTGGATCACGGTACATTTGTCTATGTCTTAAATATTTTATCCAATCTGGACTTGTGAAAAGCAGTATTGGCGCTGTATTTTATTTTACAAAATTTGTGTTTTTTTGAGTGTATGTGCATAATAATGGTGGATTATTATTCGCAAAGTGTTTGACAAGAAGCGTGAGTGTTGGGAAGTGATACAGTGTTAGATTTATGTGATTTTCATGTTTGTTGCCAAAAGCTCCTAGTAATCGCTAAGTGCAGTTTTTCTACTACTTCACTTAGCCTGATTCTTCTGACTAGACTTGACTACCGACTAGACTTTTAGACTTGACGAGGACTTGACGAAACCACACTGTAGGACTGAAAAAGAAAAATTAAGAAGGGCTATAAAGGACTTGTATCCATGGCCGTAAAACCCGTTATTAAAACAAAAACAAAAAAAGGGCCTCAGCATGATCGTGTAAGGAGCGCTTATGAGCATACATATTAAAAATATTTACTTTTCTGGCAATATTTTGTAATAAAGAAAAAATTTTTTTTTTTTCGCGGCATCCCTTTTGTCATCGGTCGTCAAAAAGCAAATGAGCTAGCGTGATTAAAAATTTTAGATACGGTTTCTTTCTTCATATTATTGGTGAGTACATAGATATTTAAATTATACATGAAATATAAATTCTGATTAGAGTGTAAATTCTACCGTTGAGTATGTGTGTAAACAAACATTATTAGCCGTTGATATACACGTGTCTGTTAATTGAATTATATTTTTTGTGGGACGTTGTAGATGCCGATGCCCAAAAAAAATGTATTGATGAATATCTGATCTCTAATTAACAAATTCAAAATGTAACATTTCGAGAGTAATTAGGCGAACATTAATAATAGGTGAAGATAACTGAACATAATGTGCAATAAGTACATACATGATAACTGTTCGGCGTACGGTTTTTCGAACGTCCATCATTCATTGTTATTCCGTGTATCACAGATCACAGAGTAATTTACATTTCTATCGAAATATCTTACCTGACATTTCTTGTAAACCAAATTTAAATTACATCATAAACGAAAACCTTTTTTTTTTTTGTACACAAACAAAGTTTTTTTAAAGTTATCTTGTTTCATTGTATTTATTTAATCAGAATTAAGTACTTTACTCAGGTACTATTGATTTCACCCAAATGCAAAGTTTAAGCTACTGTATGGATTGGCCTAAATAAATAATAATTATCAATTGATGATTATAGTAATAGTACAGATGTTTGGTAAATAAAAAAAAAAACAAAAAAAAAACAATCAACCATCCTGGTAAAATATAAACATTCACATGTTTAAAAACAACAAGTTTCGTGGGACTGCTAATCTCAGGAACTACTGGTCCGATTTGAAAATTATTTCAGTATTGTATAGCCTATTTATCGAGGAAGATGGAACAGGCTGCTAGTCTTCTACAAGCCTCCCAAACTCTTCTACTTCTCCACATGCAATCATATACAGAAGTAGAAGTTTGAAAGATTTAAAAAGATGTCTTTTTCTCCTTTCATATATGTAGTTGGCAGAGTATGGAAGCTTCTCCATCTAGATTTTGACCTAATTACCTGTCTCTGTAATTTCCACCTGATTGATTATATTGCCACAGATGTAAAGATGTGAGCAAGGCAGCAATATAATCATGTGGAAGTAACAGAGACAGGTAATCATAGGTAAATTCTCTCTGCCCTGTGACCATATTCTCTGTCTTTTTTTCAAAGATCTATGAATTATATAATTAAAAAAAACTGGTGTGACATGGACAAGAGTGGCCTGTGACAGACTAGAGTGGAAGCTGTTGGAGGAAGCCTTTGCCAATGGAAGGCACACGGACAGGATTGCCTCGACCATGCACATCTTGGTGTCAAAATTTTTTCGGAATTATCTGTCGGTCTCTGGCATGGTTCCTTGGACGACGGCAGAGACCGGCGATCAAAATTGTGTCTCAGTCTGAACTAACTCTTACTATGCAACATTAAAATCTTCAAAAGTCATTGGTTTACTACTCTTTAATTTATTCTTATGGAAAAAAAAAAATTCTTTCTTCATTCGCAGGGTAACAATGTCAAATAATGGGCGGAAGCGTGCTGCACCTGCCTCTGGCCGCCCTACGAAGATCAGAAAGCCCCGCAAACCTGTCTCGGAGGATGAGGACAGCAATGACTCGACTATACTGGACCAGCAGCAACCAGAACAACGTACACCATCCCCGATGGGAGAAGAGCCTACTATCAAGTTACCAGAGGTAGGTTTTCGTTAAACAGTTTTTGTTCTTTTTTTTATTATTTCCTTTTTTTTTTTGTTTAGTTTGTCTAAGTAATCACAATGATTACACATAATACCAATATTATTTAGACTTGTTGGTGTATAATAATAAAGCAGACCCTGGGCTCAGAAGCAAAAAGTAGATGCAACCGGGATAACGTTAGGATGATGTTGTGTATAATATTATATGATACTAATCTTACCCATTGCTTTAAAATGATAATACTTTGATTCCTGTGCATAATTACAAAGTGAAAATTTATCAATGTTTTTTGAATGTTATGTATGTATTTATATTAGCAACTTTAATAGCAAATAAATAAAGGTAGGATTTATTAATTCTCAGGAGTTGCTGAAGACATTCTACAAAACTCCTGGTGTATTGATGATTGCGGGCCTTGTTTCTTGGGACCTTGTGGCGAAACGGGACAACAATCCCACCAAACGGACACATCCCAATCTGTACACTTTCCACAAATTCACGGATCGCAAAGTGAGTATCAAATGATTTTTGGTGGACAGTTAGATTGAAAATTTGTCACTAATTTCCATCCATATATTTCGTACAGTTTTTTTTTTGTACATACCACTTGCATACTATAGAAAGATGTGATAATTTATTTACTTAATTACGGACAGGCAGCTGTTACAGCTGATGAGTCTATATCAAGCAGTGTCTAGTAATTTCACAAAAAGTTTTTCACTTCACGTCCCAATAATCCCCCAAGTCTTGATATAATATCATCCCCCAAGCATGATTCTAAGTTAAGAGCGACTGCTATGTAACCATATTTTACAGAGGAAAACCAAAGGGCATTGATCATGTGTCTCTGATTTTCAGACTGCCTATTCCATCCGACACCTAGTGATAACAACCGGAAAAGTTAAATATGCTTTCTGAATCACAGAGGAGCTAAATTTTCTTGTCACTTGACGTGTGAGCCATCTTAATGAAGTTACATGACACTACATTGAAAGATAAAAATATGTTACAATCATTTCCGACAATAAAGACATACAGTAATTTATAAATGTTGTTACCAGTACCGCCTCATAGTAAGCGGATGCACTGCTGGTCACTCCGTACTGGTGTCTGAAGAAGGAGAGGCTTATACATTTGGTAAGTGTGTCTGTTAAATATAGTTATAGATAGACACTACAAAAAAGTTAGACAACTGTTCAACATGTGTCTAAAAAAATTACTACCTTTAAGCTACGTTTATCTACGGTTTACATGGTTTCAAGATTTGTTGAACAGTAGTCTAAGAGTACTTTTAGGTTATAGATCAATGTAACTTTAGGATATAATTTTTTTATACATGTGTTAAACAGAAGTCTAACTTTTTGTAGTAAGACGGACAGCCTTTATTTTTTCTGTTACATATAGTGTACTAATTAATAAAATACGTACCAGTCAAATGTTGAACCTCCTCCTATTTTGAGGTTGGTTACTAATTAACCATTACTGTCTGGCTGCTGAGCGAAGATCATCTCAATTTCTATATATCCTATTTTTTGTTTGATATAAATTGGTCAAACCACTGTGATTCAGTAGTTACAACCTTTGCTTACATATGCAGAGGTTATCGAGATTGATTTTCATGCGTAGATACTTTGTTTAGTTGTTTCCAGTTTTGGTTAGGACATTGCAGGCTTCAGTCGCCTCATTGTCTGATAATAAAGATGATTGCTGCTTCGGAAGGCACGATAGCCGTTAGTCCTGACTGTAATTCACGTCAGAACCAGGGTGTACAAGGTAGATTGACCATGTAACCCACTCGATATGAATGAATAAATAATTTACATGACCTTTTTGAAAGGCCCGATGTTGTGGTCTATTGGGTTAACCATGGCAGAAAGCTCATTTCACTTTCTTAGCGTACGTGAGAGAAAATTTCTGCTATTTTAAATGGTATTTTGTTCTTAATTACACTTGTAAATTTTTTTTTGCTTAGCGAACTTGATATGCAATGCGCAAAGCGATATTTTCATCTTTTTTATATATAATGTAAAGTGATTACCGTAGCCTGTGAGACTTACTGTTTGATTATTTATGTACATATGTATGTATGATATATATATATGTACATATCATCACGTCTTATTCCCGTAGAGGTATGCAGAGACTATGGATTTCAATTTGCTACGATCCTTACTTACTTTACAAAATTCCTACTGATTGTATGTATTTATTTTATATTTTTACAAACAGGTACACAAACAATGCAAGCAAAAGTGAGACAATTAACAAAACAAAAATTACATTTTAGCTTATTGTATTCTTCAAAATTCTGATGATTTATTCATACCATACGATGATAGTGTGATGATGTGATTGATGACTGAATGACGCTAGTCAGAAGTATTCTATAATCTTTATACAGTGTTTGAAATAAATCATATCTAGCAATTGCGAGATCTACATTAATGTACTTACGAGGAAAATAAAAAGCCTGCATTGGCATCGCTACTGATCGCCTTTGGGGGGTAGCATGTTGTATTAACAACAAAATAGGCTACTTGACCGTTATAACTTTATTAAATACTAGCTGTTTTCCGCAGCTCCACCTGCGGTATATAGCCTATGTTACACAGGGTGAATGTAGCTTTCCAATGGTGAAAGCATTTTTGAAATAGGCACAGTAGTTTTTGAGTTTATTCATTACAAACATACACACAAAATACAAATCTTTCCTCTTTGTAATATTAGTGTAGAAGTGTAGAAGACCGCATTTAAAAAAATCTTTCTGTTTTCCTTTTCTGGTAGTGAAATGTTTCATATGAATGATAATAATAAATTGAGTAGAATACCCAATTGGCCTCCAAAAAGCTAATCTTGAGGTTCTACGCTAAACAACTCTTAATGCTTAGCTTGGCTTTGGCGATATAATTTTTTTTTAATCATAATTTTGTACAGGATAAAAAATATTTTTTTTTTATTTTCAACGCATTGCTTTTATGATTTAAATATGGCTTTGACGAGTTTATTATGGAAATATTTTTTACAAGACCGCAATATAATATAGGGATTTTGTTTTTGAACTGTCTCACGTGAGACTTGGCGAGATCTTTCCGAAATCATAAATTTCCGTAAACAACAGAACTTTTTTTTTTTTTTTTTTTTAATACTATCACGAAACATTTCACAACACGTAATTCTGTAATTTCGTCGAATACTTTCAAAAATAATTACCTTTTTCATTTATATAAATACTGATTCAATAAGTAAAACCTACTACCTACATGACAGCCGACATTTCATCACAAAAAAAAAAAAAAATTTTTTTTAACTCAACAAAACACAAATTTAGGAAAATGAATTACAGCGCCGATACTGCTCTTCTCAGCATCTCTATTTTTTTTTTACTCAATATCTCCCCAAACCGTTTCAGGTCGCAACACGTGCGGCCAGCTAGGCTTCGGCGACACCGTGACCCGCAACTTGCCCGAACTAGTGCCCGCCTTGAAAGGGCACAACATCATTCATGCCGCTGTCGGGAGACACCATACTCTCTTTGTTACAGGTAATAAAAGATTTATCGTTATATTGTAACCCTCTTATTAAAAATATTTCATTAGACCGATGTTAGCTAAAACGTTTTGCGTCTCGTTGTTCCACGCTAAATATTGTATAGGTGAAAAAGGGACGAAACATGGTTTAGCTGACATGTGACTGAAATTTTTAATTCGAGGGTGACTATTTTTAATACAGTTTATAATCGCTTTATTTATTTAAACCTAACGTTTCACGCAAGCAAAAGGAAGTGCAGATCATGTCGAAAAAATTGGAGGAGTGACTTGTACAAGAAAAGCTAGAAATAGGATTGATTGAAAGAGACAGTTATGTGATAAGAATACAAAATTACTAACGTACAGAACGGACACTCCCACCCGAAACAGATACCGCACCGAGCCAAGCAGATTTAGGGTAAAAATCGAGAGCAAAACAATGCATTCGATCGCACGGCACCTCTGTGACGATATGACGCAGATACGGTAAATCATCATAATCATTTCGTGTGGGTTACATTGTCCATCGACCATGTACACCCTGATGTTGTTCGGAACCGCCTCTCGGTCTCTGGCGTGGTTCCTTTAACTACCAACAAATGGCAGCCGGAACCAACGGCTTAACGTGCCTTCCGAAGCACGGAATCATCTTGATTTATTTATTTGGAAAGCCTATACTTAAATACAAGAAACATTAGTATCAAGAAACATGAAGCCACTTATAGCTTTTCACAAATAGAAACAATATGTTATCATCAGCCTGCAATGTCCTAACCAAACTGGAAACAACTAAACAAAGTAAAGTATGCTTCCCGTGGGAATCGAACCCACGACCCCTGGGTCAGAGGCGGACGCCTTAACCATTGGACCGCGAGGTAGTTGTATGGTAAATAAACAAACTCTACGCTTGCGTACGGAGTGTCCGGGATGTGATGATAAGTATCAATTTTTACACGACTGACCAAAGAGTGTTATGTTATTAGCTTTCATGTATGTTTGTATGTATGTGAAAAACAAATTTGGAATTAGTAAGTTAGGTCACATGATGAGATATTTTGTATGGGAGGTCCAAAAATATACTCCATATTTCGACCCATGTATCTTGGGGAAAGTTGTTCAGTTGCATGAATGTAGTCACTGGACGATGGGTCCAAAACGACTTGAATTTCACGGTGTATATAACTTATACGTTTCAATGTATTTATGTGACAAAAAAAAAACAAGAAACTTATAAAATTAAATTTGTTTGTACGAAAAAAATATGAATTGTATAGCGGTCGGTCGGGTATTTTATTTTTAAAAATTAGCTTTTTACACATTATGTATGTATGTATGTATGTACTCTACAGTTCTGTTATTTCAGATACGGGCACAGTGTACGCTTGCGGCGATAACAAGAGCGGACAGTGCGGTGTTGGCAACACCACTCCACAGATACTGAAGCCTACCCGCATACGTTACAAGTTAGTAGTTTTTGTGTAGATGATGATGATGATGATGATGAGGATGACAGGTCTGGGGTGTCATCCCGAATCTGTACTATCCATACTAATATTATAAATGCGAAAGTCTGTCTGTCTGTCTGTCTGTTACGCTTTCACGGTCAAACCGCCGGACGGATTTTGATGAAATTTGGTATGAATATAGTTGAAGACCCGGGGTCAAACATAGGCTACTTTTTGATGCAGGCGGAGCTGCGGGAAAAAGCTTGTAATATTATAAAGCTGAAGAGTTTGTTTGTTTAAACGCTCTATCTGAATCGAATCTCGGGAACTAATTACTGGTCCAATTTGAAAAATTCTTTCAGTTTTGTATAGCCTATTTATCGAGGGAGGCTTTAGGCCTGGGCGAAGTCGGGACGGGCAGCTAGTAAGGAATATGCATGAAATTTAAATAAAAACCCCAGTTGACTGGAAGAGATCTCCACATGGCATAAGTCCGCCGTTGCATTTATTTTTTTAGCTTTTGTATTTATTGTAATGCTATTTTCTGTACAATAAAGTTATTACAAACAAACAAACAAAAAATGTTACATGCATATTATTTCCCTAACATTTTGGGAAATGAAACTGACGTTGACAGGTGCACAAGTGACGTCAGGTGTTTGAAATCAGTTGGTCATATATTATGATTTTTATATCTTGCTTGTTTTTAAGATTTCGAATGCGGTTATTTTTGTGAGCGTGTAATGATTATCTTTCATTTAAAAATCTTTACAAGACTTTTTTTTTTTGGCGAGATATTGTTTTTGATTGGGGAATGTTTCTCTTAATTCTGGTTTACCGCGTACACTCTGGTGGGTGCTAGCCGCTAGGTTGTTTTGTTAATTTCATCTCGCTCTCTTGTATTCTATATCTGTGACTATTTGTATGTAAAATAACAAAAGGCGATCAGTAGCGACGCCAATGCAGGTTTTTAAAATTCCTGGTAGGGCTTTAATAATAAAAAAACATATTTAACGTGTTTCAGTGGAGCCCCCGTAGTAAAAGTAGGGTGTGGCGCCGAGTTCTCCATGATTCTGGACTGCAATGGTGCTCTGCATTCCTTCGGCCTGCCCGAGTACGGCCAGTTGGGTAAGTATCTTTGATTTTTATCTTTTATTGAAACAGAACACTCATATTCTCAAACGTTTGCTCAAATTCGACTCAATCTTACTCCAACTCATCGGTATGATTAGTCGTCACTAGCTTCCTTCATTGGAGGTGAGTATTGAACTGTCAAATATAAGGTTGATCGAGAGATATCTTGAGGTGGCCTCAAAATTGGTAATAAATCAGTTTTTTGTGACTATTTCCCTAGTTAACTATTTACTTTGTAAGAAATAATAGATACGTCCTTCTATAACAACGTTTATTTGGAGGTAAAGACAAGACTCAGGCTGATGCAACTGCTCGCTTATTTTAACAATAATCAATGTAAGTACTCATGCATCACACCTCCCTACTTTGTAATATACTAGCTGTTTTCCGCAGCTTCGTTTGCGGTATTTAGGGTGAATGTAGCTTTCCAATGGTGAAAGAATTTTTGAAATCGGCACAGTAGTTTTTGAGTTTATTCATTACAACAAATATACACACAAAAATACAAATCTTTCCTCTTTATAATATTAGTGTAGAAGACCTAAAATCATATTTATCAATTGAGTACATTAATCATCTATACCATATTGTACTATCGGGTGACGCTTGCGTTCGGGGTGATTCATAGGTATGCACCGCGGTTCTGAGTCAGGTGTTTGTGTTGGAGTCGATGAAGCGCTTGGTGGAGAATCCACGGGCACTGCCCTTTTATCACTAGGGGTGGAGAACGTGCCCTCCTCACCGCCACTCACAATGTTCTCCTCCAACTCCAATCCTGTCTGCACGCAGTCTTCCCGACTTCCGTTGCCGGACTCCAGATCGTCATTACATACATTAGAAGGACTGGGAACATCAGACATTCGCGCTCGACGTCTAATTTGATCAATACGTCCTTTAACTAGTCGACCATTATCACTATCTGCCAGATGACGCCGTGACCCCTCGTTTCCTACGACCGTGCCCTTGAGCCATTTATCTGAAGTACCGTAGCCCCTGGCCCACACCGGGTCCCCGGGTGCGAGTGCACGCGGCACGCCGCCCGCGTGCTCCAGCTGCCGCTGCTGCGCGCGCTGCACGCTCAGCTCGCGCGCACCCTCACTACGCAGCAGGTCTAGCCTCGTGCGCAATGGACGGCGTTGCAGCACCATTCCTGGTCCCTTACCATCAACTCTAATAGTAGGGCAGAAACGAGTGAGTGAACGAGATGCCGCCTTACACCTTGTATTGCGCCATCTCGTTCACTCACTGGTTTTTGCCCTGCTATTAGAGGTGATAGTAAGGCCCCTGGTGTATCTCCCGTGCCACTATGTACGCTATTACTGTAATTTAACAGGAAAGTTTGTAATGCAGCCTCCGTATTCGATGAATTCCCCTATTTTTGCTTTTTTTATTACCCGCTTGCATAGCTTGACAGCGTTCTCGGCGGCTCCGTTAGATGACGGGCGATAAACAGGTGAAAACGATTGCCTAATACCATTATTTGGAAAAAACATCTGAAACTCCACGCTCGTAAACGGGGGACCCTGGTCAGACAGTACTTCCACTGGTTACTTACAGCTAATGCGTTCGTTCTAGGCATATCAAAAACCTCAAGCCATTTTGAACTAGCATCGATGAGTATTAAATAGATTTTTCCGTAAAGCGATCCAAGGAAGTCTACGTGGGTTCTACTCCAAAGCTGGATGTGATACGGCCACGGCCGCGCAAACCTCGCAACACTTCTAAATCTGCGTCTATATTGGACCACCATACGTAGCTACGCGCTAAAGATTCATTTTAACAATGCCCATGTAACTTATATATAACTGCATAAGTACTTTCTCTTTTAAACCTTCAGGTATACTTCTCGGCTGCCTTTAGAGGTTGTTTTAAATATGCTGCAACTAAGTACTGAAATAATATACCTCCTCCCCTCCAGTGTATTCAAACGATATATACGTTCAAACTAAAAATGAAAAGTATATTATTGCAAACACAAATATCGCAGCAACAGTAAAAACAAAGGCATGTATATGTAATATTTGTATAACATATTTAATATATATTTATCTATATTTATTTACTTTGCATAGTTTATTCTACACTACACGTATATATTATTTTATATTTAGCGGAGGTACAAAACATGTAGTTTTCTTTTTATTTTTTAATTGTGTTGACCACATTCACTCGTGACGCACACACCTATTAATACTCGTAGGTTCATTGAAAATCAGCGTTGCAGTCATTCCTGTGATGTGACTGTAACATATGCTAAATAGGTCTATTTGTCGGGAAGGATTCACAGCACATCATGTGTGACAGCTTTGTGATAGCAAGTAATAGGTTTGTAATTTAGTCTTTTTTTTGTCCCATGCACGTATTGTTGTATAGTTGTTGTGTATCTTTCTTTGGCAATAAATTTATTCTATTCTATTCTAGGTATAACCGATCGATAACCCCACATTAGAAGTCCGCGATCAATGTACAATTCATTACGCTTACTATAAAAATGTTTAATCTGTTCATCCGTACATTTATTTTGCCAACCAAATTGTACATACAACATAATATGAGGGGACTTTTGGCGGGAAGCTGTAAAGAGCAGTATCGGCGCTGTATTTTATTTTCCGAAATTTGTGTTTTTTTGAGTGTTTGTGCATAATAATGGTAGATTATTATTCGCAATGTGTTCAAGGACAAGCGTGAGCGTTGGGAAGTGATACAGTGTTCGATTTATGTGATTTCCTCGCTTGTTGTCAAAAGCTCCTGGAAATCGCTAAGTGCAGTTTTTCTACCACTTCACTTAGCCTGACTCGACTTGATTATGACTTGACTTGACCCAATTACTGACTTGACTTTATACTTGTTTAATTATACAACTTTTTAAAAAATATTTTACTTGTTACTGGCTAAATACGAAAGTAAGAGCCAAAATGAAAAAGAAAAAAACATAATATGACATAATAACGCATCTTTAGACGTAGCCACTCTAACGTTATCATGGGTTATCGGTAGGAATCATTCGACTAACTTCAAGTACGTAATTTCAAGTGGCGGCGGCCGCCAGAACCGGTTTGCGGTAACCGTGATAACGCATCCGCACAGTTTTTACTAGATGCGGCATATTCTATCTCGTAATTGTATCCTGATAATAAAATAGCCCACCGTTGAACTTTATCTGCTGCCATTACAGGAATACCTATTTTGTTACCAAAAATGTATGTAAGTGGTTTATGGTCGGTTCTGAGAATAAATTTACGACCATATAAATATTGATGGAATTTTCTCACTCCGTACACTATTGAAAGAAAGAAAGAAAAAATGTTTATTTGGTACTACTAAACATGAATACTTAAAATTTTAAAAGTACAGTAATATAAAACATGTGTAGTACCAAAAAGTTCTCCGCTCAGCATAAGTCGGGGCCCGAGCCTCGACACTGGTCTTACGCGGATGCCTCAGTTATAAGATAAATTACAATTAAGACAAAAGAAAATAATAATAATGGAAATATGCACATAAATTGTATTAGTTAATATAATAATAATAATAACTGCAATTAACGCTACAAAAGCCGTAGTACGTCTAAAAGAAGGGATAAACTAATAGTCCGGATATTGCTAAGGCCTCTCGATCTATTTGAGCATACGCTCGCTCAGCGCTGGTGAGTGAGCGCGAGGCGTACGCGATGGGACGTGCGAGATGACCACGCCCACCCCGACGCTGCTCGCGTCTGCCGTCAGCACCAGCGGTAGCTCCAGCGAGTAGTGTACTAACACTTCACTCGAACCCAATTTGAAAAATGCGACTTCGCACTCTTTACTCCACATGAACTTAACATTACTCCGCAATAAATTATATAAAGGTGCCAATATGGTACTTACGTTTTTTTATAAATTTGGAATAATACATAACTATGAAAGCACGTAACTCTGAAATATTAGTGGGAGCAGGGGTGTTCAAAATAGCCTCCTCACATGTTCTAATACTGTTCTTATCAATACGTGGCCCAAATATGTTACGCTATCCTCGAATAAAGCGCATTTTTCTTTCTTCACATGTCAGTAAAAACCTTATGTAATTTTTTTATATGATCTTGAGCTTTCTTGCCCATCACCACGATATCGTCCAACCTACACATGACAAATCAGTGAATAACTGTTCCAAACGCCAGACCAGGCGATTGACAATAAATAAACCTTTGTGCGTATTGATTACAAAATATTTGTTTGAATCGCCTAGTTCGAATTGTGCATACGCCTGTGACAAATCGATTTTGCAAAATAACTTATACGGGATACCGCATTTCCTGTATCACACTCCATAGCGACATCTTTGCCTTGTATATTCAATGTTATGATAAAAAGACTACACTGTGAAATAGCTCACACAAACTCGGCGCAGGTGCCCTCGTTTGTTACAAACTCTGCACACGTATCGTCCGAACTGACACTGCGCACTATCGTGGTTAGCACCGCACGCCGTACACTGCTGCTGCTGGTTGCCCTGTGCCGCCGTTGCTGGCCCCGAGCTACTCGGCTCGACTTCGACTGCAGCCGCGTCCTTCTCCGCAGCCTCCATGCTAAAGGCTAGGGCGTAGGCTTTGCCAACATCGATCTTATCCTCCGTGAAAAGCCTTTGCCGAATGGTCTCGCTGCTGATGCCGCACACCAGTTGGTCTCGCAAGTTCTCCTCGAGCCGGCTACAGAATTCACACGTTTACGACATCTTCAAAATGGCCACGTACTCCGAAATCGATTCGTTACTGTTTTGTTTACGATGGTGAAATTTGTTTCCTTAAACGATTTAGCTGTCGGTTTATCTGGCGTACACAAATTCACTGATAATTCGTAGTACTCCGCGCCAATCATGTCGGTACATAAAGTTCCGATTTAATATCGTTCACCACAAAATACTATTCAATTCGCTCCACATATATTTTCCAATTGTCCGCGTTAATGTTATATTCACCAATTTTTCCAATAGTCATCTTCCCTAACTATATACGTATCACGCACAGGTTCGAATTATACGCCTCGTTGCCACTAAGAAATAATAGATACGTCCTTCTATAACAACGTTTATGCGGAGACAAAGACTAGACTCGGACAGATGCAACTGCCCGCTTATTTTAACAATAATCAATGTAGGTACTCATACATCACACTTTGTTTATTTATTACTCAATTTTTTTGTATTTTTTAATTTTTGCTTTGAATTGTTATTATAACCTGTGTCGTTCCTCATTGGGAGTTTGCTCAAGCAACCAACTAAGAATGTCGTTTTCAAGGAAAGTTCTAGGAATTCCTTAAGGCGTCCTCCAATGAGTTTGGGTGAAGGACGCTCTTTGGGTTATGTTTAAGAATACGGAAGAATTAGTATTGATATGGATGGTACTAAACCCTTAGTGCACGAGTCCTACTAGCTACTTTAGAATTTTTTTAATCTTTACATTTTAGTATGAAATTAAATAAATAAATATTTCAGGTCACAACACCGACGGAAAATATTTCGTGACATCGACGAAACTTTCGTACCATTTTGAAATGGTTCCGAAGCATATCGCCCTTTTCTTCGAGAAGTCCAAGGATGGCCACGTTTCGCCTGTAAAGGACGTCGACATCGTGGATTTCTCATGCGGGAATAACCATACGGTATGTTACACATTTTGAAACTCATCATCATCATTTCGTGTATGCCACATTGTCAATCGACCATGTACAGATGTACATCCTGGTATCAGAGTTGCTCGGAACCGCCTCTCGCCCTCTCACGTTCCTTTAACGACCAGATTTCAGCCGGGACCAACGGCTTAACGCGCCTTATGCGTCACGGAATAAATATCACTTTTTGACGTCAATTTACTTATATTAAGTTTACTACCACTTCCAAATATCAAGTGGAGAAGAAGCGGCGCCACAAACTCTACTGCAGCAATTTCTTCAAAACGTCAACATACAAAAAAAACTGTCCTTTATTAACTAGGTAAATGTCAAACAATCGATGAATCAAGCCTGCAATGTCCTAACCAAACTAGAAACCACTAGAGGTCACACATCAGAACGAATCCTTACGAAACTTGACACCGTGTTCCTTGATTGATTATTTTTGATTGGAGTAAAAATGAGGGTGAGAATTGAAAAAAGGGAAATAAATGGGGGTTTATGAATAAAACTCGTATTTGGAGATAGTTCGCGAAGTCTACTGTTCACAAAACACTAGTATAACTCTCCTTTCGCCTTTATCATAGTCGAGTAAAAACAAGATAACGATGTCGTGTGTCAAGCTTCGGTTAATGACGAGTTTCGTATGCAGCATCTAAACGGACCGTAACAGAATTTGGTGTGATGCCCACTGTGCCCTCAGAGGAACGAATAATGAAGACGGAATTTTGTCAGATACGAATCAAGTTATGTATATTTTCAACCCACTACCAAAACCCAAAAAAGGGGGTTTCAAATAAGTGGATGCTTTTTATGTTATTGCCTACATAACTCGTGTCATTTCTAAACACCCCAGTTTTATGAATTGATCTCGTATTTGGATGTTGTTCGCGAAGTCTACAGTTCACAGAGCTATGTATTTGAATGTGAACTTTTCCAGGTGGCGATAGATTCAAAAAAGCGGGCTTACAGCTGGGGTTTCGGCGGTTTCGGTCGGCTCGGCCACGCCGAACAGAAGGACGAGTCCGTGCCGCGACTCATCAAGTATTTCGATTCTCAGTCGCGTGGCGTGCGTTCCGTGCATTGTGGAGCGACGTACAGTTTGGCTATTAATGAACTTGGTAAGAAATTTCAATGTTTAACGTATCGGTATCCCTATTTTTCATTTTTGTTCGATGTCGTCAACAAAAATCGTCGACAAAAATCCTTCGTAAACGACGACTTTCGTTCGTTTACGAAGGATTTTTGTTCGACATATATGTCATTTCAAAAATAGCTATCCTGGAGGCAAAGCCCATGGCCGAGGTTTGTCCCAACTGGGAGCTCCTTGCGCATTTGCCGAAAAGGCAAAAAAAAAATGCTATCCTGGAGCTTTGAATTATGTGGTAATAAATGAATGTGTGTTTGGTCGTGTTTCCGAAATAAGCGTTGATCCAAGTCAAACCCATGTTTTTTCTTTAAAATCGTTGGACATCGAACGAAATTATTCTACTCGGGAGATTTTGCTTGAGCCGCACTTTTCACCCGACTGCGATAGTAGAAGGGTTATGTTTTTCGAGAGTATATATGTGGGTATAAAATATATAGAAATGTATTTACTGCGAGAGTGACACTGGGTATTTCAATAATAAATAAGAAAACAAAATGGCGTATTTAAAAAAAAAAAAATTATTTTCTAAATTAAAATGACCGATATCTTGTTA
This sequence comes from Euzophera pinguis, assembly GCA_947363495.1. Classification (NCBI taxonomy): domain Eukaryota; kingdom Metazoa; phylum Arthropoda; class Insecta; order Lepidoptera; family Pyralidae; genus Euzophera; species Euzophera pinguis. The sequence continues at coordinate 1,982,325 of OX376154.1, forward strand.
AAATGAGCACTCCTAGTTTTGAAATATTGTTTTTGTTTTTACTTAGATATTAATCACGTCACAGGCCGAAAGTCAGTTCAGAAATCTGACACCAGGTCATACACAGGTCGATTGACCATGTTATTCACTCAATGTGAATGAATGAGTTAAATGTATTACTGTATGATAACAACAAATGTTAATAAATGAGAAGCATTGGTATTTTTTATTTAAAATAATGTGTGATTGTTTTCAGGTGCGTTATTTATGTTTGGACAGACGAAGAGGACCGGGGAAGCTAACATGTATCCAAAGCCTGTGCAGGATCTCACTGGTATGTTAAATGAGTAATGATCAATTCAAAAATTACTTTAATTATATATAATAAACTATTTGATTGATGATTCACAAATTTTTCATACATAAAATATATTTTTTTGTAAATAAGTATTTGATAAAATAGAAATTTCTTAAATGTTTTTCATCATCATCTTTTTAATCCATACTAATATTATAAATCGAAAGTCTGCCTGTCTGTCTGTTACGCTTTCACGGCCAAACCTCTGAACGGATTTTGATGAAATTTGGTATGAATATAATTGAAGACCCGGGGTCAAACATAGGCTACTTTTTGACATACAATAGTTCCACCGTTGCGCAACAGATGGCGTTAGTGGTATCAAAATAATTTCAAACAAACGAAAAAATTAAATTTTGAAAATAAAAATATGCAAATTAAAATCTTACAATCGTGCGTCCGCCTACAAAAGGTTTAATTCCCAAAAGTCCCACTATACTCATTTTTATCCAACTGCACCAAAAGAAGGGTTATGTTTTTCGAGAATGTGTATAATAAGTATGTAAATATAATTATTTGGCACGCTCTACAACCCAAATGGTTCGATAGATTTTTAGCTAGAGAAATGTCATTCGTTTTGAACTTACTGTGAGAATGACACTGGGTATGTCAAAATAAAAAAAAATAAAAAAATGGCAGATTTTGACAGTTTTTCATTCCCAAATGGTATAATAGGTTTTTTTTAAATTACCATTATCATGATATGTTAATTATCATATTGTATATTTCCTTAAAAGTTCTGTTCCTTATACTTTCGTATAATATCTACACTGTGAAATTTTAGTCGTTTTGGACCCATCGTTCAGTGACTCCATTCATGCAACCGAACAACTTTCCCCAAGATACATGGCTCGAAATATGGAGTAAATTTTTGGACCTCCCATACGAAATGTCTCATCACGTGACCTAACTTACTATGGGAAGTCCAAATTTGTTTTGCATGTTTCGAGCTATGTTCCTTGGGGAAATTTGTTCGATTGCACGAATGGAGTCACTGGACGATGGGGTCCAAACCGACTAAAATTTCACAGTGTATTTCCATAAAAGTTCTTGTACTTTCGTATAATATCTATATTTTTATATAGAAAAAGTAAAGTAAAATCATTAATAAAAATAACACGTTTGTATCAGGCTGGAACATAAGAAGCGTAGGGACAAGTTACACTTCGATCGTGATAGCAGCCGACGACTCGCTCATTGCGTGGGGAGTTTCGCCCACTTATGGAGAACTGGTAAGTTATTAAGATATTATTTTATTTACCAAATTCATGCTACAACTGCCTCCGTGGTCCAGTGGTTATGGCCTTAGAGCCATATAGGTCGTGGGATCCTATTCCTAATTGCGTCGTCAGCTTACGCTTCGGGGTCCAGAGTACGCTTTAGTCATGGTCCTTGATTTCGCAGTACTGGATATTACTGTTCACGGCGAACATAACGTAGTCTCCATTTTACTCAATTTGATTTGTAAATAAAGCATATCTCTTCTTGTTTTTTTTTTTTATTAATTAGGTTAGGTTAGAATATTTTTTTATAAATTAGGCCAGCCCATATACGAAAGAGGAAAGTAGTTATATTCAGAATACGGGGAGACCTACACGGATCAAACGAATGCAGATGTCTAATTTCGTTAATGTAAGATCATAACTAGGGAATGCAAATCTCGCGAGATTGGGAATCCCGCGAGTTTATGAATAATAAATACTGCGAGATCTCGCCAATTTTGTGATCTCGCGAGATTGGCAATTTTGTCGTTTAAGAGCACCGGTTGTTCAAATTTTCATTGTTCATAGTAGATTTCGTCGTTCCGCGTCGAATGAGCCGCTTCTCGGTGACATCAGACAAATTTTGAACGTTGTACACTTTTTCTTTGAAAATTTATAATTTTTCGCCCAAATTTTTTAATTTTTTTAATTTTTTTTTTTTAATTTTGTTTTCTATACCATTCGATCCGTCTAGCTAAGACGAATCCAATGACACCTCAAAATGCCGAAATCGGTCCCATAGATTTCGAAAAATTGAAAAAAAAAATCTTTAAACTCGCTAGATCTCGCCCTTTTTTCGTCCGAGATCAATCTCGCTAAAAAAGGCCGAGATCTCGCGAGAACGAGATTGCATTTTCTAACATAACATGTAACAGAAAAGCGTAAATATTATTATTGAAATGGAGAAAAATGGAAGATTTGGAGAGAAGGGGGCTCTGGCGCCAGTGATTTTTAGATGTAATGTCGGCCGAACGGCGGCCATATTCAGTTCGACACGCGGCTCTCTGAGAACAACAAGAAGTGAACTACGGAATACTCGGAGGAATCTCTGGTGGCTGGCCTCCCTCTCCTCATCGTTTGGCTTCAATTACTGTGTGTGTTTTTCTTCGTGATCCCGTCACCTTCGCCCTACTACAGTCCACTGGATCTGCTGAACACCCCGTAGCGTTTCAGGACGTATCTAAGGGTCCTGAACAGATACATTGGAGCGACTGCTGTCAGGTCTCCATAGCCCTTTTTCATAGGGAATGTGAAGAATTTTTAGTTATTTCCAGTTTGGCGAGATTGCAAGATTGAATAGCTACTTGACTGTGTTCGCATTTTGACAAATTTTTTATACGGAACCATACATACACTAAAAAGTAACCGATATCGAAAACAACAACAAAATTGGTAATTAATTAAAGCAGTCATTAGCATTTAAAATTGTATCTGCACTAATATTATAAAGAGGAAAGATTTGTATTTCTGTGTATGTTTATAATGAATAAACTCAACAACTACTGTGTCGATTTCAAAAATTCTTTTACCATTCGAAAGCTACATTCACCCTGAGTAACATAGGCTATATACCGCAGGTGGAGCTGCGGGAAACAGCTTGTGGAATTTTATGTGAAAATACGAAGACATGTTTTAGTTATAACGAGCTTAAGAAACCTTATATTTCCTTATTTTTTTTATCAGCAAGGGAAGTCTCTAAGAATCGTAGCAAATGGAAATCCGTAGTCTCTGCCTACCCCTACGGGAAAAAGGTGTGATTGTATGTATGTATGTATTTCTTTATCAATGACGGGGATATTTTAATTTTATTTATATTATTATATTTTTATTTTATTTATTTATATTATTATATTTTAATTGTAATAAATCAAACCCGCATTGATAAAAGATTTATGAATATTCCTGCAAACAAACATCAAAATCTGACAGTGACGAAGAGTTTCCAAGAGTTAATTATAAATTTTTGTCATCGCAGGGAACTGGTGAAATAAACAAATCTACAGCGAGACCAAAAGAAGTGAGTCGTATGGACGGACTGAACATAACGCAGGTGACCATGGGTTTCTCCCACACTTTGCTTCTGTGTGACGACTCCACGGACGAGGTTAAGCAGAAACTGGCCACCTTGCCAACCTTTAACCCTGCCAATTGATGATTTTCAACGTTTAAGGTGATTCGTGCTTATAAAAATTTAATTTCATCGATGACACTTTAACGATTGATAATTTTTTGTCAGACTAAAAAATTGGTCTTTTAAAAATTTAATGTGTGGGTAATCTATAATATGTCATTAACATACAGTGTTAGATTTATAAATTCGTACAAGTTCTGACTTTCTGTATTATCCAATTTTGATGCGTAAGACAAGCAGCATTAGATTTCTAAGTAAACTAAATACAAGCGTGTGGGATAGTTAATAGGTTAAAATCATTTTTGACTATTGACCTATGTTTTTGAAGTATTTATATCACGATTATTCTTAATAGGACGAAAAAGCAAGCGGTGCTTGCTATTTCCTAATCGAAAATTTTATCAACACAAATGGTCTCAAGCCGAATTAAACTATTAGTAACGATCGCAATAGCGGAGTGCTATTTTTGAAATGTCTGACTCAAGCAAAAAAACGGCGAGTCGAATATTTCTTGTTCGATATCCGATTCGATTTTCGTACGATTTTATTTCGACATTTCAAAAATGGGGCTCCAAGGACGGACAAAACACGTGAAATTAAATTATAAAAGTTTTTAGGATTAATTATAAGGGCTACATGCACTAACCCGAGCGGACGCGGCGCGGCTTTTATTGTTTACAAAGTATAGTTTACTGACAATGTCCTAAATAGTAAAAATTATGTGATATCATGATAACTTATATCTAAATATATGCAAATATGTGCGTATTTAATTTTTCTGTCGTCTTTCCACTGCATTCTATCTCACTATCTCATCCTGGAAACGAAACACTATTACAATCATTCTATTGTTTACTGAACATTTAAAAGAGTAGAAAAGTCTACTAAAAATGTCGTGTTAATAAAAAAATATATGAATCCTCAAAAAACGGTATAAGACTCATTAACTATTTTTATACTACTAGGTGTTTCCTGCAGCTCCGCCTGTGTTAAAAAATAGCCTATGTTTGACCCCGGGTCTTTAACTATATTCATACCAAATTTCATCAAACTCCGTTCAGCGTTTTGGCCGTGAACGCATAACACAGACTTCCGCATTTTAATATTAGTATATAATCATAAATTTGCTGTCGAATAAGTCGCACCATTGTAAATTACAAAAACCGTGTCGTTTATTAAAGTTTATTTATGAGCATTACAGTTCAAATTTACGTGAATACAAGAGTTTTTAGGGTTCAGTACCTCAACAGGTAAAAAAGGAACCTTTACAGTCTCATGTCGTCTGTCTGCCACAGTCGATTTTCATGTTTGTTGAAGTGATGTATTTACAAGGGTACATTTGAAACCTTGAACAAAAGTTTTTCTTGCCTATCGTTGTAGGGTGCGGTGACGTGCCGATTCTCATAGTGTTAGTGCGTTTAGTCCTTGACTAGATAGTGTTACAATGCCATTCACGTTTCAATGATCGAATTTTGAGTATCATTTACGGGTAATGTTCGAATTTCGGTCACTCTTGACTCTTACGGGTCATTGTGTGTATTTATTGATATAAAATGAAACAAAGATATTTTGATATATCTTATCGTCTTTCTAAGATTATGTTTGAATTTTAATATTAAATTAGGTTTGTTTAGCAAGATTTTTTTCGCTATTAATATAAAACGCTGTAAGACTTGTAAATGTAAACAAAAATAAAATAATTGATCAATAAAATATGTTTAATTAGTAGTTTCACACAATAATATAGATGAAATTAAGAAGTTGTATCAGGAATGACCGGCTTTAGGGCAAAGCGTGTAATATGCAACAACAACAACAATTTTTTACATTGTGATATTTTACGCAGATTGAATAGTACATTTCATTGGTTTTGTTGGACTTTAGAAAGAGTGGTCCATTTATCATTGAAATATCTTTATTTTTAAACATATTTGTCTAGAAATAAGCGCGTCTACTACGATGGAATCTGAGCGTACTGTATGGCATTGTAGTTGTTTTTTTTTTTATGTATAAATTTGTAGGCAAACAGACGAACCTGAAGGAGAGTGATTTCAGTAGCTTATAGACGCCTGCAACAACAAGACTTTACTTGCGCGTTGCCGCGTATATGGAAACCCTTCCAGGATTCAAACCCCGGATGGTTCTGAAATACCGGAGGGTTTACTAATATGAATTTACTGAAAACTGTCTTAAACCATTTTGCTATTCAGAGCTAGGTAGGAATAATCTGGATTCGGGTATTGTTTTCGGTTTTGTTTTCGATACTACTTATGAAAACGCTTTCTTAACTCAGATCCCTAAATGCGACTGCGAGCTAACACGCGGGAGAGATTCCCACTCTAGTACTTCCCTATAATATTTTATGCAACATAGAAAATTTTACGACTTTAACTTACATCGATTATTTAGTTTTTGTAAAATTACAGAACTTGCATACGAGAAAAAAATAAAGTTGCTATCTACTTAAATCCAAAAACCGGATCTCTGCAGGGAAATCGCTTAAAAAGTTGCATAAGGTCTAAAAACATGGCCAACAACATTATTTAGATTTGAAAATCAAATTTCAAAATCCATTTATTATATACCTGTCTAGTATGACATTTATGTTTTATTTAACTTTCGCTCCTTTACACGCACCACTTAATGTATATATATAGGTAAGGTAATTTTTAGAGTAGCAGTTGGATATAATAAACTCAACACTAGTATTGCATTTGCCGTTACCACCCGCAGAACCAAGAGCACAGACGGTATGGCTAATCTGAAGAGTTCAATTAACATGACGGTAATTTTTTGTTTGTAAATCCTCCCGCATTACAGAACCAAAAGTAGGGTAGCATTTTAATCTGTGAAACTGCGAATTCAATTGCTTAATAGCTTCCGCAGCTCAGAATGAATTCAGAATCTTCATAGCTCAGAATGAGCTATGAAGATTCTGAATACTGGTAAGGTTACCATATACGCCGCTATAGTATATTAGACACTATTCTAAATAGGTATTTTTTATTAAGGTCCATGATAACTGACGCGAATCCCGCGTGACTGCCGGGACGCCCACAGATATAAGAATCGGTAGAAGTGCCGTAGCGTGTGCCAAAGTTAACTGGCCTGCTAATGACACTTCTTACTTATTTCTATGGGCGTCCCGCCAGTCGCGCCGGTATTCGCGTCCGTTTGAATGGACCTTAAAGTAAAAAACATTAAAATAGTTATATTTCAACAGAGTCCAAAAACCGTGGATTCATCAAACAGCTAATTATAGTTTACCCATACGCTCCGATTCGGACGCAGTGGACGCGCAAAACGAAAATGAAACAGGTTTTTCCTTCGAGTAATATTTGTATTGAGTAAGATATTTGTATCGATTCGTAGACTCGACTCTGTGCTTAAAGCAAACTATATTTTTTTATAATTTTATCGTTTTTGTGATAAAATTGCTTTAGTACGGCGATAGATTTTTTTTTTTATAAGTTTTGTCTAAATAAATTCTCGGCTGGACAAACTAACTGATTTGATGTCAAAATAAAGATACAAAACTATTACTATTCAGTACAAAATACAATTTTCCGACGTTCTCTACGCTCCGATTTCGACTCGAGAGACTTATTTTTGAAAAGGGCGACTCGCGCAGTTTGTTTCGATATCGAATGATTTTCATTCGACATATAAGTCATACATTTCAAAAATAGGGCTCAGGTAGTCCTTTGTCCTTTCAAAAACGTAAGTATAACGTCAAAATTAGTTAGTTTATTCATTCGGAACCTTTGCACCGTGTACAAACTAGAGCGATACCGCGATTTGGTATCTGGGTTAACTTCCTAAAGCTGACTTATGTTTTCGTGACAAATACAAATAGAATTAAATAATTCATACTTTTTTTTACACCTAACAGCGTTATTGTTCGCAGGCAGACTTAAATTCAAAACTACCGTCTACAATATGTAATAAATGCGATAAAACCGTATATTTATTTTTATAATTCGATGCTGTTACTAACTTTTTCAAGTATATAAGATGTGCATTTGCAAACCACAAATTGCAAAGAAATCTATACGGGCAACCTAAAAAAGTTGTTATTAATAAGCACATCTCCACAAATCTTAGTTCACATATGGGATCCTATATTTATGGAACCTCTGGGTTCTTTTGTACTACAATCTGTAACCATTGTCTTTGATTATTTATATTTTTAAAAAACCTTATTTCATGTCGCACTGTACTTGCAATTCAAGTGCTTTTAGTGTTAATTATTATATAGGTAAATATGTGTCGTAAAATCAATGTAAGTCGCTCGCGCGATACCCACCTCCGTTCGATGTATTAGTATACGATTTTAGGAAATAATGAATGTTTTTTTTATAGATTATACAGTTAAGGGGCTGACTGGCCGAGTATGCTGGGTTTTATATTCATTTCTATTGGTGTGTTTGTATTTTTATAAAACAGTCGTGAAATAAGCTTATTCTCGATTTAAGTAACAAATGTTACCTTTGAATAATAGATTTAGTAATTTACTTGTTAAAATGGCATCATTATTTAATTCTGTTATTTAATTAGCATTTAAAACAATTTGCGAACGTTCTCGGTGAGTGAGCACCCTTACCTTTTAACAAATGACAAGTAACTTAACGTTTTATTCACTTGCAGATCGTCATATTTGTAATTCGTTTTATTGTATAAGTTTTATGTACTTACCTTTATTTAAGTTTGTTATTCGTTTGGCAACATTTGAGGATTATTTTGTAAAGGTAATTTTTATCTTTGTAACTATTATTTTACAGAAACACAAAAAATTTGGACCGGACAACTTTTTGAATTGAGCAAAATTGGACTGGCCGATCTATTCTCAATTAGGTATTCAGATAAAATGTCTTCATTTTTTTGAGTCAACCATTCTCTATAAAGCTGTCAATTATTTATTTTAAGTAAATTGTAATATTATAATTATTACTTCAAAAACAAATTCGTGAAGGCATTGTTCGGCCCAGATAATAATTTTTCTCAAATGTTGCCAGTGCATAACATTAAGGCTGATTTAGACTGATTCAATACTGGCAATCCAGTTGCGTTTATGGACCCACATGGCACTTCTACGTTTCCTGTGCCAAAGTTAAGCATAGTTATATTAAGACTCGAAAGGCTTAACTGGCCGACACATGGAACTTTGGAATCTTATTTCCGTGGTCTACATATACAAATTCGCTACTGGATTCGTATAAATCAGCCTTTAGAATTAGCGCGGCGAGACCGCCTTAAGTATACATTCCCCGGTGGCTCAATGAATGACTAGACTGAACACGTATGCCGCGTCCGGCCACCAGTATTATAAGTATAGCGTGTAACGAGGACTCCAATCTCGCCCCTAGCGGGCATCTGTCACATGATAATTATTGTCCTTGCCAACGTGATTTGATAAATAAACTTTTTTTCTTTTCAATTTAAAACGTTTTATTTTTTTAGTATTTCGAAACGCTTTATGTGCATTAGTGCTATTTTTGAAATGTTATGACATACTAGCTGTTTTCCGCAGGTCCGCCTGCGTAAAGAAGTAGCCTATGTTTGACCCCGGGTCGTCAACTATATTCATACCAAATTTCATCAAAATCCGTTCAGCAGTTTGGCCGTGAAAGTGTAACAGACAGACGAGACTTTCGCGTTTACAATATTAGTATGCATATGCAAAATCATTCTACTCTATTTTAACTCACTGAGTTTTAGTAACAGAGTACAAACATTGATCTACATTGGATTTATTTGTTTCGCTTCTACAGGAAATATTAGGTGAGAAGTGCCACAGTTAAGCCTCGCCATATTAAAAACTTGAGATGCTTGACTGGCCTTGTGCCTTCCAGGTAATGTAATTTCTGTGCCACGAGACGAAGATTTTGCAGACGTCAGCGACTGGCGTCTGCGTTCATATTTGATCTTTTTTAGTTTTCTCACTATCCGCCAGGTGCCATGTAAGTCTATTGACCAAAGTACGTGTAGTGTTTACATAAAGACGTACATGCACGGCGTCTGACGTGGACGGTTCCTTTAACGACTACCATTAAATGGCAGCCCGGAGCAACGGCTTTACGAACCTTTTAAAGCACTTAATCATTATTATCCGACAATCGGGTGATTCAAGCCTGCAATGTCACCAATCTGAACACAACAAAATAAGCTACACGTAGCATTTATCAGGTGCAGGAAAACAAAAAATCACAAATAATGAAAACATTTTATTATGTATTCTCGGACATTGGATTACATCAAGTACATACATAGTATCTTAAATTAGTTTAATATTACTGGTGCTAAAGAAAAAAAAAATGCAAATCAATACACGTTCTCACAGAAGAAAGTTCTTTCTACGTCCTATAAATATAAAATAAAAAGGACTACCTACGTATAACAAATTTTGATTTTACAAAATTGTAGGGTATCACAAACTAAACTTTATTTCCTTTTATCTTACGCCTCGTGAAAACATATGTTAAAGTATTAGAAAAATGTACATAATCGGCGACTACTATATTTACCCCCTTATTAAAAACTAATGAACGTTCGTTAGGCCTACTTTAACTAAAATATGTTAAGTACCTTTCTTTCTCATCTATATTTGACGTGAAAGTACGCGACGAAACCTACGTTAGTTAAATTGGACTTATAGAACATTCATTAATTTTTATGAATAAGGGGGTAAGTCTTTAATCAGACTTATTTTTAATCACAGACTCGTAAGTCAGTGTTATTCACAAAATCTGTAAATCGTGTGCGGTGTGCAGAGATATATGCAACCATAAAGTTTTGTATATCATTCAAAAGCTTAACAACAACCGACAAAACGAGAACAGTAGAATTATTTGTGTATTAAAGTTCGATGTAAAAAATATAAAAATATATTGACCTACATAAAAATAACCAAATTGATCTACATCTGAATCCCGTCAGTGTCAATACTAAACAAAATTTAAAAAAAAAAACATACAATATTAATATTGCACATGACAGTAATTTACATTAATGTAAGTTTTCGCATAGATCTATATCAGCTATCAAATCACGGCCTGCGTTGATACAAAAATTATTTGAATATTTATTTAATATGCGCCAACGGGACTACGTGAGATCTCAAAGAAATGCCTGCTTCACATAATACTGTCGCTATATATCTTGGTGTATTTAAATCCATCAAACTATGGTACAAGTAAAAGCAGTACCACGAGACTTTGACCCAGACGCTATCGACCGCGTTAAGTTTTAAAATGGGATTTTTAGTTATCTTACTATCCGCCAGGGGAGCTGTACAGGTTTGCCATACTACTAACGCAGTCGCTAACGCAGTCGCTAGCGCCAGCGTCAATAAAATCTCATGATTGACAGAGCACGGTATATACCCTTTACATATGCAGGCTAGATATCGTACGATGCCGCTTCTAGGTACCTAACAAATAACTTGACGTGTATACAGGACAAAATATTACTTTTTCTTACAATCTTAATGTTGTCCTGCTCACACTATTTTATATGTCATGTGTGCTACCTTTACTGGGGAGATAAAAATTAACATTATTGTCGCGGTTAATAAACTATATACTATAAAATTAGTGGCAAGATGTGTTTATGCATATAATGTGTTTAAAAAGCCTCTTGATTTTGAACAATAAGGACCATAGTATATCAATCTACGTTATATGGAATCCAGATTGTGGCAATAAAATCTATTTTTCTGTAAATGTGAAAAAAATTGATACGCTGACTATACAACAGCTTTATTAATAGAAAAAAAAAAAAATTGAGTGTTACTAATAAAAAAAGATGCAAGAGTTATCTAAAGGTATTCTACTACACGAAGTAATTTAACATATATTTGTGAAATGTATTTAGCATTATATAAATGCTTCACTAACCGCCTCAATAGGGCTTGTCCGTCTTTTATCACATTAATACCTATTTGCAATATTGTATTGTATGTTAAAAAAGTATCTTTTAAATTTGGAAAGTAATATATAATAATCTAACTCTACCAAAATATACATATCTCATCGTATGTATGCCCTCGTATACATTTCTATTACTTACTATACATAAAAATAAACATCCCCAATAAAGGTACAATAGAAAAATATTAATAAAAGGTAATTTAATTAAAATTAAATACTAAAATAAATCTCTAAGACTTACAGCGATGTAGCATACGATAGTAGATATTTATGTATATACAAGTATCTAATAGGTAAATATATGGAATATAAAGATGGGGTGAAACGTTGAAGTTAAATAGGCATACGGCCCACCTGATGAGATAAGGTTACCGTAACCAGAACACCAGTCATGTTTGACTCGAAAGTCGTTTTGAACCGTACGCAGTATGTTTAGTAAAGTTCTAGAACGACAATGAATGACATCAATAAGTGATATGTCGAAAAATAAATATTTAACAAATAAGTTTACAGTAATTCAGAAAAATCCACAGCAAACGTAACGTAGATAATTGAAATTCCATTTTCGTATAACGTCATTCTCCTAAAAGCGATCTCGGCAAATCACATGCATCCAAGTAAAACTGAATATTATAATTAAAAAAAAAAATCATAAACTAAAAAAAAATGTTTCCATCTCGGCAGATTGTGTTCATAAAAACATACAAAGATTAGTAGTGCACGCTGGTGTAGCAACTTTATCATTAGTATCCACTTGGAACATAGATTTTCCTAATAACTTGTAGGAACAGTAGGTGAAAGTTAGATCTTTAAAAAAGTGGAAAGCTCTATTCAAACTGACGCGAATCCCGCGCGGGACGCCCACTGAAAAATGAGCACGTAGAAGTGACATAAGCAGGCTTGTTTACTTTGACACACGCTATGCCACTTCTACCGAGTCATTATTTCTGTGGGCATCCCGCGCGGATTCGCGTCAGTTTGAATATGGTTTGAACGGAGCTTATATTGTTCAAAATTTCGTGTTACACCTCGGAACTAATTTATTAATGTCACACAAACTACCATTTTAGACAGATAACGGAAAAATTGCGTAGCATTTTGTTGATGGTAATTAGTAATTTGAAAAAACCCGTGTACAAGCGTTGCGCGAAAGGCGAATGAGTGTTAATACTATATAGTATTTCGATAACCTTATTGTAAATTAATACTCGAGTTGTAGATATTGTAGTCAAAACATCGTTCGGCTAATTTTAGGATCTAGAACCGTGTACTTCAAAAAAAAATCCGAATCACACCGCGTCCAATACTACAACGGCAATCCTTTTTTTTTCTTTGGCTAAATTTAAAGGCTTTTCAACATTTCTTCAACAATCAATGCCAAAACAAACATACTACATGCGATTCGGTTGTACCCAGTAAAACCATCTAACTTCACACCTAACACTCCTGTTTCCGTTTCTAGGATGCCTCTGTTAGAGCCTTAATCCACCTTCCATCGTACCTTCTAGCCTGGTGTCGTCCCACCCACATTTATTTTAGACATAGATTGAACGAAGATTCTTGACCCTTGAAATCAATAAACGCAGCAAAAATAAAAGACATCCATTTCAAAACCAAAATCATCATGTAGAGCTCTACGACAGACATATTATTATAAGCAACAAAACCTCATGAATTTCCACAACCGAACCTTAGACAACATAAAAATATTACTGACATGTCCGAAAAACCTATTCAAGACATCACTATAAAATCCTAAAACCAGCCATGAGACATCCGTCTTATGACATCCCGAAACGATCCCTAAGACATTCCAAGATTTCCAAGCCTCATTTTGACACTTCCCTAAGAGACGCCAAAACCCGCTCAAAACATTCGGACATCCCTGAAACATCCTCAAAATATGGGGCATTTTCAAGCCATCATCAAAATATACTTAAACAATCGTCACAATGTTCCCAAACTAAAACGTCCAAAGGCTAATCGAATATATCGATAAAACAGATCTTAAAAATCATCATGTACGGAATATCCGATACCTGCATCAAAATTATCTTTAAACATTAGTGCATTAAAATGTAAAGAACAAGCATGTTGTATCTTTATTTACTATTTTTAAAAGAAACTGAAGTTACAAAATTGGTTGATTAATATTCATGGTATGTCAAAACTGCGGGACGGACTGGCATACGGTCAAAAATTGGGGCCGAGAAAAGAACAAATAACACGCTTAGAGCAACGCCATCAAGTGGTGATTTTATCTAACATTTACGACAAGAACTTCTACAAAAACTTTGTTTAAATGTATCATTACCTATAACTTGATTTTCACGGCGAAATTGTCGTTAAATACAATTTTTTTGCAATATTAACTTTATGATAGAATATATTTTAAGTTAATTTTGCAATGTATGTGTATAGGACGCGGCGCTCCTTACTTAGCAGACGGAAGCATGAACGATCGACCTTGCAGGAGCCCTATTTTTGAAGTGTGTGACATGTATGTGGAACAAAAATCCTTCCATATAGAACAAAAATCCTTCGTTACTTTGGTCACTTTAGCACAAAGTGACATTGTGCTAAAGTGACCAAATTTTTCACGATGATATTTTGCGAAAGTGACGTTCTGCGTCAAAATCCTTAGTTAACAAACGAAAATCATTCGTTTCGCCGATATTGCGTGAGTCATAATTTTCAAAAATAGCACTCCATATCGTTCGACAAGCAAGCAAACTTAGCTCACCAACTATCAAAGATATGTTCAAGTTATACAATAATTGTTCTAAGTTACCTAATCTTCTCAGTCTTCTCACGTTTCGCTATGAGGTAAGCCCTCCGATTTTAACCTGAAAGTAATAAACTGCCGCTGTTATTTAACACTTAGGGGATTAAAACGGGAGTTGGCTTCAAGCGGACCCCTGACAAAATATAAACTATTCCTTTAAAAGACATTTGGGACTAATATTTTTCGAAAGTGAAATTAATTCGTTTGTCATGCTCATTAAGAGTTACTAACAAAATATTATTCTGAAATAAATAATTTATTATTATTATTAACTATTTCGACGGAGTTAAAACCCTAAGATTTTTACGTATACTATAATTAAATGTCAAAATGAAAATGTTAAATCAGTAATCAATACCGTCACATATAACTACTACAGCGCAAAAAAATCAGCTAAAAATGACACCAACATTCATTATGCACATGAGAACATGCGAAGTTTTGTTTATCATCAATCTGAGTTTTGATGATGTATTATTTAAACAAATGCTAAATTAAAAAGAGTCAATTCGGGAAGCGATGACGTCATTCTGATTAGTCGCCTGTATCACCTCTAAGTATTAATATTCGGTGCGAAAACCGATTGAGCGAATGCGGTGTAATGAACACATTGTTTTAACCGTGGTGAACACCATATTGTTTATCCAAATGTTGATCATATAAATATGAAAACTAATGTGAGAAATTGCGATACGAGTTTAAATAAATTTATCAAAACCTTTCATGTAACATGAATATTATATTATTAACACTGAATCGTTTAGCGTCTAATAATTTTAATAAAACCTGCGTAGGATATATACAATCAAAATGTTTCGTGGTCGAGAGATTAATGCAGTCTTTAAATAAAATTGTAAATGGCTATTTTAATTTTAAAAAAATTATGTAAAATTATTAATTTTGTTCCTCCTCTGATTATTAAAAAAAAAACAGTGTTCATTTTCAAATATTGAGCGAAGGCCCGATTGAAAAGAATCAGAGTCGCCTTTCGATTGATCAATAAAACTACAAACATGCTCATTCAACAGTTTATACTTTAAATATACGTAAATTGTGAGTCAAAAAATTCTGCACAATATATTGCGTGAATTCAAGTTTATATTTCATAATATAAAAGTCACTGTAAAAAGTAGGTATCATTTTTTTTTATTATATTATTTTTTTACATCATTTATGCAAACACATGACAGTTCCTTAAGAAATTATTACATACTAACAATTTATCAATGACCATAAGCTCGTTGTTAACAATTAACATTTTATGATTCATGTTTTTTTTTTATAATAACAAATGGTATTCATTTTAATGTTCAAATTGGGGCGTAGTGAAGCTGTGTAAAAATCTTTTTATTTATTATTTATTTTGCCTTTTTTTTCATCGGTAGTGATGCGAAAATAATTAATTTAAAAAATATACATTTGAAAAATTGTATTTCATCTCTGCCTACCCCTGCGGGGAAAAGGCGTGATGGTATGTATGTATGTATGTAAATTGAAATTTCTAACATATTATATTAATTCAATAATAAATCGCGTTGCATGCTTACACTGATTACGATAATATTAATTTAAAATTGAATCTTACTAATTTGAATAATAAATATTAAAGAAATGTAAAGTGCAATTTGAAAAGCTACATTCTGAGGCATTATCGAAAATATAAATTACTAGCTGTTTCCCGCAGCTCCGCCTGCGTCAAAAAGTAGCGTACGTATATATGACCCCGGGTCTTCAACTATATTCATACCAAATTTCATCAAAATCCGTTAAGCGGTTTGGCCGTGAAAGCGTAACAGACAGACAGAATTTCGCATTTATAATATTAGTATGGATTTAGCAGCCTGTAAAGAAAATGTACATCCAAGCGACTTAAACTTTGGAATAAAAGGACGACACATTAATCACTCATGATCATTTTTTAAAAGGACTGGCTTGGCCTCTGTTCTCGTTCACACACTATTCTTGTCCCTTTCTATCTTGGCGTTTCAACTAAAACCTTTGACCAATGGTTAACACGTTAGTGCGTCACTCGGAAATTCCAAACTCATGATGGCAACAGTTGGTACCACGAAAGCCAACCGTTGGTACCATGATGCCAACAGTTTGTCACAAGATGGACAGTTAAGTGGTTAAATAGACCACGGTAAATGTAAAAAATGTCATCAAAATTCGTTAAAAAGTTTTTAAGATATCTTTACAAAAATTGCATTTAATCATTTATTTAGGATGTTGTCTAATGTTTTTTTTTTTTTTAGTCTAATGGTCATTGTGTTGTGAACAGTCTACATTGGGCCGTAAACTTAAATCGCAGTATTATCTCTTACCTTTTTTTAGTTCAAAGAATTTGTCTAGTAATCATTTAAACTCTCTGAGTGCGACTGTTTTATTATTATAGCCCGACCAGGAAAATATCTGGGCTGCATTAGCGTCGCTACCAATCGCCTTTATGTGGCAACATGTTGTATGTCATGTATGTGTCATGTCAACAACAAAATTGACAACGTCATTTAAATAAATGTAAATCAATCCTTCATTTTTATTCGCGTTTTTTGTTATTTTGATAAATAAATCGTAGTAAAAAAACACAAAATACACAACGTCCATTCCTGTCTCTTTTTGGCAGATGACATATTTTTCCGCAATATGGCGAAGCCTGCCATTTTACTGGTCGGGCTATACTTTTAATACCGTAAACAATATGTTTTAATTATAAAAGAAATGTATATTTCAATTAGTTTTATTTTTATTTTAGGTTCACGGCCGAACCTGACATAAAAAAATAGAAAAATTCGAAGTATTTATTCACAGTACTCCTAATTGATAGTCATATTCGTAATACTATGAAGCTAATGTAAATATTTCAAAAAATTCAGTTCGTAATTAGTTATTGGATGGCATTTTTTTCGTAACCAAAATATAGACGTTGCCATTTTTTTTAAATTTCAAGATTTAATCAAGGCAATACGTAGATCTAAGTGCCCAATAATACCGCTAGCACTATTACGTATTCTGTGTGCGAATTAAGAACTAAAAAATCTGCTCATTCTACGCACAGCCTTGGCAATTTTGAAAATACTCACGGCAAACTGCCCGAAGTTGCCGTCAAAATCGGAAAATTCCCAGCAATATTCGGGGGGAAAAAATGCCATTGGGAAATTCCCGTAAATTGGGAATATTGCCAGCGGCACAACACTAATCGTATCTACGTCACTTAATTTTAAAACTGTTAAATATGAATGCGCCTATAAATATTTAAGTAAATTCAAATATAAAAACGAATCATTGCTGAGATGGTAGCGAATGTATCGCCTGTTATATGAAAATAAGTGAAACATTATAAGTTATATATACGAAAAATTCATGAGAATAGTAGAATGTGACCTGGAAATATACAACTTTTTTTTATTTCACTTCATTAAAATAATGTAAAGGGTGGATTTAAAGCGATAATGTGGAGTGGATTAGTTTTGCAAAACCATCGAAAGCTTCATTATCGATAGTTTACCATGAATTATATCGATAGAAAACTCGCGTTTACTGTTATACCGCCTTATTCATAAAAATAACGGACATTCGTTAAGCCTAGTTTAACTAAAATATGTTTGCTCTCTTTTTGTCTTATGGATAATTAACGAGGCGGAACATAATTAAGTTGAAATGGGCTTAAAAGACTTTCGGTTTTTTTATGAATATAAATGGTTAGTTTAGGTGTAACCATGCTAAAAGTGGCTAAAACACAAAAGCATTTTGGCACGGGTGCATCTAAATACATTGATTTGGTATGTAACTGCCTCTATGGTACAACGGGTAAGACGTTTCCCATAAACTCAGGGGTCGTGGGTTAGATTCCCACGGGAAGCATGGTTTGTTTAGTTGTTTCCAATTTGGTCAGGACTAATGCAGAGAACCACCTGATTGTCTGACGATCATGATGATCCCGTGCTTAGCAAGGCACGTCAAGCCGTTGGCCCCGGCTGTTTTGTGGCACCCGTCACGCGTCCCAAGCCCTTACTGAGGCCTTAACACGAAAGCTCTTAGAGATCTGAATGTACCACGCCAGAGTTCGCAAGGCCGTTGAGAAAAACTTCGACACTAGGGTACTCTGAATCGATTCAAAATGTAACCAACCCGATATAAATGATTGATGTGGTCAATAATGGCATGAAACAGTGAGCTCGTCCTTGCTTTTCGATCCCAGCTGCTATCGATAGATAGCAGTCGTTAAATAAGTCTTGAGTTTTGAAAATCTTACATTTATTGGCCACTAACACAAGAATATACTCGACATACAAAAAAAGTAACATGTGCGTAAGATATAAATTTCATCGACTTTTTAGCGCGCCATAGACAAACAGACATACATAGAAAGATACAAACAGAAATACATCATTTGCAACGATAGTATTATAAGATGGCAATTACGTAAAAGGTAAACGTAGGTAAAGTATATAAATATCTCCACAAGGTATCAGAAAAAATCTGACATTAGTATTTTTGAAGCTCGACATCCTTAGGGCAACTCCATATTATTTTTACCTGCATGGATGCCCATCATATAGCGAACGATGTACAAAAGTGACGAGTCAATAAGCTAATATTTAAAAAAATATTTGTAAAGTAATATTTCGTTGCATTACGAGCAGGAGACTCGAAAATTGAAATATATAAGGAAATTAAAAAAAAAATGTTCCGCACAATTGATTTTAAATATACTTAATAGTAACATAATTTGAACGCGAAAAGTTCATTCGTTGATTCATGCTAATATTATAATAGGTCAATCTTTTTTCCATGCACAATTTTTAGCAAAGTATTTTTTTTTTATGTTCTCTGTAGAACCTTTAATGGTTGCTTTGGAGGAACTAATAATCCAATTTATACATATCACATATACTTAAAACTATCATAAAATAAATTGTTAATAGTTTTTTTTTTAGTATTTTGTCATTTGATTAATAGATTAGACAAATCTCGCTTCAAAAGAATTGTGCAAGGGAAAATGACACCACTGTCGTCGATTATAAAATATAAAATCGATTCTCCAAGGTGAAGCGTACAGTTTTCGCCCTCCGTCGTGCTACATACATTCTCAAGTTGTCACTAATACATATAGTGTACATATTACTTGCTTCTATTAAATTTCTGTCGATATGATTATGACTTCCTCTATTATATTATGAATTATCGCCAACAAGCTGTTGTTCCTCCAAATACTGTACATTTTAGATAATAAACATATTTGTCTATCTACCCCTTTCAATTTTTTTTTAGTATGAAAACGACAGAGATATCTAAATTCGTTACTTTAATACTCTCTGGTATTCGGTGTTATTTTGATATGACATGTAAACTGCTATGACAAATAAAATGAAAATAGACGACACGCATCGAATCGATAAAGTACAGTATTGGATAGAATTTTCCTGATCGGATTTTATCAACACGCAAACAGGACACCTACGAGATTAACGTCAACTTTAGCCAGCCGCTCACACCAACATACTAGGAAAAAATCATCAAAACTGAAATAATATAAAAAAAATATTTCATCAATAAAAATATATTTTCGCGAGGCGTGACCAAAGCTGCGTATTGCCATTTAAATCGTTTTTAATTTTGCGTCAACTGTCATTCCGCCACCTGTCAAACACCGTTTGACAGCTGCCAAATCGACAACTATAAAATGTTGCAGTGAAACTCCTTCAAGTGGGCGAGGGTAATTTAGATCGGACGAACATTGGAACGTTTACCTTTAATTCTTAGTGGCAGGTGACCAGAGTTGAGAAAGGATTTTTGTTTAGAATGTTTTATTTATTTTTCATAAGGTAATTTTTCCTAGTTTAATTTCTTGATAGAAAAGCAGCTTGAAATAAAAAAGGGCTAAATTCGTTTTCAGTCTCCTTGTATTAATTGAAAAAACATTGAGTTGTTTATTTTTCGAAAAAGATTCACTCCATCAAATTTACATACATACAAAGTAGATTCTTACAGTTCTTCAAAATTTTACATACGAATTCAGCAAACAACATTCCTTTCTCAATCTTCACTATAATTACAAGAAACCCTCGCAAAAT
This sequence comes from Euzophera pinguis, assembly GCA_947363495.1. Classification (NCBI taxonomy): domain Eukaryota; kingdom Metazoa; phylum Arthropoda; class Insecta; order Lepidoptera; family Pyralidae; genus Euzophera; species Euzophera pinguis. The sequence goes on from OX376154.1 coordinate 2,002,842, forward strand.
CAAGAAGTTTCACCCAACGAGTTGGTACATCGTCGATTTACTTCGTTAGTCAGTGTTTCACGTATGAATAGATGAAAATGCCGGCCAGGATGAAGCCAAAAGTTATTGTAAGTGGTTTATACAAGGACCTCTTGAGTGCGTGCCATTTCTCGGCGTCCCGCGCCCGACGTTTCATTGCCGATACACGTTCGGCAAGCTCGCGTGTTCGTCGGCGGCGGAGTGTCTCTGTTGGTTCGCCGCTGAAAATAACATTTAATTAAATTCATTTGTACAGCACAAAACTCTTTGAACTGTTTTAATACTGTTTTTATCGCGTTTGTCACTATTAATCTAACTGCGACCATGAAAGCTGTAAAGTGTTTGAAACGTTAAGTGTAAATATATCATATATCTATTTATATAAAAGAAGCCTTCTGAGTGACTGACATATCAGCGCGCAGCCCAAACCGCTGGTTCCAAAATTGGCACGTGGGTTCCTTTTGTGGACCAGGAGAGCACTTAGAAAGGATTTTTTCCAAATTCATCCCCTAAGGGGGTTAAACGGGGGTGTAAACTTTATATAAGAAGCGTGATTAGTTGGACCAATTTTTTTGTTGCATAATTTTAGTTGTTTCCAGTTTGGTAAGGACATTGCAGGCTTGTTGATTCCGTGCTTCGGAAGGCACGTTGAGCCGTTGATGCATCAGAAGAGAATCTTGATGAAGATTCTCTTTCTACTACGATAACTAATTCTTTATCTCAATTAGATTTTGTAAAGTACCTGTATTTTTAAGCAATTAATAGCTTTTTTAATAGTCTCAATTGCTTGCGATGTTAGCTCATCATCATCATCAGCGAACGAGACGATTGATGAAGATTCTCGTTTATTACGATTACTCACTCTTTACTTCTATTGGATTTTTAAATGTTACTGTATTTATGAGCAATAGTTTTTTTTTATAGTTTTACCTATCAATTGGATGCGGTGTTGGCCCGTCATCTTCATCATCAACGGTCGAGGCCGTCGATGAAGATCCTCGTCCTACTCACTCTTTATGACAATTTGATTTAAGGCTACGGTTTTATTGAGTAATTAATAGTTTTTAAAAGTCTCACCTCTCAGTTGGCTGCGATGTTGGCTCATCATCTTCATCATCAGCGGACGAGGCCGTAGATGAAGATTCTCGCGCAGGCGGCGTCGGCGGGCTTTCGTCCGATGAAGACGATTCCCGGGTGTACGGATGCAAGTTTCCTGAGAGAAAATTATAAGCATTATTATATTAAAATGATAAGCGCCTAAAACATTGAACATATATTAAAGACCGCAACAGAAAATACCCCGTGGAAGACGTAGAAAGCGGTGGAAGGATTGTCCGGAGGGAAACCTGAAGAGAATAGAAATATAAAAGATATTTTGGCCAGAGATAGAGTGAAGTGGAAGAAAACTGTGACCAAGACTATAGATGCGAAGCCGGTTAAAAGTGCATTGAACTTTATTAACGGTTAATATGTTTATAAAATATCTCAACCCCCATCGAGTATGCGCTTATTATATTTGTTTGATATGTACTTAGGCCTCACAATAAAAGCTTGAACCCGAAAAGTATTTTTTTTTCATAAAACATATTCTTTGTCGCAGTCGGATAATTAACCGTTAATCGTAATAACCGCATCTTATAGGTAACCATAAATTTGGCTAACGGGTTTTTTATAACTATATCCAAAACCCTTAAAGGGTTTTAGCGCCCAGCAAGTAGTAAAATCGATCCAGCTAGACCTAAGGTTCTTTCAGTATTCATCAAAAATTACACATTACTAGGGCGACTTATATTTATACCATGTATAAATTTTGCCGTATAGTGTATAATATTTTGTAGCATACTTTACCACAGAACCCAGGTTAGGGCGTAGTTTAGCTAAACGAAAACATGCACGAGTATGAATAAAAAGATGAAAATGTGAAGTAGACACAACATTTTTACGCCTTTTGATTGAGTCTATCATGTCTAGAGCAATGGTAAGCCCGATGAATTTATATCAAATTTTTTTTTGAAAAGTTAAAGGTTCAAAACTGCCATCATATGCCTTTTTTTTAAATTGCTATGTAATTTTGTTGAATGTTCTTTAAAAAGAAATTTATTTTATCTCCATCTTGTAATGCTTTCGAAAATCGGAAAGAAAAACACTTTAAAAAATATTACTCACGCTAAACCGTCGAATGATTGTCATTTAAATCATCAATTTCGTGAGTCATACTTTTCAAAAGTAGGCTCCTGTTAGGCGCGATAACCCCTCAAAAGGCATAGTGATGGAAATGCTCAGTTTTAACGATTGGCTAATGCACTCTTCGACATATTACGAGTTTAAATTACATGAAACAAATCCATGCCAATTATACAAGAACACAAAACATCGAACAGATAGAAATAACCTTAATGTCACTTGTGGTAAGTGCTGAATTATCATCCCCTAAGAGGGTAAAATAAGACGCAAATTTTGTATGATAGTTATCATTTTTTTGTTGTAGGCTTGGAATTTTGTCTAAGTACTCTGGAATGCAAATAATAAAGTGTGAATAAGTGCTTTTTTCACCAAAGTTGAATAAGTTTTATTCCAAGGATAATGACGCAATTTACTCTCGTATAATGAAGTTTACATTCCACGTGTAATTCCGGTATAAGAACTGTCTCTAGAATAAAAATGTCTGCCGTCCATTTTTTATGCTTAGATTAGTTACTCTTGGATAAGAACGATGTTGGAGAAATCGGCTCACTTTACACGACTGACCAAAAAAGGCGTATTACGTTTTCGGCATTCATATATGTATGTGAGATTATTTTACCATAAGTCTTAAACTTCTAAACAGATATAGATGTGTCAAACATAGAGATGACAGATTGTTTACTGGATAGACTTTATTTATTGCAATTCTGTCCAATATAGAATCAGTCTTATGCAGAATCTGTCCAATACATAATGAGTCTTATGCAGAATCTGTCCAATACAGAATGAGTCTTATGCAGGATCTGTCCAATACAGAATGAGTCTTATGCAGAATCTGTCCAATACAGAATGAGTCTTATGCAGAATCTGTCCAATACAGAATGAGTCTTATGCAGAATCTGTCCAATACAGAATGAGTCTTATGCAGAATCTGTCCAATACAGAATGAGTCTTATGCAGAATCTGTCCAATACAGAATGAGTCTTATGCAGAATCTGTCCAATACAGAATGAGTCTTATGCAGAATCTGTCCAATACAGAATGAGTCTTATGCAGAATCTGTCCAATACAGAATGAGTCTTATGCAGAATCTGTCCAATACAGAATGAGTCTTATACAGAATCTGACCAATACAGAATGAGTCTTATGTAGAATGTGCATATTTAACTCCAGTGCATTTTTTGATTGGTAAGGCTCTGACCAGTTACCCTGAAATAGACTTATTGGACGTTCCAGTCGGACGATTGAAATTTTGGAAGCTTGTTTGTAAGCTAAAGCAGGATTTTTGAAAGACTAGGTCATCTGACTATCTAACTCGAAAGAAAAAATAGCCGTCACAAGTGGAAACATTGATCTACCAATTTATAGGTGATCTTGTTCCTGTTAACAATTTTAACACCTCGCCATTAGAATGGCCATTGGCTAAAATTGTAAAAAAAAAATCCAATGTAAAGATAACCATGTAAGAGTAGCTGAGATTAAATTTAATAATAAATTATATATAAGGTCTATTACCTAAGTTTTGTCCTCTCCCTATAGAGTGAAGTTGTATAAGTGGATAAGTTACGTATAAAACTTATTTTAATTTACAGCAAATTTTGCTTTTATGATATTTAATATCAATTTTCTTTAAACATTTAACAATGTTTTTGTTTCAAACTTTTTCAACAGTTAGTTAACATATAGTCAATTTTTGAAGGTTTTAATATCTTTTATTTAGTCCTATGCGCTAAGTAAACTTTAATTCCAAGTTGTTAGGGTATGGGTTTTGCTTTGTTAAACAATAACTTGCCCTAGTTGGGCGGGCGGTGTTCAGTACAATATAATCGAAATATAGATTTTTCACATTTTGTTACTTTTTTATTTCTATACAAATGGCAACTTTGTATTTGTAGTAATTATGATATAATAATGGCAACACTTTAATCCTTCTCGAGCTTCGTTCAGAGCGGTTCAGACGTTGTTTAAGTCCATAAATATAATAAAATAGTAGAATCTATATTTTACACAATACAAACTATTTCACACAGTCACGTTTTCCTCCACCGGGTAACAAACCCTAAAAATACAAATATAAATTTCCGAATAATATTAATAGCTTATGAAACTTTTAAAAGGCATACGTAAGAGGATTACAATCATACAAATTAAATGGGGGCGATAGCAAGGAATAAATAAATTACACACAGAAGATAAGGTTTTATACAATTCAATTATTATTAATAACAACATATATGGACTATAATGGTCTGAAAATAAATAATGTTTATTTTTATTTATACAATGCGCCGTGAACGATGCGCACTCACAAAAGCGTAGCGCGCGCCTTTGACTGACAACTAGCGGAGTGTATATGTATAAAATAATAATTATGATTAATGATTAATAACGATATTTAATTGTTTCACGTGCCATACATTTGGTAAAGCATAAGAGCCATGAATTTATATAACACCATTTCTATGTACAAAAGTCCCCGTCACGAGAAGCTATAAGTTTAGTAAATTAATTAATTTCTACTGAGATGGGTTCTAGTGGATTACCTAGCGACAATAGAAATAAAAATAAATAAAAAAATATTTATATTCCCAACACAAATTGGTAAATTGGTAAAAGGCGAAAAACATAAAACAAATAAATGAGAGAAAAATAATACAGCTAATCAATTAAGAAATACAGGTGGGTGGATGCGGCGATCAACACAACCATTCTTAAATTTAAATTCTCTCTATTAAAATATGTCACAAAAATACTATTTTTTCTTTCATTGAAATGTTGCGAGCCCCTCAACATTTGTTTACATAATTTACATCTTCTCATGACGGGGACTTTATGTTTTATGTGAATAAATATGAATATTAAACATGCCCGTTTTCAAAGACACGAGCGCTACGCTTGTGTGAGTGCATCGTTCACGGCGCGTTGTATGAACCTTAAGTTCTGCAGATCATTTTTTTATTCTGTGGCCAGAGTTCGAAGGCTCCGTGGCAAAAGGCTGTGTTAAGCTTTTTCACTGAATCTGTTGTGTTTCCGAGAAATGACAAGAGATGCCAGGGGGAAAATTGGATCCAATTATTTTTGTTCAAATGTTTTTATAACACAATTAACTTTTTTATTGGCAGATCTTTTGGGCGACACGTGGCGGTAGTCATACTTGGAGACGCTTAAGAAAAACTGATACCAGGGTGTGCTGGGTCGCATAAGGTTGAAACCCTCTCGAGAGTACAACAAATTTTTCAATGCAATAAAATTATCAGTCAACTTAGTGTTGAATACAATGTTTCTTGAATAGGCAAAGAACACCTAAAATAATCTCTTTACTCTCTATACCCGATTTTTTATTAATAAAGTCAAATCGTGCATGTGAAACCATTATTTCATTAAAACGAAACTAAATTTTTAGCTGACATTAATTAACCCTTTGTGTTAAAAAGTTTTTAGGGCTAGGAATGCGTTCAAATTACGCAACGCGTAAAAATAAAATAAATATATTTATATAAATGTAAAAAATAATATCTGCAAATTACACTACATTGGTCTCAATTAAGAATTTGTACTTATTTAAGCATTAAAAACTATCACATTTGTAGCCCGACCAGAAAAATAAAAACTCTGCATTGGCGTCGCTACTGATCGCCTTCGAATGGCAACATGTATGTGTCATGTCAACAACAAAATTGTCAATGTCATTTAATGAAATAGAAATCAATTTTTATTCGCGTCAAATACAACAACATCTTTTATATCACTTTTCTCTCATTACTATAAATTATTTTTTATAAATAAATGGCAAAAAATAGTCACAAAATACACAACGTCCACTCCTGTCTCTTTTTGGCAGATGACGTTGAGATGACTGAATGTTACATGAATGCCTAGTTGCCAGTAAAAGAAAATAGTTTTATTCCGCAATATGGACAAGATTGCTATTTTATTGGTCGGCCTTTTAAAGATATTTTTATTGAAGTGTACTGGATAGTAGCAGATAGCGGAAAAGAAAGTTCGTATGTATGCTATACGACGAGCGGAGCAAACCGACGAGCTAGTATAAAATAGTAGCTTAATAAATAATATTACCAATGACAAATATTGACTATAAAACGTTTCTGCAACGAGATAACGGTAACTTAAAAAACTAAAACACCCGACTGCCTTTCTGTGCAATTTGGAAACGAAAACCCCAAAAAAGTCCGCCATTTTTTATTTTTTTTATCTTATACACCCAGTGTCACACTCATAGTAAATACGATTCTAACGACACCTCTTAAGCTAAAATCCATTGAGCCGTTCAGTATGCAGGGCGTGCCAAACATACATACGTACTCTCGAAAAACATAACCCTCCTTCTGGCACAGTCGGGTAAAAACATACTCCCTTCTTCATAAAAAATTACGAAGATTCGTTAAGTCTACGATAACTAAAATATGTTTAATCCATGTCTGTCTATCTATATATAATATGACGTGAAAGAACGGTACGAAACATATTTTAGTTGACTTGGGTTAGTATCTGTAAAAAAAATTGACGCGCGTATCCGTAGCGAATGCGCGTGTCAGTACAGCGAGATGCGACTCGTAATTGTTTAGTCGCAATTTAGTGGCATTTTCTATCTCGAGCCCCTCCGTGCCTTAGGCCGTTGGTCCCGTTTGTTATCGATAGATAGCAGTCGTTAAGCTGTGTCAGATGCCTTTAGGCAGGCTAAAATAAATTTGACAGTGTTGGCACCTTGGATCATGTTCCTGTTGGTATGGTTTCCCGGTAAAAAAAGGGTTACTGAGGTCGGACGACGGTCGCTTCATTGTAATTTTCACCATTGCTCCAGTGCCGCCATATCTAGGACCATGGTTTACAGCGTACCCTAGGTTCCGAAGCGTAAGCTGTGGACGCAACTAGGAGAACACGCTCGGAGAAGTCCCTGTATACATAAACTAGAAGCCCGTTTCGACTTCGTCCAACACTGAAAGAATTTTTCAAATCGGACCAAGTGGTTCCTGAAATTAGCTCAGACAAACAAACTCATCTTTATAATATTAATATAGATACATATACATCACCCTTGTTTCCCTCCGGGGTAGGCAGAGACTACGGATTTAAATTTTCTACGATCCTCACAGACTTCCCGCGCTTCTTCTACAGTCTACACTCATCTATCTATATTAAAAGGAGAATTTAAAAAGGGAAAAACTTACCAAGCGATGTGCTAGTCGGTATGGCGGGCAGGGGCCGGGCGGGCGCGCGGGTGAGGCTCTCCGCGCGGGGCGGGGGAGGGGGAGGGGCCTCGTCCTCGTCCGCGGCAACAGACGAGTATATACTCTCTTCCATTTTAGACTCTTCTTTCTATTGGGATAGTAAAATTTTATCGTTTATTTTCCATATCATCGTCAAATAAAAACATAAATTTAACAGCAGGAGTGGACTCCGTGACTTAGTTGGCTCGAATGATTTTTGTTCGATATCGAATAATTTTCTACGTCTGGATGTACTCATCAGTTATTTTATATAAGTTTATTTATTCCAAACCAATTGTTTATACTTAAATCAATCAAAAATGCCGCCCACTGATTGTACCCGGCTCAAAGGTTCCCATAATACTCGCAGCATTGCCTCTTTGGATAGCTATAGAAATCCTTTGAACCAGGTATCATCAGTTAGTGGTGGGAAGTGAATAAATTCTCAACGGTTGACAACTCTGGAGCCCAATCGCGCTGAATGCAAATGACGTTAACGTGTTTACCAAAACCAATCAGCCTATCCTAGGAAATTTTTGACTTTTGTATTATAAAATATTATTAATTATGAAAACATAATTTGAATGTTGTATAAAAAAGTTATCAACAGCACTTTTTTCCTATAAATACACATTTCTGTTTGTCTGTAACGCTTTCACGGCCAAACCGCTGAACGGATTTTGATGAAATTTAGTATGAATATAGTTGAAGACCCGGGGTCAAACATAGGCTACTTTTTGACGCAGGCGGAGCTGCGGGAAAAAGCTAGTCTGTTATATGACATCGTCCTAAGCTTTGATGTAATGTTTTTTTAGAGTTTTATTACACAAGAAAGAATTTTAGAACACATAGAATATATTAAAATTACTCAAATATTTAGCCGAGCGGTCGGCAGCCGACTGCGACCCTAATTCTTACATTTAAGGGCTGATTTACTGGCAATCCAGTAGCTAATTTAAAGAGGTTTTACTTACTTATTTACTAATTTGTCAATGTATACGTTTGTTCATGGACACGATTGAAACCCACCCAGACAAACAATTTCGTATCCATGAACGCGAATCGAGAGCAAAACAATGCAAGGATGTCGCTTCAGCCGCCCGGCCGCTGCAACGACTATGACGTAGATACGGTAAATGAGTAACACACACATTGACGCGTGTGCGTACGCGGCCGAATCGTAGTAGTAGTAATAGGTATCGCGCTGTTGTATGGTATGTCCGGGGTGGGGTTAAGTAAGGGTTCCTTACTTAACCTTAAACTTGTTTTATGTTTGTCTATGTATGTATATCTATAGTTTTGATTATGAACACTTTACGTATGTAAATCTAAGTGCGTTTATTTAACAGTAAGTGTTTTTTTCTTCTCATTATATTTTTAAAGGCAATTCGCGCCGCACATGACTTTTAAGTTTTGCCTAATGGTTGACTGGGCGAGAATGCTTTTAGCATTAAGTCAGCCAATTGTAAAAGTATTTTTTACTCGTGGTACAGTAAAGATTTATAAATAAATAATGTCGGGTATAAGATCTTACAGGATAGCCTTCATGCCCGTGACATAGCGGATAAACTTCAAGAAAATCGCCTGCGATGGTATGGTCATATAGGGGAGCGCCCAAAAACAGCTGACTTGACGTCGCAAAGCAGGATATGCGTGCTAACGAACTATCTGTCTGAGATGCCGAAGACCGGGCGAAGTTGAGACGTCAAAGTAGGAAAGCGGACCCTGGGCTCCGAAGCAAACAGCTGTGGATGCAACCGGGAAGGCGCTAAGTCGATGATGATAATATCTTACCCAGTTAGGATCCAACAGCCTCTTAGCGCCCTTGATGATGGCTTGATAGGAGAACCGCAGCTGATCCGGAGTTTGGATCAGCCCCATGCGGTGGCGACGCATCTCCAATAGGATCTCCTGGACGTTTATGCTGTCCAGACCTTCCAACTGAATCTGCACAATTGAACACATTTGGCGAAAAGGTGATCGTATTAGATAAACAGTGGATGTGTACATTCGTATGCGAAGAACCCCTCGTCAAAAGGGATATTACGCGGTAAATCATCATCATCATTTCGTGTAGGTTACATTGTCAATCGACCATGTACACTCTGGTTTTAAGAGTTGTGCGGAGCCGCCTCTCGGCCTCTGACGGGGTTCCTTTAACGAACACCAGATGGCAGCCGGGACCAACGGTTTAACGTGCCTTCTAAAGCACGGAATCATCTTTATTATCAGACAATCAGGTGATTTAAACCTGCAATGTCCTTACCAAACTGGAAACAACTAAACAAAGTATGCCTCCCGTGGGAATCCAACCCACGATACTCGGGTCGAAGGCGAACGCTCGGACGAAAGGGCTTGAACGGACCACGGAGGCGCGGTAAATAAGCATAATTGTTATTAATCAATTCGAAGAATTGCTCATAAAAGAATTGTATTAACTGTGGAAGAAATCTAAAAAAAAAGATAAAACTCTCACCATAACAAGACAGGAATCGACGAGACAAAAAGTCCCCGAGCGGCCAATACCAGCACTGCAGTGGACAACCGCCGGCCCCACATCCGGCTCGAGGCACCCTGAAGACCGGACCTTCCACAGGAACTCGAGGAAGGCGTCGGGGGACGTGGGCACCCCGAAATCTGGCCACGTGGTGTAGTGGAACTGTATCACTTCACGGCTTTCACCGCTCTCGTGGTCGTAGATTCTGCGGCAAATGTTATTCAATTAACGTTTTTATTTAGTACAAGCTGTTTCCCGCAGCTCAGCCTGCGGTATATAGCCTATGTTACTCAGGGTAAATGTAGCTTTCCTAAGAATTTTTGAAATCGGCACAGTAGTTTTTAAGTTTTTTCATTACAAACATACACTCAAAAATACAAATCTTTCCTCTTTATAATATAAGTGTAGATGTAGCTTAGTATGGATTAATTAAGCGTTAGCTATATTTTGAATAAAATTAGCATTTTAATCACCGTTATTAAACCAAAATCGCGGTTTCCCCGACTGCGACAAAAGGAGGGTTATGTTTTTTAAGAGTATGCATAATTGTTAGGCACGCTCTGCAGTCTGAACGGCTCGATGGATTGTAGCTTACGAGGTGACACGCTGGGTATCTATACTAATATTATAAAGCTAAAGAGTTTATTTGTTTGTTTGAACGCGCTAATTTCAGGCACTCCTAGTCGGATTTAAAAAATTCTGTCAGTGTTAGATAGCCTATTTATCGAGGAAGGCTATCTAACACTGATAGATTAGGACAAAGTCGAGATGAGCTGCTAGTATCGAAATAAAAATAAAAATATAACGATTAATTTGAGTTTTTTCATTTCCAAAATACACAGAAACAGGTCGGGTTATCGGTTTTATAAATAACGGTTAACTTGTTGAAGAAAAATTTGTGGTTAAATTTGATATTTTTTATAGTGGGTTACGTGGTCAATAGACCTTGCACATCCTGGTATCAGAGTTATAACATAGACAGAGTAACAGAGACGCTGGTACGGAGCTTTCGGTATATTGACCGATTTTTATAACCAAAATGACAGGATAGATACTCAGGAAACTACCGATTTCTACCGTTATTAAACCAAAATGACGGTTAAAATATTATTTTTTTTAAGAAAAAATATAGATGTTTAAGTTCTATTATACTTTAATTTGGTTGGGAGATTTAAACGTTTTCTCATTTTGTGTGTTTAAAATTCATGTAATTCATTATTCATTCATGTAATTCTTATACTACAAATAGTAGAACGATAGAAGACATTCAGTTAGTATACATATTTACAGCTTTGAGCTACAGACGGGAATCATAGGCTTCATTCATTGTGTCCCAGTGAGCCGGTTATCAATAGTCCGTGCCACGGCGTTAGCTGGGCGGATTACCGACCTCAGGAGTGCTATTTTTGAAAAGCGTGACCCACGCAAAATCGGAGAATCGAATAATTTGCGTTCGATATACGACACTATTTTTACCAGCCGGTTTCGCCTGCGTGCACTCGCGCTTTATGGTTTTTTTTCATAGTCAGCGACCAGAATTATCCGTGTCGATTTTAAAACAAAGTCACCCGGTTTCATACATTTAGAGGTTGATTTTTGGAAAATCCTACTCATTTATTCAATGCTCTGGAGAAGTTTCATAGACATCGCTCTAACTAATCTAGTTTCTTCATACAATATTTACAACCCCGTTTAACCCCTTAGGGGATGAATTTTGAAAAAAATATTTCTTGCACCACAAAAGGAAGCCATGTGCCAATTTTGAACAAACCCTTCAGCGATTAGGGCCGCACCGTGATACGTCAGTCACTCAGTCTTCTTTTATACGCATATAGAATAGATGTGGGACATACATTTCAAAAATAGGGCCCTTGAATATTTGCAGTACTTCGCGGCACTATGAATAGCCGTTTGCATAGGCGCTGAATACTGTATCAATAAGTTACGAATGATGACAGAAATATGTGCAAAGACGCACACTAGCGTCGATTATGGTGTTGCCAGCTACTTGACTGGTGCCCGACCAATGGGAAAATTATTAATTGCTGTGGTCTTGTTACGTATTATAAAAAGTAGCTCAGAAAATCCTTTAAAATGAAATTAAAATAAAACTGGCCAAGTGTGATTCGGCTCGCATGGAGAGGGTTCTGTACTATTTTTTTATTTTTCTCCATTTGGACCTCCTTAACAAATTTAAAATTATCTCATAGGTTTTCCTGTAATTTATGAATCGAAATTCTGGAATCGATAGTTTCGCAGATAAGGTAGGGGAAATGGTTAATTTTTGTCTACTTTATTTTATGATTCTAATATAGAATTCTAAAATTGCGAAAGGCCATATTTAGAATGTTGGTGGGCGTAAAGTGGAAATGGAATCAAAATAGTGATAGGTTGCTAGTCGCATCGCCTACTGATAGGTATGGTTCTTCGATTTTCGCCCACTTCCTCGGCCGGCTTATATGGTCTGCGCGGGAAGAGAAGAAGCTAGTACATTCCACGTATTTATTTTTCTCCCAGACCAGCATTAAAGAAATAAGATGTAATGAACAGACAAAATTGTCAGATAAAGTCAAAATTACAACATCACTCTTTTGGGGTCGGGAGTTAAAAAAAAAAACAAAATATCTAAATAATAAAAATCGAAACCTCGGGGAATTTGGGATTTTTTAATACACGGCAACATTGAGCACCGAGCGGTACTTCGCGCCATATTTTAGGGTTATATTATTTTCGTGAGTAATTTATGTCCATATTTCGAAATTATACAATACTTATTTATGGTATGTAATACCAGTATCTTTCTTATTTCTTTTAGTATTATTCTTACACAGTTTGACTACGCAAACTGCACATTTTGCGTCTACTTTTACATTAAATTTTATATTTATCTAGACATCCAACTCACTCATCGGTCGCGGCATGACTGACGCGGGTATGCCGCAACCATGCCGAATTCGGCATGGTTTTAGTTGCGAATTTTTGTAGTATGCCGACGGTATCTAGTCGAGCGCGCGAGACCAATTATTAATCTAAGACAACAACACACATACAAATGTTAATGGTTCAATCTTCTTAACATGCCTTCCCAAGTATGCAATAATCTCTACTTATATACAATCGGGTAATTCAAGTCTGGACCATAAATTACAGAATATATGCCATACAGATATTCAACCGCCATATAATGAAACGCGCCAACTTTCTTGGTTATTCCGTGGGCACTCTGCTACAAAATCATTGTTACGCCATCTATCGAAAACATGACGAGTTGTCAATTTTAATTTATAACTTTTTAAATACAGCACTAAATCAACTTGCTATAAAATGTCGGTACGGAAAAAAGAAGCTTAAAAAATTCAATATCATATTTCGCCGAAAATAATCAAGATCACTACTTTATTTAAATAATTTCTTTTTGAAGCGTCATCTATCATCAGATAGGGGAACTAACTCTTTCTCTTAGGCTATGGGACCCCATCACTGGACTAAAGAGACTTTATTTGACAGTCCAAAATTTGTTGCATCAATAGATGCAGAGTGTCGAATGAAAATCAGTCAATATCGATCAACGAACTAGTCATACTTTCAAAAAATAGAATTCCTGACCACTAAATAAGTTCAAATATCTGCAGAGCATATAATTGGTTTGTTAACGTTCAGTTACATGAAACTAATATCTAAATACTGAGGCCCTTATTTATAAATAATAAAGAACTTTAAGTCCAAGTTAACTAAAATATGCTTCGTCTCAATCTTTCACGTCAAAAATATAAAACAGAAAGTGACTTAATCCATACTAATGTTATAAATGCGAAAGTCAGTTTGTCTGTCTGTTACGCTTTCACGGCCAAACCGCTAAACGGATTTTGATGAAATTTGGTATGAATATAATAATAGTTGAAGACCCGGGGTCGAACATAGGCTACTTTTTGACGCGTGCGGAGCTGCGGGAAACCGCTAGTATTATATATTTTAAATAATGCAAGCTTAACTTACATAAGGGAGTTAGTTAATTATAAATTTTATTATAAAATACAGTTATATTTAGTAACAGACTTTCGCGCACGCCTTAATTCTTTTGTCATAGGAACAGATTTGATCTAACACAGTTAGTAAGTTAGTCCAAAAGCAGTGCTATGAATAATTCTATGCCCTAAGTTTGAAAAGTATGTTATTTGCCTCTCAACGATACTAGATATTATCATCAACATCCAAATGCTGGTGAAATCAGGTAAAACACATCTGCCTGCAACTAACTAGGGGAGTGAGAGGTTAGGGGTAGAGGGAACGGAGTGAGAATGGATCCGCAATGAGATATGGAGACCAACCGTACTGAAACAGAATACGCTGTTATCCTATTCAATGGCTATGTCGACGTTACGTCCTAATTGGGGAGGAAGCTAATCTATACTGGAATTCGAATAATAACGTCCTACCGTTCTGTTGGATGTCACAGTCAAAGGATGTTTGGAATACCTACCTATTTCATATTACCATTGATTATTATACAGGGTGACGTTTTATCTATGAACTATATTTAAATATTTAATACAGTGTGTTCAGTACGTAAAACTGAAACACTTTCAGTGAAAAAAAAAAATAGACTTTTCTATCAGCTAACAGATTTTGTACAGTTAACAAATTAACGGTAATTAAAAAACCTAATAATGAAAATTCGCCATTTTGTTTTTATTATTATTATTACTTTATGAAGATGGTTCATTCTCCCTCTCAAAAGGGGTATATACCTAAACATACGGGCCGTAGCCAAAGCATGTAAAGGGAATTAATTGATGGTGTTATAAGCAGAAGAGATAGATGATGTTGTTAAGAATCTTCGGGTAAGTCTACAAGTGTTTAAAATAACCGCTTTTTGGATAAGGAAAAGGACATTTTTATTAATTTCAAGCACGTCTAGAGATTTTTGCAATGAGTTAGGAATTACACCGGTCGCTGAGATAACTATGGGAATTATATGTACTGTTTGTACTCTCCACTGATTGCTAATTCTTGGTATTTGGTGAGTTTTTGAGATATGGTAGATTGAATATTGTGTGTATTTGGAATAGCTATATCAATGAGGAACGCAGTTTTATTAATTTTGTCATGAAGTGTGATGTCGGGCCGGTTGAAATGAATAGTTTTATCTGTAATGATTGTTCTATCCCAGTAAATTCTGTAGCTATTATTATCGAGTATGGTTTCTGGCTTATACTTATAGTATGGCATTTTATTTGTGATAAAATTATATTCATATGCAAGGTGTTGGTGTATAACAGCCGCCACTTGGTCATGGCGGTGCTTATAGTCTGTTTGAGCGAGAGACTTGCATGCTGAGGTAATGTGCTGAATGGTTTCAGAGTTCGAGTGACAGTGTCTTATTATTTTTATTATTTTTATATATTCGTGTCACTCTCACAGTAAAAACGAATCTAACGACACTTCTCAAGCTAAAATCTATCGAGCCGTTCCGGCTGCAGAGCGTGCCAAACAATTATACATACATACATACTCTAGAAAAACTCAACCCTCCTTATGGCGTAGTCGTATAAAAACACTAAGTACGACAAAAGGCAATTTCGGTTTTGGTATTCTCGTTTGTTTATGTGGAACGTTACGCTCATCGCTTCGCTCCTCGCAACCTAAACTAACGTACCGAGGATCTGCGCGCAGGTTTTTTAAATTAATATCTGCGAAACTTTAACTTTAAGAGTTACAACAAATACCTACGTCATTATTTTCATTGCTGACTTGACATTATAATAGAATTGTTTTGGTGAAATCCGCCATAAGATGGGAAAATGTATAATAGATAAGAGATATGAGTAAACAACACTCGTATTAAGTAAACATTTCTCAAAAGGTCTCATTTTATCTCATCTTTCAGAATTACAGTATTTTTTAAATCTTTGCTGCAAATACGCAGCTTCGGTCTACCTCTTTTCACATTCCTTCATTTATATCGTGAGGCTAACGAGCCAAACGACCATGTGCCTAACACCCTACCCTGGTGACAGAGTTAGGAACCGGCGCGCCTGCCGGGACCAACAGCTTAACGGGCCGTCCGAAGCACACAATAATCTTTATTACTAGTGGTTCTGTGAGAACAGTAGACCTCGCGAGCCCTTACAACCCTGGCTTAACAAAGCCATATAAGAGTTTTGAAACCAACCTACCAATGACAAAAGGAAAGTAAAAAAAGACCCGGTTTCATAGTTGTCACCAATAGCCCTATCATTTGATACCGCACATGGTATGTTTATATATAAAAAAAATCTCTGTATCGCCAACGTCACAGTGTTTCGTACCTGTCATCCCATAGATTTATATTTACGACATCATACTAATTGCACTAATACAAAATATACAGAAAATAGATTTCTAGACAACTTTTGGGTGAATTGCCGACTATAAACACGTACAAGTTTCTTGTGTAAAAAAGTTGTTCAGACAAAAAGTCCTATCGGCCGCCTACGTAACTGAGTTTTGTAACCAGTTACAAAAGAAAAAAAAATCTCGTTGCGTCTTACTAAGAATAATAAAAAAGTCTAATGAGTATTTTTTATTATTTTTGAAATCTCATATCCCAGGTGGATATGAGATTTTTTAAGTTTCGAACCCCCATATTTCCGTCATTTAAAAAAATATCGAAAAACTGGCTAGACAAAAGAAAATCTATATAATTACCGAAGCTGCTCACAAAAATTAATGAGAATCGGCTAAGAAATGCGAGCTGTAGGGGAGAATAGACGGACAAAATAATTTTCGGCGAGTCGAAACTGAGACGCTTCGCTCGCTCGGTCAATCAGACAATCAGTTGATTTAAGCCTACAATCTAGACAAAGTATTCTTCCCCTGGAAATCGAATCTACGACCTCTGGGTCTAAAGGCAAACTGGATCACAAAGGTAGTTTTCCGATTCAAAATAGAAAATTCAATTTAACAGTAAATATACCAAATTCTATTGTCATATTTATATGAACGGAAAATCACTGAAATAAGGTAAGTCTGGAATCGCCACGGCAACGTTCGGGGTTTGTCACGCCGTTAGAGATAAGTCGATTTAGAGATACCTCGAAAAATATGTTAAAATGTCTCTTGATAACCTTGTCTAATCTCTCAAGTGCCATTTCTCTAGTGCTAATTTGGGAGATGCTACGAATATGAATGTCGACCGATGCACATGCACACATGCCTGTTACTACTACTTGTGAGAAATATCCACACAAATAAGGATTTTAATAGAGATTTGTCAAAAAACGTCATTTCAAGTCGTGTGTTCTGAAAATTGACCTATTCATGAAAAGTTTTTGTTGAATAAAAATCAAATTTCAAAATTTCTCTCGAATTCGACTCGCCGAATTTGCATGAATCACACTTTTTAAAAATAGCACTGCAGGACTCAAGTCGCCAGGGCAGGTTACTTCCGGGAAGCGCTGGAGGCATTTCGCACAAATTATATTTCCTTTCCTACACTTTGAATAAAAAGGAACGCTGCGATTGATAGTATATGGGATCCAATGCTTGTTTTGTACACATAATACCCGTAATTCCATAGTAATCTATATATATATAAAAATCAATGCCACTTTTCGTTGTAATTTTATAACTCAAGACCGGGCTCACCTATCCAAACCAAATGTTTAGGCTTTGTTCGGACTATTTAGTAGATGGTTTATGTGAAGTTTGCACAAAATCGGTCGAGCGGTTCTTCATTTATCACTTTATACGTAGCGAAGCACGTACCGGGCCGCTAGTATTATATGCGAAAGTCTGTCTGTTACGCTTTCATGGTAGAACCCGTGATCCGATTCTGATTCCATACTAATTGGGTAGACGACAAGGTTCAAAAATTGAAAAAGTAATATGATAAACACTCATTGTTGAAATTTTCACTTTGAAAACTTGCACGGGCAAAATTTTTATAACAATTTAAAAATCAATGAGAAAGGTCACTTTGAAACCATAAAATTACTAAATAATGTATTACTAGCTGTTTCCCGCAGCTCCACCTGCGGTATATAACCTATGTTACTCAGGGTGAATGTAGCTTTCCAGTGGTGAAAGAATTTTTGAAATCGGCACAGTAGTTTTTGAGTTTGTTCATTACAAACATACACACAAAAATACAAATCTTTCCTCTTTACAATATTAGTGTAGATAATCGATGAATACATAAAAAATGAAGAAACTTTTACTTCGGAACTATTAACATAAACACAATATAAAACTACCTAAAGTTATCGAACAAATTTTGTCTCACCCATGTAAATTACCTAGGCGTGACGTCATCGCTTGGGTTCCATTAGTACGGAGCGTTTGGTATCGTCCAAAACGCACGTGAGTTTAACTTCGTCATATCTCAGTTAGTTCAAGTTTTATAGACATGGTTTTTTTTACCAATATGCCTATTAAAGTGAGGTCTTTCATTTAAACATGAAATTGAAAATTATTCATGCGTATTATAAATGCGTGCGTGTCAGTCGGTCTGTCTGATACGCTTTCCGCAAACTTTTACGCGAAATTTGGTATGAATTTAGTTGAAGACCCGAAACATGGGCACATGCTCAAGGTCAGTTTTGGCTCTATCATGAAATGGTCGCATTTCATATGATCGACCACATGAATCGCCAACAGAGTAATGTCTAATTTAAATATTAAAGCAAGTAATATTCTAGTACATTATCTTGTGTAAATGGAAAGATATTTCCTTCTGTAAATTTTACCTCTTACTTTGACCTCAGTTTGTTCAGGATCGTTTAAGCCTTAAGGTACACATTACATGTGAGTACTTATTTGCTAGTAATACACTTAATTTTATTACCTTAAGGCACATTTTCTTGAAGAATGTTAAATCCGATTAATATTTTTGCAAGTTCTAAGGAGCTCGTTAGTCGAGTGCGACCCGCGTATTCTATTGGGTTGGTCGCCATTTTAGTGGTATTTTCTATCTTGAGCTCCTCCGTGTTTCGGAAGTCGCGTTAAGCCGTTGGTCCCGGTTGTTATCGATAGATAGCAGTCGTGAGGCTGTGTCAGTTGCCTTAGGGCAGCCTGAAAAATTCAGACAGTTGTGGCCACTAACACACCTCAGGTCATGTTCCTGTTGGTCTGGTTTTCCTGTAAAAAGGGTTACGGAGGTCAGACGACAGTCGCTCCATTGTAATAGCCAGTTCCGCCAAAGCTAGGATCATGACTTACAGCGTACCCTAGGCTCCGAAGCGAAAGCTCACGACGCAACGAGGAATACACACAAGAATTGGTGAATATTTTTGCGAGTTCCTTTCCTATAAAGCTCGTGTTTTTTCACAAAGGAGATGGTTCGTTTATTTACTGGTTGCGGCCCCGCTGTATCACCCGTCTTTATCGACATTTCAGAAAAATTAGGCAATTAGATTTTTTAAAAGCTTAATACATATAAAGTCAGTTGTTGGATAGAGACACGTGGAGGGAGATAGGGGAGACCTTTGCCCAGCATTGGGACGTAAATGGTTAAAAAAAATACATAAAGCGTATTTCATTTATCCAATAGTCCAGCTATGTATTTGAATTGACGATCACAGGCCAGGCGAGAGAGTGATTATCGATCGTTCGCGAATAATTTTTATTCGACTCACTCGATTTTCACTGAGATCTCAAAAATAGCACTGCGGACCAAAATGCCTCTCTGGCTTTCCATCACGGGCAATGTCAGTACCATGGCTGCGAATGGGAAATTTCAATATTGTTTTATTAAATATCCGCTGCAAGTCTGTGATGTAGACTGTTTGCGAAATCAAGGCTGCATTTCGTTTGGCGAAGTGTGGGGGGGGGGGGGGGGGGAGATTAGGCTATTCAAATGTATATACGGTCGGCACCGGTTGTCAATTGATATCGTACAACTTGCAATCAAAATTTTTGGGACCGCATTTCGGCCTCTTCTTTACCGATCCCCAGACACGCAACGGCCATCGAAAGCACGGAATCATCATTATTATAAGACAATCACGTGACTTAAGCCTGCAATGTCCTTTTCTCTCATATTGATTTTTAACCCGAAAGAGCCGATCTGTATTAAACATTTTAGTTCAAATGGGCTTGGCAAACATTTATAATTTTTATAAGGGGACTTGTCCCCTTATGCCCTTACTTACAAGCAAAGAGCGAAATTAGTGTCCCGCTTGCGCCATGCTGCCACCCCCTGGCCAGAAAGAAGGAGCGCTCCAAAAATTGCTGGCTCGACGTCGAAGTGGTGGATATGGTCTAACAACCAAGGATGGCGGAGACCGAGCGAAAAGGAGAAAGAACAGGAAAACAGGCTCCGAAGCGACCAGCATATCACGCAACAGAGAAGCGCGACAGTGTTAGTGTGACAGGGAGGCGCTTACCTAAAAACTCTTGTGCAATAATAGTTGCAATCTTCCTCGCTTATTTGCTCGACGGTCAACTTGACGTCGCCGAGCTCCATCTTGTGCTGGTCCCCGATGCCGTGGGGCCAGTACCAGTGGCACTTGATCTCGTTCTTCTCGATGATCTTGTTCAGCATGAGGATGGCCCGGCTGTTTTGCTCCCAGATCATCAACCAGAAGTGGCTCACAGTGAACGCCAGTGGGCCCTGGGTGAGGATGTACTTCCGGTTCGCCTTCTCCATCTGTTGGGGAGAAATATGTCAATTACATTTGTAAGGTCTATTATATTTTATCATTTTTGTATGTTTTTTTAAGAATTATGTTAGTGATTTGTGCAATTTTGTGTGGCAACAATAATTAAAAAACGAGAGAGACTTGACAGATGTCAAGCGGGCTTTTGAGCTGTTTTAGTGGGCCAGGCGCCAGTAACGTCATGCCCTTTATTACCCGACTGCGACATAAGGCGGGTTATGATTTTGGAGAGTATGTACGTATGTATGTATAATTTAGCACGCTCTACAGCCTGAACCATGTCTGAACGGATTTTTTTAGGTTGATTCATTTCCAAATTACACAGAAACGCAGTCAGGTCTTTTATTTTTATAAATTACCGTTATCTTGTGATCTCTTTCATATTATTCCGTTTTGACGATACCCACCGGAAGAGTGGAGATGGCCTATTCTCGCAGCATCAACAAGCGAAATTAACAAAATTTACAGTCAAAAAGTAAATCTTATTTCTTAACATAAGTGCACTGTCGTATTACAATATTACAATAAATAGTTGTGTATTGAAATACCCCCTCCCCCCACCTCACTTCCAGACAGCCGGCTTCGGTGATTCCTAACAGAACATACGAGCATTGAAAAGCGTTTTCTACATAGATAATCAACTAGTTTTATGCCATCCATCGGAAAATTTTCTTGAAAAAGCTTTCGTATATACGCTAAAACCTTTAGCGAAACGACTACTGGGCAGTAACAATGATTCGAGAAAAATAATAAACAGGTTATGTTTCTAGGTGAGACGAAGGGACCTATTCACGTTTCGCAGAACCTTTAGTACGCGTATTTGTACCCAAAGGGTAAAACCCAAGCTGTCCGTCTGCCAGTCTGTCACCAGACTGTATTTCATGAATGGTGATAGTTACTTGAAATTTTCACAGATTATGTATTTCTGTTGTCACTATAATATAATAAAATTAATATTTAAGGGGGCTCCCTACAACAAACGTGACACGGAACCATTTTTTACGCGAGTCCGATTTTATTCTCAAAAATCCACTAAAGGGTCTATTCATATCAATTTCGGCTCAGTGAAGCGCACTGTGTGAGGACCTGAGGACAAATAGACATCTATCCCACCCTGTCTAGGCATCACCATACAAATCGTAGCTGTGTTGTAAATGATTTTCTTTAAATTTTTTAAAAGAAACTCTGACGTAAGTTCGGATCAGAATTTTCAAATTTAAAACATTATATCAGCGGCGGCTGTTCTCCTTTTGCAGATATATCTTAGTCGAAATACTAAAATACCTAATTAGACCTATCTAGGACCGTGTCGCGGTAGGAGCAGTTTAATGAATATAAAAATAATAATAAAAATAGAACGGATTTATCCTAAGTTTTCTTATTGGGGGAATTGAACATTTTAGAATTCAAACTTTATGAGAATTCAACACTTAAAATTTACCTCAGACGAAATTTAATAATATCCGCTTTCATAATTAATCAAATAAAATTTTTAGTTCTTTCATTTATTTTTCTTACTTAATTTTTCTAAGTTTTACTTTATTAATAGTGTAGTTTTTAGTTTTTAAGTTAGTTTATATGTATTAATTTTCATTTATGGTCTGAAATAAAGCGTACATTGATCAAAGATGTGAAATCATTACACTATGTACATATTAATTAGCAATGAATGGAGTTTCCGAAATTCCCGAAAAACAGGTCAAAGGCTAATTAAGTTAAACATCATGGTTAAATCATATCGAACCATGAAATAACTCATTTCGTTGATAAAATAAAATCATGTGTAAATTTAAATAAGTAGGCTAGTTCATTATTTATTAAACACAATCCGTCCGGCCACCAAGTACGAAATTTACAAATTATTGGACTTTCTCTCTCCTCAAATAAGTTCACAAACTGAACACTTTCAAATTTTTTTACCCCCATGTCCTGACTTTCGTTTTATTAGGTTGGGCTATAAATACTATTTGTATCTGGCTGGTTTTGGTATCATTAAAAGTTTAAATTTTAAAGAAGATAATTCAAATTCAAATTAGGAAAATGTGTGACTTTCATTTGTTTTTCTTACTGTCAAGATAAGTGAATATAATGAAGTAATTCGATACATTTTGAAATTTTACTACAAATAATGTAAAAAAGCAACGCAAGCCGCGAAAAAAATTTGCGTTGTTTATGGACCTAGTGCAATGTCTGTAAGTAGCACAAATTTGGTTTAAGCGTTTTCAATCAGGAAATTTTGATGTCAAAGATGCACGTCGCTCTGGTCGCCCTATTGCGGATACGATGAATGCCATTTTTGAAAAAATTGGAGCAAGATCGGCATATCAGTAGTTACGACGTAGCTGAAGAACTGGGAATTGACCACAAAACAGTTTGGCGCATTTGAAAAAACTGGGTACACAAAAAAGCTCGATATTTGGGTACCTCAAAAGCTCACTGAAAGAAACCTAATGGAACGTGTACTCATCTGTGATTCTTTATTACGACGTAATGAAACCGAACCATTTTTGAAGAAGCTGATAACTGGTGATGAAAACTGGATCACGCACGACAAGAACGTGCAAAAAGGTCGTCGTGCTCAAAGGCCGGTCAGGCTTCACAGACTGTGGCGAAACCCGGGTTAACTCGCAACAAGGTGATGCTGTGTGTGTGGTGGGATTGGAAGGGCATTATTCATTTTGAGCTGTTACTATGCAGGACCATCGATTTTGAACTCTGCTGCCAACAACTGATGAGATTAAAGCAAGAAGTTGAAAGAAAGCCAGAAGTAATCAACAGAAAGGGTGTGGTTTTTCATCATGATAACGATAGACCTCACAAATCTTTAGCCACTCAGCAAAAATTAAGAGAGTTTGGCTGGGAGGTGTTAATGCATCCGTCGTATAGTCCTGACCTTCAGATTTCTATCTGTTTCGGTCTCTTCAGAATTCTTTAGGCAGCGTCAGGTTGACATCACAAGAGTACTGCCAAAACCACTTGTCGCGGTATTTTGATCAAAAGCCTCAAAATTTCTATAGCAATGGGATCATGTCCCTACCTACAAGATGGCAAAAAGTAATCGAACAAAATGGCACCTACATACTTTAGTTAAAACTATATTAAAAAATGCGAAGAAACTTTTTCCCCAGCCTATTAGAAAAATCCTCTAAATAATTGTAAAAGCAACATCAAAACGCTGTTGCGTGTTTTAAATCATATGAAACAAAATGTTGATAAACACATCATCATCATCATTTCAGCCGCAGTCAGTCCACTGCTGGACATAGGCCTCTCCCAATGATTTCCAAAATGATCGGTTGGCAGCAGTCTGCATCCAGCGTCTGCCTGCGACCCTTTTCAGGTCATCTGACCATCTGGACGGTGGATGTCCAACGCTGCGCTTACCGGTACGTGGTCGCCATTCGAGAACCTTTCTACCCCATCGGCCATCGGTTCTCCGCGCTATGTGCCCCGCCCACTGCCACTTCAAAGAACTAATCCGCTGGGCTATGTCGGTGACTTTTGTTCTCCTACGGATCTCTTCATTTCTGATTCGATCTCGTAGGGAAACACCGAGCATCGCCCTCTCCATAGCTCTCTGGGCGACCTTGAGCTTTCTTATGAGGCTCATAGTCAAAGACCACGTTTCGGACCCGTATGTCATCACTGGTAACACACACTGGTCATATATATGATACACACAGAATCAAACCAATTTTTTGACGCATTTATTACATAATAACTTCAAACACTTTACAGCGTTCATGTTCGCAGTAAATATAAACATTTAACTAACAACATTCTGAAATAAACAAAGCTACCAACCCAAACAAATTTAACAATTGGAAGAAATATAAGTGAAATCGTTATGTAATTTGAAGGCGCTAAGCTTCACGAGCGAAAGTATACCATAGAGGAAAACGTGACAGTCGCTCCATTGTGAATACCAATGCCACCATATCTAGAACCATGAAAAAAGCATCCGAGAAGGAAAATGTTACAAGGAAAATACTCTAGTGTAAAGGAAAATTATGAAAAAAAATGGATGGAAATTATTTTGATATTAAATTATACATTCAGTTGAGGTCTTAAGGCCAGCCTTTCGGAAAATTGGGTGTGTCGAGTTTACTTTGTATTTAATAATTAATATCTACATACAAATTTTGATTTAAGCCGGTTTCAGTTAAGAATTCTTTAAACAATAGTAAACAACTTTGTGATTATTTTTGTGATATTAATTATACGTTTTTAATTTTAATTCTTTTATCTATTAAGAATTTTAACAACTTTAATTAGATCTTTTTCTAAATATGTTAATAAGTTTTTTTTTTGTTAATTGACGCTTTTGAAGAAAATGCTGCAGTGGATTGGTGCCTCTTCATCTCCACTTGTGCTTTGGAAGCTGCTTTGTAAATAAGTATGGGAAATGTATTTTTCTTTTTTTTTTGAAAACATTGTTAGCAGACTTAAAAAGACCCAAGTTGAATACATACATACATACCATCACGCCTTTATCCCGTAGGGGTAGGCAGAGTCTACGGATTTTTGAGTTGAAGAGGCTTTTTTAAAATTAAAGGCGTTTTTAAAATAAAAAATATACAAATTACTTATAATTCAGATACCAAGGAGAACTTACATAAATACAAACATGATACAATGTTAAGATAAATATACTGCTTATGGCATTTTCTAGCCAGATAAAGAAAAACCTTCATAAAAATAAGGTGTGTACTTAAAGCCCATTTTAACTAAAATAAGTCTCGTTCTTTTTTAGAAATTTAACATATTTCAGTTAAAGTTGTTTCCAGTTTGGTTAGGACATTGCATGCTTGAATCACCCGAATGTCCGATGATTTCATGCTTCGGTAGTCACGTTAAGCCGTTCCTGGCTGCCATTTGGTGGTCGTTAAAGGAACCACGTCCGAGGCCGAAAGGCGGCGGTATTCCGAATAACACTGACACCAGGTTGTAAAAGGTCGAATGACCAAGTAACGCACTCAAAATGAATGAATGAGTTAAAGAAGACTTAACGAACGATAGTTAATTTATATGAAGGCGGTAAAAAGCTAATGATGTTTTAAAAATACGTCTGTAACAGACACAGAATAATTGAACTTCATCAATATGTCATACAAGCACAGTAGGGGGTGGCACGGGCCAATCATCCCCCATTGAATTGGCGCTGGGCGATACGTCAGGAATTAACGACGATGTAAACAAGCCTACTTACAGGAGTTTAGTCGTATTTGGCTCAATTCGCAAAATGGCAATAATAGGAAATGAGTAAATTTGAGTGAAAAAATATAAGTTACTAGCTTTTTCCCGCAGCTCCGCCTTAGTAGCCTTTGTTTGACCCCGGGTCTTCAACTATGCTCATACCCAATTTCATCAAAATTCGTTCAGCGGTTTGGCCGTGAAAGCGTAACAGACAGACAAACAGACTTTCGCATTTATAATATTAGTATGGATTCTCGATATCGTCATTGTTGTGGTTCTAAAAAGTCCAAAACGAAGGCAAGCATTTAAAATTTTCTTTGCTTGTTTTTTCACTTCAATTAATCTTTTATTTTTGATAAATATTTCTATCTTTCATCACAATGAAAATTCTACTGCCTCCGTAGTCCAGTGGTTAAGGCGTTCGCCTTTGACCCGGGGTCGTGGGTTTGAATCCAACGGGAAATACCTAACCAAACTGGAAAATACTTTGTTTTGTTGTTTCCAGTTTGGTTAGGATTTAATGATTGTCTGATAATAAAGATGATTCCGTGCTTCGGGAGGCGAGTTAAGCCGTTGGTCCCGGCTGCCATCTGGTGGTCGTTAAAGGAACCACGTCAGAGGCCGAGAGGCGGTTCCGAACAACTCTGACACCAGGGTTTAACATGGTCGATTGGCAATGTAACCTACACGAAATGATTATGATTGAAAATTCAATTCAAAACTTTAGATAGCCGCAACGAAGCTTGTGGTCCGTTTTATTAAAAAATTTTTCTCTATATCGTTTTTATTATCTCCAAACGGTCTTTAACATCCTTAATTCCTATCTTTAGCACGCATATCCAAATGCGAAACATTGTACCAGTATAGAGAATTGAACCATAAATAAAATTTATTTGCCAGAGTCGCTAAGAAGAGAGAATTAAAAATATTTACCAATACTTCTGTAAATATTTCAGGTGTATAATTTTGAGGATTGACCGTTTGCGACTGACATTTCGCGTATATATAAAGCCAAATGAGACTTGAGTTTAAAGTAGTTTTCTGAGGTCAACTGGCCCTACATGCGCTGGTGTCATTACTATCAAACCACCCCATGGCCATTATGATGGTATTTTTGAGGTCAGTCTTACTTGGGTAAAATCCGTGTAGTTTGGTTTTAGTTTTTTGTAAAAAAAAATATAATTTCTGCGATAGGATTCTGAAATGTTTTTCCAAATGATTACAATATGGCTATGAAAAAGGTCGTGGGAATATCTGCAGAGTTATTAACGCGCCCGGTGTTGCGGTTACGGTAACCGCTTTCCATCAGGGTGGCAAATACGCGTTTGTCTACTAAATAGTTGTTGTGAAACAATTGTTGTTTTTTACTTTTATGTTACTTCTATTGCAAGTTTAACACTGCCACTTTACCAGTTATTTGAAAAAAAATCTTAATAAAAGTTTTAAGATGTTATAAATGAACAAATGCCTTAAAATATCTTATGCAGGGCCGTAATACTGTGTAAAAAAAATATATCCGGCAGTTCCTTGCTTGCTAGAAAAATAACCAAAATCGCTCAAATGGATAATGACGACGCCGACGCGACGGTCAAATGCGGTAACAAATTAAAAATACTGCCGAGTTACCTAACCTACTCTTTTTGGAAATGTCTTATTCACTTCTGAACGCAGCATTTGAAATTCGTAATTATTATTTTAGATTTCAATCGGTGGGTAATTATTACTTTCATGGAAAAAAATAACAAAGATTTTAAACAACTCGTATCCAGGTCCGTAAAATTAGTGAAGAACTTTGGACTATTTCTTCATTTAAAAAAAATTCTATGGTACATACAGTTTATATGGGAAAATAATGTTGTTTTTACTACTTTCTTTGCAATATATCAATATTTTTAGCTTTTACAAATATTTCAAAACCAAAATTAGCCAAATTGGTCCAGCCGTTCCCGAGTTTTAACGTTGCTAACATTCACAATTTATTTCTACATATATAGATTTTTATGGAAAATGAAGAAGGCGGTCACCTGTGTGTTTACAATACACATATTTTACCTACAAATATATTTTCCCAAATTCTATTTTCCCAAGAAAAATCAGTTTTAGATATCATTTCATAACACGTTTTTTAATGGTTAAATAGTGATTTATGTTAAAATTTGAACAAACCTACGTCAGGTCAAAGTCATGGTGAACAGAAAAACATAAAATTTCGCCAGTTCTCTGCGTATTGGGCCCTTAATGTAGACTTAACAAACGTTGGTTAATTTTTATGAATACCTTATTCAAAATGGCTAAAGTATTATTTTTTAAGGCCTACTATACATACATAGTCGAACGAAACTAGAATTGCAAGACTACATGGTCTTGCAATTCTAGTTTCGTTGTTAAAGCTGTCAGCTACGCTGACTACGTACATCGCTACGAGAAACCGTAGCAGCGCTACAGAATATTATTTCTCGTAGCCACTCCGCATTTTCATCGTGGACGTTAGTAGCTTATTTGTAGTACGAAGCTTTTATAATATAAGTTCTCAAACGAAATTAACAGGTAAATTACACAAATAAATATAATTGGAATGTCTATTTGTATGAAACGCAACTTATTCGTGTTAAGAATAAAAAAGTTGTCAGCATATGTGACACGGCCTATTAAATGCCACCTATCGGCAGCCGAGACCAACAACTTTACGCCCCTTTCGATGCACGGAGGAGCTCAAGACGGAAATACCTAAAACGGCGGCCCGTCCCAGTTAGGCCACGCTCACTGATGCTCGTAGATTACAGGATTTTTTGGTGCGCGCACCTAAATATTGGGGCACCGTGACTCCTCAGAAGGCGGCGGCTGAAAACCAGTGCTAGTCATGCTGTCATGTCTAGCGTAATACTGTGAGACGAATGTCATTTATTTATTTATTTATTTAGAAAGCCAGGACTTAAATACAAGAAACATATTAGAATTAATATTAAGAAACATGAAGCCACTTAAAGGTTTTCACAAATAGAAACAATATGTTTTATAAAAAGTCATGTACACAACACTATCAAGGCAAGACAAAAAATTTGTGAATTTGAACTCAAAAAGTAATTGTAATAATTAAACTAGCAAGAAAGTAAGTAAGTAATTGTGCCGAACTAGGTTTTATTACGTCGAAACAAAGCTTAATTAAAGAATTGACCCATCAATTTACCCTTGATTATATTAACGCTGTCATGCATATATTGTACTTTGTCAATCATATTTGTAAATCATTTTCTGTATATTGATAAACTTATCAATAAATTATATTCTATTCTACTGTCCGTGGACACTTTAAAGCCAACAGACTTCACGACTTCAAAGGAAAGGTCTTTGTTACTCGTTGCTTTAAGCTCCATTCAAACTGACTGGGATCAAGCGCGGGACGCGGGTAGAAGGATAATGCGCTTGCATCATTCTACATCTCTTCATACTTGTTCACTTCATAACCATCCTTCACCACATTTTCATTTTAAAATCATTTCATTTTTCGAATCATTTTTTTTTTATCTAAATTGTTTTCGCGTCATCTCATCACAATCCATATTCCTCTCGAAGGAGCAACAGCTGCACTTCTATTTTGTGTATTTATTATATTTTAAATAAGTACCTAACTTCAGTTATGATCATCGATTAATGTGTGGAAATTAGTATGAAAATAAAAATTGTCCTGTGAAGTCTCGGATTTGCGCATTTTTACTGAAGATACCACCACAACACTCCTATTCATCTACTTCGTGTGGCCCCATATATTAGTCTCATGCCGAGCTGGGGAGCCCGCCACACTGGCGCCTTCACCGTGGTAAGATTTCGCGCAGATTAGCGCTGAGCTGAACCCCACATCCCTATCTCTACGATTTACCTGCGGTGACTGGAGTCACCGCGAAGGATCCCTCAAGTGGCCGTTAAGAAACCACCAAGTGACACACTATCCGGCTAGCAGGCCTTTGGTACACGCTTTGGCTCTTCTACCTAATCTTATTTTTGTAGGCGTCTTGCGTTCCTTGCGTAATTCGCGTCAGTTTGTATGGGTTTTAAGCTTGGCACTGACGACCGTACAAACAAGTATGTCTTGCTAACTTAACCTAAATCTTAACCTAAGCATTTTTAAACATGAAATAACACGGTTGTAACACGGTTGGAACGTCAGAAGTATGAAGGTATTAGATTTTTTTAGTTATTTGTTAGATTAGCTAGAGTAAGTATAAAAGTTAACTAAGCATTTTTAACCTAGATTCAAGTTAAGTCACTCGATTAAACAACTAAAGCTATTTTCAACGGCATAATACCGATACCTATAAGACCGATCCAGTCAAACAAAATGCATTAGTTGATTGCATTCGACCTCGATGCATTGTACGAAATGCGCAGTATGCCGAGCTACCGGTCGACAAGGCCGATGCACTCATTTCAGTACAGAGCTCGATAGCCTAGCCGGACATGCGAGTACCGATCGTGCGTTTTGAGCAAAGAGCGTCGAAACAAAACGTTCCTTCAAAAAAATTCGAAACTGGATTCAGAGCTGTATAATTTTTTTCTATGTATAAAAATGATGCAATTATATTTTCATTCTTTCATTCCTATCTCAATGGTTTTGAGCATAGAGAAAAAAACGTAATTTTTTTATTGGTTTTCAGCGACAACGAGCGTGTCATTTCCGACTATCTACTTTCTTAACAGCTGGTATGACTGGTATATAAAAAATATGACAATTATTCCACCTTCTTCGTCCAACAGTTTTTTCCTAATGGCATCTTTAGCTTAAGCTTTCCGAACCCACGACCCTTTAACAACTGGACCACGGAGGCAGTTAAATTGACTATCCCGAATTTTTATCTAAACCAATTATGAAATAGTGTCGCCCGCGCACTGTGTCCTTATTTGCGAATTTTCCAGCTGTTTTAGATAATAGTTTTATGGGAATAGTCAATTATTTAGCGATTTTAAACAGATTAGGTAAAATATGTTAATCTTGGTTCAAGTTGGTTATGTCTAAAAAATTCTAGTAACCACAATATGTAATTTGACGTTCGCATTGCACGTAATCCTAACATTTACATATATACTCTTGTTACAAATTACTAAGACTTACTCTTAAGAATTATATTAGTAATTTTTTCATAATTTTTGTATTTTAATATTTCTTAATATTGATGAAATGAAAAAATCACTATATTATTATTAATTTAAAATAAAAACTTACAAGCTCTTTTATCAAAAAAAAAAAATACAAAATAAAATATTTTTAATATGTAATGTTATGGGGCCCACCCAGGGACACTCGCGCAAAAAAGACGAATCTAAATACTCTTGTTTATAGAAATTAGTGTCTTTGGATCCCCCAACCGGTGGATCGAAAAGGCATATAAAAATATTAGTGTCTTTGGATCCACCAAACGGTGGATCGAAGAGGAGAAAAAAGTATATTTGGATCCATTGGTGGATCGTAAAAAGGTGGATTCGAGTAGAATGAAGGTTTTTTGGCTACAAGGGAACAGAGAAACATACATACATACAGGTTAACCACATATACCTCCTTTTTGGCTTTGCCACATTCTGGTAAATATAGGTATAAATATCAATATTTTTAAATGTACAGTAATGTACACATGGGCACAGATATTCCTCGTTCGCTTTGCTCGCTTCCTCGCTCTCTAAGCTGAATATAACACTTAAACTTCGCTTTATACGGCAACCATAACCACACATGGTTTAAAAATTCATTCACTAGCAACAGAATTTCCATGAAGGTATAAAACTAATAGCAATAGGTTG
The DNA here is from genome assembly GCA_947363495.1 of Euzophera pinguis. Classification (NCBI taxonomy): domain Eukaryota; kingdom Metazoa; phylum Arthropoda; class Insecta; order Lepidoptera; family Pyralidae; genus Euzophera; species Euzophera pinguis. Next base: position 2,034,392 of record OX376154.1, read on the forward strand.
TAAAAATAATGCCAAGAAAAGAGTAATAGTTAAGGAACGCTCCATAGACGACGACCACGACCTTCACCGAGCTGGTTAATGGATGAAAAGTATTTAATATGTCAATAAATATATTGCAAATCGTAAAAAAATTCAGTCTAGAATATGATTAATTAACAATTTAAAAAAAAAGGTTTTTTCTTCATTTTACCGGTTTGGTTAATAGATAAATTACATACCAATCAAAAGTATGAAGACCATAGAATATACAAACGTTAACTACTTTTTTCCCGTCACAACTCTTGGGTAGGCAGGTATTAACAGGTAAATCGATACTAGGAACTTACACCGGTCTGGTTAATCTTCTTCATGGATCGTGTGCAAATCAGCCTTAACTTTAAGCGTACCCCGGGACCAAGAGCCCTATTTTAGAACGAATCACTTACGCAAAACCAGTCCAATGATTTTAATTCGGCATAATCGATGAGTCAAACGATTTTCATTCGGCTCACAGATTTTGGGTGAGTAACTTTTCGAAAATATGTATCACAATCGAGACAACTTACTATGTAGCAGGCTAAAGGCCAAAGCTAAGTATTTAAGCGTACCCCGCATTCAGAATCAAAACAAATTAGGGTGCAACAGGCATACCGCTATAGTGGATGATGGAAACTGTCAATCCGTTAATACTCTCAAAAATGAACATTTCCGATATTTCGCCTGCCAACCTGCCACTCCAAAACAGAAACTGTTCGTTTCCACCAGGAACTTTGATGCCCAAAATCGAAAACCAGTTACGAGTAGCATCCAAAAAATGTTTCGCTTGCACGCCAGTTAAGCCTTGCGAGTCTAAACATTAGCACACGTTATGGCACTTCCACTAATCTTATTTCTGGAGTGCTATTTTTGAAAAGTATGACTCACGCAATATCGGCGTGTCTAATAATTTTTGTTCGATATCGAATGATTTTCGTTCGTTAACAAAGGACCTTTTCATTCGATAAATCCATACTTCTACACTAATATTATAAAAAGGAAAGATTTGTATTTTTGTGTGTATGTTTGTAATGAATAAACTCAAAAACTACTGTGCCGATTTCAAAAATTCTTTCACCATTGGAAAGCTACATTCACCCTGAGTAACATAGGCTATATACCGCAGGCGAAGCTGCGGGAAACAGTTAGTATATTATAAATGGGAAAGTCTGTCTGTATGTTACGCTTTCACGGCCAAACCGCTAAAAGGATTTTGATGAAATTTGGTATGAATATAGTTGAAGACCCGGGATCAAACATAGGCTACTTTTTGACGCAGGCGGAGCTGCGGGAAACAGATAGTACGTCATACATTTCAAAAATAGCGCTTTTAAGGCTTTTCGTGAAATACGCGCGTGTGGTTACATATAATATAAAGTGTGTACTGGAGCACGATTTCTTGGAATTTTTTCGGCTGATATGTTTCAATTTAACATGAATTCAATATTCATTATAAAAATTCACTTAAAACGTTCCGTTTCATGGTGACATATTGTCATTAGCATCGCACGTCGTTTACAAAAAATACATTAAATTAAGTATAGCATACTTTTGGTGTTAGCAATTATTAGGAACGATTCCGTTTAACAATAATAATTGCAAAATATAAATAAAAAACTGGATAGAAGTGGGCCCACACTTTCATACTAATATTATAAATGTGAAAGTCTGTCGGTCTGCTACGCTTTATATAAGTTTTTTTTAATACTCATAATTTCAGCTGAAGTCAGTCCACTGCCGGACATAGGCCTCTCCTAATGATTTCCGAAATGATCGGTTGTAAGCGGCCTGCGTCCAGCGATTGACACTTTTTCAGTTCGACAAGTTTCAAATATTGCCCATAGGCTTCGTAGAGCGATATTTCTGTCGCATCCACAAAAATAAGATTATATAGAACTGCTATGTGTGCATTACCTGCGTGCTGTTAAGCATCGCCATAAGTTAAAACTCGAGAGGCTCAACTGCCCCATGCCACTAGGATCTTATTTGTACCTACAGATTGTGAGCTGATTGCCGATAATTGCACCATTTACCACCTCGGGTACTGTACTCTTTATCCAATCTATTTTGCAGAGCTATAGAATAATTCGCTTAGCGGCAAAGAACATCGAAACCACAGAAATAAGATTAGATAGAAGTTGCATGCGGGCGTTTCCTGTGTGCCAAAGTTAAGCCTCGCCATATAAAGTTAAGACTCCAGAGACTTATGGCCGACACATGGCACTTCAATCTTATCTTATTTCTGTGATCAAAACAGCACACGGATAAGGCCGTGCTCACATTGCATCCTTTTTTTTTCGAGTATTATGGGAGCGCTCACACTGCGCACGAATTAGTCGTACGTACACGTACGTACCGTTCCGACATCCGATTGGATCCAAACATGTTGAGATTTTGCAATCTATTCGTACGAAATTTAAGTAGATAATGTAAAAGTTTATTTATTTACTGTACTGTTCTAAATGTTCGTCGGATCAGAGTGATCAAATTATCACTCATGTAGAATATAAAAATTGGTAAAATTTAAAAGTGATATTGAAATTATAATATAAAAATTAAAAATTAAATTGAAGGTAAACAATGATCATCATACTTCTACCAAAGAGAACTTTAATGGAACTTTACGAATTCAATATCACTGGAACACTGGGCCTCTGACCTCGTCACCTCACGGCATGTAAAATGCTATTTTTGGGGGCAGTCTTATTTGGGTAAAATCTATGTAGCATGAACTCCAATGATTAATCGATAATTTAGACCCAGGTGTTAGAGGGGTTAATTGACTATTTGCCTTGGTATTTTCTTCGTCCAAGCGTATTTCCTAATCGCGTCCTGACGGCTTAGGCTTCGGAACGTAAGGTATGCTTGTTAATTTTGTTCCTAAATTTGGCAGTACTGGGTACCAATGGAGCGACTGCCTTCCGACCTAAGGGTGAAAAGAAATATGGCCAGAGGTATTTAAGTGGCTAAACCTGTCAGATTTTTCAGGATGTTAGTACATATCTAATTATTTGTTAGATTTGTCATTTAAAAATTCGTCAATTGAGTAGTAAGCCTTCGAGCTCAGTAATGACTTCAAATGTGAGGTAAAAGTCGCGTCTTTTTGTTCTTCTTTTTATCGAAGTCAGTATCTTATGAAATATTCTATTCTATTCTATCTCGTACAACTGGTTTAATGAGTTTAAACATGGCCACACCAATCTCACCGATGTTCTACGTGAGGGACGGCCTTCTACGGCGACGACTGAAGATAACATCAGTGTTGTGCGGCGTATTATAGAGACCGACAAAAGAGTGCGCTATCAGCAGATTCAGACAAACATAGGCATATGAGTCAAGTGCACAAAATCCTCCATGAACACTTTAGCAGTCAGGAAGCTTTGTGCCTGGTGGATACCTCATAATTTGACCGAGGCCTTAAAACTCCATCGTGTTGATTAAGATTTAACGGATGTAACTCAAATGCTGGATACAACATACTAAATGATGATGAAAACTGAATTTACTGTTATGGTCTCGACACCAAAAGACAGTTCGCTCAGTGGGTGTTTCTTTCCGAGAATTTGCCAACTAAAGTGAAGAGAGGTCGAAACGTGGGAAAAATGATGGTGGCATTGTTCTTTGGAAGGACTGGTTGTAACCCAACAATGGTTTTTTTATAGGATCGTAAAACAGTTACTGCAAAGTGGTACACCAACAATTGTTTACCACTTGTCTTAGAAAAAGATCGAGAGATGCGACCTCGCAGTAGGATCCTACTTCACAACGCCACGTCGCACACCGCCAGGCAAATGACGGACTATTTGGCAACGTCAGACGTGGAATTACTGGGTCACTACACCAACAATTGTTTACCACTTGTCTTAGAAAAAGATCGAGAGAAGCGACCTCGCAGTAGGATCCTACTTCACAACGCCACGTCGCACACCGCCAGGCAAATGACGGACTATTTGGCAACGTCAGACGTGGAATTACTGGGTCACGGGTGACCCAGTAATTCCACGTCTCCCCCGACCTCGCACATTGCGATTCGTATATATTCCCGAAAATAAAAGAAAAACGTTTTATTGACGCCGAGGAAGCAGTGGCTGCGTTTCAAAAGGCCGACGATGAGACCCCTTAGGACGAGTGGGCAAAGTGCTTTTCTCAGTGGTTCCATCGGATGCAGTTATGTATTGATGTAAATGGACACTATTTTGAAAAGATCTAGAGACGAAACTAATAACTTGCTAGTTTGCTCAGTTTTTGATTTTTTAAGAACTTTCAGTTTGACCCTCGTAGATGAAGATGAAACTAAAGCTGGTCCAGGACTTACGGCTAAATGTTGTATTTATGTAAATGTGGGAAAGACACATAGAAATATGCTTTCTGTGACATGGAATAGTTTCACATACCAGAAACAAGAAGGTTATATGTGGATTGGAACCAGCAACCTCCTCATCCATACTTCCATACTAATATTATAAATGCGAAAGTCTGTCTGTCTTTCACACTTTCACGGGCAAACCACTGAATGGATTTTGATGAAATTTGGTATGAATATAGTTGAAGATCCGGGTCAAACATAGGCTACTTTATGATGCAGGCGGAGCTGCGGGAAACAGCTAGGTATAAATAAATCATTTCAACAGAGAAATGAGGAACTTTTCTTGGCAATATTTAACTTACAATGATGGTCCAGCAACCAAAAGTGACTGAAAGTAGTGTTAAATAAGGATCCTCAATCTTCAACCTCAATCTATCCTGCGTCAATTGATTCAACCTGTTTGAGCATCATCTGGCGGAAAGTTATTCTTCTTCTTCTCAGAGAGTCAACTCTGTCAGTTATCATACTTCTGAGGACCAAAACTCTGCCACTGACAAGGCACTGACAGTGGCTTCATACAGCTCCCAGAACTGGGCATGCAGGACAGGATAGGAGATGTGTCAAGGTTTGAAGAAAGACAACACAGAAACCTATTAATAATTACGTACCTTAACTAGGTTGGCATTGATGTAGTCTTTGTCGCATCGCTGAAGGATGATACGACTGTGATCATACGGGTTTACATCACGGTAACGATTCAGTGGCTTGTTTTGTGGCTTCTTTGCTTCTATGCATGTGTATGGATATGTCTGACATTCTCTGCCTATTTTCTGTAACATGAAGAATGAGAATGGCTTTACCAAACTATCTTTTATGTGGTACAGATGGACATAAGCCTTTGTCACATTTGAGATTGGAAGTTTATAAAACAGGTAACAAAAAAACATGGAATAACTCTAAAACGACAACTACTATCATAAAAAACAGTTGTAGCTATGAAGCGATTTCTGCAGTCGGCAATGCGCGTACGATCATAAATTAGGTACCTAATATTACCATATTAATCACATCCAATTCGCACTAGTAATCAAATAGGGCAAATACCTAACTGCGTATACACAGCACTACAAACGGGAATATAAAAAAAACAAAACCAAGTAATGACAACACGAGATAGACTAGTTACAAAATGAGTGGCACAACTTTACCAAAAGTAGCGTCATATGAAAAAATACCAACCTGGTAGACGATCGGCCATGCATTTCTATTGGCGATGTCCATATACTCCGCTTCCACGCTGTTTGAACTCATTTTGTCGTCGTTCATGGCAGAATCATTTCACATGAGTGTACAACAAAGTATCTTTGAAGAGCCGGATGGGCAGCGCGGCAACTTAGTCTGCCGGTTTATTTACTAATTATAAAGACAGTGGACGTAGCCCTGTCGACAGGAATTTAACAAAGTGATTCACTTGACTAGCGCACGACGTCCAAATGACGACGTTATCAAACAAATTATGATTCGCCGAACCGAAGCAATCCCTTGAATTGGTAGTTTTTGATAGCGAGCGTAGCAAAGTGCATCGCTGTCTCCTTGGTATTGCCGCTACAATTTCGATTATCTACCATTATATGGTAGTTTAGCTACCATTTTAGCGTCCACCATTTTAACGATCAATCACTATACAAAAGTTTTAATGACATTCTTGCTCCTGCACAATCTATGTTGAGCAGTATTGGGCCAATCTTTGTCGTCTCTACACACTTGCCAGATTGCTCTCTGCACAATCTATGTTGGAGCAAGATTGCAACAATATCACGTCGTCTCGTTTCTACTAGGGATGTACGAAGGTTCGATTTTGATTCCGAAAGTTTGGAACTTCCGATTGATTTTGCACTTTTGATAACGATTTCGCTCCCAATACATTTAAAACAAACGTTATAAAGGAAGTCCAAATGCGAGGTAGCGGCGGCGGTCAGTGAGCGTACAAACAGTTTATACTTGTCGCATGGAATAACCTCCCTTTCTTCTCATGTGCCCCTTGTCATTTGCCATGCTGTGCGTTCGCGCTTCATTCCTATTAATCCTTGTTTTTATTATATTTCGGAGATTTTAGTAGCTCTCTCCCTTTCCCGTTCCGATAAAACGATACGATGAATGCCATACGGAATGATGATGATTGAAGAGTTTCACAAAAAAAAAGGTAGGCAATTGATTTCTACAATTAATATTAGAAGATTCGGGAATTCTATTATGCAAAATATTGTGACAGAACCCGAAACTTACACACCCAGATCCGATAGGTCTGGATACCCTATAAAAAACCTTTTTATAGGGTATCCAGACCTATCCGATAACCATCCATAACCATAAATAGTCAATGTAGTCAAATCTAGGGCCATGATAAAAAGTATTTTTGGACTTTTTGGTTTAGGCCGAGATATTTGGACACGATGCATAGGCAGCGAAGAGAGGAAATAAGCAAATAATTATTGTATAAAATTTATTTTATTTTCTCCTTTATATGTGTGGTGACACAATTGCACAGTAAATAACTACAACTCCGAGGCAACAGATGGCGCTAAACAGAAAAACAGAAATTTCCATACAAGACGCAAAAATAAGTATGGCGGAGTAAATCGCGCAATCGAAGTTTCTGAGGATTGGAGCAATATATACAACCTCCGACAGAACCCCGTCGGAGCAGCGGTTCCCCAGGCATAACAACACGCCTGTAGGGAAGTAATTCCCTTTGCGGCGGTCTAGCATAACACTCTCGCTCCCGCCGTAATCCAAATATGTAACTTCATATTGTCCATTTAACAAAAAAAAAAACTTAAGTATTATAATTTACTGGCAATATTTAAATTATAAGTATCTAAGTGTTATCAAAATTTTTGTTTCCCATATAAATAAATAAATTATTTTCTCTTTCTATAGCTTAGATCTATTATTTTTGGAGTTTTAACGTTGCGTTTTTCCTTAACTCGATTCCTAATCAAACAGAATCCTTAACCTCCCTCACAAAATAAATAAGTTACTGTAACATAATGATTTCTTATGTTTCCGCGATTGTTATTCATTAAATTTATTTACACCTGACGTTTCAAACACTGACTAAGTTAACATTTGTCTTTGATGTCTACTTGATGTAACTACTGTACTAACTTACTGTACTATTATACACAGACATATAAGACAAGTAGTTGTTGTTACCCTTTTCTCACGTATTAGGATCTATATGGCGATATCTCTTTTTTACACCTGTAGCAACATTCACTCACACATAGTTATTATGCAAAGCGTGGCAATTTTTGGCCGTGACGCCATTTTGTAAGCTACGTTGTTGGATTGGTTTGGTTCACACCGTAGTTTTTCCAATTTTGGACTATGCAGATGTATGCTATCCGGACCTTAATCAAGATCTTCTAAATAAGCTAGATCGTCTAGTAAATAACTGCATCCTCTTCATATTTTGCCTACGTAAGTATGATCACATATTGCCTTACCGCTCCGAGCATAGATGGCTACAAATTCGTCAACGCAGAGAGCTTAGGCTTCTCTGTATACTATTTTCGATCCTAATGAAATGTAATATCAAATATCTATCCGACTCTCATGACCGTCAACTTCGCTCTTGTAATTGTCTCTAACTAAGTACTCCTCTTTTTCGCACCAGTTTTATGGCTAATTCCTTCACTTTACAATCTACTCGACTTTGGAATGCTTTGCCTGCTGATAATAAGGAAAGTCCCAACAAATTTTTATTTAAAAAGCGGGCACGTGCGCACATTTTGGACACGCTCAGTTAATGAAAACTTCTCAATGTGACTTGACTTCATCATTGGTATTTGTGTAGGTATATGTTTATAGGTATATATTTAAAATGAAACAGTATTTGTGTATGTTTTATGTATGTTTACGTAGTGTATGAACTTAAGCTTTTGATAAAATTTGCTCTATAAATAATACATTTTTCCCCCTTAACTTTTTTGCGCCAAACTATCTTTCCGTTTCTCCCAAAGGTTGACTGGTAGAGAATGCTCTTAGCATTAAGTCCGCCAATTGTTATAAGTATATGTGTACTTTGTGGAACAATAAAGATTTAATGAATAAATAAATAATCGGTGAACACAAAAAATAATAGAGTAGAATACCGTATAAATGATCTCAGATCAAGCTCTCCACACAACATACATTTCTTGAAATCATGGGGAGCATTATCGTAAACATCATACCCCAGATTAGATACAGCCAAGGCTGCATAGTTTTGCATGTGTGTGTTTTTGCTACGCTAAGTAATAGCATACCTTCCGTCTGTTTACGTCTTACATATCTGTGCTATTATAGATCTCCACGTAGTCCCCATTGTCTAAATTATGGAAGTCTGAAAGTAAAACAGACCTTGGGATTCAACCAGCTGTGGATGCAACCCGAAACGCTATGATGACTAAGAGAATCAAATTCTAAAATGTTTCATGTACCGATTAACATTACGATACTCACTAGACATGACAACGTGCGCCGATGATCGGCGTGGGCAGTAAAAATAGACCCGTTTTTCCCCCAAAGGGTAAAAAACGGATATTTAGGTTTCAGCCGAAGCTTGAACCACCGTTGAGATAACGCCTTGTCAATTCGTGTCAATCTGCCACTCTTCCTACATACCCTCTCTCTTTTCCTCGCAGTTTTGGCTCATGCTGTCTCTTTCTAATCCCTACGAGTCAGCGCGCGGCTGGATGTTCCTCAGTACGTTGCCCATAAGCCGGCAAGGTCTTAAGTGGTGGTTCAAGCTTCGGCTGAAACCTAAATATCCGTTTTTTACCCTTTGGGGGAAAAACGGGTCTATTTAGGTGTTCGAGCCTTCGCTTGAACCACCGTTGAGATGTGTTTACCTTCTGCCGGTCGAGTCGCGTCATCCATGATTCGACGCGTCGAATCATTCAACGTCGTATCGATTTTTCCCATGCGACATAGTGTCGAGTCATTTATACGACAGTGACAAATAGTTTATACGACATCGTGTCGAGTAGTTTATTCGACATCGGTTTGATGTCGAGTAATTTATACGACAGACTTGATGTTGACTTGCCGTGAGATGTCGGCAATAATAGGAGAATGACTCCTAAATCGTCGCTGGACCCAGGGGTGCCGAGCGGAAAAAGATTTGTGATCGACTCGATGCAATAATAATGTGGGTAATTTTACTCACCACAAATTTAACTGTATTCACAGGTTAACTACACGAATTCCAAAAGCGTACTGAGGAACATCCAGCTGCGCGCTGACTCGTAGGGATTAGAAAGAGACAGCATGAGCCAAAACTGCGAGGAAAAGAGAGAGGGTATGTAGGAAGAGTGGGGAATTGACACGAATTGGCTAGTAAACTTTTTCATGAAAATGTCTAATTCGTAAACCATTTCGAGGAATAGGCTTAGGGAACAGATTACATTAATCAGATCTTTAGTTATGCAAGTATTTTTTAAGAAAATCGCAGAAAACCCAATGACTTTAATTTTTTAGCAAGGTTGACGTATGACGTAGCCGGATAACTTCCGGCTATTCACATTTAATTTTTTAGGTTGGCAGCACAGCGTAGTGAATAAATATTTTTTGTTTGGTAGCGCTAACTAAGCGCTTCACGTACTTGTCACCCATGTCAAATGTCATCTCTGTTCAAGTACACATAACCTAATTACATTCATTCATACATTATAATGAAGAAGAGGTGGCGGTGATTGAAAAATCAGATGTAAACGGATGAAGAGACTGCAGTAAAGTCCAATAAACAGGCCAATATGCAATAGATACGAGAAATGGGGTACCTAAATATTTGGCGATTGTAAACAAACAAGAAACCAACTCGCGGCTCGCGGTCCATCTTGACTTTGACATTTGACACTGACATATATATTTTTTAATACCTTAGTAATTTTTGCTTTCTTGCAGTTCGAAAATGGCCATTATAGCTGCGTGACGTCATCACTATAAAATCTTAAAAATTAAATAACAAAATAAATATAATTTTAAGAATTTTTTAGTTTAAATTATATCTCGGAAATAGTCTATTCTATCAATAAAATATATAATATACACAATTTATTATTTAGTTGACTAGCCAATTGACAAGGCGTTATCTCAACGGTGGTTCAAGCGAAGGCTCGAACACCTAAATAAGTAAAAACGCCTTATTCTACATAAAGCTTTAAAAAAAATTTTATGTGGAATTTTTTTTTATATATTTATAAAAATCAATACTTGAAGTCCATTAAAAAAGTTCAAAGATATTCAGGGTGATTTGGGATGACGACAAGGTTCAAAAATTGAAAAAAGTAATGATATTTCATGTGAGTATACAAGTATTTAAATTTGTTATTAAAATTAATACTTTGAACTTTTGCACATGAGATTTTTGATAACAATTTAAAAATCGATGGGAAAGTCCATTTAGAAAATATTTTTATATTTTTTATTCTCATAAATTATTTAACAATAAATGAACACATAAAAAAATAAACTTTCATTTGAACTATTTACATAAACGCAATATATAAGATAGTTGTCGAACAACCGCTAGGTATCCAATAGTATGGAGCGTTTGGTATCGTCCAAAATGCACGTGAGTTTAACTTCGTCAAATCTCAGTTAGTTTAAGTTTTATTGACATGTTTTTTTTACCCATGTGCCTATTAAAGCGAGGCCTTTTATTTAAACATGAAATCAATAATTATTCGTCATGCCTATTAATTTTAAGGCAAAGGACCTGAAGAATCAGAATAATCGTACCTAAGACCTAAGACATACCTAATACTAAGACATACCTGATTGACAATAGTTTATCAATAACTCACATTATTAGCAATAGGTACCTAGACAAAACAAATACTGTGGTAACTATCCCCGTATTTGGAGACCGTTTTTAATAAACGTTTATTTGTAGGTGACCGTAGATGTACCCAAAAGTGAAACCAAACAGACATACAAAAATTCCATATGTCTTATTTTTGGTTAGGTTTGGTTTTCTGTTACTTGTATTAAGACCAATAGTATTTTTTCATCTTATTTTTAAACTACAATTTACACGCTTATTATTAATAAACATAGATCCTATATCATAAGGCATTAAAAGTTAATTGAACGGCTGAGACCAAGGTGTGCAGCGACAACTGACCTTGAAATTATATGAATCTATCTCAAGGGAAGAGGACGTTAAATAAACCATGACCATGATTATGTGTGAGTATTTTTTTTCTTACTTTTTTTATATAAACAATTATCAAAAATAGTATGCATTAAAAAACTACATTCGTTGCATAATAAAATGCAAAAATGTCAATTATATTTAACTTATAGTTTCGGAAATATCGTCATGTGAAGTCAAGCCGAATTTACTACGGACGTTAAAAATCCCCCGTATTGGGCGGTGACTTCGGTTTCCAGCTCCCCGTCGATAAAGGGTTAAGCAACTTTACAATGTCTAGTCTAGCTATTCTTTATTATGAAATATGCTAGTAGGATTCGGTCCCCAGTAGTTGAATTAAGTATTGTAAGTAGAATATCCTCAAAAATATCTTAGTTGGAATGCTGACTGCACATCAAACATTATAGAATAGATAAATTTTGAATATGGTATAAATATTGATAACTTCCTGTATTACAAAGAGTCTTGCAGGTACAAGAATACTCTTATTCAAAAATAAAAAGTTGGAATAAAAAAAAATTAGTTCTGTGTATCTTTGTCAGCTACGACTTCACTCTCAGCTGTTATAAAAAGGCTTTTGAAGGAACCAATTGTAAATAACGTCTTTTTAATGTTGATGGTGAAGAGAGTGTTAACAAACTGCCTCTGCGCAAAATGTTCATTGGAGATAACATAAAAAAAGAATTTGATCGAAAATTTTACATTGAAAACTATTATTTCAAACTAGAAAGCCATTTACTGAGCAAATTCATGTGGAATCTCCTATTCTCGAATTAGGTACGAAGAGAGATGACATTTAGGAAAAAATATGACAATATGCTTATGACCGCACACATAAATTCGATAAGACCTTGAATACACCAAACACCTGACTGCGACTTGAATCTCGTCGCCCCATAAGACTCCTTGTTTCCTCCGTTCAACAGGATACAGGGTGATAAAATCGCTAAGGAAAAGTGGATGGGTGATGGATTGAAACTGAATGGATGAAAGTGGCCAATGCGAATCTCTGACTCGTCTACCCCTTCTTATCACCGATCTTGCCCAGTTCCTAATAGAAGATATAGATGCGTGAGTCTGACTCGCGCTTGACTGGTTGTCCTATTTAACATCGAATCACTGACCGTGTGTGTGGTTTTTTTTCTACCAAAATGGTAGTTTGGAATAATAATGTTGTCTATGCAGGAAACCAAAAATTTAAAAAGTAAACTTCTAGTCTATGGATGCCAAGTCGACTTGAAAATTTGACATTTAAATTTCTGACTCGAAGGAGATTGTTTGCGCGAATCTCTCGTTAAAATCTTTTATCGCGCAGTCAGTGATAATTTTAACATTCTTCTGACTGAAGAAATGGCTTCGCCACGTACCCGTCGCAAATTGAACTCTATCCGAACAACGGACGAGAATCATGTGAGTAGTTTTCATCAAGTTATCCTATTCCGTATGGACCTGTAAGTTATGTAGAATTGTTGGTTTTTCTCAGAAATGCTTCGAATGTGGCACCCTGAACCCTCAATGGGTGTCGGTGACTTACGGCATATGGATTTGCCTGGAGTGTTCTGGCGTTCACCGCAGCCTTGGCGTCCACCTGTCCTTCGTGAGATCCGTTACCATGGACAAATGGAAAGACATTGAGTTAGAGAAAATGATGGTAAGTATTTCTTTTTCTTCCTAAGAGTAAGACATCATACCACTACCTGTAGTTGTGGATTGTTGTACTTTAGTAGTACCTATTTAATATTTGCACAAAGAGACTGGATGGAAACGAATTGGATACCTATGTATTGCTATGCGAATTGTTAAATTTACAATACCTAAATGAGGAAATTTAGGATATCCATGCTTTACTTCAACCTAAACCTTACCCTGTTTACAAATAATCTGTAATGTAGAACACTGCATTAAAATTAGTAGGTAGTTAATATACGCAATAAATAGGACATAGAATATTTTACTGTAACAGATTTATGTTGTTCCTAGTTTATGCCACAGAGAAAAAATGTTGCCAGTACCTCAGTACTGGACTGGGGCCAGTATTTAGGCACTGGCAACACTTTTTCTAATGATAGTGTTAAATTGATTTGAACTATAAGCAATTTAGTTTATCTGGATGCAAAGCGAAAGATGCTGGTTGTGAACCATTTTTATTATACACAATGTTATAAGCGGCAGACTAAAAACATGTTTTGTTATTATTTGGCGCAGGCTGCGTTTCCACCAGAGATGTGCAAGGATGCGTAGCAACTAGCGAGGCATGTGTTTTTGAAAAACCAATAGAATCGCTTCATTTAGGTAAATTAAATGATTTTATTGGTTCCACCAGAGCTGTGCTCCAGGCTACCTAGCCTCGCTTTGCACATCTCTGGTGGAAAACGGCTTAGCAGAGTGAGGTTTTTGTAGGTACTAAACAAGTGAAAAAGTGTGTGCGAGAAATGTGTTGAGAGGAATGCGTTGCGAGGTTCCGCTCCCACTACCGCACCCCGCCCCGACACATTACACAGTTTCACAACACATCCTCGCACGGCTCGCACCACACATTAATGTACATTTTCACAGCTCTGCTACACATCCTTCTACAACATATTTTCCTCACACAGCTCTTGTGGAAACACCCACACATTTTCAAAGCACAGTAACACATCCTCGCACGACACATTTCCCTCACACAGCCTTAGGCTAGATATTTCGATCTTGATTCCAATACAAATCAAATTATGTATTTAAAAGGGTTGTGACAAAATGAACATGACAATGAATTAACATTTATTTCAATTTTAAATATTGATTTTAGTTTATTGTAATATTATTTATTAGACTAATTATTTTTAATAATTACTAATAATAGTTTACAGAAAGGATTTAATTTTCTTTTCATAAAAAATGGGCACCCATCGGCAGCAGAGTCAAGACCCAAGCTGCCGGTGGTCAGGGCTCCAAAGTGAGGAACCTCCTTACAATCCGTGCCCTGTCAAGGATGACTGCCTTCTGTATCTGACCCTTTATCCAACCACATAGCGAGAGCCTAACTAGGTGTTGATTTAGACCAGTGATTCCCAAAGTGGTCCAGGTGGACCCCCAGGGGTCCACGGGAGACTTGCTGGGGGTCTACGTAGGCGTGAACAAAAAATGGGGGTCCATAAGATGTTAATGGGGGTCCACGAAAATTTATCTGCTTTTGATAGTAAAGAGCAAAAATGTAAGCATAGTTTTTATAAGGGCCTACCTACATTGTTTTAAGTACCTATCTAAGCAGATAATATTTTAATAAGGCAAGCGACTGTTACTTGTCCAAACTTGTGTATTCGATATTACGTACAATTTCGTGTACAGACTTGCAAAGCGCTATCCGCCCGACAATGCTTAATGCTTGTTCAGACATGAACTTTATCAACACTATAAATACTTGATGCCAAAGGCAACCAAACGCATTCATTTGTTTCCGGAATTTCGAAAACAAGGCGGAATTTGGAAAAAAGTTGTGAGAAAATTTATATCTGTGTTTGCTAGTGCCGGAGAAAAGTAAGTAACCTACCTTTTTTTGTTATAGTACTTAAGTATTTTGTTTACGTGTACTAGTCGGTTGATCACAACGGCCTGTATAGATAGGTAACTTAGTAACTTACAGATATTTTAATTGTCCTCTTTCGATTTGAAGACAAACACAGCACGTTTTATTCAATTGTTTTTTCACGAGAGAAGCACTGCCTCTCTAAAAAGGCCGAATAAGCAATATTGCAGAGCAATTAATTTTGTAATTTTTCTTGCAAATAACTACTAATTTTATAAAACAGTAATTTCATAATCATGTTAAATTGATTTTGAAGTAACTATTTTATCAAAACTATTCCTTTTCGGAAAGAGCGAGCGGTGCGCGGGCGACGGGAAAAGGGCGGGGCTTGAACTTCGATGCCTGTTTGTCACGTTTTAACAATGAAGCCGCAGACAAAAAATACGCAAATACACGGAGCGCGTGAACTCATTGATTTAATAAAATGTTAGTTATCGTTTTTATGGACAATTTTGGGATTTCGACGTTTATTTTTTCCTACACAAATATGATCAGTATTCGATACTGAGTACACTAATTTTTATTTATACTATTAAAAATTAGTGGTAAATTATGTACTTTAAAATTGATACCGTTTTGTGAAAACGTTTGTATTTGTCTCAGCGGTTTATTAGTTGGTCCCTTTACAAGCCGTAATTCTATTTCCGCGTGCTGACAAAGGCTGCGGTGTGATACCTATATTCAGAAAAAAACTTGGTTACTAAAACATTTTTTTTACAGGTAAGGTAACTGACACGAAACATGGCTACAGCAAAGAAAAAATGTCGACAATATAGTGTCGATTATTTGAAATATGGTTTTGTTCCATCAGAGGCAGACAAACAATTGCCCATGTGCCTATTATGCAACAAAGTTTTGAGCAATGACTCTATGAAACCATCAAAGCTCGAAGATCATCTAAAAAGGTGTCATACTGATAAAATAGGTAAAGATTTAAAATATTTTCAAACATTGAAAGAAAAATATGGAAAGAGACCCACCATGCACAGTATGTTCGCTTCAACATCTCAAAGTAACGATGATGGCTTGCGGGCATCTTACAATATCTCATTACTTATAGCAAAATCTGGAAAACCGCACACTATCGGAGAACAATTAATTTTACCCGCTGTTGAAGAGGTTTTAAAAACTGTTTTGCACAAATCTCCATTTGACGTACTAAAAAGAATTCCATTAAGTAACAATACTGTACAAAGACGCATTGATGAAATGAGCTCTGATATCGAAAGCTTTTTGTGCAATCATCTGCAAAAAACTCATTTTTCTATACAACTGGACGAGTCAACGTTACCCAGTAATGAAGCATTACTATTGGCATATGTCCGATTTATTGTTGAGGAAGAAATTCACGAAGAATTGCTATTTGCCAGAACTTTGGAGACTGACACTAAAGGCGAATCAATATTTAATGTCCTGAGTAATTTTTTTACGGAAAAATCGATCCCATTTACAAACATTATTTCAGTGGCAACAGACGGAGCTCCTGCAATGGTCGGGCGATATCGTGGGTTTATAAGTCATCTCAAAAGAATTATACCAGGACTTACAGCTATTCATTGCGTAATCCACCGACAACATCTTGTGGCAAAACATTTAAGTGACAGGTTGAACCAATCTCTTCATTTTGTAATAAAAGCTGTCAACAAAATCAGAAGCAATGCATTGAATACACGTTTATTTGCTCAATTGTGCGACGAAAATGATGAAGACTTCCAACGACTGCTCTTACATACTGAAGTACGCTGGTTGTCGAAAGGTGCATGCTTAACGAGATTTTACTCTGTTTTCGATTCCATATTAGAGTTCTTAGAAAGTAGAGATCCAGATTTAAAAGAAAACTTGATCAAATTCAAAGCAGACATTGCGTATTTGACAGATTTGTTTAAAAAATTTAATGATATTAACTTGCAGTTACAAGGGGACAGCCTGAATTTAATAAAAACAAAGGGGATAATTTCGGCTTTTCTTGGGAAATTGAAATTTATGAAGCAAAACATTAGTCGGCGCGAATTCTCTCAATTTCCAAACTTGTCGCAGGTAGAATGTATTGATGAGGATATCCATACCTACAGTCAACATTTAAGTGCCCTGCATGATGACTTCAAAACCAGGTTTGAAGATATACTGACGATGGATATACCACCATGGATAATAAATCCATTTGATGAAACGGAAGTGGCCTATGTTGTATTACAAGAGGAGCTGCTCGAGCTAAGCACTAATGAGGAGCTGAAGGTGAAATTTAGAAAAGGCTACCCAACATTTTGGCTGCAAGCAGAAATACCCGAAAAATATCCTGGACTGTGGGAAATCGCAAGGAAATTTTTAATAGCTTTTCCCTCGTCATATCTTGTCGAAAGGAGTTTTAGTGCCGTTACAAACCTCTTAACAAAAAAAAGGAGCAAATTAAACATCACAGAGCGGGGGGATTTGCGGTTATTGCTCACAAAAATAAAGCCAAACATTGATCGTTTGCTGATACTCCATCAGATACATCCTTCCCATTAATTAAAATTATGACCTGAACCTATATTACCTTAATATTTTTTTCTTGTAATTCTATTCTTTTAATAAATAAAGTGATATAAAATGTACCATTTTTCGTTTTTATTTTACATATCGAAATATAGGGACAGAACTCAGAAGTGACACAATTTTTATTTTTTGGCGACTTTAAGAATGTGGTAGAAATGTAGCAGCAGGGGGTCCACCGAAACCAGTAAAATTTTGAAAGTGGTCCACGAGAAAAATAAGTTTGGGAACTACTGATTTAGACTCTTCTCTATTAGGCCGTTCACAGATACTACTATCGGCACAATGCTAGTCGAATCAACATTCCACATGGCGGTAACCTCGTGGGCCAAGTCTACATATTTTGACAGTTTTCTGACATCTTTCTCAGGAGTGCAATCGCCAAAACCTCGCCTCTGGCGTGGGTTCTATATTTCGACTGAAAAGTCATTCTTATTGAGTTGGTTTACATGGTCAATAGACCCTGCACATCCTGGCGTCAGAGTTTTTTGGAAACGCCTTTCTGCCTCTGACGTGGTTCTTTATTATGACTTTAAGTTGTTCTTATCGAGTGGGTTACATGGTCAATCGACCCTGCACACCATGGTGTTCATGTGTTGCATGGTTAGATTTTTTTCGGAGAGGCTTTTCGGCCCTTTAACCTGGGATGACTCTTCAGTCATTCTTATCGAGAGGGTTACACATGGTCAATCGATCCTGCACCCCCTGGTGTAAAAGACGCCTTTTGGCCTCTGACGTGGGTTCTTCACTGTTACCTTTCAGTCTTTCTTATCGGATAAGTTACATGGTCAATCGACCCTGCACGCCGCCCTGGTGTCAGAGTTTTTTCAGAGAAGCCTTTCGGCATCTCACGTAAGTTCTCCATTATTACTTTTCAGTCATAATTTAGTTTTATTTCCTAATACAAATTTGTTTAATCCTAAAATAACAATTTAATTCTAGATCTATACAAACTCCAAGTGCTATTTTTGAAATCTATTACCACTCAATATCGGTGAGTCGAATGATTTTATTTTGACATGCTTTTAGCTCAGTGTTAAATCTCCTTGGAAATATTGTTGTAACTGGAGTCTATGGTTGACCCGGAGAGAATGCTTTTAACATTTAGTCCGCCATTGTAAAAGTATTTTTTTTACTTGTGTTTCAATAAAGATTTATGTATAAATAATCTACCACCAGGAGGAGATCATAATGAAATGCCACTAGTGACGACCAATTCAAGTTGGGCAACGCTCGCCGTCGCTTGATTTGTCGTTACCACGCATGTCCCGCTTGGCTGCCGAGCTTAAAATACATGCAGATATGATTGCCTGTCCGCGCCTGCATATTTTAAATTGAGTTGTTGCCGACAATTGATCTAAAAAGAAATATTTTATTTTTATTCCAATTAACAAAGGTCAAAGATTGGAATAAAGATATCATATTTCTATAACCAATTTACGATCTTCTTTTTCTAATATGGAAACCTATTTTTGAAAAGTGTGCAAAATCGGCGAGTCGAATATATTTTGTACGTTGACGAACGATTGACATTGGTATGAGCAAAATTTCATAAATAGGGCTTTTCGCGAATAAGGGTTTTTTTTTTGCCCTAGAGGAATGGAAAATTGTGTTAATGCTAACTCTTATGTATGGTGGTTGTTGGATAATTGGATAATGGCGAAAGAAAACAAATAGGTTTTAATTAAATACGTTAGAACGTATATTCAAATATTGACAAGGATGGTATAACGTCTGTCTCCTAACACAGTGTGAATCGGAAAGAAGAGATACGAGTGGGGCTGACCATTTTATTTATACTAAAGGTTTAGTGTTGCCAGTAATATGAAACATTAATTTTTGCATGTTAAATTAAATATAATTCAACACGCCCCCTCAAAAATTAATCACTTAATTATTTACAATCATAATTTTCACTAACCAGAACATTATAACCATCCAAGTAGGGCTGGGGTATTCACAATGTAATATGATCCAACATTTGTTGCGAGGATTAGGAAAAACCCAGAAAAACCTAATCAGACCATTTAAAATAAACTTAATTATGCACTTAAAAATTTAAACCGTACATTTTAATATTATGCACTTAAATATAAATCGTACATTTAAATAATATGCACTCAAATACAAATCGTACATTTTAATATTAAGCACCCAAATATAAATCGTACATTTTAATATTATGCACTTAAATATAAATCGTACATTTTAAATTTATGCACTCAAATATAAATCGTACATTTTAATATTATGCACTTAAATATAAATCGTACATTTTAAATTTATGCACTCAAATATAAATCGTACATTTCAATATTATGCACTCAAATATAAATCGTACATTTTAATATTATGCACTTAAATATAAATCGTACATTTTAAATTTATGCACTTAAATACAAATTTTGTTTATAGTTACAAACATACGCTCATCTCATCTCCGAACTGCACAAATTGCAACTATTGGTAATCGGTTTAGTCAAATTATCCGCTATTTTTGTTTACATGTCTAAAAATACAGATACAATTTAATAACATTGTTTTCAACTTTTTCTCTAGCAAAGAGTATTTTAATTTTATGAAAATGTGTTTAGATCTTAAATAATTGTATGATATACCTTCTTACACAGCCATTATTATCTTCAAAATAGGTATTTCACAATAAAAATAGAAATTTAACACATTTGTTATTAAAGGTTTCAACCATAATGCCTCTTTTACAGCTTCAAACAAAGTCATGTACTTTTACATTATTGTACATTTGTTAAACAATTTAAATAAATATCCTGATGTTTTTATTTTATTAACATCATTACCACAATCGAAATCTACTTATCCACAAAATTTATGTTTAAAATTATTACACAAATTGCATTTTAGTTTTAATTTTATAGTACCTTTTTCAAACATTGCCATACCTCTTTATTTATTTTCATTATAACTAAGATATTGGTATATTTACGACCTTTTAGCTTAGTACTACTTAACCAAAAAGAACCAACTACAAGTTGATTTTGAATAAGTCTGATCTTTAAAATTTATCATTTGACTCGTTTAGGCTTACGAATCTTATAACCAGAAACAGATTTAAATCAATGTAAACTATCTGATTTTTGCTCAACTGTTTTTATATAAATTTAGGACTATCAGCTTTAAGCATATCAGATTTTAAACTTTGAAATTATCAGTTTTTTTTTTACTGATTAATTTTTATTTTATCCGTTTTTATATTTGACGGATTTAGGACTATCAGCTTTAAGCATATCAGATTTTAAACTTTGCAATTATCTGATTTTTGCTCAACTGATTTATTTTATCCGTTTTCGTATTTTACGGATTTAGGACTATCAGCTTTATGCATATCAGATTTAAAACTTTGAAATTATCTGATTTTTTTTTTTACTGATTAATTTTTTTTTTTTTATATTTGACGGATTTAGGTCTATCAGCTTTAAGCATATCAGATTTTAAACTTTGAAATTATCAGATTTTTGCTCAACTGATTTATTTTAATTTTATCCGCTTTCGTATTTTACGGATTTAGAACTATCAGCTTTAAGCATATCAGATTTTAAACTTTGAAATTATCTGATTTTTTGCTCAACCGATTTATTTTATCAGTTTTCGTATTTTACGGACTTAAGACTATCAGTTTTAAATATATCATAATTTGGACTTTCGAACAATCTGATTTTTTGCTAAACTGATTTTATATTATCCGCTTTCGAATTTAACGGATTTAGGTACATCAGCTTTAAGCAAATCAGATTCGGACTGTCACAGCTTTGAGGTTTTATAACCTTGACTTCAATGTAGGTTTAGTATTTTGGTAATGTCTAATCTCATTTCCTTCAAATAGAAACTTGGGGCCTTGACGGCAGAAAATTAACCTCATTTCCTATGACATCACGATCTGATTCACTATTATTATTATTATTATTTTACATGTATCACTTTTATTTTTACATTCTATGTTTCATACCTTATAGCCATTCGGTACAATACAAAATCCACCAGTATATTCCGTCATGATGTTTTATCAAAATATGTTTTAGTGATTTTAGGACGTACACACTACACAGTAGCACCAAATACCTTTAAATATATAATTGCAGGCTTTTAATCGTGCCACATTTAAACAGGAGTTTTATTTTATGTGAAAACGCGGGTAGGAATAATATTTCATCAAAAAAACTTAGGTAATAACATTTCGGTAATTTTGCACCACTAACCATTGCGTGTGCTTTTTCAGTTATTGTTCACCACTTAACTTACTAATTTTTTTGTTTTGGTGTTCTAGGAATAGTAAAAAGATATGAAATGCCTCCAAAAACACACTACTCTTTTATCTCAAAAGATAAATACTTCCGTCCATTATCACAGTACAAATTTACCAATTTCAAAATGAATTTTGCATCACCTTTTGGCTACAAAATCTTTAAAAATACAACGTTTTATTTATAGGCTATCAGGTACGTGTTACATTATTGGGTATATTGATCGAAAAACAACAAAGAAATTCTTATTATCGATCAAGTCAGGAGTGTTCGGCTCGCACGTCATAATACTCAACGAATTAATGTTGTAATCGAATTTGTTTCCCATTTATGCAGGCTTCGCACTGTTTTTCACCAGGCGTTACCGAATCAATTTAACTGAGTAGTGTAATGATTTAAAAAGAAAACATTTTACCAGACAAAATCTTAATTATTTTTATCACTACTGCCCATTCGAGAAACAGATCTTTTATCACAGATTTTGTATTTTTTTTTTAATTAAATTGTTAATTGACTCACTCAGTAGTATACAGTCTTTACTGATGTAGGTTTCAAGTTGGTCGAAGGTGACCTGGCAAGCTGCATCCTGACAGCAGGTTGTACGGTACCTAGTTCCTTGGATGCCGCCGGTGTCACTCATTACTTGAAGTGTTCCACGTTTGGTGGCTGAAACATAATAACAGTTTTAACTACTGAAATTTTACAAACATACACATCACGCCTATTTCCCGGATTTCAATTTGCTAAAATATAATAAAAATAATTACTAAGTAGGTAGGAATTCATTTCTTGTATTTACTTTGTAATGTTTTTATATCATTATAAGTCAATTTACTATTAACATTATAAATGGTTTATGTAAAACTGTTTAGGAATTGAAAATACTTATCTTTCCTATTAATGATGTGGTCGAAAGCTCCGGAATCCGGAATTCATTGGAAACAGTCGTCGCCTCCTCAGTCAACTCCACTGCTTGAACGATCGAGGGCACTCCGCCGATTATCCATTAGAATAACTGTTAATGGGGCAGTTAATTGGAGGATACGTATGTTTATAAAAACAACAATTTGGAACTACAGCACAATGCTTTGGTAGCATGTCTGGGCCAATAACCTGTTGGATAATGGCGAAAGAAAACAAATAGGTTTTAATTAAATACGTTAGAACGTATATTCAAATATTGACAAGGATGGTATAACGTCTGTCTCCTAACACAGTGTGAATCGGAAAGAAGAGATACGAGTGGGGCTGACCATTTTATTTATACTAAAGGTTTAGTGTTGCCAGTAATATGAAACATTAATTTTTGCATGTTAAATTAAATATAATTCAACAGTGGTGAAAGTCGGGTCTGGCAGAAAAATAATGAAAGCAGAGTGAATGCAGTTGAAATGTGAGCTTTACGGAGTATGTGTGGAGTACGTCTGAGCGACAAAATTAGAAATAGTGAGATAAGGAAAAGGTGTGAATGAGGATGTAGTAACAAAGATAGAAAAAGGCATGTTAAATTGGTTTGGGCATATAGAAAGGATGGATGAAAGGAGACTTACGAATGGTATTTACAAATCAAAGGTGACAGGAAAAGTCGGTAAGGGCTGGCCTCGGAGAATATACTGCGACCAAATAGAAGATATATTAAAAAAGGAAGATGTCAGGAGTACTCGTAATCGACGAGCGTGTATGATGAGAGTGATTAGCGTAGAAGAAGCGAGGCGAAGTCTGTAAGGATCGTAGCAAATGGAAATCCGTAGTCTCTGCCTACCCCTACAGGAAAAAGGCGTGATGGTATGTATGTATGTAGGAATGGATGTTTTTTGCGTTTAATGTGTATGTTCTCTCTAAACTAAACGCTTTTACCACAGTTACTTATTAACCTCTGGTTAGTAAGTAACTGCCTCCGAGGTCGAGTCGCGGTCGTCTATGTGTGTGTTAGTCATGGAGTAATTATAAAGAGGAGATGCCTTAATAAGCGTTTTGTAAGAAAGCCTTTGTGAGGCTACACGGGGCGGAAGGCAGACGTGCGGGGTGCTTGGTTTCGGCCGTGGCTCCAATCATAGAGCACGAGCAACGACAAGCTCCGCCCACTGCAATGTCGGCGAGGCGCCAATGAGTACGTCACTGCGCCATTTCAAACGGCATCTCCCCTATTTAATTACTCCATGGTGTTAGTCGTAGGGTTGGTATTTTAACACACTGCATTGTTTTGCTCTCTATTTTTACCCTAAATCTGGCGGGAGGGTGTTTGAGTCCGTTTTGTACGTTAGGACTAAGTAATTAATAATTCTGAGCTGATTGTAAAATACTCCTACTTTAATTAAATATGTATTTACTTTTAATTTTATTCTTATTATGTTTATCCTCAAAATACTCGTAGGTTCTGATATACATATCAATACCAATCTCACGCAAATTATTATGTATCTCTGATCTAAAGCGAAAATGCTTATTATGCTATGCGTGTATTTTGGCATTTGCGAAATGTGAAAGATTTTCGATACCTACCACATGAAATGATCTGTCAAAGTTTTAATAAAAGATTTTGGATTCTACCAAGCACATAATTCGCGTAGGTCCATAACTTAGACTTAGCTTAGATAGTATTGGAATGAACATTCAGTAGGACTAGCTGTTGTCTGCAACTTCATCTCTGTGTTAGGTTTTACTTGATTAAAGATTGGTTGCCTGGCTCACTATTAAGATTTTTTTAAATTATCTTGTATTAGTATATGTTTTAAATTAGATTGATTTGAATGTACCTGCTATTTCTAAACAAAACTCGGTTGTTTTGTGAAATGCATCTTATGTTAAATAAATAAACAAATAACATGTTTATGTTAAATTTAGGATTTACTGGGCGCTGTTTCTGATAAAGTCGAATGCGAGAATGTCGGACGTATACTATTATCTGTAGTTAGCCGCCATGTTTTTTCGAAATGCGACACATCTCTAACAACGCGAGAATTTGCCCCTTACTTTACTTTCTACTACTACTATTAAAATCTCGACCATTGCTTGAATGAACATTTTCTAGTGTACGTGCAGATACTTCCGGTAGTAATTTCTAAATTGAAATAACACAACATGAGTAAGTTTACGTGACATTCAACACCTCAGCAACTGACAGCAAACGGCGTTTTGCCTCAAACATAAGAATGTTTCAATGTATATTTTTTAAGAACACTATTTTCTGATTTCAAATAACATATTCACATAAACATATGAATTGTCCCGCTCCTTCGTTCTTTCTTTTTCATAAAAATGCAACAATTTGGCTACCGCGTGTTATATTACATCTTCTAACGATAATGTTATGATACTGGCTGAATGCGAAAACCTACAAGCGATGGTACAATAAAATAGAATTTACCTCTTGTGGCGGTGATTCCATTCAAGATGATTGAAATTGAATCTCGAACACAATAAAGAATAAAAATACGAGGACTATATTTATGTTCTACTTATTGGACTCAGGCAGGAGTGCTATTTATGAAAAGTGTGACTTATGCAAAACCGCCGTTTATGTGTTGGATGAATTCTACCTTTTGCGAATTGCTCTGCGAATGAAACTATGCTAGTTTTTGACGATCTCTGCGGAGTAATGATTAACATGCCTGCATGCTATTCCGAGGTTTTGTTCACGGTCAGGTCAAGATGGAGGAGTTATCTTTATCTGATTGGAGCACTTACTAAGAGTAGACGCCGTTTGATGTGGTGCAGTGATGTGTTGATTGGCGCCTCGCCGCTCACAAAAGTGGGTAGAGCTTGTCACTGCTCGTTCAAAAGCATACCGAGAAACAGATCGCGAGCTCCTAAGTGCATTACGACTTTCAACGGCTTTTTTTTTTTCAAATTTAGCATTGCCATCTCCTCTTTGTAATTGCCCCGTAGCTTGGGTCTTGGACGTTTATCTTTAATATAGTATCGTTGAGGTCGTATCCCATACCGTACCCTATGAACGCCTGCAACGCCGGAGATGTCACGAGCTCGTTGCCGATCCTGAATCTGTGTTATTTATTGGTCCTTGTATATTTATTTATTGTGCCAGCGGCTCCGTACGCATAAGTCCCACGGGAACGGGCATGAATTGCTCTAGGTGAATGACCTTTAGTCTTAAGCCGTATGAAATTGCAGGGTTTAGTATATGAAGCGTGAAGAGGTAACAAACAAACAAAAAACTTGCTTGCGTTTTGTAATATTACTCAAGTAAGAGTAGATTTTAAAGTATGCAAACCCTTAGTGTAGATTGAAAAATTCTCTCTTTAGGGGAGATGTTTTTTACTATATATAGTTATATTTCTAACAGGTGGGGGGGAACGCCAAAGCGCGGGAGTTCTTCGAAAGCCAGTCGGACTATAAGCCGGACATGACCATCCCCCAAAAATATAACACCAAGGCCGCTTCTATGTACAGGCAGAAGGTATTTTTTTTTCATTTATTCATTCTAGCGGTGTAGGACCGCGAAAATCAGTTATACTATAGATAGAAAACAGCTATCGATACGGCTATCTATAGTATAAGTATCGATAGTATTGTTTCTGACTATTGCATACACTAGCGATACTATCGATTGTATCGATATTATCAATATCGATAGTCGGCTATCGGCTATCGTGTGGGTTACGTGGTCAATCGGTCCTGTAGACACTGAGATTTTTTCGAAACCGCATTTCAGCCTCTGATGTGGTTCCTTTAACGATCAGAAAATGGCAGCCGAACCAACGGCTTAACGTGCCTTCCGAACACGGAATATCATTATTATCAGACAATCAGGTGATACAAGCCTGCAATGCAATGTCTTACTAACCAAACTGGAAACAACTAAACAAAGTAGCTTTTTTGTCTAAAGCAAAGGAGGCAGATTTTAAAGATCCACTTCGGGTCGGTAGTAACAAAACTAAAAAAAAAACCCGACTGCGTTTTTGTGTAATTTGGAAAAGAAAGAACCCGAAAAAGTCCGCCATTTTTTTTAAAAATAATTATGACATACCCAGTGTCATACGAATCTAACGACACCTCTCAAGCTAAAATCCATCGAGCCGTTCAGAATTATACATACAAACATACATACTCTCGACAAACATAACCCTCCTTCTGGCGCTGTCGGGTAAAATGTTACTATATTGCTCCATCTTCACATATCTCATGTAACTCACCCAAGCTTGTTTTCCTAGTTGCGTCGTCAGCTAACGCTTCAGGTTCCGAGCCCAGGGTATGCTGTAAGTTTAGTCCTAGATTTGGCGGTACTGGACGACTGCTGTCTGACCCCCTTAACCCTTTTTACAGGGAAATCAGACCTCATATCTCATGTATATTCCTCATTGATTGTGACAGATAACAGCCCTAGCTGAGGGCAAGCCCTGGAGCCCGTCTGACTACAAACCGGACACAGTGGAGAGGCCTACGGAATGGAGCCAGTCGAGGGACTTCTACTCCTCAGACAACCTTCATAGCAGCGGCTCAGACAACAACATCAGCTACCAGTAAGTACTGTAACCAGAGGTAGATCATGAAAAAAAATTGGGGGGCTGAATGCAGTTACTAACTCAACGTGCGAAGCGAGCGAAAGTCTCCATTGTGAGACTAGCATATTTTGCTTTTGTGGAAACACATGGAAACCTTTCTTCGTCCAAGCGTGTTTCCTAGTTGCGTCCTCAGCTTACCATGAAGAGCCTAGGGTACGCTGTTAATAATCATGTCCTAGATTTGGCGGTACTTGTTATTAAAATGGAGCGATACTACGTCTGACCCCCGTAAGTACAGTACTATTGCTGGAGGTAAACCCTGGGGGGGAGGAATGCAGTTAATGACTGAGCAAGCGGAGCGACCGAAAGTCTCCATTGCGAGACTGGCATATTATGTTTTGCTTTTATGGGGAAGTTTGTGTCACATTTCTGAATCGATACGGAATGGAGCCAGTCGAGGGACTTCTACTCCTCAGACAACCTCCACAGCGACGACTCGGAAAACAACATCAGCTACCAGTGCGTACTGTTACTAGAGGTAGCCCATAGAAACCCTTCTTCGTCCAACCGTGTTTTCTAGTTCTCATGTTACCTTGCATGATAGAGTATGCAGTAAATCATATCCTAGATAACAACAGCAACACTAAAGGACGCAGTTAAGAAAGCGATGATGATGACTAGAATGAAGAAGACTGTCCAATCTTTAATTAAAAAAAAATGTTTATTGGTCTCTTTAAAAAAAGGTAACTTATAAATAGAGTTCTTAATACAATGAAGTTCGACCTGGAAATTAAAAAAAACCTGCATCACCTTTAGGTGGCAACATTTTATATGTGTCATGTCAACAACAAATTTAACAATGTCATTTAATGAAATAGAAATCAATCCTTCCTTCTTCGATTCGCGTCAAACATCATCTCTCGTTACTAAGAACTATTTTTGCCATTTTAATAAATAAATCAAAATAAGAATATAAAAAATACACAACATCCACTCCTGCCTCTTTTTGACAGATGACGTTGAGATGCATGAAAGTTGCCAGTTTAAGAATTTTTTTCCAATATTTTCCGCAATATGGCGAAGGCTGCTATTTTCCTGGTCGGGCTTATGTACAATAATCCGTTTTGTCTACAGTAGCGAGTACGGAAGCGGTCGGTACACGGGATTCGGGAACACGCCAAAGCAGTCCCAGTCGACCCCCATGTCGCCGATACACAGCGGGAACGAAATGGTCGATAACACGCTCGCTTCGCTCGCTTCGGTGAGTCTATTGATTTTCATAGCCTTCTACCCTGTCGAATTATATATGTTTAAATTTGTTGTTCCAAAATAAATTTTATTACGATAATAAATTAAATTTATGAAATGCTAAAACATCACATCGATGTCATAAGAATACAAAATAACCGCCCTGCAAGACCAGAGCCAGTACTGCGTGAATCGGAATAGTTTTCAATAAAATTATTGGCGGTAGTTTTGTATACTTATGACGTCACACACAAATGTTAACTTACTTTGCCTGCAAGCATGAACGCTTTAAAGTGTTAAAAACCATCATAAATGCGATAAAAACAGGATTATAAAAGTTTAGTTTAACAGCCCGGCCACGAAGCAATCCGCCACGGCGAATTTCGCCGCGATGCCTCCGGCGACTAAAAGAAATACATACAGATGCATTTATTTCATTGTACTAATCGTTACTACTCCTCATTTCGCCTCGCCAGTCACCCGTTCCCATGGCTTTTTAGTTTAGTTATAGTTTAGTGCATTTGTTATGTTTTCTTGTAGTCGCCTTGCATCGCATTTGGAACGAAGAGCGCGCCGGCAATGTTGTATGAAACGGTGTGCTGTTTGAATTTAGAACTCTTTTATCTATCGTACACATTGCGTTCTCGTGGCTGTATAGCCACAGATGCGTTTACCTTTCGGCACAAACTGTAAAATAAATTAAATTTATTATGTAAAAAGCCCTTTTTTATTTCCTTGCATTTTTTTAAGAAAAGCACTATATATGCCTCGGCCGAAATGGCAATTGCCTATTTCGCTGCCTTTGCAATAATGTACTATTTTTCATATATTTATTATCTATCTATATTTAGGGCTGGTCAATGTTCGCGTCATCAGTGACAAAGGCGGCTCGCACGGCCACAGAGAGTGCCGTACGTTACGGCGGTATAGCCACGCAGAAAGTTACGGAAATGGCGTCTACCGTCACTGAGAAGGTAAGTGATACCATGTGTTATTATTTATTTTGTCTGACTTACGCCCGTCGATAATAGTAGATTATGATACCAGGGGTGCGAATTCGGTCATTATTTACGAGGCGGTTCGGCCTGTAGAAGCCGAGTATTTGACCAATTTCTCTCGCGACTTGTCATACGGCGATTTTCAACACATTCGCGAGGAAAAAGACACTTATATTATTGATTTTTTTTATTATTTACACACTAAATAAAAGTTCTCAAGCGATATCAAAACATTTCTTCACATTAACTTTTGTTTGTACACTTTGTACACTTTTCATAATTAGACACACCATTCGAGTAAAATCGGGCTTGTGTGTTTGATAATGCATTGATAGATATCTTTATAAAATACATTTATAAATAGTTCTTGATTCTGTTTTAAAGTTTCGTCTTTATTTCTTCCTTTGAAGATTTAAGTAGCTTTAATCAGCCTACCTAGTCAGTTATCAACATTCAATTTTCGCCTGGATTAGTATATCTGGCGGAATCAAATTTAGGTATTCTTGAATTAAATCGACATTTGTTATTAATAGTAAATTAAATACTTGACATAAACAAAAAGATTTAAAAATGGCGTCACTGATACAGACTGAGCAGACCCTTATAGTCTTTTCTTTTAGCAATAGATATTACGGCCATGGAAATGTCCTTTTTAGCCCTTCTTAATTTTTCTTCACAAATTAATATTTGTAGTCCAATACGGCTAATGTTCAGTAAAATAAATATAAAATTTAGTGTTGATTTATTATTTGGAAGCTAAAATAGTGTTTATTTTTTTGCAAAAACAATGAATTGGTTTGAGACTTAAAATCTTCTTGGCATACATTTAAAAAAAATGTCCGTAACCACGGAAACCGTATTCCGAAAATATATTGGAACTAATTTCTTTTACTGGCTACTAGGCATTTATTCATCTCCCAAGTTGTGTATTTTGTAATTACTTCCAACGATTTATTTATCAAAATGACAAAAATAATAATAGATGTTATCATATTTGAACGCGAATTAAAACGAAGGATAGCTTTCTATTCGTTAAAGGAAATTGTAAATTTTATAGTTGACATGACACATACAACATGTTGCCACCTTAAGGCGATCAGTAGCAGTTAATTATAAAATTGTATGTAACTTTACCTTGTTATTTTTGTTATGCAATAAAGGGTTTATTGTGTTTTATTGGGTACTAGCTGTTTCCCGCAGCTCCGCCTGCATCAAAAAGTAGCTATGTTTGACCCCGGGTCTTCAACTATATTCATACCAAATTTCATCAAAATCCGTTCAGCGGTTTGGCCGTGAAAGCGTAACAGACAGACAGACAGACAGACTTTCGCATTTATAATATTAGTATGAATAATTGGGATGACGACAAGGTTAAAAAATTTAAAAAGTAATGATATTTCACGATAAAATACATATTATAATATTCGTTGTTAAAATACACATTATGCATTTTTGCACAGGAAACTTTTTATAACAATTTAAATATCGATAATAAAGTCCATTTTGAAAATATAAAATTACTAAAAAAAATATATTATAATCGATGAACACATAAAAAGTAAAGAAACTTTCATTTAGGAAATATTTACATAAACACAATATTTAAGGTAGTTGTCGATCAAAATTTAGTCTCACCTTTGTAAATTACCTAGGCGTGACGTCACCGCTAGGCATCCATTAGTATGGAGCGTTTGGCATCGTCCAAAATGCACGTGAGTTTAACTTGGTCATATCTCAGTTAGTTTAAATTTTGTCGACGTGTTTTTTTTTTACCATTGTGCCTATTATTTTGAGGTCTTTCATGTAAACATGAAATCGAAAATGATCCGTCACGGCTATTGATAATAGAAGAATATACCATAATAAATACATGTTTGTAGTATGTACAGGTGAACAACCGCGGCGGTTGGAGCTCACTTGGCGGCACTACTGAGACGCGTCGCGCTTCGAATTCGGGACAATATCAGTCGCAGAGCTACGGCGCCATGAAGAGTTCTACTTCGGAGCCCTACTCACAGTGGTAATTATTTTTCATATAACACTACAGTAACATAACATACAAGGTTGTTTAACATTTATTTATTTAACTTTATTACATGACACATAAATGGCGGACTTAAAGCCGTAGGCTTTATCTACCAGTCAACCAATCGGTGGTTCAGAAAAAGTAATTATTTTATGGTAAATGTTAAAAGAGTCGTTATGAAATTATAGTAAACTTACTTCTATATATACAAAACCTAAAAACAAAAATATCTAAAAAGAAAAAGTAAAACGAAATAAAAATACTGTGAATAAATAGAATAAATAATTGTTAGATAAATACATTACATAAATATTAAACAAATATACTACATAAATATAAGACAAATACACTACATAAATATAAGACAAATACACTACATAAATATTAGATAAATACATTACATATATTTGGGTGTCTACTGGGTACTATCTGACAATTCGCGAAGATAATGAGCGCGCACTGCATTTTTGAAACCTACTTAAGCGAGTCTGAGCCTTCCGGATTTCGATAGGTAGGTCATTCCAAAGCAGTACGGCCTTATATTGTAGCATTTTCTTTTTTCTTTTTTTTTTTAATTATTAATTAACCGTTTCTACGATTGTATATGAGACTTAATTTATTTGATGAAATGATGATTACAGGTCGGATTTGGTTAGATAAAATCACCAATAAAAAAACATTGATATTTTTTAATTAATATCCCACCTAATACATACTTACAACATACTATGTATACTATATAATATTACTAGCATTTTCCCGCAGCTCCGCCTGCGTCAAAAATAAGCCTATGTTTAACCACGGGGTTTCAACTATATTCATACATGAAATTTGTCATTAAAATCCATTCAGCGGTTTGGCCGTGAAAGCGTAACAGACAGACAGACTTTCGCATTTATAATATTAGTATCGATGGATAGTATGGATTAATGCGAAAGTCTGTCTGTATGTCGGTAAATTTCGGTATAAAAGTAAATGCTTTTAAAATTCTTATGTTTCGTAAATAATATAAATAAACCTTGGGAAATGTTGATTATTGACGTCTATAATATTATATTAAAATTTGTCCAGTACTTTCAAACTTATCCTGTATTTAAACATAGTGGTTTAGCTAACATGTCGTTAACAAATTACTTTTAATACGAGTATAAAACATTAGAGTAAACGCCCAATAAGAAGAGAACTTGCGAATTCATGTGTTTCTGTTCACCATAACTTTGACCTGAAGTAATTCTAAGCTTTTAAATTTGTTTTGTGGATTTGTTGGGACTTTTGGTGGGAAGCTGTGAAGAGCAGTATCGGAGCTGTATTTTATTTTCCAAAATTTGTGTTTTTTTTTTGAGTGTTTGCGTATATGGTGGGTCATTATTCGCAAAGTTTTCGAGAACAAGCGTGAGTGTTGGGAAGTGATACAGTGTTCGATTCATGTGATTAGTTCGATTGTTGCCAAAAATACATGGAAATCGCTAAGTGCAGTTTTTTCTACGACTTCACTTAGCCTGACTCTTCTAACTTGACTATAGACATGTTTGAATTAACAACTTCTAAAGTTTTACTTGTTACTGGCTAAATACGAAAGTAAAAGCCATATCGAGAATTAAAAACTTTCTGCAGGAACGAACAAACCCAGCCATGGAAGGAATCTGTGGCGACCCGTAACAATCTCGATGCTCGGGATTTATCACAAGTGGGCGTGTCGAGTCCTCCCCCCGACTGTAAGAAGAAAGACGACGAATCCTGGGACTGGCTCAACAACTAGACGTGGTGAGTGCTATTTGTACCAACAGCGCACCCCCCGGACACTCCATACAACAGCGGGGAGCCCGATACCTATTACTACTTCTACGATTTGGCCGCGTGCGTACGCGCCGCGCGAATGTGTGTGTTAGTCATTGGTTATTTACCGTATCTGCGTCATAGCTGTCGTATCCTTGCATTGTTTGCTCTCGATTTTTACCCTAAATCTGCGCGGCTCGGTGCGGTATCTGTTTCGGGTGGGAGGGTGTGAGTGTCCGTTCTGCATATTATTAGACCGTACATCAACTCAACGCGATCCTGTGTTGAATAGCATGATGGTTTACAAAACACATTTTGCGACTTTGTACAACTGAGACCATACTCTAATTAGATGTTAAACGCGCGGATGGTTTCCGAGCGTGTATCCATTAAAGAATCTTGTCAAAACATACTATTTATTTAATGTATATCCTTTATAATAATATTATATTGTACACACTTCTACCCTTCTGGTAAGCATATCTTCTCCTGCCACTCGCTGGTTGACTGTAAGAGATCCCTAAGTGGGATAAGTCCGCCATTGTACTTATTGTCTTTTCATGCTTGTGTATGTAAATTATTTGTTTTATTTTGTACAATAAAGATATTACAAACAAACAAACTATGATTCAATATGCTCACCTTGTTTGGGATTTTCATTTTCAAAAACGGATTAAATAAGTACATTAAAATGCTAGGTGTGAGGTATTATCACTGCCCACTGCAGGGCAAAGTTCTCCCGTATCTCGGCCAAGTGCCGTTTGGTGCCGGAGTTACGGAGGTCAGGCGGCTGTCGCTCCATTGTAAATAACCAGTTCCGCCGAATCTAGGACCAGCACTTACAGCGTACCCCAGGCTCCGAAGCGTAAGCTGACGAAGCCACTAGGAATACACGCTAGGATGATGATGAGTCACGGCAGACGCTTGAAATATTCAAAATCAAAATATGACATGGAACCCCTATTAATAGACACACACCTATTGATAGATCCATTGAAAACCAGCGTTGCAGTCATTCGTGTGGTGTGGCTGTAACATATGCTGAATGGGTCTATTTGTCGGGAAGGATTTACAGCATATCATCTGTGACGAGTTTGTGATAGCAAGGAATATGTAATTTAGTCTTTTTTTTTTGTCCATGTATTGTTATATGGTTGATGTGTATCTTTCTTTGGCAATAAATTTATTAATCTGTTTGATTCTATTCTAACCCTACGTACGCGAGTCCCGCTAGATCTTGGTCAGGATTTTTTCTATTAGTCTTCTTCGCCCCAGTTGCGTCCTCAGATTGTGCTTCAGAGACTGTGGTACGCTATCGATCGTGGTTTTTTTCTGTTTAAAGGTCCAATGGGACGAGAACTAGAAAAAATTCAAGTTTTTCTGTTCACTAGAACTTTGACCTGATGTAATTCTAAGCTTCAAAACATTTTTTTGTAGGTTTGTTTGGTGCATTGACAAGGTTGCCTTCTTTTCCATAAAAAGATATAATTATCAAAATAAATCGTTTTTATTACAAAAACCTAGTAATATTGCTAGCAAATAGGCGTACGGCCCACCTGATGGTAAGTGGTTACCGTGGTCTATGAACGCCTGCAACACCGGAGATGTCACGAGCGCGTTGAAGGAATTTTTTTCACGCCCTTTTTTTAGGGCTCCCATGTTATAGTCATTAGGGAAAACCATGGCAGGGAGTTCATTCCATAATCGCAGTGTACGAGGGAGGAAATTTTGGTTTGAAGCGTACTGTACGCGATAACATGGGATCCAAGGTACGGGGATGAAATCCCTGACGATGGCGAGAGGTGCGATGGTAAAAAGTGGCTGTTGGCTGGCATCATGTCAAACAATTCCTCCGAGCATAGCCTTATACAAGCGGTAGAACACGCATTACACGATTTGTTTCGCATTGGTCCTTAATCCTAATCCTAGGGTCTGAATTACTTAATTTAAAATTACAAAATTGTGTTTTATCTTTTTCAGATTTTTACTATTCGAAGAAATGCTTAGCAAATGCTGCAGTGCAATTTCTAATCTTAGGCAAAGCTATTGTTATTTTTACGAAATGTTTCTACTCTTGAAGATCGATCACAGGAAAAGCTCCTATCCGATGACTACATGCCACTCACTTTAAAAAAATAGTGCATGTTTGTATGTCGGATAACAGATAACGATAAACATTACTACGACACCATAACTCACAGTATGTAATTGAAATCCGTGCTTCGGAAGGCACGTTAAGCCGTTGGTCCCTGCTGTAATGTGGTGGTCGTTAGAGGAACCACGTCCTAGGACGAAAGGCGGTTCCGCACAACTCTGACATCATGGTTTAAATGGTTAGTTAGTTAACATGTAATTATGATGATGATTGAAATTTGAACTTTATTTAGTGATGTGATGAGTGAGTTGATAGATGATCGTCGTTAGGCTGTGTCAGAAGCCTTCCAACTTGAAAAAATCTAACAGTGTTGGCCACTAACACACCTCGGGTCATGTTCCCTGTAAAAAAGGTTACGGACAGACAGCAGTCGCTCCATTGTAATAACCAACGCCGCCAAATCTAGGACCATGATTTACAGCGTGCCGTATTCTCAGAAGCGTAAGTTAAGTACGCAACTAGGAAAGGACGCTTGGACGCAGAATATTGTTGAATGGGTCCATAGATGAGCAATGCTTATACCACGAGTCGTCAACGCGTCGTACATCTTTTAATTTAACATTGTAAAGACCTCTCGAAATATTTACCAACTTATTCATCAAAATTGAGGAACATTCAATAAGACCAAGTTAACTAATATATCTTTTGTCTCATTCTTTCACGTCTAAAATTGATAAGAGAGGGACTGAACATAATTTAGTTAATGTTGGTTTAACGAACGTTACTTATAAGTGGGTTAGACATGTTCACATTTCAATACAATACAATACAAAAACTCTTTATTGCACAACAAGGATACATTGTACAAGTAATTACAAGAAAAATAACCTTGCGCAAAGGCGGCCTTATCGCAATAGCAATTTCTTCCAGGCAACCTTACGGAAAATTGAGTAAAAATATTAAAGATTGTGCGCGGTAGGTGTCAACAAGAGTAAGAAGAAACATAATAATTTTATAAATATCAAAACATAAACTTACACATATAATGTATATTACACACTTACTTATATACAACTATATATATACATACAATATAACAACATATTCTCTACACATACACACACCATTACTACAAACAAGGTAGAATACCATAGCCATGATAAGTAAGGATAGTATTAAGTAGTAGTATCACGTAAAAAGTGCGACATGACTTGTGATTTGAAGCTTGCTAACGTTTCGGCGCACTGGACGGTGAATGGCAGTGAGTTCCATAGACGAGCGGCTTGTACAGCGAAGGAACCAGAGTAGAACTGAGTAGAATGAGTTGGAATTAATAAGCGAAGTCTAGTCCTCAACATCACCACGAAATTGAAATAGGCTTCTTAGATAGCTGGGCGAGGAAGGGTTAAAAAGGATTGTGAAGAGTAAAGACAGAATATGTAAATCTCGACGACGACGAATAGGGAGCATTTCAACGACATACTGAGAGTTGAGTTTGCGTGGTGTCGTTGTAATGTCCTTTAACTTAAATTACAAATTACAATGACGTCACTATTATATAAACGCGAGTGAGTAAGAGTATTTTTATTAGCAAAATTTTGACTGTAACGTTAAATTATGGTCGTTTTAATACCGAAGCAGAGATGAGAGGAGCTGTTTTTTAATAACCAATTAGATTATCAAGCGGATACAACATATCCTCTCCTCTCTGCTTCGGTGGAAACCGGGGTAAGGTCAGTGATAAATATTGCATATTAGCTGTTTATCGCAGCTCCGCCTGCGTCCAAAAGTAGCCTGTGTTTGAACCCGGGTCTTTAACTATATTCATATTAAATTTTTTAAAAATCCGTTCAGCGGCTATGAAAGCGTAACAGACAGACTTTTGCATTTATAGTATTAGTATGGATTGATTTGTTTAGGCTTCTTATAACGTCTTCTACGGAATGTAATTAAAAGTATATATCTAACAGCCTGTTAAATATAAGTACTATACATATTTAACAGGCTAGTTTCTTAAAAAAATATAATTTGTCCGTCAGTTAGATAATCAAAAAATATTGGAGACGTATTTTTTCTTTTGAAAATTAAACAAAGTATGGTAAAGATATGGCGCGTTAAAGTTCCGTGTGACGTCACAGTGTGCTACACTTTTTCGCAATATGTGACGTCACGAACCCCCACTCCTATATTTTGATGCGTTATATCTTTATAATTTATGGCTCAATTGGCAAAAGAAAAAATACATCACTAATATATTTTTGTCTTTTGAACCTAGAAACTAGCCTATTATGGAATGATCAGAGTAAATCACTATTAAATGTCAAATAAAAAATACAAATTAAGCATATCTACGTTTTTTGTTGTTTTCTGTTTGGCTAGGACATTGCGGGCTTGAATCACCTGATTGTCTGATACTAAAGATGATTCCGTGCTTCGGAAGGCACGTTAAGCCGTTGGCCCCGGCTGCCATTCCGAACAACTCTTGACACCAAGGTGTACATGGTCGATAGACAATGTTACCTATACGAAATGATGATGATGATTATTTATTATTTTTCGAAGTCAGCTTAAAAAATTCGTTGTGCTTTATTTATCCCTGCCCTGACCCCTGTATGTTAATAGAAAATCATGTTTCCTTTGTAACATATTTATATTTCTTTCATTAATTCTCATGTGAATATATATTTTATATGATGACTTATCAATACATATATAAACATAAAATTGTTACGACCTTGTTTCTTCATACATATTTCTAATTTAGATTTTGGCTTTTCTAAAAACATTCCATTTTGCAAATTTCTCGTGAAGACGGTGAATTATTTTTGTGCAGAAATATTCCGATGTGTTAAAAGCTAGTTAATTTGAAACTAATTGTAAATGGATTAGATATAGGAATCTGATTGATCTGCCTAACTGTTTATGGTGCGTACTGTTAAAGAAAGATTGGATTGTTGTATAAGGACAGACAGAAAAATATTAAATAACACAAGCAAGGCTTGTGTGTATGGACGTTGCACAATTCAAGTACAATCCCCGCCAAATAACTTTGCGTCTCTGAAGTTAGCCAAAAACCATGCTCCCGCGCAGGTAAGCGTTGCTAGGCAACGCGGCCATTTTGCCACTAGCACCATCTCGTTTAGTATACATTGGACAAATTCTATTTTAGACATCATAGTTTAGTTTCTCCACACTATATTTGACAGATTCTGTATTGGGCATAATCTCCATAAGACTAATTCTACATTGGACAGATTTTGAATGAAGTGTGAGAATGTAAGGGACATTAAATAATTTTACTCCGTTGTTTTCACAATGATTTTCATCTGTGGTTGTTACAATTTAAAAAACATGTTTAGAAAAATATTATGTAGGTAGTTAGGTACTATACAAATATCATTTATTTCTTCTTTTAATATATTACCACATACGAATCTTGATATACTCATTAAAAAAACAAATTATGTCAATAAATATGTAGTGATCACTACAAAACAGTTTTCTTTTTGTTGCCACAAATTACCTCTCACTTATTTTAAAGTCTGTCTAATATAGAATCTATTTTATGTGTTTTCTGCGGCGTCACTTGCAGCCTACTTCAGAGGCGCAAAGTTATTTGGCGCGTATTGTACTAGTGTTAATTCTAAGTATTCATGTTTTGCTGTTGATATCGTAGAAATTTGGCACCAAGTGGCCATTTATATACATATGTCATAACCAGTTGCTTCCCCCGGTTTCATCCGCGTGTGATATTGTACCGTAGCTCACAATCTTCATAAAGAATTTGGCTGTACCTCATTTACACCTGCAAGAAATGTTTGACAATTTAGACAGCAACTTACAAAAGTTTTCTTGCAGTTGTAAATGAGGCCTAAAATACAAAAATGTTTCAAAACCGACCTTAGATTTTGAGATAAGCACGCTCAAATTGTTCAGCTCTATAAATATATCAATATAAATATAGATGTACTAGGTGTTTACCGCGGCTTTGCCTCGCTAAGAGTTATATTTTATGTGTGTTATAAATTTATCATATAAACTTTCATCCCCCAATACAACCACTTGAGAGTTAATTTTAAAAAAATAGCAATAGCCTATGACCCCGGATCTTCAACTACATCCACACCAAGTTTTATCAAAATCGGTTTTGCGGTTTTGCTTTGAAAACGTAACAGAAAAACTTTTGCATTTATAATATTAGTATGGATTACCTAAAGATAAAGCTTTTCTACTATAATTTTAGACAATCGCTATGAAATGATCAATGAATATCTCTTCACTCGACTGACGTTTATCAAGTAAATTTAATGTTATCACAGTACTGTAATCTTATCAATTGTTACTAACTATACATAATTTTTTGTAGTTATACGTGAAGCTGGTATTTGAAATATTAACCTATTCGCTCAGGAGAAAGATGCCATGCGGCGCCCTTGTAACTAATGTTTTAGAGCCCTATTTTTGGTTTTTGATATGTACTCACTAATAACGGGCGAATCGACTTTTGGCGGGAAGCTGTGAAGAGCAGTATCGGCGCTGTATTTTATTTTCCAATATTTGTGTTTTATTTGAGTGTTTGTGCATAATAATGGTGGACTATTATTCGCAAAGTGTTCGATGACAAGCGTGAGTGTTGGGAAGTGATACAGTGTTCGATTTATGTGATTTTCATGCTTGTTGCCAAAAGCTCCTAGTAATCGCTAAGTGCAGTTTTTCTACCACTTCACTTAGCCTAATTCTTCTGGCTAGACTTGACTACCGACTAGACTAGGACTTTACGAAACCACACTGTAGGACTGAAGAAAGGGCTATAAAGGACTTGTATCCATGACCGTAAAACCCATTACTAAAAAAAACGGGCGAATCGAATGATAATCATTCGAATTACCGATTGTGTAGCATGAAAAAGTCATTCGACTCGCCCATTTTCCGTGAGTCATACTTCTCAAAAATAGCGCACTCCAGTTCTAAGTTGCATTCTGCTCGACTTACTGTGTACACGAATTTGTTAAATAAATGCCACATTTTTCACGTTAGGAGACAATTTTTAAAGAGAAAATATTTCTGAAAACTAAAGTATTGCTCAACTCTAATAATGAAATTTATTATTTTTTATACTTACTCGAATGTATTTTGGGAGTTCTCCTGGAGTGTTATTTTTGATCTATATGTCAAATGAAAATGTTTCGACTCACCGATTATGTCAAATGAAATCATTCGACTCATCGATTTTGAGTGATTCATAGATAAAAAAAATAGCACTCCTGTTTGTTAATAACATTTTGATTTTCACTAATCACTGATTAAACAGCTGATTAATGTTAACAAAGCGATTAAGAAATCAAGGTTAAGATATTAATGGGTAGCTCGGGTTAACGAACCAAGGCAAAATTTGAGTGATTGCGCTCAACAATAAGAAATATTATTTACAGTATTGTTAGTTGAAATCTGGACGCATTTATTTTCTTAGATAGTAATTAGAACTAAGCAAAATTAGACTCCTTTAGCGGTACTATTTTACATTTATATCTGAAATTTGATTCCATGCCATCTATCGTCGGATACGCCAGGGTCTAAGTTACTCTATGGTCTAAAATTATGTCGATAATAACCGGATCCAATAACCCCAGATAGATTTATCAATGTAATAAAAGTCCAATCTTTGTGGTCGTCCAAATTAAAATAGTAAATTGTCTTTGATTTGATCTTCACAAGTGTTAATATCATTTATGAAGTCCTACCAGATAATTTGAAGTGCACGCTAAATCGGCGTATCGAATGATATTTATTAGTTTTCGAATGGTTTATGTTCGATTTTTATTTGTCATAATAGTCATACATTTCAAAAAAATAAAAGGGGATGGAGCATAAATAATAGCCCACATCTAATAAATAAATAAATCGCCCTTTCTTTTTTTCATAAAAATGATTAATATACATTTTCATAAACAACTATTTATTTCAAACTTTTGGAGAATACTCTATCTCTATATATATCACACTTCCTTGGATGACCGCATATGGTGTTAAAATATTTTGCTCTAGAACATGTTTTATTTATTAGAGACTAAAGTGTCATGATATTGAGCTTTACAATTTCTGATAATACAATCCAAATTATTATTCGAGCAATCTAATTTTTAATATAAATAGTATTTTAACGCTGAAATTATAAAATTTACAAATTGGTTAATATATTGCATAATATTATATTTTTAGCTATTAAAACATTTTAAATTTACTTAATAAGATTTAATTAATGTATTTTTTATGTACAAATTGTAACTTATTTTTATGGAATTTACTATTAATTTTTTATAGTATTGTATGTTATAAATATATTGTAAAATAGTTAATCGTTTGTAGATTAGGCGCTGACATTGTGTGCCGTTTAAATATACATTTTAGATAGATAAAGTTGACGCACTTTTCGGCATCAGGGTATTGCGCAATCTCGCTGACGAGAAGTCAGGCAAGGTTGGCTGGAAGAAATTGCAATAGCGATAGGCCTTTGTACTCAATTGTATAAATGTATTTCTATTAATTTTAAATTTTGTGATTGGTACAATAAAGTGTATATCTATATATCTATCTATCTATCTGACTCACTCGCATTTGCATGGAATTAAGAGATCATGGTAATCCACCTCACCGAAGGCCAGTGCCTTTACCTTGAGATATTATTAAAGCGGACTTTGTTAAGATTTTGTTTACCTTTGCCAACTCTGATACCAGGGTGTAAATGGTCGATTGACAATGTAATCTACGCGAAATAACGATGAGATGATACTAAAAAGATTTCCAAAAATGTTCTAATAAAATCTCATGATATTTGGGACTAATATCACACGCCTTTTTTTCAAATCAAGCTTAAAGTTATTTTTAATAACCCTATTTTTGTAAAAATTTGACTCACGTGAAACGGCGTGTCGAATGAAAATTGATCGACTAACCGTTTCTATCGGATGAAAATTATTCGATATCGAACGAAAACCATTCGAATCACCATTTTTTTTTTTTTTATATTGGGCTCCAGATTTTTAATACTAAGCCCAATGAAACTCACTATTGCAACCTTTTCATACTTGGAGTTCATTGCATAGCATAAACGATGAGGCTGTATTGTATACTTAATGGTGCTCCCACACGGCTGTTACAAAATGTTTAATAACGTTAGTAAACATTTAACAAAAATTTGACATACCTACATGTGGGATTTAATGGCAAAATAAACGCAATGAGTATTATACAAA
This sequence comes from Euzophera pinguis, assembly GCA_947363495.1. Taxonomy (NCBI): domain Eukaryota; kingdom Metazoa; phylum Arthropoda; class Insecta; order Lepidoptera; family Pyralidae; genus Euzophera; species Euzophera pinguis. The sequence goes on from OX376154.1 coordinate 2,077,149, forward strand.
CTGTTTATTTCTCGCACAGCCAAAATAAAAACTACACAGACACCGTTCGTCGTGAAATCTAGTTAGCGCCATTCGTTTTCTTTCTCTCTCGCACACATACCTCTCTCCCTTCCATCCGCTCCGTTCCCCTTTGTTAACAATAATAAGGTACATTTATACTTAGTTGTAATTACAACATGTTTATCCCACATACATTTTATTTAATGTTCGTAAATGTTTTAGTGTTAGAAAAGGTTTGTAAACATTTTATAACGGCAGTGTGGGAGCGCCATTATACTGATTGTCTTTATAAAAAAATCATACTTTAACAATATCTTGGTGCCGACAAGTGTCTCATCTTCTAATAAATATATGTTTTTGCTCCAATAATTATCTGTGTTTCGATCAAGCCGATCAAAATAGCATACTGCTAATATAGTGTTGTTTCTGTAAATATGAAGATTGCCTGCCTTGGGGGAGCTGTCAAACGAGATTAGGAGCCCTATTTTTGAAATCTTTGACGCATTGATTTAAAAAAAAAGAAATCTTTAGATCTGTATAATTTGTCATTTTTTACATCAGTTGTCGAACGATCAACAATAAGTCGCCAATACTATTGATTTTCTTTTTTTTCTTAGTCCTAGGTGTTCTACTGGCACATGCCTCCACTTTAGCCTTCCACGCATCTCGGCCATTTTTGAGTCATAGATTCCAAAATTAGAGCGAGAGGTCAAATGCCCATAGCTTTTTTGATTCCGTGCGTTGTCCTATACATTACTTTTAACATGTAATTAATATTAATGAGCATCTATCCGGTTGTTTCTGTTCACGTAGATTTTCAGAAGTATGTAAAATTCTATGGATGATTACAGTTTTGAAAAAAAAAATCTCAATTCTTTATAAGAATTATACTTGTTGTCCGTGAGATAACAACCCAAACCTTGTCACAGTACAGATAGAATGATACTTATTGAGACCAATGGGCAATTTTTTACAATGTGTTAAGTACATGAAACTAAAATGTTTCAAAAAAATATATATTCATACGAAAATCCTGTCGGCTGATTTAAAATGTAGGTTTCAAAGTATCGTATATAATAATACTGGAGCCCTATTTTTAAAATGTATGACATATATTTCGGATTAAAATCGTTCTATATCGAAGGAAACAATATTCGACTCGCCGATTTTGATTGTCACATTTTTCAAAAATAGCGCTCCTGATCCGTGTGCGTCACGTATCGATTTACAAAAATAATGTGTGCTGGTGCATGGTATTTGAATTAAATAGTCCCCGGAGGAATGGGAAAATATTCCTCCTCCTACCAATCGGAGTTCCGAACGGAAAAACCCCCCATATTTTATCTAACTGGCAACAAGTCTAAGATCAGTATAAATAGTTCATTCTTTTTGATTAATGACAATAAGAAGCACCTGAAGAATCACAATTAAAATATCTAATTGAGCAATCAGTTGTTTCCTCTTGGTCCTATTATTGAGACCTAGTTCACAGTGAAACCACAAGGAATACGGCTTTCCCGTGGTCCTACTAATAGGATAAATTAATAGCACCGCGGCACACCCCGGACACTCCAAACAACAGCGCCGAGATTACAACTACTACGATTAGGTCGCGTTCGCACACGCGGTAATGTAAGTGATGTGTGAGTGTCACTCGTAGAGTTGGTCTCCGCTAGGAGTAATATTGTTCTGTGGGGTTGGTTATTTACCGTGTCTGCGCCATAGTTATTCGTCGCGGCCGCGCGCCGTAATGTCATCCTTGCACTGTTTTGCTATCAATTTTTACCCTTAATCTGCGCGGTGAGGTGCGATATCTGTTTCGGGTGGAAGGGTGTGAGTGTCCGTTCTGTACGTTAATACTATTAATAATTTTATGACCGCGGGGAAACAGGTGAGCAATTGTATATACATACACCCTAGGATGAAGTTGCTTGCCTTCCACAAAACATGTTTTAAAATAATCTGACTGTAAGTATATCATTTTTTCACTGTAGTTTTTGTTTGATCTTGAAAATGTGTCATTGTTTATTATAAGATAAATAAATACTAGTTTATGAATAAAAACATCGTTTTATTAAACCCTCGGTTGCATACATTCAAACAATGTAAAAAAAGTTCAGATATATAATTTAATTCAGGTAACATTATGTGAATTAAAACTTAACAATACACTTATGTTTTTTTGCCATATATATGATATATTATTGGAATGGTAAACCTAACCCTATGAAACTATGAATTTTAAAATTATCAAAATCAATTTCTTTATATGTTTCACTTATTACTTACTTCTATTATAAAAATCCCATATTTTTGTTAATAAAGGGGCCATCACCATACATTCCCAATTCCCTAATAAATATACATGAAGAAGTCTCATATGCATTTCCACAAAAGCATTTCAAAATTCGATTTTGAGCAGTGCATACTGATGACTATTTGCCAATCTTTCTATCTAATGAAAATATACTAGTATTTTATTGACAATATCATTAAGTCCAGGAGCCCTATTTTTGAAATTTATGACATACTAGCTTTTTCCCGCAGCTGCGCCTGCATCAAAAACTAGCCTATGTTTGACCCCAGGTCTTCAACTATATTCATACCAAATTTCATCAAAATCCGTTCAGTGGTTTGACTGTGAAAGCGTAACAGACAGACTTTCGCATTTATAATATTAGTATGGATTATGTCCTTTGTAATGGGATGAAAATCAAGAACAAAAATTATTCGACTCACCAATATTGCTTGACTCACCCTTTCAAAAATGAGCCCTATTTTTGAGTGTTATTTTTGAATCACACAACATCGGCGAGTCGGATAATTTTTGTAACTATTTTCATTTTACGTACAAGTCATACATTTCAAAAATAGGGTTCAAGGTTTCTCACAAACATTTTTCAACTGGCTTTTCTTGAGTTAACTAAATGACTTGCCTAAAACTGGTGAGTCTGATTTTCATTAATATAAGATGATTGAAAATACTTTAAATTATTTATTTTTTTAACTAACCCATTTATGTAAATATTTTATGATTTCACTGTCTCAGGCAGTTGCAGATGTCATATCAGCTAACACAAGTCATAATAAATTATATTGGTCAGCAGTCAAAATGATTTTACTCAACGTGGTCCATGGACCTTTGGAAGTAACAAGGACCTACCGGTAAATAACAAGTCCACACTTATAACATTCACATACATATTCAAAATCGTGTCAAACAACCAACAATATATCTAATTATCAAAATGACAATTGCTACAAATGTACATAGGGCGCACTGTAAGTTTCCGGAACTGGCCACTTACATAAACAATATTTAAAAATTTATTGCAACATTTGAAAATAGAACTCTTTGGCTGTAGAATGCAGTTTGTTTCATCTGACTGTCTTTTGTTTTTACCTTGTGGCGCCATTTAAAAAATTGTGTGTCTGCATCAACATGGATTTAACTCGGGAAAATTTTCGTAGTATGATTTTCTACGATTTTAAGTGTAATTTGACAGCTCAACAGAGCATCGCTCGGCTTGAAACAGCTTTTGGCAATGAAGCACCATGCAAGACAACTGTTTATAGCTGGTTTGCAGAATTCAAGCGTGGTCGTATCAATCTCAGTGACGAATCTCGCGATGGTTGGCCGTCCACCGCTGTGACCAACAAAAACATCAATGCTGTGCGCCGTATGATTGAAACAGACAGGCATGTGACCTACCATGAAATTCGCGCATCCTTAGAAATAGGCATGAGTCAAATACAATTAATCCTACACAAACATTTGGGTGTGAGAAAGCTGTGCTCGCGGTGGATCCCACACAACTTGACCGAGGCTCAAAAAACGGACCGCGTCACTTGGTGCAGTGCCATGCTTACCAGATTCAACGAAGGTGCGTCAAATTTGGTGTGGGACATAGTAACAGGTGACGAAACATGGATTTATTGCTACGATCCCAAAACAAAGCAGCAATCGAGAGTATGGGTCTTTCAAGATGAGCCGAAACCAACCAAATATTTTTTTAATAAAACTGGACACGTGGCTACTGTTGCTTTAGAGAATCGTCGTACAGTGAATAGTGACTGGTACACGACCATTTGTTTGCCGGAAGTTATTGACGAACTCCGTAAAAATAACCGTAAACGCCGTATCATCCTGCACCACGACAATGCTAGTTCTCACACGGCCAGACAGACAAACGACTTTTTGAAGGCGAAAAATGTAGAACTCATGAGTCATCCTGCATACAGTCCCGACCTGGCACCTTGTGACTTTTTTCTGTTCGCAAAAATTAAGAACCAATTATGCGGTCAACGATTTTCATCACCAGAAGAGGCTGTCGAGGAGTATGAAAAACACGTTTCAGAGGTCACCACAGAGGAGTGGCACAAAAGTTTTCAAAACTGGTTTCATCGAATGAAAAAGTGCATAGACGCCAAGGGAGATTATTTTGAAAAACAATAAATTAATTTTGTACCTTTAATAGTATTTTTTCATATTCATTCCGGAAACTTATAGTGCACCCCACGTATGAAGAAATTGTGTGATATCACTTGCTTATGAAACAGTAAAAAAATCTTAAAAATTCAATAATTATTTCGCATAGTGCCTGTCTGTGGTGATATTGAATCTTGAAAATATTGAATTTTACATGACTTGACCCTACATTGTTAAATTGGCACCTGTTGACAAGTTCTAGATAAAAACAGATTATGAAGCCCACATATAGAAATAAATGTCCTGCCAATGACTAAGATATTGAATGATTGGCCCACAAATGAATGAGGTGAATGGTATCTTGTTTGATAGAGAAATAAGAGCACCCTCGATGACATTCTTAGAATATCCATTGTACATAGGGCTTCTCAGCAAATATAATACTAATCCAAGTTTTCTACGACTTATTTCCAACCTCTGTTCGTAAGAGAGTTCCTTCATGTGTCTATTATATAGTCGCATACTTGCGAGGTCAATACTGAGCGAAACAAGCCATTGTTTCCAAGCTCTGGTGCCAAACGCTTTCATCGCTAGAAGATGGATTATCGGCTTCAATATATGCAATGTTTCAGCATATAACAGGTCTTTAACTTCAATCCCCATACTTTTAGAACCATCATTTATCTGGACGGGTTGCCAATCTCTCAGAGAGACTGGCGGCGCGCCATCGACTCTTCGCATAACACGGCCAGACCTTCTCAGAGTAAAACATGAATTTTCATTCTCATCAGGCTCCTTGCCTTCCATAAACTTCTTTCTCTGCAGTGCTGGTATGGGAGGATGCTGTATTGGCAGCTCTTTAAACCTGAATAGCAAGATGAGGGCGGAGGAACACTTGAAAAGCTGGAGTATTGCCGCTATCGTCCATTTTCCGCGTGACGCGCACCGATCTTTCGCCACTAATTCTACAAACACTTCACTGTAGTGAATCACCGTCAACCACAGTTTTATTTGTTCACGAAAGCTATAGTACTGTATCTCGCTTCCATATGCTTCCCTGATGAGCCGGTCGTTGAATAGTGACAAGAGTTTGGATAATGAATACACAAGCTCTGAGACGATCGGAGATTTGTTTATCTTCCCAGCGACGAAGTAAGAAGACCACGTCGCTACAGTCTCCACGTCCGTCACCAAATTAGGATTGCTGATTACCCACCTTTTGTACATTTCGTACAACTGTTTCACTGTTAACTTTTTAGACATATTTACAAATTGATTTTGATGTTCACTACATAGAACCAGGGATCAAAGTTTAGCAATGTATGGCGATAAGTTTACGGATTTGTAGTACTGAATCACTTAATACTACCTACTTAATACAATAAGTAATAAACGAAAAGGAACATAATTATGTGTTGTGTGGTTTTATATTAAATTAGAAGTTATGAGATTTCGTGAAAAAAACGACACCATCACAAAGTATTTATCCATCCACACATCTCGAATTCTCGATCGAAAATTGAATGAACGGAATGTATGAAATCTGAAAAAGAAAGACATTATTTTTTTTACTATGAGTTTTTACAGCCCTAGATACAGGTACAGAACTATCATCATTATTTTATACAAATAAACAGGATTACAGGTCTGAATACCTCTGCAAATTTGCATGGAGGCAAGGCCAAGCCAAGCGAGATAAAAATAGTGGAGGATTCTATCTCTTTCTAGCAAATACCAGCTTTATCACGTTGATACTTGTGCAAAATAGGCAATTGTGCACTATGTAAAATAAGAGAATTGACGCCTCCTGTTTAATTTATTAAGTCCATATATTTTTTAAACAACAACAAGATGCTGTGGTGTTGGTATACAGCTGTATAACTTACATGCTACAACTTATCTTTTTATCGACCCCTTTGGCCAACTATAAAAAATAATAATAATTAATTTCTTTATTTTCGAAAATATTATTACAAAACTCTTTAGCTGATTTTTAGAAGTGATCAATAATGATGGATTATCTATTTTTCATACTATTAATAATCTCACTGTCCACTGTGTGCGTGTGTGGGTAGTGAGACGATACGTTGGCGGTGTGGCTTGCGTTTTTACACATGGCTATTTAGCTTAGACTGCATTCAATTCAATTTTTATTTTTATGGCTCCATCGTTTAGTTAAACGATGATTTTGCCAATGTCATGATTGGAAATAACATTATGTAACACTTTAAAAAGTAAATAAACAAGGACGTTTTCCGATTTCGACATTCGATGTATGAAAATTCCACCTACCAAGTAACCTCGGTGTGCGAAATTTAGATAAGCATATTTGTGAAATATTGTGCAACAGAAATAATCTGTGATAATTTCAACTGTGTTCATTATCATGATTTCTAACATACAGCCTGGTGCTAGACGGATGGACCCTGTCTATAAACTACTTGGACAATTTACCAATTGGGCTAATTTGCCAACTGAATTCTTTAAGGGTGGGCAGTTTGCACGTGAGATTCCAAAAGTTGCAAAATATAGTAAAATAATTGCGAGGTCTATATCGCGGCGAACAACTAGTTTAATCAAACCAGTTGGAAACACCGTAATCAACGACAAGCAAGTTGACAACTAGTCTTTCATTCATTCTCTCAGTAAATTTCATTCATTCAATCGGTTTTCAGCAAGCGAAGCAGATTTTTTGTCTTGTTTGCTCGATCTGTGTAAATTCAGTTTCAGTCTTTCAGTTTGTGAAGTTCAGGTGTGGTGATTAGGTGTCGCTCTGCTAGGTAGGTAAAATTTAATAATTAATTATTATACTTCAACAAAATTCAGTTTAGACAAATTAAGTTTGATTTAGGAAAAGTCAATGATAACTAACAGTAACAAATGGCGAGCGATGTTTTCATTTTAATTATTGATCTTTATTTTCCTTGTTAATTACTTACTTTGTATTTTTAAATTTTTACTTACTTTTGTTGTGATAAAACCGTCGAAGAATAAATGACCTTTTTGATGAACAAAATGTGTGGAAATGTATGTAAAAGTTATTGATTAGAATTTATAATTTGGGGTTATGCATTTGCTGAAAAATAATCCAACTTTAGTTCATTCAGATTTTGTTTTTTAATGATTCGATGTTAGTTTATTGGTAATATTACTGGCCACCTCGCTAAAATTTAATGATGCCCGAATTTTGTTTAATTTTCGATGCTGACAAGTACCATGGATATGAGAATATTAAAATCATAAATAAAACTGCCAATATTAAATGTTTACAATGCCCTTCTGGGAATTATGTACTGTATCAAATGAAATTTATATCTAATGTAAATCCAAAAGGACATTGAACTACAGGGAGCTTCATAATAAAATTGTATGAACTACATACATTCAAGTAAAATGAAACAAAACAAATATTAAGATGATTCATATTTCCATTGTTGTTTTGTTTATCAATATCTTTGTTTTTTTTTTTAATAGTTTCTTTAAGCCTACGTTTCATAAAATGTTCATTTAATCTGACTATGTATTCGCACGCCACTTAATATGGCAAACATATGAACGTAATAATTAATTGTTACCACCAATATAATTGTACCATGTTTTGTGAATAAAGATCTATCTATTTATTAAAAAATCCAACAAACTCTTAGTAATTTTGACTTATGGAAAAAACCAAGCTCATTGTTTGTAACATCTTTATACAAAACTGTGATACAAAAATACAAGAAAATAAAATACAAAACATATTAACAAAAACAAAGTAAAATGGTGGTCTAATCAATCTATAATCATACGTGGGAATCTGGCTCGCTTTGGGTCTTTGAGGGGATGTTTGTCTTAGCGGAACATTGCAGAAGATAGATAGATGACATTAAGGCAGTAGCTGAATCAACTTGGACCAGGAAAGCAGGAGACAGGGAAGAGTGGAAAAGATTGGAGGAGGCCTTTGTCTATGGACAAAAGGACAAAAACAAAGATTAAATTGAAAAGAATTTAAACTGTATCATTTTCATTAGTGGATTTTTGTTTTTACTGCTTAAAGTTTAATTGCAAATGCAATTTTGTAAATTGTGCCTGAAATAAAGGCTTTTATTATTTACTAGATGCATGTTACGTGCTTCGCTATGTATAAAGTGATAAATGAAGAACTGCTAGACCGATTTTGTGCAAACTTCACATAAACCATCTACTAAATAGTCCCAACAAAGCCTAAACATTTGGTTTGGATAGGTGAGCCCATTCTTGTGTTATAAAATTACAACGAAAAGTAGCATTGATTTTTGTATATATAGATTATTATATATATATAGCGATATGACCAAATACCACCGGTTATGCTTAATAATCATATATTACAGAGAGTATATAATTTTAAATATCTTGGTCATGTATTGACTCCCGACCTCAAAGACGATAGTGACATTGAGAGGGAACGGAGGGCGTTGTCAGTGAGAGCTAATATGCTGGCTCGCAGATTCGCACGTTGTTCACGAGAGGTCAAAATTACCCTTTTCAGAGCTTTCTGTACATCGATTTATACGTGTAACCTGTGGGCTAGATACACTCAAAAAGCTTACAACGCCTTTCGTGTGCAATAAAACAACGCGTTCAGGGAGCTGCTGGGGCTTCCGCGTTTCTGTAGCGCATCAGGGATGTTCGCGGAAGCACGAGTGGATTGCTTTTACGCAACCATGCGTAAGAGAGGCGCGTCCCTGGTGCGCAGGGTGCGCGGGGGCAACCACAGCATCCTGGATATGATTGCAAGGAGACTGGACAGCCTCCACATAAACCGTTGCTGTGCCATATCCGGGGGGATGGTACGGGAGTGGCCTATGTGAGTCACTGGTGTTTTATGTGTTTATTTTTTTTTTATAACACAATACTAACATAATCATAAGTATTACTAACAAATATGAGTCATTGTTACTTAAATAAATAAATTATTCATTTATTCATTCATTATCGGAGACCAAAGCAAAAAGGGATCATCACAACAAAATTTGTATTGCTAGCCTAATCTGTTCCCGTTTACGCATAAAATAAGATTTATCATGGTGGATATGATGATGAATAGAAAACTGGAAAGTTGGCTTGAACAAACATAAGCTAGAATATTAAAATTGTATGAAAAATTAAAAAAGTAAAGTTGAAAAGAAAAGTTGGCATAAATGGCCTAACTCTTATTAATTTTCTTCTTAATCTTGTAATCAGTCTTTCTGGCTTTATGCAAATGCGTTGAATTATAAGAAAATATAATAGTTTAGGAGTTCTAAAAATAGCAGCTTAGGCGAGGCCCAGTTCGTTCTAGTATATTGATGTTGTGTTCTAGTGTTGAGCAAAGGCCTTCCCCTATAATTTGTTTAAGTTATCTCCTTCCAATCCGGCTGGAATTGTTCCAAATCGTCACAGCATCTTCTGTCTGACTGATTGTCCGGTATCCTAAAACCTTTTCTCGATTTCTCGACCTTTTCTCGACTCGAACCTCGATTCCTAGCTGCATTTATTTAAAAATCTTTTTCTTTTATCAGGAGCGGTGCACCAAGATGTCAGATTCAGAGAACCAACCTGACGGTGACAACGCTCTACAACTGCTCTTCGAGGACCGCCCGCTCGAGCTCCCGAAGGCAACATGCTTGTCCGGCATAACAGATATTATGTATAACTACTACAGGAGCTACGTTCATCCGTTGATTGATTTTGAATTCAAATATAAAGGTAAGTTTAGTTTTAGTGGTCGACCTAAAGTCCTGGTTTTTCGTCTGCTGAGAGGAACGGGAAACAGTGAGTCCAAGACGAAGTTGTGTCGAATAATAACTAATGGAAAAGTTGGGAGTCTCGTCATGACAGAACGCAAAAAGCTAAGTATATGTGAGGTCTTCCACACACAAGAGTGCGGACCATCTTCTTTGTGAGTCGACTCTGACTGTTATTAAACTTCAGAAGACCAAAACTCCGCCACCGACAAGGCGTTGTCAAGGCGGACCATAAATTAGATAAACCCATTGAGAAAGGAATGTTTTACTATGTCAGCTTTGATGCTTTTTGGATAATCCTGATCGGAAACATGAATTTATGTTGTCTTCATATTTTATTTACTAGCAGCCCGTTCCAACTTCGACCAGACCCGTAGCCTTCCTCGATAAATAGGCTATCCAACACTAAAAGAATTTTTCAAATCGGACCAGTGTTCCTGAGATTAGCGCGTTCAACCCTGTAACTTCGTCCGCGTAACATTCAATTATTTAATTTACCTATAGAATGCCACGGAACTCTACGTGGTAGTACTTTTTATCTAATTTGCATCATTGCAAGCTGGGAAGTGAACTTGTACTATAGGAATTATTTCGACAGCTCAGTATTGTCAATACTGGTGCTTCATTTCTAAGCCTAGTGTATGGCAGCTTGGATGGGATTATCATCATTCATACGACATTCATTTTGCATAGGTCAATCATCTTTATCCTGTTTTCCCAGCCAACTTGCTGTAGCAACATAAGATTTTGTATTTTTTTTTTACCAACGCACCCTGGTTCATCATCTCATCTCAGCGCCTTTCCGGTTGCGTCCTCGGCTGTTTGCCCCGGGCCCGGGACCAGTTTCCTGCTCTTTCTCCTTCACTTCGCCCGGTCTTCGGTATCCCAAGTTGTGAGAACAATAACACATTTTATTGGGAAGACCAACAGCTACTTAAGTTTAAGAATATTAGGATAACAATGCAAAAATCAAAAGCAAGTGAGCCACTACATGCTACAGGGAAAACGGCGATGTCATTATTCGTTTCCACTTTTGCAGTGCGATAAGGGCGCTTTTGGTGTACTGCGTTTTTAAATTTTAATTTAGATATGTATTAACGTGTGCAAGAAATAAATGATAAGGTCTAGAGGAATTTTGTTTTTAAATGTATGTCTTACATGTCGAATGAAAAATCCTTCGTTAACCAACGAATATCATTCTATAACGAACAAAAATTATTCCACTCGCCTATTTTGCGTGAGTCACACTTTTCAAAAATAGCACCCCTATGAGTTTGGAAGGTGAATTTGAAGCCAACTGCTTCTCATGAAGTTTGAGGAGCTCAATAGCCGAGCACGGCGCGCGTATTCGTAACGATTGCGTGTGTCAAGGGACGGCGAAAAGTATTGGATTGGTTGCCAGTGGCATTTTATATTTCGAGCTTCTCCGTGTTTCGGAAAACAAACTCAAAACATTTATTGCTTTCATGCGTTTGGTATAAAGGCACGTTAAGCCGTTGGTACCGGTTGTTATCGATATATGGCAGTCGTTAGGCTGTGTCAGATGCCTTTAGGCAGCATGAACAATCTGGCAGTGCTGGCCACTAACGCACCCTGGGGGTTCTGGTTTCATTTAAAAAAATAATTGTCACGGATGTCACACGTCATTCGCTCCGTTATAACCAGCACCGCCAAATATACCCCTAAAGCGCAAGCCGAATATGCAATTGGGAAAACGGACGAAGAGATTGTTAGTGTAATCTGTACAGGTCAGAAAAAGGAAAAAACTCTTTGTCTTTGCGACAGGATTTTAAGAGATAAGAATTAGTGGTTTATTTACTCAACAATGCTCTGTTTTATTATATAATTAGAGACGGCTACCTACCCTGGAAATTTCCCAGTCACTAGCGGGTTTTTTTTAAATTCCCGTGAATTAATGAAAATTAACAATTTTTTTCCCTTCTCTTTTTTGCTGCCCATCGCTATATATAATAGATCACATAGGTCCCTGGGACGACCCAATTATTGTAACCTGACATATATAAACTTGAATGGCTGCACAGTGACACAGATTCTGTGACTAGTGATGGGTTTCTCAACCTGGTTTTGAACCAAAATTGTAGAATACATAATGAATATCATATTATACCGTTATTAAAACCAAGCACCATACCAAATTCCAATTACGTTTTCAAATTTTGAATATTTTATACAATTAGTTTTTTTAAAGTTACCCTAGGCTTTACAAATCCAACACTAAAATAAAGAAAATCGACTGTGACAGACAGACGACATAAGTGAGACTATAAGAGTATTTTTCCTTTTGAGGTTACGAATCTCTGAAAATGCATGAAAAATTTAAGGCAAGTTTTCTACCATTTTGTAGTGAACAATCGTAGAAAATGTTTAAAAACGAGATAAACCATTTTGGTTTAATACCAGAGCTTTTAAGTTTAGAATTCACTGCCCATCACTATCTGCGACGTCACAAAAAGGATGTCCCTAGCCTAGGCGGGCGGCGCTTGCAACGCTGTCCAATGAGGCATAGTGCGCATGTCAGTTGTTCTAATCGTGTAATCAAATAAAATCGATTACGTACCATCTAATATAATATTCGGGATCAAAATAGTTTGGATTAGTGTGTTGCTAAATAAGTTCAGAAGAGACACTTTGTGATAACTGTTATGCTAATTTGAATCTAAAAACTAAGCGTTAAGGCTTATATTGATAATTGGTTTCGCGCGCCTTACTAGATACCGCGCTTTGAAGAAAAATCAGTTTCCAGAATGCGGCAACTTTTTAGGATAGTGTGTGTAAAACAATGTGCAAAGACGCACACTAGCGTCGATTATGGTGTTGCCAGCTACTTGAATTGTGCCCGATCAATGGGAAAATTATTAATTGCTGTGGTGTTGTTACGGATTATAAAATGTAGCTAAGAAATCCTTTAAAATAAAATTAAAATAAAACTGGCCAAGTGTGAGTCGGCTCGCGTGGAGAGGGTTCTGTACGATATTTTTTAATTAAATTTAAAATTATCTCATAGGTTTTCCTGTAATTTATGCATTGAATAGTCTCGGAGCTAACGATATTAGAATATCGACATAATAAGATAACGATACTATCGATAATATATTCCTGTAAGTAGGATATTTTTTTTTGTGTAATGCCCGATGTACACTCCCGCCCCCGACTTCCGTTATATCTGTATAGTACCTGTACCTTAAATGCTTGGTATTTTACTTGATAATCCATTAATCGATTATTTTTGATAAATTGTCAAAAATAATACTACAGATTAGATTACATCGATACTATCGATACATAATTGATACACAACCGATACATAATCGATACACAATCGATACATAATCAATACACAATCGATACTTATCTTATACCTTAAAATATCTTAAACCTTTATACTTAATCCATCCAACCGATTTTAACTCATTTCAACCATCGATTAATTGCTTGGTATTGCAATTAACAATCGATTATTCTCGATTAATTATCGAAAATCGATTAAATTTATTATATCAATACAACCTATACCCCTCTTTATTTGAAAAAAAAAATCGATTTGACGGCAACATTACCCTACGGGGTACCAACTACCCAAAGGCCACATTAAGAATGTTGGTGGGCGCAAAGTTGGAAAATGAAATCAAAATAGTGATAGGTTGCTATTCGCATCGCCTACTGATAGGTATGGTTTATTCGATTTTCGCGCACTCCCTCGGCCGGCTTGTATGGTCTGCGCGGGAAGAGGAGCAGCTAGTACATACCCAGTTTTTATTTTTCTCCCAGACCAGCATTGAAGAAATAAGATGCCGAAGACATACAGACAAAATTGAAGTTAAACTTATAACATCCCTCTTTTGGGGTCGGGAGTTAAAAAACAAAATATACAAATAATAAAAATCGAAACCTCGGGGAATTTAGGATTTTTTAAAACACGGTTAGCAGTGAGCGGTATTTTACGCCATATTTTAGGGTTTTATTATTTTCATGAGTAATTTATGTCTATATTTCGAAATTATACAATACGAACTGATGGTATGTAATACCAGTATCTTTCTAATTTCTTTTATTTCTATTCTTACACAGTTTGACTACGCAAACTGCCATTTTGCTTAAATTTATCTAGACAACCGACTCATTTATCGGTTGCGGTGTGACTGGCGAGGGTACACCGAGAGTACGCCAAATTCGGCGTAGTTTTAGTTGCCGCAATTTTTCTAATACGCCGACGGTATCTAGTCGATTGCGCGAGACCAAAAGGCTACTTGACTGTATTCATACTTGGTTAATATTGTTATACTAAACAAAATATACACTAAAAAGTAACCGATTTTGAAAACAACAGCAAAATTGGTTAATTAACTTAAGGCAGTAATTCGATTTTAAAGTTTTCTCTTAAAGAAAAGTGGGAGCTTGGTGGGGACGTCTTGCTATCTCTTTTGTACGCATGAAACCGAGTGGCAGTGACGTCACAGCTCACACAGTGCAACCTTTTCTTGTTTTTTGACAGTTTCCCCTTCCACCGAATTTAAAGGCTTATAACTTATTTATTTTTGAACGGATTACCAAATTTCTTTCATAATTCTGTTTCTGGAAATGAAAATATTGATACGAAAGAAAAAATAAAAATTAATAGAATACCTAATTATTAATCTAAGCGTTATTAAGGCTTATTATGCATTGCGGCGGAATCGAAACGGATCTCAAGAGACGCCCGATATAAATAGTGTCATCCAAAAGGCGCGATTCGAGAGTAATGCTGAATTTCAAATAAATCTTGCTTAGCAATCATATTCTGGCTATGTAGATCCCATATTGAACGATTATTGAGATACTTATATGACAATTTGCTTGATGATCGCTCTGGTGTGGAGTTTGTGGAATTTCTTCTCCACTTGCGCTTTGGAAATGGTAGTAAACTTAATATGCTTGAGTAAATTGACGTCAGTAAGTGATATTTAAATCCTATATTGAAAATAAACGATTGCATTTTACCTAAGAATGCTTGTTGTTCGTAGCGTTCCGCTCAACTGGTATTTAAACCATGTCTAAACCAAACATAAAAAAAAAATGTGTATAAAAAAAGACTAAAAAAAAACCAAGACAAGGTAATCAAACATTATTGTCTATCGTTAAAAAAATAAGACGATTTTTATCAATATATGCTTTAAATATTTTTGTAAGATCATGAAAATCACTAGTTTATGTAGTACTAGCTGTTTCCCGCAGGTCTGCCTGCGTCAAAAAGTAGCCTATGTTTGACCCCGGGTCTACAACTATATTTTTACAGACTTTCGCATTTATAATATTAGTATGGATTTCCATCTCTGGTTCCTGGAACCCGCCAACCGTTAGATAATGTTCATTTTCCCCTTACTTAGTCTCCCTTTAAACATTCACAGGCTCTATTACCTAGTATCATTAATATTTCTCTTTGATTTCACTAGAAACTCAATTACGATTGATGTAAAATTAATTGGAAAATCTGGTCAGTCTGTCAAAGGCTATCCTATCTAGTCTGTGGTTCCGACGAGAAAATCAATTACTGAGCAAATGAGACTCCGATCCGATGTTTTATTTAAACTTTATTACCAGTGTGCCATACTATCATCTCTAATAGCAGGACAGAAATGAGTGAGCAAGCGAGATGTCGCCTTACACCTTGTATTGCGCCATCTCGTTCACTCACTCGTATCTGCCCTGCTTTAAGAGGTGTGAGTAAGGCTCCAGTCTCGACTGAACATCGATACATCGGCCTTGTTAGACCTAGGTCTTGATTTGTCTGAGCTCTGTTACACTGTTATGTCTAAAAGGTTGTTAATTATCATCAGACAATCAGTAGATTTATTTAAGCCTGCAATGTCCTAACCAAACTAGAAACAACTAAACAAAGTATGGTTCTCGTGAGAGTCGAACCCATGATCTGCGGGCAAGGCGTACTCGTATGCCTAACCTTAACCACTGGACCACGGAGACAGTTTGAATCTAAAAACTAAAATTTTGTTAATTTTGTGTTATTTTAGAATTCTTGTATATATGTATATTCTTCTTCATATATGTGAGATGTGCGAGGGAAATGTGTCGTGCGAGGATGTGTAGCTGTGCTTTGAAAGTGTGTGGGTGTTTCCACCAGAGCTGTGCTAAGCGAGGCTAGGTAAATGAAGCGATTCTATTGGTTCTTCAAAAAACACACCCCTCGCTACGCATCCTCGCAAATCTCTGGTGGAAACGCAGTCTAAGATCTCTGCTTGACCCAAAGTTTGACTATTAGAAAATGCTTTTAGCATTAAGTCGGCATGTATGTACATTAAAGTTTACATACATAAATAAACAAGTACATAATAAATACACTATCCAGCATCCAAGTGTACATCGAATTGATATTCTATGGTTCCGTAACCAAAGGAATAAATCGGACCTTATTGCTAATACTTCACTGTCCGTCATCGTCAAATTAAATAAGTACAAAAATAATCATTGTAGTACAAAAAAAAGTAATTAAGTACAAAAAAACACATTAAATAACGCTACATTTCCATTATATTTTGGTCTAATAAATAAATTTAATTTTACAAATAATTTTGCACGTCTGCTAGCAGACAGAATACACTGGACGGAAAAATTTTGTAAACCTTATTTTGTACATTTTTATGTAAAATAAAATAAAATGTAATTATCTTAAACTAAAATTATATAAAAATAAAATAAAATAAAAGTTATTATGATAAATAAGTAAAGCCACAAGGCGTTTCTACAGTCTCGCAATAATCATTTTTTGTTAAGTTCCCGATGTGCTGTGATCCAATACTGCATCATCGGGCTTGTCAGATCTTTACTCACTACTTTAAGTATGCTATTATTAGAGTCACGCAATCTGTCCCAGAAGGAAGATATACGTGATCTTATAATAGCAAAGAAATCGGGCATCCTCCCCTCGGCGAACATGCCCGACGCGCTGCAATAGCGAGGAAGCTTCATAAGGATGCGGTATGCATTATTTTACTGCACCCTTATGGTGCTGAAGGAGGAACTCTTATGCTTGTACCATAACTGGCAAGTGTAGAAGCACTGGCAGTATGCCCTAAAGAGGGTCTCCTTCACTTCTCTACCACATCTAGCAAAACGGCGCGCGAGCATGTTACATCGAACCGACAATGCCCGTCTCTCACGCTCCATATCTAAATCATCTTTACGGTCTCCAGTCACAATATGACCAAGATACTTAAACTGGTTGACAACCCGAACTACTGAGCCATTAAATAAGACTTCGGTGACGTTCTCCGGACTCTTCCCCGCCCTGAAAACGAGCATCTCGGTTTTTGCTACATTATATTTTAGTCCGTGAGAGTTAGCATAACTCTCACAAACTGACAGCAGTTGGGTGAGCCCGCTGATCGATGGGCTGAGGAGAACCATGTCGTCTGCATAACTCAGGTTATTGAAGCAAACACCATCAATATGGCAGCCGACCCTAGTTCCCCTCAACTCATCGATCAGTCCATTCACATACGCGTTGAAAAGATCCGGAGAAGTCAACCCACCTTGGCGCACCCCGCATTCCAATCTGTAAGCATTGGATGTCATGTCGCCCCATTTTACAAAATTAGTCTGGCCTCCGTAACAATACGCCAACAGCCGAACGATTGTTTCCGGAACTCCAAAGGAGCGCAGTTTGCTCCAAAGAATATTATAATCCACCAGATCAAACGCGCTGCTAAGGTCCAAAAAGCATGCATAAACTGGCGTATCACGTTTGACGTAATAGTCTGCAGCGTATTTAAAACAAACAATCGCTGAGTCCGTTGACACACCGGGTCGGAAGCCAAACTGTGCCTCGTCTCGTCTATATCCAGATTCCGCAGCAGCTCGGGCTGAATCAACCGCTCAAATATCTTGCCTAAGATGGTTCCCAGGGAGATAGGCCGATAATTTTTCGATGAACTCAAGTCACCTGTCCTATTTTTAACTATAGGTACGACAAGTGTTCTGTCTATAGGTACGACAAATGTTATTAAAAATTTTGTATTTACACATGTACTCTAGCAAAATAAATGATCTGATTCTTTTGACGCTGATGTCTATCGTAAAAGCATTACCTTACTGTCTTGTTTATTCTTATGGATCAACACGGGCACAGTAGTCACGGAACCCTGACTACTGTGCCCTTGTGTCATCTGCCTGCATTGAATTATGCCCCCCTACCCCGAGGGAAATCTCACGAACTCAGCGCGTAAAAGTTTCGAAATTTCCTTAGTTTCCGTTCTGAAATCAGAGTTGTTTTAGATCTGACGTATGTTTTAGGGTTCCTTGCGCAATAGTAATGAAAGTAAAAAATCGATAGTCTTGCAGGTCGTGACGGTTGCGCGTGTCAAGCTATACGATCGTAGCCTGACTTTGATTGGTGGCCACTAGTGACATTTCTCGACGAGGTAGAGTGTACTACAATAATTTCTCATAATTGTTTAAGATATTGAACTGAATTCGTTTGAATAATTCTGTTGATATGAAGCGTTATCTGTGCACACGAGCGCAATAATTAACTAGTTATATCCAGAATATTCCAGAATGTTCCGGTTCGCCGCCTGTTATAATGAGCAATTTAATAATGTAGAACACTAGGTATTATTTGAATATGGAAATGCAGCAGCGCAAAGCCAATAATACACTTTCATAATTAAAAGTGTTTTTGTTTTATTAAAAGTTAGTTATTTCATCCAAACATTATTACGCTTTTAGGAAATTAAAATTGATATACCTGAAACCGCTCACGCTTTACAGATCAATTTCATTAGTAGCCTGAAAAATAAATAATGAACATTTATTTGCGTCAGCGAAATTGGTCATCATCAGTACATCTACTCTCTACTCACGCGAGGCCGATTCTGTATGAAGCGTATACGACGCTAGTTGCATCGCAGTCCCGTCGCGCGAATCGCATAGCGTCGTGTGAGGATGGCCTTACTCAAAAGACGTCCACTGCTGGACATGGGTCTCCCAATTTTCTATCAGACTAATTTAAAGCGTTTCTCTTCCGGCTTTCTTCCAGCTACTGAAGGGATCAATCAATCAAAATCATCAGAAGTTATTAAGAAAGAAAATAAAATAAATTGTTACTAACAATTTTGTCTGAAATAATTGATTGTCCATACTAATATAACTGCGGCAGTCTGTCTGTCTATCTGTTACGCTGTCACGGCCAAATTGAACGGATTTTGATGAAATTTGTTATGAATAAAGTTAAAGACCTGAGGATTGATCACGGGTCTTCAAAGGCTTCTTTTTGACACACGCGGTGCTGCGGGAAACAGCTAGCTTATTATAACATAACAGTTCATAACATTTTCGTGGCAGCCGGTTGTCGGTTTGATGAAACAAATAATTATTTTCATTAAATTAATCACATAAAACGGGAGACGAAGCAATATAATGGCTGCACGCGTCCTGAAAACGTCCCTGAAGTCGGCGAGGGTGTCGGGAGGCGGCATTGAATTGTAAAACTCGCTAATGGATCACTTCCACATAGAGACAGCATGTTTCTTGTGGCTGTAGTAGAGCGCGCGCTCTAGGAATACAATACGAAATATCTTTATTGCCCACGTTCGGTAACAAATAATAAACCGACTTACTTAAAATATCAATTGAACTAATAAAAATAAGTTAAAAAACTAAAACCCGACTACTGCGAAATCACACGCTCTAAAAATGTATCAAACAAGACAATAATTTATTGATATCATAAATTGTTTCAGTAGTTAGTAATGTACAGAAGACAGTGTAGTCGTAAGCCACTTGCAAGTATTTTTAATTATTGTGGTGTGGCATGCGAAAATAGTAATTTATATTTTTTTTATCGCTTACATCCATCCATACTATCCATACTTCCATATCCGTACTAATATTATAAATGCGAAAGTTTGTCTGTCTGTTACGCTGTCACAGGCACACCGCTGAACGGATTTTGATGAAATTTGGAATTTAGTTAAAGACACGGGGTCAAACATAGGGTACTTTTTGACGCAGGCGGAGCTGCGGGAAACAGCTAGTATCATATAATAATTACATGAGATGTCAGGTTGTATTATATATGTATATATGTACTGTCAGGGTATTGCGAATTAACAATAACAAAAGCTTAAACCTATGGAGCAAAGGTCTCTTCCAGTAAACCCTCACGTGGTGGTAGAAATCGCGATTATTAACCGCGAGGCTGGTTGTTTTAGCTTGTCTCTACTAAATTTCACCTTTTATTAAATTGGTGCAATTGTTTTTTTTAATAACCATTTACGTCCCACTGTCCCATCTAAAGGTCTCACCCATCTCCCTTCATGTGTTCATCCAAAGCCAACATCAACCACCGACTTTGGAAATCTTTAAGGCCATCGCTCCAAAGCTTTGAATCTGCCCCATTTTCGGCTTCGATCTTCAGGTATCTAAGCAGAAAAAATGCAAAAGTAATCTATAAAAAATATAAGTAAGTACTTTCATCCCAAGAAATATAAATTTCGCACGTAAGCTCAGTTGCCAATAGTTAAGTTGCTTGCTCTATAGGAAAACTTATGCTCATTCTGATCTTCTACATGACAACAAACTCGCGGAATTGTTTATCTGTAGATGCGATCCTGGAGGCATAAAATTACCGTTTCCTTGGCACGCATTCCTGCTTACCGTTTTCCAATTAACTGCATTTGATATACTTTCTACTGAGACCTAACTTCCATATTAATATTATAAATGCGAAAGTCTGTCTGTCAGTCTGTTACGCTTTCACGGCCAAACCGCTGATACGGATTTTGATGAAATTTGGTATGAATATAGTTGAAGACCCGGGGTCAAACATAGGCTACTATGTGACGCAGGCGGAGCTGCGGGAAAAAGCTATTTGTTCAATATATGGTTATATTACCAGTGATGACATAGGACCCGAAACTTGGTCCTTGACTAATGGGCCTTATAAGACAGCTCAAGGTCGCCTAAAGAGCTATGGAGAGGGCGATGCTTTGTGTTTACGAGGGCGACACTGAAAGTCTTTAGAACTGACCACTTGTAAACAGTATAATTAAAAAATAAGTTTAAATTTTGAAAATGGAACTCTCGAAAACATATTAGTCAATAAGGCAAAACATTAAAAAAGAAAATAAAAGATAATTAAAATTTATTAAAAAGAAAAAACAAAGCTAGTCTTTACCCAAGGGTTGCTTAAAATATGGAAGACTATTTTTTTTTATTTCCAAAGAATGTACCTTCTTTGGTAAACTATGTCTTACATAGATTCACTACCTTTCTTAATGAAACTAGCTCAGGGGAATCAGACTCCCCTTGATATTTTAAAGCCACAACAGCCCGTTCCCACCGATCTTTAGGTTCAACCCCTATTATGTCTTTGATATTATAAATTTTTAAGTCTACGAAAACATCGCCTTGTAAATCTATCGTGCGCCGCACCACACCGTCCGCGACGCGCCGAGTATAACCGGACACCAACGCCGACGTCTTTCTTCGCCACCGATAGGTTCTTAGTAGGCCCTTCAGGCACAATAGTGTCGGCCCTTATGGCATTGAGCGTTTGCTACCGCTCGCGAGTTTGCATCGCTCGCTTGATAAAGGCAAAGCCCATGGCCGAGGTTCGTCCCAACTGGGAGCCCCTTGTGCATTTGCCGAAAAGGCTGAGGGTTAATAGCCCTCGCCTCAAACTGTCCCGCTGTAAATTTTAAAGCTCACAGGAGCTAAAATTGTAGGTAATTTAAAAAAAAAAAAAAAAAGACGTCTTTCTTGCAGTTGGCTCTGCTTCGCTGTCACTATCTAAACCCCATCCGACAGCTACAGGTTTGGCAGGACGATCCTTCTTTTGCTTCGAGCCCTTTGGGGTCGATTGTTTCCGTTTCTGGGTACTGTTAACAAAATATAAAAGTCAGTAATGTAAAACTATACACTAATTAAATGAACTAACAAAAGTATATGTATTAATTCATTTTGTAAAAATGTATTTATATAATACAAACTAATTCATACACATCCTGAAAGTATTGTGTATAGTAATTTATTTATCAAACAATATTTATGTCTTTTAAAAACTCCTTTATATAACATGAGCTAAAGACCATGAAATTAAGTACGAGTAGATATGAAACGGAATCATATAAAAAAGAACATACTTTGAGAATGAAGCAGGCTCCTCGCTGTCCGAGTTGAAGTCCAGCGCGGCTCTCTTGCTAGCTTTAGAGGCCTTGTATTCGGAATATTCAGAGTCTGACCTAGGGCAATAAATAGAATATTTAAAATTCATACACACATGCACATTACATATCATGAGATTATTAAAAAAACTATTATATTCAAAAATAGGGATTGACACTATCACATATATTTAAGATATAGATTCTTCACTTCGTGCATCGGCAACGTGATGTTTGAGAAAAAAAAGATTTAAAAACTTACGAACATGATTGAAATGCAGCGGATCTTCGTTTTCTTAGCTGGGTTTTCACTTGGTAGATAACGTAGCTAGCGGGTAACACGTTGGCTGGTGGCGAGCTTGACCAGGCAGAGCCGATCAGCCGGTTGGGTGTGATGGCTAGTAGCACTATCTCGTCCGATAGACTGGTCTCATTAAGGGAGAGAGAGAGAGTACAGAGTACTACGGCATATGGATAAATATGTACTTTTTAGCTTAATCACCACTATTTTGCAGGCAGGAAATAATACGATTTCTGCAATTTTAAAACAAACAAATGTTGACGACCACTATACCTACTCGTATTAAAACGTCAGCATAATCGAACATTTAATGTTAAATTTAAAAGTCTTTTAAAGTATATCGCTATGCTTGCAATCCATATCCATACTAATATTATAAATGCGAAAGTCTGTCTGTCTGTCTTTCTGTTTGTCTGTCTGTCTGTCTGTTACGCTTTCACAGCCAAATCGCTGAACGGATTTTGATGAAATTTAGTACGAATATAGTTGAAGACCAGGGGTCAAACATAGGCTACTTTTTGAGGCAGGTAGAGCTGCGGGAAAAGGCTAGTATTATCTAAGTATCATATACATTTCCTTGGGTAATTGCATCATGCTTCTTTGTTCTAGATTTTTCCATTCTTTAAAATTTTGTTTGTTCCATTTTAAAAAGGAATTTTTGAAATCGGTTTACTTAATAGTTTATGAGTTTATTCGTTACAAACATACAAAAATACCAATCTTTCTTCTTTATTATATTATAGTCCTGAGGAATGTGTACCTACTTAGTATGAATGTGGAAAAACCCTCGGTTAGCCTCTAGCTAGCGTATAATACGTGGGGCGCACTATAAGTTTCCGGAATGAATATGAAAAAATACTATTAAAGGTACAAAATTAATTTATTGTTTTTCAAAATAATCTCCCTTGGCGTCTATGCACTTTTTCATTCGATGAAACCAGTTTTGAAAACTTTTGTGCCACTCCTCTGTGGTGACCTCTGAAACGTGTTTTTCATACTCCTCGACAGCCTCTTCTGGTGATGAAAATCGTTGACCGCGTAATTGGTTCTTAATTTTTGGGAACAGAAAAAAGTCACAAGGTGCCAGGTCGGGACTGTATGCAGGATGACTCATGAGTTCTACATTTTTCGCCTTCAAAAAGTCGTTTGTCTGTCTGGCCGTGTGAGAACTAGCATTGTCGTGGTGCAGGATGATACGGCGTTTACGGTTATTTTTACGGAGTTCGTCAATAACTTCCGGCAAACAAATGGTCGTGTACCAGTCACTATTCACTGTACGACGATTCTCTAAAGCAACAGTAGCCACGTGTCCAGTTTTATTAAAAAAATATTTGGTTGGTTTCGGCTCATCTTGAAAGACCCATACGCTCGATTGCTGCTTTGTTTTGGGATCGTAGCAATAAATCCATGTTTCGTCACCTGTTACTATGTCCCACACCAAATTTGACGCACCTTCGTTGAATCTGGTAAGCATGGCACTGCACCAAGTGACGCGGTCCGTTTTTTGAGCCTCGGTCAAGTTGTGTGGGATCCACCGCGAGCACAGCTTTCTCACACCCAAATGTTTGTGTAGGATTAATTGTATTTGACTCATGCCTATTTCTAAGGATGCGCGAATTTCATAGTAGGTCACATGCCTGTCTGTTTCAATCATACGGCGCACAGCATTGATGTTTTTGTTGGTCACAGCGGTGGACGGCCGACCATCGCGAGATTCGTCACTGAGATTGATACGACCACGCTTGAATTCTGCAAACCAGCTATAAACAGTTGTCTTGCATGGTGCTTCATTGCCAAAAGCTGTTTCAAGCCGAGCGATGCTCTGTTGAGCTGTCAAATTACACTTAAAATCGTAGAAAATCATACTACGAAAATTTTCCCGAGTTAAATCCATGTTGATGCAGACACACAATTTTTTAAATGGCGCCACAAGGTAAAAACAAAAGACAGTCAGATGAAACAAACTGTATTCTACAGCCAAAGAGTTCTATTTTCAAATGTTGCAATAAATTTTTAAATATTGTTTATGTAAGTGGCCAGTTCCGGAAACTTACAGTGCGCCCTATGTACTCAGGCAGGAAGTCATGTAGTTACGCAATGGTGTTTCATGGCGATCAAATTTCAATAAACAAGGGACTGAGCTTTAGACTACAAATATGCTTACTTATCTAAACTGGTCATAGTGTTGTAGTGTGTCCGTTTATATCGATTACCTATTCTAATATTCGAATGACAAAGTATTTAATCGATAGAATCACATAGTACATAGATGAGACTATTGGTTTATTCAATTTAATTTTACTTTAATATTTTATGAAACTATAGGTATTATTGCAAACATATTAAATTACAAACTAGCGCTAAGCGTGGTAGCGTGATGGTGGGCGTTAAGATGGAAATAATTACAACCATGATATACTAAAATCGTATGTTTTAATACACGACATCACAGCAAGATATAATAATTAACACTTATTTGTGATTACAAAAAACAAGATGAATTACTGAGTATCAATGCAATAGCTTTGATCGATCGTTAAAATCGATGTCACGCGGCCAGCACTCACAAGTTCCAACTACACTTCATTTTTACTTGGAAAGTGACTGTGTAACTGTGTATACTTACATGTAACAAAAATTTAACATCAAATTTATTGCATACATTTCTGAAATCTAATCATGATTTGGTGACGAGAAATAATTTCCTCCTAAATACCAACAATCTAATCTGGATCAACACGAACAATCAGTCTAGAATAAAGCGAGAAATTATTTAGCATAGGATGTTATGAACGTTTTTTGGTTTCGTCAAGGAGTTTGTCTACTTGCTGGGTGCCAATAGTTATACAATAACTTGGTACGACCAATCAGGCCAGTAATGGTAACGAAATTCCACGACATTAACCCTAAGCGTGAAGAAATATCCGAGCTATAAATTAATCGTTAACTAGGTGTTGAACCGATGAGATCAAAGGCATGAGCAATCGGCTTAGGATCAAGGAAATCTTCCTCGAATTTTGGATTGCAGTAGTTTTATGTAGCTAATGTGATTTAGTATAGTGAAACAAGTGAAAGTACTTTCGTGTTCTAAAGTGAATCAAATGTACAGTCAGATACCTAGATATGTTACCAGGCCCCTACCTATATCAACAATCTATCCGGTATGTCACTGACTGAATAATGGGGGTTTCAGAACAAAAAAAAATCAACCGGTCAAGCGAATGCAATGAGCGCGAACGGTTGAATTTTTTTTTTGTTCTGAAAGCCCCATTATTCACCTACTACTTGCACAAAATCCTGCATGAACATTTAGCGGTCAGGAAGCTTTGTGCTCGGTGGATACCTCACGATTTGACCGAGGCCCAAAAAATCCGTCGTGTTGATTGCTGCCGTGAAATGGTTCAAAGATTTAACGGAGGTGACTCAAATGCTGTGTTTGACATACTTACGGGTGACGAAAGCTGAATTTACTGTTATGATCCCGAAACCAAAAGACAGTCTGCTCAGTGGGTGTTTCCTTCCGAGGAGTTGCCAACTAAAGTGAAGAGAGGTCGAAGCGTGGGGAAAAAGATGGTGGCCTCGTTCTTCGGAAGGACCGGACATTACGCGACAATTGTTTTAGAGGATCGAAAAACAGTTACTGCAGAGTGGTATACTAACAATTGTTTGCCACTTGTCTTGGAAAAAGTACGGGAGAAACAACCTCGCAGTAGGATCCTCCTGCACCACGACAACGCCTCGTCGCACACCGCCAGGCGAACGATCGACTATTTGGCGACATCAAACGTCATTACATTACTAGGTCACCCGCCATATAGCCCCGACCTCGCACCTTGCGATTTTTATTTATTCCCGAAAATAAAAGAAAAACTTCGAGAAAAACGTTTTATGGACGCCGAGGAAGCAGTGGCTGCGTTTCAAAACGCCGTCGAAGAGACCCCTAAAGACGAGTGGGCAAAGTGCTTTTCTCAGTGGTTCCATCGGATGCAGAGATGTATTGACGTGAAAGGACACTATTTTGAAAAGATGTAATAAAAGGAATAACTTGCTAGTGTGCTCAGTTTTTGATTTTCTAAGAACTTTCAGTTTGACCCTCGTATATATGAAATCGAATCAGAAATGGACATCCAACTACTAGATAGTCAATGATGTCCTAAAAAAGGGTGGCAGGCAAATGCTGGACGCAAGCCGCTTATAACTGGACATTTTGGAAATCATTAGGAGAGGCCTTAGTCTAACAGTGGACTGACTGCGGCTGAAATGATGATATTTAGCAACTAGGAAATAATATCGAATTTACTGTAGATCATACCGAAAACACTGATATGTGAAAATAGGGACCCAAGTTGAGCAAGCGGTTCTGTTGTTGAATTCTGTAGCAAATAAAAATCGAAATAAGTCAATAATTTATTCAGTGGCTATCTATGCCAAGATCTTAATGAGGGGTTTATCAAAACTTAAATGTTACATTTGACAACTTTTAATTTTAATCAAGGTTTGCAATCGCTTGAAACAATTGGTAACGAACAATAGACAGTTTATAATAATTCGTTCATTTTTAATACTCGTACATAAAACACTAAATTTAATACTTAAAAGTCAATATACCCTAACAAACCCTACTTACCGCCCCGATTTCCTCATGGACAATTTAGTACGCACAATCCCTCTATTTTTTTAAATTTTAGGTCAAATAAAATTTGGAGATCAGCTATTATAAAAAAAAAAATGTTTATCTCTTGTCCGTGTCTTGCCAAGTCCGCATTATATTAACATATGTCGCGAACGTTGTTTTTTACACGTTTTCCTCATGGACCAACTGGTACGCACAACTAGTTGTGCTATCCTAAAAAATTTTGGTCTACACCAGTGATTCCCAAAGTGGTCCAGGTGGACCCCCAGGGGTCCACGGGAGACTTGCTGGGGGTCTACGTAGGCGTGAACAAAAAATGGGGGTCCATAAGATGTTAATGGGGGTCCACGAAAATTTATCTGCTTTTGATAGTAAAGAGCAAAAATGTAAGCATAGTTTTTATAAGGGCCTACCTACATTGTTTTAAGTACCTATCTAAGCAGATAATATTTTAATAAGGCAAGCGACTGTTACTTGTCCAAACTTGTGTATTCGATATTACGTACAATTTCGTGTACAGACTTGCAAAGCGCTATCCGCCCGACAATGCTTAATGCTTGTTCAGACATGAACTTGATCAACACTATAAATACTTGATGCCAAAGGCAACCAAACGCAATCATTTGTTTCCGGAATTTCGAAAACAAGGCGGAATTTGGAAAAAAGTTGTGAGAAAATTTATATCTGTGTTTGCTAGTGCCGGAGAAAAGTAAGTAACCTACCTTTTTTTGTTATAGTACTTAAGTATTTTGTTTACGTGTACTAGTCGGTTGATCACAACGGCCTGTATAGATAGGTAACTTAGTAACTTACAGATATTTTAATTGTCCTCTTTCGATTTGAAGACAAACACAGCACGTTTTATTCAATTGTTTTTTCACGAGAGAAGCACTGCCTCTCTAAAAAGGCCGAATAAGCAATATTGCAGAGCAATTAATTTTGTAATTTTTCTTGCAAATAACTACTAATTTTATAAAACAGTAATTTCATAATCATGTTAAATTGATTTTGAAGTAACTATTTTATCAAAACTATTCCTTTTCGGAAAGAGCGAGCGGTGCGCGGGCGACGGGAAAAGGGCGGGGCTTGAACTTCGATGCCTGTTTGTCACGTTTTAACAATGAAGCCGCAGACAAAAAATACGCAAATACACGGAGCGCGTGAACTCATTGATTTAATAAATTGTTAGTTATCGTTTTTATGGACAATTTTGGGATTTCGACGTTAATTTTTTCCTACACAAATATGATCAGTATTCGATACTGAGTACACTAATTTTTATTTATACTATTAAAAATTAGTGGTAAATTATGTACTTTAAAATTGATACCGTTTTGTGAAAACGTTTGTATTTGTCTCAGCGGTTTATTAGTTGGTCCCTTTACAAGCCGTAATTCTATTTCCGCGTGCTGACAAAGGCTGCGGTGTGATACCTATATTCAGAAAAAAACTTGGTTACTAAAACACATTTTTTACAGGTAAGGTAACTGACACGAAACATGGCTACAGCAAAGAAAAAATGTCGACAATATAGTGTCGATTATTTGAAATATGGTTTTGTTCCATCAGAGGCAGACAAACAATTGCCCATGTGCCTATTATGCAACAAAGTTTTGAGCAATGACTCTATGAAACCATCAAAGCTCGAAGATCATCTAAAAAGGTGTCATACTGATAAAATAGGTAAAGATTTAAAATATTTTCAAACATTGAAAGAAAAATATGGAAAGAGACCCACCATGCACAGTATGTTCGCTTCAACATCTCAAAGTAACGATGATGGCTTGCGGGCATCTTACAATATCTCATTACTTATAGCAAAATCTGGAAAACCGCACACTATCGGAGAACAATTAATTTTACCCGCTGTTGAAGAGGTTTTAAAAACTGTTTTGCACAAATCTCCATTTGACGTACTAAAAAGAATTCCATTAAGTAACAATACTGTACAAAGACGCATTGATGAAATGAGCTCTGATATCGAAAGCTTTTTGTGCAATCATCTGCAAAAAACTCATTTTTCTATACAACTGGACGAGTCAACGTTACCCAGTAATGAAGCATTACTATTGGCATATGTCCGATTTATTGTTGAGGAAGAAATTCACGAAGAATTGCTATTTGCCAGAACTTTGGAGACTGACACTAAAGGCGAATCAATATTTAATGTCCTGAGTAATTTTTTTACGGAAAAATCGATCCCATTTACAAACATTATTTCAGTGGCAACAGACGGAGCTCCTGCAATGGTCGGGCGATATCGTGGGTTTATAAGTCATCTCAAAAGAATTATACCAGGACTTACAGCTATTCATTGCGTAATCCACCGACAACATCTTGTGGCAAAACATTTAAGTGACAGGTTGAACCAATCTCTTCATTTTGTAATAAAAGCTGTCAACAAAATCAGAAGCAATGCATTGAATACACGTTTATTTGCTCAATTGTGCGACGAAAATGATGAAGACTTCCAACGACTGCTCTTACATACTGAAGTACGCTGGTTGTCGAAAGGTGCATGCTTAACGAGATTTTACTCTGTTTTCGATTCCATATTAGAGTTCTTAGAAAGTAGAGATCCAGATTTAAAAGAAAACTTGATCAAATTCAAAGCAGACATTGCGTATTTGACAGATTTGTTTAAAAAATTTAATGATATTAACTTGCAGTTACAAGGGGACAGCCTGAATTTAATAAAAGCAAAGGGGATAATTTCGGCTTTTCTTGGGAAATTGAAATTTATGAAACAAAACATTAGTCGGCGCGAATTCTCTCAATTTCCAAACTTGTCGCAGGTAGAATGTATTGATGAGGATATCCATACCTACAGTCAACATTTAAGTGCCCTGCATGATGACTTCAAAACCAGGTTTGAAGATATACTGACGATGGATATACCACCATGGATAATAAATCCATTTGATGAAACGGAAGTGGCCAATGTTGTATTACAAGAGGAGCTGCTCGAGCTAAGCACTAATGAGGAGCTGAAGGTGAAATTTAGAAAAGGCTACCCAACATTTTGGCTGCAAGCAGAAATACCCGAAAAATATCCTGGACTGTGGGAAATCGCAAGGAAATTTTTAATAGCTTTTCCCTCGTCATATCTTGTCGAAAGGAGTTTTAGTGCCGTTACAAACCTCTTAACAAAAAAAAGGAGCAAATTAAACATCACAGAGCGGGGGGATTTGCGGTTATTGCTCACAAAAATAAAGCCAAACATTGATCGTTTGCTGACACTCCATCAGATACATCCTTCCCATTAATTAAAATTATGACCTGAACCTATATTACCTTAATATTTTTTTCTTGTAATTCTATTCTTTTAATAAATAAAGTGATATAAAATGTACCATTTTTCGTTTTTATTTTACATATCGAAATATAGGGACAGAACTCAGAAGTGACACAATTTTTATTTTTTGGCGACTTTAAGAATGTGGTAGAAATGTAGCAGCAGGGGGTCCACCGAAACCAGTAAAATTTTGAAAGTGGTCCACGAGAAAAATAAGTTTGGGAACTACTGGTCTACACAGTCGCATATTAAAATATTATGTCGGTGGTGATATCGGGTCGACCGATTCAATGAATCATACGAGGAAGTTCAAATACACAGGTCAAATATCCAAAATAATACGATTATACTTCACCTGGCTGACAGGGGGCTCTGCTGGGTGCGACAGTTTGTGTACCCCTACACTCGTGGGAATGCTGGGAAATAACAAAAATTTAAATGGCGGCAATGCGGTTCGCAACTCATTACGTCTCATTTCTCGCGGGGGCGAAATGCGGGCTAGTAGTCTCTGCCTACGATGTATGTAGCAATGGATGTAAGATCGAAATAGATCGATGGCGCACCGCAAACTTGCAAAATGAAGCCGATTATACAAATATATTGATAAAACGATTGAAACTATACCACTATCAATATATAAATTAAGTGAACACGAGAAAAGAATTTCGTCTTGACTTTTGGAAGGTCCAATAATTTTACAAATTGCATTGTTTTGATCACGACCCTCAGCAATTTTTAGGTTTTAGGAAAAATTTAAATATTGTTTTGTTATAGCGAAATTAGCCGTGCAGTGCAGGTAAACCAAGAAAAAGATAATTAATAATTTTACGAACCCAAGGATGAATATTTTTATCTCATTACCCGGGGCTCTTTGTTAAAAATTGTTAAAAGGAAGTGTATCAAATTGAAGGTCGCAGTGGGGGCGAAGGCGGGGAGCGACTAGGAGCCCTCACGGGAACCGGGAAAAGCGGCCAGAGTTCAAGGTTTTGTTGGCTCACCGATGCGTCCATGTTATTGGAATTAATGTTCAGTATTTTTTGAGTAATTAGGAAAGAAGATGAAAAATACCCGTTCCCCATACCTTATCTCCAAAGTTACGAGGCTTAAAATTTTGCGTAAATCACAGAAAATAGATCTTGCCTTCAACTTTAGAGGAAAAATAATGAGAAATACCTACGTCCTATGAAAGACAGGTAATTTTGGGGGGGTTAAATGGTAATTTAAAAAAAAAAAGATTTATTAATCTGTACCGTGTCATATATCATATGTGGCCATGTCAAATATTATTTTTTTCAATATCTTGAAATAAAAGGATTTTAAGTTATTAGTACCTATTAGAAGCCCTCGCGGGATCCGGGAAAAGCGGCCAGAGTTCATGGTTGTGTTGGCTCACCGATGCGTCATGTTATGTTTCGATAACGTATTTGGGCTAAACAGTGGCTTAAGTTGGAACTTTGGAAGTTAATTAGCTGGTGTTTTAAATTAAATGAAAAAAAAAATATTTCTGCGAAATTTTGACTTTATATGGTTATTATTATTTCGTGCTAGCGAGAGTAAAAATGATTAGTGAAAACTTGAAATCTCTATATTTTAAGGTTTATGAGGACAGCGAATGGTTTAATACGGTCTAATTTTTAGCTCTGTACTTAAAAATAATAATATTTTCTAATAATATTAAAGTTATAAGTGCTTACAACTTAGTCACCTTTTAACTTCATTTACGAAATTGCGAAAGTCTGTCTTCCTGTTTCTTCTGTTTGTCTGTTAAGCTATCACGGCCAAACCGCTGAACGGATTTTGATGAAATTTGGTATGAATATAGTTGAAGACCCGAGGTCAAACATAGGCTTCTTTTTGACGCAGGCGGAACTGCGGGAAACAGCTAGTATAATATATATATATGCAAAACCTATAAAACAGGATTTATATGTGCGCGTTGTGCTCAATAGTGTTAACATAGAATACTCGTAAAGGACGATTAAAGAGACAGGTCAATTTATATTTCTACGAATTAAGATTATTGTTAATAAACAGAATAGTCGGCTAGTGGTCAGTTAATAACCACACAAAATCAATATGGCGGTAATGACTAATGACGCATACACGCGTACGAGTACGCGTATGCAAGGATAGTTGACGAGTCTCAATGTCGTCCTCGCGGGTGCGGGGTGAAGGTCAACCTGACCTACAAACGATGCAGCCGGGCTGAAGGTTCAAGGGCTCGTATCCCGGTACGCTTAGGAGGTCGCCTGGATCTCTACGTACGCTATCGATTGCCCGTCTTGAGGCGATGACGCATGCTAGCGTATTTTGCTGACGACACTGATAAGGCGTTTTGTTTGTTTGTGTGCGTAGCGCCGTATTTTTTACCCGACTGCGACATAAAGAGGGTTATGGTTTTCGAGAGTATGTATGTAGGTATGTGTGTATATACCTATATTTGTTTGGCACGCTCAACAGCCTGAATTAAGTTAAGAAGTGTCGTTAGATTCGTATTTACTGTAAGAGTGGCGCTAGATATATCAAAATAAAAATATAACCATTTAGTCTATATTGGACAGATTCTACTTTGGACATCATAGTTTAATTTCGACATATTCTACATTTAACAGATTCTGTATTGGACGGATTCTACATAAGACGGATTTTATATACAAAAATTCCGCGTAAGATAAATTAATTGGAAAAATATATACCTACTAGCATTTTCCCGCAGCTCCGCCTGCGTCAAAAAGTAGCCTATGTTTGACCCCGGGTCTTAAACTATATTTATACCAAATTTCATCAAAATCCGTTCAGCGGTAGTTGTGCAATATATAACTAACTAGCTGACCCGGTAAACTTCGTACCGCCTCCGAATATATTCACCTTCTAAACCTTCTCTGGACTTCCACAAATAATTCAAAACCAAAAATAGCCAAATCGGTCCAGCCGTCCTCGAGTGTTAGCGAGACTAACAAACAGCAAATGATTTATATATATATAGATAAACGGAATATGTCTTTGTTGTAGTAGACATTTTAGAAAGATGTCGTTTTGGAAAATTGTCATTTTAGGAAGTTGTCCTTCTCATCCTGAGGGAAATTACAGACTGACTCTGTTGCGTAAACTATCTAAATCTATGGACCCACTTTTTTTTTTTTAATACAAAAGTCGAAATGTTTAAAGCAAAATCGCCATTTGTCTTAAAGTATGATACTAAATGGCTTAGGTTTGTCTGCTTCTGCAT
Organism: Euzophera pinguis; assembly: GCA_947363495.1. Lineage (NCBI taxonomy): Eukaryota > Metazoa > Arthropoda > Insecta > Lepidoptera > Pyralidae > Euzophera > Euzophera pinguis. The sequence continues at coordinate 2,110,962 of OX376154.1, forward strand.
GAAATACTATACATATTTTGTTTTCGATGTGTTATCGATTGTGATTCAAGCCTATAATTATCAAATATAATAATAGTACAGAATGGACACTCGCACCCTCCCACCCGCAACAGATACCGCATCGAGCCGCGCAGATTTAGGGTAAATATCGAGAGCAAAACAATGCAAGGATGTCGCTTCGACAGCACGGCCTCGCTGTGATGTTACGACATGACTCAGATATGGTAAATAACCAACCCTACTCCTAACGCACGTTGACGCGCGTGCGTTGCCTTCGCCATCCAATCGTAGTAGTAGTAATAGGTATCGCGATCGCCGCTGTTGTATGAAGTGTGACTTGACTAAGTCCTCTGGAATATTGCTAACATCATCATCATCTTAGCGCTTTCCCGGTTGCATCCTCAGCTGTTCGCTTCAGAGCCCAGGGTCCGCTTTCCTACTTTTACGTCTCCACTTCGCCCGGTCTGCGGCATCCCTGACAGATAGTCCATTAGCACGCATACTGCTTTGCGACGTCAAACCAACTCTTTTTGAGCGCTCTACGTTACCAGGCCCCAGCGGAGGCGGCATGGCCAGACACTTAACAACGTATGTTGCCACTCGGCACATCTCTAGCCAGGCAACTGCTATTCCATCAAGTTTTAGTTAAGAGCTTGTTGCATATCATTAATGCGGCGCAATCAGGGCCAGGGCTGTCTTTGTAAACCTTTTAAAATTAATGGACTATATCAGAAATCAATAGGTATTCACACGGGGTGCCTTACAGTTTTTTTCACTTAAATTGCGGTAGAGTTGCCCGTGCCCGACTGTCTGTCCCACTAGTGCCAACAGAGTCCCATGGGACAACTGATACCGCTGTACATGAAATAAGTGAATGAATACCTGATTATCAAGTCATAGTCAAGTGCGAAACGTACTCGCGCACGAAGGGTCCCGTACTATTATCAATATAAACCGCAAAAACAATGAATGAATGAACACTTTATTGCACCATTTACAAATAGAGGGGGGGAAAAATATAGCACATTATCCAATTAACATTATGAGAAATGAGTACAAAGGCGGACTCATCGCTAATGCAATCTCTTCTAGTCAACAACAATCATGAAGTATGGGAGTTCTGTTTTTTAGTATTTGTTACTATTTGTTGTTATAACGACAATAGAAATACATCTTCTGTAAAACTTTCAATTATTATAACTATCACGGTTCATTTTTTTTATACAACTAAGTAGGCAAACAGGCGTACGGCCCACCTGATGGTAAGTGGTTACCGTAGCCTATGAACGCCTGCAACACCGGAGATGCCACGAGCGCGTTGCCGACCTGTCCGCTATCAGCACGGCGACCCTACTCACCAGCAAGAACACAACACTGCATCACCGTGTTACTTGGCTGCGGTCTTCTGTAGGGTGGAGGTACTTCCCCAGACGGACTATTCCTTACAAAATGTCCTACCTCTCTGAGATGTATCTCAGAAGCTGTAGCTTAGTGGCAGACGTACGGACAGCGGAGTCTTAGGTTCCCGTTTTACCCTTTGGGCACGAACCCTAAAAATTACTTACTAAGCCGGACTACTAGGTACGTTAGATTTGTCCCAATTTCCATCAACCCTTTTCTGCTTTGCAATATTGTGCATGACAGTATCTGAAAGGACATGCTGTATGACGTTAATGAAATATCGACCGTTTGATCCTACTGGTGCAACGCTAGAACCAATTACTGGAAGCGGATTGGAGATTGGGAGACAATTAAGCAATTAAATTGAACAATATTGCAATATTAACTGGCGTCACGTCATATACAGGGTGGATTAAAATTGATTAGCATCCTTTTAACCATCGACTGTACTATACCCATAATTGATAGTACTTTAAGGCTAATAAAACGTCGATTAAACATCGTCATTTTCATATTAGAAATACTAAACATGCATTTATTAAAATAACACATAATGTATTTAAACGCTTTGATAGAAACCATTACGAGAATAATTTTAAAAAAGTGAACATTAAAATACTGATAAAAAAAAAAATCAAAACAATATCAAATAATGCCGCGACATCATTCATATGTATACGCTTCTCGGTGTTTACATTGTTGCAATCGATCATTTGTTTCGTACCTGCGGCGGATACCACTTAGATCCACCACTAAGATAATAGAAGAAATAATACAGTTGTATAGCCTATTGTGCTATATAACTGTATTATGTACAATGAAGTTTAAATAAATAAATAAGATCTACCAGTGGAGCCGAGGATACTTTTCTCCACTTCCATCCACAAGTATGGGGATCCAAAGACACTAATATTTTTATATTACATTTTTAAATTAAACCTATCGCTACATTAGGACTACTTGTGTATGCGGCCGGCCGCGCCTTGATTCAGGTATGGAAAGAAAAAAAAAAGGTATGTAATACTGCATTAAATATTTATTTATTTATTTAAAACTTTATTGTTCCACAAAGTATACATATACTTATAACAATTGGCGGACTTAATGCTAAGAGCATTCTCTACCAGTCAACCATTAGGAGAAACGGAAAGATAGTTTGGCGCAAAAAAGTTAAGGGGGAAAAATGTATTACTTATTGAGCAAATTTTATCAAAAGCTTAAGTTTATACACTACGTAAACATACATAAAACATACACAAATACTATTTCATTTTAAATATATACCTATATATATATACATATACCTACACAAATATCAATGATGAAGTCAAGTCACATTGAGAAGTTTTCATTAACTGAGCGAGTCCAAAATGTGCACACGTGCCCGCTTTTTAAATAAAAATTTGTTAGGACTTTCCTTAATATCAGCAGGCAAAGCATTCCAAAGTCGAGTAGATTGTAAAGTGAAGGAATTAGCAATAAAACTGGTGCGAAATATTACTGCAGAATTATAACCGTACAAAACATCCCTTACTCCTAAGGCTGCTAGAAACTTTAAAACAATAAAAATTCGATTATTATTAACCAAATCCGATTTGTGCACACTTGAAGGGGTACACGAGTATGTTAAAAAGGTAAATTATGCCAATGAATTCGAATGCACCCTGTATATTTTTCGTATCTCAAGTAGGTCAACTAGTCGTTATCATATCGGGGATTCCCCAGCTGTACCCTAATCGGGCCTTTTTGAGCTCTGTGTGGTTTATTCGGAGATATTATTACTTCCATGGATTTGTTTACTGTCTATAAGTACGACAGATAAAATAATCATTAGGAAATAATAATAGTTTTTGCCCTTTGGTTTCTCGATACTAACACCCGTATTCTTAAACATAACCATAAGAACGACCTTCACTCAAACCCATTGGAGGGCGCCTCAAGGAAGTCCTCGAACAAACCATATTCTTAGTTGGTTGCTTGAGCAAACTCCTATGAGGAACGTCAAAGGTTATAATAACAATTTTAAGCATGAAAATTTAAAATTACAAAAGAATAGAGTAAAAAATTAAATAAAGTAATGGATACCTCGACCAGAAGTGGCAAAAAACTATTTATATTCACTTTATTTCATTGCAAGGGCGCCTCAAGGTACCTCTCGACCAACCTTATATTTGACAGTTTGATACTCACCTCCAATGAGGAATCTTCTTAAGTCAAGGAAACTAATGCCGTCTAATCATACCAATGAGTTGGAGTAAGGTTGAGTCGAGTTCGAGCAAACGTTTCAGAATATGGGGTAAGACTCCGCTGTCCGTCAGTTTGTCACTAGGCTGTATCTCATGAACCCAGGCTGTATCTCATGAACCGTGATAGTTAGACAGTTAAAATTTTTACACGTGTTTTTTTTTTTTATTTCGTGAAGTATTTATAATTTTTTTTTTTTCAGCAGCCAGTGTCAATGATTTGTCATTCAAGTTAAACTAATACACGGAATTTCGTCAGTAAACCACGCAAAACCCTATTAATCTGCTTTAGGACCTACCCTGGTTCTGGGTTCTGTAGGTTAATAGTGGCATCAAATTAATTATTTACCTTCTCGCTAATATATGGGTTGATGTGCTAAAATTCTGGGTCGGATGTAGAAATAAAAATGGGTCAAGATCGATTTCTTTGGGAATTGAGTTTACTGTGAATACTTGGAACTTTATCTTTGCGAGTCGAAATGTCTATTTAACTAATAGTTCTGTGAATAGTAGACTTCGCGAACTACCTCCAAATTAGGGTTGCCAACTTTTTTTTGGCGAAATATAGTATTTTTGAAAATATGCTATCAAGAATATAGTACATTTCTAAAAAATATAGTATTTTATGGAAAAATTACAAAATGGACAAAGATATACCTATTTCTTTTTACCTATTTATTTTGTAGGTGAAACTAAACTTCTTGCAATTTTTAACAATGTTTTGTATACAACTATCTGTGGGGATTTTACTTATTGATTGCCACATTTTTTTAAATAATCTTATCTTCTTCACGATGTCCTAGTTCTCTTAGCATATCTATTTTATTTCATTTAGCTTTTTTAAGAAACAACAACTACCTAATAAGTGGAATTATGATATTACTAATCCCATAGCAAAAATTAAACGAATTTTTTATTTTTTATTTAAAATAATATTTTGTTGTTGTCAATTTAATATTGAGAAGTTCGGAAGTAATCATAGTTTTAGCATTTTTTTTAATCTCTCCTAAAAGCTAGTATAAAGGCGCGTTGCAAAATGTTTTAAAATAAGGGTTTGTTTGTTTGTAGATTTCGGTGCTGAAAATATAGTATTTTTGCGTACTATATTTTTGTTCAACAGTATATAGTACGCAGACCCGAAATATAGTAAAATACTATATAATATAGTACGGTTGGCAACCCTACTCCAAATACAAGATTTATTTATGAAACACATGAATTTTCCCCAATTTTTTTTTTTTTTACAGCACCGACATGCGATTTTTTTTATACAATTATATAAGAAGGCAAACAGGCGTATGGCCCACCTTATGGTAATTGATTACCATAGCCAATGCTATTATGAAATGATTAAAATCCTTTAAATAACAACGTTACACCAAACTTTCCCCCATTTGTCATCCATTTTTCCCCCATCAAAAAAGCTCTCATCAAAAAATTAATAAATCAAGGAACATGTGTGCCAAGTTTTGTAAGGATCAGTATGTGGTTATTTTGCGTGCTTCCGGCCAACACCCACCCACTAACAACTGTTAGTCCCAACGTGCCCTCCACCATTTGGTTATATGCGGGGTTCAGATTCACAGGTTTTTCTCGCGAGTACCCGCGAAAAGTCCGAGAACTGTGAATGTGGGCAGCGTTCTAGTTCTCTATTCGCTTATTCGCGAGAGTCTGGATGCACTTTCTCACCGCGGTTCTCGGCGAGAATTCTCGCGAGAGGCTGGACCCCGCTATACGCACACATTCAGGCGACACGTGTTTCATCTTTACACGAGACATCCTCAGGCACTATACCAAGCTGTTAATCGTTTGACGTACGTTCAATGAATATTATAAAAAAGTATAATAAAGTTAAAGTAGTAGTGGAAGCCAATTGGCTCGTTTAGACGGATCCAGTGCTAGCTATCCAGTAGAAAATTTCTCTATGTAGATGTTTGTGTGGCAGACGCACAAACAATTTCGTGTTCATGGACGCTACTGGATTGGGATCACTGGATCCGTATAAACCGGCCCTTAATGGGACCCTTTCCACATTAAGACATTTCAAAATACGAAAACGTGGCTCCATCAGATTGTTAAACTACTAGGTATCAATTCTGCGCCGTAATTTCGGTTCAGCCGTCCATTTAATATTTAGCAAGGAAACGTCAATAGTGTCGTGTTACCGATATAGTGTGGCCGAAAATGGATTTTGAGTAGAATAGTTACTCAACGGTCTATTGGCAAACACTATTTTTTTTTTTATAATGGGTTTTACGGCCATGGATACAAGTCCTTTAAAGCTCTTCTTAATTTTTCTATCTTCTTCAGTCCTACAGTGTGGTTTCGTCAAGTCCTAGTCAAGTCCAAAAGTGTAGTCGGTAGTCAAGTCTAGTCAGAAGAATCAGGCTAAGTGAAGTGGTAGAAAAACTGCACTTAGCGATTACTAGGAGCTTTTGGCAACAAGCATGAAAATCACATAAATCAAACACTGTATCACTTCCCAACACTCACGCTTCTTATTGAATACTTTGGGAATAATAATCCACCATTATTATGCACAAACACTCAAAAAAAACACAAATTTTGGAAAATAAAATACAGCGCCGATACTGCTCTTCACAGCTTCCCGCCAAAAGTCCGCAAAAACCTTAACTACAGAACCACAGAGGCAGTTAAGGAAATTAAAATGTACATAAAGCTTAGATAATGTATGGTCGGCATAATTGCACTTGTATAACTTATCAAGGCTACAAAACCACCTTGCGATAAATTGAATCTTTCCGAGGTTCCGAGCAAATGCATATCTCCACATATATGAGGGAATATATCCCATTATATTAAATTATCCTTGTTCAAAGAGACCCCGTATTTATTTCATAATGTTTATTGGAAATGGCGTCTCACTAGCGTTTGCGAAATCTTTTCATCTCGTGTCATTTACTGATGAAGAAGAATGTGTTCAATTCAGATTCTGCCGTACGCCGACGACGGAGAGAATAGTTTACTCCTTTTTCTTCTTCGAAGTTGTTTTCCTCATTGCTGAGGGTTGTGACCACCACAATTCAATTTGACAACTAGTCTTCTCTTACTAGGCCTCGTTTTGTCACGTCTCAGTTCTTCTTGCCTAAAAATCTAATTAATTCAGAAACAGACAAATCGTCATAATCACAGCACGATTTTTCGGATATAGGTACACTGAACCTTATCTATCGGATTAAGCTCTCGGGCCGAGTGTTCAGAGGGGTCTTTTCACAGCCAGAATAAAAAGTCAGCTAGTATCATATTAGACGGGACTTTTGTCGGGAACTTGTGTAGAGCAGTATCGGCGCTGTATTTTATTTTCCAAAATTTGTGTTTTTTTAAGTGTTTGTGCATAATAATGGTGGATTCTTATTCGCAAAGTGTTCAAGAATCAGCGTGAGTGTTGGGAAGTGATATAATGTTCGATTTATGTGATTTTCTTGCTTGTTGCCAAAATCTCCTGGAAATCGCAAATTGCAGTTTTTCTACCAGTTCACTTATTTTATTTTTATTTTATTTATTTATTAGGAAGACCAACAGCTTTTTTTGTATAAATGTAGTAAGGGTAAAAAATATATAAAGCAAGTGAGCCACTACAGGTCCTCACAGATAGATCCAAAATAGCTTAACAAAAGTTGAATAGTAATCACACACACGCCACAATTGTGAGAAAACTACATAATAAGTATGAGATCTAACAAAACATTAGTCGCAACATTGCTATGGTCAAAATATAAAAAGAATAACAAGAAAGTTTAACTCTAAGACTTCAATAAAACACAACAGAAAAATTATATGCTACTGGAGTAAATGTTCATAAAGTAAACGCTTTGCTTTAGCTATGCTTGTGGTGAATAAATCCAGATCCAATGTCCTGGAGAAAATATTGAAATTATTACTTGCGCGTAGTAAATATGAATTCTGCCGATAATTTGTTGATACATTTGGCATCATACTTCTGACTCGACTTGACTTGACTTAACTACTGACTTGACTATATATATATAAAAATATCAGACTAAATTTACATTTTATACCAGAGTCGAAAGCACCTTCCTCATGTTCCACATCATGATGAAAAAAAATACAAAGCCAATATCTAAAAATTACATTTAGCAATTAGGCCAGTGCTTTTGCGCATTAATATTACTATCTACTTATTTTGTATTGTACTTTTGTTCTTCCAAAGCACGCATATGAAAACATACCAATTGAAATTCTAACATAAATCATTATTTACAGAAGAGGAATGGGAGATCCCATACGATGCTCTCAGCGAGCTGGACTACGTAGGGGCAGGCGCTTTTGGCAAAGTGTACTCAGCTAAGCTAAAGGGGGAGGTGGTCGCCGTCAAGATCCCCGAAGACAAACGGGAGACAGACATGATGTACCTCCGGGAGCTACACCACGAGAACATTGGTCAGTATACTTTTTATCCAGAATTATTGACATAGCCTTTCAGGAACTTAGTCTTTTTCTGTGGATGTCTCATATTTTTAATGTGTCGGCAAACATACTGACTGGTCCACTACCTGATTTTTTCCTCAGCTCTAGCGAGCCATTACTTACATACGGGACATAGGTTAATTTTTAATTTTTTACGTTAATTGGTAGGTTATATAAAGGAAGTTTTTAAACATCAAACCAAATTTTTATAGTATATTCAGTTTATTGAGACTAACCACTGTATTCTTAAACATAACCTTAAGGACGTCCTTCACTCAAAGTCATTCGAGGGCGCCTTAAGGAAGTCCTCGAACTTTCCTTGAAAACGACATTCTTGGCTTGCTTGAGCAAACTCCAATGAGGTTATAATAACAATTTTAAACACAAAAATTGAAAATTACAAAAAAAAAGAGTAAAAAATAAAATGAAGTAAGTAAATACCTAGGCCAAAAGTGGCAAAAACCCGTAATTTATCTACTTTATTTCATTTCAAGGACGCCTCAAGGTACCTCTCGACCAACCTTATATTTGACAGTTCGATACTCACCTCCAATGAGAAATCATCTCAAGTCAAGGAAGCTTGTGACAACTAATCATACCAATGAGGTGGAGTAAGGTTAAGTCGAGTTTGAGTGAAGATTTAAGAGAATACGGGTGTAAATCACTTTCAATAAAAAAAGTTTGTGAAAAGTTCCCGGGTTCAAACCCCGGTCAGGCCAAGATGGAAAATGATCTTTTTCTGATTAGCCTGGGTCTTTGATGTTCTATTGTATATTTGTTATAAAGCACTAGCGCCTGAACAGACTGCTTCAAGACGACTTGACAGAGAACCTTCAAGTGCATAAACAACACCTCAAATACACACAAGACTTCACTCCAATCTGCTGGCACGCTACATGCAACTGGCAGGATTAAATGGATAAATATATCGAACGTAGAAGCGTATAGCGGCAGCCATCTTGCATGAGATTGAGGGCATACAGGTGTCCAAAACACAAGGATCAAAGTGAGATGGTATTTATTTATTTATTAAACTTTATTACAAAGAATGTCCCTTAAAACTAAGGTCTTCGACCAGTGTGTGTTACCAGTGATGACATACGGGTCCGAAACGTGGTCTTTGACTATGGGCCTCATAAGAAAGCTCAAGGTCGCCCAGAGAGCTATGGAGAGGGCGATGCTCGGTGTTTCCCTACGAGATCGAATCAGAAATGAATAGATCCGTAGGAGAACAAAAGTCACCGACATAGCCCAGCGGATTAGTTCTTTGAAGTGGCAGTGGGCGGGGCACATAGCGCGGAGAACCGATGGCCGATGGGGCAGAAAGATCCTCGAATGGCGACCACGTACCGGTAAGCGCAGCGTTGGACATCCACCGACCAGATGGTCAGATGACCTGAAAAGGGTCGCAGGCAGACGCTGGATGCAGACTGCTGCCAACCGATCATTTTGGAAATCATTGGGAGAGGCCTATGTCCAGCAGTGGACTGATTGCGGCTGAAATGATGATGATGATGACAAAGAATGTAAATGGCGGACTTAAAGCCGTGGGCTTTTTCTACCAGTCAACCAACAGGTGGTGTTGAGAGACAAAATTAAGTGCAAAGATAGAGTAATTAATTATAATTACCTAATTATACATTCGAATAATAAAACATCCAATATTAATACATAGACTACATATATATAACATAAACCTACATACTAACTACTTAAATAAATATAATTATATATTCTCTGAAAGCGTGTGAAGATAATGTGCGCGCAGTAAACGTTTAAATGACGCACGGTTGCGGTATCTGTATCGGGATGTATGAAATAATTATATAATAGCCACTAATATCCACACATTTTTAAACAATGAAAATTAAATCTACTCTACAAATATCTCTCGGACAAATATTAATACTGGTTGGAAATAATGATTAAAGTTAAACATAAAAAATAAACAACTCAAATCAAGTGTGTACCTGTGTGAAATTTGACGTCACGATGACTTCAAAATTATAGTTGGACATTTGCAGTACATACGAACAAGGCATCATTTGTGAACTGTGACGTCATAATCGACTCTGGCCAATGACGCGCGTTTCCGTATTTATTTTTTATCAATTTTAATTATATTCTTCCATAAAGAGAGAATTTTGAAACCACATTAAGGAGTTGCTTATGTAAATACAACTAAACTGATATGTAACTGTTAGATAATGCTCACCTTGTGTACTGTACGCATTGTATTTTGTGCAATGAAAATAAACAAATCTTTTATTGAAATTCTCCCTCTAACGGAGATGTTTTCATTTGAGTTTGAAGAATTTGCTTAACCACTCTGAGTGCGATACCACCGATAAGCGAAAAGTTCGATAGCTTTGTAGCGTATTCGTGTTCTTAACAATCGTACGTGTCAAGCGACGTCAAGCCTTGGATTGGTCAACACTAGACGCTCATCATTTGTTGAGTTTTGAGCTCCACCGAGCTTCGGCCGATGTTCCCTATGTTATCGCCAGATGAAGAATGAAAATTTCAAAAGGCGAGGAGTGCTATTTTTAAAAGAGTGACTCACGCAAAATCGGTGAGTCGAATAATTTTTGTTCGTCAACGGAGGATTTTTGTTCGATATCGAACTATTTTCATTCGACATAATATGTTATATATATACATTAAATAATAGGGTTCCAGATTATTTTCCTGGGGGAGCTTATTCTTAGCTCCTTATTATTAGAAAAAATATCAGATTTTTAAACACAACAAATTAATTTTAAAAAATCACATTAATTCGTCTGTAAAATTGATCTCCACGGCTCTATCGGCCTATGCCTCTGCCACATAAAAAAAAAAAAGTAAATGTCACTGTCAACATCAAACTATCAAAACGGTTTGATATTTCGATCAATCTAGCAGTGGAAACAAGAAAAATAACAAAGCATTTCTTGAATTTGTCTATATTCTATTTACGATACAAAATAACTCAAATATATGGCAAATTGCAATCTCTTTGAAATTAACTATGTCCTGAATTCGCCCTTTGCAGTAGAAGAAAATAAATAGAATTGGAAATCGCAAACTGAATTGAAAAAAGAAAATACATTTGTTCAAGTTCAAAGTCGACTTATAAATTACTACAGAATTTTCCTATAATTACAGATATTTTCTCTCCAAACCAAACAGTTGAAAGGCTTACATTAGGAATTTAGAGGTTGTTGGGGGCAAATAAGACAGGCTTTATCGGATTTCACTTTTATTAACAGTTTTTGTTGTTCTAAATATATCTTAAATTGTATATTTTTTATATGTAGGGATATTTCTTTTGCCTCATAATGTTAGATCCGCATTATCCCTATTAAACGAATACTTATTTACTCTGCCTCTCAGCGACCCGAGGATCTTGGCCTCCGGAACGAGAGAGCGCCAGAGTGTTCTATTCTGCGCGATGGCTCGCTAATTCAGCTCCCATCTCTCGCATATCAGCTTGCACATTAGGGGTATCTGAGACTGGTCTTCTGCCTGGTGTCTTCCACCTGTTGCCTTGACGCAATGATCTTTGCTCTAATGGGTGATATTTCCTGGAGATAATTCTCCAGGAGCGATATTTTTGAAAGGTGTGAATCACAAAATCGGCGAGTCGAATAATTTTTGTACCTTAGCGAATAATATTCGTTCTAAATCGAAGGGTTTTGGTTCGATATTTAACGATTTGCGTCATCATCATACACCGTGAAATTTTAGTCGTTTTGGTGGACCCATCGTCCAGTGACTCCATTCATGCAACCGTTCAAATTTCCCCAAGGAACATAGCTCGAAACATGAAAAACAAATTTGGACTTCCCATAGTAAGTCATAGTAGGTCATGTGATGAGACATTTTGTATGGAAGGTCTAAAAAATTTACTCCATAATTCGACCCATGTATCTTGGGGAAAGTGGTTCAGTTGCATGAATTGAGTTACTGGACGATGGGTCCAAAATTTAAATTTCACGGTGTATATGTCATACATTTCAAAGAAGAACTCCAGATGAACAAGCCAGCAAATATTTAAATATACTCTAACCGCCCCATATTCTCAAACGTTTCCTTAAACTCGACTCAACCTTACTCCAACTTATTGGTTTCATTAATCGACACTATTTTCTTTGACTTAAGGAGATTCTTCATTGGAGGTGAGTATCGAACTATCAAATATAAGGTTGGTCGAGAGGTACCTTGAGGCGGCCTCGAAAGTTATAAATCAGTTTTTTGTCACTTTTTGCCTAGTTAACTACTTACTTTGTTTATTTTTTACTCTATTATTTTATATTTTTCAAATTTTGTGCTTTGAATTGTTATTATAACCTGTGTCGTTCCTCATTGGAGTTTGCTCAAGCAACCAACTAAGAATATTGTTTTCATGGAAAGTTCGAGGTCTTCGTTAAGGCCTCCTCCAATGAGTTTGAGTGATGGACGTCCTTAAGGTTATGTTTATGAATACGGGTGTACATTTCTGAGTTTTTCCGAATTCTACAGCTTGCGGCGTAATGATTAATAGGGCCGAGCATTTTCCGGAGGATCTTTAGTTCCGCTTAACTAATAACTATTTTATAGCCTTGGCTTAGTTGTCCCACTGCTGGACAAAGGCCCCCTTCGCTTTCCACGCATCCTTGCCAAGTGTCGTTGGGTGCACTGTCGAGTTTTAGTCTAACGGCATCTCTCAAGCTAAAATTAATCGAGCCCTTAAGGTTGCAGAGCATGCCAATTGTACATGCATACATACCTACATACTCTTAAAAAACATGACCCTCCTTCGCGCTCCTGGCGCAGTCGGGTAATGGAAAAAATGTAGTAAGAAATCAGAAAACCTTATACCAGGGTGTACCTTGATCATCTAGCTAGGTTAATCGAACCTGTACACCTTGGTGTTAAGAATGATTTGACAAGGAAACTAACGAAGTATGGTCATTTCTCCGTACGCGTATTAGTGTATTTTTTTTTTTCATTACATCATCATTTCCTATGTAGTGCCACCTTGCACAAGGTGGGTGTCCGTCCATGCTTCTGAGAAAACCGAATCCGCCTAAATGAAACAGTGATGTGACTATTTTATTTACAGCTGCTAAATAACAACAATAACATTAGAAGGCAAAAGTTTTGGTGACCAGGAAGAATCTATAAGGCCAAAGGCTTTTTTTCAGTTGTTTCAAATTTAAAAAAGAGACATTTCTTTTTTATTTGTAATTAAAAAAACGTCTTTATCCATACTAATATTATAAACGCGAAAGACTGTCTATCTGTCTGTCTGTTACGCTTTCACGGGCAAACCGCTGGATGGATTTTGATGAAATTTAGTATGAATATAGTTGTAGACCCGGGGTTAAACATATGCTAGTTTTAGACGCAGGCGGAGCTGCGGGAAAAAGCTAGTAGTTTATAAGTTTACACTCAAATAAAATATTGATTATGATATAGCGGGCTGATTTTTTTGAAATACTGTCTGTGGCCGAAAACTAAATTTATGTCTAGTATTTACCTCTTACTTAGAAGACAGCAGGCCAATCGCGCCAATTGCAGAACACATTATCGTAATTACCATAACCAAATCACGATCGCGAGGGCTAGTTGTGAATACGGCGGTTTTCGTAATTACGTTTAAATGATTTGCAATTGGCGCGATTGGCCTCCTGGTAACCATCCATATTGTCGTTAGAGATTATTTTTTGTTTATTTCGAAATTTGACAAAAATGTCTTCGCAATCTTTGAATACGTACGTTTTGCTTTCTTTTTCTATCCTTAATGAGGTATGTCCAAGAAATCCCTCGATACTCATCTCTCGTTAGTGCAGCTACTGATTTCATTTCAGAAATGTAAAAAAAACCTTCTTTATTTATAGCAGTAATTTTTAATGAGGTTGCTATATACTAAGAAACCTTTGAAGGTTAGTTATGGCTTGAATTACTTTCGTTTCATAGAAATAATTCTTAGGATCTTAGCCGCCCGCCTACGCGTTCCTAGTTCTATGAAGAAAGCTTTTTTTACCCAACTGCGACGGAAGGAGAGTTCGTTAATAACTTCCGGCAAACAAATGGTCGTGTACCAGTCACTATTCACACAGTAGCCACGTGTCCAGCAATCATCCGCTTAGATGCACTTTTCACGCGCGCCACTTTGGTTGGTTTCGGCTCATCTTGAAAGACCCATACGCTCGATTGCTGCTTTGTTTTGGGATCGTAGCAATAAATCCATGTTCCGTCACCTGTTACTATGTCCCACACCAAATTTGACGCACCTTCGTTGAATCTGGTTTTTTGAGCCTCGGTCAAGTTGTGTGGGATATCCACCGCGAGCACAGCTTTCTCACACCCAAATGTTTGTGTAGGATTAATTGTATTTGACTCATGCCTATTTCTAAGGATGCGCGAATTTCATGGTAGGTCACATGCCTGTCTGTTTCAATCATACGGCGCACAGCATTGATGTTTTTGTTGGTCACAGCGGTGGACGGCCGACCATCGCGAGATTCGTCACTGAGATTGATACGACCACGCTTGAATTCTGCAAACCAGCTATAAACAGTTGTCTTGCATGGTGCTTCATTGCCAAAAGCTGTTTCAAGCCGAGCGATGCTCTGTTGAGCTGTCAAATTACACTTAAAATCGTAGAAAATCATACTACGAAAATTTTCCCGAGTTAAATCCATGTTGATGCAGACACACAATTTTTTTAAATGGCGCCACAAGGTAAAAACAAAAGACAGTCAGATGAAACAAACTGCATTCTACAGCCAAAGAGTTCTATTTTCAAATGTTGCAATAAATTTTTAAATATTGTTTATGTAAGTGGCCAGTTCCGGAAACTTACAGTGCGCCCTATGTAGGTGACTCTAGTATGAAAGTGTGGTAAAAACTTGACGTTGTGACGTGATTATGTGTATTTCTTCCATGCAAATACTTTACTGGGCAAACAAAAAAAAAACCTATAAAGGTATCATAATTTTGGTTATGATACCAACATGTATTTTGATTCACAAGTTTTTTAATTTAAATAATTTAGTTTTAATTCTAAAATTTGGCTTTTATTGAGCTTATATTATTTTGACGTAAAATATGGCGCGTTAATTTTTTTTTATGACAAAGCGACTCATACCAACGTGTTCTGTGACTATCTGTAGTAACAACTTTTTCAACTCGTGGCTAAAATGTATTTTTATTTGCAGTCCGCTTCCGTGGCGTATGCACCAAGGGCCCAAACTACTGCGTTGTTATGGAATTCTGCCAGTACGGTTCACTCTACAACTTCCTTCATAGTGGCACTCGTGTCATGATCAACCGTACATTTAAGTGGGCGAAAGAGATTGCAGAGGCCATGGCATATCTACACTCGAAGAACATCATCCACAGGGATTTGAAGAGCCCAAAGTAAGAAATTTTTGATTTATTTATGTTATCGTTACCATCATTAGGTTGCGGGCTCGATTTTATTTAGTTGTTTTCAGTTTGGTTAGGACATTGCAGGCTTGAATCACCCGATTGTCTGAAAATAAAAATAATTCCGTGTTTCGGAAGGCACGTTAAGCCGTTGGTCCCGCCTGCCATCTGGTGGTCGTTAAAGGAACTACATCAGAGGGCGAGCGGCGGTTCCGCACGACTCTGACACCAGCGTGTACATGGTCGATGTAACAACAATGTAACCTACACAAAATGATGATGATGATGATGAGCGATATAATCGTAAAGATAGCAGGTCGAGTTGACGTTGAGCGGTTGCTCGCCTTAGGTATCGCTCGGCGATGATTTGCTTAAGGACCTGGGAGCAAGCGACTGGCGGTAACTGGTAACAAGACCGCAAGAAGAAATCGCTCATTCCACTTATATCCACTACTACGATCCACTAGTGGATCCCAGTATAGTTTTTATTCGATAAAAAAGTGAGGAGATCTAAAGGTGCCTTCACGTATCGGAGGCCAAGAATTTCTTTGGGTTTCTGCTAATTATCATGTTGCCCTCTTTGCTATCAAGTCAAATTATAGTCATTTTAAGATTATATGCAGCAAAAGATGGCGGGTTGACTGAATGAATTCGTCAGTGGATGGCACCAAACGGCAATTGGCCGAGATGCGTGGAAGGCGAAAGGGCCTTTGCCCAGCATTGGGACACATAGGGTTATATATATAAAAAAGCAGCAAATATTCCTTTAAGTAATTTATATGGCCAGATAAAAGACACAACCTTTCAAAGCGCTTTTTATCGTGGTCCTTTTTGGCAAATATGAAGTTATGCGGTGGTTGTGGTGAAAAGTCAAAATGGTTTTATAATCTACTAGCTGTTTCCCGCAGCTCCGCCTGCGTCAAAAAGTAGTATACCAATTTTTATCAAAATCCATTTAACGGTTTGGCCGTGAAAGCGTAACAGACAGACAGATTTTCGCACTTATTAGTATGGAGGATATGGACTGCGACCTTTATATGACGAAAATTGCTACTTATATATTTGAAAGCTGTTTACGGTCGCCAGTAAGCTTGTTAACTACGGTCGAGTGAAACTTTAACAAAAACACTGTTGCTTCGGGGAATAGAAGCTTTCGTTGGAGGTCGGAGGCGTGTTTGAAGGATATTCTTTGCTTTTGTTTTTCATAAGTAATAAACATAGATTGTGTTCAGTTTGCATAGAAAATGGCAAGGTTCTTTATTTTTAATTGTGGCTGTGGTCCAACGGTTAAGACGTTGTTTCCAGTTTGGCTGGGCAATTGCAGGCTTGTATTAGCCGACAGGCACGTTTTATAAGCCCGTTTGTTCCAACTGTCTTCTGATTGTCTTTGAAGGGAACCTCTTCCGAGTCCGAAGGGCGGTTTCGAAAAGCTGACACCAGGGCCGATTGCCCATGTAATCCACTCGATAGGAGAGAATGTGTTCTTTTTTGAGTAAGTAAGCGAGATCTGCAAGAGCATCGTAGCAAATTGAAATCCGTAGTCTCGAATCTGCCTTCCCCTTCGGGAAACGGGCGTGATGATATGTGTGTTAGTATGAATGATTTAGATTTATTTTATTAATGTCAGTGTATGTGCGCCTCATTCTGGATCTTAATCCATATGATATATGATGTATTAATCCATATGATACATGATATATGTCTTAACATATATCTTTCCCGAAACACCTATTGAAATGTAACTCGGCAACAACTGGTCTGTTTTGTAAGAGATTAAAAGAATATTATATAAGCTGAGATAAACGAATAGCTAGAATCGATAAGACTTGGATAAATTCCAAAAAAAAGTATAATAAGATATGTTGCTGACGTAAAAATATAACATTGTCTAGATTTTGCCCTCTTTAGGGAAAATCGAATAGAATAGATTTAGAATAGAATAGAATTTATTGAAACATTTTACAGAAAATTCTTTACAAACTTAAGACAAAGTACAATGTGCATGACAAACGTCTTAATAGGTGGCTGTTAAGTATTACGCTAGACATGCAAGCATGACTAGTACTGGTTTTCAGCACCTTCTGAGGAGTCACGGTGCCTCAACATATTAGGTGCGCACACCAAAACATCTTAATCTATGGGTATGCGATCATAACATAGACTTTTACCTTTAGTTTGTATCCTATGATACAGAAAGGGATGAGCAAATGTTATGAGGCTTTCTCCCACTAGCCCAGGTAGGTACAATCATCCACTCAATCCCGCGCCGCTTGCGATAGCCAGTCGCAGTACATAGTACACAGCACGGCGCGAACTCGTGGCAAGTGATTTGACATCTGCGGTTGCCACTATGTTTATAGATTTTAAGCTATTGCATAGCTTTTATCGCGGGCTTTGACCGCGGCGACCTAATCAAGAAATTCCGTAACGAAAATAAAACCTAACACCCGCTACTCACATCGTGTCTAAAAGATATAGAATCAGTTATGAGCAGTTAGCAGCTAGTTTACACGCATACGTCTAGTCGCACGCACACAAACACCGTGCCTAAGTCTGCCGAACTGAAACGACGACGTTAGACGATGCACGGCTTTCAACGCCGCGCCGCTGTGCCGGTTGCCGGTTGCCGAGAAACGTTAGCAAACTACAAAATCGTACTAAAGTAGTAGGCGGCGGCGGGCTTTTATGTCACCTATTAGATAGATTGCTTATTTATTATGTTTAGTTTTCGCCGGTGGTCATGGTTTATGTTTTATATGTTTATAAATATTCAAACGAGATACTGTTCCAAAAGGTGGGGTAGCTATTTACCAAAATAATAATAATGTGTTAGGATAGAATGTGTTAGGGTAGTCGAATAAAACTGCTAATAGTCTCTTGAAAACTTGTATTTCTGTTTACTCATCTTTTTCTCATAACTTATTCACTTTTCAACTTTTATTATTTTCTTTTCGAATTTTCTCAATCAATCCAACCGGCTCATTACTGACATCTGTCAACTGTCAAGTCCCACTTTTTTAATTTATTAGTGTTGCCCCACAAATGGCACAAACATCGTTAAGATTATTTACAGATATAATTTTCTCATGCAACTTAGTTGGTATAATAACCCTTCACCTGAGAAATTATATTTTAATTTGCATAGTAAGAATAATAACAGTCGGGTCACAATGGAATATAAGAAATACTAGTTAAATACAGCAAAGTTAAAACACTAAGCTGAAATCAGTATAGAAACATTGTGACAACATTTTGTATTTAAAAACTAAGATTTTCGTGATTTCGTCTTTATCGCCAACTTTTCTTTCTCTGTTTGGTCCCATGGTTGACTGGTAGAGAATGCCACTTGGCATTAAGTCCACCATTTGTACAAATTTTTGTATTGTGCAATAATGTTTAAATAAATAAATTTTCTAGGTACTCTTTATACAAGCAAGATTTAATAATTGACGAAAGAAAATTATTATCATTGTCAGCTTCATATGGTCATAAATTATAGAGCTGTATACTTTTCGATTGAGATCTGTCATTGTCTCACCTATCCTCAATACGAAACGACACAAATTTGTTATATAAACAAAACTTCTCTCGTAATTTGTCAAATTAACTACAGTTGTGACTTAGTCGAACTACATTTTGCAATTTACATAATGTTGTATCTCATATTTATAACATCATCAAATATTCTAATGTAAAAACAACGGACAATCCATTTTGCTTTTAAAAATAAAATACTTGATTCTATTAATTCCTGACCATTCTTTCAATATTGCGGTATTACCTTTGATTTTTACTATAGGTATTTATTTTCTTAAATCTCACACTTTATATTTATCACCAACGCCATCTATATTATTAACTTAAGTACTAACTCGAGCCATATACTACTATCTATTATGGTGGATTTCCTACAATATTACATTTTCATTGTCATTCAGTAAGTAACTAACTATACACTCTAACAAGGACCATAAAGAGGTCATCAACTAATTTGTTCACAAGCATATTCTAATTTTCTATTAATTTCGTTTGTTTTATTGCATTTGTATGTCAATCGCGTAGTCATCCAAAATATAAGTCATCAACATGTATAGTGTTTACATTTGTAGCCAATATGAGTCAAAACTAGGAAGTTACATCTATTAATCGTTAAGCAGAAACCTGCATCCTCTGATCAACTCTTTCTATTCTCTTACCGAACAAATTCTTATTACAGCTTCGCTCGCTCACTGCCTGCCTTCTCTTACAGGTCGAATCTTGGTCACGGTTCCGCCCGCTAACGGAATCCCGCGCTATCTTTCTTTGACTCTCTTGACCACACAACGTACTCGCTCGCTCACGATGTCTCGTGCTTGACCTGAAACAACAACAACAACTTTTTGCAGTAATAATATTATACATTTGCTCCATCGAAACCAAAATTAAGAGATTCTGATTTATCACAGATATTTAAAGAGATGCTACAAGGGCGACACTGAAAGTCTTTAAAACTGACCACTGGTAAACAGTATAATGAAAAAATAAGTTTAAATTTTGAAAATGGAACTCTTTGCCAATATTATTGAGTATGGTTTTACGCGAGAAAAATTTCGTGCAATGATTTTTTATAACTTTCGTTGTCATTTAAGTCAACAAGAAAGTTATGATAGACTTCGATTGGCCTTTCACGATGAAGCCCCATCTCGTGCCACTGTTTACAACTGGTTTAATGAGTTCAAACGTGGTCGCACTAATCATCCCACAGCTGCTCAAAGCCAAACCACAGCTGACTTCCCGGAGCAGCACGGAAACTGGTCCAATCGGCCACATCGCAGAGGCTCCCGGCCGCAACGCAGATCCACACGGTCACATCGCAGAGGCTCCCTCCCGCAACCCAGATCCACCGGCACCTTTCTCAGCAACCATACAGCTCAGGCTGCTTGCAGTAGCATCCGGCAGGTTCTTAGCAGCCACACAGCACAGAAGCTTCCAGTGACACCTCGCCGCTTAGGCCCCATCTTGTATTTGAGGTCCACATTCACACACACACACGAGGCACTTTTCCTTTGCAGCTCAATGTCATGTTGACTCTTCTGGCATTGTTCCTCGACAATAAACAAAACAAAGTATTAATATAATATTCCATTACTTTTATGAAAGAGGGGTGTTCTCTGTTAACTGATAGGTAGGTAACTCTTGAATATTTGAAGTCAAAATATAGAATATCAAGCATTACTGGTTAATGCTGTTCATAAACTGATTATTTGTTAACCTAGTATTTATGCATAAACTACAAATCTTGCCAAAATTAACAAAACTAAACAAGATATAAAATGGCGATACGTACGTGCTTCTTGCCACTTCCGACTTGTTAGGATAGTCGAATAAAACTGCTAATAGTCTCTTGAAAACTTGTATTTCTGTTTATTCATCGTTTTCTCATAACTTATTTACTGTTCAACTTTTATAATTTTATATTCGAAGAAAAGAATAAAAAATACTGCATAAATAAAAAATAAATAAATAATTATATTTGCATAAGTTGATAAAAAATGCTATGCAATAGCTTTACCGCGGTAGTCTCCGAGTGCCACACGTTTTTTTTTCTTTTATATTTATGGAGTGGTACAGGTTGGGTGATTGGTATTTTTGAAATTTGTGGTTTGTTTAAAAAAAAAAAAGAAATCACTTCAAATCACTGAGTATTTAATTTATGAAGAGACAAAATTATCTTCATTATTAAAATATTACGATGTTGAGGACTTTTGGCGGGAAGCTGAAAAGAGCAGTAAAGGCGCTGTATTGTATTTTCCACAATTTGTGTTTTTTGAGTGTTTGTGTTTCATAATGGATTTATTATTCGCAAAGTGTTCGAGAATGAGCGTGAGTGTTGGGAAGTGGTACAATGTTTGATTTATGTGATTTTCTTGCTTGTTGCCAAAAGCTCCTAGAAATACCTAAGTGCAGTTTTTCTATCACTTCACTTATCCTGATTCATCTGACTAGACTTGACTACCGACTATACTTTGACTTGACTAGGAATTGATGAAACCACACTGTAGGACTGAAGAAGATAGAAAAATTTAGAAGGGCTTTAAAGGACTTGTATCCGTGGCCGTATAACCCAACATTAAAAAAAATAAAATATTACGATGTTTGTGCTTAGAGGCGGCCATGTGCTCGAGATGTTTTTAAATAAATATTATGAATAAAATAAAATAAAAAATCTCTCTGAGAAATCTTTGTAGCCGCACTCACATTAAAAATTAAAAATAAATTATTATACTCAAACAAATTGTCCTACTTGAGAATTAAAAAAATAAACGAGGAGTTGCTTAGGTAAATCTAGTTAACTATACTGAGTATAAATTTAAAAAAAAAATGTTGGTTTGAATAATTAGAACTGATCATTGACGTCTTTGATTACGGCTGTTAGCTCCACCATGATGCGATCATAATGGTATAAGATAGTCTACGAAACTTATGTTATTTCTATTTTGGAAAATCATCATCAGTTTTCTTTGTCTTACTTTTCGATATAAAGGTCACCTCCATCCATGCCAACCTTCTTTATTCTCATTGTTGCCAGTAGAATTCGTTTAGTCTACAAGTATATTGGACTGATTCTACATTTCACAAAATCTGCATGAGACAGATTCTGTATTGATTGGATTCTACATTAGAATGATAAATAAATTAATACAATCTGTCCAATATAGAATCTGAGGAGCTCGTTAGTCGAGCGCGACCCGCGTATCTGTAGCGAATGCGCGTGTCAAGCGACGGCGTGACGCGACCACTATTGGATTGGTCGCCATTTAGTGGCATTTTCTATCTTGATAGATAACAGTCGTGAGGCTGTGTCAGATGCCTTAGGGCAGCCTGAAAAATTCTGACAGCGTTGACCACACACCTCGGGTTATGTTTCTGTTGGTCTGGTTTCCCTGTAAAAAGGGTTACAGAGGTCAGACGGCAGTCGCTCCATTGTAATGACCAGTTCCGCCAAATGAGAATTGATTGACTTACATGACTTGACGCCATGACTTACAGCGTACTCTAGGCTCCGAATCGTAAGCTGACGACGCAACTAGGAATACACGCTAGGATGATGATGATGTCCAATATAGAATTTGTCTTATGTAGATTATAATAGAATCTGTCGTATCGTGTCGTAGTATAAAATTTCCTCCTTTCTTATTGAAATATACTTAGTTCTCGAATGTACAGATACGCATGTCCTTGCACAAAGGTACACGAGTAGAATTTCCAATAGAAAAGTCGCGCAAACGAGGTCTAACTGTGAGTATTAAAGCTTCGTTAAGTGTAGTTTGTTGAAAATGTTATTCGGCGAGGGTGTTATTGAAGGAGCCGGCAAGGCGTCACTAATTTGTTTGTCACATTGTGTCGAAGGTCGATTTTGTTATGTTGGATGACTTCATTCAAGCAAGAGGTCTTTTCCAATCAGATGGGTCTGAGCAGTGATAAAAGGATTGCAAATTGCGTTCACTAATATTTTACGGTATATTTTTACTTTGTGAGTAGCGGTTCAGGCTTGCTATGGTCTTCACATTTGTCAGGGGACGGATTTTTGTCCTGCTCCTTGTGTCCTAACACCTGCACTCGAGAAGACCTGATGAGGCCGTAATAGTCTCAGAGCACTTCTTAGGGAAAGATATGACTATTTCGTTGGGAGTATATCGATACGCCAAGAAGGGGACTAATTTTCATTAAAATCTGTTAACTATCGATCGGATTGTATCTTCAATCCATCCATACATCATACATCATCTACATCCATAGCCATCTGGTTAAACTTATGCTAGATTATGATAGATCCAAACATATGAAGAAGATAGGTTAACCGTCGATAGCCAATTTTTTAGACATGTCTCTCTGAATCGGTACCGCTTATACCCGGTTAGCATTTTTCTACCAGAAATGTTCTAATATGTTCGTGCGTCGGCGTCGCTTGTCAATAAAGGTGGAATTTATGTCACCAGTTGATTGCGTAGAAATGTTGCCGACCAGCGGCATAAAACAGAAGAATAAGGTTCTCGTAAAAATCTTGTTTACGGGCTTTGAGGCTTATCGCGGAGGGAACCATTTCATATCTTACGGCCAGGGAAACATTTTAAAATTTATTGTCGCATACGTGGGGCGCACTATAAGTTTCCGGAATGAATATGAAAAAATACTATTAAAGGTACAAAATTAATTTATTGTTTTTCAAAATAATCTCCCTTGGCGTCTATGCACTTCTTCATTCGATGAAACCAGTTTTGAAAACTTTTGTGCCACTCCTCTGTGGGGACCTCTGAAACGTGTTTTTCATACTCCTCGACAGCCTCTTCTGGTGATGAAAATCGTTGACCGCGTAATTGGTTCTTAATTTTTGGGAACAGAAAAAAGTCACAAGGTGCCAGGTCGGGACTGTATGCAGGATGACTCATGAGTTCTACATTTTTCGCCTTCAAAAAGTCGTTTGTCTGTCTGGCCGTGTGAGAACTAGCATTGTCGTGGTGCAGGATGATACGGCGTTTACGGTTATTTTAACGGAGTTCGTCAATAACTTCCGGCAAATAAATGGTCGTGTACCAGTCACTATTCACTGTACGACGATTCTCAACGCAACAGTAGCCACGTGTCCAGTTTTATTAAAAAAAGAAGCAATCATCCGCTTAGATGCACTTTTCACGCGCGCCACTTTGGTTGGTTTCAGCTCATCTTGAAAGACCCATACGCTCGATTGCTGCTTTGTTTTGGGATCGTAGCAATAAATCCATGTTTCGTCACCTGTTACTATGTCCCACACCAAATTTGACGCACCTTCGTTGAATCTGGTAAGCATGGCACTGCACCAAGTGACGCGGTCCGTTTTTTTAGCCTCGGTCAAGTTGTGTGGGATCCACCGCGAGCACAGCTTTCTCACACCCAAATGTTTGTGTAGGATTAATTGTATTTGACTCATGACTATTTCTAAGGATGCGCGAATTTCATGGTAGGTCACATGCCTGTCTGTTTCAATCATACGGCGCACAGCATTGATGTTTTTGTTGGGCACAGCGGTGGACGGCCGACCATCGCGAGATTTGTCACTGAGATTGATACGACCACGCTTGAATTCTGCAAACCAGCTATAAACAGTTGTCTTGCATGGTGCTTCATTGCCAAAAGCTGTTTCAAGCCGAGCGATGCTCTGTTGAGCTGTCAAATTACACTTAAAATCGTAGAAAATCATACTACAAAAATTTTCCCGAGTTAAATCCATGTTGATGCAGACACACAATTTTTTAAATGGCGCCACAAGGTAAAAACAAAAGACAGTCAGATGAAACAAACTGCATTCTACAGCCAAAGAGTTCTATTTTCAAATGTTGCAATAAATTTTTAAATATTGTTTATGTAAGTGGCCAGTTCCGGAAACTTACAGTGCGCCCTATGTACGTGTCGTGCTCTTTGTTTTAGAAAGATAGTGATAGTATACTGTGGCGGGTTCCCCTGCTCGGATGTCTTTACATAAGACTAATATATGGGGGCCCTGTCACACGAAGTAGGTGATCGGAGTGTTGTAGTGGAATGTATTTTTAATGAAAATGCACAAATCCGAGACTTCACAGAATTATATTTATTTCATTATTGATTTCTACACATTAATCAATTATTGTAACTGAGGTTAGGTAATTAAAATAAAAAATACACAAAGTAGAAATGAGCTCTTACTCTTAAGAGAGGAAAATGGAATGTAATGAGATGACGTGAAAACAATGTTGATTAAAAAAAAAAGATGATTCGAAATATGAAATGATTTTTAAATGAAATGTGGTGAAGGATGACTTTGATATGAAAAATTATGGAGAAATGAACGATGCCAGCGCATCGTTACAACTAGAGCTTTTTTTTCATGTTCATTAGTTCAAACACAGGCTTTGTTTTTTTTTTGAAGAAACTTGCCACCCCTATGCCATTCCGTGGCTGACATTAGGTCTCGTTTTGTGTAGGTCATCGGGCAACAGTGGCGTGCATACCATATAGACAAAAATACACTGCATTCACACTAAATTTTATTTTCGAATCTTTGCTAAACGCCTCCTGATTTTAACACGTTACTAAAAATTATAATTAAACATTATTCAATTGGTATTGGTTCCGAATAACTCTGACACCATGGAGTACATGGTCGATTGATCACATAACCCACATGATACAAACGAACAATTGGTATATGTAACGTATGCAAGTACTAAATGTGCCTATCCTGAGGTAAATGTCTGTGCACGTTACTGCCGGGCAAGAAGGGCATGATAAAAGATGAGACGATGATAGATTAAAGGATTGCTTACTCGCGTTAGCTTGAAAATTAAGACCAATCACGACCCCAATATGTATAAATATTTAGTCTGTCAGTGTCTAGAAGTCTATTAAAAAATATATCTAACCAATATTTTTTTTCCAGTGTACTGATCGCAGACAACCTAGTATGTAAAGTGAGCGACTTCGGGACCTCCCGAAAATGGGAAAAGTTCAGCTTAGTTATGACCACCCGTGGCACCACATACTGGATGGCACCAGAATTGATGTTAGGCAATAAATGTTCAGACAAAGTTGACGTCTGGTCGTTCGGGGTTGTTTTGTGGGAACTGCTTACTCAGGAGGTGCCGTATGAGGATTTGCATCCGTGTGCGGTGACTTACGGTGTGGGGAAAGCGAAGATTTCCCTGCCGTTGCCTTCGACTTTCCCACTGCATCTAAGGATTCTGCTGTCACATTGCTGGAACCGTAATCCGAAGAGCAGGTTGGTGGTTAACTTTAAAAGTTTGTTACACTGAATACGTAGTGTTTTGTTTTAAAAACACTTCGCTGTCCGTCCGTCTGTCACCAGGCTGTATCTCATGAATCGTGATAGTTAGACAGTTGAAATTTTCACAGATGATGTATATCTGTCGCCGCTTTAACATAAATAACAAATACTAATAACCGGAATGAAATCGGTATTGACCGGCTCCCATACAACGAACGTGATATTTTTTTGCGGTTTTTATAGATAATGCGCGAGTCCGACTAAACTTGACCGGTTTTAATTTCCTTTCTCCTCCACAGGCCATCGTTCGCCCGTATCTCTGACGTTTTGACTCTCGCTTGCGACCAGTGGAGCTGGCTCGGCGATGACCTCTTCAACACCATGCAGGACACCTGGAGACAGGAGGTGGAGAACGCAAGAAACAACGGATGGTGAGTCTCGAGATATTCTTACCCGACTGCGGCGCAGAAAAGGTTATGTATGAACGTACAGTCACGAGCATTAACATTTATACAGCTAGCTGTAACCAAATTTCATCAAAATCAGTTCGGCGGTTTGACAGTGAAAGCGTAACAGACAGACAGACTTTCGCATTTATAATATTAGTATGGATGGATTGTATTAAATTTTAGACCTTGTTTTAGTGTCTTAAGAACCAATTTGTATACATGTTAATGCACGTTACTGTACCTATGGATCGTAACTAAGAACGGCCCAACATATGTTTATAAATTATAACCCCTTTAATCATTAAAATTCGTTCGATAAGACGATGTTAACTAAAATTTGTTTCGTATCGTTCTTTTCTTTTTAGTTAAATCACAGATTACAGAATATATGCTATACAGATATTCAATCGCCATACATTGAAACGCGCCAAATTTCTTAGTTAGTCTTAATACAAAGTCATTTTTACGCCATCTATCGAAAATATAAGAAGTTACAAATTAAGATTTGTTACTTTTGAAATACCGCACTTGATCAACTTGTCATAGAATTTAAATACGTAAAAAATAGTGTTTTAAATAGTCAGTTATTTTTTTCGTCAAAATAAGCGAGATCAGTTAATTAAATATTTTTTCTTTTTAAGCGCCATCTTACATTAAATAGCGGAACTATTTCTTTTTGTTAGGCAATGGAACCCCATGGTTAAATATAGATTAGACAGGGACTAGACATATTCTAGTTAATGTTGGTTTAACAAACGTTTGTTAATTTTTATGAATAAGGGGATATGTCTTAAAAGTCGCTTCCAACCTGTCGTATTTAAAATCATTAGGAGAGGCCTATGTCCAGCAGTGGACTGACTGCGGCTGAAATAATGATATGACTTTAGTTACGCTAATAGCTAATACCGCTTTAGTCACTAGGGATATATTAAAATTGTAAAAAATCTAAATTACGCATTTTTAACGCCAATAATTTCTTTTCAAAATGTTTGTTAAATCCCAAATTAAGGCAATCATTTTTTACCCGACTGCTACAGAAGGAGGGTTGTGTTTTTCGAGAGTATGTATGGATGTTAATTGTTAGGCACGCTCTGGAGCCTGAACGGATCGATGGATTTTAGCTTGAGAGGTGTCATTTGATCCGTATTTACTGTGTGGAAAAAACAAAATGGCTGATTTTTCGGGGTTTTTTCATTCCCAAATTGCCCAGAAACGCAGTCTGGTGTTTTAGTTTTTTAAATTACCGTTATCTTGTTGGAAAAAGTTTTTAATGTTATGTGGAAACAGGATTGATGTGTAGCATGATTTATTGATGTTATTATTGCCAATGTTCTTTTGGATGGACAAAAAGTACTATTGCAAGTCGTCCAAAACAGCATTCAATCGTCCATTTTATGTAAAAATTATTTTCATTCAATGTTACTTGACATGCACGTTTCTTCTTTCATGTATGTTTTGTTCTTACTTGTACATCTTGAAATTGGTCAAGGTACATTCGTCACGAAAAACGATTATAAAAAAAACTGATAAATATACCTTAAAAGTGATACATTTTATTTAAATACATAAAAAAAATTCGGGTTAGCTACATCATTCATAAGTCGCGAAAAAAAAACTAAAAAAAAAAATGATTGGCTGAACAGAACCGAATGACATGATGATGATTGAGAAAAAAAAGATGTTTCCCTCTCAAATTTGACACGGCTATGCTCCGGGCAAAATCTAATTTCAAATTAATTACAAAAACCAAAATGTCTGTAGCAATAATTCATTTTCAAGTAACCGGATTTAGTTATATGAAAAATTTTGGTGAAAAGTAAAACATTAGTCCCAGTACTTGGTTGTTTATTGGCTTTATTGACTGTATCGGAGGATTCTTTTATAAACTTTATCCGATCGTGTCTCCTAGACACATCCTGAATGAGAACTGTATTGCACCATTTACAAACATGATAAATGCATAATTGAATCGGATTAAAACAGAATCCTGACATCCATCAGACCCCAGCTTGGTTATTATATTGGACCGGTCTGTTTGTCCTGTCTAACAACTTAGCCTTTTTGCAGAGAAACCAGACCAATAGCTTGTTCTGGGTGTGTTAGTCCGAATTTTCAGTCTACCTTAACACAGCCTAACGCAGTGGCTAGAAAGAACATTTATTTGCATTGAAAGAGCACAATCAGATATAACACATTAATAATAGATAGGTCTACTAGTCCATTAAGCCCGACTTTCAAAGCATCAAAGACCTGAAGATTGAGCCTTTAAATGTCGATCAAGTCAGGCTTCACTCGCCGTCGCTTGACAAGCACGATCGAAAAGGCCTCTACTCACCTCACAATTGTTGGGGAAAATTTTGTATGAAAGATTGGGGATGGCGTCAGACGGAAAATTGGCAGGCAAGTGTGAGAAAACGAGACGATATGATATCCATCCCCAGTTTTTCGTACTAGATTGTCCCAATATCTTTGAGGTGTGTAAAGGCTTTTACGAATACCCTACTATTTCTGAAGCATGGAAACCTTTACCAGAAATAAGAATATTCAAGTGTGCAATGTCCTAACCAAACTGGAAACAATTAAACAGTGCATGTTTCCCGTGGGAATCCAACCCACGAACTCCGGGTCTTCTGGCGAACTCCTCCACTAGAAAAAAGAACAGTTTCTTTGAACAGTCTTTCTTAAAAATCCAATGACGGAATGATCCGTAATCCTAAGGCGGGGGAAATTTTCCAGGCAAATCATACCACGCGAGGAAGCCGTGGTAGAACAGCCCCCGAAGCAGAGTACTTTCCTTTACAAGAAGGTCATGCGGGAGGCCAGCAAAATGTACATGGATGCGTGTGCCTTGTACCTCCGTTTGGAGCAGAGGGAGGTCGCCCTTGCAGAGTCAGTATACTTTATTTGCCTAGTGAGGTAGAATTGCTTTTGTTTGCTTGCGTAGTGAGGTTGGACTGCTTAGTATACTAGCGTAGTGAGGTAGAACTGCTTTAGTATACTTGCGTAGTAAGGTAGGACTTCATTTGTATACTCGCGTAGTATGGTAGAACTGCTTAGTATACTAGCGTAGTGAGGTAGAACTGCTTTAGTATACTTGCGTAGTAAGGTAGGACTTCATTTGTACACTCGCGTAGTATGGTAGGACTGCTAAGTATATTAGCGTAGTTAGATAGGACTGCTTAGTGTACATAACATGTCTAATGAAGTAGAATTGCTTTAGTATACTTGGTTAGTGAGTTTAGTATAGCTAAGACATGTGCGAGGCCAGCTAAATTACATGGATGCTTGTGCCTTGTACCTCCGTTGGGAGCAGAGGGAGGTCACCATTACAGAGTCAGTATACTTTACTTGCGTAGGAAGGTTAGGATAGCTTGCGTAGTGTGGTAGGAAAGCTTGCGTAGTGTGGTAGGACTGCTTTAGTACCTATTCTTGCGTAGTGAAGTAGAAATGTTTGCACAGTGAGTTCAGTAAACATTACTTGCGTACTAAGGTAGAACTATTTTTCTATACTTGCATAGTGAGTTAGTATAGCTTTATATTAAAGGGCATGCGTAGTGATGGGTTTTCAACACGGTATTAAACCAAAATGGTAGAATAACGAATAAACAACCGTTTTCTTTCGTTATTCCGGTGTTTTAACTAATCTACGGTTGAAAATTTTTCATACGAAATTCAAATTATGTGTTCAAAATTTATATTTAGTTAGCTAGTACGGAATCCTGGACATACGAATCCAACTCCAAAATTAAATAGAAAATGTTGAAAAATGTATGGAAAATTTTCTACCCTAGTTAACAAACAAGTAAGTAAACAACCGTAGAACGGTTGATAACGAGTTTTTAACCATTTTGGTACCAGAGTTTTCAACCGTTGAGAATTTACTCGCCACCTATGACTAGGTATGTGTAAAGGTAGGAAAACGTACATCGACGCTTGTGCCTTGTACCATCGCGTTGGGCAGAGGGAGATCGTATTTTTTTTAAAGTTAGTAAACTTTACCCGTTTCTTCACTTACTTCATCGGTCTTTGCCTACAAGGAGAAGCAAACTAACCTAGCACTATTTAGAATATATATCTAGAATTAATATTGCTTTGGCTTTTGTGCTTGTTTATGGCGTTTATCAGGCTGAGAGCAAAACTCAATCGTTAAAAACTTCTATTGGTTAAAAATACATTTTTATTCGTTTGGTGTTAGATTCGTATACGAACTAACATCTCCTAGGGAAATTCGTCTATTGTGTATATAATTATTATAAGAACACATAATTTGAATTTATTATGAAAAAAATTACAACTGTGGCTTAGGTTTAGTACCGTTAGAGAATTGTTGTTTATTGAGTATCACCATTTTGGTTTAATACCACAGTACTAGCTACTTGATAATGCTCAGGGCGTTTCAAATTCTTTTTTCACTACTACGCTTGTGCAAATTTTTCGCGTAACAAAACTTATAACTTAGAAGTTCGCAGGAGCCCTATTTTTGAAATGTATGACTTATGTATATGACGGATGAAAATCCTTCGATATCGAACGAAAATTATTCCACTGGCCGATTTTGCGTGAGTCACACTTTTCAAAAATAGCACTCCAGATTAGGGATGCGCGCCTTCGTGGAAAATTTTTCATTCACACCCGGAATTTTTAAAAATGGGAATTAATTACTTTTTCCCATTTCTTACCCTTGCATTTCATTTTTTCCCTCTTGTGTTTCTTCCCATCTCTACTCCAGACACTTGGGGGAAATATTTCAGTTTTGAAGAATTATGATTCGACTGGACAAGATAATCTATCAAAATTAGTTAAAAATACACTAATGTACTGCAATTTTTTTCTATTTAATGTGTGATGAGTCACTTATTGGTTTTGTTGCATGCTGCATGTCTCGAACACTTTTTTTTTAAACATTTTCATCTTGTTTTTCAAAAAGACATGTTTAGATAATATACATGAATATCGTTTCAATCAACCTATTGAAGGATTAATATATTCACTGTCAATAAATTGTTATAAAATACACATTTTCAATTGTTTACGACACACTATATCGTTTTTGGCACTGAATGTGTTAATATCATCATCATTTTCATTGATCGTTGTTATCTGAATAAATAAATTAAATTATTAAAAAAATGGTCCAGCCAGCCATGTCGTCCATGAATCTCATCATGCTTAAAAGAGGTTAGGGGGTTCTAAAAAATTTAAGGGTGGACTAAAAAGTGCTTGAAAATCACATTATTATAAGTTCGTCCATAGTTTTATGTACCATTAATATAATTTTCATTGTATTCTTATAATATATAAAATAAAATTAATAACATGCTAATAATAATCTTATATAAAAATTACTAAAAAATACCTCCCTGGATTGTATCCGGTTCAAAGGTACATTGCAGTAGCTGCATTTCCTCTTTGAATAGCTATGGATATCCTTTGAACCAGGCGTCATCCAGAGCGAATGACAAAACCCCGGTATCTTAAACGAAGCCCTATATCCCTCACAAAATCTTTTGTATTTATTGTAATATGGGAGTAAAAATATACTGTATTGTATTATTATTAATGGACAACCCCTTACAAGTCAACGTCTGATAACGTCTTTAATAAAGAATAGTAAATTTTTTTTCTCAGAATATGATAGTTCCATTGACATTAGCGACGGTCGACTGCCGCTATGACATGCTGGCAGATGCTATTGTTCCCTCTGTTAGCTAATATTTATTTATTTAATGGCAAAAGTGTATATACAGTATAATAGTCTGGTAAATGTGCATAAACCTGACAAGGTTGAGAGATTGCTTGAGCGATAAGACCGCCTTTTGTATACATACTGTGTTTACATTTTATGTAACACATTTAATTTTTATATTACTGTGTGCAAAGAAGTGTTAAATAAATGAATAAATAAGGTTTGAGCGCACATCAAGATTTTGCACTCGCCACAATTAGGTAAGTTTTATGGTATGTAGGTACATCGTATATCACAGAAATACCTGTGGATCCGACAGATGGTTGGTCATTGTGTGCATGCAAAACATGCACGTATAGAACGTGTGCATGTAATAGAATATAGTAGTGTGCAAAGTCGTCGAAGGATAGTACATGATACCTAGAATGATACTTAGTATAGTCGAGGTGGTTATTTATATTTAATTATATTTATTATACAAGATGATTATTTTATAAAATGTTTTTTTATTTATTTCTGATGTTTTAAGAAGAAATATTTTGTTTTAGATCTATGGGTAGGATGGTAGCCTACAGATATTTAATCTTGATTTTTTTCCCAGGCGCGAGATGGCCTACAATTCTCTCCCAGGCACAAAGAGTTGGCTCAACCGCCGTCGAAACTCGTCATCCTCGTCGTCAGGCCTCACCCCAGGACAATTGACCGTCGTCAAACTACACCAAAGCCTAACCGACAAAGTCCGCACTGTCACAAGACTATCGAACATTTCCTCCCTTCCCAACGAGGTCACACATATACCCCGCATCCGTAAATCTCGCCAAGTCGTCCCAAAAACGCATAAAATAGTCGAATTTGCACCACAAATCGCGTTCACGAAATCTGATGACGTCAACGGCAATTTCAATAAACCTAACGTGCTCAAGAAATCTGATACTATAGTTAGTTGCAATGGCAACTCGCATGCGGTCGACAGCATTATTGAGGAACCAGTAGCCGTCTAAATTATTAGTGTTAATCCCCCCCCCCCCCTCTACAAATTTTAATATCTTGTTACCAACCACGGAATAATGACTGAAAGAAGCCGTATGGAAATTGTAAAATACAGCGCACTCTTTTTTCTTATGACATTGTCAAAGCATCAAAAAGAGATGTATGAATGTTGCCTTTTGTGTAAATGTCAATACAGTCACTATGGTCATCTATTGTTAGTCCAAAATACGAGTTCCGAAGTAACATTATTAAAGTAACACGTGACAAGTATGACAACATACAAATTTACGCAGATGTCATAATATATGCCTCTCTATATCTAATTCTGAGTGCGGAAGTATTGTACTTTATTGTTATTTTTATCCGGCTTTTAGTCATTGTTCTGTGTTGCCAACACCACGATACCCAAAATGTTGTCATAGAAAATAATAGAAAGTATTCCAATCGAATCATAATGTTAAATCTCTACCAGTTTACATATTCGATGTTGTTGCACTACTAATACATGTGTTTGTAGATGAGTAACTGAAAACTTTCCAATGATATTAACCATCCCTCTCAAATCCAGTGTTAAATGTCTAAGAAATATAACAGTAATTAAATCCCCCCTTGAAATCCAGTGTTAAATGTCTAAGAAATATTACAGTAAATCCTCCCTGGAAATCCAGTGTTAAATGTCTAAGAAATATTACAGTTACGTAATCCTTTCAAATACAGTGTTGAATGTCTAATAATATAAACATTTACTTAAAGTACACTTTCATTGAATTGTGTAACTGTGTATTCTACTCATAAGGTTCAAAATGATTTAGATTTTCCAAGTATGCCTATTGGCATTTATTGGTTTCATGTTACACCTCGTCAAATTATATTCAACGTGTACTTAGTATGTGTTATAAAATACGATCGTTGTGAGGACCACACTAAGATAAGGTACCTATTTGAAACTTATTTCAGTTGATTTTTTTTCGAATTTTTCAGTATGGTTGTATTTTTGAAGCCTTTTTATATATGAAAACTGATATTAAGTAGAAAATGGATAACTCGGCGAAAAAAATATCAAAATAAAAAAAACCATTTCTAGATTTTTCTCTAAATAGTTCGAGAAAAATATTTTCCGAATTTTTTGACAATTTACACAAAACAAATATGGCATTTTTCTTGGTTTTTTTTTTTTACAACTATGCCACAGAAATAGCACTTTATTTTTAGCCGGGTTGACCATTGTTAAATTTCGTTTTTAAGAGTTTTTGTATTGTATTGTATTGTGCTATATCTTTTCAGCTGAAACGTAATGACAAAAACAGCACGACACAACACTGTTTAAAATATAGCTTGATTAAAATGAAAGCAGGACCGATGTAATGATAAAATTTTGAAATGCGAATGTAAGCGATTTGACAGCTGTCATTTTAATCAATCTATATTAAACCAGTGTAAAGCATTTCATTGATTGAAATGCATTTGACGGTATGTTAAATATATTTGTAAGCTTTAATTTAGCCTCGTTTTAGGCGTGTTTTTTATGTAAATGGACTTTTGTGATTTTATTATCTTTTATTCCATTTTTTTCAAATTTATAATTAACGTTCATTGATCGAATTTAATTGTGATTAGTTCTCGTATTTTTCAATGTTACTTAAACTTAAAAAGACGTTAGGCACTTCTTTACTGTGTAGTTTTTTACTAATTAGACGTATTCACATTCCAAAAAAAAAAATACACACAAAACACAAAGACAAATTAAATGTTAATTTATTAAAAATGAGCATGGCTCAAATAGGTGACGACTCAGAACGTTCACTATTTATTAAGTAGCATTTAAGTTACAATAAAACCGTATTGCCTATGATTTGTACGCGTTAGTATTAACATTTTTTAATTAATGTTTTGAGATGCAAAGAAAACCTATGTAGTTACTATTATTTAGATTTTTTAAAATTATCATTTAGACCAAGACTCACTTGGGTCGCTTTGACTTTATTTTAAAAAATTATGATGGTATAAAAAATTATAATCTGATAAACTAATGTTAATTTTTGTGTGATATTTTTTATTTAATATTTGATTTCGTTAAATTTTATATACTTAAGTAATTGTAATTTAGGATATAATTAATGTACCCTAAAGACTAGTCGTGAACGTTTAAAGGAATATAACAATTACAATTTACGAATTCAGATGTTGAATGTACTCAACAATTTTTCGTACTGTGCTCTCATTGTATGTATGAATTGTATTGTATGATGCTTCGGTTGGAAACGTCGAAAGATAAAGGTATTATAATCGAAACCTGACACTTCACTTGAGACTTATTTTATTATTATATTTATTAAGACTCTGCTTTATTTTAGTGGTTTTACCTCGTATTTCTTGTAATTGGGAAAAAGTTTTTTTTTATTTGGAATGTTTAAGATATATCTAGAGCAGTACGAAATGTTTTTTAAAGGTACAACAGGTATGTACCACGATTTTTGATAAGAAAGCATCATGCATTACAATGAAAAATAAGTGTTAGAAATCCCGAATTAAAAAAAAAAAATAACATCGATGACACACTTTGCCCGTGTAAAAGCTTGTTCTACTCTATTTTTGTATATGGCACTAATTAGGCCACTTTTCTACGCCTGCCGCGGCGTGGTCTGCGCCGGCGCATATTTTTGTAACGATGTTGCTATGTATGGCTATTTTGTAACTATTGGCAAAATAGAGAGATTTCAATGAAAAAATAAAATTGGGAAAACTGAGAAAATATTTTCGACATCCAAAAAATCATGTCAGCTGATCACTAGATTTGTATGGAAGATCGATTTTTTTTCTCTATTTTCCCTTTTTTTTAGTTTCATGTATTAAAACTTAAAAATTTGGCCAATCGTTTCAAAATTACACTGTATTTCACGCAAGGAGCCTATGTGTAGTTGCGACACAAACATAGGCCTACGAGTGTATCCGGATTCATTGCATTTTAGCAACTTTTACCATGGTATAGAGTTCTTGATGAAAACGGTTTCCAAGGTTCTTTAAAAGCCTATGTTTGTTTATTCTTTGGGATTATGATAATTTCATATTAATTCATATAATTAACTAGTTGTTTCCCGCAGCTCCGCCTGCGTCCAAATCTATCTCTATGTAACTAATCTATATCTAATAAATCGTCTATGTTTGACCCCGGGTCTTATATTCATCAGACCTTCGCACTTATATTAGCATGGTTATATAACTTATGCATCTTTTATAAACAGTTGGTCGCTATGAGGCGATACAAAAGGTCAAAATATTGTTATGGTATGCCCTTTTTTTGTTTTGTAGAATTATGGTCAAAAAGCTTAAGCACAATTTAATAATAATCTCTGTCTTTCTCAATCTATCTTTGACATAGTCTTGCATCATCATCCTAGCTTTATCCCGGTTATGTTAAGCCAGCTCTTCCAGGCCCCGGCGGAGGCCTTTTCTTGCATATGTTTACAAAAATATCTGTTTCGATGACAATATTATAATCCCAAAGAGCAACGATTATTGCACACGTAGCGTAATTAAGTTGTGAAATGGTGTAGAGTTAAGTATGACGGTAACGGGTTTGCACGAAATAAGTGTAGAAAAATTATTGATCAAGCTAAAGAAGAAATTGCAGTAGCAAGTATGTCTCTGATACCCTCGTTTTAAAACCAACTCGAATAACAGAAATTAATTTGAATTTTTTTTTTTAAATAACTGAAATAAGTATTTAACGCTTATGTTTAGGGGGCTTACTATCACCTCTTAATTCCATCCAAATGCGCGTGAGTAAGCGAGAAGTTGCCTTACACACCGTATAGCGCCATCTCGCTTTCTCACTCGCATTTGGATGGAAAAATAAGATGGTAATGCCCCATGAACTATTTCAAATTTTGAACCAGTTAATACAAAAAAAGCTTGTAAATCCGAACGTACCACAGAGTTACGTGCGTGTAACATTTTTTTTTAAATTTTAATATTGTCAATTGAAATAAGCGAAAGGTGCTATTTCCACATTCTACTGCAATTTTCTGAAGCGTATGAACCCGTTCCGTATTTAGTGTATGAAGGCTGCTAGGCATGCTTCTGAATTCAGTATTTTTGACTAAATTTAAATGAATTTTAGTATTTATCTATGATCTCAACATGTAACTAGGACTTACCAAATTTTAATACTTAATTTTTTACAATCTAATTTAATATTAGATCTTAATATTCGATCGTGTATTTATAGATATATATGTAGATACAGGTGCTATTTTTGAAAAGTGTGACTGACGCAAAATCGGCAAGTCGAATAATTATTGTTTGTTATCGAACGATTTTTGCTATATATCGAACAATTTTGATTCGACTCTCAGACATGACATTTCAGAAATAGGGTTCTAGATCGATTAGTGTATAAACTGGACATGACTTCACGAATAAATAACTATTGTTGGTGTCAACTTTAATTATTACTATATGTTTAACATCTTGTCATTGTTTAAGTTATACCCAATACAGACAATTCACGGAAGAAAGTATTTTATTTTCTATTCATAAGAGCACCCAGTGAGACCAATCAAAAATCAAACTTGCATCTTTGCAATGGTCCGATTCAAATCAAACCACATAATTTCTTAAGGATATGTAAGTATTAATCTGTCGAAAAAAAGAAGACAAAAGGATGATGTTACAATAAAGCTAAAACTAAGAGAAGTATGAAAACTGAATACTGTATTAAATGCAGCCTATCTAGGGAAGATAGTAGGCCGACACTTTCAGACTCCCAGTAGTTCCAGACACCGCTGAAACGATGTAGAAGAGATGGGAGCTGATAACTGGCTAACCATAGCGTGGAACACTCCGGCGCTTTCTCGTTTCGGAGGCCAAGATCCACTTCGGGTCGCTGCGCCAGAGGAGTAAGTGTTAGTCCATATCTGAATATGTCATACACTTATAATAAACTGGATTTACGTTGCAAAATAAACACGGGTAATGCGTAATCTTCAAAATTTTGCAGATCATAGGAGATCAAATTTCTGTAATGGAGAAACTTCAGTCTAGTGCTAGAGAAGGATATTGAGAAGACTCAACAAAAATGTTTTCGAATATACTGTGCAATTTTCTAATATTGTGGTGGTGTGGTCTAGCTCAGCGGGACTAACGGCTTTACGTGTCTTCTAAGCACGAAGCTCTACTACTATATGTATACCGTCATATGGGTCAATTTATCTCTTCATGGCATGATGTACTTAAGATTCCTTCTGTGTTAGCAACGCGCTCATGACAGACTGATGTTGCAGGCGTCCAGCTATGGTAATACCATCTACGGGATGGGTTACAATGTTTATGACTGGCGGTGAACTGGTTTCACCCGTCATTGTGAATTCCGTTATTGGTAGAATTTGCAAATGGAGATAGATGCTAAAAATTAGACATGTTTGGAGCATTTGGCAACCTTTTAGGACACAGTAAGAAAGGGCTAGGTTCGTCTTTAATTCTTGGGCAACATGTAGGTACATCTTCCCTGGTTGAAAGACAAACAAAATTGGAATATAAAGGTGATTCCACACATTTCCGTATCAGCGGCGGTCCTCGTGCAATCAGCTGTTGTACCGTGTTTCGGTGATGTTATTAGCGAAATATTCGCTCGCACAAATTCGCCGCGCGCCGCATATTTCCGAATTATTTTTAGAAAGGCGGCGCTCCGTGGCCGGCGTGCGCACACGGGCAAGCGCGCGCGGCCCGACAGCACTGGAGCTTATGGAGCCTCCCACGTTCCCCACCAGTGGCCTTCAGACCATCAGGGCAGCCCCCGGGGGGAACGCCGTCCTCAGCCTGCCTTTGCCCAACGGCACACCACCCTTTCTCTTCCAATGGTACGTTCTATATTTAAACTTTTACATCCAGGCACGAATTTTTCGTTCCTTTATCGAATTTAAATAACCATTACTCAATTGTAACTCTTATTGTGTGGTGTGTGAGTGCATGTTTATATGCGTATGCGCCGCAGCCGGCGGCGTGGTTCGGCGTTGTTTGTTTTTCAATTGTCGATTTATAAATACGGAACCAGGAAGACGTAGTAGAGTGGGACACCCGAGACGGAGTAGTTTAATTGTGTTATCATAATTTTGGACATGTTTAGGGAAGATGATGGATTTGTGGCACTGATGGGATAAATAGAAATGTCGGTTAGTAAAAATAACATGTGTATACGAGACAGCGTCGTACGTGTAGCGAGTTTAATGCGAATTTATAATGTGTGCGGGGCAGGGAAATCCTGTGTTTTATTTACTTTACTAAAATATTACACTTACAGATTACTAAAACTTGTAGAGAGTAAAAAAAAGTTTCTTTCCTTCATTTCTGCGATTTTCTTTTCGATTCTCTTTGACTGTGAATGATTTGACTAACAATATCATTCTCAAGGAGGATGGACATCAGACATGGGGCCGGTCATGAAAATAATGGTAAATCGAAACATGCCTTAGGATAGGATCTCAATTAGATTGGGGCGCGATCGGCAAAACGCTGCGAAGTGGAAAATTCGTCAGTTTCTTGTTGTTGCCGTTGCAGGAGTTTTTGGCTACTTAGCATGTTTATCATCATTAACATCATTTCGTGTAGGTTACATTGGCAATCGACCATATACACCCTGATGTCAGAGTTGTGCGGAACCGCCTCTCGGCCTCTGCCGTGGTTCCTTTAACGACTACCAGATGGCGGCCGAAGTCAACGCTTAATGTGCCTTCCGAAGCACGAAATCATCTTTATTATCAGACAATCAGGTGATTCAAACCTGTTGTTTTTGTTTTATGTTTATCATAATGTTTGAAAATAATTATTTATTTGATAAAATTTGCCTATAAAAACAAAATATTAATAAAAGAACTTAATTGAACTAACCTAATTAATCAAAATGTCCGCCCCGAATTGAATCAAAAGGGCCCATGATTCAAACCTGCAATGTCATAATCATAACCAAACCGATAGTATGTAAAGTCAGCGGGAATCGAACCATTTAGGGTCTTCAGGTCAAGTATGTCTGTCTGTTACGCTTTTACGGCCAAACCGCTGAACAGATTTTGATGATTTTTGGTACAAATATAGTTGAAGACCCGGAGTCATACATAGGCTAGGTACTTTTTGGCGAAGGCGGAGCTGCGGGAAACAGCTGGTAAATTAATAAAAAACAGCACTTAGGTAAAAAGTTTAGCTTTAATCATCAAAAAAATACCTGTTTGCCTACTAAATTGTACAATTAAAATTATTCTCCGGAGGTGCATGAACATTTCTCGACTTTTTTTTGTGCGAAAAGAAATTCTGCCAAAGAGACATTTTACGAGTGGAGATTTTGGAAGTACTTAGACATTTTTAAGCATACCTCTAAGCCTTAGTTTGCGAATGTACAAACCTTTTTTAATTTTTACAGTGTGTAAACTACACCGGTGACCCGGGGTCAAACATAGGCTACTTTTGACGCAGGCGGAGCTGCGGGAAACAGCTAGTCTGTTACAAATACAATATCCGCAAGCCTAGTTAACGTTACCGGGAACCAAAAGGCTGGCGCTTATTTCGTTCAAAGGATAAGTCTAGCTATCCAAAGGGGAAATGCCGCCAGCCTTTTGGGCACATCTAGCGATAACAGCGATTTGGAAGTGCTACATTTGAAAAGTGTGACGTAAATATGGCGAATCGAATAACTGTTGTTCGGTAGGGATTGATATTCGTTCGATAACGAACGATTTTCATTCGACATAAGTATATATCACACTTTTCAAACTTGACACTGTACTCTAAATTCTATTTATTTATTTTTTTATTTTATTTATTGGCACACACAACAGTTTTACAACATAGCATGATAAAATTAAGTTAATAAACTTACATTTTAGCTTAGCTTGCTTAGTGAAAGTAAGCTTTATTTTTATTCTGCTAGTCTATTGCGTATCGCGAGATCGGTTGCAAATTGAAAAATAAAGTTCCACGAATCGCAAAATCTAGGTTACATACACAGTTTCGCAGGCAATGTGAATGGCCCACAACAATTTAGCATCTGGTGCTTCAGCGCCTAAAACGCAAATAGATGAACATCTTACACCATACGGATATGACACCGCACTATTTTACTGTTGACTTGTAGATACATTCGTATAGACACACGCAGCAACACACAACAAAAACAGACGAGAATTGCACGAAATAAGTTTGGGTAGATGTGCCATGTGCCAGTTAAGCCTCTCAAGTTTTAACAGTAGGGCATTTGAAAAGTGTGATTTACGCAAAATCGGCGAGTCGAATAATTTTGTGGGATATCGAACGATATTCATTACAAAAATAGGGCTAACGCCAAATAATTTATAGGAAATGTAGTATCACTGTGCCTTGCACCAATGGGACAAATTCTTGCATTAACTGTGTTTACTTACGTTATTTTATTTTCATTAAAACAAATGATAAATCAATTTGTCTTCAACTCATCATCATTATCATTATCATTTCGTGTAGGTTACATTGTCAATCGAACATGTTCACCCTGGTGCCAGAGTTGTGCGGAGCCGCCTCTGACGTGGTTCCTTTAACGACCACCTAATGGCAGCCGGGACAAACGGCTTCACGCGCCTTTCGAAGCACGGTATCATCTTTATTATCAGACAATCAGGTGATTCAAGAATGCAATGTCCTAACCAAACTGGAAACAACTAAACAAAGTATGCTTCCCGTGAGA
Organism: Euzophera pinguis; assembly: GCA_947363495.1. Taxonomy (NCBI): domain Eukaryota; kingdom Metazoa; phylum Arthropoda; class Insecta; order Lepidoptera; family Pyralidae; genus Euzophera; species Euzophera pinguis. Next base: position 2,153,059 of record OX376154.1, read on the forward strand.
ATAGAACCCACGAACCCCGGGCCGAAGGCGAACGCCTTAACCACTGGACCACGGATTGAGTACTTTTTGTTTTGTATACCATGGGAAAAAGTTTTGTGCACGTCACAAAAGTATTTACCTTGCATCGTGGGTAGAGTCTAGAACGCGTTTCTTTGTAATACCTCTACCATTAGGAGTGCTATTTTTGAACATACTTTTCAAAAATAGCATACATATATGTCGAATGAATATCATTCGATATTTATCGCCGATTTTGCGTGAATCACACTTTTTAAAAACAGCACTCCAGATTTTGTAAGTAAACACGGACGCTAGCGACTGCATATAGATTTTGTATGGAATTTTAGTTTCTTAACTATCCGACAGAGGTGCCTCGCAGATTTTAAATTTTTTAGGAAGTCGAAAATTTTACTCGCTCTTTTTCAACATATTTTTTGGAATTAAAAGTGGTCTAATCTAGGCTTGAAATATGCCAAGTTAGAAACACCGATAAAAATGAATACTCCCATAAAGACATCTGTTTTTTTAAATGTATTATCATATATTAAATACAACATAATAGAAAATAAAAACTATCCTACGTAAAAGTTATAAAAAAAATACTATGCATCGTCGTGCACGTGCGGCATGGTGCCAAGAACGCTGGCTGCGTTGCCCCGCTGGATAGTGATGCTGATCCGCTGGGCAAAGTAGTCAGCCTTCATGTCACCGGCGGCGGAAATCAGACGGGGAGAGATCTCTTTGAAGAAATCTATCGCACGGGGGCCGCAAGGCCCAGAATATAAAAATACTAGTTAAAATACTTTCAGCAGAGTTCTGACTCTACCTAACTTTTCACTGACTAAACCATTTCTTAGAGATTTCCAATATACCATAGAATAACTTATACTACTTGATGTCCAGTTCCGTCTGCTTCAAAAAGTAGCCTACGCTTGAGCCGAGTCTTCAACTAAGTATATACATAGATACCAAATTTCATCTAAATCCGTTCAGCGATGTAACTCTGAAAGCGTAAACAAAAGGAACAAAAAAAGTACCTATATTTAGATTTTTTAATGTTTCCCTTCTAATGTTCTAATAAAATGCGGCTAAATTAGAATGGCGTTAGTTTGTTTTACTTTATAACACTTAAAAATAAATGTGATGTTATCAGTCAATAATACGCACAACGCCATCTAACGGTTTCAGATAGAACGTCGTCTGAAAATAATCTATTTGTTTCTCCTGCTCGGCGAGTGCCCTCGTAGCGCCATCTGTTGTTATTAATTTGTGATTATTGAGTTTGGCTTAAAATTAGTTTATTAAACCAACTAGGACATATAGACAGATGGTGGTAATAAATGCTAAATATACGGTAATGCTTCGTAATATTTTCGTTAAATAGTAACAGGTCGTATTGTTCATGGAGTAATTACAAAGAGGAGATGCCGTTCTAAATGGCGCAGTGATGTGATCATTGGCGCCTCGCCGACACAAAAGTGGGCGGAGCTTGTCATTGCTCGTGCTCCATGATTAGAGCCACGACCGAAACCAAGCACCCCGCACGTCTGCCTTCCGCCCCGAGTAGCCTCACAAACACTTTCTTACAAAACGCCTATTACGGCATCTCCTCTTTGTAATTACTCCATGGTACTGTTACTAGATTATGAATTCTATATTGTTTTTTTTTTTTCATCTTATTTTAAGGCTTGAAACACAGCCCTATTTTTAAAAAGTATGACTGAGTCGAATGATTATCATTCGATATCGTTACACCATTACACCGATAAATGTAGAGATCTTTTACTTGAATAAGTGAATTGATATAACTTTATGAATTAGTGGCGACAGCTCAAGAAACAAGTGTTCATGTACGAAATCTATACTAATATTATTATAAAGCTGAAGAGTTTGTTTTTTTGGTTGTTTGAACGCGCTAATCTCAGGAACTACTGGTCCGATTTGAAAAATTATTTCAGTGTTGGATAGCCTATTTATTGAGGAAGGCTATAGGCCTGGGCGAAGTCAGGACGGGCTGCTAGCCATTTAATATTTTTAACGGTAAAGTTGTCTATCCCTTTATCGTGTCATATAGATTAGAAAGAATAAGCAGTACTGAAAGAGTAACAAATGAAGAAGTGTTATCAAGAGTAGGAGAAAAAAAAAGCATTTTGAGGGTGATTGAGGATAGAAGGGAAACATTTGACATGATGGATGCATGAAAAACATCATCGATCAATGGAAAGATAAAGGGAAGAAGGGGTCCAGGTAGACCAAGACATAGCTACATGAAGCATATAGAGGAGAAAGTAAACATCGCCTCGTATCAAAAACTAAATGATCTCGCTTATAATCGAGAAGAAGTTTCCAATGTATATTTACAGCGTGTACATGAAATAAATAAATAAATAAAGAATGGTAGAATATGAAGGAATAGCTTCACCTATAAGAGCCCAGCTCTTATACTGATGATGATGATATCGTGTTTTATTATAAACTCGTGGTACTTTAAGAGAGTGTCAATAGCTCACTGCCAACTCGGGGTCTCAGATGTTTAACTACAGTAGGCACCCAATAATTTCCCTGTCCACTTATTTGAACAGTCTCACTCAGAGTGAATGTTAATGACCATTAAAGTAAACTCTTCAAACTCAAAAATTCTCCATTAAAAAGAGAATTTTTAAATTTATATACTCATTAGTATTCCTCAGTACAGATTTAAATAATCCCTCTAAAGGCTTTTTTTTGTCTCTTTGATTAATTTGCTTACTAAAGTATCTGTGTGCGGTTGTAAGTACTATAAAATATGTAGACAGTTGGCTAAGTACCACAATAAACTATCTAACTACATAGAGTTTAAAGAATTCAGCAATGCGTAAAAATATCCTTGATATCAGTTTCTTGGCAGCGTTCTCTGCAGTTTCCATTTCTTTAACCATCGTCAGTCAAGGACGTCTCGCTTTTCATATCATTCATAAAACATGTGAACATTGTATGGCGTCTTGTAATAAGTCCCATCAAATCAAATTAAAAATATTTATTTAGCTAAATTTGACTTACACAATGTTGTTGCAATTAATTAATGAAGGGTTTTTAAAGGCGTCTACAAAGCTGGTCCTAGTAGGGTATCAACAAACTTTTAAGTTTTGTCAATGAAAACGCTTTGATACATAACATCGTATGCTCTTGTATGGACAACTGTGGCATAATAATATATAACTTTTTCCATTATAGTACAGGTTGGGCTGGACCAAGGAGGTTGTGATGTAGTTTTTCTACATCGTAACCTCCTTGGTCCTTTATAATCTGTGGACGCGGCCAACAAGCTTGCGCGAGGTTTTTTGGCGGTAAGCTGTGAAGAGCAGTATCGGCGCGAGTTTTTGTGCATAATAATGGTCGATTATTATTTGCAAAGTGTTCGATAACAAGTGAGTGTTGGGATGTGATACAGTTTTGATTTATGTGATTTTCATACTTGTTGCCAAAAGCTCCCAGTAATCGCTAAGTGCAGTTTTTCTACCACTTCACTTAGCCTGATTTTCTGACTAGACTTGACTACCGACTAGACTTTTAGAATTGACTAGGACTTGACGAAACCACACTGACTGAAGAAGATAGAAAAATTAAGAAGGGCTATAACGGACTTGTATCCATGGCCGTAAAACCCATTATTAAAAAATAAAGCTTGCACGATCAGGATCAGCAAAGGATTGCATTTTCAAATTTGTTTCTATTTTTAAATAATGTCTAAAAACGTAGCGACGTTGAAGAAAATTTTACACCATTTTTAATTATTTATCTTATTTTATGAGATTACATAAAGTATATATGAAAATGCACATAATTAGGTCTTACAATTCTCGTGTAATGCAATAACTTACACTCGTATTGTTACCTTTATTATGCAACAGTTTCATAAACTACTATTTCACTATTACCCTTACCTCTTGGCGCCACAAAGCATGACATCACGGACCTACTCCGACACTCCGCCCTACATCCGAAACCCTTGCCGTAAACAAGAGTAGGGGCGCTGGCGTCGCATCTACCAAAATATCCACCTCGCGCGGCCAGTCCGCGGGTGTTTTGCGCGAACTCGCACGAACGACATGCGCTCCTGCGATGGGGAGCAACTGTTGCAAGGCTGACGCCGGCGGGAGACCTATTAGGTCTTCCTCATCTATCTACAGCAGGTATTTCTGGCTGGCGATCCTCATTGCGCAGGAGTCACGCAGTGTCCCGTGGGTGTTACGACCGCTAAACCCTAACCAGCCGTACGTGATGAGTGGAAATCAGTGTTAGCTTAGATTGTTATATAACAAGCACTAAGGTTAGTCATTCATATCATCGTAGCTCTCAACTCGTTTGTAAAGTGCAATTTATGTGCGGACTTTACAGCACAACTTACAGTGCTGTTAATGGTAATTATGTACGGTTGTCGTTGGCGGAAACAATATTTCGAACGGTTTTCGGTTTTTGATCGTTAGTTTCAACAGTTTGCTGTTATGATTCAAGTTTTATACTCGAGTTAACTTTGTTGTTAGTTTTTAATGAGGACATCCGGTTCAATGTTATTTTTTTTACGTTTGAAACTAGAATATCTTCGATGGATAAATAATATTGAATCTATGTTGATGTACATCTGTCTTTTTAAATGATTAAAACTTTGTACACATTTAAATGTTTAAAAGTCTTGAACTTACTTTGGGGCTAACTCAAGTGTGATTTGTTCATATAAATTTATTTGTTTGTTTAAATAACGGTACTCTGTTTAATTATTTGACAGTACATATTTTCATTCAAAATCATACCTATTTTTTATTGTTTACGTCTTTTTCCAATAACAATTTACAAATACACTGTTGTTGTTTTCAAAGTTTATGTATAAATATGACTTAATTAAAACTAAATAGCAATGAAAAAAGAAATAACAAACAAATCACCGATATTTTTTCGAACTTTAAACAGGTGAGCTAAACTTTTTGACTGTAAATCTTTCATAAACAAATTTTGAAACTTTATTTTCGTCACGAGACCAAAATATAAATAAATAATGATACATCGCGTTTTTTAATATCAATGTCTCCAAATCACCTTGGAGAATCTTAAGTAGGTCGACGTTTATGCACTCACTCAATTTATTCACAAATATTCAATATTTCGTGATTTTTTTTTTCACTAATTGACTCCATATCGAGACTGACCAATTTTGCTTTTGTGCGGAAATATGTATGTTCCGGGCTGAATGGTCGCATTTGTAAATGGATCGTTACGAAACTTGATACAAGTGTTCGTTGATTTATTTAAAAAAAATTGTAGAGTGTTTTTTTTTGGATGAGTAATATATGAGGACAAAAAGGGAGAATATTGGGTGTAAGGTCTTTCTTTCGTCGAATCCGACTCGGCTGGGCGGCGTTAGGGAAGCTACGTAGCGTCTTCGCGTCCAAAATACCTGTGACCGTGTGTGTTACAAGTGATGACATATGGGTCCGAAACGTGGTCTTTGACTATGGGCCTCATAAGAAAGCTCAAGGTCGCCCAGAGAGCTATGGAGAGGGCGATGCTTGGTATTTCCCTACGAGATCGAATCAGAAATGAAGAGATCCGTAGGAGAACAAAAGTCACCGACATAGCCCAGCGGATTATTTCTTTGAAGTGGCAGTGGGCGGGGCACATAGCGCAGAGAACCGATGGCCGATGGGGCAGAAAGGTTCTCGAATGGCGACCGCGTACCGGTAAGCGCAGCGTTGGACATCCACCGACCAGATGACCTGAAAAAGGTCGCAGGCAAACGCTGGATGCAGACTGCTGTCAACCGAACATTTTGGAAATCATTGGGAGAGGCCTATGTCCAGCAGTGGACTAACTGCGGCTGAAATGATGATGATGATGATGATTTGGTGTAACATTATTAAACGCATTTCAATCATACACTTGATTATAGCTTCGTATGTTGGGTTCTCTACTCAAACTAAAAGGGGGGGGGGGGTAAATGGGGGAAGTTCATAGAACCTTTTTTAAATAAATCTTGTATTTGGAGGTAGTTCGCGAAGTCGACTGTTCACAGAACTACTAGTTACATACAAACAATCCATCCAAACAATGTCTGATGTACCATACCCCTCTAGCCTCTAGCGGTGAGCTATTCAAATCAAGGACCCCGGTTTTTGAAAAGTATGAACACCAAATTATTTTCATTTGACGTAATCGGTTAGATGATTTTCATTGAAATTGAGATGAAAATCTTTTGAAAAATAGACTCAAGACCACAATTTAGGCACTGAAAGAGTCTAGTTTCTGGAAATAGTCTGAGTTTGAGCTAATAGAAAAAGATGGTTACTTACTCGACTATTTGAAGTGAGTTCACTGCATTAGAATAGAATTATGTATAACAATCGCGAAAACATCAGACACAATTAAATCAAATGTGCTTAAAATTTTGCTATTGGTCGCGCTCAAAGGTATCCTTGTGATTCATTCGAATTAACGCTTACATCATGTTGCATAAGTTAACATGTAGCGATAGTATTCATCGAAAGAGACTGCTATAAGGGACTTGATACTTCCGTCTAATGTCCAAAGCGACGCTTCGGCATTTTTAACACATCTTTGCAGACAGTACCATAAACATCATAATTATTATCATCATAAATTGAAGAGCTTGGCTCTTGTCTGTGGAACTTCTTCCATTCCTCTAGATTATAAGTCCTTTGGTTGTTGATACGATGCGAGGTTTAGTTTCTCCTTTATTGCTTCATGTAGCTATGCTTTGGTCTACCTGGACCCCTTCCCTTTATCTTTCCTTCGATGAGTGACACGATGACTTCGTGAAAAACACCTAACTACTCTTTTCGATGCTCATTGTTCTTTACTTAAGCTAAAACATGTTGAATAATTTATTTAATATTTATTGTATTAAAAAAAAAAATACACAAGACCTTAATGCATTAAGCTCCATTAACTTTTGACTTGAATTGTCAAAAATTGTTTGTTCAAAGTTGTGAAACTTTATACAGGTTACTTTATTACCAATCTCTATTCAAATCATTGAGAAAGGAAATGGAACGTATTTCGATTTTTTTTGTTTCAAACATTGGGGGCAGGTGCGCTTAGAGGAATAGAACTATAATATTTTTATTTTTAAAACGCACCCTTTAGATGCGCTATCAATTCTGAGAGAGAGGTCCTTAGAGCTACAAGGAATACTTCGAAATGAATACACAGTTTCTGATATTAACCACTCAACAAAATAAATTAAATTTTAAATAAAGTTACATAATGAAAGAACACAATAAAAGTTCTTAGGTAATATTAATTTTATGTGCTTAGAAAAACATTACAAAGTATATAAATTTTACTAAATATTTTACAGTGATAGCAAGCAATATTCTATTATTAAGATGATGCGTGGGTATTTCTTCGGAAAATTCTAAGTAACCAATGGAAACGAAAACAGAGTCCCTATAGACCACACAATTCACTATAGAGTGTGCATTTTGCTCTTAATTCTAGCAGTTGTAATCTTCAGTTTGAATTTTTAAAGCTGAAATTAAAATAATTCTATAATTCTTAGCATAGATTTAAAAAAATATCAGGGAGAACATTTTATTTAATATTGAAGAATTTGCTAAAGCAGTTATTAGCGACTCCGAGAAAAATTATTCGACTTCCCATACAACTAGATTTGTATGGCAGGTCGAAACAATTTTTGCCGGTTTTTACTTTACTGTACACACTGTAAAAAAATGGCCAATGGTTTTAAAATTACCCTTTATATACTGACTTCAACTGCTCTCCTTTCGCTGTCGACCCATCTAGCTAAAGGTATTCCTCCGGCAAGCTTTCCTTCTGTTAGGGTTAGGACTTTGAAGGTCAAACACCGTTAATTTTGGATCTTTAAAATACCGGTTTTAACTGCTTACGTTGTCCAGTGGCGTGGTCCCAGTTGCCGTTTCAGAGGCCGAAAGGCTGTTCGAACAACTCTGACGCCACTGCGTACAGGATCGATTGACTTTACAATCCGCTCGAAATGAATGAACGTGATAGCTACGCGCTCTCTTCCTATACTATCTCTTTGTGACAAACCACCCTAGAGACCCCCCTTTCACAGAATACCCATATATGATACAGGTCGATGTTAAAATAAGATTTTCTGAGAACACCGGGTGGAAATATGTCTTTATTAATTATAACAATTTTTAAATGTTTTCTCGAACAGAGAATAAGCATTGCCATCGTTGATCTATTTCTGTGATTGCCATCTAACATTGCAATGCTGCAGCCTTTTAGGCACATTGCCGCGATGTAACAACTACATAACTTGTAAATATTAGTTTTTTAATTAGATTTATTTAGTTTTAATGTAGTATTTATTTATAATTACAATACTTAAAGTGATATTTATATCCTATTAGCTTTTTCCCGCAGCTACGCCTGCGTCAAAAAGTAGCCTATGTCTGACCCCGGGTCTTCAACTATATTCATACCAAATTTCGTCAAAATCCGTTCAGCGGTTTGGCCGTGAAAGCGTAACGGACAGACAGACAGACTTTGGCATTTATAAAATTATAAGTATGGATATACTGAAAAAAAAAACTATAAATAGTAAACCATAGTAAACCAGAAAGTGGATAAAACTAACATACTGTGCCAATGCCGACACCACAAAAGACAAAAGTGGGACAAGATAAAAGAGAAGAAAAAGTAGGAAAGCATACTTTGTTTAGCTGTTTCCAGTTTCGTTAGGACATTGCAGGCTTGAATCACCTGATTGTCTGATAATAATAATGATTCCTTGCTTCAAAAGGCTCGTTAAGCCGTTGGTCGCGGCTGCCATATAGTGGTCGTTATAAGGAACCCACGTAAAAGGCAGAAAGGCGGTTCCTAAAAATTCGGACACAATCTCGAGTCGATCTTCCATGTAACTCACAAGATCACCGCGCCTGATCTCCGCTGCTGGTGACAGGAAGGCTGGCTGCTATTTCGCCCAATAGATAAGCATGTCACACAGGGCAGGATTTATTTAATACTAGCTATTTTCCGCAGCTCCACCTGCGTCAAAAAGTAGCCTATGTTTGATTCCGGGTCTTGAACTATATCCGTACCAAATTTCATGAAAATCAATTCAGCGGTTTAGTTGTGAAAGAGTAACAAACATCCATCCATACTTACAAACTTTCGCGTTTATAATATTAGTAGGATCTAGTTTTAGTGTTTTTTTTTCTTCCATTTTCTGTACTAATAGATATGAATAAGTACTTACCAAATTATTTTGCATTCTTTCACCAACTGTTAGTTCATGGCAACTATTGCCGGCCGGCACCCTACCACTACTACTGTTAGTTTATATAATTAACCGTTAAGTATTGCACTTTAAATTAGGTTGGGGAAAAAGTCCTTTCGCATATAGTTGTATGTAATAAAATCTCCTATTTGTGTCTGGCTGGTTTTGGTATCATTAAAAGTTTAAATTTTAAAGAAAATAATTCCAAATCAAATTAGGAAAATGTGTGATTTTCATTTTTTTTACTTACTGTCAAGATGAGTGAATCTAATAAACTAATAAACTAATTTTACTTGTAGTAAAATTTTAAAATGTAACGAATTAGTTAAAAAATTTGCGATGTTTATGGACATGGTTACATTTTAAAATTTTACTACAAGTAAAATTTTAAAATGTAACGAATTAGTTAAAAAATTTGCGATGTTTATGGACCTAGTGCAGTGTCTGTGAGAGTAACACAAATTTGATTTAAGCGTTTTCAATCCGGAAATTTTGATGGCAAAGATGCACCGATGCCATTTTTGAAAAAGTGGAGCAAGATCGGCATATCAGTAGTTACGAAGTAGCTGAAGAACTGGGAATTGTCCACAAAACAGTTTTGGCGCATTTGAAAAAAACTGGGTACACAAAAAAGCTCGATATTTGGGTACCTCATGAGCTCATTGAAAGAAACCTAATGAACCGTGTACTCATTTGTGATTCTTTATTACGACGTAATGAAACCGAACCATTTTTGAAGAAGCTGAAAAGTGGATCACGTACGACAAGAACGTGCGAAAAAAGTCGTCGTCAAAGGCCGGTCAGGCTTCACAGACTGTGGCGAAACCCGGGCTAACTCGCAACAAGGTGATGCTATGTGTGTGGTGGGATTGGAAGAACATTATTCATTATGATCTGTGACCACCAGACAGGACCATCGCAGCAGCATCGCATTCTTTACGCAGTGTCAGGTTAACATCACGAGAGGACTGCCAAAACCACTTGTCGCGGTATTTTGATCAGAAGCCTCAAAATTGCTATAGCAATGGGATAATGTCCCTACCTACAAGATGGCAAAAAGAATTCGAACAAAATGGCATCTAAGTACATACTTTAGTTAAATGTAAATAAACAATACTAAAAAAATGTTTTGAATTTTCTTAAAAAATGCGAAGAAACTTTTCCCCCACCCTATATTAAAATACAAAAATCAAACCTTAGGACCAAATACAATAATGCAAAGTAACGCTCGATATGAATGAAGTACTTGTTAAGAAAGCACATGAAAGTTGACTATTCTTCTCTCTTCACTTCTCTTTCCCAAATTCTCTCATAAGAAGAGCCCCGGCGAAAAGCTGGTCAAATTAAACAAAAATGTTATGAAAAATCCATTCAAATCAAGCTGACAACAAAGGCTATCAATTTTATATAAATAAAGAGGGGTTCCCTCACCCCATGTCCTGTGTAACCCCCTCCCGTTGCATTTATCAATACGACCTGGTTAGATCGATACAGCTATGCTGGGATGCCCTGAAATTGCATTCCTAGAACCCTTTGATGTTTTTGCTATCCTACCCTGTACAGTTAATAGCCGGCACATGAGTAGATAACGGAACAGAGAGTAAATCAAAGTAAGGTAAGTTAACTTTGATTTACAGATGTTGTTGTTCGTAACATAAGGACAAACCAGGGTTATAAGTTAGGTTCTAACGAGAATTTTCATTCTCATAATTGGTGAATAAATAAAAAAACCTTACGAGTCCCACAGAATAACATCTGATATGATCTGGAGCCCTATTTTTGAAAAGTATGACTAACGTAAACCCACACCACTCACCGATTGTGACGAATCAAAATCATTCGATATCGAATAAAAATCATTTAATCCACCAGTTTTCCGTGGGTGCTATTATAGTACTTCTGATCTCAAACGTGTTTTAGCTTTTTCTCTCTTCCGAGTAGGTACTCACGTGTTTCCAGCTAGGCCCCGGCCAAATTAATTTAAGTGAGTAGTATACAATATATCTATCTATACTATAAGTTTCCGAAGCTCCCAATACCTAGGTTTTCTCGTTACGCTTATATAATTAATTATCAGATATATTAAATTTAATTAAATATGTGGCTACCGTTTTATGTTAATAATAGTTTCTTCCCTTCCCCCGTTTTTATGTGGATTTGTAAATAGCATTACTTTCAAAGAAGTCCAGTTCTATCTCCTGTTTTTCACTATGAAGTAAATCTAATATATAAATATAAAAATCAATTGCTGTTCGTTAGTCTCGCTAAAACTCGAGAACGGCTGGACCGATTTGGCTATTTTTGGTTTTGAGTTATTTGTGGAAGTCCAGGGAAAGTTTAAAAGGTGAATATATTCGAAGGCGGTGCGAAGTTTCCCGGGTCAACTAGTATATAATAAATATATACTAAGGTACGTTTAACTCTCTAATAAGTCACCTACGTAAAAAATTCAAAGGAAGACAGAAATATCACAAATGCCCGTTTATATCATATATTTTTTAATATGAATACACACTTACAGACATATTAAGTAGGTACATTATATACGAGTGTTAATCCTTCTCTTCTTATTTTTTTCTGACTTAACTACCCACTCCTATAGTAATTTAATTAAATTAAAATGGCCATGTCTACCTATAGATACAAAAAGTGTAGAAGTACTAATGAAAACAAAGAGTTAAACAAAACTAGTACCACCCTAGTAGGAGTTTCATCGGGTAATAATAAATAAGCTCCCAAGAAACTTGTTTGGTAAAACTTTACCCCACTCGTGCTTCTGGCGAAAAGATACATTAGGGATGTCATTTTTGTAACGAAATAAAGTTGTTAGCTTATTGTAATGTCACGTTACAATTACTACCAGATACCAGTCAGGTTACGAAACGATTTATTTTGAAATTGTTTGGGAAACCCTAGAACGAACATTAGTTCGTTGTAATCGCGTTTACATGAATAAAAAACAGGTCAATTAACCATGCATGATGATAATGAGAAGAGTCTTGCAGTTTAAATAGTATACAAATTAGGTTAGAATCAAATCGACACAAAATGGTCTAAAAAAATTAGCGACGAAGATGCTACATGATATCACAATATAAGGTTTTAATCTAACTAGTAACGCAAACCGTAAATTATTACCACATAAATTGTATATTTTTCTATTATTCATTCATATGGAGAGCTACGTGGTCAATCGACCCTGTACCCCATGTTGTCAAAGTTTTTCGTTGCCGCCTTTCACCCTCTGACATAGTTCTTTTACCAATCACCAAATGACAGGACCGACGGCTCAAAGTGCAGTCTGAAGCATGGAATTTTTATCATCAGACAATCAGATGATATAAGCCTGCAATGTCCTAACCAAATTGAAGACAATTAAAGAAAGTGTGCTCGCCGTTGAATCGACCTCCGGGCCCGGGCAAGCGCGGAGGTAATATTTCTATGTAATCATTAGACGTAAACCAGAGCATCCTGGGCTGACCTGAATATGTCTGAGCTATAAATAGGTATTGCTGGCAATACCTGGAATTGTAGATGCATCGATTTCCAATCCTGCGTAAGCTGCTGCGCCTAGATTTCACCTGCAACTGTCACATTGACCTGAAATGTTACCATTGTTACGTTTTACAAGTCTTCTTCGTTCGAGCGCTTCCCAGTTACATCTTCAGTTATAGGATAGGTAGACCTTTTCACCAAAAAATTTGTGAAACTACAATTTTTCTAAGGAATAATTCCGTTGGACGAAAACACTAGCGCCACTCCTCTCTTTCTTTGCCTCTGTGGTCCAGTTGTTTACCTAAGAATATGAAATGGGTTCGATTCCCACGGGAAGCATACTTTGTTGTTTCCAATTTGGTTAGAATATTGCAGGCTTGAATAACCTGATTGTCTGATAATCGTGCTCCGGAAGAATCAAGATCAGCATCGCTATCCAGCGAGGGAACGCAGCCAGCGTTCTTGGCACCATGCCACACGTGCACGACGATGAATTATAATTGTTTTTTTTTTGACATTTAGTAGCTTAGTTTTTTTTCTATATTTACAATAAAGATTAAATCCGGAAGGAACATTAAGCCGTTGGTCACAATTGTCATTTAGTGGTAGTTAAAGAAACCACATCAGAGGCCGAAAGGCTGTTTTGAAACAACTCTGACACCAGGGTGTACAGGGTTGATAGGCTATGCTAACCACTCGAAACGAATGAATCTTCAGCTGGCTTCACATCCCAGGGTACTAAACTTTAATCACGGACCTAGATTTGACGGCACAATGACGCTACTGCTGTCTGACCACCGTGACCTTTTTGCAAGGAAATCATACCAACAGGAACATGTCCCGAAATGTGTTAGTGGATAACACAGGTCATGTTCAGAGGAAAGATTTCTGACACAGCCTATTAACGACTGCCATGTATTCGATAACAGCTGGGACCAACAGTTTATCGCGTTCCTCAGTAAATTGTTACGACCACAGAAATAAGATTAGGTAGAAGTGTCATGTAGGAGTTACCTGCATGCCATAGTTATTTTACCATATTAAGTTAAGACCTGTGAGGCTTATTGGGCCCACAAACACAATGGCACTTCTACCTTATCTATGCTGGTTACGACTATAACCCATAGACCCATACTTCTATATCTATACTCAATGTCTCTTTGTTACGCTTTCACGTCCAAACCGCTAAACGTATTTTGATGAAATTTGGTATGAATACTTATAGTTAAAGACCCAGGGTTAAATATAGACTACTTTTTAACGCAGGCGAAGCTGTAGGACACAGTTAAAGCCTTAGACAAATTGATTTCATTCGCAAATTGAGAAATGTATTATATTTGTCTATTTTTAAAAGTACTTTGATTCAGTTCCTAGAATGAGGGTAGGGGGTTGGAGGGGGATGTTGAGTAATTGATTTCGAACCTTCTCAATCGAATGCAGTTGTGTGTGTGACCTATTTGCAATATGGACATTTGCATTTACGCATGTTTGCGTTTTGAAGACCTATTTCTGAAAATTATACACACAAAACCGGCGAGTCTAATGATTTTCGATCGATATCGAATGATTTTTATTCGATATAATCGGTGAGTCATCGAATTTTATTCGACACACCGGTCACACTGGACGAAATAGTGCTCCTGTAATATAGAAACTAGGACGGCAGCGTCTTCTTGGAATCAGACTGAATGGCACTATTGAATACTTGTTCCTGTGAATAGGAATAATGATATTTTATTGAAAAACTAGCTGATCCGGCAAACTTCGTACCGCCTCCAAATATACCTTCACCTTTTAAACCTTCCCTGGACTTCCACAAATAATTCAAAACCAAAAATAGCCAAATCGGTCCAGCCGTTCTCGAGTTTTAGCGAGACTAACGAACAGCAATTGATTTATATATATATATATATATATATAGATAAAAATAGGGCGTAATTACTGGTTAGTTTACAAGTAACGCCATGGTTTTCCCTAGTGACTATAACATGGGAGCCTTCAAAAAGGGCGTGAAAAAATTCCTTCAGGGTCGGCAAGGCGCTCGTGACATCTCCTTTGTTGTAGGCGATCATAGGCTACGGTTACCACTTACCATCAGGTGGGCCATACGCCTGTTTGCCTACTTAGTTGTATAAAAAAAACGCCCACATGGCAATTCTACTTAATCTTATTTCTGTAGTCGAAATGGTCGAAATTGATTAACAAACACTATCCATCCTTTTAGGGTTCCGTAGTTAATACAAGTAATTTTTTTTTTTTTTAAATCGTTATTGTTTCATCATGTCTGTCCGTCTCTCTGTCTGTGTAGGCTTTTCTAAGAGACTATTAGACTAAAATTTGGTACGCGCATATTACTTACGCGGAGCGAACTGTGAAATAAAATTATAAACAATATTTTTAGGGTACCTCCCCTACATGAAAAGTGGGGGTTAAAATATTTTTTTCTACTTTTTATTGAGTGCGGTACCTATCATCTAATAGGGCAAAAGCCTCCCCGCTCGTCTTCTTTCATTCATAAAAAATTACGAGCATTCTAACGAACGCTAGTATGAGCCTCGAATATGTTAAATATGTTTAGTAATTTTTTCTCTTATCGATAACTAGCTGTTTCCCGCAGCTCCGCCTGCGTCAAAAAGTAGCCTATGTTTGATCTCGAGTCTTCAACTGTATTCATATCAAATTTCATCAAAGGATTTTGACCGTTCGGCCGTTTGGCCGTGAAAGCGTAACAGACAGACAGACTTTTGCATTTATAATATTAGTATGGATTTGACGTAAAAGAACGTGACTGAACACATTTTAGTTAAAATGTGCTACAGACGTTTGGATTTTTTTATGAATAAGTCTGTCAATAATTTTTGACCATGTTTATTCTTCAACTATTTTACGTACGAGTATTTTCGTATTTTTTGAACAATTTTTAATTAATTGATAGCTAATCATTATTTCGTTATCCTGCTGTCAGTTATGTTATTTTGCACTAAATTTAAATTTACTAGCCAACATACGGCTCTGTATTTCGAATGTTTGCATTAAAATGCCGTGAGACAGTCAACAGCTGCTCTTCGCTGTTTTTATGAGTAATCTCAAAACACACTCACTATAAAATAGTGAGAAAGCTCTCGTTCTATTTATTTATTTAACTTAATTGCACTACAATAATATTAGGTTGTTCTCAACTTTGTGCACAGGACACAACTGTGATTTGACGACAAATCACTTTTTTTTTAGAATTTTTGTCTGTCTGTTGTCTCTCTGTGCACGCATCACAGAAAAGCTATTGGACTGATTGACTTGAAATTCGGCATGAAGTTACCTTATATAGTGTGCAGAATATATATTATACTAACTTTTTCCCGCAGCTTCGCCTGCGTCAGAAAGTAGTATTTGAAATGCGTTCAACCAATGCATGGTAAAGCGAAAAAAATTTATAATAATCATCCAGAAAAAGTAATAGAATCCCTCAAAAAGTAGTATTTGAAATGCGTTCAACCAATGCATGGTAAAGCGAAAAAAAATTATAATAATCATCCAGAAAAAGTAATAGAATCCCGAAGGATAAGGAAAACTTATGAACTCGGCAAAAATAATAAAATTAAATATATATATTATACTTAAGTATTGAAGAAATCAAATTTTAATTTTCTCATTCATTTCCTGTTTTTTACATTGACATAGGCTGGCCTGCTAGCAGTTAGTGCGTGAATCACGAGTCGTTTCAGGTTTTGACGGTGTTGGGTAGGATCTGAGTTAGAGCCGAGTCGTGTAAGCGGGCTTTGACCTTTACTCTGAATTTCAATATGCCACCATAAACTATTGATTTAGGAACTTTTAGACTACGACAAATGAAACATTGTGACATTTACCGACCCCGAAACTATCGCTATGTTGCCATAGCGTCGCCTTGTGGCAATAAATTTTTATGTCCTAAAATTATTTGAGTCAAACTATTTTAAATTATATGAATCGTAATTTAATGCCTCACCTTTGATAAATTAAACTTTTGCGATTCATTGGAAGATTGTTTTTTTAAATATACTAGCTTTTTCCTGCAGCTCCGCCTGCGTCAATTACATAAGGTGATTTTTTGGCTCGTCCTGAGTTTTTTTTTATTTATTTAACATTTTCCAAAGTTTTATACAAACAATTCACACTAAATACTATTCATAAAACCACTGAGGTTTGTTTAGAAATGCAATCTTGCTCTATCTATTACAAATTTATCCATCTATTTATGAAGAAGAAGATCATGAAGGCCAAGGATGGAAACGAAATACATTGTAATGATGATGGGGTGGTGAACTTTTTGGTTTTATTTATTTGCTTAAGGCAGTAGACCTGTCATTGATTTTCTTACGGTTCTCCTGCCAAGTTGAAGGAAAACAGAAGACACCAACGCAGTTCTCTCTTTTCTGGATTTAATGCACACAAAAGAAATTTTAGTAAAGGTGTCACTAAATCGCTGTTTGCTATGTTTCTTTACAAATACATCTTTCACATACATGTATCGTTTTCCCAGGTCCATTCACAGCTGTACTTAGAGACCTATTTCATTTTTCGGAATTTTTCAAGATTTCGTACTCTTGGGGCCAGATACCTACGAAGCTTTTAGACGTGATGAGATACTCCAATCGATTACAACATTATAGTTTACAATAATGAAAGATTGCATCGATTGCGTCCGATAGCCTGGCTTCAGGCCAGTGGTTGCGCAACGATGCGCCGGCGCAGCGCGTCTGTCGTGCGCGCGCGCTCATGTCAACACTATTCCTGTACTAACTTGAGTTTGGAAACATTAATGATTAATGTTTCCATACTAATTGCCGAGGTCCAGTGTTTAAGGCGTTTACCATATATTAATAATTGGTCTAGCGCGCCGCGGAGACTAATTAATAATCTATGGCGTTTACTTTAGACCCGGATGTCGTGGGTTGCCCAAAATCCACTTAAATCCATTGAAAAGATCCATTTGATGGATCAAATTTAATATACACTTTTATGTCCACTTTTAAATCCTTAATTGTTGGATTCCCACATTAAAAATACTTTGCTTAGTTGTTTTCAGTTTGGTCCATTGCACGTTTGAATCACCCGATTGTCTGAAAATAATGATGATTCCGAAGGCATGAAATCATCATTATTACGAAGCACGTAATCATCATTGCCCCGGTTGCCACTTGGTGCTCGTTAAAGGAATCACGTCAGAACGTCGGTTCTGAAATATTCTGACACCAGGGTGTACAGAGTCGATTTACCATGTAATCCATTCGATATGATAATGATTTCAATACTTTTGAACCATTATCTACAGTTTTTAAGCGTGCTATGTATAATTATTTTCGTCTAAGCGTGTTTTCCCAGTGGCGTCTTCAGGTTACGCTTCCGAGCCAAGGGTACGTTGTTAATCATATTCCTAGATTTGGCGGTACTGGATATTACAATGGAGCGACTACCGACTGACTTCTATAAGCCTTTTTACAGGGAACCAGACTAATAAGTTCATTACCTGAGGTATATTAGTGGCAAAGAGCATCGAAACAACCGTATCGCTAACAACCGTGTCTTCCGAAGCACGGAAGAGCTCGGGATATAAAATACCATTAATGGCGACCGATCCAGGGCCGCGTCGTCGCTTGACACACGCAATCGTTACAAACACGCTCGCCGCGCTCGTCTATGGACCTCTACTATGGTACAGAATTATTAACAGTACTAACGTAACTATGGTTCTAAGTTATGGAATGAAAATTAGTCTTGTCTCTGTCTGTAGCGAGTCAAAGGTTTCAAAAATAGCATTGGATTGTGGGGCATGAGTTCATTCCATAATCGCAGTGTACGAGGGAGGAAATTCCGTTTGAAGCGTACTGTACGCGATAACATGGGATCCAAGGTATTGGGATGAAACCCCTGACGATGGCGAGAGGTGCGATGGTAAAACGTGGCTGTTGGAAGCTATGTCTAGGAGTGAACTTGGGGTAGACAAGGTCAGGAATTCAGGATACGAGATAAATAAAACAATTCGGAATGACCTTGATCTATTACAGCCATTTTATTTTTGTGAAACATATTTTTTGTGTTATTTTTAAACTTTATCTTGTAAACAGTTTCATCGGTACTTTCATATTTTGTTTATATAAGTATTTTGTAGAAGGTCCTTAGGGAAAGGATAATGAAAAATGCCTTATGATTCCCATATAGGGTTAATTTTTAGGGTTTCGTACTCAAAGGATAAAACGGGACTCTTTTACTAAGACTTCGCTGTCCGTCTGTGTGTCTGTCCATCTGTCACCACGCTGTATCTCATGAACCGTGATTAATATACAGTTGCTGCTATAACAACAAATACTAAAAACTAGAATAATATAAATATTTAGAGGGGGCTCCCATACAACAAACTTGATTTTTTATGCTGTTGTTATAGATAATGGTACGGTATATAACCCTTGGTGTGCGATTCCGACTCGCACTTGACCGGTTATTCTTTTTTACCCGATTTACCTTCTCAAGGTAGCCAGTAACTACCGTGTCTTTTCTACTCTTTAAAACTGAATACAACTACTATGCAGGCCTGTTATTTTGGGTCAATAGTCCTTTCGGACCGCAAGAGGTTCGAAACGCGGCGCGAATCGCCCAAGAGCAAAACGATAACAACCAATAAATATGATTTTTGTTAGGCCCATAGTGAAAAAATCCTAGTGGTCAGTTAAAACTACCAGGAGAGCAGAAGTTACGATGAGGATCTAAAAAAAATACGAACGTTTGTTAAACCTTCATTAACTCGATACTAGGACCCTTACTCTTTTTGATTTACGTCAATGACTTGCCTTACGCGGTTGAAAAAAAGGCTGGCATAGTTTTGTTTGCAGACGATACGTCTTTGATTTTTAAAATGGATCGCCATAGCGGAAATGTCGACCATGTGAATGATGCACTGTCCACAATATCAAATTGGTTCTCCGCCATAAACTTAATGCTGAATGCTAATAAGACCCAATGCATAAAATTTTCTCTACCAAATGTGAGACAGACTCAAGTGGACGTAATGTTAAATGGAGGAAAGTTAGTTCTTGTAGATGACACCACCCTTCTAGGAATCAAAATTGATTCAAAATTGCAATGGGGTTCACACGTTTCAGCTCTCTCCAAAAAACTCAGCTCTGCGGCATATGCTGTCAGAAAAATTAGACAAATAACAGATGTGGCAACTGCTAAGCTAGTCTACTTTAGTTACTTTCATAGCTTAATGTCTTATGGCTTTGGGGAAGGGCAAGTGACATACAGACAATATTTATCTTACAAAAGCGAACAGTTCATGCCATCTATGGTTTAGCCCAAGGGACCTTCTTATAGACTGTGTAGGGTTAAAGACTCTTTTGTGGGGAACTGTATACGTTTCTACAATAAGCTTCCTGAATCGATCACTAGTTTGCCTGATGAACAATTTAAAGCTCATGTTAAAGATCTACTTTGTAAAAAGGCTTATTATAGTACTGGTGATTTTCTTAATGACAGGAATGTTGAACTTAAGCTTGGTGCAGAGTCCTCAACAAATTGACATATCATTATATGTTCTGTTTTACATTTGACATTTTTTTAATTATTATTTAATTTTTTATTCAATTTTTATTTAATTAAAATAATCTGAAATAACCATTGTGCAAAATGTTGACAAACATGTGAATTCGTTCATTTAACTAGGTAATTAAGGAAAGTTTTTTCTTGTTTGTAAATTGACGTTTTGAAGAAAATGCTGCAGTGGAGTTTGTGGCGCCGCTTCTTCTCCACTTGCGCTTTGGAAGTGGTGATAAACTTAATATAAGTAAATTGACGTCAATAAGTGATATTTATATCCTATATTGATCTTAAACAATTTCATTTCATTTCACTAAATTATGTTTAGTACCTTTCTGCCTTTTTTTTTTTTTTTTTTTTTTTTTAAGTTTTCCTCCATTTGTTACACCACAACTAGAGGGAGTGTATTGACCAGTAACTGCATCATGGTTAAAATGCACCCTTTTTTACAATTTTTGCTTATTCTATTACATTTTTAATTGTTTTGTTTTTCTGTATTTTATACAATAATATAATAATATCTTGCTATTTTGCAATTGTATTTTTAGTCTGCTTTACATACAAGTCAGTATAATTCTCCTTATATCTAGCTATTTATAGCTATCTGTTACTGGTTATGTTACACAATTCTTCTAAATCATCATTATACGGTTAAGTATTTGATTCTATAACGAACATTTCCAATTTCAACAATTTCCGTCAGTATTTAAAATTATCTATAAGTTCTGATACATTACTTCTGTTCTTAAATCTACTTACTATTTCCAATATTAAAAGTATTTACAATATTAAGGACAGTCTACTGTTGTCTACCAAATTCAAAACACCTAATTAAAGTTATCTACAACCATATAAACACAAAATACAAAATATAACCATACATAAATACAACCATATATATACAAAATTCAGGGTTATTTAAATTATCTGATGAAAAGAGTCAATTGAAGTCTACAATTATTCAACCTGTTATGTTTTTACACTGTTGTAACTCTGTAAACAATATTTCCAGTTTCTTAATTTCCGTCGGAATTTAAAAACATTCATATAAACTATTTACCATACTAAGGACAGTATGTTATTGTCTACAACTTCAATACACTCTTTATAATTACACAATCTCCCTTATGATAACAGATTTCATACCGTCAATTATTTTTATATTATTTTGCATTTTTACATATTTTTAATTATAGCTTTACTATTGTATTTTCATTTTTAAAGTTTTAATTTTAATCAGTTGTTCATATTTTCTGATACGTCACTCTCGTTCGAAGCAATATTTTGTTTACATGATAAAAGTCAATTGAAGTCTAAAAATTTTTAACACTTGTTGTATTTTTACACAATTACTGTTTTTAATTCATTTATACAATTATCGTTATTTTACTACTAGTTTACCTATTTCTATTTATAGCATTTTTAGAATTAATCATTTATTTAGTTGTCATTTTTACTTTTCTAGTCATACATTTCCTATAATTATTACTTTTGTTGTGTTACAATTTTACAGATTATATTATAACCTAGTTATATAGTTGTACAGTGTTATGTATTTTAATCACTGTAATTTATGTGTTTACTTTTGTCTTTTACTCTAGTATCTGCTTTAAAACTGTGTATTGAATATTTACAATCTAAATGTTTATAGTTTGGTTTTTAATGGTGTTTCCATTAATGTAGAACTTTGTCATGGGTTTAGACATACGATCACTAACGTTGAATACGCTGAAGGTTGTTTATGCGATTATAGTGAGAGTATTTACATGTCAGCAGTTAAAAGTGCCTACGGATGGAACATAGCATTGTATATAAGATTATTGTGACTTACATTTGTTTGTCAGGGTGATCCGTGGCAGATTCCTTACACTATTCATAACACTAAACATTTACACTACACTTTCACTACACATTTATATTTTATGCACAATTCTTGGATTTTGTCCCTTTGGATTTGTATCTTCTGAGACAGCATCCATTGTGTTGTTGCCATCTTCTTCTCATCTGGAGGTCCTCGGTGTGCACTTATTTACTTGATATTGACTTCACAATGATTTATTCATCCCGAATATCAATTTCTGATTGGTGCGTGACCCAGGATCGCCGCGATACCATACCCAATTTCACCTTAACTATAGGCTACTCTGGCTCGAGCTAGGGCGTCCCACTTTTGCCTGACCTGACAAACTTGGCTGAATGCGTTATGGTCAGCTTCGTCGTTCTTCTCACTGATGCAGTTCAGGCACGATGGAGGCGCCCCGGCGAGCCACTTAGGGCATTTTTCTCTTCTATGCTCCTTACCGCAATGACTGCATTTTTCCTCTTTTTGCCTACAGAATCGTCTGCCATGGCCATATCCTAAGCACATCGAGCATTGTATTAATGGCGAGTAATCACTTACATAGACTCTTTGGATGTCGATGTGCACGTACCCTGTGGCAACCATCCCCTTCCAGATTTTTGGTGATACTCTGAGAATTGCATGATTTAACAGCTGATTTTTTGTCTTCTTTCTAAATTTTACCTCCATCCTATGTTCCTCTTTATCTATGTTTTCAAATATTTTTCTATTTTGTTTTTGTAGGCCGCGTAAAATATCGTCATCGGAATTTTTTACTAGAACATTTTTCAGTATGATGAGAGGATCTTTGTTCACCATGTCCGTCACTTCCAAATGGTCGGCTTTTTGTAAACTTTGTTTCAACTTGATTTTTTCTTCTTCTGTTCTACATCCTACTATGATTTTCTGACCTTTTGCCTTTCTTACTTTTTCTACCTTTATTCAATCATCTTCCTCTATCACTACTTTCCTTATTCTATCTAATACTTCTTCACAGGTTAAGGCTTCATTTTTTGATGTGATGGCCACCGAATGTAGGGTTTTTCGAGCTTGTAGTTCTGGGCTTTTGGCTGCTGTCTTTTCGGCATATGATGGCTTTCCCATCACACTTTGCTGATGGTACAGAGCTTCCTTCATCTCCTGCAACTCTTTTTTGTTTTCGTCCATCTGCCTAGACAGCTGGTCGAATCGCTGCAGGTAGATGTTGTCTTCTGGCACCTCTTCTATTGCTGTTGAGTTTCGTACTGATTTCTGTGCCTCCGGTGCAGGAAGGTCTGGTGTTTGGTCCGCCATGTAGTCCATGACTCTGCACATACGTCTCATGCTCATGATAGCCGCCTCCTTTATTGTATTCTTCAGGTTTCTGGCCCCTTCGAGATGCTCAACCGCCTCCATGTAGTGCTCATATACTTCTTCTCTCCAATTATGTACCTGAATGCTGTGGTAGATCTTTATTCCATCATCAGCCGGTTCAGGGTACGTTCTATTTTGAGGTGAACCAAGAGTCTGGCATTTTTCAGATACTGGTGATCGCATCATCATCCTTACCGTCAATATTTAAAACCGTGTATAAATTGTATAAGTTAAAAACATGTAAAACGAACAAAGACAATACAATTTAACAATACTGGTCAATGAAGATAAAAATTTTCTTCAGGTCACTTGAAGTTATCATGCGATGACTAGATTTCTTCAGGTTCTTCTTGCTCACAGCCTATTCCAACTACGGAACCGTATATAATAGGTGTGAGAGGTGTTTGTTGGAGTACTGGTGTCTTCAATCTTCTTTCTGCCTTATTTATTTTTGATGTGAAATGAGACAAATCATAAATTAGTTAACTTGGTCTTATTGAATGTTCCTTAATTTTTATTAATAAGGGGGTTAGAAGTTTAATTATCTTCTTACAACTCCTGCGATTCGCACCGCGGTTCGAACCACGTGCGGTCTGAAACGACTATTGACCCGTTATTTTGACGGTTGGTTAGAGAAAGTGGAAACTTTGATTAGGTTTCAACTAGTTAGACTCATTTAGATAGAAATAATCAAAAGGGACTTTTGGCGGGAAGTTGAGAAAAAAAAAAGTCACGGCGATGTATTTTATTTTCCAAAATTGGCGTTGTTTTTAGTATTTGTTCATAATCATGGTGGATTATTATTTACAAAGTTTTTGAGAACTAGCTTGAAATTGCTAAATGCAGTTTTTCTCCCACTTCACTTAGCCTGACTATGTTCTAAACTTCTGACTAGACTTGACAAAACCACACTGTAGGACTGAGAAAGATAGAAGAAATTAAGAAGGGCCATAAAGCACTTGTATCCATGGCCGTAAAACTCATTATTAAAAATAATAATCCAAGGGCGGCAAAAGATGAGAGTTGAGATACTAATGCGGAAACCTTTTCCTACAGCGTCATAATATACGCAACCGGAAGCACGCTTTAATAAGAGAGAAACTAGCATGAAAGTTCTAAAAAGTGAAGCAAATAAAAATTGTGTAGGAAGTGACCACGATTTCTTTTTCAGTTCCTTGGGGTTCGGCGACCTATTAATTATATTGACTTGCATTCTTTCCACGTCGAGAACGATAATTTTAGTTACTCATCAACTAAAATACCGATTCGATTTTGGACATCTTAATGTTTTTTCTCCGTCTTATTTCTTTTACTAGATTGTTATCTTTACTGTACGTATGGATACTTAGTTACTCATTAAATTATATTTTTTTGGCCGGTTACACTGTGTACAAGTAAACCTTTTCATAAATTCAATTTGGTTGTGTCAAATTGGCGCCGCTGAGACCAATTATTAATCTAAGCCTCAGGGTTTATAATTAGTATATGTTATTATAAGCTAAAAAATCGTGATGTAAATTTATTTTCTAAATAAATGAAAATAGTAGATTATGATACAAGGGCGACCAATTTTGCTCACGAGTTGTCATGCGACGATTTTTACAACATATTTGCGAGGAAAAACATCCAATATAAGTATTATTAACTTTTTATTATTTACACAATAAATAAAAGTTCTCAAGCGATATCAAAACATTTCTTCGCATTAACTTTTGTTAGTACACTTTGAACACTTTTCACAAATAGATACAACATTAGAGTAAAATTGGGCTTGTGTGTTTGTTAATACATACATATATAACAGTAGTTCTTGATTCTGTTTTAAAGCTTTGTCCACACTTCGTCCTTATTTCTTCCTTTGAAGATTTAAGTTTAGTAGCTATAGTCAGCCTACTTAATCAGTTATCAACATTCGATTTTCGCCTGGATTAGTATATCTGTACGTATTGTTCCCCAAATTAAATCTTTTATTTAATTTGTTAATTATTATTATTTAAATTGTAAATTAAATACAAAAACAGAGCAGACCCTGATAGTAATTTTTTTAGCAATGGGTTTTCCGGCCCTGGGTGCAGTCCTTTATAGTCCTTCTTATTTTTTTCACAAATTAATATTTGTAGTCCAATACGGCTAATGAAATAAATATAAATATGAAATTTAGTACTGATTTATCATTTGGAAGCTAAAATAGTTTATATTTTCTGCAAAAACAAAGAATTGGTTTGAGACTTAAAATCCTCTTGGCGTACATTTAAAAAATATGTACCGTAACCATGGAAACCATTTTACTTTACTAGTGCGACTATAATGTAAACAACGCGTTGTTACGACCCCCATTATGGACCTAATTATAATGAAATAAAACACTTGTTGCCACTAGTGCCATTATCAGTTCCATGATGGAACTATTGATTATTTTTCAAATCACTAGTTCCATAATACACTTTATGAGCAAATGTGTTGAAAAATATATACTACACTAGTGAGGTAATCAGCCATTTAAATTGCTTAATTTATTTGGATCGGCGCAGGAGTGGCATAGAATGGTAGGCCGATACTCCGACTATTCGCGACATTGAGGTTATTTTCGGCAAAGAAATTTGGGTCTACTAGTCTTGCGAAAACAATGTGATTCCCAAGGTCACGGGTTCGTATCTGACTTGAAGGAGTAGTGACAGAAAGGTTCATTCATTCATATCGAGTGGGTTACATACATGGTAAATCGTCCATGTTCAACCAAGTCAAAGATTTTAGCAACTGCCTTTCGGCCTAGATATGGTTTCTTTATGACCACAGTCTTTCAAAGACTACGGTTGTTTGCGGTCACTTTACGGGAAAAACGGCTTAACGTCCCTTCCGAAGCACGGAATCATAATTAATAATAGACAGTTAGGTGATTCAAGCCTGCATTGCCGTAACCAAACTGGAAACAACTAAACAAAGTGTGGTGTCCGTGGGAATCAACCTCCGGGATTAAGGAAACAGAGGCAGTTGCTCCACTCGAGAGTCAACATCAGATAATTGGTCAGTGGTACTCTAATTCTATAAGCTTATTTTTTTTTATTCTAGGGAAAAAATCTTGTAGAATGTCATCTCCGTAAAAGACACACTTACAATGCCCTGCTGGAGAATTTAACCAGCGAATTTTACTCTCCTCCTCCTCGAGGTTCACCCGTACCACCAGTAGTTTGCGTACCCTGGACTGTAAGCCTAAACTAAATTTGTTAATAGAATAAAACGATTGTATGTAAAAAGTATGATGGATCCATACCCAATAATGTTAATGTTAATTATATTAAGACTAGCTGGTGCCCGCGACTTCGTCTGCGCAGGATTAGTATTTCGAGTAGCTTATATTAGCGTGGCTTAAAAAAGAACTAACATTATGACATTAAAATTATCACGCGATAAATGTATCTATTTTCATTTAGGAATCAATTTATTACTTGGCAAATGTGCATTTGAAATAAATTATCAATTCTTATTGTATTTATAGTTCACTATTTTGGCTATAATGACTTACACATAGATATATACTATGGCGGGCTTTTTTGTAGAATTTTATATAATAAACAAATTCGCAGATGGTAGATTTTTCCTACTTACTTGACACTTATCGTCATATTTTGGACAATTCACACAATATCTTTATAAATTGTAGCCTATGTGTTATTCTTATGTATAAGCTATAATATTGTAAAGTTTCATTATAATCCATTCAGTAGTTTTAACGTGAAAGTGTAACAAACATCCATCCATACTTACAAAATTTAGCGTTTATAATATTAGTAGGATAGTTACTGTATAATGTTTATAGTGCAGGAGTCAAAACTAAGGAATATAGATACCTTTAGGGCATAGTCCTACCCAAAATAGAAGTCGTCCAAAAAAAGAGGTTACATTTACTAGGCGTTGTCGCTGAAAGTGGTAGACTTACTAATAAACCGATTAATTTATTTAATCTAAGTATTAATATCAACTAAAAAAACTCTGGTTGTGGTTTCCATATACTCGTACAGAGGGTTGACGTCAGCAAGAATTCAGTCATAAATATGAGGTCGTCCCGTAGTATGTTACCTAGTTTTCTGGACATAAACTCTGTAGTTACTCTGTATATCGTTTTAGTTATATTTTACAACACAAATATTTGGAGTACTGCTAGAATTTCCTTGCAAATTCCGGGAATTCCATTCTTAGTTGCTGCCTCCAGCTACCACCAAGATTTCAGTTTTCTTTATCCAGGTGCCCCATTTGTAATCGGCGAGATGTATGAAAATAAAAAATAAAAATATGACGAATGAAAATCATTCGATATCAAATAGGAATCATTCGACTCAACGATTATGTATGAGACATTTAAAAGGGCTCCGGTGGTTTTGGAGAGTTCTTAAGAAAGAGTGCGAAGTAATTTTAACTCTTTGGCCACATCAACTCCGCTTTTTGGCCATGTAACTTAGTAAATATTGTGATATTTATTCGAAATCGAATGATTTTTATTTGACATATATTTTATCCGATGAGTCGCATATTTCAAAAATAACACTCATTTACTGATAATCTGTACACACTTAAAAATCGAAGATCTATGCCTCTACAAAATAATCATCAATATAAATTTAAGAGCTGGGTTCTTGTTTGTGGAGCTTCTTCCAATCTTCTCGATTAAAAGAGATACCGATGCTTTAATTTTTTATAAGACACGGCCTTTACTTTCTCCTTTTATGTGCTTTATATTGCAATGTCTTGGTCTAGGGCCCTTACTATCATCTCTAAACGCAGGGTAGAAACGAGTGAGTAAACGAGATGGCGCAATACAAGGTGTAAGGCGACATCTCGCTTGCTCACTCGTTTCTGCCCTGCTATTAGAGATGATAGTAACAGCCGACCCCTCTTCCCTTTAATTTTTTTTCGATGATATTTTTCATGAAGTCATCGTGCCGTATCAAATGCCCTAACATATTTCTTCTTCTCCTCCATTCCATCCTCATAACAATATTGTTGGAAAATACGTGCCTTTACATATAAAAACTTCTACATGTGTCTGTCCGTATTACGCAAGCCCTGTCTGCGAATACAGTCCTGTGATGCAATGATGAATGAACACTTGGCTACAACAGCTGGTCAGGAAACATCGAAATACAGAAGTTAAGTAGTAATCTTTATCGAGATGATCAATATCTGAATTTTAGATGCTTTCTTGATCAATATCTTCTTTTTTCTTAGGGACAAAATACAAAGATAATTTAAAAAAAACAAAGATCTGCTACTGAGTCGATCCATGTCCATACTCTTCCCCAAATCCAAACCACATCCTACCCGTCCTTAGCTTTAGAATACTTCCGATGGGCAGCAGCGTCGGAAGTACGGTAAGGGTAAGCAGCTGGAAACACAAGTTTAAGTAAAATTTTTAGATCTTACCTATCGTACTTTATTGGAGTTGAAAACGTTTATTGTTAATAATTAATTCAATAATATAAAAACAACATTTTTAACATAAGCTTCTTTTTTATATTTAATGTTATGTTACGAACGTAAAAAAAACATTATACCTATTTAAAAAAAAATCTTCCAAAGAACCCCATCGAAGCAACGTACCCAGTATACTGGCAGCATTTCCCCGCTGTACCGCTAAACTGATACGTTGGGTGAAAAAGCTGACAGACCTGGGATCTCCAGTAGCCTCGATGAGGCGATTTGATAATTCTATTTATTACTATTGTATTTTATTTATTTAAGAATATGCTGTCACTTTATGACTTTCCTTACAAAAATGCTAGTGACTGTAGATTGCACAGCACTGTAATCCAACGGTAGAAAGCAGTATTTCTCGACATTTTCTGTTTTGTGATTTGGCATCGTGCTAAGTTATAATAATTTGTTTATATACTTCTCTCTCCTAGTGATTTTGAGTTCGATTCCCAGTCATTAAAAGGTAGAAAATAGCCGTTTTCTGTCCTAGTCTGTGTGCTGGCTGTATCTTTTCTTATATGTATGTAAATGGTGCAATAAAGTGTTCATTTATTCATTCATCAAAAGAATATGCAAACAGTATGTGAAACGTTTAAATACCTATGAAATCTTTAGGTTGATCACTTTCTCAATCAATGTGGTCTATGTAATCTATTCCGGAATATTTTCGATATAGTATTTTTTAGTTTAAATTTAATGCTTTTTGCTGTTAATTGAGTTTTCAAGTCAGTCAATTATTAAATCTGGTTTAATGTACTGCACGGTTTTTTTTACTATATAGGTTATTATAATATTATAATAGCGGTTGCCCGCAGCTCCGCCTGCGTTAAAAAGTAGCCTATGTTTGACCCCGGGTCTTCAACTATATTCATACCAAATTTCATCAAAATCCGTTCAGCGGTTTGGCCGTGAAAGCGTAACAGACAGACAGACAGACTTTCGCATTTATAATATCTTTAAAATCCGTTCAGCGGTTTGGTCGTGAGAGCGTAACAGACAGACAGACTTTCGCATTTATAATATTAGTATGGATATGGATTTAGGCAATAAGTTTATTTCTTGATCTATTTCGTGTTGTGATTGAACCAGGATTAAATATTTTTTTGGTTTTAAGTTCGCCGTTAAAGTATTCTTATTTTAATACTGAGTAATAATTTTTTTTGTGTATTGGAATAATTTTACATATAGAAAATAGTTTTGCATAATCGTTGTTACATATTTTTTTAATATTTTCTGGTACTATTAGTTTTAAGATACGCAATTGAAGTGAATATAATGTACTCGTAAAAGAGGCAACGGGTGGCCCTCGCGCGGGCAGTTTTCTCGGTCAGCGAATAGCCATCGCTATTCAACGCGGGAATGCTGCCTGCGTGATGGGAACTCTGCCCAGGGGATCCAATTTAGATTACATTTAGTTTTTCGTATTTATTTATCTTTAGATAGGATAGTTAGTTTTAATTTTTATACGTTTACTTGTGAATATATATTGTCAATCCATATCCATACTAATATTACAAATGCGAAAGTCTGTCTGTCTGTTACGCTTTCACGGCCAAACCGCTGAACGGATTTTGATGAAATTTGCTATGAATATAGTTGAAGACCCGGGGTCAAACATGGGCTACTGTTTGACGCAGGCGGAGCTGCGGGAAAAAGCTAGTATTTGATATATTTACGAAGTTGTAGTAAGTATAATGAGTGGGTGTTTATTTATATATTACGCTTGAAAACACATAAAATTTTATCCGACTGCGGCAAAGCGAAACAATAAGGGTTATGAATTTAAACTGTAGGTATGCTTGTATGTCTTTGTTCCCTCGTAGCAATAAAACGGCTGAACCGATGTTGAATGATAAGTACGTACCTAGTTAGTAGACTTTTTTAGATAAAAACAATTGATTAAAAATATTAAAAACTTTTTTTTGTCTCCTAAACCTGTAAAAATATAAGATTAAATTTTCGATATTTTTGAAAGTATTTTAATATGCGAAATCTCCAATTTCGTACTTTGAAGTCCTGAGTTTTTTTTTTAACTCTAAAAGTACTTTAAATACTTACACAGATACACATAAAATACTACAGTTATGTATTAATGACCTTTTCAGCAGTGCCTTTTGCACTTTTGCAACGATTAATTTACTGTGAAAACGTCGACTGAGACCAATCAGTCGAGCGATGCGACCTTTTCCTAATAGTTCGATCGATCGGACGATGTGATTATCGTCGATTGTGTTTCACAAAAAGTATAAAAAACTTGACGTGACACCCAGCGCTCCAAATGTAAATGGTGCAATAAAGTATTCATTCATTCATTCATCTTTGCGAGCCGATTTGAAGCACTCCAAAGGTACATTTTGTGCTCCTTTTAATATTTTGCAGGAGCGCTTGAGGGTGGAACAATTTAAATATAATCCACCTAGCGGTCCAAAGGCTGAGTACATGGACAATATATATCAAAGACCACATGTGTAATAACATTTTTAATTCGTGGCGCAACGATTTGGAGTGCTGGTCGGCGTACTAGACAAATGCGGCAACTAAGACTACACGAATTCGGCGTACTTGTAGCATACCTGCGTCAGTCACGCCGCAACCGATAAGTGATTGTAAGTCGAGATAAATTTAAAATTTTTGTTTAAAAACAGAAGCAAAATGCCAGTTTGCGTGTTCAAACTATGTAAGAATAATAGTACAAGAAATAACTCTTTCTCGTTTCATCTTTGCACATTGTCTCACACACACTACAATATAAAGTTGCCGCATTCTGGAAACTGATTTTTCTTCATAGCGCGGTATCTACTCGTAGTCGAGCGCGCGCAAGACCCATTAATCTAAGGACATAACGAAGTAGACAAAACAAGAAAGGTAGATATTCTATAAGGCTAAGGAAATTAAAGGTCCAATCTAAATCAAGAGTCCTAGGAGTATGACATATTATGTCAAACAAAATCTCTTGATTTCGAACGAAAGTAATTCGATATCGAAAAAAAATATTGGTCTCGCCGATTTTTGCGTGAATCACACGTTTCAATATTTACTTTTTTTTTAAAAAGCAACCTACTTCTACTTCGTGCGCGAGTCTGACTCGCACTTGGCCGGTTATTTATTTTATCGTAAATAACGTAATAATTCACCAAACAGTAAAGAATAAGATTTTGTTCACATTAGGATATTAAGGAGTTTCTTCCATATCTCCAAAGTTCTTCATCATGTCTTCAACAAATTAATACGGGACCAACTTGGTAGTAAAGGCTGTAAAATAAAAAATAAATCATCAAAATCGGTTTACGGTTGACGAAGATATCGCGTAACATACATACAAAAAAAACATACAGTCGAATTGATAACCTCCTCCTTTTTTTGAAGTCGGTTAAAAATAGAACTCTAGATAAATGTTAAGGGAAATATTTCTTGCTTGTTTGTGTTGAAGTTACCTCAATGAAACCTTACACCTTCCCCAGGCTTTTGTCCAGGAAATGCTTGGCTGAATCACAATGGAGCTAAGTCTGGGTTCAAAACCAGTGAACTGGTCTAGATAGGGGCTTCCTAGCCTAGCTAGAGCCTTATTTTGGAAACGTATGACATATACACCGTGAAATTTTTGTCGTTTTGGACCCATCGTCCAGTGACTCCCTTCATGCAACTGAAGAACTTTCCCCAAGATACATGGGTCGAAATATGGAGTAAATTTTTTGACCTTCCATACAAAATGTCTCTTCACGTGACCTAACTTACTATGGGAATTCCAAATTTGTTTTTCATGTTTCGAGCTATGTTCCTTGGCGAAATTTGGTCGGTTGCATGAATAGAGTCACCAGACGATGGGTCCAAAACGACTAAAATTTGACGGTGTATGTCGAACAAGAATCATTCGATATCCAACAAAAATTATTCAACTCGCCGATTTTGAGTGTTTTCAAAAAATATCACTCTCTAATCTCTACATTAAAAAGGAAAAAAGTTTCGGTAAATCTGAGTGGTTTTCGGTTGGTCCAAATTTTTTGTCCTATTAGTAGTACGGAAATAATTATTTCCTTGTTCTCATTCACGATTTTTAACCTTTTTCATGCAGCGTACTGCAGACATTGTTTTTAGGGTTCCGAACTCGAAGGGTAAAACGGGACCTATTTTATTACTAAGACTTCACTGTCCGTCCGTCCATCTGTCCGTCTGTTATTAGGCTGTATCTAATAAACCATGATAGTAGATGGTTGAATTTTTTACAGATGACGAATGTCTTTTGCCGCTATAACAGCTCCCTATAACTGCCTCCGCCTTCGACCCGGGGGTGGTGGGTTCGATTCCCACCGGAAGCATACTTTGTTTAGTTGTGTCTAGTTTGGTTAGGACTTTGCAAGCTTGATATCACCTGATTGTCTGATAATAAAGATGATTCCGTGCTTCGGAAGGCACGTTAAGCCGTTGGTCCCGGCTGCCATTTGGTAGTAGTTAAAGGAACTACGTCAGAGGCCGAGAGGCGGTTCCGAACAAGTCTGGCACCAGGGTGTACATAGTCAATAGACAATGTAACCTACACGAAATGATAATGATAACAGCAAATACTTAAAAACATACATGATTTTTTTTGCGGTTAATTGTCTTCGTGCGCGAGTCTGACTCGCCCGGTTTTCGCTCCGTCCAAAGCGACATCCCGCTGACGCGTTTTGGGTTAGAATAGAAACTTTATTGATAGATTCATCGCTTACAGGGAAGGTCTTACAAGCGAAGGTACACGATAGTTATAGTGCGTGACAGACGTCTCAATAGGTGGCGACTCAGTGTTACGCTAGACAATAATGGTTGTTTATCCCCCCCCCCCCCCCCCCTTTTATATGGACTATTTAATAGGTATAGCCCGGCCAGAAAATTAAAAACCCTGCATTGGCGTCGCTACTGATCGCCTTTAGGTGACAACATGTTGTATGTGTCATGTCAACAACTAAATTTACAATGTCATTTAATCAAATAAAAATCAATCCTTCGTTTTCATTCGTATTAAATATGATAAAATCTTATAAATTACTTTTTTATGATTACTATGTATTATTTTTACCATTTTAATAATATTTTTATTTTATAATCACAAAATACTCCTGTTTTTTTTTTTTGGCAGATGACATTGTGATGACGGAATGTTACTTGAATATCTAGTTGCTAATAAAAGTAATTAGTTCTAATATTTTTCCGCAATATGGCCCAGGCTGCTATTTTCCTGGTCGCTATACCTTTATTTACAGGGCAGCTCTTAATTCATTAGCAAAAATTGTAGTTTGTTTTCGTCATTCATTGCATTTTCATTGGTTGTGCATCTATTTTGTTCTTCTTGCCCGAATGCAATTATAACATTTATTCTTCTCATTTTCTTCACAAAATCATTTAGCGAACCATCAAATTTAGTTTGTGTTTTAACATATTTAGATGATTTCATAGTCGTTTCATGATGTAATTGTTTTTAAGTTATATTTGCAATTAAAATGTGTTTTAAAATATTATTTGGACTTTATACCTATCTCGGCGTTACCAAGAGAAGACATCATTTTCTACAGATCTTCATGTCTAAACTAGATACCAATTGAGAGGTATTTTGGATAAATGTCGAAGAACCAACGTGCTTTGAGAAAAGCAAAAATTTGGTTTTGGAAGTGCTATTTCAGAAATATTTGACTCACTAAAAAGAGTGATTTTGTTTGATAAAACCGGTGAGTTAAACCATTTTTAAATTCGACAAGCCTGTTTCGGGTGAGATACAGATTTTAGAAATGCGGACTTGGAGCCCTATTTTTGAAATATGTGATTCGTATTTCGAATAAAAATTTCGATATCGAACCAAAATCATTCGACTCGCCGATTTTGGGTGTGTCACACTTTTCAAAAATAAGGCTCTTGGGCTCCATAACAACCACTTGAAGACGCAACCGGGATAGAGATGAGTGAGCGAGAGAGTATGAGATGTCAGCAACCTGGTTGCAGGCATCCATATACTACGTTAACCAGTGATCGTGAGTTGGGCCGTAGGCATGATTGCCTTTCTCAGTACCTCGTATACATATAAAACCCACACACACATGCCTGACATAAGGGTGTAGAGGGTCGATTGACCATGTAACCCCCTCATATGAAAGTATATAAAACAGCACAGTATCAGAAGATATGATATCAGAATGACTAGGTATCCTGCCATTGGAGATAGACCAGTAGAGGGAAAATGAAATGGGGGAATAGAAAGTAGAAATCTCTCAAGGACTTCGTATACAGAATGTTTGTCTATCTCTCCGTTCACTTTGATCAACCTCTTGGATACATCAGTGGCTCGCCGAATACTCTTTGCTCCTCTTCAATCCACTGGTAATATTCAGAGTATGTAATACGATTACTAGTAGCAAAAAGAACCTTACTAAAAGATTGATCCAGTAGCTTGCTCCTAAAGCGGACCATGGGCTCCGACAGCATACCGCTGAGGACTCAACGGGGAAAATGCTAGGATGAAGAAGAAATAGTCCTGAAGCTTGTCTAAGGTACTACGCCTCTACTGAGCTAATTAAACTTCGTGGTCCAGTGGTCTAACTGCTTCCGTGGTCCAGTGGGTAAGACGCTCGCATTTGACCTGGGGGTCGTTGGTTCGGTTCCCACGGGAAGCTTACTTTGTTTAGTTGTTTCCAGTTTGGTGAGGACTTTACAGGCTTGAATCACCTAATCAAGTTAGGCAAGTTCAGCCGTTAGTCCCGGCTGCCAGCTAGTGGTCGTTAAAGGAGCCCCGTCAGAGGCTGAGAGTCAGTTCCGAACAATTCCTAGACCAGGATTTACATGGTCGTTTGACAATGTAACCCACACGAAATGACGATGACCGCCTTCTCGGTTGCGTCCTTAGCTGATTGCCCCAAAGCCCAGGGTCTTCGGTATCCCTACACCATGTAGATCGTCTGAGGTTGTTAACATTAAAGTTGAATTTGGCAGGACTCGCATGGGAATCTCCCTGGATGACCAGTTTACCAGCTCTTTGCCTTAGAGCCCAGGGTCCGCTTTTCTTTCTCCCCCACTTCGCTCGGTCTTCAGTATCCCTAGTTTTAAGACCATTAACAGGCAACCATGTAGTTCGTCTGAGGTTAATATATAAGTTGAATTTGGCAGGAGTCGCGTGGGAACCTCCCTGGATGAGCGGTTTACCAGCTCTGAAGATGCCGGCGGCGTCCGCCTTACCGTCAGTTCTGCTCGCGTCGGAGACAGTGGCGTCTACACGTTACAAGTAAGTTCATCATCATCACCATCATCAACACACCAAGGTGGCCGAACCACGATGCCCTAATCTCCTCTAAAGAAATATCAGGTTTTCTGATTCTGTAGTAGTAGAGTCAGATAATAGAGGTGTCTGCTCCATACAACCATTCTGGTCGTAGTGTAGAAACTGTTACCATTACCAGTGTAGTATATTATTTATTTATTTATTTATTAAAACTTTATTGTTCCACAAAGTACACATATACTTATAACAATTGGCGGACTTAATGCTAAGAGCATTCTCTACCAGTCAACCATTGGGAGAAACGGAAAGATAGTTTGGCGCAAAAAAGTTAAGGGGGAAAAATGTATTACTTATAGAGCAAATTTTATCAAAAGCTTAAGTTTATACACTACGTAAACATACATAAAACATACACAAATACTATTTCATTTTAAATATATACCTATATATATACATATACCTACACAAATATCAATGATGAAGTCAAGTCACATTGAGAAGTTTTCATTAACTGAGGGAGTCCAAAATGTGCATACGTGCCCGCTTTTTAAATAAAAATTTGTTAGGACTTTCCTTAATATCAGCAGGCAAAGCATTCCAAAGTCGAGTAGATTGTAAAGTGAAGGAATTAGCCATAAAACTGGTGCGAAAAAGAGGAGTACTTAGTAAGAGAGAATTAGAAGAGCGAAGCTGACGATCATGAGAGTCGGATAGATATTTAAAATTACATTTTAAATAATCAGGAGATTGAGGATTCATTAGGATCGAAAAGAGTGTACAGAGAAGCCTAAGCTCTTGCGTTGACGAATTTGTAGCCATCTAAGCTCGGAGCGATAAGACGATATGTGATCATACTTACGGAGGCAAAATATGAAGCGGATGCAGTTATTTACTAGACGATCTAGCTTATTTAGAAGATCTTGATTAAGGTCCGGATAGCATACATCTGCATAGTCCAAAATTGGAAAAACTAAGGTTTGAACCAAAAGAATCTTCGTTTTAATAGGTAGAAAATTTCTGAGACGATTCAGCTGTTGAAGAACAATATTAATAGAGCGGCTGATTTCAGCCACATGAGTAGTCCAACTGAGTGTGATATCAATATGGAGACCTAAGTTTTTACAGAATTACGAAAAGGAATAACGTTATTATTGTAGGTTATTGTATATTAATAGGTGATAGTTTCTACACTGCGACTAGAATGGTCGTATGTGTGGTGTGACTAATGAGTCCTAGTAGTTTCGTGTGGTTTCTTTACATTACTGTTTGCAAAGATCTTTAGTCAACTCAGGCCGCCCGAATTTTTATGCGTTGAATTTGTCTAGTTTATTTTTCAATAGGACAACTAAACCCATTGTTTTTTTATATAGACACGAAAAAATAGCGTTTGCTTTCTATTTAAAAAACGAACAAATGTACTCTTAATCCATCCAGTAAACTGTATGGCGATTTCTATCGACGCAGAACATCTTGGTATGCTGCTTAGATTAATAATTAATCTAAGGTATAGTGTCAATCTCGACACCTCACGTTTACTAATAGAAAATCAGTTAATTCACGTCTGCAATTAATTCATAATTGCAGACATGATTAAGATAGAATAGACTAAAAGCTGGTAAAAAGGGCGCGCCCAAAAAGAGCTGGCTTAACTTCGCAGAGATATGTGCGCTAATGGGCGCATGGGCTCCGATGTTAACAGCTGAGGATTCAACCGGTTAAACACTAGGATGAAGAAGAAAAAGGGAAACTTTTACGAAGTATGCTTTATTTATTCTTCTAAATCATGATCACAAGGGAAATTCGTAACCTCTAGAATAGAGCTTGCTTTTAAGACAAGGGACCTTGCTTAAAAGAAAACGATGTTTTTCTTCTCATGTCACAAGACAAGTCGTTACCTTCGCGCTACGCACTTGACCGCTTTTAAAGAATGCTAAACTAGTTCCCCATTTCGTTCCCGACTGTTCTTGACAGTCGGCAGCATTTGGCAAAAGGTGATGTTTGTCGGGAAATAAAAATAAAAACGTTCCAGCGAGAGTTGCGCACGTGCACAAGAGGGTCCCGTATCAATACTCACTCATAATAATAAAGAAGCAAAAGTAAATAGCATAAGTATATAATAACTAGCAGCCCGTCCCGACTTCACTCAGGCCTATAGCCTTCCTCGATAAATAGGCTATCCAACACTGAAATATTTTTTCAAATCGGACCAGTAGTTCCTGAGATTAGCGCGTTCAAACGAACAAATTCTTCAGCTGTATAATATAAAGTATAGATTCTTATGTTAAATTAAAAAAAACTAAAAAAAAATTTTTCTCTGTAATAATATTTGTAACGATTATTATTTTTTTAATTTAATTTAGTTCTGGTTTGTTACAAAGCATGTGTAAGTGGTTTTTAAGTATAACTCCAGGAGTTGTATAACAATAACTTTAAAAAAATTAAATTAAGTTTGAAAAAATACTTAAGTACCTTCTAAATGTAATAGCGACTCACCGAACACAGATAAACCCATCGAGGTTTCCGCGGTTCGGTAACTGTTGTGTACATTTGATATTTACTGAATAAATGATTTAAAAAAAAAACTTGTTGTCAATAATTTTTCTTTCTTTCTTTCTTAGTAAGTTTTATCATTACCGCCTGTTAGTGTTTTTATTGACAAATCCTGGTTATACTTTTTTCACAAATGAAACACCATTGTGACTTTAATTATTAATAACTAGCTGTTTTCCGGTTTTGAAGGCATTTTATAGCAATATCTTTTTTGTTTCTGTTATTATATTTAGCACTCTACATTATGCAAGTTTATGCTTATCGTTTATCTATTATTATCTCCCAAATTTAAAAATTATAATCCAAAGTTGTTACTTTTTTAGCCTTTAAAAGTTAATATCTAATTACTTAAATATCTTCCTGTTATAACCAGAGTGAGACTGTTCTCTTTTGAATGTTTGTGGGTTCATTGAAGTGAGCACCTCTTTCATAATTGTTTGGGTAAGGCATGACATGTTCTATTTATTTTATTTTATTTTTTCTAAAAGTGTACCTCTATTTTTTGGTAGTGTTGTGTTAATTGGACAATAATCTACTTAATTCTGTACTTGCCTCTTTTATAAGTTTTATTTATAACACTTACTTAGGGTGGAGGGATGATAACATGAGATACAGGAGTAATCCTAGTTCAGGTGTCAATCCACCATATGAGTATAGCATAGAATATTTGAACATATTCTGTACCTTTTCTATAAAATGATTATATTTATAGTTACTGTGTGTGCCGTATGGTGAGCAATAAACTTATTTTATTTTATTTTATTTATCTCAGTTAGGGTTTACCGTTTACGAACTAACATTTGGTTACGGAACTCTAAAAATAACTCATTACGGCGATGACGCGTCGCTAACATACTCTCGGGAGAGAAATGAATGAACTACAGATTCGTTCGCGTATATTCCCAGTTGCGTAGTCAGCTTACGTTTCGGAGCATAGGGTACGCTATAAGTCGTGGTCCTAGATTTGGCGGCACTGGTTATTAAAATGTAGCGACTGCCGCCCTTTTTACAGGGAAGACAGACCAACAGGAACATGACCCGAAGTGTTTTAGTGGCCAACACTGTCAGAAATTTTCAGGCTGCCTAAAGGCATCTGACACAGCTTCACGACTAGTCTACTATCTATCGATAACAACCGGGACCAACGGCTTAACGTGCCTTCCGAAGCACGGAGCGCGCGTTTCGCTCGATTATCGAGCTCCACCTTTTTTGTCGTCTATAGAGTGTGTATGTGACTGTTTCCAAAAAGAAACAATTAAAAATTGTCAACATTTATCTTGAAATACCCGGTGGTTAAGATCTCTCTGGGTAACCTTCTAAACACTTTTTAGCCTAATAAGTTAACTCTTTCAATAAGTAATAAAAATTCATAACAAAATCATGTCAGTTCTCTTCACTACAGTAATTTGTGAAGAAGGTCGAAAATCTGTCCTAATATTATTTGTCAGTTTTCGATGATTATTCCATTTTATTCTATTCTTTGCTATTCATTATTTTTATTTTTTATATCATACATACATACATACCATCACGCCTTTTTCCCGTAGGGGTAGGTAGAGACTACGGATTTCCATTTCCTACGATCCTTACAGACTTCCCTCGCTTCTTCTACGCTTATCACTCTCGTCATACACGCTCGTCGATTACGGGTACCTACTCCTGACATCTCCCTTTTGAATATGTTTTTATTCATAGCTAATTAAGTCCACGGGGATAGTTTATGACATCCATACTATATACTATCCATACTAATATTATAAATGGGAAAGTCTGTCTGTCTTTCTTTCTGTCTGTCTGTCTGTTACGCTTTAACGGCCAAACCGCTGAACGGATTTGTATGAAATTTGGTATGAATACAGTTGAAGGCCCGGGGTCAAACATGGCTACTTTTTGACGCAGGCGGAGCTGCGGGGAAAAAGCTAGTTTTATATATTTTGTTCTTCTCTCGTTGCCCTTTTCATAAATTAAAATGAGAATTTTATTAAAAAAGGCAGGGAGTCCGTGTTATGTACCCAAAATTTTAACATTTATTTTAATAAATACTGCTTTATTGTACCAGAAGTAAACATATACAATAATAAAAACATTATCTACGTCAAAAACGTCTAACGCAGAAAGTACACTTAGTTAGGTACTTAAGATCATAAGGATTAAAAACCTTTCTCGAAATAACCATTCCTTATTGAAATAATATAACACATAAATAACAAATTTATCCTTCCAGGCAAGCAACGTCGCCGGCAGTGACACGGCCCGCGTCCGGCTCGAAGTGTCCCCGGACGAGGCGCCGTCCGGCGAAGATCCCCCCGCCTTCCTCCGGCGTCTTCAGGACCTGACGGTGAAAGTCGGCACCAGGACTCGCTTCCTGGTTGAAATTGTCAGCTCTACGGAATGCAAGGTATGTACTTTAACTATCAAGTTGTCGTTTTAGGAAGTTGTAAATTTAATGTTGCCATTTTAGGAATTTAAAAAATGTTTCGTTTTTCTCCTATTCAAAATTTAGCGTGCAAGAACGAGATGCGACACATTTTAACTAATATGGTGTATGAAGGTTTTATACATTTGGTAATTTTTTTTTTCTCATTTATTTTCTATACAGGATATTAATGTCACTTATTGACGTGTGTTGAAGTGCAAGTGGAAAAAACGCGGCGCCACAAACTTAATTGCAGCATTTTCTTCGAAAAGTTTAGAGTTCTGCTACACCAGTGCGAAGCCTGATCAAAAAACTAGTAAATATTTATTAAACTGTGTCAGCGCCATCTACACGTATCTTAGGGAATCACCAAAAACTATGTCGCAGTATCTGTTCTCACGTGGTTCCAACAACTCATTTTGGACATCCGACCACTGGTTTTGGTATTAGTAATTCCATCTTCATAAAGATGGGAGCACTGGTATTTATACACACATCTTAAACTTCCATGTTCTACACAATAACAAGGGTAATAAATATATACATCATAAAGGGAAGCGTTTTCTGTGTGAAAGTCAGAATATTTAATTTTAGAATAGAATTAATTTAATATCCTGGCTAGTCGTTGGCGAGCTGAAGTTAAGATTTTGTGGCAGAGATGGGGCGCCGTTTAAAAGATTGTAGTTGTGATTACCGCTCAGGGTTCCTGGTTCAAAGGATTTCTATAGCTTTCCAAAGAGGCAATGCTGCAAGTATTAGGGGAACCTTTGAGCCGGGTACAATCAGGGGCGGCATTTTGATTGATTTAAGTATTTTTTACAATTGTTTTGAATAAATAAATCCAAATTTAGAGAAGAAAAAAACAAAAATTAAAAGTAAAAATGATATTATTACAAATATATTAACCTAAAATCTTAAAAAACTATACTAACAATAAAAACTAAAGAAAAACATATTATAGGACTACTCTCTGCCTACCCCTACGGAAAAAGGCGTGATACGAGTATGTATTAGTTGGGGAAAAAGTCTTTTCGCATATAGTATGTATGAACTTGTAATAAAATCTCTTTGACTATACTATTTGTATCTGGCAGGTTTTGGTATCATTAAAAGTTTAAATTTTAAAGAAGGCAATTCCAAATTAAAATTAGGAAAATGAACTATTAAAATCGCAAACTCGGAAGAAGACTGCAAGACCCTTAGATACTGTGAGCCAATACTGCGTGAATCGGAATAGTTCCCAATAAAAATTTCAGGCGGTAGTTTTGTAATCTTATGACATCAAAGACAAATGTTAACTTAGTCTGCCTGCGACCATGAACGCTGTAAAGTGTTTAAAACGTCAGGTGTAAATAAATAAGTAATAAACGCGATAAAACCGTATTAAAATAGTTTAATTTAATTAAAGCAAGAAGTTGAAAGAAAGCGGCCGGAATTAATCAACAGAAAGGGCGTGGTTTTTAGATCTCACAATTCTTTAGCCATTCTGCAAAAATTAATAGACTTTTGCTGGGAGAGAACTGCCAAAACCACTTATCGCTGTGTTTTGATTAGAAGCCTCAAAATTTCTATAGCAATGGGATCATGCCCCAAGTGTACAAGATGGCAAAAAGTAATCGAACAAAATGGCACCTACATACTTTAGTTAAATGTAATATTAAAGAATGTTTTTAATTTTCTTAAAAAATGCGTAGAAACTTTTCCCCCAACCTATTATGTATGTATATATGTAATAAAAGGCATTGAAATTTAAAACTAAACAATGTCCTTGAACACTGGCTGCATTCCCACGTGAATGCAATTGCAATTCTTTGAGCTAGTATCAAAATGATTGATTAATTTCACATTGAAAAATTGAATAGAGAAAGAACCTCCTTTTAAGAAGTCGATGAAAAATTCACTGCGTATCTTTACGTAGTTTAGAATCGATTTAATGTATTTCGCGGAAGTGTGTAGCCGGGGCTCACGTGCGTTCAAGTCTCATCTGCAGCTAAATTTAGACCGACTATGTTCACTAAATCATTATTTAGTGGTCTTTAAACTTTTATTTGTCGACATGGTTTCCTCTTCCACCTAGCGTGTTTCCCAGTTGCATGCTTCAGAGTACTAGGAGTATTCATTTAGTTTTCTTTTCTATTAGCATTGGATGTTGCGTCTTACTAGGCCTAATAGGCTAGTTTCCTAAAAAAATATAATTAGTCCGTCAATTAGATAATCAAAAAATAAAGGAGACGTATTTTTTTTTCCTTTTAAAAATTAAACAAAGAATGGTAAAGATATAGCGGGTTAAAGTTCCGTGTGACGTCACAGTGTGCTACATTTTTTTGCAATATGTGTCGTCACGAACCCCCGCTCCTAAACTTTGATGCGTTATATCTTTATAATTTATCGCTCAATTGACAAAAGAAAAAATATGTCACTAATATATTTTAATTCCCTAAATGACGGACTAATTTTAATGTTAATCTTTTGACGCTGGAAACTAGTCTATTATTGTAGTTTTGTGCCATTGACACGAAAGAAGACCGTTAATTTTTCCATTGAGGAAATATCTTTCGTCTATGTACCTAATTGATTTTTCTGACAATAGATTAGAGATAGGAACTTTCTTATATCGGTTTCGACGCTGACAACACATCAAAAGTACTATAATCCATTTTTGGCGGGAAACTGAGGAGCGCAGTTTCGGCTCTGTATTTTATTTTCCAAAAGCGTTTTTTTGAGTGTTTGTGCATAGTAATGGTGGAATATTTATCGTTAAGTGTTCCAAAACAAGTGTAAGTGTCGAGAAGTGATACAGTGTTTAATTTATTTATTTTCATTCTTGTTGACAAAAGCTCCTAAGTGATTCTTCTGACTAAACTTGACTACAGACTAGACTTGACAAAACCACACTGTACGGCTGAAGCAGATAGGAAAATTAAGAAGGGCTATACATAAATTGCTTATCTAGACATGACCGTAAATA
Organism: Euzophera pinguis; assembly: GCA_947363495.1. Classification (NCBI taxonomy): domain Eukaryota; kingdom Metazoa; phylum Arthropoda; class Insecta; order Lepidoptera; family Pyralidae; genus Euzophera; species Euzophera pinguis. The sequence continues at coordinate 2,197,224 of OX376154.1, forward strand.
GAGCATTTAACCCGCACAAGGGCCCACGTTCCTTTCTCAATGCCGTAAAACAAATTATTAAAAAAAAAACTATAATCCGGCGAAAGTCCGATGGACCTTGAGTTGAAGGAATGCTGACGTGCAGCCCAATGACATAATTCTTCTATTTTCGACGCGCATCCGTTGTAGTCTTGTAGTATTTATAATGTTTTCAATGTGCACACAGACGCAGTGCTACTTGTGTGTGTTTTTCACATCTTAGGGTTGGCACATTAAAAAATAGCAAAAAATATTAAAATTGTAGGTATGTTGTGTATGTTCGGATTCGACAGAAATAGGCACTTTAGCGTTAAGCAGATTTTATTTACTTACCTACTTTTTGTTGAAAAACGAAAAAATGGAGATTACCTATGTGACAACTGGCTAATCTTTTTAGATAATACCATGTATGTATACATATTGTTGTTGGTGACTTTATTTTTACTAACTGTTTCTCCGCAGATCTGCCCGCGCCAAAAAGTAGTCTTTGTTTGACCCCAGGTTTTCTTAGTAGAAGGCCTGGGCTGACCTTGGATATAGTTATCTATACCAAATTTTATTAAAATTGGTCCAATAGGCTAGCCGTGAAAGCGTAACAGACTGACAGACAGACTTTTGCACTTATAATATTTAGAACATGAATTTATACTGTTAACATCGATATAATTTTATTCCGTGCGGGTGAGTGGTATAAAATTTCTAGCGTACATTGAAGTTGACAACCCTGCTCATCGCGCTCACGCATGTGTGTGGTGTAAATTGGGTGTAAACAATAATGGCGTTTCGTTTATATTTGTCCGTGTTTGTGAAGTAAATTGGATTGAATTTGAAATAACTATCTGGATTATTAGACAGTAGAACAAAAACACATTTCCTTTTAACTTTTCTTTTAATGACGGGAGACATTTGTTAGAAAAAAGTGTTTGTTCATCATCATTTCGTATAGTTTACATTGTCAATTGACCATGTACACTTTGGTGTCAGAATTGTTTGGGACCGCCTCTCGGCCTTTAACGTTTCTTTAACGACTACCAGATCAACGGCGTTGAAACGTTTGTTGAATTGCATCCTTTGAAAAACACGTTAAATGCTGGCCACTACCTGAGGGCCTTTAACAAAACCAATACTCAATACTTTATTGTGTCCCACTCAGAAAAAAGCAATGCTTCATTCTAGACACTATATCTATCAGAGTTTTTAAATCAATTGACATCGCAGCCTTTAAGGCTAGAAGTAGATGAAAACAGAAATCTGCATTCAGACAATATTGGATACAGAAAACAAGTCATCTCTTTTCATCCTTTTGTAAACAACCACCATAACTTGGTTTCAGGTGACCTGGTACAGGAATGAGCGGCGGTTGATGGAGGCAGAGAGAGTGGCCCTGGTCCGCGATGGCAACTTCTGGTGCGCGGACCTGGCTGCTGTCACCGTTGATGATGCAGGGCGGTGGACGTGCACGGCCGAGAACCTGGGAGGTCGGGCCAGTTGCTCTGCTCATCTTAATGTTCTTGGTAAGGACAAATTGATTCACAATAGAAACTGAACACTTGACAATCCAGAGCAGACTGGATGCTGTCTGTTGTTGATACATCTTCTTGTTAAAGATGTTAAGATTTAGGGCACTGAGCAGTTGACAATCCAAGGCAGACTCTTCTAGCGCAGACGTCCACAATCCAGGGCATACAGTCCTGGACTGGGTGGCTGGGATCCTAGCTTTCTGGGTGTATGAAGCAAATGGGTTATTCAAATCAAATAATTTATTTGTGAAAATATAGGTATACATGAACATGCAGTTGTTGGAAACTGAATACTCGACAATCCAGGGCATGCGGTTCTGACGCATTTTTGAGTTTTGCAACTACCTTGGAAGGCCAATATGAAATAGTAATATCGAAGACGTTCCCGATCAGAAAGACAAGTCAGATTTGTCAAGCCATCGAAAAGCACCTTGTTCTAGCGATAGCACCCCACAAAGTGCCTGGTTACGAAAAACCCTTATTGACTAAATTTCTGTATGGTTTCAGTTCCAAAAGCCTACAAGCGTCCCGAATTTGTGGAGGAGCTCCGAGCACTCCTCACAGAACAGGGTACTGTCTCACTGGAATGCAAAGTGGTGGGAGTGCCGACACCAGTGCTACGTTGGTTCAAGGTAAAATACACCTATATTACCAGTTGTAGTGTAGAAATGCAGGCTAGCAATTGGCATAAGTCCTTATGGTTAATTCGGAGCTTAGGACACGATGTTCTTTTGTTTTTCCTCTTAAAGAAGAATCGGCATTATATAGCTGTCCCATAGATATGCCCCGTGTTCAAATAATGTTAAAAGCCGTTAAAAAATTACAGGACAGTCGCGAAATCAAGGCAGGAGACGTGTTTGCCCTGACAGCCAATGCCGAAGACCCTACGTCACTGGGTACTTACACTTGCGAAGCGGTCAACTGCATGGGCCGAGCGTACTCCTCATCGAAGGTCCATGTTGTCGGTCGCGGCAGCAGGGAAGGTTCTGCAAGACCTAGCTCCAGGTGTGTTTTAAAACTGGTATATACCAAATTTCTTGGCGTGCTGAAGCCGCCAGTTAAGAGGTGGGTGGGAGAAGACCTGCAGTAGTTTGCATGACCATTAGGTCAACGGTTTGGTAGTTTAAGCGTACAGAAGAAATTTGAAAATTCGTTCATTCCATTCGCATGTCTAAACGTATACAAGATACATAGTATGAGGTCTCAATCTTACAACGTCGGAAGAATTCTTTAATTGCTTATCATTTTTCAGCGGTGTTACTCCCGAACCACCGCCGATCTTCACCAAGGAATTGGAAGACCAGTTCGTTAGGATCAGCGAACGGCTGAGCCTGAGCTGCCATATCGTGGTACCACCGTGGCCGCGCGCCGTGCTCTGGTACAACAAGGAAGGGAAAGTCGAACCCAGCGAGAGGTAAGCATTCCTACCACCTCACACTTCATCAGAACCAAGCTGTAGTTGGGCTGCGTCAGATGCTTTTAGGCAGCCCATAAATCTGAAATAATCGGCTGAAGAATTGAGGATATCTTCTGACCCTCGCCACACCCTGGACACTCCATACAACAGCGGTGAGCCCGATATCTATTACTACTGTGCGTCTTTGTGTGTGTTAGTCGAGGATTGGTTATTTACCCTATCTGCGTCATAGTCATCGCACACAGCGGTGGCGCGGCAAAAGATCCTTGCATTGTTTTGCTCTAGATTTTAACCTAAACCTGCTTGGCTCGGTGCGGTATCTGTTTCGGGTGGGAGGGTGTGAGTGTCCGTTCTGTACGTTAGTACCTAATTATGAATAATTCTATGGCGTCGTTTCTAATGCCCTCATTTTGAGGAGCTCGATAGCCGAATGCGTCGCGCGTATCTGTAGCAAATGTGCATGTCATGCGACGGCGAGACGCTACCCGTATTGGATTGGTCGCCATTTAGTGGCATTTTTATCTCGAATTTAAGCAGCCTAAAAACATTGACAGTGTTGGCCACTAACTCTGATCATGTTCCTGTTGGTCTGGTTTGGGAAAAGGGTTACGGAGTTTAGACGGTAGTCGCTCCAGTCTAATAACCAATGCCGCCAAATCTAGAAATTCGTGTAGGTTACATTGTCTATCGACTCTGTACACCCTGGTGTGAGAGTTGTTCGGATCTAGGACCATAAATACTAGGCTCCAAAGCGTAAGCTGACGACACAACTAGGAAAACACGCTAGGGTGAAGAAGTCTCCTCATTTTAATTAAATTTCCAGGTACCACGTCCTAGAGGATGGGGTAGGAGGCTACCTAATGGAGGTCCAGGCTGCGGAGTGGTGTGACGAGGGAGAGTGGAAGTGTGTTGCGACCAGTGCGGGAGGTCGCGTCGGCATGTCCACTTGCTACGTAACCATGGATGGTAGGGTTTTGACGTTTGACGTTAAGCATTTGTACTTCTGCCATGTTACCATACTTATACTAAAATTCCATAGAGTCGATACTAATAATAAAATATAACATAATATTATATATTATAATATATACTAATATTAAGTGCGAAAGTCTGTCTGTTTGTTACGATTTCACGGCCAAACCTCTGAACGGATTTTGATGAAATTTGATATGAATATAGTAGAGGACCCGGGGTCAAATATAGGTTACTTTTTGACGCAGGTGGACTTGCAAAAAATAGCTAGTTTTTAATCAATATTGAGCAAAATTTTTAAAAGTGCAGGAAGTACTTAGGTATTTTATTAGTAAAAAGTTTTTATACTTCGAATAATAGGTACTTACGATCTTTACCAAAATATTTTCTTCATTATGATGTAATTAAAACTCATTAACTTTTACAAATTCCAGTGCCAAAGAACTATCGAAAACCACGATTCATGGAGAACCTCCAAGCAGTACTAACCGAGGAAGGTCTCGTATCATTTGAGTGCAAAGTCGTAGGATTCCCGACGCCTGTCCTCAGCTGGTTCAAAGACGGTCAAGAGTTGAAACCAGGGGACGTATATCAACTCACCGGCACCAATTCCTTGGGATCCTACTGCTGCATTGCCAAGAATTGCATGGGCCAGGCGAGCAGTTCTGCTGAGCTTACCGTCGAGGATATTCAAAACCAGCTCAATGAGGAAGAGAAGCTGCAATTGTTTACGAAGAACCAAGCTCCGAAGTTTGTCCAAGGGCTCAAGAGTGTTGAAGCGAAGATCGATGAACCATTCCGTTTTACAATCAAAGGTAATTTCTACAGATAAAAAAATCCTATAGAGCTAAGTGAGTCTTTTGAACATCCTTATTATAAGCATCGAAACCATTGAGAAAGGACGATCAAAGAGAATCTAAACCAAACACGGTGTGAAAATTTCTTTCTCAATATTACATGAGCGTGGACTTTTTTTTGAAGTACATATATTCTCCCAGATAATGGCTAATTTTGCACAAAATTTAAAAAAAAAAGACATTATGAATATAAATATTAAGACGAAATTATTTTGTCACAGCTTACAATTCGAAAATACGTTTATATTTTTGAAATAAAACCAAAAATGAGAATACCTTGTAATTTAAAAAAAAAATCTAATAATTTTCAGTTGCCATTCCGCCTGAACCGTCACTGTTGTGGTACAGAGACGACCAGGCGGTAGAAGAAGCGACCCGCTGTCACGCCGGAATGGAAGAGAAAGGAGTGTTCTATCTCGATATCCAAAACCTAGAATTCGTGGACCAAGCTGAGTGGAAGTGTGTTGCTAGAAACGATTTTGGACACAGCGTCACATCCTGTTTCCTTAAATTAATCATACCACGTCATTACAAGAAACCGAGGTTCCTTGAAAATTTACAGGCCATATTATCCGACGAAGGAGCTGTCAATCTAGAATGTAAAGTTATTGGTGTACCCCAACCTACCCTTAAATGGTACAAAGATGGTGAAGAACTTAAACCGGGAGACATTCATAGGATAATTTCAGGTCAAGATGGTACGTGTTGTCTGGGTACGTACACTTGTGAAGCTCAAAATTGTATGGGCACTGCTGCTAGTTCTGCATCTCTTCTTGGTTTTGATGACTCCATGAAAGCTAAAACTAAGAAAAAGGCCGAAGAACAAGTACTCCAAAGAAATTTATCTCTAAGTACGATACATGAAGAAAGAACCTCACAAATGTACGACACCCCTGTCGGCGATATAACTTTGGACGACAAAGGTGAAATATCTTTCTCATTTGACGGAAAAGAAGTGTCAGTATCACTCTATGAAACTCCAGACTTGACAGAAGAAGAAGCTTTGCAGATAGTAGAAATGTATGCAGATCAGCTTTCTGAAAATGTCACAGAACATAATGTCGTTGAGCTTCCTCCTTTGAGATTTGTAAAAGAAACTTCTACATCAGGTAATTTGCTAATGGAAGCTATCATAATCGATGTCTCGCCAGAGTACTTCGCTTCACCAGAAGAAGACTTGCGAACAGAAGCAGATATTGAAGACATTTCTATTGCAGATGAAAATGGACCACCATTGTTATCTCTTGATGAAGACATTGGCGGAGAAGATTATTTGGAGAAAACAATGGCCTTGTTGTCAGAAGAAAAATCAGATATACCTAAAAAAAAGCTAAGAAAGAAGTCCGATTCACAGAGAAGTATCGATGACTATTTTAGTTTATCTCGTGACCAGTCAGTATCAGAAGAGAAAAAAGATGATGATACACAATTATTGTCGGAGAGTGATATGCAGAGTTTTGCAAGTGCGAGAAGTTCAGGAAAAATTAAATCAAAATCATCAAAACGGCAAATATCTGAAGAAGAAATAAAAGAATCATTGGATATCTCGAAAACAGTATTAGATAAGGAAGAAATTAAGAAAGAAGTTGAATCACCGGTAGTAAAACCTAAAAGAGAACGACGCAGCAGTCGTAGCTCTCGGCGTTCTAGTTCAGGTAGTGAAAAATCTCTCCATAAAACTAAAGAAGAGGTAAAACGAGTTGAGGCTGAAGTTGAACCACCTAGAAAAGCTGAGCTAAGGCCCGAAGAATTTAAAACAAATATGAGTACGGTCAGTGCTATTCTTTGTAAAGTAGAAAATGATCTTCAGATTATAGAAAAAGACATTATCTTGAAATCCGAATTGATGTCATCAGCTGCAACAGCTTCAAGAAGTTTAGAAATTATCGGTAGTTTGATAACACCATTATCTGAAATACATAGCATCACTGATGCTGCTGCAGAATCCGTAACAGAATCGATAGAAGTAAGCAGTTCTCTATTTAACAGTCTGCCGAAATCTTTGAAATTATTTCAGCAATCTCTAACCATAATAGAAAAGTGTTTAGATGTAGAAAGTGAAAGTAAAACTTTAGTTAAAAGAACATGCGTGGCATTTATTGAAAAGTGTGGTGAAGATATAAGAAAAATCATGTCAGAAATAAATTCTGTTACAAATAAGGGTTATTTAGTTAATGAAGAAAAAGTATTGACTGATATCGCCTCATTGACAAATGAGATAACAAGTATAGTGAAATTTTCCGCAGATACTATACAAACTAAAAATTTATTGAGCGAGGCAAGTGAGATTAAAATAGAAGAAGTTTCCGTGGATGTAAAACATTTGAAAGATACTCAAAAAGCTTTGTTTGAATTAAAAAGTCCTTTAAATTCTTTATTGTGCATAGCGGAAACTGCGGATAATGAAAAACTTTTTGATATTGGCAGAGTGAAAATAAGCGAGGTGATTCTTGCCGATATGTCAGCTTCTATTCAAGACCTTCAAAGTGCTTTGGAACAAATAGAAACCCTTTCTATAAAAGAGTCTTCTTCATCTTTACATAAATATAATACAGATATAATAGAAACAGTTATGGAGTCCGTTGTTCAACTGAGGAGCTCTTTTGAACAACTGTCAATGGAAACTAAAAATGATGACGAAACACTAGTAGTGGCTGAAGTGCTGAAATCAATAAAAAACAATTTAAGGAATATTTCGTCTCAAATAAGTTCAATTGAAAACAATGTGGGTTCTTATGATGTCCTTCAGAGTGAAAACAAATTGGAAATTCTTCAGAAAATGGCTCAAATTTTGATTGCACTAGAGAATAATTTACCTAGACTAGAATCATTGCCTGAAATAAAATCACATATGGAAATATTCCACAAAAATCTAACGAAGGTTCTAGAAAAAGTAATAGAAAGTAATGAAGCTAAAAAATATTTCTCTTTGATAGAAATTTGTGATTCTGTCAATAGAGTGAACAGATCAATAAGTTCTTTAGAATCCGACAATATTTTATCTTTGGCTTGTCTTAACAACACATTGACGATAATTCAAGAACATTTTATAAACAACGTATTTGAATCTGAACTCAATTGTTCAATTTTAAGTAATATAAGCGAAACACTTATAGATATTCAGGAAGCAATAAATCATGCTGAAGAGCTGAGTTTACCAATAGACTCTGAGCATGTGCAAGATCTTTCTGTAGCTGTTTACAGTAAAAGCCGGGCTAATATAGTTGCAGAAAAAATCGATCATGTAATTGCTTCTATAAATATTATAAAAACTATGGAATCTACTAAAATACTATCAGAGTCTTTAGCTCCTGCTCTTGAAAATATTTGTCCTGTTCTAGAAGATTTAAAACGAACAGTGGCTTCTGTACATTCAACCGACATTCATGACGATGATCACGTTTCTGAAATTTCTGTAGAATCATTCGGTCAAACACTTGCCACGCCAGTTTGTGAATTGAATCAAAATTTGATGATTCTCAATCAAACTATTATTGAAAATATTGAGAACTTGAAAGATGCTAGTGAAGTTACAGCCACTGTTGCAATTCCACTGCATGAGTTACATAACACATTACAAACCTTACAGCAAGACGTAATTTCACAGTATGGTGAAGAAATACTGCCATACGAGATAAGTGTTAATATAGCAAGCGCAGTACAAAATCTACAGAGTTGTATGCTTATAATACAAGAGCACGCTGGGGTAGAAGGAATTGAAGATATGTCTACTTTAGAAGACATATCCGGCATCAAAACAACTGCCGAGAATTTACCCTCTGACCGTTTAGTGGTTCCATCTGCGGAGGAAACAGTACTTGAACAATCTTTGGAGCCGATTAATCAGGAACTTGCTATCACTGCTACAGCGCAATCACTGCAGACATTGAATGAACACTTGATAGTGCTACAAAATCCAGAAATTATAGATACACTTGATACACTTTCTGAAATAAGTGATTATTCAAGCCTCAAAACTATTGCTCTGGGTTTGAGAGAATTACATTCTGGTATTGAAGAGATTTTACATCCTGTTGTTTTAGAAAATTCAAATGAAATAATCGGCCTCACTAATATATCTAAACTTGCAGCGATCGCGGAACCAATGCAAGAACTTCAACAGAGCTTATCAGTTTTAGATACAAGTAACATTCCAATATATGAACAAATCTTAGAATTACCCTCAGATAAAATACATTCCGTTTTTCAGAACATATCTGAATTTAAGGAATATTTAGCCAAATGCATGCACGCTATATTCCCAGCTATGGAAACAGCTGACAAAACTATTGAAATATCAAACAAAGTAGAATCATTAAGAGATGTATGTGAAAACATTAAAGAAACTTTGCAAAGTTATAAACATCTTCCTACTGCTATTTCAATAAACAAAGAAGTTTTCGATTTTGAACAGACTATTGATGATCTACTTATGGCTACAGATGTACATAAAGGTATCAAAATTGACCAAGTGAAATATATCACTGAACAATTATATGAAAATATAACTGCAGCACAAGAAGAATTGATTAGATTCACTCCACAGACGAACGAATCATTAGCACAGGAGGCTAAAATCATACAAACTATAAATGAAATTGAAAAAAATATAATTGTGTTAGAACAGTATGACTTTGTCGACCTATCAAAGGCTTCAGATATTAATTCAAGTCTCTCTCCACAACTGGCACTAGAATTAGAATCCGATTCATTGGTACAGATTGATGATATTGTAGAATGTGCTGTTAATATTGTACAAGATTCACAGGTTCAAGATACATCTATCGCAGATTTAATGATATTAGAAGACTTTTTCAAAACGTGTAAAAATGAATTCACTTTGATAAAGTGCCTGATAACGAAACAGTTAACTCACAAAAAAGTTATAAGATTGGTGCAAGAATTCAATAATCTTCAGAATACAATGACTACTTTTAAAGCAAAGCAATCAGATCTCAATTTAACGACAGAGATGACAAGACAAATTTCAGAATTCTTCGACCACGCAGAGGAAAGCCTAAATGGTGTTCAAAAGTCGCTTGTTAAAATACTTCATTCGCAGTCGGAAGTTTTGTTTAAAAACCCTTTGAATAAATTGAATTCATCTAATGAAGTATTGAAAGAGTCATTGAGAAATAAGAAAACAGGGAAACTAGAAGAAGTTATAAACAAAATCGTCAACATCATTGAATATATTCAACCGTCTTTAAAAACTGCTGAAGCGGATACTTTAACGGAATTGCTAACCCCAGAAACAGTACACACGATGGTAGATGAACAGATTATTTTGGAGAGAATGGAAGAGTTACTAGGGGTAATCGAAATAGAAGTATCGCGTGCTGATCAAAAAGAAAACAGAGAAGTATTATCGGCTTTGTTAACTTGTTTAGAAAAGCACCAAGATTATAAAGATGCCATTGGAACAGGAAAAGTACTAATCCTTCTTAAATGTTTATCCGAATGCGCTGATATCCTGCAAGTCAATATCTCACAAATGAAGATACAAAAGTTTACGATAGTTCCCCATAAGTTAGAAGATAATTCACTAAAATCAGCTTTGACGGAAATGTTGGAACCTCTTCAGATTCTTACCAGTCAGTTATCAAATGTCCAAGAACAAATTCTATCTGGCATTGAAGAAGATTCTATTTCCGTTGATATAACTTCAACAGAATCTGTTGTGCAAACTATGACTGAGATTCACAAAGAAATAGTGAAACAGATTGATTCTCAAATGTTTACAGTTGATGATCAAGATGTATCATTGATTATGGAAATGGACAAAGCTATCCATACAATTCAAGAAAGCCTTAAATCCATGGAAGATGTGCATATTGCTCAAGTTGTTAAAGAAATATCAAAACCAATTGAGGATATAGAAAAATCATTACATGATGTTTTGACGTCTGAGAAAGTAGTTGAGCACAAGAAAAATCTTCTATGTGGTAAGTAAAGTATATCTATCAAATCTAATGAGATTGTCATTATATTAATAACATTTTGCAGAAATAATGAAGTCATGGACAAATGTTCGTAAATTTTCACGTGTCACGATTTTTATTAGCTTTATAACTTATACTCAATCCATAAAATAAAATTGTACAATACAGTTAAGCAATTTTTCTACTTTTTAATTTCAGAAAAGTCTCCAGAGTTAATGCAACATATTGAACAATACCTTGACTTAATAGAAACGGTGGAAGAAATCTGTGTTATCATGCAAATAGATGATTTGAAGGAATCTGTTGAATTAGCACGTGAGATTTGTGAAAATTCTGCTTCTCTAGAAGTACCTGAAGAACTAGTTGAAAACATTCCCATTAAACAAGAGCAGCAAGCTAAACAATTACAAATGGCTCTTTCTAAAGTCAACACATATGTTCTTGAAAACTGTCAAGAATTAAGCTCTTCCCTAAATGTTGCTTCATTACAGAAGTTTTTGAAAGTTACTACTCAATTAGAATCGGACTTAGTAGCAATCACTGGACAGAAAGTATCAGTATATGCACCTGATAATATTCCAGATATATTCAAAGATATAAGTACGTTACAACAAATTAAAACCGAAGCAGTTAATTTAGAACCAGTAACTGGTGTAGACGTTCATCAACCATTAACGCTCCGAGAAACAGAAAAGGTGCAAGAAATTAAATGCGAAACAATCAGTACCAATAAAGACGAACCGCAATTCACAGAGGAGGTTAATATTTCCAAACCACATACTGTCTTAGAATATAAAGAAAATGAAGTCATTGTTGATTTAGAACAAGTTGACGCTGTAGAAAAACAGCCTGATACAGAAGTTGGGTATTTAGATAGTTCGAAAGTAATAGGTCTTGAAGTTGCTGATGTTAGTAACGCCATATGTGTGGCAAATAAGGATCTGCTTGACGTCGCAGTCGAAGTTTCATCTTCATCTAGAGAAGTACCTTCTAGTAAATTAGAAGAAGTGTCGGAAATTATTAAAGAAGAAACTAAGGAAATAAGTAAAAATAAAGGTAACTTTTAGTATTTTTATTAGTGTTATAGTTAGTAAAATAAATACCTTCAACTTAAAGCATGCTTTCTTTTTGGAATTTGCTTGTATGGTAAAACAATGAGACAATTATCTATATTATAACAAACAGAATAGATATATTAGTTTGTTAGTTTTTGACGGCTCACCATTTATAATCCTAGCATGTATTTATAGCTGCGTCGTCAGCTTACGCTTCGGAGCCTAGGGTACGCTGTAAGTCATGGTCCTAGATTTGGTGGAACTGGTTATTAGAGCGACTGCCATCTGACCTCCGTAACCGTTTTTACAGGGAAACCAGTCCAACAGGAACATGACCCGAGGTGTGTTAGTGGCCAACACTGTCAGAATTTTTTAAGCTGCCCTAAGGCATCTGACATAGCCTCACGACTGCTATCTAACGATAACAACCAGGACCAACGGCTTAACGTGCCTTCAGAAGCATGGAGGAGCTCAAGATAGAAAATGCCACTAAATGGCGACCAATCCAATAGTGGTCGCGTCACGCCGTCGGTTGACACGCGCATTCGCTACGGATACGCGGGTCGCGCTCGATTAACGGCTCACCATTATTTCGCACGAATGTATAGACACTTAATATGCGTAATTTAGTTTCTCTAGTATATAAATTATTATGAACGCTAATTAATTACGAGTAATCTGTAACTAAAAATTTAAAAATTATGTAGAGTAATGTCATCTATGTCTAGCGTATCACTGAGCCACCACCTATTGGGACTTCTGTCACGTACATTATAAACATGTAGCATAAGTTTAAGACCTTTGCTGTATTTACGTGATAGCTTTCTCAATAAACATATATTTTATTCTATTCTAAGAACGGCTCATTAGACGTGTTTTAATTAACCCGGTTTAAATAATTTTAAATTCTATTTCAGTTTTTTTTCTCTAATTTAGGAATAATACCTCTATTAAATACTAAGAATTCTAATCAACATGACAAATGGATTCCATTTTCTTATGTTTTCGCGATTGTTATTCATTAAATTAAACTATTTTAATACGGTTTTATCGCGTTTATTACTTATTTATTTACACCTGACGTTTCAAACACTTTACAGCGTTCATGGTCGCAGGCAGACTAAGTTAACATTTGTCTTTGATGTCATAAGATTACAAAATTTCAGGCGGTAGTTTTGTAATCTTATGACATCAAAGACAAATGTTAACTTAGTCTGCCTGCGACCATGAACGCTGTAAAGTGTTTGAAACGTCAGGTGTAAATAAATAAGTAATAAACGCGATAAAACCGTATTAAAATAGTTTAATTTAATGGATTCCATTTCTTTGTTACATTTTTAGTTGGTATCATTTTCAGAGAAAACAGATATTTTATGTAATTACTCCTGAGTTTGATAAAAATTTAAAAGATATAAAGCCCTAGCAGCTGGCAGCAGTGGGACACAAGAAAGATACAAAAAATGTCATAAGATAATTAAAATCTCTTAGCACATAGCATGTAGTTAAATTACCACAACATTTGTACGTTTTATTTCATTCATAATATTCATTCAGTTTATCTAGAGTATTTAGCGAAATGTTTGTCTTCGTACAGTACAGTGCATTTATTATTTTTGATTTTATAATTTGTTTACAGACTTGAAACAATGCATAGAAGAATTCTTATGTGACAATACATCAGAAGTAATAAAAGAATTATCTGCTGTCACTAATACAGTGGAATTGGAGAAAGCATACATCATAGCTAAAGAGTTGCAAGAAAGTATTTTAGTTGTGGAAAGTTATGTTGAAGAAAAAACCAGTCCTTCTTATATTGAAGAAATAACTAATCAACAAGTTGAATTAACAGAACAGCTGCATCATGCTCTAACGACATTCCAGGAGCAAGCTGAATTGAATTTAGTTGAAACGCCTACTGAAGTAAATGAAAGTTTGTTACAACATGTTACTGAAATAATAACTAAATTAGACGATAAATTGGTTGTTGTCACTTCGGGAAAACAATTTCAGCAAACTGATAGTTTACCATTTGAAATCAATATACAAACGGAACAAGAGTCTACAGTAAAACAGTTCGAAGAGTTAGCGACATCTGAAGACAATGCCTGCGAAGCGTCAGCTATATTGAGTCAAGAAAAGGAAAAATCTCTACTCGTTAATGACGTTGTCGTCAAACAAGTGTCGACATTATTAGATATCAAAGAAGCTGAAAATGTACAGGCTACTGAAGAAAAGCGTGAAAATGAATCGTTCCAGAACATCAAAGTCGCTAAGACCGATGAATCAATGCAGGATGCAGCTGTCGAGAAACTGGAAGAATTATCCGCAAGTGAAATTACACACGTAATCGCTACTCAGAAAACACAAGAAGGCACGCTGAAGTCTGCAATTGGTAAGTTTTTATATTTTTTAATAGGCTTATGTCTGTTTACTATCCGTGACACTTTAGATAAACAATAATGGGTGATAATACCAGTTAGAACTTCTTGAGATGCTAATGCATCTACAATACCCTTGTATTGCTTTTAAGATTTAAGTAACTGCTTTTCGTCAAGTAGGCACTATTTTTCAATAAATTTTTATATACGACAAAAATAATAAAAATACAAAATACTTAGCTAATAAGAATTTTACACAGTATTACATTTTCAGAAACACTTATACACAACATTCACGAATATACACATAGCATGTAAATTACCAAAACATAGTTTTATTTCATTCATAATGCATTCAGTTTATCTACAATATATAGCGAAATATTTAGGTTGGTCTTTGTACAGTACAGTGCATAATATTTGGTTTTATAATTTGTTTACAGACTTAAAACAATGCATAGAAGAATTCTTATGTGACAATACATCAGAAGTAATACAAGAATTATCTGCTATCACTAATACAGTGGAATTGGAGAAATCATACATCATAGCTAAAGAGTTGCAAGAAAGCATTTTAGTTGTGGAAAGATATGTTGAAGAAAAAGCCAGTCCTTCTTATATTGAAGAAATAACTAATCAACAAGTTGCATTAACAGAACAGCTGCATCATGCACTGATGACATTCCAGGAGCAAGCTGAATTGAATTTAGTTGCTACGCCTACAGAAGTAAATAAAAATTTGTTACAACATGTCACTGAAATAATAACTAAATTAGACGATAAATTGGTTGCAGTCACTTCGGAAAAACTATTTCAGCAAACTGATAGTTTACCATTTGAAATCAATATACAAACGGAACAAGAGTCTACAGTAAAACAGTTCGAAGAGTTAGCGACATCTGAAGACAATGCCTGCGAAGCGTCAGCTATATTGAGTCAAGAAAAGGAAAAATCTCTACTCGTTAATGACGTTGTCGTCAAACAAGTGTCGACATTATTAGATATCAAAGAAGCTGAAAATGTACAGGCTACTGAAGAAAAGCGTGAAAATGAATCGTTCCAGAACATCAAAGTCGCTAAGACCGATGAATCAATGCAGGATGCAGCTGTCGAGAAACTAGATGAATTATCCGCAAGTGAAATTACACACGTAATCGCTACTCAGAAAACACAAGAAGGCACGCTGAAGTCTGCAATTGGTAAATTTTAATATTTTTTAATAGGCTTATGTCTGTTTACTATCCGTGTCACTTTAGATAAACAATAATGGGTGATAATACCAGTTAGAACTTCTTGAGATGCCAATGCATCTACAATACCCTTGTATTGTTTTTAAGATTTAAGTAACTGCTTTTCGTCAAGTAGGCACTATTTTTCAATAAATTTTTATATACGACAAAAATAATAAAAATACAAAATACTTACTTAATAAGAATTTTACACAGTATTACATTTTCAGAAACACTTATACACAACATTCACGAATATACACATAGCATGTAAATAACCAAAACATGGTTTTATTTCATTCATAATACATTCAGTTTATCTACAATATATAGCGAAATATTTAGGTTGGTCTTTGTACAGTACAGTGCACTATATTTGGTTTTATAATTTGTTTACAGACTTGAAACAATGCATAGAAGAATTCTTATGTGACAATACATCAGAAGTAATACAAGAATTATCTGCTATCACTAATACAGTGGAATTGGAGAAATCATACATCATAGCTAAAGAGTTGCAAGAAAGCATTTTAGTTGTGGAAAGATATGTTGAAGAAAAAGCCAGTCCTTCTTATATTGAAGAAATAACTAATCAACAAGTTGCATTAACAGAACAGCTGCATCATGCACTGACGACATTCCAGGAGCAAGCTGAATTGAATTTAGTTGCTACGCCTACTGAAGGAAATAAAAATTTGTTACAGCATGTCACTGAAATAATAACTAAATTAGACGATAAATTGGTTGCAGTCACTTCGGAAAAACTATTTCAGCAAATTGATAGTTTACCATTTGAAATCAAAATACAAACGGAACAAGAGTCTACAGTAAAACAGTTCGAAGAGTTAGCTATACCTGAAGACAATGCCTGCGAAGCGTCAGCTATATTGAGTCAAGAAAAGGAAAAATCTCTACTCGTTAATGACGTTGTCGTCAAACAAGTGTCGACATTATTAGATATCAAAGAAGCTGAAAATGTACAGGCTACTGAAGAAAAGCTTGAAAATGAATCGTTCCAGAACATCAAAGTCGCTAAGACCGATGAATCAATGCAGGATGCAGCTGTCGAGAAACTGGAAGAATTATCCGCAAGTGAAATTACACACGTAATCGCTACTCAGAAAACACAAGAAGGCACGCTGAAGTCTGCAATTGGTAAGTTTTTATATTTTTTAATAGGCTTATGTCTGTTTACTATCCGTGACACTTTAGATAAACAATAATGGGTGATAATACCAGTTAGAACTTCTTGAGATGCCAATGCATCTACAATACCCTTGTATTGCTTTTAAGATTTAAGTAACTGCTTTTCTTCAAGTAGGCACTATTTTTCAATAAATTTTTATATACGACAAAAATAATAAAAATACAAAATACTTAGCTAATAAGAATTTTACACAGTATTACATTTTCAGAAACACTTATACACAACATTCACGAATATACACATAGCATGTAAATTACCAAAACATAGTTTTATTTCATTCATAATGCATTCAGTTTATCTACAATATATAGCGAAATATTTAGGTTGGTCTTTGTACAGTACAGTGCATAATATTTGGTTTTATAATTTGTTTACAGACTTAAAACAATGCATAGAAGAATTCTTATGTGACAATACATCAGAAGTAATACAAGAATTATCTGCTATCACTAATACAGTGGAATTGGAGAAATCATACATCTTAGCTAAAGAGTTGCAAGAAAGCATTTTAGTTGTGGAAAGTTATGTTGAAGAAAAAGCCAGTCCTTCTTATATTGAAGAAATAACTAATCAACAAATTGCATTAACAGAACAGCTGCATCATGCACTGACGACATTCCAGGAGCAAGCTGAATTGAATTTAGTTGCTACGCCTCCTGAAGTAAATAAAAATTTGTTACAACATGTCACTGAAATAATAACTAAATTAGACGATAAATTGGTTGCAGTCACTTCGGAAAAACTATTTCAGCAAACTGATAGTTTACCATTTGAAATCAATATACAAACGGAACAAGAGTCTACAGTAAAACAGTTCGAAGAGTTAGCGACATCTGAAGACAATGCCTGCGAAGCGTCAGCTATATTGAGTCAAGAAAAGGAAAAATCTCTACTCGTTAATGACGTTGTCGTCAAACAAGTGTCGACATTATTAGATATCAAAGAAGCTGAAAATGTACAGGCTACTGAAGAAAAGCGTGAAAATGAATCGTTCCAGAACATCAAATTCGCTAAGACCGATGAATCAATGCAGGATGCAGCTGTCGAGAAACTGGATGAATTATCCGCAAGTGAAATTACACACGTAATAGCTACTCAGAAAACACAAGAAGGCCCGCTGAAGTCTGTAATTGGTAAGTTTTTATATATTTTAATAGGCACATATCTGTTTACTATCCGTGATACTTTAGATTTACAATAATAGGGGATACTACCAGTTAGAACTTCTTGAGATGCCAATGCATCTACAATACCCTTATGTTGCTTTTAAGATTTAAGTAACTGCTTTTCGTCAAGTGGGCACTATTTTTCTATGACTTTTTATAAACGACAAAAATAAAAAAAAATACAAAATATTTAGCTAATAAGAATTTTACACAGTATTACATTTTCAGAAACACTTATACACAACATTCGCGAATATATATCTGAAGATATAGGTAAAATCTTTGATGAAATAAATGAAACGCTGTACTTTGAAAACATAAAGGAGTCATTAAACATTGCTAATGAATTGTACGCAAGTATGTCAACAACATACATTGATTCAGAGAATAAAAAAGAAAATTTTGTAAGTGTTCAAGAACATCAAGTTAATCTAGCCCAACATTTAAATAATTATCTTTCATCAATACATGTATTTACTTCCGAACACGTTAAAGAGCTGTCCTCAATAAGTGAAAATAAAATACATAAGGTTAAATCGGTCGTCGAAAATATTTGCTCTGATCTCAACAATGTTATTAGTTCATTCTTAGTTGCTTTACAATCCTCAAAACAAAAAAATGAAACAAACAATGAAACTTGCCAAGATAACGAGCAACTCAAGACAAGCGATAATGTAGAAGAAGTGTCCGACCGTACTGATCTACAATTGAATAAGGAAGAAATTTCAGCCCCAGAAAACGCTTCTATTCTAAGTAGAGTAGTGCTTCCAGAAGAATCCACTATCGAAACAATATCAGGTCAAGTGCCTGAGCTGACAGCTGGTAAATACATATTTAACGCTTACAGTAACTATTGTTTCTTCATTTGTTTTCATTTTATATATTTTTATTATTATAGTTTTAAATAGCTTTTATTTGATGCTTATACTTTTTAGCGTAATGTTCTTAATTATGAAAAAAAAAACACTTTTCACTTTAAAAAAACTAAAATATTGAAGAACACAAAAAGTTTTAAACCTATACAAGTGCAATTATAATCAATCAACTCTAAGATTGCTTAAAGATGGACTATAATGATAATTCATTTAATAGACTTACTATTTCAGATACACTTACACACAATAACGAACTTACACCCTTTTATGTCAAACAATCTGAAGAAAGTAACGAAGAAAGTGTAGTAGAAATAATTCAAGATGTAAATTTATCTAAGGATGATCAATTTAAAAATATAGAACTCCGAACAGATGTAAGTGATATGAACAAAGAGGTCTTATTACCAGATGCAAATGATAATATTTTGGTTTCAAAGGAAATAACTGAAATAATAAATTCAAATCAAGCAAAGGAAGAAACGAACAAAGGTGACCAATCTTCACTGACTGCAATATCTGCAGTTTCAGCTGATTTAAGTGAAGTTAAAGATTTCGATAATAATGTAACAAGTGAGATATTATCGCAAACTGATATTATACCGAAAGAAACTGTAGTGGAAAAAATAGTACAAGTTGAGAAGAATGCCAAGCAAGAAATGGCATCAAAATTAGAGCAAAATACATCTAATAGAGATATACCAGAAGACGAAAATGTAACGAAATTCGTTGCAGATACTAACCAAGAATTGCAAGTTGCAGTGAGCACAGTAATTTTTACCGAAGAACTAGTGAAACAAATGTCGCAATCCGATGTTGATACTATGTGTAAACCAACCATGACAATGCTTGTAGAAGAAGAATTAAGTGGTGTGCTTGTAGTACCCGATGAAGCAACTACTTTCATTGAGAGTAATATTGCAAATGAAAAAGAAATTCAAGCGGAAGGTTCAATTGTTGTTGATGATAAAGTTGAATTTGGAATAGTTACTACAGAAAATATAGATACTGCACCACAAGTGGCATTACAATCACAAGAAGAGCTATCGGTATTTAAGTGTGATATAGGAACAGTTCAAATAGAGACTAAGGCAATAGAAGCTGAAGCTTTAAATACTTCTGAAGTCATAATACCATTTTTATGTAATGAAGATCTAATGATGAAAACTGTTAATTTAACTAGCGAAGAGACAGACGGAATATCTTTTGAAAATAAAGTTGATTTACTGGAAACAGAATTAGAATCACAATCCAATGAAAATCTGTCAGCTGTAGGCATGGCTGCTTTTAAAGAAAACGAATCAGTTGAATTGACAGAGATTGTTCTTGCAGAAGAAGCAATGTTGCAAAATGCTAGTAGCCTTGATTTGACATCGGCCACTCAAGAAAATTTTGCGATATGCACAAAGGTTGTTGATAATCAATTTCAAAACGATTATTTAATAATAAACGATCCTTTAACTACATGGGCTCAAGCAAATAAAGACAACATAAATAAAGCAGAAGAAAAAGATGTTGCTATTGTAGAAACTGAAATGTCAACTGCAATTTCGCAAGCTGAAAATAACTCTTTTGAGAACAAGGAAAACTTACAATCATCATTAACAGAAAATATAATCGATGACACCAAAGAAACTAATGTTTTATCAGCTATACAATCTATTGAAACTTTTGTAGAACCTGAGGTTGATATTGATCGAGAAAATACAAATCTACTATTGCAAACTGAAATGTTGAATTTAGAGTCAACAGTAATAAGGCCCATACCAATACTCAAAGAAAATGAAGCTTTAGAATGCACTGATATTTTCCCTGTAGAAAATTTGGAAGCAGAGTACGCTTGCTCTGCTGAAGGTGAGACTCTAAGTCCAAATATAGTAACACATGACAGTATTATGGAAATCAATGAAATTATTGCCGGAGAAGAGATAAAACAAATGTTACCAGAAAATATTTCCATTTCTAGTTCTTTGAATGAATTAATACAACACGATTTTCATTATAATAATGTAATAGTCACTGAAGCAGCTGGAAACGTTTGTGATAAAACACATCAAAACTTCCCGAAAACAGGTGAAGACATTATTGACGTATTACAAATCATGGATAACTCTGCCAAAAATAAAGATATCACAAATGAAGAAGTTGATCAAACGAAACAAAATGAAAAATTAACGTCTACTGAAAATAATATCAACGCAGCAGTACAAATTGAAGAAATGAAGATATTGCAAAGCAATGAAACAAAGCCTAGACTTGAAAATGTTAATGAAGAGATATCTTCGAAAACTGAATTTTATGAAAAAATTGAGAAAGATGTTGAGAAACAAGTGAAATATTGCCAGCAAAAAGATGAATCATCACTTAACGTTTCGGAAATAACAATACAGCCTGAATATAAAACAGATGATAATAAGGAAATTATAAACGAAGATAAATTAGTTCTCGTAAACGATGCTGTAGCTATTTCTGTAGAAGATTTGCAACCAAACGAGAAAAAAACATCCATTTCACAGTGCGAGTTAATTACTAAGACTGAAAACCAAGCAGATCATGAAGAAACTAAAGAAGTCATTATGGAAGAAGATTTAAATGGACCACTTCGAAGTAGCAATAAACCTACTTCTGATCAAGTGGAGCTTGAAGAAAATGTTTTTGTTAAAGAATCTTCAGATATGGATAATCTTACAATACAGCGATCAACAGAGAAATCAACAGAAATTAATACTGGTAAATTATATGGTAATCTGGTTTTGTCTCGCTTTAATAAGTGCCAAGCTGCAACTTACCTAATGAAAATAATATTGATACAAATTAATGTTAACGAACGAACGATGTTTGTTGCTTTGAAACCTATTGAGCTTTAATGTAAATTTTTTAATATCTTTTTTATTTCATTTAAAGAAACATTTACACTTTAATTAAATATTTGGACTTGGTGCCTATATATTTTTTTTAACATTTTATAAAGTATTTATCAAAGCAAATGTGCTTAAAACAAAACAGCAATCCATTCATTAATCCAATTAAGCAAATTAATCATCATCTCAATATTAGCTCATCAAAAGTCACAATTGCAAAATAAACATTTTGTTATGTTCATATTTGGGTGATACATTTTATAATATTAATCAATAATATAATTGATGAAACTGTTCGAGCTTTAGAAAAGCTTTTGTGATTTATAACATTAAACGTTGAAAATGTATGGTGTCCAGTAAAACGATTTTATTTATTTGTTAGATTTCGCATTGTATTTTAGAAATGTAAGTTTGCTTTAATTTAATTACCTGCATAATTATCTTTTTGTTTATGATATGAACATAAGTAATCTGTTTTCTAAAATAGTTTTAATTAGCCTATGCATATTGTTTTAATGCTATCTGTTTATTACTACTTATTAAAAAAATTAAACATATTAAATACATTTTCTCACACTCTAGAGAATGTTATTCGTGATATGAAGGAAACCACTGTAAATGTCACATTAATAGTTGATCTTACACTATAATACTAATGTATTTAAGTCTATTGATGCTAGCGCAATAGTACTCGTATTTTAGTTTCAAACTCTAATAATAATTATAGTTTGAAACCATCACTGGCGACCCGTGAATCCCGAGCGGAGATACATGATTATAGTTTCAAACACAGAAACAATAAACAAGATGTCTACTGAAAATGCTTTGGGATTGAGACAAATAAATTTTGTGCAATATCTGAATAGCTCAGCTAACGTTGTTCAAACATACGTACACTTTCATTATGATTAACTTTGTAAGCATTTTAACGAAATATTTCTCCAGAAAGCTTATGAAATGACATTACAGTTAAATATTAATTTCCTACAATATAACAAATTGATTCATTGTTCCAACAACTAATGTCACAAAATCATGACAATGTTATGAAAAATGAACTTCAGAATCAATAAACACTGTCGAAATTTCATGTTGTGATGATTTTGCGACTGATATGAAAAATCTATTGTAATAACAAATATTTTATCTTTAGACCCGAAACAAAATGATGACGTAGCTAAAAATAAAGAGGATACATCTGCTCAAGTTAAAATTAATGTAGGTGATATTGAAAAGCAAGATATTGAAAAAGTCCTGACACCCTTGGGTAAATACGCATTCAATATGAGCTTTCCTTTGCTTTAATATTTTTTTACTTTATTGTACTTAGTTACAATTATTGTTTTAGTTATACAACATATCCAATTCGAATTTTTTGCTGAAGCAATAGTTTTCAAAATCTTTTATTTCTATAATATACGATGTACTTTCAGACACACTCTTAATGCATTTCGAAGAATATTTATCAGAAAATACAGGCAATATTATAAATGCTCTACCGTTACAATTGATCACCAAGGAAGTCAAAGAAACTTTACATGTCGCAAAAGAGCTCTATTATAATTTGTGCTTGCTTAAAGATGATAAAGAGGAAAACTTGGAAAAGGTCATTTTAGATGAAAAAAATAAACCCAGTTTGGAACTAGTAAAAGAGTTATCTCATGGTTTATCTCAATTTCAAAAACAATGTGCAGAACAGGTGCAAAGCTTTGAACAGTTGGTAGATATTAATTCGTTGGAAACACTGTGTAAATCAGTCACGTGCTTACAAAAGGATTTAACAACTATAAGTCAGATTTCTTCTTCAAAAGTAACTAAAAATGACACGGAAGTCAGCCAACTGGAAGCTCTAACTTCTGTAAGATTTTCGGATACAGTTTGTCCACAAGAAAAATTACTTCAAACTTCAAGCGAAATTAGTTTAGAAGAGGTTGTTGCTACCGCTACTGAAATCATTGATAGTGTTATAGAAGAATCCGAATACATAGCAGCGGAAGAGTTTGAAACTGCTTCTGAAAATGGAGAAAACATTATGATCCAACTAGTCGTGGATGACAATTCAGAAATGGATATACTAAATCAAACATTTATTGAAAAAGAGAGTAATACAGAGAAAGTTGAAATGAATATTGAATGTTACAATAAGGCAATAACTCAATTTTCTGAAAACGTGATTTTAGAAAAAGAAGGATATTTGTTACGTGATGAAAATGAAAACATTGAATCATTCATTGTATCTGAAACTAAGATATCTGACGTGGAAAGTGAAAAATTCACAGTTACTGACATTGTAGACAATAATTTTGTCTTGGTACCTGATGCTTTTACCATAGAATCTAAAGAAGCGTCAAACTTTGATAAAGTTCAATTGAATATGGAAAATGAAGAAATTTTGCCAAAACAATCTGATGAAGAACAAAGCGAAATTATTTGTGACAAAATTGAAACTACCGGCGTCCCTCCGAGTGAACTTAGTATTGGTACGGTCTTGGCCTTTCCTAATGTAAATGGTGTATCAGCTTTATAATTAAATAACAAAAATAACATAATTGTTTATAAATAAATTGCAATTGCAACATTGATCGTAAATCATTTTAAATATAATTTCATTAGCGATAAATCTAACATAATTAATGTCAGGGATTCTTCACACACATGTACCATTGCGGCTCTAAAAAATCATAATTACGAAAGATAGAAATACATTAAATTACAATGCATACTCCTACAGAATACTCGTAATGTTAATTTAACGCCATGACATGAGCACTACTTACATGCATCCCTTACGTCATCACATGACTATGGTCACTACATTTGACTTTTTAAATCAACCACGGTTAGTAGTTGTGCCTTGTGACAAAGCACTTTAGCAGCCAAAACAGGGTACTTATGAGTTAAGATTTATCCGAAATCAACAAGCGTTTAGATGGGCGAGAAATGGAAATGAGAGAGGTCTGTAGCGATCGAAATGAGAAAAATAAGTATGTAAATACCTCTGTCTATGCCTGCGACAAATCATTGTTATAAATGTATTGTAAGAACACGTTACATGACAGGACAGGACTCATCGTCAAGTTGTTGAAATTATTCGCTGGCAAATCACCTAGGATCTCGAATGCCACAACAATTGTGTTAATCTATAAGATCGATTATTTCGTGTCAATTCCTCCAGCTTAATGACTTGATAAACCAATTTCATACAAGCAATAATATTGCTGCACTGTACATAACTCTCGAAGACTAACTAGTAATTACTTTTTGTCCCGTCAGAATCCTGAATAATTTAATTTATTTACTGGGCTCTGCCAAAGGTAGTCCTATGTCATTATTTATTACACATTAAATATTGTCAAAAGTGCTATTATATCTCTGTCATAATTGCTTGCTAATAAATATACATTTTTACATAATGCTGTTGCTACGTATTTTATTGTCGTAAAATAACTTTCATGTCATTATCTTAATTAAGAAGTAAACATATACTCATAAACCCAGTGGAAATTTACTGACACAAAATTTAAAAAGCTATCCATTCACATCTTTAAAATAAACACATCGAAGAGCCAATTCATAGATATAATAATGATTCTACGAACTGGCAGTCAATAACATTCATTATGTTTTAATGTTGTATGTTAATGACAATTTACCTTTTGTAGGATTTGATACTCTACTGGAGCATATCGACGCTTTTATATCCGACGAAGTGGCAGAAGTGATAAATGAGATATCATCTGTTTGTGATATCGACTCTTTGAAAGAATCAGTTGTTATTGCAAAAGAGCTAAGAGAAAGTATTGCTTCCGTCAATGCAGTATCTGATGCTGACGATGTTTGTAAAATATTAACCGCAGATGTTGAGGGAGAAATAAATACGAAGCTTAAACTTCAGACAGCTCTCTCAAGTTTGCAGCAACAGATACTAGAATCTTCTCAAGAACTAGAAAAAATAAAACCTGAGACCATATTAAAAGTGAAACATATAACATCTCAATTAGCAGAGGACTTGAAAGTTGCAACTATTGAAACTGTACAAACGAGTAAGTAAAAATAATATTTTTTTTTATATGGCACATGCACACTCTTAGTAATTTTCACATCAACAACTGTCTAATCTAATAATACTTCTCTTAAAGTTTCATATTTTGATCTGTTCGTATTTCACAGTAAAAACTCTGCTATTATTTTACACCGCCAAGTATGCTTTCATGGTCACAATAAGTAAACTCTACATATTTTATTACAGAACAAGCTGAGATTACTGAAGAAAGATCTATGAAACAATTAGAAACTTTGCTTCAAGAGGTCAGCAATAAAATAAACGTTTCATCAACTGAACAAATTGCTGAAAATAATGAGTTGCTTCAAGACACATTAGATGAAGTACAAACAGTTATTATAAAGCTTAAACGTGATTTTGATGGAACGATAAATGACACTCTCAATGAGACTCTTGATGATTTAGAGTGCAGTGTGAGAAGTGTACAACTTCAAATTAATGAAGATAGTCCTCCAGAACTGCTTAAAGAAGCCTGTGCGACGTTACAATTATTATTTAATAATATGAATGAGACACAGGAAAAACAAATTTCTGAGACATTGACGATGCAGGTCACAGCAAATAATTTTCTAGAAAAGTGTTCCATAGAAACAAATGAGACTGTGAATTTGCTAAATAATGCCACAAAAATTGATACTAAGGGCAGTAAAAGTTTAGAAAATATAATATCAAATCTAAGCAATCTCAAAGATACAATAAAATCACTACGCTTAAGCTTTATGGGTGACTCTGAAATGTTGATAGAAAATGGTATCGAGGTTTTGCAAGTATTGGAACAAATAGAAGAAAAAGTATTTTCTCTCGAAAAAACTGTCGAGACAGAAGAATCTCTTTCTCCATCAGTTCGAGATAGCATTTTTATTGCTGTTCATTCAGTTTATGGCAGTATATCAAATATGAGAGGCACAATTGCTAGTATACAAAAACAATTCATGTTTGAAAATTATGGCAAACCAACAGAAAACATTCTACATTCTTTAAAACTTGTAAACAATATGACAAGTATGAGTGAAGAATGTGTAAAGCCAATATTTAAAAAGCTATCTAAATGTTTACGTAATGTTCTAAACCACTTTGGGGATATTAAGTTTTACATAAATCTAGATAAAACAGCTAGATTGCCAAGTGATGCAGCTTTTACAAAAATTGTTCTCGAAGAGCTAAATGTAAACATTGGTGCGATTCAGTTAGTTACATCAGATGAAAAAGTTTTGACAAAAATAAAAGAGACTATTAAAACTACCCAGGATAGTTTGCTTAACATTGAATCACATGCAACATTAGAAGTGAAAGATAAAGTACCTATTTTCAAAAAATTATCGTCGCAGCTGAAAGACATAGCTTCGTCTCTAAATACTAAATTATTGTCAGATAATCAAGATGAACAAGTGAAGAAACAGAAAATTGATGCAGATGATCAGACTTCAAAAGATGAGAGCGACATTAAATGTGTTGAAATTAGATTTGATCCTGACATCGCAAGTCAGGTAGTGGATAGTGCGGATATTACTAATATTGTCAAAGATGAGGTAACAAGCTGTGATTTACAAGAAATATCTGAACAGACCCAAAAGATTACGTCATCACAAATTGATGAACCCAAACCTTCAACATCACGAAATGCTTTGCAAGACGAACAAAATCTATTAGCCCAAAAGGCTACCGAGGAATTAAACATAGAAATTAATGGAAATCAAGAATTAACTGAAAATAGTATAACAAAATCTGACGAAGATCGTTTAAAACTAATAGAAGATAATACAACATTAGAAGGAGAAATTAAGTCCGATAAAATAAGAGATGAAGAATTAGCTACCATTAATAAAGATTCTGTGAAAAATGTAAAATCAGAGGAAAAACTTGTCGAAGAAGAGATTATAGAATATAAGGACCAAGTTTTCTTGGTTGCCGAAGAGAATCTTATTAAAGAACACAAAGATAAAGAAATATGTGACGTGGAAAAGGAAACTTTTGAGGAACAGAATCAAAATGATGAAAGTAACGAACATTTAGTGGAAGAAAAGCCATTACAGGATAAGGTGAAAATCTTTGACGAATTAAACTACACTATTAAGGAAAAGGATGATGACAAACATTTAGAAGACCGAATACCTAAAGAAGAAAATCTCATTGATGAAGAGAAACGTGAACAAGAACAGATAGGCAAAGTAAACGAGGAAAACAATAATATTGAAAAAGGAGACAGCGTGGAAGGAGCGAAGCATACTGAAACTCGTAAAGATATACCAGGGCATACTAGTGAAGAAAATATAACACAAGAGGTGGAAAAAGCTAAAGATATAAAACAAAGTTCTGAACTTGAAGAGGATTCAATAAATAAAGAAAAACTTGTTTTAGAAGAATCCGAAGTTAAACATGAAGAAGAAGTAAAGCAAATCGATGACAAGATATTTAAAGAAAAAGAAAGAAAAGATGTAGAAGAGCTTGAGAAAGTTAAACCTGAACATTTAAAAGAAGAGACAGATAAGCAAGAAGTTAGTAATACACAAACTGCAAATGTTAATCAACAACAAGATAAAGATAAAATCAACGAAGAAAATAAAACGGGCCAAAACGAGGAAAAAAATCTATCAGAAAAAGAAAAAACTTTAGCAGACGAACCTGAAAAGGAAATGAAAACAGAGGAAAAACCTTTCGATAAGAAAGAAAGAAAGAATCAAGATGTTGGAATAGCTGAAAAGAAAGAAGGAGAGGAGGAAAAACAAATTATTGGTGAAGAAGGCATGCTTGAAGAAAAAATAACAATAAATGAAGCTAAACAAATGAAACAACAAGATAAAGATAGTCTAAATCTGACTGAAACACAGCTTAGAAAGGAAAATCAAAAACAACAGGAGGAATCAAAAATAATAAAGAAAATAGAAGACACAGACGAAGCTGATTTGCAAAAGAAAAAAGAGGAGAAACAATTTGAAAATGAAAAACAAAATCAGGCAGACAAAGAAAGTGTCAGTGATGAGAGTAAAAAGGTAGAAGATAAACAGACAGAAATAGAACATAGACTTAAAAATGAAAAACAAGAACACGATGAATCTGTCACAATAGAAAAAGAACAAACAGGAATAGTAGAGTTGAAAAAGAAAAAAGAAGAAAACAGAGCTACTGATGAAAGTCAGGAAGAGCAAGCTCGTGCCAAAGAAGAAAAAGAGGAGGTGAATAAAGCTGAATTGAAAAATAATGTCGAAGAGAAACTTCTTGCAGATGAAGAACAGAAACAGGAAGATGAAGATAGTGCTATGAAAGATAAATCAGAGAAAGCTGAATTGATAATGAAAGAAACAGAAAAAGGTCTTGCAGAGGAAAGACAAAATGTAAAGTATGAAGTGCGTGCCAAGAAAGAACCAGAAGAGGACGCAAAAGCTAACACAAAAAAGAAGGAAGAGAAAAGAACACTTACAAATGAGAATCAAACGCAGGAATCTGAAGCGCCTGCCAAAAAAGAAAAAGAAGAGGCTGTTAAAGACGAAATGGCAGAGGAAGATAAAGAGAAAAAGTTTGCAGATGAGAAACAAAAGCAGGAGGATAAAGCACATATCAAAAAAGATAAAGTGGAGGCTGAAAAGAGCGAAATGGAAGAGATGGAAGAAGAAACAAGGCTTGCAGAGGAAAAACAGAAACAGGAATATGAAGATAGTGCTCTGAAAGAAAAAGCAAAGAAAGCTGAATTGAAAGTGAAAGATACAGAAAAAGGTCTTGCAGAGGAAAGACAAAATGTAGAGGATGAAGTGCGTGCCAAGAAAGAAACAGAAGAGGCCGAAAAAACTGTCATGAAAAATAAAGAAGAGGAAAGAACACTTACAAATGAGAAACAAATGCAGGAAGCTGAAGTGTGTGCCAAAAAAGAAAAAGAAGAGGCTGTTAAAGAAGAACAGATAAAGAAAGATAAAGAGGGAAAGATTGCAGATGAGACACAAAAGCAGGAGGATAAAGCACATACCAAAAAAGATAAAGTAGAGGCTGAAAAGAGCGTAATGGAAGAGATGGAAGAAGAAACAAGGCTTGCAGAGGAAAAACCAAAGCAGGACGATAAAGAGCGTGCCAAGAAAGAGAAAGCAGAGAAAACTAAATTGAAAAAGAAGGAAGAGGAAAAAATACTTGCAGAGGAAAAACAAAAACAGGATGATGAAGCGCGTGCCAAACAAGAAAAAGAAGCTGAAAAAGTGGAAACAAAAAAGAAGGAAGAAGAAAAAAGACTTGCAGAGGAAAAACAAATACAGGAGGATGAAGCGCGTGCCAAAAAAGAAAAAGAAGAAGCTGAAAAAGCGGAAATAAAAAAGAAGGAAGAAGAAAAAAGGCTTGCAGAGGTAGAACAAAAACAGGATGTGGAAGCTCGTGCCAAAAAAGAAAAAGAAGAAGCTGAAAAAGCGGAAATAAAAAAGATGGAAGAAGAAAAAAGACTTGCAGAGGAAAAACAAAAACAGGAAGATGAAGCGCGTGCCAAAAAAGAAAATGAAGAAGCTGAAAAAGCGGAAATAAAAAAGAAGGAAGAAGACAAAAGGCTTGCAGAGGAAAAACAAAAACAGGAAGATAAAGCGCGTGCCAAAAAAGAAAATGAAGAAGCTGAAAAAGCGGAAATAAAAAAGAAGGAAGAAGACAAAAGGCTTGCAGAGGAAAAACAAAATCAGGAAGAAAAAGCGCGTGCCAAGAAAGAGAAAGCAGAGAAAACTAAATTGATAAAGAAGGAAGAAGAAAAAAGGCTTGCAGAGGAAAAACAAAAACAGGATGATGAAGCTCGTGCCAAAAAAGAAAAAAAAGAAGCTGAAAAAGCAGAAATAAAAAAGATGGAAGAAGAAAAAAGACTTATAGAGGAAGAACAAAAACAGGAAGAAGAAGCGCGTGCCAAAAACGAAAAGAAAGAAGCTGAAAAAGCGGATATAAAAAAGAAGGAAAAAGAAAAAAGACTTGCAGAAGAAAAACAAAAACAGGAAGATGAAGCGCGTGCCAAAAAAGAAAAAGAAGAAGCTGAAAAAGCGAAAATAAAAAAGAAGGAAGAAGAAAAAAGGCTTGCAGAGGTAAAACAAAAACAGGATGTAGAAGCTCGTGCCAAAAAAGAAAAAGAAGAAGCTGAAAAAGCGGAAATAAAAAAGATGGAAGAAGAAAAAAGACTTGCAGAGGAAAAACAAAAACAGGAAGATGAAGCGCGTGCCAAAAAAGAAAAAGAAGAAGCTGAAAAAGCGGAAATAAAAAAGAAGGAAGAAGACAAAAGGCTTGCAGAGGAAAAACAAAAACAGGAAGAAGAAGCGCGTGCCAAGAAAGAGAAAGCAGAGAAAACTAAATTGGAAAAGAAGGAAGAAGAAAAAAGGCTTGCAGAGGAAAAACAAAAACAGGATGATGAAGCTCGTGCCAAAAAAGAAAAAGAAGAAGCTGAAAAAGCGGAAATAAAAAAGAAGGAAGAAGAAAAAAGACTTGCAGAGGAAAAACAAAAACAGGAAGATGAAGCGCGTGCCAAAAAAGAAAATGAAGAAGCTGAAAAAGCGGAAATAAAAAAGAAGGAAGAAGAAAAAAGACTTGCAGAGGAAAAACAAAAACAGGAAGAAGAAGCGCGTGCCAAGAAAGAGAAAGCAGAGAAAACTAAATTGAAAAAGAAGGAAGAAGAAAAAAGGCTTGCAGAGGAAAAACAAATACAGGAGGATGAAGCGCGTGCCAAAAAAGAAAAAGAAGAAGCTGAAAAAGCGAAAATAAAAAAGAAGGAAGAAGAAAAAAGGCTTGCAGAGGTAGAAGAAAAACAGGATGTAGAAGCTCGTGCCAAAAAAGAAAAAGAAGAAGCTGAAAAAGCGGAAATAAAAAAGATGGAAAAAGAAAAAATACTTGCAGAGGAAAAACAAAAACAGGAAGAAGAAGCGCGTGCCAAGAAAGAGAAAGCAGAGAAAACTAAATTGAAAAAGAAGGAAGAAGAAAAAAGGCTTGCAGAGGAAAAACAAAAACAGGATGATGAAGCTCGTGCCAAAAAAGAAAAAGAAGAAGCTGAAAAAGCGGAAATAAAAAAGAAGGAAGAAGAAAAAAGACTTGCAGAGGAAAAACAAAAACAGGAAGATGAAGCGCGTGCCATAAAAGAAAATGAAGAAGCTGAAAAAGCGGAAATAAAAAAGAAGGAAGAAGAAAAAAGACTTGCAGAGGAAAAACAAAAACAGGAAGAAGAAGCGCGTGCCAAGAAAGAGAAAGCAGAGAAAACTAAATTGAAAAAGAAGGAAGAAGAAAAAAGGCTTGCAGAGGAAGAACAAAAACAGGATGATGAAGCTCGTGCCAAAAAAGAAAAAGAAGAAGCTGAAAAAGCGGAAATAAAAAAGAAGGAAGAAGAAAAAAGACTTGCAGACGAAAAACAAAAACAGGAAGAAGAAGCGCGTGCCAAAAAAGAAAATGAAGAAGCTGAAAAAGCGGAAATAAAAAAGAAGGAAGAAGAAAAAGGGCTTGCAGAGGAAAAACAAAAACAGGAAGAAGAAGCGCGTGCCAAGAAAGAGAAAGCAGAGAAAACTAAATTGAAAAAGAAGGAAGAAGAAAAAAGGCTTGCAGAGGAAAAACAAAAACAGGATGATGAAGCTCGTGCCAAAATAGAAAAATTAGAAGCTGAAAAAGCGGAAATAAAAAAGATGGAGGAAGAAAAAAGACTTGCTGAGGAAAAACAAAAACAGGAAGATGAAGCGCGTGCCAAAAAAGAAAACGAAGAAGCTGAACAAGAGGAAATAAAAAAGAGGGAAGAAGAAAAAAGGGTGGCAGAAGAAAAACAAAAGCAGGACGATAAAGAGCGTGATATGAAAGAGAAAGCAGAGAAAATTAAATTGAAAAGGAAGGAAGAAGAAAAAAGGCTTGCAGAGGAAAAACATAAACAGGATGATGAAGCGCGTGCCAAAAAAGAAAAAGTAGAAGCTGAAAAAGCGGAAATAAAAAAAAAGGAAGAACAAAAAAGGCTTGCAGAGGAAAAACAAAAACAGGAAGAAGAAGCGCGTGCCGAAACAAAAAAAGCTGATGAAGTCGAAGTTAAAAAGATAAAAGAGAAAGAAAGACTTGCAGTTGAAAAAGAAAAACAAGATGAAGAAACTCGCATGAAAAAAGAAAAAGATGAAACTGAAAAAGCTGAACAGAAAAAGAAGAAAGACGAGAAAAAACGGAAAATATTGGAAGAAGAAAAAATTAAAAAAGAGGAAGCACGTCACAAGAGAGAAAAAGAAGAAATAGAAAAAGCAGCTGCTAAAGAAAAAGAAACCAAAGACACGAAAGTATTACAAGAGGGAGGCGAAACGTTAATAAAACAGAGGAGTGAAGATATAAACACTGAAAACCTGGAGAACAAGGCCGCACAAAAATACATTACGAAACATGAAACAATTCGAGAATCTGAAAAACATAGAACACCAGCGTCAGGGGATGGAAATGTTCAGATTATGGATAGCGTTGAATCCTCGTGTCACATTTCTAATGAAGAACATTACATAAAAGAATATCAATACGAGCCTTCAGTAGGGCAAATGAAAAGAGACGAAAAGGAGAAGCTAAAGTTCGTCGATCATAGTCATAAAGATTATACTTTAGAGTTTGCCAGACCTCCAGCATATAGAGAGAAAACAATCGACACAGAAATATATGGTGTAGAACGGAAAGGTGTGGAGAGGGATAGTGTAGGACGGCACACAAGTATATACAAAGCCGAAAAGTTGGTTATGGATGCTAAACTGCGATCTTCTCTACCACCACCTCTAGATTTGAGTAAGAGAAGCAGTGAACCATCAGACAGACGTGAAACAAGACAGAAATCTAAAGCTTTGAGCGAAGCTAGGAGCGTATTGTCGGAGAAACGATCAAGTGTGCCTCGTGATATTAAAAGGAAACCAGTTTTCTCAACGTACTTAACTGATAGAACTGCAGTAGAAGGTTCCAGAGTAAAATTGACATGCAGTGTTTTGTCATCTTCTGATCCATCAGTTACTTGGTACAGGAACGGTGTACTTCTAAATAATAAGTTGAAGTACCGAACTAAATTTATGGATGGTCTTATAACTCTGGAAGTACTGAATGCGGTGCCGAGTGACTCGGCAGAATATAGTTGCACCGTGGAAAATGAAAACGGTTCTATTAGTTCGTCAGCCAATTTGAAAGTTTATCCGAGTTTTAAAGCATCGCCCATTCCACCAACATTCACACGTTCTATCCGTGGTAAGTTTTTGTTTATTTTTTGTTACTAAGTATTACGTCCTTGGGCATCGTCGCGATGTAATAAACTTGTATACCTATTATAGGAATAATATATCATTTGTCAATTCTTGCAGATACTTACCATATGGCTGAAAATGAGCTGGTTCTTGAATGCCGCATTCGTGGACAGCCTCTTCCCACAATATCATGGCTGAAAGACGATAAACCAATCATTACCAATGATCGCTACCAAGCGTATTATCTGGCGGACGGAGTTTGTAGATTGGCTATCGACTGCCCCACGCCAGAAGATAGCGGAAAATACACATGCAAAGCTGAAAATTCTGTTTGGTCTGATCAAATCTCTCACGTCGTTAACTTTACTGGTAAGTAAAATAATATACCATCATGCTAATAGTTTTTGGTCAATTTGAATTACTGGTACCAAGGCAGCAAAGTATATCTTAATTTAGTATATAATATTATTTCTCATTTAGTGCAAATTCTTTAAAAAAATATGTACTGATATGCAGGCAAAGAAAATCGTCTTGGTCCCAACCTCGCAACTATTGAGAAATCTCGTCTCAACCGGCACGCTGTAGAATCGCGACGACCTCACTTTACAAACGTACTGTCAGATTTCAAAGTAACTCATGGAGGAACCATCGGTCTGCAAGTCGAAATCAGAGGTGCTCCTACCAGAGTGGAGTGGCTTCGAGAAGGATACAACGTGACAGATTCATACAAAAACGCAAGGACTTTTGTTGAGCAAGGACTATACACTTTAGCACTTTCGGACGTCACAGATAAAGAATCGGGTTTATATACGTGCAGAGCGTGGAGTAGTCATGGAACTGTTGACATGAATGCAGCCATAACGGTGGTACAAGAGAATGAACTTGAAGGCAAACCGGCAATGATCGTGGGCAGACCAGCAAAAGATGTCCTGATTTCTGTCGGTGAAGACTTGAATATTTCCTTTAGAGTACAGGGCGAACCCAAACCCAAAGGTAAATTACATTCATTAAAAAAATAAGCTAACCGAAATTATTTGCGAGTTATCACACCTGCACTTAACTCAGGTGGGATCGTGGTCAATTGCTGGACATTTTAACATAAAAAATCATTATCTCGTTCAGGATAGCTCTTTTTTTGCTCAACAGCGGTTGGTCATTAAGCCTCACTTCCGTGTAAGCCAGATTCTTTCCTTCTAACGGCGCTGTCCTGTCACCCCTTTTGGGTGTTGACCAGTTTTCCACTATTTAACTCAACCACGAGGCTCTCTTCTCCAGACAGGAAACTTCTCCATTTACCGTCTATCCACTGCTTTCTTGGCCTGCCTTGATAAGAGGAGTAGTTGTTCTTGACTCCCTAGTTTCTGCTTCAAAGCAAACCAGATTCAGATTGGATAGATGGAGTGGAATAGGATCTAAATGGTATCAGTGTCAGGTTGAAACATAACTCTCAAAATCGATCAATCTGGGGAAATTAACTTAACCACACATGGCTGTAGCGCTTTGTTAATGATAATGATGGCTGTACATTTCTATCAAAAAATTGGCCTAACAATTATTAACTTTTTTACAGTGATCTTCATGAAAGGCATCAGAGACATTACTAATAGCCAGCGCGTTTGTAAAATGACCTCAGACGATTACGTCAAATTCACATTGAAGAGATCCGTGGTCTCTGATGCCGGCACCTACTGCATCCTCGCAAGGAATGCTTACGGTTGCGATAGAGCCTTTGTTACTGTTGTGGTAAGTTTTTTTTTTTTTTTCAAAAATGTTGTTTATCCTTAAACCAACGTAGAAAACAATAGAATCCATAAGACCCTCTACTTACAACAATCAGTTGGAATAATCTAGTATAAAGCGAATATATAGCGTCAGATAGAAAATTGGCAGGCAAGTTTGAAGAAACGAGACGACATGATATCCATTCCCGCTCTTACATACTAGATTGTTCTAATATCTTTGAGGTGTGTAGAGCCTTTGACGTATCGTAGCTGCTGGCTGTCACTTTGGTGTAGAGGCACAGGGAAAGGTGTAATATTTAGTTTGTTCATGCATATTGATATATAAAAGTCCTATAAATTTGATCATTTTTTTAAATTTTTAATTTGATTAAACACCAACAATTTAGGGATTCTGCTAAACCTTAACAGGTTTACTTAAAAATATACTATGTAATTCAGATTTCGACCCCTAACTTTACTTTGAGTTTATGCTGCAAAGCTGATAGTTTGTTTGAATGCATATAGGAAACTAAATAAGAAAAAATCTTAAGTATTCAAAATTCTTGGGGATAAAGGTTAAGCGTATGACGATGGAGGAACATCTTATTACGATGCTGTGCTTATTAACGGTTTATTACTTACTATGAATTTTCTTTTTAGATACGACAACACGTTTCTTCCGACAATCTTATTTCCGATTGGACGTACCCAGCTGATGATTCAGCATTGTCTATGGGTGAACGTAAATACAAATGTAAGTATAAGTAATTATAGAAACAAATATTATGTAATGCATTTTAATAAACTTTTATTCAAAGTTACTGTAGCAAAATACGAAAGAAATAGTGTACTTAAAAATATTTTGCAATATCTTACAGCCTAGAAAAGGCCAAACAAAAATACACATTTCGTGCTGAGAAAGAATAGAAGAAAAAAGAAAACCCTGTCTTACCGCTCTCGGGTCATAATGTTATTCACTTTATGACTGGTGGCGGATTACACGAAAAATGCATTCCCAAAGATTGATGACGTCAGGCAGGCGTCCGGATAGGCTTTAAAATAATAATGTTGTCACCCACCAGGTTTTAGCAGAAACTTAAGTGCTCTATAAAACAATAAAAAACGTTGCACTTTTTGTCAGCCATCTTGTATTGTTACATGAAAATTCTCGATGTCATGAAACATATCACAGTTTATATCTATAACTCATTCTTATACACCGATCTATAACAAATTAGACGATTGGCACGTATCGATACTTGGCAGTCCATCAACTATTGTTAAGGTCATTATCGTGATAACAGAATCTATTTACAGCTGTGCCCGACCGGATCCCAAGTGAGCCGAGCGTCGTCGACGGAGGAAACAACTGGATTTCTCTGTCCTGGCCCAAACCAGATCCAAGTGCTTCTGCACCTGTCCTAGCTTACAAAGTGGAGAGCTGGCTGTTAGGAAAAGAAGGCGGGGCACGTTGGACAGAACTAGGCATCACGCCATTGAATTCCTTCGATGTTTTCAACCTGAAACAAGGAGAAGAGTACCATTTCAGGATAACCACTAGAAATCGGTACGGCTGGGGTGAAGCGGTGCAAACATCTAATCCTTTAACTGTTGGGTCTTCAGGAGATAGACCAGAATTTGTGGATATTTTACCTGGACAATTAAAAATTTTGGTTGGGTCAACAGCAAATTTAAGCTGTAGTGTCAAAGGAAAACCGACTCCTGAAGTTATTTGGATGAAGAACGGTCATGAAATTGATGAAGAAGAAAGACGGGTGAAGACGTCTTTCAATGGATACAACTGCTCTCTGGTGATTGAGGATGTAAGGATTGAAGATGAAGCTAGATACAGTTGTGAAGCCAGTAATCCTAATGGAAGGGCTTCGACGTATGCAAGGTTGGCAGTTGTGACAGACAAGCTGATTTGGGAAGCGGATGCTAAACTGAAGAGGTAAGAATGAATGAATTTATTTATATAATAATGACTTACATTAGTTAGTATAATTAAATATGAAACAAACTTATCCTTATCTTACTAAGTTAGAGCTGAAAATTGTATTTGGGTAATAGGCATTATCTTGAGATTTTAATAAAAAAAATGTTTCTGGAATTCCTAAAGTTATCGATCATTAGCGAGTTAATAAAGGAAGGAAGAAACGTGTCGTATAAAAATATATGCAAAGGCTTATTATATTTTCAAAATCGTCTCACCAATGGCTATTAACCCAGTTAGACCGACCAACCCATACATGGGATTTGTAAAATAAAAAATTCTACCTCCATTCCTTGATGATTTAAATATAAGTTACATACATGGACTGGTGTTGGTAGATGCCAGGATAACAGAGTAAAGTTTCTTTTAACAACGTTAAAAGTGTCCCAATTGTCTAGATTCCTGCACGGTTGAGGATCTTGGAGCGACCAACGACAGAGCGGTCAGCGTTGCCACGAATTAGCCTAGCCTTAGCCGTCATAGCCATTTCGACTCGAGAAGAAGAGTTCGACATATATATCATAAATTTCATAAATAGGGCTCCTGAACTGCTATGCATACATGAAGCACTTCACGCGCCTGTCTTGACATTTATTTATTATTTACCAATTGAGTACTATTTATATAGTTCGCACGTCATATTTTTAGGGTTTTGAGCATTTGGCATAATGCAAAAATGACAACAGAATAAATATGTTAGCAATTCTCATAATTTTCAATTTCAAAAAGTACAATTTAGAATTGATAACAAGAAGTTCTTCTGAATCCAAAGAACAGGCGAGAACTTTTATTATTATTATTTTTTTTTGTAAAAATTCGAGTCTAACAATTTCGAATTTGTGAAAGTTTTAACATTCTGTTATTTATTTATTTCAAACTTTATTGCCTAAAATGGTACAGTGGATGGACTAATGTTATATAAGCATTTTCTACCATTCAACCTTTAGGAAAAGAGAAATAATGTTTCATGAATGCTTTGCGACAACTTTTTCATGTTTTTTGCAAAATAAATGATTCCATCATAGTCATGCCTTTTCCCATTTCAATTTAAATTGGAATCGGATCTCCGTATCT
Organism: Euzophera pinguis; assembly: GCA_947363495.1. Lineage (NCBI taxonomy): Eukaryota > Metazoa > Arthropoda > Insecta > Lepidoptera > Pyralidae > Euzophera > Euzophera pinguis. The sequence continues at coordinate 2,235,734 of OX376154.1, forward strand.
TCTTGCGGCAATCTTCCATAAACTGTACCGTTTCAGGGGTTATTCCTATCGTCTTTGTGCCCCTTCCAACGTGTTCGTCCAATTTGTGTGGGACTTTTCCCATCGGTGATATTTAGGACAAAATAAATGATTCCGATTCTGAAAAAGCCCTTTATTCTCATGTCAACAGGGAACGGTCGGCAGACGTGGAAGGGGATTACCCCCCACAATTCACGATGCGTCTCCGTGACCGAAGAGTTCAGGCTACCTACCCCGTCCGGCTGACATGCCAGGTGGTCGGTTGTCCCGCACCAACCATCACCTGGTATAAGGATGGGGAAGAGGTGGTTTTTGATAGTGAGTATTTTAATTTTTTATTTAATGTAAAATTCAAACTTGGCAAAAATGACATAATAATTTAGAAATTTAATAAAACTTTGGCCCCACGACCGGTTGACGTCGCTGGTGACAAGAGGGCCAGATCATGTTTCGCGTAAAGAATAGCAATTGCTATTCAGTGTCTTTGGAGTTGGCGTTCGAGGAAACATGCCACAGAGAGAGAGAGAGATTTTTAGTTTTAATTTCTTATTAGTTTAGTTTTTTAATTGAATTAGATACTGAATTATATTTGTTAACAATTAAAGATTTTTAAAATTTAAATTAATTGATTTTAGGGCTCCTACCTAAAGGGTGAAATAGGACCCTATTACTAAGACTCCGCTGACCGTCCGCCTGTCCATCTGTTACCAAGCTGTATCTCATGAACGAAATTTTCACAAATGATGTATTTCTGTAGCCGCCCGCTATAGCAACAATTAATACTAAAAACACACACATAAGTACCTTTTTTGAGGGACATACCTACAACAGACATCTATTCTAATATTATAAGTGCGAAAGTTTGTCTGTCTGTCCGTTAACTTTCACGGGCAAACCGCTTAACGGATTTTGATGAAATTTAGTATGAATATAGTTGAGGACACGGGGTCAAACATAGGCTACTTTTTGACGCAGGCGGAGCTGTGGAAAATAGCTAATAATTTAAAATAATGCCTAAGATCGGTCGGTGGTGGTTTTGACAAAATGATTTATTTCCTAGCCACGTACGTGGTATATGGGTGCTATGTTAGTGCCTAACTCCTCGGCTGATAACCTCAGTGCCCCAGGGTCCGCTTTAAAACTTTTTCTTCTCCATTTTGCCCTGTCTTCGGCATCTTTGGTTGTAAGTCCATTAGTACGCATAACTTCCGTAGCGACGTCGCCCCTTCTACTCCGGCCTGGCGGAGGCAGCATGGCTAGTCACTTGTTCCCTACATACTACAATTCATTTAACACTTCTTTGCACACAGTACAATAAAACATAATTATAAATAACACACGAAAACAGCTTGTATACAAAAGGCGGCCTTATCGCTTAAGCAATATCTTCCAGGCAACCTGAGGGTAGTTTGAAATAAGTATAATGAGAAAGGACACGGTCGCATCTTGTGTTGCAGAAAATCGTTTTTGGATATGACGACATTGATGACATTCCACATTATTTTCCATGTCTTTGATATTGTTTATACCTAGTTGGGCTTCCGGAAAAAGTATAAAATTACATAAAATAATTACATCTACTTATTTAGTGAGGACGTAATAGGATTCGAATCCAAAACTTTTTTTTTATTATCATACTTAGTTTGATGATGTTTAGAGGTATTGGATGTCTGCTGCATGTCCCCGAGTGGTCATATTTTCGAGATGCACTGTGAAAATTCAAACAACAAACAAAATTTGCCGTTCCGTACTCATTTGCATTAGTTGGCGTAGCTAAAGCTATCGCTATTGTAGTACAAACAAGGTTACATAGCCATTGAGATTTCTTACCTCTATTAATTGGAAACCATATAGCAAAAATTAACTCATGTTCATCAATCTCTCCTAGGCCGGCACTCGAAGTCACAAGACGAGCACTTCCACACCCTGGAGATTGCACCAACAACGCTAGAAGACGGCGGCGTCTACGAAGCCTTGGCCAGAAACACCAGTGGAGCCATCAGCTGCAGATGTAGTTTGGTGGTAGATAAAGGCATCAGGGCTTATGTTGCTCCTGAATTCTGCTGCGGGTTGGAGCCTTTGTACAGGATGAATGAGGGTATGTACTGATCTTCCGAAATTTTATCCAAGATATACATCTATGAAGGCTTATAGGTATACCTACTTAGCGGATATTATAAATAAATATTTGAGCTGTCGTTTGATGGTATTTAATATTGTGAGTTAAGTGAGACAAAATAGAAAATAATGTATATGACAATACATTTGTAAACAACAATAGTATCAAGCTAGTATTTTCAACACTTCTTCTCATACAGCGTTGTGCCCAAAATCAGGAACCTATATGGAATTAACGAGGAATATAGGCCTGTAGGCTTTTCTGGTTACATAGGATTATTTGATCAGAAACTTAATGCTTACCTTTGTTTCGTGGCATTTTAGATATCAGAGACCTTAGGCATCTAAGTGGTATTCACTGGCAATAATTAAAGTTCTATGGCTCAGAATAAAGAAGGTTGTCGTAGACGAAGAGAGTTTATGCCCAGCGACGCGTTTTCGAAGACTGATTATGATATTTGTAATTTAATCGTATCAAATCCTGTAAAGGGGCGAGACCACAAATTTAATTCAACCTTAAATTCTTTATCAGGTGACGAGCTCAGAATATCAGCAGTAGTCGAAGCATACCCTTCAGTCGGAGCCACCTGGTACCGCGACGGTGTGCGTCTTCGTCCAAGCCGTCGGGCAATCATGACCCTGGACCGAGATGGACAGATCGAATTGGCCCTGGCGTTTGTTACTCCAAGAGATGCTGGAGTATACACCTGCACAGCTTCCAATGAAGTCGGCAGGGCTTCCACGTCAGGCAAAGTGGAGGTTATCGCTGGGCAATCTACAAGGGAAAAGAAGAAGACGCCTCCAATGGTGATCAGCCCTGATGTGCCGTAAGTTTCGTCACTTTTGGTAATCATTCATATTAAGTATAACTATAAGGCTGAGAAACCATCGGGCCTAGGGATAATCTGTAGTTTCATAAGTAGTGAAGACATCTCCTGCCAGTGTGGAGCATCTCCCCAGATACTGAGCCACCTTCTGACCCCCTGCCCCGACATCTACGCGCATGACTAGTACAGGGCTAGAAATTATAAGTGACCAAATTTTGGGCATTGAAGGCACATGAGATGAACGACGACACGAAAAGAAGAAGCATATGGTGTATCTGTTCTGCTGCCTGGTGTTAAATTTTTCATTTTTATATCTTTATCTTAGCTCATGACGGTTCTATCAAGTTAACTAGATGGCAGCTGGGCATATCATGGCCTTCACGATAATGCATCATAGAAGTATACACAAGCCCTTGTGGTCTGGAGATGGTTATTATCATATTTGTTTGCTGTGTATAGGTGTCCTGTCCTCCGTCTAGAAATAACTAGGCTCTAAGTTGAAAATTGTAAATATCATCTTTTGGAAATCAGTGTGTATCCAGAGTTTTGTTGCGACAGTAACTAGATATGCAGATCATCTAATAGGTTAAGAGAGGTAGGACATTTTGTAAGGAGTAGTCCGTCTGGGGAAGTACCCTCCACCCAACAGAAGACCGCAGCCAAATAACACTGTGATGCAGTGTTGTGTTCCTGCTGGTGAGTAGGGTCGCCAGGCTCCAGAGGAGTCGCTATGCTGATAGCGGGCAGGCCGGCAACGCGCTCGTGACATCTCCGGTGTTGCAGGCGTTCATAGGCTACGGAAACCACTTACCATCAGGTAAGCCGTACGCCTGTTTGTCTACTTAGTTGTATAAAAAAAAATCGAATAGGTAGACATCCTACGCTCCACCTGTCATTACTTGGGGCTATTTTGAACCATTCTGTCACCTGTGATACTTCGCAGTGGTAAGATCAAACGTCTACATAACTAGGTCGCCATAATATACGAATTAGTTCTTACTCACATCAATCAAGCTAACAGCAATTGCTATGCACGTGTCGTACCTATTGCATCTGAAACGTGATTTTGCGGGTTTGACAATCATCTCTATGTTAATGCAATAAGGTATTAGTTTCTGATGGATATCCAGTTGCTAGGTCCAGTCCCTCCAAGGTAGTTGCACCGAGAATGAATTGCAAGGAAGTTGTCACTCTTCATGGGCCTGAGTGTATATTGCCTCTTATGTCATAACGTAGCAATGCTTAGATCATTGTCCTGTAATTTTGTTGTACCAATAATGGTTAAAGTTGGCTTACAATTTTTCAATAATATAGCTGAATCAAAGTATTTTAAATATTCATTAGAATTACCAAACATTTGTTTGGGCGGCCACCATAGAAATATGAACAATTCCGTTAAAGTCTATCTGTCTGTCTGTTAGCTTTTACGTCTAAGCCTCAATTCTCATGAAATTTGGTATGGATATAGTTGATGGCAAACATGGTCCACTTTTGACCCGGGTAGAGCCGCGGGAAACAGCTTGTTTTGCTATAAATTTAACACTATTCACAAATAGATGGGTCAATGATATAGCGTAAACAATTAAAAGACATAGAGTATTGAATCCAGCCAGCCCAGAAGTGGGACAACTAGTTAAAAACTTTTTTTTCTTTTTTAGCGTTAAAATTTATTTATTTTGACAAATGCAGGTACTCGAAGGAGCCTATGTTCATAAGGAAGCCTCGATCCAGCGAAGCCCATGAAGGAGATACTGTCATCATTGAGTGCGAGGTGGTCGGAGATCCCAAGCCTGACGTCTACTGGCTGAGGGACTTCCTCAAAGTAAGTCCTTCCTGGTTCCTCTAAGGACCCCAATATAGTAATGCACTGCCTCCGTGGTCCAGTGGTTAAGGCGTTCGCCTTCGGTCCGTGGGTCGTGGGTTCGGTTCCCACGGGAAGCATACTTTGTTTAGTTGTTTCCAGTTTGTTTAGACCATTGCAGGCTTGAATCACCTGATTGTCTGATAATAAAGCTGATTCCGTGCTTTGGAAGGCACGTTATGCTGTTGGTCCCAGCTGCCATCTGATGGTCATTCAAGCTGCCACGACAGAGGCTGAAAGGCGGTTCCGCACAACACAACTCTAATATCAGGGTGTACATGATCGATTGACAATGTAACCTACACGAAATGATGACGATGATGAGTGTAATAATATGTTTTGGAAGTGTTGATGCCAAGCGCGACTATCAATGAATGAATGAATTAAAATCCGAACCATTATTATGCACAAGCATTAAAAAACACAAATTTTTGGGAAATTTATTAAGTACCGCACCGAAACTGCTCTTCTCTGCTTCCCGCCAAAAGTCTCAATCTACCTTAACATTGCTTTAGCAATCCTGGTATTCAAATCAACACAAATATGTTTTAGCCAACTGCGCCAGAAGGGTTATGTTTTTCGAGAGCATGCATGTAGGTATGTATGTACTCGTATTATGTTTGGCAGTCTCTGTAGCCTGTACGGCTCGATGGATTTAAGGTTGAGAGGTGTCATTCGTATTTACTGTGAGAGTGGCCCAAGTAGCACAAGTGGCATTATAAGAGAGCACTTTTGGTGTACACGGAAACTAAGAGCTGTAAAAGACAGTGTTACAATAGTGTTTACAGCGCTGTAAACACTGTTATAACTCTTATTTGGGCACAAATTATTCAGCCTTTGGTTCTAATTTAGTTCACATTTCTATTTAAAAGCATTATAGTAGCACTGTATTGGAATAATTACGGGTCACAAAGCTGTTTATCAGCTGCCTAACAGAATACAAGTGTCCTGTTATACAGACTAAGCGCTAGCATTGGATGACTACTAGTCCTAAATAACGCTTTAGGTTCTGCATTATCAGATGTTGTGCACACATGTCTGCTGTGTAACGCTTAGGGTATTAATTATGTCAGGTTTAATAGTTTTAATAGCGGTGCCGACAAATTTCCAGAGTGCTGCAGTGGATTGTAATGGTGTGCTGTATTATTGAGAATTTGTGTTAACTTAGGTAAGTACACTTTTGATGTTATATTCTGTGAAAACATTTGGGAATGCAAGTTTACTGTGAATGTTTATAAAGTTTTTTCGCAAAATTTTTACGCGCCTCGGAAATATCTCGTTTTTAGTGAGAAATGTTGTAAAAAAAGTAACACGTCAAAACTGTATCTATATATTTTTGACTTATTTAGATAAACTTATACAAGTTTTTTATTATACTATAATAAGTGTATGTTTAACGTGTAATTAAAAGCAGTATAATATAATATACAACAACACAATAATTATCAACATATACGGTTGAGGTTATAACAAAATGGCGCATTCTAAAGAAACCTATGTGAACTCTTTTAATCCTGAATTAATTGCCATGGCTGTACAATAGTACACTCCAGTTCCTCTAGTATGCTTATTGCAGTAAATAAAAGTTCAAGTGAACGAAAATGCAGCCTGTTGGCTATTATTAGTTTTATTATGGTTCACATAAACGCTAAAGCCATTTATGTGAACTACTTAAACACATTACTTATTAATATTTATTTTGTAGTTTTGGGGATCCTTAGCAAAGATCAAACCACTTAAATTAAAAAATTTCATGCATGTTATTTCCTTAAGTAGTATAAATAAATAAAATAAAATAAAAATATAGGTAGTAGGTAGATTAATCTGTAAGTAGGTAGGTAGATGTAGATAACTAAATAAGCGTTCAAATTTTATCTTATCCGAAGGCATACCTATATTATCTATACTAAATAAATAAAATAATAAATAAATAACTCTTTATTGCACCAAATTGTAGAAAGTACATGAATATTATTATTATCTATGGTACAAAGGCGGCCTTATCGCTAGAGCCATTTCTTCCAGGCAACCAGCAGGTAGGACTTCATGATATGAAACAGGAAGGTAGGCGCAAATTAACAATTGGGAAAAAGTGAATGTACGGGTGTATCCAATCGGAGATTATGTGCACTGCGAAGTCGATCATGGTGTTGATTGTGAAACACAAACCGTTCTTTCAGATATTGTGGATAAGTGGGAATAAAAAGAATAGAATAAAGCATGGAAAGGATATGCCAATCACGGCGACGTCGGATTGGGAGCCACTTGAGTTGATTGCGAAATTCAGAGACATGATCATATTTACGAAGACCGTAAATAAATCTGATACAAAGGTACTATATACTAATATATATAGCTGAATAGTTTGTTTTTTGTTTGTTTGAACGCGCTAATCTCAGGAACTACTGGACCGATTTCAAAAATTATTTCAACGTTGGATAAGTACTTTATCCCTGAGTATGCATGTATGTACCACGGGCGAAGCCGGGGCGGCCTGGTAGTGTTAAAAAGAATTAATATAATAATAATATAATAAATTAAATATTAAATACCTATATTATGTTGAGCGCGCGCCCTACTCACTTATAAACCTACGCTCATACACGCGTCCGTGGCGGGTTGTGGCGCGGTGGCGCCGCGCTGCGGCAGTGGCGAACTGCTTTCATGTCCGTCCGTCCATCAGTCAGTAGATCGCCGTCAAACGTATTGATATATCAGGGTATATCGGTTCAGGCAGCATTTTATTTCATAAAATTGAATAAAATGTATGTACCTTTTGTTAAGTGAAAACCAAAGTGTTTATTTATCTATCTAGGTACAACTACCCCGGTTAATGTTTTAAATTTATTATGTTTTCAGATAAAATGCCTTTCAAAATAGTGCAGATGAAAGATAATGAAGTAACAGAATTGAGCATTGTGCCTTCGGATTGGAAGGCAGGAGGGAAATTATTTTGGCCTCAAAAACAAGTTAATAACCGATCACGACTAATAAAGGATGACAGTTCAAAACCTTTTAAGTTTTTAAAGTGTGGTTATCTCACTACATACTCATGTATAATTTTCAAGTAAAATTTTGTAGAATTGATAAATAAAAAATATATAGAATATAAAGCTTTTTTATTCCTCGAGTCCAGCAAAACAAAAAAAGAGGCCTATGATAATGTATGTAACAAAGGTACAAAATATTTGTAATCTGTAATTTACGTTCTATTTTTTCAATTTTGCATTTGTATATATCAAGACGAGAGGACTTTATAGGATTTACAAATACGTCTTCCATGTTATTCAGTTTAAAACAATGAATTGTTGTCACATTCATTATGCGATTAATTTCAATAATTTCATTAAAAAATAACAGTTCTTTCTTTGTGCTGAAAGAGTAAAATATTCAAAATGAAGAACGTTTTTAGCTTTTAATTTTTTACACAGTTAAGTCTGTCCTTGTCTCTTGTTCCATCTCTAACTCTTCTGCTAACCCGTTTGCTACTTATTGCAAAGGTTTTTGGCCGCTTCTTAGCATCCTCTTTATCATGTATAATTTGTTTTCAAATGGATAGTCATTGAAAGAATGTAAAATACCATAATTTTCTACCTCCTTGGTAACATGAAGTAAATTGTGAATGTTGCTCATGACATACTCAGCGCCATAAAAATCTTTATAATGCTCTACAAAATATCTCAGTAGTTCTTCTGCAAGTGGAAGCATTGGTCGATAGTTTTCGCTTGAACAAATTGTAATGCCGCAATACAGCATCAAAAAGTGGCAATATGCATCAGGACTCAGTACTTCGTATACATTATCGTAGTTCTTACTTTGTACGGAACCCTCTTCTGAAAAATGTATCGCGATCCATATTGACCGTTGAAGAATTAACGATTGATTAACGTGAACCTAATTGCAGCCTCGTGCGTTATAATATATGTAAATAATTATTTTATGCAACTAAAACAATATATAGTGGTATATTTGATAGCCAAATGCTGCATTTTTGAGTTAAACGAGGATTTCGAAATACCTTTGGTGTTCACGTGTGTTAATAAAACACCTTTAAGCATCTTTGAAAAAAAGGCTAATAACAGATTTGAGGTGAACCGATGTGGAACTTTTTGCGTTAAATCACTCTAAGTGTACACTACTCTAAAACTGTTGGCTGCACGGTAGTTCACAGTGCCTCTTTTAAGGTGCTAGCATTTCAGTGGTATAATTCTACGCCTTTAAACAGCAATTATTAAAAAACCTTTGGTGTTCATGTGTGTTAATAAAACACCTTTAAGCAGCTTTGCAAAAGAGGCTAATAACAGAGTTCAAGTGAACCGATGTGGAACTTTTTGCGTTAAATCACTCTAAGTGTACACTATTCTAAAACTCTTGGCTGTACGGTGGTTCACAGCAACTCAAATAAGATTCTAGCATTTCAGTAGTATAATTCTACTCCTTTAAACAGCAATCAACATATTTTACTACCACTAAAATGCACTTAAGTAACCAATGTGCTAATGACTGTAAGAAGGCATTTTTGACATCTGCTCTAACTCTGGTCCCGTAACAATAGTATCCGTTCCTACTTTTATAATGCTATTATATAGACCAAAGCGTAAAACGCTGCATTAAGTTTTCGGTTGAACCATATTAACTGTTTATTAATTCATTAAGTTCCAAGTTACACCAACAGTGATCTCTTATAATGCTACTTGTGCTACTTGGGGGGTATCCATACTATCCATCCATACTAATATTTTAGTGATGTCTTAAAAGACAAATCGTGGCCAAACCGATTTGATGAAATTTAGTATGAACATAGTTGAAGACCCGGGTCAAACATAGGCTACTTTCTGACGCAAGCGAAGCTGCGGGAATCAGCTGGTATCAAAATAAAATTAAAAACAAAATGGCAGATTTCTTTTTTGGCGTTTCCAAATTACTATATACTATTTTATTTTTTATTATTTATTTTATTCGTTTTTTTATTGGTGTTTTATTTTTTAGTTTATTAAATTACCGTTATTTTGTTTCTTCTAGCCGGACTATTACCGCGACGCCACACATTTCAAACGAGTTGGGGCAGGACCTGAATACCGCTTTGAGATCCCCCATGCCAAGTTGGATTACACCGGCGCCTACTCCGTGGTGGCCAGGAATGTGCATGGGGAAGCCAAGGCTATCATATCCCTCCAAATATTGGCTAAAGGTAAGTAACAGTGGAAGAAAAGTATCCAGTTTGGTTATTTATAGCCGTTTTTAGAAAAAAAATCCTTGGGTGTACCTACTTGGATCGAGTCGATACAAGATCGAGTCGAAAAAAAATAATAGCTATTTTTTTTTATCCAATGGTTTCCTTAATGTAAATCCCAAAAAGTAGTTGGAAACTGACATTTCGGATAGTCCCCATTTTCGTCAAAAATATGACTGACCTTGAATCGGTGAATCGAATGAAAATAGTTTGACTCTCCAATAATGACGAATGAAAATCATTCGATATGATGATTGGACTCATCACTTTTAAAAATAGGCTCTAGGTCCAATTTTTAAGAAGACTTTTAAATATCTCGACCGTTAAAAACCGTAAAATGGAGAACGAATTAATTATTACTTTTCTTGCAGATCCCTCAGCCACAGACGATGCTCACAACGTCCGATATGGGTGAGTTCTGTCCATCTGTCAAACCTACAGAGTAAAAAGCCCATGTCCAAATCCCACTTCTTGTTTCCTACATAGTAATATGGACATCATCGGTAAAAGACATCGTAGCAAAATGACAAATTTTTTAAAATAGGTACAGATAGAGAACAATTTGAAAAACTAAAAAACCCGATTGCCTTTTCTGTAATTAGAAAAACAAAAAATAAATCCGCCAATCCAATTTTTTTTTCTAACAACACCTCTCAAGCTAAAATCTATCAAGCCGTTCAGGCTGCAGAGCGCAAAACCCTCCTTCTGGCGCAGTCGCGTTAAAATGTTTATTGTTAACTCATTAATAATAAATGGAACGGCATTATGCATAATAAATTAACTAGTGTTTCCGTAAGAACAGTAGACCTCGCGAACCACTACAACCTTGTAATAAATGATATTTTACCGTTTCCCTGGATTAACAAAACCATTTAAGAGTTTTGAAACCAACCTATCAATGCTGGAAAGAAAGTAGAAAGGCTCATCCTTAGGGCTTTCGCTGCGTTAAGTTGGCGCCCGTCGCGGATGTCCCTGCCGTGCACCCTCCTGCTGACTCCCTTCTCACGCAGCGCCGCCAGTATAATTTCGATAGCGTAAATGTATGGATTATATTACTTAGCGGCTACCAATCAGCCCATATGTCACGCACGTCTAGATTGTTGTTGTAACTTATTGCAAAGACTGTACTGTACAAGCACGGCGCGTGCGACACGGATAACGTAACGCGTTCAATGATTTTTTTGAAACTGCTCCGCTCGCGTACTCCATCGCGTGGACACGCTCGCGTACCCCGCCGCTGTCCGGGGCGAGAGCCACGGCTGACCCGCCTCACGCAGCACTGTATGAGATGACATGAGGCCCTTAGATTATTAATTATTAATATACCGACCCATTCTTTACCCATAAGCGTAGTGTATTACACCTCATTACTTCTCTTTACCCACCCCTTGCATTTGCAAGCTTTTCATCGTTTTTCCTCCTCGATTCTTAAAAGAAGTATTTATAGTGCAAATTCAATTTTTTTAGCTTACTTTTTTTTTGTATATAATAATGATTATGATATTTTCTAAAGGCGCGTGGAGGTGATACCTCGTTTCGAGAGGGAGCTGACTGACTTGCTGAGCTACGACGGAGACGCCATCGAGTTCGAGTGCAGGGTCTCCGGACACCCTGACCCTGACATCAGGTGGTTCCACTATACTGAGGTAAGGAAGGATCCACAGTATGGCGGGAAATGTGAGAGTTCTTCTTCTTTGCGAGTCGATGATCAATTTAAATGTTACTTACAGGCCAAAATTCGGCCACCTGCATGTATAGCGTTTGCGGTAACAGTATACTACATTATACTATATCCAGCGTGCTGGTGTCGGGGCATGCTGGGCACGTCAGAAGATATGCCATTGTCTGAGCAGACGTACCGCACTTACAAGTACCTGCACTTGTATATCCCCATCTGACCAGGTTGCCCCTGCAACGGTCAATTCTGGTTCTCAGCCGGTCAAGGCACTTCCATATTGGCCAGAGCAGACAGTGGCCACGCGGAATGGTCACAAACCCTAATGTGAGAGGTGAAGTGAATTAATGATAAAAAAAAAATTGTAAATTGACAGCCTTTGTTAGAGTTGCCCATAAACAGAGACTAAATTAAACTATTTAAAAACGGTTTTTATTATTCACACCTAACGTTTCGTTCAGGTCGCGATCAACGCTGTAAAGTGTTTGAAACGTAATGGTTATTATATAGATAGACTAGCTGTTTCCCGGAGCTCCGCCTGCGGTATATAGCCTATGTTAATCAGGGTGAATGTAGCTTTCCAATGGTTAATTGAATGAGATGAATTGAAAAAGAATTTTTGTAATCGGCACAGTAGTTTTTGAGTTTATTCATTAGAAACATACACACAAAAATACAAATCTTTACTCTTTATAATATTAGTGTAGATAGATAGAAAAAAAACTTTATTCACTTTTACAGTAGGTAACAACATAAATCCATCGTTGAAAATTAATATAAAATATTACAATATTAATAGCCAAGGATTATATCTAGAGAAAGAAAACACAATTTATCAGCTACAAACTGTAATGAGACAGTGAGAAGGCTCTGACTCAGCATAATGTCACTGTTCGACGGGTCGAGCCGTGACGCTGTTTATTCTGCCAGAAGCTAGGGTGAGATCGACACAGCGACACGATTAACAAAAGAATAAATAAAAGTAACAAGAGGTTCAAGGCCATATGAAGCCACTCTTAGCTCAATCCCAGCGTTCACCTGGTTGCGTGCATTATTCGTTTATAAATGTTTAAATGATCACTGTACAGATAACAGAAGAATTGAGTAGGTAACAAAAAAGAAAACAAGAAACTTAGATCCAAAAAATGTTTCATATACCACAACAAGTGCCATAAAAATACAGTCAGATCCTTATGAAGTTTTTAGGGTCAAAGCTGAAAGCATTTGACAAAATGTGTTCCTTAAATTTACGTATAATATAACGTATTAAAATAGTTTAATTTAATGTGTAATAATCGCGAAAACATAAGAAACCTTAGACAGAGATGGGGAGACCTTCGTCCAGCAGTGACGCCAGTGACGTGCTTAGAGATTTTCCATAGGGTAGGCAGAAACAAATTTCAAGAGCTCTTTACTTTTTATTATTTTGTTTGGATACTTATTACCTAAATATAAAACCTTATGAATGTTTATCTATTGAAATAGATTGAAAAAATAATATTTTTTTTATAATAAAAAATGAATTATAGTTACTACTCCACAGGGTAGACAATGTCTAAACGTCTTTATGGTATGCACGCCACTGAGTGACGCAGTAACTAAAAGTAATTAATTTTTCTCTGTTTACAATTATTGGTGTACTCAAGTCAACACAAAGGACTTTCAATAACCCTGTATGTACGTACGTCACTAGCAACACAACACAGTTTTGATTAAACAGGTATATTAATTAGAGTTTCTATGAAAGTCCGCTGTGCTAATTGGATCCCCACAGACTATGTTGATATTGCTTTTGAAACCCTATCGATAATTGCATTCAATCCACCGACCATTGTAAGGGTATATTCTGAACCCGAATAGTTACATTCAGTATTTAAATGTAATAAAAAATATGTATACAAAGACATAAAGGAAAAGAAACAACCATTAGGTAAGCATTTGGAGCATTTCCCTAAATATTATGGAAAAAGTTGCAAAAAACGCCCACGCTAGGTTTCCATGAGGTGATTCTACACACGAATATACAATCCATACTAATAATAAAACGCGAAAGTCTGTCTGTCTTTCTGTCTGTCTGTCTGTTAGCTTTCACCGCCAAACCGCTGAACGGATTTTGATGAAATTTGGTATGAATACAGTTGAAGACATGGGGTCAAACATAGGCTACTTGTTAACGCGGGCGGAGCTGCGAGGAACCGCTAGTTATCTATATATTGTCCGTACCCATTTTCATCAACGTATGTTTAAATTTTTAACGTCTGTTTACATTTAAAGGCAGTTTTTATGTTCAACGTTCACTAAACACTTTGTGTAAACGGCTGATTAAGCTAACAAAGCGATTATGTAATCAATGGTAAAGATGAAGTTCATATCAATAAAATTTCTGAATACAATACTAGTTTCCAAAACAATTTTTATTTTATGGCTCCATCGTTTAATCAAACAATGATTTTGCCAATGTCTGTGTTGGAAAATGCATCGTGTATCACTTTGATAAACTGTTTGAATAGAGCGGGCAGTGTGTAAGCTAAAATACTAGTTTCCGAACGTCTGTTTCTAGATAAGACAACGTTTTTACAATAGAACGCGTGCTCTTCGTTAGTCTTTTTACAGGACCAGAAACCCTATTCTTGTAATGTATGATGACTCATATGTCGAAAGATATTCGATGAGCGTGATGATGGATGAGTTACACTTTTAAATAATAGAGCTTCTGGAATGCCATTTTTGAAAAGTGTGATTCACGCAAAATCGAACGATTTTTATTCGAAAACGAATTATGTATTTTCGTTTGATATCAAAGGATATTTGTTCTTTATCAAACAATTTTCATTCGACATTTACGTCATACATTTCAAAAAAAGCGCTCCTATCCTATTTATGGGATTGTGATCATATGATCATGATACTAGTTAGCAGTTTTTTCAAGCTGCATAATAGGCATAACACGCATACCGAAGCAAAGAAAGGCTCAAGGCCAGAAATGCTACCGGTGGCAATGAATTCATCAATTTTTAATTTTATTTTTAATCAAATAATGTATTTTCCAGAATAAGCATTTTCAAATTCCAATTAAACGGTATTGAGTGCAGCAGACCATGTTTAATTATTTACGATGCAATGGACAGCAAAGCGGAATATGATATTGATATTTATATTTGTCAAGTAGTTAACATGTTGTTTTGATTGAGCTGATTACAATATATTTAATATTTGTTTGTGAATATTTCCCACACGGCGCGGCAGTCTACACTAATTGTATGATATTCGTTTGTAGCACTGGCGAGGAGCCCTATTTTTGAAATGATCCCAAAATCATTCGACTCACTGATTATGACGAATGAAAAACATTCGATGCCAAATGAAAATTAATCGACTCGCCGATGTTGCCCGGTTTTAAAAAATAACACTCCAATCAGGGCCGACTTTTTGTATAAAATAAATTTATTTACTAACTAGCTGACCCGGCAAACTTCGTACCGCCTCCGGATATATTCACCTTTTAAACCTTCCCTGGACTTCCACAAATAATTCAAAACCAAAAATAGCCGAATCGGTCCAGCCGTTCTCGAGTTTTAGCGACACTAACGAACAGCAATTGATTTTTATATACAAGATCTAAATGGAAAAGACTGTGAGCTTTACAAAACCTATAATTTTGGACACACAGCGTAGACTAGGCTCCAAAGCGTAAGCCGAGGACGAGGAAAACACGCTTAGCGTAGATTTCACCAAAGTCGGATAAGTGTTATTCCAAGTATAATGACGCAATTTACTCTCGTATAATAAAGTTTACATTTCACCAAACAGTTAACCCGAGAATATACTGTTGACCCACGGATAATTCCGGTATAAGAACTCCGTCTCTTTGATAAAAATGTATGCTATCCATTTTTTATGCTGAGTTTAGACTCTTGGATATAAACGTTGTTGGTGACATCGGCCCTTAGACTACGAAGAACCTAATATCTGTTTATATTTCAGCTGATCCGTGAAACCCCTGACTTCGAATGGTCGTGTGAGGATGGGACAGCCAGGTTGAAGATCAAGCAAGTGACCGCTGATGATGAAGGGACCTACACTTGTGAAGCAGCCAACAGCCTCGGCAAGGCTACCTCAAGTGCTTGCCTCGTGGTCTACCGTAAGTTATTGTGTCATTTTTATATCATTTTTTTTCTTTTTTGACGCCCAAGGACAACCGCTACAACGATAATTTTCTTGGTCCAAAATTTCGCAATTTATGTTGCCACATCGGCTTTGTTCCAACTTTTCCGGAGATTTGCTTTGAGTTTATAAATTCATTACTAATATATTATTATATCTCCTTTTGTAATTCACGGGTTACCCCGGTCCTTTGAGAGGCTTGCGAGGGGATATTGATCCAACGCGTAGAGGCCCTTTGGAGAAGTTCTCGGCCATATCAATAGTTGACATTTCCATGAACAGGTCTCGGCAGGAGGAGGAACTATTTCTAATGAGTGAAAAGAATAAATGGGTTATGGTGATGAAGTTTAAGATGAAGAAGAGGTGTGGTATTATAGTTTGACTTATCAGAGTGTGTCGATACCGATTTTTTTGTTTATAAGCTGACTTGATCAAGTTAATTTTTAGCTATGTTTATGAGGATCGGTTCAGCTATAAGCAGATCTACAGGACTACTATTTTTGTAAAACTGTTTTTCATCTCGCCGATTTTGCATCAGTCACACTTTTCAAAAATAGAACTCCATATCGGTTCCCAGAATTCTCCCCACGCAAAACCCCCTACAAACCCTATCACCTGCCCCCTACTACCTTTGCAATGAGTGATGCACGCATGCACTGATTCCCCCCCCCCCCCCCTACCCTCCAGAATTCCCCTTATTACATTACATATTGATTTACGAGCTGTACCTAACCTTTAACTAGACCAGCCTTTGGACTTGCCCGGGCTCGTTGCTATGTCCTCTGAAGCCCTATTTTTAAAAAGTGTGATTCACGTAAAATCTGAGAGTTGAATGATTTTAGTTCGATATCGAAGGATTTTTGTTCAATATCGAACAATTTTCATTCGACATATATCACATATATGTCACACATTTCACAAATATAGCGCCCCTGATTCCTACCTGCGCATGCTCGTTCGACTTTTTCAAAATGGCGTACTTTGGTAGTAACTTGCCCGATAGAGATTACAGTTGCACTTAAGTTCAAAAATAATTTTTTTCTCCGCACTACTTCTTTCTTGACTGGTAGACAAATCCTTTGGCTTTACATTATTGTAATGAACTAATTAAATAAAATAGAGCATAGGTATGGTCGACAAAGCACACGTGACGCTTCAGGCAAAATGAGAGTGGACAACACAGGTGGACAATGATGTCATCCAAATAAACACAATTCAAAATTTTTAAGCTTATGATATTTCATATCTTTATCTATTCGAGGCACTTGCTTGTTTTTAAAATGCGTTTTTAAAGCCAATCGACCCCATATGTCACGACCCTGGTGTAAGTACTACCTAACTTCTCCCTCTGGCTATCAACAGTATTTTTGAAGTCTCACTTGGGTAAAATCCATCTTTTCATCGGGGTTTACGGCCATGGATACAAGTTACCTTTATAGCCCTTCTTAATTTTTTAATCTTCTGCAGTCCTACAGTGTGGTTTGGTCAAGTCCTAGTCAAGTCTAAAAGTCTAGTCGGTAGTCAAGTCTAGTCAGAAGAATCAGGCTAAGTGAAGTGGTAGAAACACTGCACTTAGCGATTACTAGGAGCTTTTGGCAACAAGCATGAAAATCCCATAAATCAAACACTATCACTTACCGAATACTAATCCACCATTATTATGCACAAACAATTTAAAAAAACACAAATTAAATAAATTTGGAAATAGAAGTCTGTTTAAGTTTTTTGAAAATATTTTTTTTTAATTTTTTTTATACTCTTCAGCTCCTGGGGAACCAAACACACTGAGCCAGCGTTTGCGACGGCCGCCGGCGTTGTTCTCAGCTGCTTCTACACCAAGATCAACTCCACGCAGCACCCCCGCCAGATCTGTCTCCCGGACGCCAGGTAATCTATCTGATCATCATTCAGCACTAGGCTTCGGAATCTCAGTTCCGTTGATGCGTCAACCACTGCCATGCTACTGCTCAAATCAGGGGCTTTAGCCGTTTCGATAAGGGCTCTTGAGCGATGGAGCCACGAGAAGCATACTTTGTCTAGATTGCAGGCTTAAATGACCTAATTATCTGATATAAATATGATTTCATGCTTCAGATCACGGCTGCCATCCAGTAGAAAAACTCGAACATAAGGATGTGCAAGTTCGATTGACCAGGTAACCCACTCGAGATGAATGAATAAATAAATGAATTATTTACAGGACCGGACCCACGACGTCTTTGCAGTCCAACCCGTCAGCTAACCCCTAAGTTCTACACCTACCCCTTCAACAAAGTCGTCGAAGAAGGTGAAACAGTGGTCTTCCAATGCGCCGTCAAAGGTCTACCAGCCCCTTGGGCAACATGGGACAAAGATGGAGTCATCATCACGCCGTCATCGAGAATCACCATCAAAGAAAAGGATGAGATCCTCAGGATCTTGGAAATCGAGCAAGTGTCCATTGAAGACGTTGGCCTCTACAGGATATCATTGGAAAATGATTATGGAAGAGCTGAGGCTACTGCCAGACTTGAAGTTATAACTCATAAGGGGAAATTCTATGCTGGAGTTAGGTCTATAAGCCCATCGCCTAGAAGATCTTATGGGTATAGAAGGCGGGCACCTTCTTCTTCTAAAGACTGATGATACAGAGTTATAGCAAGCGGCTTTAGTCGTGGCTGTTAAACTTTCAACAAACAAACGTAAGCGTCGTAAATACCTTTAATACCTTTCTTTGCAAAGCGAATCTGGGTACCCATTTTTTTCAACTCTAGCTTGGCGAATTTATATTACGCTGCGCGCCCAATTTTAATTATAATTTTTTAAATGTAATCGTTTATTATTTCAGGATTTTAAGGAAACAGCGATGGATGGAAAATTCTGTTTTTAATTTTATTTATTAATCTTGGCATTTTATTTATTAATTTAATTGTAATTCGAAGTGTTTTTTATGTTAAGTTTTGTTTTCACTTAGGTTACGTGTTTCACGCGTTTGCTTGTCCCACATATTATAGCACGAAAATAATTGATGAAATATAATGAGAATGATTATGACATCAGCTTTTTACAGGTGTTTGGTCAATGTGTTGGATTTAATTTTTCATTTCGGTGCCTTTACTATTAATGACAAAAAATAAAAATTATTCCGCTCGTCGATTTTGCGTGAGTTACACATTTCAAAAATAGCACTCTAGTTCTTTAATGGATTTTGGTTTCGTTGTATACAAAATAATAATTGAGAAACGCCTGTAAGTTACCGAAAGAATTTATGCCAGTACTATCAAATATTAATATTAAATGACAAGCAAACCCTGTGAATCGAAGCTGGTGAGAGCTATAGTTATAGTGTTAAACTATGGTTGATCCCTTGTAAAGTTACATCGATTTAGCTTCCAGACTAGCACACACTGAGATATTGTGAAATAAATATAATTATGATCGCTTTTTTGTTTTATTTATAAACTGTATACGATAACGCCTGGATACGACTAAACAGATTTTTCTGGGACCACGGTAAAACTAATCTTAATATAATTGGTAATCCTTACATAATTGGGGATTGAAAGAGTCATCACAGTGCGATTGCAGAGCACTCGACACGGATTCCTATTTTTGAAATGTATGACATTATGCCGAATGAAAATCGTTCGATATCGAAGGCGGCGATGACTACCAAAGCACGAGACAACTCTAGATTAACATGCCACTACAGACAAAAATACAAAAATAATAAAGTATATATAGTCACATAATAAAAAAGCCGATTATTGATTTACGTATATACCATAGATTAATAATTGGTCTCGCGAGCTCGACTAGATACCGCGCTGTGAAGAAAAATCAGTTTCCAGAATGCGGCAACTTAATACGAAAGTGTGTGTAAAACAATGTGCAAAGACTCACACTAGCGTCGATTATGGTGTTGCCAGCTACTTGACTGGTGCCCGACCAATGAGAAAATTATTATGCTTTTTGAACTTGTCACTCGTATTTTATGTAAAAATGGTGGTGAGTCATCTTTGCCCTTTGTAACTGAGGCTCTTGCCGAATGGCAAGTTAGGAATGTTGGTCAGCAGGATATGCCCGAACAGCTGCAAACTCAAAGTAAGTGGGATGATATTCTTGCCAAGAACATTGTAGATAACATAGTTGCCAATGCCACAGGCATTGAGTTGGCAAGAATTAAATCTGTTTTGACCCGGGAGACTGGTGCTTGGCTACATGTGTTGCCATCTCCTCATTTAGGAACTTTAATGGTTGACAACAGCGAATAGCAGCTGCTCTTAGGATTTGTTCTGATGTTTGTGAGCCGCATCAATGCATCTGTGGAGCTCTTGTTGATGTGAAAGGGTATCATGGCCTGAGCTGTTTAAGGTGTGCCGGTAGATTTTCAAGACATCACTCCTTAAATGACATAAGGAGAGCCATGATAAACCAATATTCCGTGTATTTTGGAGCCTCCAGGTTTGAGCCGTACCGATGGCAAGCGGCCTGATGGCTTGACATTGATACCGTGGGACAAGGGAAGATGTTTGTTGTGGGACGCGACTTGCGTCAGCACATTCGCCGCTTCACATGTAAAGGACAGTGTCAGGGCGGCGGGGTCCGCTGCTGAGACTGCTGCTAAGCAAAAACACATAAAATATCTTAAACCAGCCTATATTTTTGTGCCTGTTGCTTTTGAGACCACGGGTGCTTGAGGTTCGGAAGCTAGGGCTAGTAGCTAGCTAGTTATAAACGAGTTAGGTCGTCACATATTTGTAAATACCAAAGATAACCACTTAGTGTCGTATCTTTTGTTCAAAGGTTATTGTACAGTGCATTACACTTTGTACATTTTGCTTGTGTAAGCATTTTACCTGCGCCGCGACACAATCTATTCACATCGCAATCCAAAGGGGGAATGCTGCTGGCGTTATGGGTACTTTTGGGCCAGTTACGACACGGGGTGGTCTTATGTATTAATTTTTTTCTTCGTTTTTTTTTCTCTTCTATCTTATTTTTTATTATAATGTTAATAATTGTAAACTGATGTAAATAATGTTGTTTATGTTATAAAAGAAATTATTAATCTAAGGTATATACGTAATTTTTCTTTATTTGTTATATTATTTTTGCCAGATATATCAAGATTCAGATGTAACATTCACTTTGCCAATACTTTAATTAAGATAATTATTTACGTGTCGTGAATTGTATCAAATAAAACTTGTTGATTTAAATAGGTGATTTTATTTGCCTTTCGAATAATATAAAATATACCGAATTTGTTTTTATTATATTTCGAATAATATGTAATAATAACAAATGTACTGTCGCCGATATGGAATTGCGTACATTTAGCTTTTCGGTAAAGTGGCCCATAGGTTAAATAACCCATCAGTCAAATGGCTCTTGACAACATTAATTAATTTAATTTAAATTTCTTTATTTCTTTAACAAAATTTGATACAACATATTCTTGCATTTGTGACCTTCTAGTAAGTGAGTGAGTAACATGGCAGTTTGGATGACAGTCCGATTTCCCTAAAATGTGGGGCCGTAAACAATGATGAGACCTCGGTAGGGAGTTCCTCAAACCCTACTTCGTTAAAGCGTGTTTCCCATTTACATCCTCAGGTTGCATCTGTACTCACTTACCTCGAATCTGTCGTACACCGAATAAAGGATAGTTTTTTAAGTTGTTTCCAGTTTGGTTAGACATTGCAGGCATGAACCACCTGATTGTCTGATAATGAAGATTATTCCGTGCTTCACTACCATCTAGTGGTTGTTAAAGGAACCACGCCAGAAGAAAAACTCTGACACCAAGGTATACATGGTCGATGGTCGTAAATGTAACCTACGAAATGATGAAGAGCCAACCGTCCCTCCCTTATTTGGTAGTATTGGTTTTTAAAATAGAGGTGTCGTTCGTTACCCTTTTTACAGGAAGAAACCTTTAGGAATGTATAAAAAATAGAAACTTTATAAACGTTATGAATTTGTAATAAAATTAAAACTAAATAAAAACTAATTAAAATCTAACTAAATAAAAATTAATTTGTCCTTGCGGCATGGTGCCAAGAACTCCGGCAGCATTCCCGCGCTAGATGGCGATTGCTATCCTTTGTGCAAGGAATGAGCCGGCCCTCTTGTCACCAGCTGCATCGACAAGTTTGGGGGCCAGGATATAGAGTGCCTTAGAATTGCATATTCTTTTCTCAATATGCGACACAGGCCAGGGGGGCAATTCTCGAGCCTTCAGTGATAAGTCGAACTTGATTTGTAGAAAAAACTAGACGATAAACTATGACGGTAAACTAGAGAAATCCCTATTTATACTATGTCCGCCATTTTTAAGGTTCCGTAGCCAAAGGGTAAAACAGTTCCCAGTTGAAATTTTCACAGATGACGTTATTTGTTTTTGAAAATGAAAATAGTTTGATATCGAACGATTTTTATTCGAACGAATAAAAAAGTATTCGACTCGCCGATTTTGCGTGATTCACACTTTTCATAAATATCACCCCAGAGGGGGTTGCTATAGTTCCCGGCATAAATGATATAAAATGCTAGTTATAAATAAGTTCCTTTAATACTAGAAATCAATACATTGGAGCTGAGTACAGCGCGGACCCCCCCGGGCCTCCCCGCATAATTTTCTAGATATTGAAACGTTTTTAGGATAAGTGTTCATTAGAAAAACAGGTTAAGTGCAAGTCTGGACTTTCAAGTGTCTACACATTGCCGTTGCAAAACGGATCCCTAAAAGTGTCACTCGAGTCTGTCTGTCTGTCCGTCCGTCTGTCATAGTCAATTTTGACTCACAAACGACTTTTTTCGTCTTTTCCGGCATCCTCAGCGGTTGCTTCTAAATTCAAGGTCCACTTTCCTACTTTCACATCTCTTTTTCCTACGACATCCTTGGTAATGAGTTTTAAACACCGTAATGACATAGGTACATACCATCACGCCTTTTCCCGCAGGGTAGGCAGACTCTACGGATTTCCATGTCATAATGAAAACACCGAAAACGACGAAAAACTCATTGCGTTTAGACTCGTTGGATTTGTTTTAGAAATAATAACAAGCCATTCGTGTAGACGAAAATATAAAATGTTTATTCAGAAGGTGGATCTAAGTACTTAGATCGACCTTTTGGTAAAACATTATAATATAAAAAATTAATCGAAGGGGTGGATTTAATTGGAATGAGGAAAAATATTTAATTATTTAATCATTTAATCTCTTAATTAAAATTTTCAGGGTGTTGGTCCTAATTGTTTTTCACGCTTCTTTTTTTTTTATACAACTAAGTAGGCAAACAGGCGTACGGCCCGCCTGATGGTAAGTGGTTACCGTAGCCTATGAACGCCTGCAACACCGGAGATGTCACGAGCGCGTTGCCGACCTGTCCGCTATCAGCACAGCGACCCCTCTGGAGCCTGGCGACCTTACTATTACACCAGCAAGAACACAACACTGCATCACAGTGTTATTTGGCTGCGGTCTTCTGTAGGGTGGAGGTACTTCCCCAGACGGACTACTCCTTACAAAATGTCCTACCTCTCTCGATTATTATATATAATACCACATAAAACCTTATGGTTTGCTAATAATATCCATTCAATAAGAGATTTAGATATTTTAATTTATAGCTGACCTATTTTCCCTGCTAAATCTTCTTCTTTATCTCTGTTCCGCTTTCACGGCCAACGAGCTGAACGGATTTTGACACAAAATTTGGTATGAATATAGTTGAAGACCCGGGCTAAAACGTAGGCAAATTTTTGACGCAGGCGGAGCTGCTGGTAACAGCTAGTCTGCTATATATCCGGCGTTTAGAATGCTCGACAAAACATGAAAACGTGAATCGTGGATTAGGTGAGCTGAGAGGAAAATTCCACCTGTTGCTCGCAAACAAGTGTTTGTAAGACTGCATTATTTTTCTCTTTCTTGCGGAGTGAAAGAGATTACCTATCGGTACTCTCTTTCGAATAATTTTTGTTCGATATCGAATAATTTTCGTTCGACATATATACGTCATACTTATTAAAAATATGACTCGAAATCCTTAACTCATCAGAGTATGCGGGCTAGAAAGTTCTGCGACGGAGACTAGTCAAGTCAAGCCAGCATAGGCCTATTTTTGGAATCTTAAAAATCAATTTATTATATATAAAGAACATTCCAGACGACTAATCTAAAGATTCAACGAAGTTCTGCGCATAGACGCAATAAAATCATATTGCACACATGCACACACCTATAGACCATACCTATTGCACACACATTCATCCTTAGTCATTTTGCCCGGAATTCTATCTGTATAGAGTTTATATTCGCAAATCAACCCACTCGGACCCCAGGTTTCAGGATCCCAGTGCATCCTAGGTCTAGCCTGGGAATAATCGATGAAGCCTATGTAGCATTCTGATTGGAGGCGAAAATGAGGTGAAAATGCGATGGAGTAGCCACTGGCATATTTTTTCAGCAACAAGTTGCCGTAAGTCTAGACAAACACTGAATGTTCTTTTTTTTTTTGTAATGGAGGGAAAAGATGTGATTTCTTGATTTGTTCTACGTTCGGCCTCAGACATTTGTCCCACATAAAAAAAATCCCATCATAATATAATATTTTTCAAGCCAGTTCTGTTTTAATAACCTGCCAAGTACTAGGAATCCAGAAATGATGAGGAGGCTCACATCAAAACAAACCCGGTAAACATTAGCGAAGCTTTTTTATTATGTTACACAACCAAAAATAATGTTTTTATTGATGTTATACTCACATACTACAATATTTAATATTCGCAGGCTACTCCATAACCTCTGATTCTAAGCTGTTGAGATGGCTAGATAACAGAGCAGGACAGCACATTTCATCCGTGTAGGTTTATATCTAGCTAGATCTACGCTGGAACTCAGTCTAAGTCCGAATTTCGAACAGTCCACGCACTCTTTAGACTTTGCTGAAATATATAAAAATTATATTGAAAAATAAACTTGTGAAAATTAAATATTCTTTTGTTCAAATTTAAATGTTTCATGTGATTGTAATTTTTAACTGTGCACTTCAAAGGGATTAATAAGGTAATATTTATATTATAGTACATTCTGTCCGCGACTTCATCCGTGCAATTATCTCCTGCCAGCTTCTATCTTTATCTTTTTTTATCTTCTATCTTTTTAATAAATGTGCGATTGTTATAAATACTTATAAACAATCAACAGTATATCGTAATGGATCGATTCCGAATTTCATTTTAATGACGCATTTAGTAGCGAAATTTCACTAGTAAATACCTATATTAATGTGCTTGAATTGAACAAAACACCATCCCCAAGACGAAGATAATTTATTGAAATCAACATATCACTTTACAAATGCTAAAAAAATAACCATAGCGTGAAGTAATATGTAACAACGCCATCTCTGAGTTAATAAATTAGTTTATAATTAGTTACTTCAAAGTTTTGGACATAGCTCTATCAAACGGTTTATCAATGCTGTTGATTGTACTTAATGAAAAAAGCGATGCGAAATCTATTTATGTAGTTATTGCGAGTGTATGCATTTGCTTGTAAGGTATATGTATGTAATGGTATGATTTTGTTTATGTACAGTGCATGTTACCACATCGTACAAATCATCATATGAAATGATCGATCGAAAAATATCTACAGAAACGTATTTTCTTTACTTGCTTAAAAACGCTATTTTTGACTGCGACTCACTCAAGCGGGACGATTGATTATCATTCGTTTTCGCACGACTTTAATTCGACATAAACGGTTAGTCGTACATATCAAAAATACTTATAAAAAAATAATTTCAAATGAAATCCTGCAACACAGCTCCTGCTAGAATTCAATAATACAAAATTATGTCTTAATGTCCAGTAGCTAAAAAAACATAATTTTTAACTTTTGTTATGAACTTTTCGAAAAATTCGCGAATGCGTGCATGCATTTAAAAAAAAAATTACTACTGTGTATAGTAGCCCGACCAACAAAATACCTGACCTGCATTAGCGTTGCTACTGATCGCGTTTAAGTAGCAACATGTTGTATGTCATATGAATGTCATGTCAACAACAAAATTGACAATGTCATTTAAATAAATCGAAATCAATCCTTCATTTTTATTCGCGTAAAATATACTCATACTCCTTTATTTCTCATTACTATGAATTATTTTTGCCATTTTGATAAATAAATCGTAGGAGTTAATCATAAAATATACAACGTCTACTCCTTTCTTTTTTTGGCAGATGACGTTAATAAATGCTTTAGTTGCCAGTAAAATATAGTTCCAATATATTTCCGCAACATGGCGAAGCTTGCTATTTTGCTGGTCGGGCTATACATTAGCCGGCATGCAGATGCAATCAATAAAGCGGTATCCGGGACTGCACTTGCGCATATGAATGCAACTTGTTGCATCAATACTAACTGGATCTAGCATTTTACTGCTCAGAATGGATGGAAATAGCAGGAGATAGGCAGAAAAGGAACTATTTTGCGCAGCAGTGGGACTTTAATGGCTAGTATTAAAAAAAACAAAAACGTAAAAGTAAGAAAGTGGACCCTGGGCTCCGAAGCAAACAGCTGAGAAGGGAACCGAGAAGGTGCTAAGATGATGATAATTTCAGGGGGGGGAGGGAGTCAGAGAGGATAAGTCGAATTCAAGAGTTGTAGAAAAACATGCCCACAAAAAACCTCTTTATTCGGCCACTTGGAGCCCGACTACTGGGGCTATTAGAGATATTAGACCTGGGATCTGATACTTGGGAACTGGGATCGACGAAGTGGTTCATTGGACTTAGGTTCATTGGCCTGTATCTTGGATCATGGACAACACAGAACCTCACCAGGCCCTAGGACCGCGGACTCTGCCCAATGATCTCGGATTTGATGTCCTGAATAATAGGGTCCGTTGTCCAATGAGCTGGGGGTCCCGGTTCCAGGGTCTTGAATCCTGGGTCCATGGCTAGTGGAACAGATTCCGATGTCCAGTTGAGAGTCCTGAATCATGGGTCCTGAGTCCTGGGTCCTGGGTCCTGGGTCCTGGGTCAAGATCCTGGGTCCTGGGACCTGGGTCCTGAGTCCTGGGTCCTGGGGCCTGGGTCCTGGGTCCTGGGTCCTGGGTCTTGGTTGCTGGGTCCTGGGTCGTGGGTCCTGGGGTCTAGTTCCTGGTTCCTGGGTCCTTGGACCTAGGACCTTGGACTTTGGACCTTGGACCTTGGACCTTGGACCTTGGACCTTGGACCTTGGACCTTGGACCTTGGACCTTGGACCTTGGACCTTGGACCTTGGACCTTGGACCTTGGACATTGGACCTTACACCTTACACCTTAGACCTTGTACCATGGACCTTGGACCTTGGACCTTGGACCTTGGACCTTGGACCTTGGACCTTGGACCTTGGACCTTTGACCTTGGACCTTGGACCTTGAACCTTGGACCTTGGACCTTGGACCTTGGACCTTGGACCTTGGACCTTGGACCTTGGACCTTGGACCTTGGACCTTGGACCTTGGACCTTGGACCTTGGACCTTGGACCTTGGACCTTGGACCTTGGACCTTGGACCTTGGACCTTGGACCTTGGACCTTGGACCTTGGACCTTGGACCTTGGACCTTGGACCTTGGACTTTGGACCTTGGACCTTGGATCTTGGACCTTGGACCTGGAATTAATATGGTTATGATCACGCTCTTTCCACTGAATAGATAATAGTACCGGATGGATAGTTTATAGTATACCGGAAACGAAAGATATCATTAGATAGTTTATATTATTAAATACATGCCCTTTTTACAGATACCAAACGATCGTGAAGGTACCTAATTATTTTTTCAAAATGGATAAACCGCCGTAGCAAAGTTGGACTACCAACCAATAAATAGCACGCCAAGCCAGTTTACCAACATGGAGTCCGAGGACACTGTTGGTAACCTGGAAATTGCGTCCACTGAAGGCGCTCCAGAGTTACCAGCCCAGAGACCTGATAGCGAAGACGGTTTTGCCTCCATGGTTGCAGAAACACTTAGAGGTCTCACCAATGAACAACGACTTTATGCCCAGCGAGAAATTATCAAAGTGCTCAACCAAGCAAGATATATAGGATCTGACTCTTCACTAAGCTCTCATGACGCTGGTCAATCTTCAAGAAGAATGGAAGAAACAGATCAGCAACCTCAAAGAGCACAACAACAATATGATTCTGTCACATCTGGATTCCTACACGATAGATATGGAATAGCTTACTCCCCGCAGAGAGATGGAGACAGAAATTTTACTCACACAGGCCAAGTTGCTGACGAAGATAGTTCAGATCTTGAATGGGGTTTTACACTTGAGAACAGTTTTAGTCCGTAAAAAATTGTACAGTATTGTTTTTTTTAAATAGTAATTAAGAAATTAGATACAATATCACGAAATAATGTGACATTCCGTGAAGCGGCTGCAGGACTGAAGAAGATAGAAAAAATAAGAAGGGATATAAAAGACTTGTATTTATGGCTGTAAATCCCATTATTAAAAAAAAAACAACGATAATATGCAGTGTTAAAATATGAATAATTGAAGCAAAATAACAATGACTCCTTGCTACCACTTGAAACAAATTAAAACAAATAAACAGATTGTGAAATACAGTGATTAAAATAACTATTGAAAATAATTGGTGATTAATAACACAGAAACTCACTTAAACTATTAATTAAAATAACTTCGTAGTGCATTAAAAGTTTAACAGAATAATGTTTTCTGAACACTTTAACACTTCACAAAATAAAATTATATGTTTCGATATCAATTGTGAATTAAATATATTAAATTACCATACTTATAATGAGTACATTTCTAATATAGCGCTAAACAAAAACTAGAAATAAAAAAAAAAAGTGAAATTAATGTTTCATTTTCGTGCAGAGTTGCGTTCTAACAAATATTTGCTAAATTAGATAAGTTTAAGGATTATTGCACACAATTTGGCTCTTCTGATGTGGGACTTAACTTGATTTGCATAATTATAATGTTGCAATTTACCAAAAAAGCCCTTTTATTGAATTGTGAATATCCGTCCTCAGTTGATTTTACAATATTTATTGCATGCGTTTTAAATACATTTTGTGACATAGCTATAAATATTATTCATTTATGTCCCACTGAAGAAATTGTTACGAGTTTTAGAGAAATTATATTTGTGTTGAATTTGAATTGAATTGACGCCAGTTTGTAATGTAATTTTTATTTGTAATGTACAAATCTTGTGATTTTCCCCCCAAATTGAGGAATTACAATTGAATTTTATATTATTAAATAATTGACTATTTTTCAAGTATTAATGTTCTGTTAAGTAATAAAGAAGATACTTCATTACTTAGCAAAAATGATTTAGTAATTAGTAGTATTATAATAATAAAAACTATAAAAATTAAGTAATTTTCATGGTGTAAAACGTTACCTAATCGAATTATTTTAGTATAATAATAAATTTAATGATTTTAGTGATTGTAAATTACATATTTTTTTTGTAAATATTTACCAGGTTTTATTTATTCGAAAACAATAATTACGAATTATGTTATATAATAATATAATATACATATATAATTGATATTTTAAAGATAAAATATAAAAAAAAAAGTATTCTATTCTGATTTACTATTTGTCATAATAACATAACTATTAAAGTAGCCACCCACTTCACAAATTAAATCACTTCGTAATGTCATTTCACATGAGCTTTTCTGGAAAACAGGATATCGAAATTATTATTGTGATAGAACTTTATAAAATGTTTATTTATTTCTATAACTAGGATTATGAAACTATCAGAGGGACGAAAAATTGTACCTATAATGCTCAGAATATCTTATTTGAGAATTATTTATAATTTGTGTCTATGTTGTCAATTATTACTTAAAAAAATCATAATGATTTCTTATGTTTTCGCGATTGTTATTCATTAAATTAAACTATTTTAATACGGTTTTATCGCGTTTATTACTTATTTATTTACACCTGACGTTTCAAACACTTTACAGCGTTCATGGTCGCAGGCAGACTAAGCTAACATTTGTCTTTGATGTCATAAGATTACAAACTACCGCCTGAAATTTTTATTGGGAACTATTCCGATTCACGCAGTATTGGCTCACAGTATCTAAGGGTAAGTCTAATTTCAGGCGGTACTTTGTAATCTTATGACATCAAAGACAAATGTTAACTTAGTCTGCCTGCGACCATGAACGCTGTAAAGTGTTTGATACGTCAGGTGTAAATAAATAAGTAATAAACGCGCTAAAACCGTATTAAAATAGTTTAATTTAATAAAAAATTCATATATTTTTATAATTCAAAATTTGTCTAAATACTATTTTATACAAAATTGTTATAAGATATTTTTTGTAATCTATCTATTACTTCTTTAATCGGCTTTGATACACAATCACATTTGACACACAAAGTATGATTATACTAAAAATTTGCGTGTAACAGAAATAGCCGTGTGGTCTCCGGCTTAAGAATAGACCACCCCCATTGTTCCCATGGGTGTCGTAAGAGGCGACTAAGGGAATAACAGAGATCTCGATTTATTTGTACCTCTTTCGCAGGACGCGAGACACCCACAGAAATAAGAATACACAGTCTTAGACAGGCCAGTTATCTTCGTCACACGTTATGACACTTCTATCTAATCTTATTTCTGTGGGCGTCCGTCAGTTTGAATGGAGCTTTATTTAACAATAAATTTTAACGTTTTTTTCGGAATCGTCTATTTTAGAACTTTTGCTATCTCTTTGTAGGCACGAAACCAAGTGGTAGTGATGTCACGTCAGCCTTATGTGCGTCCTTTTCTTTTTCATAACAGTTTCTCCTTCCACCGAATTTTAAAAGCTTAAAGGACCGTTCAAACTAACGCGAATTCCGCGCGACTTACGAGACGTCTATAGAAATAATCTAGTATTTCCCTATTATTATGTGTCATCGAAAGTATTTAATTATCGTGGCAATAATAATAAATTGCAATAATTATATTACCTAGGAGATGAATATATTTCTGCGTTGAATTTGGGGGGGGGGGGGTGTAGGTTTATTTTATGTTGATCTTTTTCTTTACTTTAACTATCGTTTATTTATAAACATTAAGCATTTTGTTACATTTCCAATTATAACTTATGGAATTGGGTAGCGGGAACAGTCAGATTAAATTATTTTAGCTTGTACTCTATTAACTACTTATATGTTTTAAATAAAGAAGTTACTTTAATTTATATATTTTTGTTACTTCTTCGAGTGTGAAACGGATGGTAGGAAATTTTTGAAGAGTTTGTCAACATCGACTTTGTAATTAATTAATATAAGTAATAATGTAGTTCATAATTATTGTGATTGGTCTTACTCGTAATTCCAATAGTGTCTTATGCAATTTATTGAATAAACTATTGTACATAGGTTTTTCAAAAGTGTAGGAATGCGTGACTTGAAGTACTACTAAACTTGTATAATATTAATATTGTAAATATAAATATAGTACGATGTTATATAAACTTAGTTTTAACTGTGCCACTGCTTACTAACAATTTAACTGTTATAAAATGCTATAATTGTCATATTAGGTTTTTTTACTGAATCCGGGATAATTATATTTAATATTATAAACTAATTTAATTTACTTGTATAATTTCACAAAAAAAGTATACATAGTAATTAAAAACCTTATCATTTGTCTAGGTATGATTTTTATAATTCGTAATTTATATGAAGATACTTTCTCTTAAAGTGTAAAAGTCAATTTTGTGCTATTTTATGGTTTGTGCGAAAACTCACAAATTTCTACACTTTTATAGGTATATTGTACAATCACGATCGTAGTTTAACTGCATTACGCACGTGACTGTACCCATATGTGATTTTGAAGGTTAAACGTCGATAATCATTTTGTCGATGTTTTATCTTCTCCTTTTCGTTTTTTCGTTAAAACCCTAGAGATTAATGTACATATATTTTATTCTAATCGACCTGTCAAACAAGGATTAAAATAATTTAATTTGATATGATGTAAAAAAAAGTTGTAAATATAGGTAAAAGTATTTTAATAATTAGGTCCTCAAACCAATAACAATGAACGTAAGGTTAGTTTTAAGATTACAAATAATTATATAATTGTTTTTTTTAAATTATATATAAAATAGTAAGTATTTTCTATAGTAGTATAATCAACCTAGTCCTAAAATATATTAAGAATAGAAAAATAATAATATTTATTAACTTTGTTTAAGATTAATAAAATAGCGGTCACAAGAAACTCATAGTTAAGAGTCACATATCATTGAAGTAACTGAAACTTTGCGTTTGAAAACTTATGAAAACATGACTTGTCTTTTTAAACAATCAAAAATATATCACCTGTTCTACTGTATACATTCTCGCTTAAGGTTTCTTCTAAAACGATAATATCCTTATCAGACTAGCTACTGACTCTGATATTATGGTGCAAAAGTTACCTTAAACTTGAACATATTAGTAGACGCAACAAACATTTGTTTTCCAAATTTAAAGTTTTAAACACGTCTAGAAGTTACTTTAATGTTAAGTGTATGGTTAAATGTTTGTCATTAGTGATATATTGTTATTTGTAGTTAAATGTGCTCTTCTGTTGAAAGTTTATAATTTTAGACTTTGTGATTAATTTAAAAAATTTAGTTTTCGGGATTAATTTCCAAGTCAAGCAAAAAAACAACCCAAGCTGCCTCAATTAATTTTATACAAACACTATTTTTCTTTTTTTATAAATATATTTTGTGTATTTTAGGGATAGGTAGTTTACAATCTCAGTTTCTTGACGTGTTCTTTTTTTTTACATTTGTATTTATTTTAATTTATTATTTTGTGTGTTGTGCAAGTGTGGAAATGCATATATTTTTTGTAATATTTTGTTTGTTTCTGTGTTGAAAATAACGTATATTTTTATAGGAACATACAAGTATGATTTTTAATTTAGGTGTATTTTGTTGAAAATGGGATAAAATCTGCAAGATTTTAAAAGGAAAGTTTTACAATACTGAATATCAGTTAAAAAATATAATTTTTTTCGGAAGTTCGGTATTACGTATAAATTTTAATGTTATTAATATTCAACAGCTAACTATATAAATAAGTTTAGTTTTAATTATTTTTAAGTGTAATATTATTTATTAGTCTATTTTCCAACATTTTTTCTTGAATAAACTTATTTCTATTATTGCAAATCAGATTCTTCCATTAAAAAAAACACTGCCACAACCCAATAGCTGAATATATTTTTTTATCTATTTTATAATATTTTTTATAAAATTATTAACTATATAATTTTTTAAGAAAAAAAATGTGATAACCACTTTTTAAGATCCTGATATATGAGCATAAGTGTTAGATTATTAGGTTTTATGTTAAAATTGTCATTTAAAATAAATCATAAAAAAACAACTACTAATCATGGTTCTTCCAATTTTACAATAAATTTACAATCACTGCCACAAATAAACTAGAGCATATAAAACTCGACATGTGATTACTCATTTAATCGAATTGTTTCGATTGTTTTACCAGTGACTTCCTTTAACATCAAATATGATCATAATTGGAAACTGAAACTGTTTACCAATACTTTGGAATTCAATAATTCGCTTTTCAAGAAAACTTTAAAAATAAAATGTGTTTAGTACTTAGTAACTTTCTTTTCTTATTCATTCTTCATTCATTCATATCGAGTGGGTTAATTGGTCGATCGTTCATAAGCACCCTGGTATCAGAGGTGTGGCCGTAAGGCGGTTCCGAAAATCCCTCTTTTTCATATTATGGCTCAATGAATCAACACCACGACATAAAAAATGTGTATATGTTATTAATTATAATTATAAAGTTAGCTATGTGAAAAATAATGTTTTTATTTTTTTCGAAGTTTACTCTTAAATTGTAAATAACAATAAACATTATTATTTAAAATATGTTATTTTAACGTGGCCAAAGTAGTTCATTTTTAACATTTACAGCTGAATTATTTTGTATCGGAGATCGAAAACTTTTTTCAGAGTTTACTAACTTTTCTTATAGGATAAAAATTAAAGGTATAAAATAATTTATAAAAATTGTCGAACGAACTAACTGAAGTGTGAAGGACCGTTCACACTGACGCCAATCCCGCTAGCGTGGCGGGACGCCCATAGAAATAAGAATCGTTAGAAGTGCCGTAGCGTGTGCCAAAGTTAACTGGCCCGCTAATGACACTTCCATATGTTCTTATTTCTATGGGCGTCCCGCCAGTAGCGCGGGTTCGCGTCAGTTTGACCGGTCCTTGTTTACCATCAATCGTAGCCGTGGTTACAGTCAATGATGATTTTCCATTCGGTGTATGTTTGTGTATCAAAGTTCTGTTTTTTTAATCATTGTATGTGTGTCTTTTTGATCTTAATAAATCATTCTTATCTATCGATGTAGTCGTCTTAAAGGTCCATTCAAACTGACGCGAATCCGCACGGGACGCGAGACACCCACAGAAATAAGAATACGTAGAAGTGCCATATACGGGCCAGTTTACTTTGGCACAAGCTACGGCACTTTTACCTAATCTAATTTCTGTGGGCTTCCCGTGCGGGATTCGTGTCAGTTTGAATGGGGTTTAAATTAGTAATTAAGACTTAGATGTAAGAATTTGTTTATTAATTATTTTGATCTCGCAGTTAAATTGTAGTGATTGATGAAAATAATATTTGATAAGACAGGTGACCCACCAGAAACACTGAATGAGATGTGAGTTAAACTAGGAGGCTAGCGAGCAGCGGAAAACATGCATGAAGCAATAGTTAAAATCGCCGATTAAAGCTTTAACTTGTCTCGTGGGATACCACGAGTGCTATTTTTGAAATGTGTGACATTATATGTCGAATAAAAATGGTTAGATATCGAACAAAAATCCTACGATATCGAACGATTTATATTGACATATGAGTCACACATTTCAAAAATAGTGCTCCTGTCTATTATTGTGTTTATTCTTACGTATGATTTTGAAGCATTAATTTATATTTGTTTCTTATATTTTCCTATACAACGATTTAGATAATTTCGTTAAAATAAGTAAGTTTGGTTCATTAATATTTTTGTGTCATTAATATTTAACCTATATTTTGTTGATGTAATTTTATATAAATTATGAATTTATGTGTGTAAATAAAATAGTTTAGAGATATAAAAATTCCGTTTTAATAGTAGGACAAAGCGATACAATTGAAGGTAGAACTAAAGATACTAAATTGCTGAAAGTTGTAAAAACGGACTTTTTATATCTATATATATTTAATGTACTGTACCCCGCAGCTCCACCTGCGTCAAAAAGTACCCGGGTCTTCTACTATATTTATACCAAATTTTATCAAAATCCGTTTAGCGGTTTGGCCGTGAAAGCGTAACAGACTGACGGACAGACAGACTTTCGCATTAATAATATTAGTATGGATGTACGAGCTGTTCCCTGTAGCTCCGCCTACGTCAAAAAGTATATGTTTGACCCCGGGTCTTCAACTATATTGATACCAAATTTCATCAAAATCCGTTCAGCGGTTTGGCCGTGAAAGCGTAACAGACAGACAGGCAGACTTTCGCATTTATAATATTAATACGGATTTGGATTTGTACGCGCGAACATAGAAAGCCCGCCGCATGTACGCAGACATGGTGCGCGGTGCGGGGTATATTACATTTTTTAAATCGATTTTTTTTAATTTTTTTTTTAAATAATCTGTGATTCACAATAAAACATTTTGATTAGATTTCTTGGGTTGCACTTGTTATTTAGAACACCACTTTTGATAATACTGAAATTTCCTTCTTCTAAAAAATATGAACATTTTATATCTAAGAAATGCAATTCCGCCTATCTATGAGACTATAATATCCTAAAATACTTTCGAAAATTTGTGATTGAAAAAATATAACTTTTGATTTATTCATCAGCGAATTTTAATCAAAATGTATTTAAATTAGTGTTAAATTTATGTATCATAATTTATGCATAAATACTATGTATGTTTGTTTATGTTTAGCGATATGTTAGTATTACATTGATGCATTTCAAGAACCTGTTTAACCATTTAGTAGAATTTAAAAAAAAAATCCTTTCTATTTTTTTAGATTTAAGTTACAATATTATATAAGCATTAGTTTGGTTAAATAAATAAAATTTTGTTAAATATACAATTAAGTAATGAATAATAAAAATGATAAATATCCAATCAGCTCACTCAATAAATGTTCGGAACCGCTCTTGAGAATCTGTTCGCTTTTGTCTTTAAAATGTTAAACGTACTTATGTGTGAATAAAAAATATAAAATGTAAAATTGTAAAATTTATTTACATTTTCCGTAACCAGCCAGCTAGGCGATTCCAAACTCGAAAAAACAAAGAGATTGAAAGATCAAAGTCTAGAAGGAACTATGGTAGGTAGAGTAAGACTAACGGAATGCCATCCAAGAAAGGGAAGGCGAAGTACTGGACTTCCAGCAGCTAGGTAGGTCGACGATATCAGGAACAGCTGGCAATAGTTGGATTGGCTCTAGACAGAGATGGTTGGTGTGGTTAGGAAGTGACTTATGTCCAGCAGTGGGTTAAATGATGATGATGATTATAATAGATTGCCGTTTCACCTAATAGGAAGGACCACAATAATTGTTATTTTCTATAGGCGAGGACTATATCCATGTAACGTCTATATATATAACGTTATGTCGTCTGAAAATATTTTATATGGTCAATCGATCCTGCACATTCTGATGTCAGAGATTTTTGGAATGTGATTTTTGTATTGGATAGGCCGCAATTTAGTGGCATTTTCTGTGTCTAGATTACATTTCTGTCTCTACATTAATTTTAATATTTAGACTTAGGTATATTATTCGCACGTCTGAATACTATCCTTGCACATTTCTGTAATAAATGATTTTGATTTTTCGAGCTGCTCGGAATGCACGTTAAGCCTTTGGTCCCGGTTGTTATCGATAGATGGCAGTCGTTGAGCTGTGTCAGATGCCTTTAGGCAGTTTGAATAAAATATCGTTTAAACTGACGCGAATATAAAAAAGTAAGAATCGGTAGAGGTGCCGTAGCGTATGAAAAAGTTAACAGGCCTGCTAATGTCACTTCCATATATTCTTATTTCTGTGGGCGTCCCGCCACGTGAGCGGGATTCGCGTCAGTGTGAACGGCCACTAACACACCTCGGGCTATGTTACTGTTGGTCTGGTTTCCCTTGTATAAGGGTTACGGAGATCAGACGGCAGTCGTTCCATTGTAATAACCAGTAAACCTAGGACCCTGACCCTACCCTAGGCTCCGAATCATAAGCTAAGGACGTACGCAATTAGGATAAACACGCTTCGGGGAAGAAGAAAAACTATCTTCACGGGGTAGAAAATGACTAAACCTCTTAATGAGAAGCTCGCCACTGGATGACTTTAAGTACAGTACATGAGTGCTATTTTTGAAAAGCGTGACTCACGTAAAATCGGCGAGTCGTATGATTTTTGTCAGATATCGAACGATTTTCATACGACAAATATGTCATGTCATATATTTAAAAAATAGGGTTCCAGGTCCCGAAATAGTTCGTTCCCAGTGCTCCCTAGCTCTATCGGTAATCAATAACATAGGTTCTTCCAGGAAGACGCAGCCAGTCTATCTAGGTTTTCCACTGCGCATTGCGCATTTAAAACTAGGCTAGGGAATGAGATGAACAAACAATTTGGAAAATACAGTAGGTGTGCTGGCTTGCTGACAACCAGTTAACGACGCAACAAAGTAATGGTAATATCTTTTTTTTTCTTACCGTGTCGATGGAAAAGAAATTGATGTGCACCAGAGAGAAGCAATAGTTTTTGATGAAGCCCTATTTTTGAATGAAATGTCGAATGAAAATCGTTCAACAAATCCTTCGACATCGAACAAAAATCCTTTGATATCGAGCGAAAATTATTCGTCTCACAGATTTCAAAGATAGCACTCACAATATAAATGGGCTTTGTTTGTTTTCAAATAATTTCTATTGCTGCTAGTGCATATAAATATATTATATTTATATAAATATATTAATATAATATATTTATATGCACTAGCAGCTGATTTTCGCTGATGCGTGCGTCATCTTGAAGTTTGGAGAGTTTATAAATTGTCCAATCTGTTTTTAACATGGCTATAACATGAGAGCCTTCAAAAAGGGCGTGAAAAAATTCCTTCAGGGTCCGCAACGCGCTCATGACATCTCCGGTGTTGCAGGCGTTCATAGGCTACGGTAACCACTTACCATCAGGTGGGCCGTACGCCTGTTTGCCTACTTGATTGTATAAATTTTTTTTTTATCAAGTACGCTGATGACGCTCTCGGGGAGTCTGTTCCATTCTGCGATTATGAAGTATACATTAAATTAAACTATTTTGATACGGTTTTATCGCGTTTATCACTTACTAGCTTTTTCCCGCAGCTCGGCCTGCCGTCAAAAAGTAGCAGTGCAGCCTATGTTTGACCCCGGGTCTTCAACTATATTCATACCAAATTTCATCAAAATCTGTTCAGCGGTTTGGCCGTGAAAGCGTAACAGACAGAAAGACAGACAGACTTTCGCATTTATAATATTAGTATGGATTTATTTACTCCCTATCATTTCAAACACTTTAAGCGGCCCCTGGGCTCCGAAGCTGAGGATGCAACGGGGAAGGCGCTAAGATGATAATTATTATTTTGAACACTTTGTAGCGTTCATGGCTCATGGTATGTGTATAGGTCGCGAAAACGTTAGAAATATAATGAAGTTAACATGTACATTAACTTTGTTCATGAGTCCTAGTTAATATTCCAGAACTCCAGAACATGATTTAATGTACACCACCCTTTCTCCCCATCCCTCAGTTCCCTAACAGCGCACTTGGCTGCATATGCACTGAAGTCGTCTAGATACATTTGTATAAGTCTAGATACAATTCTGTTATCATTAAAATCTCTCCTGCATCCCTGCACGTCGACTGCGACTTTCAAAACGTACTTTTTTTTTAATTGATGTTTATTTTATAATCACCATCCTCCAATAAAAAGAGTGGCCAAATTTACAAAAACCTTTGAAATTTTGACTTGTTCTTAGTGAAGCAGAAGAAATTCATATGGGTAATGATTGCAACGGTACGAGTATCCTGTGTACAATTATCATGTGTCGCTTAAAATCACTATACTGAAGCAAGATTGAGTCACTGAGTTAAAAAAAAATCATTTACCATTCAAATAAAAATCCATCGTCCATTTTTTTTTTTGACATTGTAAAATATATTTTCGCAAATCTAGTCATCTAGTCTACAGCGAAAAAAATCTTCTCTTGAGCGACTAGGTGACGATATTAAAACTAATTAAATTAGTTACCTGTAGAATTTCCGGAAAAGGGTTCGTACATGCGCGTTGGGTGCGAAACCTTTAAGGTGTGCTATTTTTAAAAGCATGACATATATCCCAAATGAAAATTATTCGACTCGCCGATTTTGCTCCAGTCACTCTTTTTAAAGATAGCTCCAGGGGTCAGGTGACCCTTCAGAACTTCTGCTGTAAAGTCCGTCATTTCTGAGCAAGTGTCCGCCGTATTCGCTCGTCGCGTCGCTCCGTTAATAGTCCTTCAGTGAGTTGCTACTTGTTGAATCTTGTTGACATGCATAATGAATGAATTCATATTACACGACATAATTTCGGAATATGCAAGGCGAAGGCACGGTAAATCGTTTTTTATAAATTTATCCTGTTAGCTTTTATTTTAGTACTTTTTCCAAGTTTTATTATTTACTAGCTTTCACCCGCGGCTTCGACCGCGTGCATCCGCGCAAGGAGGATTTTTCTCATTTATTATTTAACTAGCCGTTTCCCGCAGCTCTGCCTGCGTCAAAAAGTAGCCTTGAACTGAATAACTTTCCCTAAGATACATGGGTCGAAATATGGAGTATATTTTTGGACCTCCCATACAAAATGTCTCATATGTTCCTTGGGGAAATTTTTTCGGTTGCATGAATGGAGTCACTGGACGATGAAACGACTAAAATTTCACGGTGTATATAACTTATTTATTTAATAAACTTATTAAAGTAAATGCTAGAGTGAGTTTGTTACCTACTGTTACACAAGTCGCAGTTAAAATATATATACTTACAAAATTATAATCTTCGTCTTCTTGGCGTGTCGATGTCCTCCCAACAAAAAAGTCATATTTTTCCCCAGAAGTGGTCTGCCACTTTCACGGCCTCATCGGTAGCGGCCATCAGGTCATCCCGAGCGGAGGTGTACAAATCCGACATATTTTTGTTTCAGATCTGTGTAGAATGAGAACATTTTGCCTGGGCCTGGTGAAGTGCATCGGCCGCACGCACACCATTATACGTTTGGTGCCAAACCAACAAAGCCATTTGGTTTCCAACTTACCGCACTATTTCGTCTTCATAGACGACCGCTTGTTAGAGAGAGCCCTGAATTGCGATGAATGAGACGAGCTGGCTATTCAAATGGGTAATGAAATATCTGACGAAGCCCGTGGATCAGATGCGGCTGAATCTTCCGCCACCTCGCGGGCTTTGACACACGCAACACCACATACCTCTGGCAACCGTTTTCCAAGCTTCGCCGTGTCATTCGCCAGCAAAGTCAGACAAAAACATGCGCCCCTATGTCCTCTGAACCAATACGTGCTACCTTCTCCGATACCTAGCCGATTTCCTCCGTTCGGTCGACCAGTCGGCCAGATGGCTGACATACCAGAAACTTCGCCACGCAGTCCTGATTCTCAGCCAAGATCTGGGTCACAGCGTCTACAACGTCGTCCACCAGGTTCATGTTTGAACGTTGAGGCTTTACTCTCATTCAACCCATCAGTAGCTT
Source organism: Euzophera pinguis (assembly GCA_947363495.1). NCBI lineage: Eukaryota > Metazoa > Arthropoda > Insecta > Lepidoptera > Pyralidae > Euzophera > Euzophera pinguis. Next base: position 2,276,537 of record OX376154.1, read on the forward strand.
TACCAGGTACGGCACGGGATGCCACGCCCTATCCTACACCGGTCGGGCCGGATCGATTCAATTTTCAGTGTAATTTTCAACATTTACCGGGTGTGTCAGATCGTATGTCGCCGTACCAGGGCTATTTGAACTTCGATAGTGATTCAGCTATTTCTGAGCATGTGCTGAATTTTCTCATGGATCCTGCTATTAACAAGCTTGTACTTGTTTGCGCTAAAAAATAATTGCATTTCCTCTTTAGATTTAGCTCGGATTTTACTTTGTTATGCGCTTCTGTGACTTTTAATTAAATATTTTATAAATGTCCATAAAATTTTAATACAAATTAATGTAAGTACCTAACTATTGATCAAATCGAGCTCAGTTTTATTAGTACTCGTACATTAAGTTTTACTATGGTGCTGGTTATTACTCAAATAAAATAATGTTTTGAACCAATAGTTGAATAACTCGCAAGAGGGACAAGATCGCCATATAAAATGTTTAAAACGGGGGAATGTGGTCCCAGAGTCAAGTTCTCTCATGCGAGGGACAAGTTTACTCCTATCAAAAATAAAATTGGAAAAGAGGTACGAGATCAAGGGTGGGACGAGATTCCCCCTAACTCAAATTAATGAGTTACATCGTCATAATCATCTATGATTTATACTGTCATTTTCAACTTACTTTCAAAAATATTATAAAATTTCTTTATTTAAAAAAATGGTTATGTTACTACTGGACCGTTATTTTTGAAAGAGTGACTCGCACAAAATCGGCGTGTCGAATAAGTTCTGTTCGATATCGAAGAATTTTTGTTCAATATCGATCGATTTTCATTTGACATTCTCGTATATGTCATACATTATATTGTTGTCTATTACTTAGAGCGCTTGTAGACGTTCGTTTCGTATGTATCTCCCTTTTTGTTTCTAGACATACAGTTCTTTATACAATATCACGACCCAATATTTTAATTAATTACTACATGTGAGTTTAAATTTCAAATCAATTTTAGAAATCGAGTGATCAAGTCACGATACAATATTATTATAGCGTCTGCACTGGTTGCCAATAAGGATACGTCGTAAACTACATATTGTCTCTTTTCTTTATAATGTCTTGTTTAATCCTTCTTCCCCTGAATATCTCAGATCAAATTTCTCCTTCCGGGATCTTGATCCCCGTCTGCGAGCATCTCACCACCTAAAGTTGAACATACCTGTATACGCCTCACAGTGTTACGCCAACTCCTTCTCAATTCTCGCTGCAAATCTCTGGAACAAGCTTCTTTTGGAGATAAAAGAGCTGTCTTCTCACTCTTTCAAATCTCGGGTTAGGGAATACTACGAACGATCGGACTTGAGCTGAGCTTACTGTGTTTATGTGTAATTGAATTTGTATGTTAGATGTAAGTCTATGCACCTAAGATTTCTTTGCGTGTTGTGCCCTCTTCTGTGCCCATATGTCTATGTCCTATGTTAGTTTGGTTGACTGGAAGAGATCCCTATTTGGGATAAGTCCGCCTTTTGTTGTAACCTGTATTCTGATACTATGTTCTTTGTGTACAATAAAGATTTTTACATACATACATAATATTATATAGATGTTTCATAGTTTAAGTCAATTGAAAAATGTTAATGTGATTTTTCTTAAATAATGTTGTCTTGTGTGGTGGTCGATGTAGTACGTACTATGGTGTAAGGTGTTAAATTTTGTATACTTATAATAATATATAATAAACGAAAATTTATATAAAATTATTAAAAACCCCTCTGATGGTCATGTTAGCCGCATGCACCCAGAACGATGGGCCTGCTCAATTACAGTTTGGACACCTGAAGCACACCCCGGACACTTCATACAACAGCGGCGAGCGAGATACCTATTACGACTACTACGATTCGATCGAGTTCGCACGCACACGCGTCAATGTGTGTATTACTTGTACGGTTGGTTATTTACCTTATCTACGTCATAGTCACCGCAGCGGGTGGTGGTCGAAGCGATTTCCTTGCCATAATTTGCTCTCAATTGTAACCCTAAAGGACCGTTCAAACTGTCGGGAAACTGTCGACTGGCGGGACGCCCATAGAAATAAAAATCGGTAGATGTGCCCTTGCGTATGAAAAAGCTAACTGGCCTGCTAATGACACTTCTATATATTCTTATTTCTGTGGGCGTCCCGCCACGGGATTCACTTCAGTGTGAACGGTCCTTGAATTTGCTCGGTGAGGTGCGGTATCTGTTTCGGGTGGGGGGATGTGTCCGAGTGTCCGTTCTGTACATGTGCCTGGAGTCTTGATGTTGACTTTGGATAGAAACACATTGAGGGAGATAGGGGAGCCTATCTCCAGCTGTGGGACGTAAATGGTCATTTAAAAAAAAACATGTGCCAATAATTTTTGATAATTTTAACTATACATTTACCTATTTACAAGTATCAAACCCTACCTTTAAAAATAAGGGATTAGACTTTTTTATATCCCAATGTAATAAAACGACGAAAATATTTTCAGAAAAAAATATATATTTCAACTTAAATTTTTTGAGTAAGCACCTATTTACTTTCCATTTTATAGATGGAAAATTTATACCTACTAAATTAATTATACTTATAAAAAAAAATATGTTTTAAATAATAAACATCACATCATTGACAATAAGCAATGTAATTTATTAATCGGTGATATTTTACCTTTATATAGTAAAATTTATCGAAATCTAGGGAACTGCAATTGATTACATATTTACCTGAACAATCATGTCAGTCAAAAATTAATTTAAATTAAAATACCTATTAAAATGTTTAATTTTGCATTTTAAAAACAATTGTTCAATAATGTTAATTTATAATTATAAAATTGCCTAGGTACCAATGAGCATATTTATTTTGCTTATCACAAAAAAAACTGATGTGGTGTATCTGGTTGTGAATAGGTTTCTCCTTCATTGTTTGTATTGTTAACCTAAGAATAAGTATTTACTGTAACTAAGCAATTTTTTCTTATTCTATGGGCCTCCCGCGAGTGGCGCGGGATTCGCGTCAGTGTGAACGGTCCTTAAAACATGTCCATATTAAGTTTACAAAATTTTATCTATTAAAAGCCAACTTGTAACGTAAATACCCGTTACTTAACTTAATTACTAAAATCTAATTAACCATAAAATACTAATATAAAAATTAATAAAATAAAGTAAACTTAAAACCTAAACTTAGACCTAATTCTAAACCTAAACACTAAATCTAAACTTAAATCTTAACCTAAGAATGAAATAATATACACACTTAAATCTACAATTAAAATGTAAATACAAATTATTTGGTATTAGATCTCAATCTGTTGACTGTACCTCGCTGGGTTCCTTTGTTCGATTTGAATGCATCGTATGATCCACTACGTCATCGCACGGGGCGGGGCCTAACCGCAGGCGCGCGCGCTCCTCGGTTCCCAGCCTTTGTCAGTCCTCGGAGAAATCTTGTTGCGGGCGGCACGTATTGCGCGCTCCGCGGCGAGTGCAGTTGCTTACGTGTTACACGTCTTTAAAAGCAGTAATTCGCTCCGATTATCAGTATTTTACAGTGAAGTAAAACCTATCTAATTAAATTCCTGTGAACACGTGAATTCAGACCCCTAATTGGGTAAGTGTTGAACAGTTCTTTGTAGTTGTACTTTACTAGTGTAGAACGAGTGTGTATAGTAAGTAATCTACGAGTATTTCACCACTATATCATTTCTTATATCATCACTGGCTATATTCATCTATACACATCGTAATGTTTTCTGCTGAGCTGATTTTGCATTGATAAAAAAATGAAACAATGAATGTAATAAATTCACGTCACCAACTCCACACTATGTGGGTAGTATAAAATGTGTACTTTCTCTTCCTGCTTCTTGCTAAAAACCGCTCTGATTGTCGATACTGCACTGCACTGCACCTTCTACACATTATAAGGTACTCCCGTTGAGCTTTTCGCCGCCAGCCATCAGTATTGCCAATCGAAGCGGGGCGGAAACAGGAACATATTTCTTACCCATACAATTATTTATAGGGTTCGAGGTCCCCCTTCGAGGTCCTCCTTCGAGGTCCTCCTTCGAGGTCCCCCTTCGAGTTCTCGCTTCGAGGTCCCCCTTCGAGGTTCCCCTTCGACGTTACGCCTTCGAAGTTGGGCTTTCAAGTTTGGGCCTTCAAGAATTCCGGCTACTTCCAAAACACAGTCACGCATCTGAGGTTCCCAGTCCCGGGGCCGCGCCAACAACGGCCTGCACCTTTCGTTGAGCTACCGACCACCAGGAGCTGTTACCGTCGCGTCCGGGAAGTACCGTATCAGGCAAAGAAAAATAGACCGGCCTTCCGCCCACGACCTTTCTTAGTGTTTTTTTTTAACAATAAAATTGTAAGTTGGAGTCCATAGTTTTCTTTAAAAAACCGGCTCCGCTGCAAACTTCTTGTCTATTGATGTTTTAATGTATTTGAAAAAAAAGTAGATGTCATAATGTTAGCACTGACCAATTTTAGAATAAATAATGTACTTTGCAGTTTGAATAAGCCCGCCTTCAAGGTATTTACAACTTACGTCACCTCCGAAATTATGTTTCAAATATAGATAAATACTGCATCTCATGTTGAACAGCATTTAAAATTTAATTGTTTAATCAATTACTGCTAAGCCTCATGCCTTACTTGTATAAGTTTAAAAAATTTCAATAAAGATCTGCGCGCATACACACTTCACCACGCGTCAGAAGGACACAGTTCTTTGACGCTAGACTGAGACCATGGAGTAATCATAAAGGGGAGATGCCGTTTGAAATGGCGCAGTGACGTACTCATTGGCGCCTCGCCGACACTGCAGTGGGCGGAGCTTGTCGTTGCTCGTGCTCTATGATTGGAGCCACGGCCGAAACCAAGCACCCCGCACGTCTGCCTTCCGCCCCGTGTAGTTTCACAAACGCTTTCTTACAAAACGCTTATTAAGGCATCTCCTCTTTATAATTACTCCATGACTGAGACTTTGCCGTTGATGACATGTTAGAATACTCGTACATCTTCTTTACGTATAATTTTAAGGCTGGAATGTTCTTTATTTTTGAAACTTCTTCAGAATTAATTCATATGTGATGCTGATGAGGAATTGATCTAAGCATTATGTTTATTGTAAACACTATAGGAAAAATGCTAAATGTACTTAGCTTTTTATAATAAACACGTTTTGAAATAATAAAACAAACAAACCACAAACGAAAATGTCTGGAGGGCGAGTGATTCAGATTATTAGATTTTCCTACGAACTATTGCGTCGTGTCGCGTAGCATTAGTCATTTTGTATGTTATGATATTAAAAAGCTCACACTAATGAATTTAAATATCTCTCCTAGCAATACTATTTACAAGTCTCTCTTGTGTATAGCCCGACCAGGAAAATAAAAACCCTGCTTTGATGTCACTACTGATCGCCTTTATATGGCAACATGTTTAAAACGTCATATCAACAACAAAATTGACAAATTTAATTAAATAGAAATCAATCCTTCGTTTTCATTCGCGTTAAATAAGATAACATATTTTATTTCACTACTCTCATCACTATGAATTATTTTTGCTATTTGTTATATAAATCGTAGGAAAAAATCACAAAATACACAACGTCCGCTCCTGTCTCTTTTTGGCAGATGACGTTGAGATGACGGAATGTTACATGAATACTTAGTTGCCAGTAAAATAAATTAGTTTCAATATTTTCCACAATATGGCGAAGTCTGCCAATTTACTGGTCAGGCACAATTCTATTATCAACGCTGTGATTTTTTTTCTTATTTTTTACAATTTACCTCTTTGTGAGAACGTGAATATACTATAAACTAGCTGTTACTCGCAGCTTCGCCTGCGTGCTCTAAGGAAAGTTTCATTGACTTGCATAGTTAAATAAGTTCAAAATTAAGAATATGAAATATTTATAAATAAATCTCAACAACCACTAGGTATTTCGAGGCCTATATTTACTTATTGAATGTCAATTTAGTCTTATATATATAATTAGATTTACCTTCTATTTCATTTAGATTGATTGATTGATACGAGATAGATAGAAGACGTATATTTAAGGAAGGAAGGCCAAGAAAGCGATGGGCTCACGAACTTCAAGTTTTTCATAGAAACTGGCCAGAGAGTGCTATGTTCAAAGACTTATGGAAGGTGAGCAGGGAGGCTTTTGCCCAGCAGTGGGACATACTAGCTAAAAAAAAATTTGTGTGTAGAAATGTAGATTAGAAAGTAGGAAAATAAATGTTTGAAAAATTGGTGTCTTCATTTGAATGTGTTTTATTTCTGGCTCTCGTTATAGGCTTTCCATCCAAACTTCCATATCCATACTTTAATATTATATCATAAGTGCGAACGTCTGTCTGTTATGCTTTCACGGCCAAACCGCTGAACGGATTTTGATGAATATAGTTGAAGAAGTCAGCCTATGTTTATCCCCGGGGGTCAAACATACACTACGGTGGCGGGGTCTATTAACCTTATAGTCTAACGACCTACAAGATCAATAACAAACATAGGGGCTATTGGGGTAAGCTTAAAAAAAGATATCCGCGATTCCGCACGTTCAGGTGACTTTTCAGGGACCCCTTTTATGTAAAGAGATACCCGCATGTCTACGTTTCAGGGGACTATAATTTTTGAAAAATGTTACCGGTTCAATCGACTTTGTTCGACATTGTACGATTTTTATTCCACTTATGAGTCACATATTTAAAAAAAGGCTCCCGAAGGATGTAGCGTATTTCGGTCAAAGGATTAGCCTCGCTATCCAAAGGGGAAATACTGATAGTCTCCACTTAAACCATTGGAAAGATCCGTTGATTATTTATTTATTTATTTATATTTTTGAACATCATAGCAGCTTAAATTAGCTAATGCGTGTGCATCTTAAAGTTTGAACAGTTTATAAAATTGTCAAATCTCTTTTTAAAAGTGTTGACTGAGGGTGCGCTGGCGACACTCTCAGGGAGTCTGTTCCACTCTACTACTACACGATTGCATAGAAAATGTTTTTTCGGTTTTCTTCCTGCTCTTGTGCGATTGTATCTTTTTGCAATCCTTCATTCAGAATTCATTGCGAAGTGGTTTTGTTAGAGCTGACGTGTTTGAGGATTCTGGGTAGGCACATTACCAAGCGATGACAGCGATTTCGGCTCCATTTAGTTCAGAGCTGGCTGGAACTAACTAACTACCTTAGATTTTAATGGTCACAACTCTCAGCCTATGAGGAATATATAGTTTCAGCTTTGCAGGGAAACCTAATCAATGAGATAATAAGTTCGTAGACTACCAACAGATAACAGTCGGCTCCAAAGGCTTGACGTGCCTTCCGATACAAGCCTACAATTTCTTAACCGAACCCAGGGTATTCTCATTTCACATAGTGCACAATTAAATCGTATTTGGATGAAAATGGCCATTTTTGACGTTGTTGTTATTCTGTTACGAATTTTAAGACCAATCGCATGCCATTGAACTGCTATTGGAAAATTTGAAATAAATTCTGTTCTTCAATCGTATGACAGTTATAAAAAAAACAATTAATCGGTATTCTGATATTTATTGCACTTAGGTACGTGGGGCGCACTATAAGTTTCCGGAATGAATATGAAAAAATACTATTAAAGGTACAAAATTAATTTATTGTTTTTCAAAATAATCTCCCTTGGCGTCTATGCATTTTTTCATTCGATGAAACCAGTTTTGAAAACTTTTGTGCCGCTCCTCTGTGGTGACCTCTGAAACGTGTTTTTCATACTCCTCGACAGCCTCTTCTGGTGATGAAAATCGTTGACCGCGTAATTGGTTCTTAATTTTTGGGAACAGAAAAAAGTCACAAGGTGCCAGGTCGGGACTGTATGCAGGATGACTCATGAGTTCTACATTTTTCGCCTTCAAAAAGTCGTTTGTCTGTCTGGCCGTGTGAGAACTAGCATTGTCGTGGTGCAGGATGATACGGCGTTTACGGTTATTTTTACGGAGTTCGTCAATAACTTCCGGCAAACAAAAGGTCGTGTACCAGTCACTATTCACTGTACGACGATTCTCTAAAGCAACAGTAGCCACGTGTCCAGTTTTATTAAAAAAAGAAGCAATCATCCGCTTAGATGCACTTTTCACGCGCGCCACTTTGGTTGGTTTCGGCTCATCTTGAAAGACCCATACGCTCGATTGCTGCTTTGTTTTGGGATCGTAGCAATAAATCCATGTTTCGTCACCTGTTACTATGTCCCACACCAAATTTGACGCACCTTCGTTGAATCTGGTAAGCATGGCACTGCACCAAGTGACGCGGTCCGTTTTTTGAGCCTCGGTCAAGTTGTGTGGGATCCACCGCGAGCACAGCTTTCTCACACCCAAATGTTTGTGTAGGATTAATTGTATTTGACTCATGCCTATTTCTAATGATGCGCGAATTTCATGGTAGGTCACATGCCTGTCTGTTTCAATCATACGGCGCACAGCATTGATGTTTTTGTTGGTCACAGCGGTGGACGGCCGACCATCGCGAGATTCGTCACTGAGATTGATACAACCACGCTTGAATTCTGCAAACCAGCTATAAACAGTTGTCTTGCATGGTGCTTCATTGCCAAAAGCTGTTTCAAGCCGAGCGATGCTCTGTTGAGCTGTCAAATTACACTTAAAATCGTAGAAAATCATACTACGAAAATTTTCCCGAGTTAAATCCATGTTAATGCAGACACACAATTTTTTAAATGGCGCCACAAGGTAAAAACAAAAGACAGTCAGATGAAACAAACTGCATTCTACAGCCAAAGAGTTCTATTTTCAAATGTTGCAATAAATTTTTAAATATTGTTTATGTAAGTGGCCAGTTCCGGAAACTTACAGTGCGCCCTATGTACATGTTTTCTACTTTCCATTCAATTAAATTTCAATTGCAATTAAATTGAGATTCAAAATTGTGTAAGCAGAATACCAACATTGAGCTTATCAAAATTGCATCGTAATTGAGTCGTAATTGATTATCAGTTGCATGGTCTTATAAAGTTTATTAGCGGAATTGACAACCAGATAACAACTAAAAAAAGTAAGTTTTGATCGAACCCGAAACTTTTGGGTCTTCAGGCAAATGCCACTTAGCCAAAGAGGCAGTTGGGCTTTTAAATTTTCAGTCATATCAATTGAAATTTTGTCTCTTTGACATTCAAGAGTGGTAGGACATTTTATAAGGAGTAGTCCGTCTGGGAAAGAATCTACCTACACCCTACAGAAGACCGCAGCCAAATAACACTGTGATGCAGTGTTGTGTTCCTGCTGGTGAGTAGGGTCGCCAGGCTCCAGAGGGGTCGCTGTGCTGATAGCGGACAGGTCGCCAACGCGCTCGTGACATCTCCGGTGTTGCAGGCGTTCATAAGCTACGGTAACCACTTACTATCAGGTGGGCCGTACGCCTGTTTGCCTACTTAGTTGTATAAAAGGAAAAAAAAACATCAAGCGTGAATAAATATTTATTGTAAAAGTGACCAAGAGCGAGTGGTGTTTCGTACGTTCAGAAAATATAGTTTAAAACATATCTATATATATATATGAGGGGTGTACCTACTATAATGAGTTTTGATACATTATCATATTATTGCGCACATGAAAAGTTTTAAAAATTTTCTTTGTGAAATATCGTAGACTAATTTTTATAACCCACTGAATTACAAAGCAATTCCATTCTTAAAAGTGATGTTTATAACAAATGCCGCTAAAATATATAATGTTAAAAGCAAAATCCCCTAAAACAAAATCCACCAATGAGAACACTGCATTCGTTACCTGCTAACCAATATGGCGATTTTCTTTGTTTTTGTGAGAAATACTCGCGGATTTTAATTAAAATTTACTGAAAAATTTGGAAAATCTAGCGCAGTTTGTCAATAAATGCGAACCTAAACGTGCTAGGAAAGCTCACGTAATCCAGAATCTTGGAAACAGCTATTATTATTTTTATTCAGTTTTTATTTAATTTAAATAATCTGAAATCACAATAAATTATTGTGCAAAATGTTGACAAACATGTGAATTCGTTCATTTAACTAGTTAAATAAGGAAAGTTTTTTTCTTATTTGTAAATTGACGTTTTGAAGAAAATGCTGCAGATGAGTTTGTGGCGCTACTTCTTCTCCACTTGCGCTTTGGAAGTGGTGGTAAACTTAAAATAAGTAAATTGACGTCAATAAGTGATATTTATATCCTACTAGCTAACCCGGCAAACTTCGTACCGCCTCCGAATATATTCACCTTTTAAACCTTTCCTGGACTTCCACAAATAATTTAAAACCAAAAATAGCCAAATCGGTCCAGCCGTTCTCGAAATTTAGCAAGACTAACGAACAGCAATTGATTTTTATATATATAGATATTAAAAATAAACGATTTCATTGACATGGAGAAGAAGCGGCGCCACAACCTCCACTGTTGAAAAAGTCACCTGCTTAACAGGTAATAAAAACCTATTGTCTTAAAAGAGTTGATTTTTTAATGTAAAGGAACCCTTACAAAGCAAACTGGTCACCATTCCTTTTTGTTTGAAGGAAAGTTATATTGCAACCTTTTAATGGCTTCACAAATTTTCTTGGAAATTTTAAGTAAACAATAAACTCATACTTTTGCTGCAAAAACATTGTAAACAATCTCATTATTTGTCAACGAAGTTTCTATTTTAACCTCTGACGCAAAAGGAGAGGTTTAATAAGTTTGACGTGTCTGAGTATTTGTGTGTCTGTGCCTACAATGTTAGTTTTAGGGCCTTAAAAAAACGTTAAAACGACAGAAAAGATTTAATGCTTATTTAGTAAAATAAACTAAATACTTAGGACAAATCACATAGTAACATAGATAATATAGAGATGTTTTCTTCTTCTACCGTAATGTAACTGCTAACAGAAGACAAAAGAATTTGGTCTTATAAAAAACAAGCAAACGTTCACGTTTGCTTATTTTTATGATTAAGGGCGTTAGAATAACGCCTTATCCACTCGACCACATATGGTGATAAAAATCCGAAGGAATTCATAATCAAAACAAAAAAAAAAGTGTAGGTTGATTACATAATTATTTGCGTTTATAGAGGAATAATAGGCAAAATATTTCACGTGTCCCAATTAGAAAAATCATTGGTTTGCGTTCATAACAGTAAAAGAAAACGTGAATTCGTAAGATTTGTTTTTTTAAAGTCTAGCCGTGTCACGTGTTTACAAACAAAAAGCACATTTGAGACCAACAGGTAGTAACGCAAACCGGCAGACTTCCCAAATTAAGGGCTAGCGCATACCAGCCCGGCTTAGGACAAGCAGAGAAGGATATAGGAATACTGGAAGACTTTAGTCTGCAGTTGGACCAAAGGGAGGGGCAAAGGTTGCGCGCGCAGGTTAAACCGCCTGAAACTGAGAGATTTCGACTTAACTCAGTAGTGCTTTGATCAACAGTTATACAAGTCGTGATCTAAAATGAATTCCCTTGGTTATTATGATATTAATAATTATGAAACTGGTGAAAATCCTAATGATAAACTACCATTTAGAAAGCGAAATAGAACTCACCGAATGGATTCGCATGATAAATGGAAAGATGCTTGCTTGGGCTTAAACCCAGATTTCGATAGCCTCTCAGAGACAGCCAAAGAGATGATAGGTAAGTGTGTTTTTATAAGTAAATGTGTTTTTATAAGTAAACGCTTTTGCGAATTAATGTACAAAACAATTTGCGATTGTTGTGCTTGTGTCGCGTCTGCGAAGTTTTCTGCTATTTTCATAGGATTTTGTCATGATTATGTGACCAAGCGATTAGAGGACGCTCTTTTCGTCAAACCAAATCTTGTCGAATTCGTACAATAACATGTTCTAATAAATAAGCCAAGCTTCGCTCAAAAATGTAATCCGTTTTCTTGTTTCTTGAGTCTTTGAGAATTTTGCATTGTTTGTCAAGATTTGGTGTCATTACGGATATGGTGGTGGTCTAAAAATATCTTCCAGCCGCATCTAGGTACTGCAATCGATAGAGCTGTGCCTAGACTTTTAGGATTGCATTTGCGCATGTCGGTGTCCTAGATAGGCAAGTTGCAACCTGTTGATGGGCTGCATTCGACATTCAGCACTCTTAGTGCGCGCAGTACAGCCATTTTGATATTAAAGTTTTTTGTTTTTGTGAATCGTGCTTCGTTGCAGGTAATATTGTTTTTGGTTTGTTTCTTAGTACGATACATTAATTCATAAGAATAATCCATACTACCCATACTATATCCATACTTCTAATATTATAAGTGCGAAAGTCTCTGTATCAGCCTGTCTGTTACGCTTTCACGGCTAAACCTATGAACCGATTCTGACGAAATTAGTTTGGATATAAGTAGGCTGCCCTAATGCATCTGACATAGCCTCAGGACTGCAATTTTTCGATAACAACCGGGACCGATAATATTTTTTTTTCCTACAAAAAGGATTGCCTGTAAGAGATTGCTATTGTGATAAGGCAAGGCCGCCTTGGCACATCATTATGTCTACATGTATGTGTCTCAAAATTGTATTTTCCATATATATAGTGTTTATTATTATTTAATTTTATGTTTATTTATTTTTTCCTCTCTCAGTCTAAGTTCTTAACTAAGGTTTTAATTGATTACACAGGCTTGCGGCCAAGCGTAAACAATTTGAAAAATATGAAAGATACAAAAATTTAAAGATATAAACTTATGCGACATGTGTTTAAAATTTCATCATTTTGCATTCGAGGTCCGTGTATTTTGTTATCTTTTCCGTATGAGTTGAGCTGAGGTTGTGTGTGTTTGTAATAGTCACATCTATAAGGTATATTGTTTTGTTAATTTTATCATGTAACGTTATGTCGGGTCTATTGTGATGTATCGTCTTGTCTGTTATGATAGTTCTGTCCCAATAAAGTATATATTCAGGTGAATCAATAACGGTTTGCGGCGAGTATTTGTAGTACGCGGTTTTATTACAAATTAATTTAAAGTTTGATGGCAAGATATTGATGGAGGATGGCAGCTATCTGATCATGTCTGTGCTTATAATCCATTTGTGTTATAGCTTTACAATCGCCAGTTATGTGCTGTATGGTTTCAGAACTACTAGGTGTGGCAGTGGCGGCAAGCGTCATTTTGTGAATTTATGTCTTTAATGATGTATTTTCTATATTTTTTTGTTTTCATGACCTGATCTTGAATGGCTAACATAAACCCTTCCGTCTCAGGAAACAGTAGCCCTCGCTTGAGCCATGCGTTTGACGGAACTTTGTCAACAATTAGATTATTATTATTATGTATCTCCGTTTGGGATTCAAGGGTTGTCCCGGTCCTTTGAGAGGCTTGCTCGGGGATATGGATTCAACGCGTTGAGGCCCTTTGAAGAAGTTGTTGTCATGTGGTGCTTATTTATTTATTTAACCTTCATTGTACAAATTACAATTTGTAACGCACAATAGGTGGACTTAATGCTAAAAGCATTATCTAACAGTCAACCTTTGGGAATAGCAGAGAGCTTAAATGTGCTTCTGCCCAAACAGTTTTTCTGTCCTCGGCTATATCAATAGATGACATTTCCATGAATGGGTCTAAGCAGGAGGAGGAATTATTGCTAATGAGTGAAAAGAATAAAACAGGTTATGGTCATGAAGTTTGGATAGATTTAAACTGAGCTATTGCAATAAAAATCGGACACCTGACATAATCATGATTACTGACTATTAGTGGCAGGCGGTGACTTGCCACTCAGTGAATGGACTCCCCAAATAGTAGCCGCGTTTGACAACAGGGGCAACATTGGAATGAGTGGCTAAGGGTGCCGAGAGGTGCGGCTCCGGTTTCGCCATCGCGAGTTTCCTCATGAGCGGGTTCCCCGTTATTACGCCATTACGGCCATTACACCATCATCGGCAGCCACTCCGACCTTGGCGAAGGAAGGTCGAAGGTGAGAGACGGAGACCTCCCCTGGAAGCACTCAGGCCCGCGGTGTTGCCACTCACCAACAGCTCGCCACAAGCTGACCTGAGACTGACTGCTGTGGGAAGGGAACCAAGTGGGCGATGGGGTCGTCACTATTATTATTTATGGCTTCACGTGCCTTCCGCAGCACGAAGGAGCTCAAGATAGAAAATGCCACTAAATGGCGACCAATCAAATATTGGTCGCCTCACGCCGTCACTTGACACGCGCATTCGCTACGGATACGCGGATCGCGCTCGACGAAAGAGCTCCTTAAAGAAGTAAAACAATAAAGCCGCCTATTGTATTGGTTTACGTAGATCATCATATTATTTGTATATACCTGACATTCTTAAACTTATGTTGGTCTGTAATCTGATAACCAAATTACCAGCAGCTCATCAACAAATTAAGGTTGATCAACAACAGGTCTTATCAACATCAGCTATCGGCGAAGTTAGTGACGTGGTAACTAAACTGCGGAAGGATTTGACATAGTGCTTATAACGGACGTCGAAAATTTAAAAGACTGGCCTGGCATCAACGCGTTATAGAAGAAGGTCGTGCGTCTAGAAACGATAGAAGTAACAGTCGCATCAGGTGCAACCGTCGGCGTACACCAAAGACCCATCGTGAAGCTGCCTCCTTAGACGGTACGTCGACCTAGACCGCGTACGCCTAACAGTTTCAGACAATAGCTGCCGCTAATGTATGGACGGATGAACAGTGCCTGACAGCTCTCACCGTCTCACTCCGAGGACAGGCTCTGACGGTCTTGAAGGTGCTTCTTTCGGGCAGTGGATTCAAGGACCTAGTGGAGGTACTGAAGTCGCGATACGCACATTTGGAGCACGTGTTCCGCGTCCATCTACGAGACAGAGTCCAGTGGTCAGGAGAGGGTGCTGCAGCAATGGGCGCTGGAAATAGAAAAACTCGGCCGGAAGGCGTATCCAGGGGCCGATATGAAGATGCTCAATTATAACAACGTGGCAGGCTTTTGTCGACGGCATCAAGGATTCAGAAGTCAGAGCTGCAGTGAGGCTAAACCATCATGGCTCATTAAAAGATGCACTGGCCCACGCCTTGGAGGTAGAAGCCGTCAGACATGACATTCGTCATTCCGCGACTCACAAAGTGCGCGAAGTAGTGGAGGAAGTTAGGGAAATAAAAGCTCCGCTAAGGAAGAGACCTGGATCCATGTGCTATAGGTGCGGCGAACGAGGGCACCTACAAATGAACTGCCCAAAGATCAAGAAGCTTGAAGACGACGTGAAGGAACTAAAGATGAAGCAGGAGGCTTCATTATCGGAGAGGAACCAGGGAAACGAGTAAGAGCCAGGACTAGGGGGCGAGTACTGGCTGGCGCGGAGGAATTCCCGACAACTGTTATCTCTCAGGCATGCAACGGAAACAGTCTCGTAATATCTGGAACTATAAATAGGATCAACTGCAGGATGACGCTGGACACCAGAGCTTCGAGGACAATAGTTGGACCACACCTAGTAAGGACCATAATGAGAAGCAAGAGGATACTTGACTGTCGTCTTCTTTCTGCCTCCGGCCGGCCAATACCCGTCCTGGGAGATGTGTCTGTAAAAATGTGTATGGGAGAAACATACTATACCCACAACGTCATCGTGGCTGAAATTATGGACGACTGTATTTTGGGATTGGATTTCATGAAGAAGCACAAGTGCATAATAGACTTTACTTCTACTAAGGAAAGATCATCATTCTAGGAGGCATCAACGGCAAAGTGACATGTTTACCCAAGTACTAGTGAAACTACCATCAACGAGAAACAGGAAATCAACCGGATACGTGTTGTTTGAGGACGCAGGTTATAAATCTGTGGCTCGGGGACTCATGACTGCGAGTACTCTTGTAAAAGGAAGGAACACCGCAGTAGTAAGAGTACTAAATCTATGCGACCAGGAGATAACCTTAAACAAGGGCGACTTTATTGGGAAATGTGAGTAAAACTGCTTGAAAAATTGCAATTCAACACAAAGCTCAGATGCATCGAGTACTAGTGATTGTACAGTCAAGGAGCTTTTAGAAGACTGGAAATCCATCCGAAGAATAAGAAGAGACTGCATTCTCGATGGGCAAGGGTTTATGGCAGTTCAACTTTATGCTATTCGGATTATGTTACGCGCCACCTACCTACGAGCGACTGATGGAATGTGTACTAGTGCTAGTAGGCTTGGTAGGAGAAGCCTGTCTAGTATATTTGGATGATGTCATTATCATTGGCCGAGACTTCGATGACCACTTGCAGAACTTAGATCAAGTCTTCGCGAAAATACATGGAGCTAACTTCAAACTTAATCCTAAGCTTATTCAGGAATGAAGTAAGCTACCTAGGCCACGTAATCAACAGTGGAGGAATACTGACTGACCCGGCGAAAGTAGAAGAAGCCGTTCAAAAGTGACCTATCCCTAAAGACAAGACGGAAGTACGAACCTTCCTCGGCCTTTGCTCGTACTATAGGCGTTTCGTGAAAGGATTCTCGGAGATCGCTAAGCCATTACACCGACTTACTGAAAATAAACGACAATTTAGTTGGGATGAAGCTTGCGAAATTACATTCGAAAAACTGAAAAACATCAGTGCGAAACACCACGCACAGATCATGCTGCGTTGAAATGGCTTTTGTAATTCAAGAACCGAGAAGGTCAAGTTGCTCGATGGATTGAACAACTTCAGGAATATGACTTCATCACCGAACACCGACGAGGACAGATGCACAGACATGGGAACGCAGATGCACTGTCACGCAGACCCTGCCCAGAAAACTGCAAGCACTGTATCAGGCAGGAGTCTAATGAAATGACAGTAAAGTTTCCTCGGACAGAACCATTAGAGGCCTAGCAAAATGATGCGATGAGAAAAGCACAAGAGAGCGATGATAACCTACAACATCAGGTGAAAATTAAGAGGCAGTGATAAACCGAAGTGGAGTGAAGTTGCACCGACGGGCACTGTAACCAAAGCGTACTGGGCGCAAAGGGACAGCATTGTCTTGCAAAATGGAATACTTTACCTAACGGCAGAGAGTTCCAACTGCAAGTTGTGGTTCCAAGAGCAAAGATACGTGATGTTCTTCGGGAAGTACATGACGGCGTATCAGGAGGACATCTAGGAGTTAAGAGGACGCTAACCAAAATCCGTGAGAGGTTCTACTGGCTCCATGGTCGGGAGGATGTAGAGGTTTGGTGCCGCAAATGTACAACTTGTGCGGCCGTAAAAGGCCCTCATACTAGGAGTCGCGGGAATCTACGACTATACAACGTCGGCGCACCTTGCTGGACTATTTCCTGTCACTGCCTCAGGAAACAAGTTTCATGGTTGACATGGACTACTTCACCAAGTGGCCTGAAGTTTTTGCGATACCCAATCAAGAAGCTACGACAGTTGCCACCAAGATAGTGGTGGTTTGTAATTTCAAATAAAAAAATAAATAATCTGAAATCACAATAAAATATTGTGCAAAATGTTGACAAACATGTGAATTCGTTCATTTAACTAGTTAATTATGGAAAGTTTTTTTTTTCATTTGTAAATTGACGTTTTGAAGAAAATGCTGCAGTGGAGTTTGTGGCTCCGCTACTTCTCCACTTGCGCTTAGGAAGTGGCGGTAAACTTAATATAAGTAAATTGGCGTCAATAAGTGATACTTATATCCTATATTGAAAATAGACGATTTCATTTCATTTGTCATTTCGGCGTGCCCTTGGAAATACATTCTGACCAAGGCAGGAATTTTGAGTCTCAAGTTTACAAGAGGTATGATCTTGGGAATAAACAAAACACAAACCACGGCATACCCTCAGTTAGATGGAATGGTCAAAAGGTTTAACCAGACGATTGAGAGGCATCTGGCAAAAATAGTGGATAACCATCAAAGGGATTAGGACAAGTACATACCTCAGTTCTTACTAGCATACAGAACAGCCGAACACGAAAGCATAAAGGCAACTCCAGTGTTCGTCGTCATATATTTTTGGTAAATTAAGTGGTAAATTTAAAAATAAAATATGCCAATCTCTATTTTGTTATATGCCTTATGAAAGGTTTCATCTCCAGAGCGATTTTGTGTGCCATGCATTTATTTCATGAATTTTCAGTACCGATCATCATATCATGGTATTATATTTTACTCACTAGGTAACTGCGTCTTCTTGTTTCAGAAACCAAGCTGCAAGTGGAATATTACATCTCGCTGGGATTAAATACCTCTATCCCGAGAACTGCTACCAGTGGAAGTATCCAAACGCCCAGGGTATCACCATTAGTTAAGCGACCCCCGAGGGTTCCATCTCGGGCCCCTTCAGCGCCTTTGATTCCATCCCGACATCTAGCACCTATTGGACCTCTTCCACCGCTCCCCATTCAACACAGTTTGGCATATCGAACTCCTGTATCACCGATCCCATCTTTTCAACCTCTTCCATCAGTGAGTTCTCTATCACCATTAAACCCTTTAATGCCAAATCCATACCTATCCTCATTTTACCATCCGCAAGACAAAAACACAGCTAGCAGCTCATCCACCAGCCTTATCGAAGACCTTGTCAACAGACAAGAACCGAAAAGGTTTTACGATCCAACTGCTACGGCATTTTCGGCTACAAAACTAGCTGAATCTGCTTCAAGCTCCGTGGACGGCATCTACAAGACCCGAAATCCGTTTTACGATAACATTAATGAACCTAACAACAACAACACTGATGAACCCATTGATTACAGCATTGACTCCTTGAACCAGTGGGGCATCTAGATATTTTAGCTACGAAGAAACTAGTTTAAATATATACGTGAGTACCCTAATACTATTCTGAACCTAATCATTTTATTTAACAACATGTTGGACCTGGAGATAAAATTTATGGAGTGGATCTTCGAACAGATGAAGACTTAATTTCAATAATTCTTAGTCAATTAACTAACAATTAGGTATCGATTTTTGGTGTATTTTTATAATTTTATTAAGTGTATACGAATCGTAGTCCGTATATTGGTGATCATGCGTAACGCGGAACGTACTTATAGCTGGTTGGGACATGGAACCTTGAGATTGTTGTCATCAAGAATGATCACCAGATTCTCTTTTAGGTCTCCGGAAGTGTTTCCGATTCCGGCCGATCCTATCGTCCGTATTAGGTTGAGGTTGCTCCTCCGCGTCATTATTAAAATTTTCATCACCTTCAGAATCAGGATTTGTAAGGGAAGAATACCAATTCGTGTACGATTACGCATGCGAATCTGGCTATGTGTGCGTGCAAGACTTACCACTTATGTTCTACGAGGTCTGGCTTAAACAACTATTGCAATTTATAGATTTTCATCTTTAGAAATCTACAAGTACCGGACCGATACCACTGAAGCGATAGTGATGAAATTTATCGTGCACTAAAAATTATTAAATGTATTTTGCACAACTTACCAATTTGTTATCGTGATCTTGGTATTTTTTTCATTACCACTGATTTTTCTTACTTTATTGAACCAAAGATAGTGTAAGAAAGTCGTCTTTATAAACAAGGGGATTATGTTAACTAAACTAACTAACACTCAACTACCGAAATCCGAAATACCATACATTGCTAGATTGCTTCAAATTGTTTCCTAAATACTGACTGCAGATCAAAAAAGCCATTTTGACGATCTTCATTTTTCTTCTGACTCCTGTGATAACCCTTCGATAGAACTAAAGATTTCTACCCGATTCGTAAAATACCCAATTTGCTATATGATGGCATGGTTCGTTGTGACTAGAGTAATGTAGATAAATAATGGACCTCTATAAGAGGTGGTCAGTTAACTCTGGCCTTACTTCCAAATTACCATGACCTGAGTGTTCGTAGTACCCTGTGCCAGCTCGTTTGACGTTCCGAGGCAAATATTACATAAAAACACATAAGATCAAAGTCAAATAAAAATTCCTTAAGAAGCAGAATGTGAAATGCTGTTTCTACAATATCTCTTTAGCAAAATACTACCCGATTATAATACTACACTAAATTAGCTCTGAAGGAAAAATAATAAACATGTACATTTTGGCGCCAAAAATATGCCATTTAGAATTTGGACCTACCCAGTAACGTAAAGACGAATCTAAAGACGTATTATTTATCAAAATGAAAAAAAGGGACAGACATACCTACATACATGCCAAACACATAACCCTCCTATTTGGCTTTGCCGCAGTCAGGTAAAAAGAGAAGTAGTAAGATAAGGGGAGGGAGATGGAAAGAGGAGAGTATTTCTAAAAAGAGTAAGAGGTAGAAAGAAAAATACATAATTATCAAGGAAATGACAAGGAATGAAATGAGATATTTTATTTGTTCAAATGTATAATTAGGTAATTATTATTAATTACTCTATCTTTGCACTTAATTTTGTTTCTCAACACCACCTGTTGGTCAACTGGTAGAAAAAGCCCACGGCTTTAAGTCCGCCATTTACATTCTTTGTAATAAAGTTTAAATAAATAAATAGGAAGACTTAAACAATAGGAAAAGACACATGGATGAGAGGAGAAGTAAGGAGAGCATAAATCCTTGATATTAATAAATATTTACTTGCTTTACCTTAATAATTCTTTAATAATTCTCAATATTTATTAAGTGCTATAGACATAAATGGAAGAAAAGAGGGGAGGTTCTTGCCCAGCGTTGGAACACAGAATAGTAAAAAAAAAAGAATTATTAAGTATTAAGTATTTCCCAAGTTGATAATGTCTAACTTAATTCACGATTTAATCCAAGTATTTTAAAAGCCAAATAAGGACTTGCTCCCATAATCATAAAATTAAACTAACGTTCAATAAGACCAAACTAACTAAGTAATTTATGTTTAGTCTCGTTCTTTCACTTTAAAAATAGATAAAGGGATTAAGCATAAATTATATAATAAAGGGGTAAATGTATTAAATAAATATTAAAAATGTAATTGCCTCGATACATCACAGATGAACTGACATACTATCATGATTCAAAAGTCAATCTAGATTAGGTCTGGTTTTTTTTTATATTTAATATATTTTAAAATTAGTTTTTAAACGAAATACCTACAAATTTTAGGAAATCAGTTAACTTTTTACTAGGCTGATTTTATGGCCGAAACACTTTGCTAAATTATGTTTTTTTATTTTTTTATGGAAACGTAGACAAAAGCAGAATAAATAACTTAAAAATCACCTAAAAACCACCCGGGTGATTTCATGACACGAAAATGTGGAATTTGAAGACCCAGCCAATCAACCAGGTGACTCAAGTGGATAAACTAAAAATAATAAAAAAATAATAGAAAAACACTAAAGCCCCAAAATCTCTCTCGTATTTTATAATATTCTACAATTATTGTATTGGGAGTAATGCTTACTCTTTTTGAGATTATCCAGATAAAAAATATCAAATTAAAACTAAAAATATACGAGACAAAATATTCTTGTAATTTGTAGGTTTGGAAATAAATCACGGTATATCTTACTTAATAGCTAAGTATATAAAATTTCATTCTAGATGTTTATATGTCATATATTAATCTTAAAATATAATGTTAACATAATCAATGTGCTAAATATATTAAGAATCCTCCGTCAAATTCATTATATTGACATTTATATTATTTTTTCAAATGACTATAAAAAGTTTTGGAGTGTCGTTTATTTAAAATTAAGCACCATTTTGTAGGAAATATACATTAGATAGGTTAATTTTACACAAATCTCTTTTTAGGCCTAACTAAAATACTATTTTGAGCTATATTGTGATATTCTACGAATTTATATATTGTCTTACCTGGTTCTAAACCATTTTTATATATTTTCTAGCCATTTCACAATGATGTTTTTGTAGAATGTTCGAACATAATATGGATTACCTTGTGCTTTATAAAATTATATACAGTGTTATTTCGAATCTATTAGTTAATTTTTTAGTGTGTTATGAAGGTGAAACTCGATTCAAAAAAAGTTAGATCTGGCAAAAAATATTCGACCTCCCATACAAATCTAGTGATGAACTGGCTGAATTTTGTATGAAAGCTTGAATTTTTTCTTGTTGTCATCAGTGGATAAAAGTCAAGTCATCAGTTGTTAGATGGAAAGTGGTTTATTTATTTTACCTTCTCACACACTGTTAAAGTTTGGCCAATATGTCAAAATAACTGTAAGTACTTATAATATACCTACATTTTTTTTTTAATTATCTCTGTCCCACCTATCTATTAGATTGGGGAAAAAGTCTTTTCGCATATAATATGTGTGAACTTGTAATAAAATCTCTTTGGCTATATTATTTGTAACTGGCTGGTTATGGTATCATTAAAAGTTTAAATTTTAAAGATAATTCCAAATTCAAATTAGAAAAATGTGTGATTTTCATTTGTTTTTCTTACTGTCAAGATGAGTGAATCTAATGAAAAAATTGGATACATTTTAAAAAAATTCTACAAAAAAGGTAAACACGCAACGCAAACCGCGAAAAAAATTTGCTATGTTTAAGGACCTACTGCAGTGTCTGTAAGAGTAGCACAAATTTAGTTTAAGCGTTTTCAATCCGGAAATTTTGATGTCAAACATACACGTCGCTCTGTTCTATTACGGATAAAAAGGATGCCATTTTTGAAAAAGTGGAGCAAGGTCGGCATATCAGTAGTTACGACGTAGCTGAAGAACTGGGAATTGACCACAACAGTTTTGGCGGCGGCGACTTTTGACTGTGAAACCCGGGTTAACTCGCAACAAGGTGATGCTGTATGTGTGGTGGGATTGGAAGGGCTTCATTATGAGCCGTTACCACCAGGCAGGACCATCGATTCTGAACTCTACTGCGAACAACTGATGAGATTAAAGCAAGAAGTTGAAAGAAAGCGGCCTTAATTAATCAACAGAAAGGATGTGGTTTTATATCATGATAACGCTAGACATCACACATCTTTAGCCACTCAGCAAAAATTAAGAGAGTTTGGCTGGGAGGTGTTAATGCATCCGCCGCATAGTCCTGACCTTGCACCTTCAGATTTCCACCCGTTTCGGTCTCTTCAGAATTCTTTAGGCAGTGTCAGGTTAACATCACGATAGGACTGCCAAAACCTCTTGTCGCGGTATTTTGATCAGAAGCCTCAAAATTTCTATAGCAATGGGAATGATCCCATGAGTCTCTACCTACAAAATGGCAAAAAGTAATCAAACAAAATGGCACCTACATACTTTAGTTAAATGTAAATAAACTATATTAAAAAATGTTTAGAATTTTCTTAAAAAGTGCGAAGAAACTTTTTCCCCAACCTTAGGCGTTTGTCCGATGATAATGTGATGCAGATTAAAAAAATCGCGTTTGTATTGTCGATTCATATTCCGATCATGGTACCGGGGTCAGATCTTAGAGAAAAGTGACAGAGATTTCTCGAAAAGCATGACAATATCTACAGAAACACGTTTAATAATACGTCCGACATTTTATTTTTAAAGATGTCGCATTCAACATTAGACTTTAGGCGCGAGAATCATGTCCCAGAGAGACTACGAGATTACGTGTTTTTAGCGCATTTTGTGCATTGTCGTTCATACTAATATATACGAAATACGAAACGAATAATATGTACGAAAATTCTAAACAAAAACACCACTATGCAAAAAGTTCATTCTTTTACACCAGCGACTAAAAACTATTAGAGAATTACGGTTATGTATTCCTTTTTATTTCTACCTTATACCAAATAGTAGCTGTAATAAAAAAAAAATGTTAGATGTTACTTATGATACTTTTAGTGGTAAAATTTATGTAATGTTAATGTATTAAATTCGAAATGATAAAATTTGTAAACTAATAATATATCTATGAAAAGTCTGTCAGAAATCAGGTATATGGGGCAGCAATGAATGAGGAGCGAGATAAATTTGTTTTATTTCATTGTAATCTTATAATAAGATCGTCCGATAAATATTAACTACATGACTTTTTAAAGTTGCTATCATAGCATGCACAGCACAACACATAAAAACTTTCAATGCGTCCAAAATACGCTCCTCATTCGTCATATGAATCAAAATATTTAAATAAAATGTTAATGTCTAAATTTAAAATTTAAAAAAAAAGTATTATAGTTTGTAAAGGTGCCGCTCAAACGTAATTAAGGGACTGGTAAATAATTGCAGGGATAGTTATTATAAAATCGAGAAGCATTTTGATATTGACTAACATCATAAAGAACAAGCTTTTTAAAGAATACATGTAAAGTTCTTAGACATTCACCGTCTTACTACAAAATATTTAGAAAACTGTTCAACATGTGTTATAAAAAAACTGCTATCATTAAACTACGTTTTTTTATAGTCTAAAGTGAAACCAGAATATAGACATGGTTTTAAGCATTGTTAAACAGTAGTCTTGTTCATAAAAATAAACAAACGTCCATTATGACCAAATTAACTAATTTATGTTTCGTCTCGTTCTTTCACGTCAAAAATGGATAAGTCAGAAAGGAAATAAACATAAATTAGTTAATTTGGTCATAAATACGTTTGTTTATTTTGTATGAATAAAATGGTAAGAGTATTTTAGGTAATACATACAGATGTCTAACTTTTAGTAAGACGGTGAAGATCTTACAGGTTAAGTAGGTGACATAACCTTTCAATAGAAAAAATAATTTAAAAACAGAGAAAAATCTTTTAGCTAATTACTTGGTTACCACTAAACACACTGTTAAAACTGGTTGATGTTTTAAATGACACCCTGTATACTTGCACTTCAAATGATACCTATTTTATGAATATAAATCTTCGTATTGTGTTTTAAAACGACATATACTCGATATCTGTGTATGCGTTATTGTAAAATAACAATTGTGTGTGTTGTGTTACTATTAAATACCATTTTTCGTTTTTTTTTTATTTATTATTTTTAGATAAGATAGTTAGTTTAAATTTTTATATGTTTACTTGTGATATATCATAATAAAAATATGACAAATGTAAAATCAGAATTTAAGTAAGTATTGTTTAGACGAAATGTGTCAAATTAAATATTTGTGTAAGGTGTACGTAAATGGTAGTAGCTTTTTATAAATTATGATTGATAACGTGATGAGCAATTATTTTATTGAAAATCACTATATTATTTAATTTACATAATGTATGGTAGGACAAAAAATTCAACTCGCCGATGCTTCACACTTTCAAAAATCGGGCTCATGATTCGTACGCGACAAACTACAGACATGGAACTAATTTAAAATATTGAATATAATCGTATTATTAGCATGTAGATAGAGTATGTAAATAACATAGTTTTTGTAGTCTTAATAGCCGTCCGCCCCGGCTTCGCTTGGGTGATGTACAAAGTACATGAACTGTCAAACGCGCAAAAAAATAGATAGTAGCTATTTTATTCCGAATTTTTCGGATTTTTAACTTAATTTTTTTAATAATAATCCTGTACAGAGCTTTTTTTTACTGTCCAATCTGATACTAAAATCTACAAATAAGGCACTTAATACTTATTCACCTGCTTTGTTGTCTAGGCACACATATAGATATAGTAAGTAGACATTTATATATTTAGCTTAATGTTGTAGTAGATTTTTATAAAAAAAAAAAGCTTAAAAATTAGTATTTTTAAGAACACGTAGTTAAAAAAGAATCTTTAACTATAATATAATGAAATATTACATTTTGAAGCTTAGCTTTAATATATGTACTTATGTTTTAACATATAGTACATTATTCACCGAGGGTAGAAAGTTACCGATTACGAACGAGGGCGTCGATAATACGCGCGAGTTAGCAATCGCACTTTCTACCGAGTGATACATAGTGCTATAAACTACACATGCGAGGAAACTAAGACATGTTTAAAAGCGGAATACATATTTTAAAATGTTTGTTAGTGGATTATGGTGTCAATTTCAATGGATTTTTATTCGTACGTTAGTACTATTAATAATTGCCGTTACTCACCTGTAAAACAGCTCAGTAATGGATTTCCATACAACTTTTCCGCTCGCATTTCTGGCGGGAAGAATAACGTACTTTCTACTCCGTCCTTGAGCAAGTGTGTACTTTCCGAGCAAGTGTAGTTTAAGTTATTTAATTACCTAATATTTGTAGGATGCTTATATTTAAATTTGGGATATTTGGGAACAAATTTATGATTTCATTTTAAACTAAGTTAATTTATTATAGTTAACTATTAATTTTAATCTTAAGTTCTACATTATCATGTCATATACTATACATATATACTCGTACTACATAGGTTAGTAGATTGTAGGGTGTAAGCTACAAACATCTACATTTACTTGTAAATAAATTCATGACGAATTATTATGCCTTATTGTGTTCTGAATTATAGTTTTTTTTAATTTAATTAGTTTTCTAAGTGAAATCTAATTTCGTCTGCTTTATAAGATTCTAAATTAATTTGTTTCGATTGGCTTTTATAGGCCCAGTAGACCATATTTACACTGGTGTCGTAATTTTTCAAAACCGCCGCTTGCCTTCTAGCGTATTAGCGTGGAGCGGGGCGGAAGCGGCCCGTTCGAATGCACCTAACTAACCTAACCTAACCAAACCACGACCGCTGGGGCGTTTTTTAGGGTTCCGTGCCCAAAGGGTAAAACGGGACCCTATTAATAAGACTTCGCTGTCCGTCCGTCTGTCACCAGGCTGTATCTCATGAACCATGGTAGTTAGTTGAAATTTTCACAGATGGCGTGTTTCTGTTGCCACTGTCATAACTTATACTAAAGAAAATCTGAATAAAGTAAATGTTTAAGGGGTGCTCCCATACAACAAACGTGATTTCTTGCAGTATTTATAGATAATGGTAGGGAACACATAATGCGCGATCCGATGGATAGTTCCTCGAACTCGCCTCGCTGCCGCCGCCGCCGTCCCGCGCCCGCTCACTATGATTCGTACTAGGTTCTCTAACCGAACCCTGACTAATGAAAAGAGATTTTTTTTTATATATTTGTGTTATTGTCTATATATAATTTGCTCATTTTCATATAGAATAGGCTAGTTTCCTGTGAAAATATAATTAGTCCGTCAGTTAGATAATCAAAAAATATTGGAGACGTATTTTTTCTTTTCAAAATTAAACAAAGAATGGTAATGATATGGCGCGTTAAAGTTCCGTGTGACGATGCGTTGATGCGTTATATCTTTATAATTTATCGCTCAATTGACAAAAGAAAAAATACGTCACTAATATATTTTGATTCCCTAAATGGCGGACTAATTTTAATGATAGTCTTTTGACCCTGGAAACTAGCCTATTAACGTTATTTCATAAATCATTACACTTAAATAAATATAACACAATCTATAATCTATATATTTAAATAAATATATCATAATCACATAGATTGAGCTTGCCTCAAAGTAAGTTCGAGACTTGTATTATGGGATTATATTAGGTACTCACTTACCAGTGACCCTATCGGGTATCAGTAGTTTTAACAACATTTCTTACAAATGGAAAACAACTTACAATAACATACATATTATATAAGTATTTAAGTCAAGTTTAATATAATTTTTAATCAATATAAGGTTGACTGTTAGATAATGCTTTTAGTGCTATACAATTTTTATTTTAAATAAATAAATATTGAATTAAATGTATTAATAATATTTAAAAAAAAAAATAAGATATAATTATAAACATACAATTATCAAATATTAGATTAAGTTAAAATATTGAAATAAGCATAAATCTGAGCAAATCACCGTAGTGCCAGTTTTACCACCAAATAGTCATAAAATGAAAACTACACTAAACATAGACTTTTGTAGGCACTTTACTAATGTGAACTTATTGAACCACATTTGAAGCCGTTTTACATTTAACAGAGGACTTATATACACATACATAACTAAGGTTTATAGATCCTATTACGGACCTAATCAAAATCGTCTCCTATTACACGCCTAGCGTTAATTTGAAACCTCTGGCCATTATTATATATTACTGGCTGTTTCCCGCAGCTCTGCCTGCGTCAAATAGTAGCGTATGTTTGATCCCGGGTCTTCAACTATTTTCATACCAAATTTCATCAAAATCCGTTTAGCGGTTTGGCCGTGAAAGCGTAACAGACAAACAGACTTTCGCATTTATAATATTAGTATGGAAGTATGGATTATAGAGTATAGGTATTAATATTTTTTGGTAAAATTTATGATACGAGCATGGAGAGCTTGTCATTATAGTTGACTATAGTATAAAGCTGATATTAAAATATCAGCTAGTAAATGCTTATCATGTACTTTTGAGCTTCTTTAGTATACTTGGAAAAGTTTATGGATTAGCGAAACCTGGTCTCCGAAGCAAACTGGGAGAGTGACCAGGATAATACTAAAATGAGAGATGTGGCTCAATATTTAAATATGTATAGGTAGTAAGCATTTATTCTAATAAATATTTATGTGTGTGGGTAATTGTGCAAATTCTTGCAAAATTAGTTACTTCTAGAACTTTCGGGAGGATCTCATTCTTCCCTCTGTCTAATAGCAAACAACAAAACTGCCTCATTAATTGATTGTATAAATAATTCTCGATGTCTATTAGATTTTAAAACAATTAAACCTAGTGGTTGTTTGTAAATATTTATTGAGAAAATTTAAAGGACATAGGCGTAGGAAAATTACTGTATTATATTAGATAATTTACACATTATACATTTCAACTAGCAGGAGATGTTATATATGTGCATAGGAACTAATTAATGGCTGCTAAGTATATTTTAAGGTGTATCCCTAAATAAATACTTAACACGGCAAGAAAATTTAAGGAAAATTTAAACATAAATACAAACGAGGCTAAAATGTAGTTTTGTAATTTAAAAAATCTAGTATGGGAGTCTATAAATGGGGTTACATATGTTTGTGCGAAATCCGCTGTCGCGAAGCACGCGACTGCGAAAATTTTTGCGACTGCTTCACAGTTTCGAATTCTTACGACTGCGAAAGCCGAAGTCGCTAAAATCGATATTGCGAAAGCTTGTGACTATGAAGGATGTACCTAACCTAATGAAAGTAGTCATGTTTCTTTTTAAAAATATTAAACTTGGTCGAAAATAATGAATAAAAAGCTTTTTTTGGAAACGTTCTCTCTAAATCTAAAGTGTCTTTACATAAATAATCATGTTGAGTTCGGCTTTCGCAGCCGTAAGCTTTCGAAACTGTGAAGCAGTCCCAAAAATTTTCGCAGTCGCGTGCTTCGCGACAGCGGATTTCGCATGTACGTCGGTAATGAATGATACACTTATGACATGATCCTACTGATCTTTTTGCCGTCGAGTAAAAAAAGAAACAAAACATATTTTACATTTTAGAATTTCACTATCACAGTTTAATAGACAATGCAGGCCCTGTAAGTAAAAACCTGGTGGGTGCGTAATTATATTTTGGAAATATCATACTCTTCTCCAGAAACTTCAACAGTATGCATTAGGGTAATTTGGTAGATAATAATAAATAATCTATATATACTTAATTTGTTATATATTATATGTAAGTAAGATGGCATATTTTAAATGTTAGATCGGTTTATTCATGGAGTAATTATAAAGGGGAGATGCCGTTTAAAATGGCGCAGTGACGTGCTCATTGGCGCCTCGCCGACACTGCAGTGGGCGGAGCTTGTCGTTGCTCGTGCTCTATGATTGGAGCCACGGCCGAAACCAAGCACCCCGCACGTCTGCCCTCCGCCCCGTGTAGCCTCACAAACGCTTTCTTACAAAACGCTTATTAAGGCATCTCCTCTTTATAATTACTCCATGGGTTTATTACATTTAAGTAAGGTATGATCAAAATAGTGTGAAATACAATGGCACAGAAATAAACATAAAAGGCGAAGGAATTAAAATATCTCAATTTGTTTACCTCTTACAAACTGGTAACGGAATAAGACACTATAAATAATAATTATTATGAAATAAAAATGTAACTAAATACCTATAAGAAAAGTAGTACTTTTCTTTACTTTAATAGACTAAATGGAATGGGTGTTATAATGTGAACAATACTTTTACAGTAATTAATATTTAACAATACCGCTTGCTTTAAGTTGCATAAAGTAAAACATAAACTAAAAATACACTTAGTTTTTAGAACTACCTGCGCCTATACTGTATATATTTGTCACATTATATTTGTATATTGGAACAAGAAATATCTTGGTATTCAATAGAATTTAGAAGTTGCGTATTCCGTAGCAATAACTAACATAGAATAATGAATCGTCATATTTATGGTAAATTATTTTTCCTTTAAAAAACTTTCAAACAAATGCTATACTATATATTTAATAAAAAACGGTTCAGGTAGTCAAAAGGTATCAAAAGAGTTAAGACGAGACTCGGTAAACTTTGGCAGTGCGTTTGTCTCTCAAGTCTCAAATATTTTCACACGTAAAAATAAGACTCATACATAGTTAAGTAGATAGTTTTAGTACTAAAAAGTACGCGTAGTTTCTCGCTATGACAGTAATCGCTAGACATTGATAAAAATATTTTCAACACATTTGCTCGTAAAGTTGCTTTTATGCCACTGTAATAAGGTGTTATAAAGTAACATAATCGCACTAGTTAAGTTATGGTTTCCATGGATACATTTTAAAAAAATTACCCCAAGGTAATTTTAAGTCTTAAACCAATTCACTTTTTTTTCAAATATTATAAACTATTTAGCTTTCAAATGATAAATCAATACAATCCAATTTCAAATAATAAAATATGTATTCATAAATATTCTACTACACATTTCAAATTAGCCATATTGGATTTTAAATATTAATTTGTGTTTTTAATTTTTTGATTGTATACGGTTGTTCATGCGCATCATGTCCTAGATGTTAATTACGTCACTTTATTTGTGGTGCGCATGAGCAACTCTCTGATCCACTCTGCTCTGTCTGTTTCAGTGACATTATTATGTTTTATTAAATAATTTACTATCATCAAATGTCGAATTAATGTAGGGAAGAATACGTAAATTTGACTTTCCCAGTTATACTAATACAGGCGAGAATCGAATGTTGATCATTGACTATAAGTACATAAATCTTCAAAAAATAAAATAAGGACGAAGCTTTGAAAGTGTGAAATCAAGAACTATACCCTCTATTTGAGATACCTACTAACAATTCATTATCAAATACACAAGCACAATTTTAACTCTAATGGTGTGTGGTGCTGCTAACTGTGAAAAGTGTTTGTATTAAAATAAATAGATAAAAAGTGTTCAGCGAGTGTACCAACACTACCAACAAAAGTTAATATGAAGAAAAGTTTTGATATCGCTAGCTAGAGAACTGTCATTTATTGTGTAAATAATAAAAAGTTACTAATGTATTTATTACGTGTGTTTTTCCCATGGAGCAATTACAAAGAGGAGATGCCGTTTGAAATGGCGCAGTGAAGTAATCATTGGCGCCTCGCCGGCACAAAAGTGGGCGGAGCTTGTCATTGCTCGTGCTCCATGATTGGAGCCACGGCCGAAATCAAGCACCCCGCACATCTGCCTAGGTTTTTTCCTCGCAAATGTGTTGAAAATCGTCGTATGACAGCTCGTGAATAAAATTGTTTCTCTTTACCATGCTTTGATAGGCATTCGCTTTTTTACTTATTTTGATACCGACTGAAATATCAAAAATTTACTTAGGTATTTTTCATGTTAACCTTAAGGGCAAACTAAGCTTACGGACATATTTCTGATATTCTTATAGATTAAAAAGCTGCTACCATTAATACATACAAATTAATTATCAATGAACGAACCAAATAGTAGTTGCACAGAATATTTCAATCAAAAATCAATATTAATTGTGTTAAATTTACTATTGTGTAAATGTTAATTATTAAATATATTTTTTTTCCTAAATACCTACTTCTTAACTATACTGTAATGTAATGTATTTAAGAGATTTAGTATTACCAAAACAAAAATTTGTTCAGAATGGACCTAAATATACTTTTTTTTTAAATTGTTTATTCTTTACTGTTGTTGCTGACTGTTGTTAGTAAATGTCAAAATGGATGTACCTAATGTTAAGACAATAAAATGTATGTTTACCCAGTTACAGTTTTATTTTCACCTTAATATTGTCCCTTTTCGAAAGGCGGAATGGACTATCGAATCTCTAAAAAGAATAATATTGAATTACAAATAATGATAGCATATAAAGGAAATCTTTTGGAAGCAATCCTTAATAAGCACCCCATTTAATGACACCTGACCCATTCCACAAATGGCACCTAGAGATTAATAAATAGAACGTCTATGTTAAGATTTCGGAAATTGAAAATCAAAATTTTAATTACGTTCTAAAATGTCCCACACTATTTCCTACTATACTGTAGATGCCCTTTGTGGAATAGGTCAGGTGCCATTTGTTCGGGTACCCAATATGGTATGCTTCATCTATTGGAGGGGTAAAAATCAAAACTAATTATATTATTAAAATAAAATAGTTTTATTTTTATAATAAATTTGAACTACACTTCAAGATGATGAGCCTCCAGACATTTAAACACATTTTATATTTTGAAAGTTAATAACTTTTGATGGACAATGTGTTGAGTACTTTTATACTACACTTGCTCGGAAAGTAGACTCTTACTTGGTCAAGAACGGGGTAGAAAGTACGTCATTCTTCCCGCCAAATAAGCGGGTGGAAAAGTTGTATGGAAATCCATTATTGACCTGTCTTACAGTTCAGTAAGAAAATCCATTACTGACCTGCTTTTTGATAAGTAGTTTTTATGTCACTTTTCACATTGACGGATAAAAATCTCAGCGTTATTGCCAAAATAAAAAAATAATAATTAATTTTCAAACAAAATGATACTGAATGAACAACTTATTTGCATTTTTAAAAATTTTTAATTATCGTCATGATAGTCTTGGAACAGAGTCTTACAAGTTTAAATTTACTTATAAATTTTTGATGTTTACGTATTTTGCTTTGGTAAAATAATTAAAGTACCTATTATTTTTTTATACTTAATTCCATGTGTTTCTGCCATGAGAATAGAACACCCCTATTTATACTTTTTAGTTACAAAAAAATTTAATTCACATGTAATTCCTATATACATCTATAGTTAGTGACCAATCATACTAACAGTTTCAAAGATGGATTCCGTTTAAACATGTCTTATTTTCCTCGCATGTGTAGTATATAGCACTATGTATCACTCGGTAGAAAGTACCATTCCTAACTCGGACGTATTATGGCCTTAAATAAACTACGCCCTCATTAGTAATCGGTCAATTTCTTTCCTCAGTGAACAATTTAAATGCGAAGTACATTGTTTAAGTAAATTATTTGTTTAACATTTTCCAAAAATTGATACAAACACATTCACAAAGAACTGAAAGTTTCATACGAGTACTTACTATGCATCGATAAAGGCCAATATATCACGCTAACTTCAACGTTAATGTCAAAGCCAAACCGCGATAAAAACTGCTTTTTTGTGATATAAAAACCAGTGGATTACACAGCACAAATCATTCATAGTTATAAGTAATTTGCTTATTTCAATTCCAACCCCTTTTTCTTTCAATCATAGAAGTCTTGTCGAATTTTATTTTAAGTACCGCTCAAAATTCACCGGACTAATCAAAATGGTATTATACGATTTTTATTGAGTATATTTTAAATTGAAATCAGTGATTATTCCTACATGTGTGATATATTAGACATAAATTTCCATCACAAAGATAGGAAGGATATACAGTATGGCGGCCTTCTATCAGTCTTCGCCATAGATAATAATTCTTCAGTAGAAAATAATTGTCAATATTTTTTAAGGACTTTTAGTGGGAAGCTGAAACGAGCAGTATCGGCGCTGTATTTTATTTTCCGAAATTTATGTTTTTTGAGTGTTTGTGTTAAATAATGGAGGATTATTATTCGCATAGTGTTCGAGAACAAGCGTGAGTGTTGGGAAGTGATACAGTGTTCGATTTATGTGATTTTCTTGCATATTGCCAAAAGCTCCTCGAAATCGCTAAGTGCAGTTTTTCTACCACTTCACTTAACCTGTCTTTTCTGACTCGACTTGACTTCACATTTACCGACCTGACTTTAGACAAAAAATTACTTGTTACTGGCTAAATACGAAAGTAAGAGCCATATTGAAAGATTTTTTTTTTAAACCAGCTGTCTTAAGTATCATTAATTTGTATTGTAATCGATGTTTGCAACAATATGTATAATATTATTTTTATTTTTTACAACTAGGTTGGGATATGACGCAAAAACAAAACTAATGCATTGGCACAGTTCCCGTAATCACAATAATCTACACATGACAATTTTGGAAGAGTGTCAACTAAATTTTTTATGAATTATCTAATCTGATTATCATAATAGTGGTCAATTTTCTTTAAATCAAACATAATTACATTATAAATAATCATGATTAAAAAAAATTCCTTAATAACAACTATTAATTTGACACATTTTTTGTAACTTGTCGACACTTCTAGACTGATAAGTGCTACTCTATAGAATACTTGGATCCTATCTACTTGGAGAAATGACTATCAAAAAAATCTGATTATTAATCATTTCAAAATTAATAATCAGATCTTTTTGATTCATTAAAATTAAGATTAATCATAATAATTGCCGGAAACGCAATCCGGCCAACACTGTTTGGGAATGTCACTCACTGGCTTGGGATAAAGACTTTCGCCACAATACCCTATTATTTCACTGCCTCTCATGAATTATCTTGGAGACCAAGAACGATGGTCTGAAGAGTCTAGGTTCCAGAAGACGCTCGCTCCAAACTGCTTCTGTTGCTGGCCTGAGTTCGTAGTCTGTGGGCAGCAATCATCACGTTACCAGCTCTCTGAAAAGATATTACGGACAGATTAAATACTACAGAGATCTGGCGTGCTATTTTTAATAGTGGCTCGTATAATTTTTATTTGAATTCGAATGATTTTCATTCGTCACAATCGGCTAGTTAAAGGATTAGCATTAAAATAAAAAGATAAATATGGAGCCACCATATTTGTCGAAGGATAATTCTCCAACCATAGATTATTTATCATCGAACTAGGCCGAAAGTTAGCACATTTTAGTATTTATAAATCTTTATTTTGTACCACAAGTAAAAAATACTTTGACAATTGGCGGAATTTTGGTCTTTTTCTCACACAGTAATTCTTTAGATACCTATATCTTAAAATCTTGGTATCTTTAAATTTCTTATTATACCTATGTAGAATACGAGTAGTCCTCTAAGAGGAGGAGAATGTATTCAGAAGATAGCGCTATTCCAATATGGTGTAATAAACTTATACCTCGTTGGTAATCGGTCACTTTTCCGCATGGTCAATGTACAGTCAATAGCAAAGATTCATTGACTAACCTGCCATCTAGCCCTATAATTGGCCAGGTATGACTTAAGATTTTCTCTAGCTCGCTTCATATGTCCTGCTTTGGCTCCTTTAGGCGGCCCTTCTACTATCCACTTATGGTTCAAAGCCTCTGTTGCACTCAATCTCTTCTCTGCCGCCAAAATGAGGAGGTGGTCCACGAAATCCTTGGCCAAGTCGGAGATATCCTTGAAAGCTGTTTCATCGTAGTTGTAGTTAGCTCTGGTTATGTTTGCCGATCTCTCTGGCCAAGACTCTCCGGCGAACGGCATAACCCCTGATAACCTGAAGAATGGAGGATCAATCAACCACGTACAGGGTGTCAAAGTTTTAGAGAACCGCCTTTTGGCCACCAAATAGCAGCCGGGACCAATAACATAATGTGATTGAACCGGCCTGATGAGGAAACAACTTAGATATATTATACTTTACAAAATTTCAGTCATTAAAAGTGAAGTATAAGAGTACACAAAGACCCCCTTTAGAACCGGAACAGTCTCAGAAGATGCTTGTTGACACTATGAATATTGTCATGGTAACATCCTAGGGTGTATGACTTAAACAGTAGCCAAAGCAATATTTTTTTTACCCCACCCTACAGGAGACTTACCATCTCTTAAAGCAGGGCAAAAACGAGTGAACAAGCCAGATATCGCCTCACAGCTTGTATTGCTCCATTTCGCTTACTCCCGCATTTCTGCCATGCTTTAAGAGATGGTGGTTAGCCTTCTCGTGAAAGAATTTACTAGTAATATCAGAACACTATTATACAAGCTCAGCTATTTGGCGGCAGACGATTATTGTACAATGGTCTACCTCGTAAACAACAATTAATCCTGGTTGCTTTCTGGTGAACTTTAATAAACAAGTGGTAGAGAAACTGATAATCAGATCTATTGACCTATTCATTTACTCGACTAGAACTGACTAGAACTTACAGCATATACGTCACAACACCAAGACTCCACATGTCACACGCCAGGCTCAACTGTTCAAAGTTCAACACTTCAGGGGCAACGTAATCCCTTGTCCCATAAATGGCTCTGGTCACGTGACCATCTTCCAGGACCCTTGCTAATCCAAAGTCCACAATCTTAACTTGTCTGGAGTTTGGACTAAGGCAGATGATGTTCTCGGGCTTTAGGTCAAGATGGGCTATCTTCTTTTGGTGCAAGTACTCCAGAGCTTCGCAAATTTGACGCACGTACGGAACCACATCCACTTCTTTTATATGTTCCTCTTCTACTATCCTGTCGAAAAGCTCTCCTCCCCAAAGCCTGAAATTAGTATCATAGTTACTGTCTTAGAAAGAAGAAGAAATAAATAGAGATTTCCAAGGGCAGTAGTCAAGCTTATCCAGATATATTGGTTTACAGAAAGCGTGTTAGTGGTAGATTTTTCAAGCTCAGACAGCGATTGCCATTGAGCAATGATCCTGCGTCCTGCAGAAACTAATATACCAAAATTTTCATTGTCTAAAATGTATCCTGATTGAAACGCATACATCGGTATTCGTTATGAAGTTAGATGCGTCTCTTATTCATGAGGTAAGTAATATTTGGTGGTAAAATTCTCCACAGAAATGGATATAGGCGTGATGATATGTGTGTATGTAAAATTCTCCACCAATCGAACAGAGACACAAGTAAAATGAGACCTTTACTCCCTTTCAAGTTGTCTCTAATAACACTTAAAGAAATAGTTATTCTGAATCCAGTGACCTGAATAAGCCATAAATACTCACAAGTCCATGACGAGAACAAAGGATTCTTTAGCCACAAATGCGTCAATTAGTTCCACTAATTTCGGGTGTTTTAATTTCTTCATCATATCATATTCACGCTGTGCTGTCTCCCTCTTCTTCTGAGTCCTGGTTTTCAGGAATTTTGCAGCGTAGAACTCTCCGTTCTTATCCCGGACAAGCATGACGCTTCCGAAGGCACCGCTGCCTATGACGACACCGGTGTTGGTAAAGCAGGAGTCGAAGTCTTTCATGTCTTTTAAGGGGCGGACTTTGGCTACTGGCTGGGTTGGTGCTGTTGGGGCTGAGGTCAAAAATGTTATTATTGTAATATTCGTGATAGAGAACAATTTCTCTTTAGGATACAGTGGGTTATTCAAGTAGAAATCAAAGATGTGAGTCATCGTTTAAGGGGTAGTTTACCTAAAACGTAGGTTGTAGAAAATCACCTCGGATACCTCCTAAACATGTACTTTCCTATAAAGGTGGTATTTGTGTTAGTAGCTAACCCAATTTCATTTTGAATCGAAATTGCCCAAGAATTGTTATCGTTAAGAACTACTAAAGCAAATTCTTTAAACTCAAATAAAAAATTATCTCCGAGGGAGAAAATCTGTACTACAGTTTCCAGATTCTCCCTCTATAGGCTTTTCTTTACACTACATTTATCATACTAGCTTTTTCCCGCAGCTCCGTCTGCGTCAAAACGTAGTCTATGTTTGACCCTGGATCTTCAACTATATTCATACCAAATTTCATCGAAATCCGTTCGGCGATTTGGCAGTGAAAGCGTAACAGACAGACAGACAGAAAGACAGACAGACAGACTTTCGCATTTATAATATAAGTATGAACTGTTACTATCAGCTTCGTCATCCATGCCATCAAATCCTTTCAATTATCAAAAGTTATCAGAATTTATTTTCGTCATAGCAAAATTGGATATTTTCATAAGTAGCAACAGATAGAAATAAAAAATCTTACATATACTTATAAGCATTTCGCTATCCTGGCTTAGGGGTTCCGCAGCTCTGACGCGGAACTCCAACATCGTCCCGACAGGAGCATCCAGTATCTCAAAAGACGTGGAACTGGTCACCCCCGTCTCAATATACTCTCGCTGTTTAACATCTATGGCATACCACGTTTGCAGATGAGGATCAGACCTATATGAAGTAAAAGTTTTGTTAGTTTTTTATTCGATTTCGAACAAGCGTGAAAAAATCCTTCAGGCTCGGCAACGCGCTCGTCACGTTGCAGGCGTTCATAAACTACGGTAACCACTTACCATCAGCTGGGCAGTACGCCTATTTGTCTACTTAAAAGTATTAAAAAAAAATACTTAACCTAGTGAGAATCGAATCCATGACCTTCTTAACAACTGAACCACGGCTGTTAGCCAAACTATTAAGAGCCCAGAGTACGCTCAGAGGCAAAATTTCGGCTGGTTATTCTCCTTGACATGACGAGAAAGTTTGATAGTGGATGGGTAGCTGTAGAGCGGGATGAGTTGAAGAGAATGGGGTAGACGTTTTCCCAAGTATAAGTGAAATGCTCTTCTCAATTAAAATGGCTATGTGAAATAAGGCGCTGATTTTAATGAGTACTGTAAAGTAACTGCTGTACAGACCGCACCGATAGGTTCATAGGAGACCCTTTAGGCACCACATTATCGGCACACCCTGGACACTTCATACAACAGCCGCGATCTGCGTCAGAGTCGTATGTAACAGCTTGCGTTGTTTTGCTCTCAATTTATACCCTAAATCTGCTTGGCTCGGTGCGGTATCTGTTTCTGGTGGGAGGGTGTGAGTGTCCGTTCTGTACGTTAGTACTATTAATGATTCTGTGGTACCGGCCCTTGTGGCATCGAGCGTTTGCCACCGCTTGTGAGCTTGCATAGAATAGAATATAATTTATTGAAACGTTTAATAATATAAAAATGTTTTACAAAAATGATTGACAATGTACAAAATATGCATGACAGACGTCTCAATAGGTGGCGGCTCAGTATTACGCTAGACATGGCAGCATAACTAGCACTGGTTTTCAGCCGCCGTCTTCTGAGGAGTCACGGTGCCCCAACATATTAGGTGCGCGCACCAAAATATCCCTTAAGCTATGGATAGGCGATCTTAACTAATAATAACATTACAAGATATAAACTAGGTACATAGATTTTTACCCTTAGTTTGCTAGCATTGTTCAATGGCAAAGCCAATGGCCGAGGTTCCTCCCAAATGGGAACCTCTTGCCGTTTTGCTGAAAAGGCTGATAGCGTAAAGTGTAAAGGAATAGCCTCATACTGCCGCGGTGTAATTTTAAAAGCTCCGTCGAAAAATCGGATCTCAGCCTAAATCGTCCAATGCTGGATATTGACTTACCAAGCTATAATTACAATTTTCTCCCGGCCTGTATTCGGGCCGTCTGCGTGTTTCTTTCTAACGCTCACTCGAACTGACGTCATAAGGGCAGATTTTGTCACGTGTAAATAATAGAAATTTTCGTCTTCCAACCTGTAACATATAATATTAATAAATAATCAGAAAAAAATTCTGAAAATTTCCTGTTAATTCGCATAGTTGGGACTTCCAATAATCCCAAGGTATAAATTTATTAATAAAAGTTACCGTGCTGTGAATACTGTGATATCATTAAAAAATCGGTCAAGTGCGATCCAGCAGCCCTATTTTTCAAATGTATGAGACACATGTCGAACGAAAATCGTTCGATATCGTACAAAAATAATTCAATGTCGAATAAAAATTATTCATCTTGCCGATTTTGCGTCTTTTCTTTCAAAAAAAGCACTCCAGACTCGTGCACGAAGAGTGCCGTACCATTATCTATAACAACCACGCAAAAATCACGTTTGTTGTATAGGAGCTCCTTTAAATATTTATTTTATACCGCTTTTTAGAATTTGTTGTTTTGGCGGCAACAGAAATAAGTACATCATCTATGAAAATTTCAACTAAATGTCACGGTTAATGAGATACAACCTCGTGACAGACGGACAGGTTTAGGGCACCGTTTTACCCTTTGGATAAGAATCCCTAAAAATCACTACAAACAGATAGGCTGCTTGTTTTCGACATGAGGCAAAATAGAACTCAATTTCCTTAGATAAACATTTGATGGAAACATACACTCACGCAAAAATGAGTAAAATATTTTTTGTTCGATATTCATTCGCCATATATGTCATACATTTTTTCAGGGCTTCGGGAGATAGGGAGAGGAAAAAGGCAAGGGTAATTTTAAAACAAATTAGGCAACATATTTTTGCCCACTAACGGAGATCTTAAAAAAGTCTTACCTGCAATAATTGATTGCCATTAAAAAATCACCCGGTGAACATTTCTCCACATTGTTATGTCCATTTCCGCTTGATCCATTAACATGTGTCTAAAACAAAAATAATAGCCTTGAAAATTGGTGAAATATTTCAAGTATTCTTTTGATAATCGTCCTACGAAAGGCATGTTAAGCTATTTTGTCCCGACTGTTATCAATAGACGGCAGTCGTTAGGATGTGTCAGATGCCTTGAGCCTGAAAAATCTGACAGTGTTCGCTACTAACACACCTTGGGTCATGTTCCTATTGGTCTGGTTTCCATGTAAAAAGTCGCTCTATTGTAATATCCAGTGCCGCCAAATCTAGGAACAAAACTTACAGCCTTAAGTTAATAATTAGTCTCCGCGGCGCTATGACTAGATTCCTTACCAGATACGCTGTAAATGCGGCAACTTATTAGAAAAGTGTGTGTAAAACAATGTGCAAAGATGCTAGTGTGAGTCGATTATGGTGTTGCCAGCTACTTGACTGGTGCCCGACCAATGGAAAATTTATTATAGCTGTGGTCTTGTTACGGATTTTAAAATGTAGCTTAGAAAATCCTTTAAAATGAAATTAAAATAAAACTGGCCAAGTGTGAGTCGGCTCGCGTGGAGAGGGTACTGTAAGATTTTTTATTTTTTTCTATTTGGGCCTCCTAACCAAATTTAAAATTATCTCATAGGTTTTTCTGTAATTTATGCATCGAAATTCTGGAATCGATAGTTTCGGAGCTATGGTAGGGGAAATGGTAAATTTTTGCCTACTTTATT
This sequence comes from Euzophera pinguis, assembly GCA_947363495.1. Classification (NCBI taxonomy): domain Eukaryota; kingdom Metazoa; phylum Arthropoda; class Insecta; order Lepidoptera; family Pyralidae; genus Euzophera; species Euzophera pinguis. The sequence continues at coordinate 2,317,785 of OX376154.1, forward strand.
TAATAATTGTAATATCCTAATATGTTAATCCTAAAATTGCAACAAGAACTTTCATTTGATTTATTTTTACACAGTGCAGTATGTTAAACATTTCCTTTTGGAGCTAATGGATTACTGACCCCTTTTTGGTTGTGAACCGTTTTTAAATATAAATAAATAAATAGACATACTTATACACACATATTATCACGGCCTTTTTCCATACGGTAGTGCTGCCGGAAAATCGATTAAGTACACATCGAATAATATCGATTCTTTGATAGTTGAAAATATAATCTAAGGTATCGATAGTGATCATGTATCGAAAGTATTGATATTGATACTATCGATAATATATTTCTGTAAGTATAATATTTTTTCTGTATGAGTTCAATGACGATGATTCGGTATTTCAATTGATAATCCATTAATCGATTATTTTCGATAAATTGTCAAAAACCAATACTACAGACCAGATTACATCGACACTATCGATACATATAGATACATAACAAAATCGATACATAATCGATGCATAATCAATAAATAATCGGTACAGAACCATCGATATAAACGACAAAATCAAACAAATTTCAACCATCGATTAATTGCTTGGTATTGCAATTAATAATCTATTATTTAAAATTATTTTTAATTAAATTGAATAAATCAATACTGTTGATGCCCCAGATTGATTAAAAAAAAAAAAAAAAAAAAAAAAAAAAACAATTATACGGGGTACCAACTACCTAAAGGCCACATTTAGAATGTTGGTGGGCGTAAATGTAGAAATTGTAATCAAAATAGTGATTAGGTTGGTAGTCGCATCGCCTACTGATAAGTATGGTTTCTTCGATTTTTGCCCACTCCCTCAGCCGGCTTGTACCTATGGTCTGCGCGGGAATAGAAGCAGCTAGTACATTCCACGTTTTTACTTTTCTCCCAGACCAGCAATGAAGAAATAAGATGACACAGACAGACAGGCAAATAGAACTCAAACTTATAACATCCTCTTTTGGGGTCGAGACTTAAAAAACAAATTATCCATATAATAAAAATCGAAACCTCGGGGAATTTGGATTTTTTTAATACACATTGAGTATGAGCGCCATGTTTTAGGGTTTTATGATTTTCATGAGTAATTTATGACCATATTTCGAAATTATACAATACTTACTGATGGTATCTATGTATACCAATATCTTTCTTATTTCTTTTAGTATTATTCTAACACAGTTTGACGACGCAACCTACCATTTTGCTTCTGCTTCTACGTCCAACTCACTCATTGGTTGCGGCGTGACTGACGCGGATACCCCGAATTCGGCGTAGTTTTAGTTGCCGCATTTTTCTAGTACGCCGACGGTATCTAGTCAATAATGAAGCATAAACAAGCTGAGGACGCAACTACAACTATCTATGTTCCTTCTGATATCTATGCCTAGAAATGTTTTAAGAAATTTCCACTTTTTGAAACTTACAATGACAACCAGTACTCAGTAGATACTACTTTTTAAAAATAAGTTTATAGCGCCGCACAGGCGCCCTTTAAGAACTAACAGGGGAGTGTTGCCCGCACGCTATATTAACTGAGTGGACATGTCCAATCACTAATTTGATTCACATCACTAGCCGAGAGCAAAAGCTCTCTCGCTTTGCTTGCGGCAGCCAAACTAGATGGTCGAGCGCGCACCGCTCCCATACATTTTAATCTGTTGAGATTTAACCTTTGTGTTCAAAGATACTCCTTGTTAAAATTTTTTTTCGTGTGTGTAAAATAAATACACGGCATCTTTTCCGTAAATGCCATTGTTTTTCTTGAATAAACCAGCTAGCCATAAACCCACGCCATAAGATACTTAAAAGAAAAGTTTCAATAAAGAGCATGGAGAAATAAATCAGGTCATGGACGAGTCGGATCAACACAACAAAATTTACATTATTAAGGCTTCTATATATTTATTTATTTATTTAACCTTCATTGTACAAATTACAATTTGTAAAACACAATAGGCGGACTTAATGCTAAGAGTATTATCTAACAGTCAACCTTTGAGTATAGTAACCTTTGGGTAATTTTATATATTTTCATACGAAACAGCATTTATTTTTTAGGGAGTTGGCAAATTAATATAGGGCAATACTAGCTCTAAAATTTCAAGCGGTTCTGAAACAGCTGTCAGATTTGAGAGCCAAAATCCTTTATAATTATTTTAAAAAAAAACTGTTTATTACGCCCATTTTAAGGATTTTGCGTGAATCACACTTCCACATTTTTGTTAAAGTAGGCTTAATAAATGTTTATTAATTTGTGTAAATTAAGGCCTAAGTACGCATTTGTCTGATCTCTAATTACCACATGGGTTCTTGGAAGAGATTACGTATGTGATAGACAATATTAAATTTGTAATATTTTAATTTCCAATTTCTCCTCTCCTTTGTGACAGGCACTAAAGTGAAAAAATAATAATAATGCCATTTCCATGCCTTTACTTCTTGTATAGGGAAGCCTAAAAAATAATGATAGACCAAGAAGAGTTTGTTATTTCTTTCGGAAAAGGAATAAGGATTTCATTCGATCTAATAGAACTGGCAGACTAATTGGTATCTTGTCCTTCATATTTCGCAAAAATTTGCATTTCAATATATTTTTTTTCATTGATATTAAAAAGCTCTTTGCGAACGAATTTAATCAGAAAAATATTAATAGGCTTATTGTCAACAAGTTCCAGACGAAATTCTGAGAAAAGACGTTTAAGTACTTAGTAATCATTTTTACTTTATTATTGTTTAGTCTCAAAATTGTGTTGAGATACTCAGAGACGAAAAAAATAATTTTCCAATTTATAAATGCGAAAGTCTGTCTGTCTATCCGTCTGTCTGTTACGCTTGCACGGCCAATCTGCTGAACTGATTTTGATGAAATTTGGCATGGATATAGTTGAAGACCCGGAGTCGAACATAGGCTACTTGTTTGGCGCAGGAGGAGCGTCTGATCAATCGAACAAAGCTGTCGGACCAACGGTTCAAAGGGGGATCTGCGGGAAACAGCTAGTATTAAATACACCGTGAAATTTTAGTCGTTTTGGACCCATCGTCCAGTGACTCTATTCATGCAACTGAACAACTTTCCCCAAGATACATGGGTCGAAATATGGAGTAAATTTTTGAACCTCCCATACAAAATGTCTCATCACGTGACCTAACTTACTATGGGAAGTCCAAATTTGTTTTTCATGTTTCGAGCTATTTTCCTTGGGGATATTTGTTCGGTTGCATGAATGGAGTCACTGGATGATGGATCCAAAACGACTAAAATTTCACGGTGTATATTAACTACGCACATATCTAGTCGAAACCTAAGTATTAGTACTATAGTAGGTCTGTACTATTGACATATCTGTGCTATTAGTTGGATTGTTTGGCTATTAGGCATAGACTTAAAAGAACTACAGACGTATTCTCACATACAACACAAAAGAAGCATCCAATTTCTTACTATTATCAAAGAATAGATAACAGTATTTTAGTAATTAGTGTCGAGTTTGTTGATTCAACGACAATCCATTTGTATTTTTTTAAGTACAGCGACGAACATTAACACTATAATTGTATTCAGTTTAAGACCTCGTTTTAATGACTTCAGAACCAATGTGTATACATGTTAATGCACGTGACTGTACGTGCTATTAGGTTTCAAAAAACCTGTTGTTAAATAAATACAATTCGCAAACGCCATGTCAAATTAAATAGGTGTATTGGCCAATTCGCATGCAAAGCATATACTTATGCCTATCTATCTATACATACCTAGTACTAGTGGTTCTGTGAACAGTAGACTTCACGAACAGGCTACTATGAAAATGCAGTCGTTTAAAATATCTACATTCATAAATTACGCTACTACGACCTTCCCCTTTTTTCACCAGTGCCTTTTTTTGGAGAATCCGACAAAGTTTTCTTCAAACAGTAAACTTCCCCCTTTTCCCCCTGTTTTATAGATAATGGTACGGAACCCTTCGTGCGCAGGTCCTACTCGCACTTGACCGGTTTTATTCTCTTCAAGGGAGCTTCGGCGAGTTTATCGGTAAGTCCGTTCTCGAGTTTTGTCCTTGGCAAACGAATATACATGCGCATGCCCCGCTAGGCTGTCGAGCTACACACAAGACGTACAGATACCGATGTATATTAACTAGCACACCAATGTCACTTGATTATATTACTGGCCTACAAGTACAATGATCATTATTACGTTAACTTTTAACAAACAAACGGACACATCTCACGACGCTACATGTTTACTTCCAAGAGATCTGAGATCATGAAAATATGACATAATCTGTATACATATGAAAGGTGATACTTGCCTTTGATATATAACAAACCAAATGATTAGCTAAAGTATAATACTTATTTATTCCGTTTATTAGACTTGTCTCCCCTTTTGTCTCCCTCGGGGGAGACAAGGTAACTTTGCTTGTAGCGTTGGCTCCCCTAGACGGGAGAGTCAGCCTTGTGATTTTCATAATTTTTACAGTGTACTTAACTCCCTCGACATTCAAGTCGCTACGTTTATCAACGGTTATTTCCTATTTCAATTTCAATGTTTAATGGACCAATATAAGCAATAACATTTTTTTTTAATAAGTTGAATATCTACCTACAAAGAGACTTAGATTGACTTAGATCGTGGGTTTGATTTCCACAGCAGGAAGCATACTTCGTTTAGTTGTTTCCAGATTGGCTTGGTTACCAATGTCGTCCCGGCTGCCATCTGGTGGCCGTTAAAAAATTCACGTCAGAGGCCGAAAGGCGGTTCCGAAAAACTCTGACATTAGGTTGTACGACGATTGACCATGTAACAATGTCGATATGCATGAATGATTGTTTTCGGATCGGATCGGCTACAAGGCAAAATGTCTATTGACTAAGACTACCCACAATATTTTCTTAAAGATAGAATTAAAATTGAAATGTTCAAAACCAGTACTACCAATTCTACCATTTAAGTATCTGACAATGATTAGACGACTGCTGCATATGAAAATTATTAAATGGCGTTTTTAAAACTGTAATTAATTGATAATAATATTTGTAAGTCTGAAAAGACAGAGCATAGCGATTTGTGTTTTTTACTTTTTTCGATCTGCATTATTATGTACTTAACTATGTCTCACAAATAAAGTAGTTATATTCTATTCTAATGAATATGTACCTTTAACTAGCATTTCCTGAAGCGACACCCGAGAATAAAGTTAGGTACGCTATGTATTTCTTAGTACTCCTAGGTGTAATTTCGAGAATATTGGTAGAGTAAATAAAACGTGAAATATATTCTTGACAGACGGACAAACGAGTGCCTATAATGGTTCCATTTTTACATTTTGTAGTACGGACAAAAAATACATAATTTTTGTTATGTACAGAACGCACACCTTATGTTACAAAAAAACCTTATAATATAAAACCCATATTCTAATTATATTAAGTTCGATAATTCACCCGTGCGTCATTTAAACGTTTACTGCGCGCACATTATCTTTCCATGCTTTCAGAGAAGATATATTTATTTAAGTAGTTAGTATGTACGTTTATTTTATATATATGTAGTCTATGTATTAATATTGGATGTTTTATTTGTTCAAATATATAATTAGGTAAATTATAATTAACTAGCAATTTCCCGCAGCTCCGCCTGCGTTAAAAAGTAGCCTATGTTTGACCCCGGGTCTTCATCTATATTCATACCAAATTTCATCAAAATTCGTTCAGCGGTTCGGCCGTGAAAGCGTAACAGATAGACAGAAAGACAGACAGACTTTCACATTTATAATATTAGTATTGATTATTCTATCTTTGCACTTACTTTTGTCTCTCAACACCACCTGTTGGTTGACTGGTAGAAAACGCCCACGGCTTTAAGTCCACCATTTACATCTTTTGTAATAAAGTTTAAATAAATAATTTAAGTAAAATAAATAAGTATATTTAATGTTCATTGCAATTTAAGAAAAAATATTAAACGTGGAGACATAATTCCATAAGGCATCCTCTGCCAGTCAGACCTTAAGACCAAAGACCATCAAAACCGCACAAATAAAAATTCCTTTCTCAATGAAATACATGATTATTTGTAAATATTTTTCTAGTTGGTACAAATAAATAAAAATCCTATCGATTTATTATATCAGACAAAAAATAAAGAGGACATTTCGAGGTCTTGGTTTCCATAATTACAGACTTCGAATAAGCTAGCATTTGACGTCACTATGGGGGAGTTGGGTAGAATAGGATTCTAATCAATTAGTTGTATTAGCTTTTTTCCGCAGCTCCGCCTGCGTCAAAAAGTAGCCTATGTTTGATTCCGGGTCTTCAACTTTGTTCATACCAAATATCATCAAAATCCGGTCAGCGGTTTGATCGTGAAAACGTAACAGACAGACAGACTTTCGCATTTATAATATTAGTATGGAGTATGGATATTAGTATGGATTATACATTTTCTTTTGAGCACTATTTTAGAATACAAAAATAGAAATAAATAAGATATAAGACCAATAAACCTTTGAATGAATGTAGAAGGGGTTTCCAGTTGAGCATTCACAGTTGAGCAGCAACGATAGTGATACCACACTTCCATTTTTCTTCATAAGAAAATGCTAATTATTTCTTTATTTAAATACCAATGGTTGTTGTTTTCGAAATCGGTTATTTTTTTGTGTATGTCTTAGATTCATAATTGGTCTCGAGCACTCAAGCGCCACGGAGACAAATTAATAATCTAAGTTGTATGTAATATTCCGTATAAAAATATTTTTCAAATGTAAGCACATTCAAATAACCTAGTCATCCGATTGTTTGTTACCTTGTAAAGATCTATGCATATATCCATACTAATATTATAAATGCGAAAGTCTGTCTGTCTGTCTGTTACGGCCAAACCGCTGAACGAATTTTGATGAAATTTGGTATGAATATAGTTGAAGACCTGGGGTCAAACATAGGCTACTTTTTGACGCAGGCAGAGCTGCGGGAAACAGCTAGTATGTAATATTCGCGACAACTTGCTATTTCGGATTGATTTTTTTAAGTTTGTGGAGAAAGTTTTGACATTGATACAGAAAAGTATTTGCATTGGTTTTTCAAGCTACTTTAGCAGCATAAACCTATTAAGTATGATAAATTCAACAACAGCACTCGCAGGCAGCAATCTTTAGTCTACTGAAACGACTCACCTTACCAGAGTCTGTTGGTACGACATCATCAGATCCTGAACAGCGAAAATGATGAGCTGGATCTTTCACTGAATATGACGTCTGTATTTCTTTCATCGCTGCTGGAGGCACCACGGCTAAATATGCAGTAGTGCCGTTGATGTACCCTGATTTTTGGTTGGGCAAAGCCCTGCGTAGCTCGCATATGACCTCACCAGCCATTGAAGGCTCTAGCTTCTTTATGTGTAGGACAAATTCGCCATCTTTGCAGATCACCTGAAAATATAAATGCATTTTGAGATATTTTGTGTTGTCGCATTCAATTCCGGAAGGAAAAATTAGGCTGAAGACTCAGATTAGATGCTCCACTAGTGAATTTCGTACCTCGAAAGGTACACATCTACTATAACTTACAGAAAAAATGTGACAACAGATTCTAAAGATAAGAAAAAGTAACATCTACAACAAACTATTGAATGGAACGTTTCGTGTGCGGTTTTGCTAGTTCTTTGCTCTTTAATCAAAACCCACTACAGCTTTTATCATATCCAGATCCATTCTATCGTTTTCGCACGTCCATCCATTGCTATGGGATTGTCCATCGGGGCGGACAAAGCATGGGCTTATAAATTTCTTTCTTTCACTTATCTCTTATCCATGTCCATACTAATATTATAAGTGCAAAAGTCTGCCTGTTACGCTTTCACGGCAAAACCGCTGAACGAATTTTTTTATTTGGTTTGAATATAGTTGAAGACCCGGGGTCAAACATTGGCTACTTTTTGACACAGGCGGTGCTGCGTCTAGTTAACCAGCTAGTCGTAAATAAATGTAACTGCAGTGCCACCACTACAACTTAAAAGGAAATGCAGAACAAAAAATATTGAATGAAAATCCTCACATCAAACCGAGAATTGCTCCTCTCTATCCGAAATGGGCCGATGTACCACACCACGTAGTAATATCTGGCATCGACCAGCTCAAAACTGCAGTCGAAGTAGACCTCGCTGCCGCAGCTGCCGACGGCTGAGATGATGGGCCTCTTGAGTAACACGATGGGAGGATTGAGCATAGGGCAGGCTGGAACAATATGCCAGGTGGAGTGAAGATGCAAATCAGAGGTATATTAATTATAGGAAGGAAAATGTAATTAAATAATTTCAATTTAATACCAATACTTTCAAGATTAAATAGTAAAAAAAAAGATTTGCGCTAGCACAATTTTCCTTAAATTATTAGTAGCTGGAGTGGAGCCTCCTTTTAGGCAACGAAGTGCCTGTTAGGAGACGCTGCTCCTCCCTAACTAAGAACCCGTCTGTCCATTTCTGTAATCTGATGAAACTACCAAAGCAGAAACAACACTAGTAACTAGTTTTTATCCCACAAGGTTCACAGCGCATAAGTTATTAGTGGGAAAGAAGGTTCTAAAATTATGCCAACTCAAGATATATTTGATTAGTTCCAAAATAGAGAAATAAGTAATTTCAAACAAACTCTGCAAAGTTACATAAATACGTTCACAGATACCGCAAGAGTTGAGTGAATAATAATATTTAAAATGTATACTTACGATTAACAGTAACAAAACACGCTGACGTCGCATGCTGTCCAGTTAAAACATTTTCGAGAATCACTGAGTATTCTGCTGAATCAGATCTAGTAGCCTCTACTATTTTTAAACCTATGTAACCTTCGCTATATACTTCTGGAATCAATCTTGTACTGCACCCTATTAAAGCACCACTTTTGAACCATTTTATAAGAGTATTTGCGTTATAATTCGCTTTACAGACCAACCGTACTTCATCATCTTCATTCACGTCAATTTCATCGGGTAAAACCTCTTCCATTACTGGTGTTCCTTTAATATAATTCTCTAGGTCCACATCTAAAACTTGAACGCAGGCAGACGAAGATGTCACTCCATAGAAGGTTTTAGCCACAACGGTGTAAATTCCTGTATCAGTTAGTTTTGCGCAATGTATAGAGAATTCTGATGATGTTGAGCTATCAAGTATTATTGTTCGTTCATCATCTGTTACGGCTGTATTTCCTCTAAACCATTGAAATGATGTCACACAGCAATGGAATTCTACTTCTAATTCAATTCTTTCTCCAATATTTACTGTGACATTTGATAATTGGTTCGCAACACAAAGTAATTGTTTTCGACAAGGATAAGTTTGTATACTCTGAAGTCTTTTAGCTCCTACTTGCAAATTAGCTTTAGAAAATAAACTACCCGAAATGTTTTTAATTAATACAATGTAAAGACCGCTATCTTCCTCCGTTGCAGATTCAATTTCAATTCTTCTCCATTTTCGATCTGTTACTATTTTAATTCTGCTGCTTGAGGTTATCTGCCGCCCATCTTTATACCAAATAGTTTCAGGTTGATACCCATAGACTTTGCATTCTAATTCAGCATTACTACCTTCAATGATTACCGCATCTTCTAGATGTTTTTCGAATTCAAGTGGCATTACAAGTTTTACTGCTTCTGCAAGAAAAATATTTTTTTAATATGCAATACCAATGTTTGGAAACAAATAATTGTGTCCAATTTGCGGGGCCTACTTAACTTTCGATATTATGAATTTATTTTGGCGGTATGTTAGTAAAAATTTGTTTTTATATGATTTATTATAACTTACGTGACTTTGCCATTTCACATATCATATTTTGAGAACTCGCCTCCATTTTTTCCCTCCAATCCAATGTCATCAATTCCTTCGCTTATTCGTTAGTTTATATTCTATCTGTAACAAAAACATAAGGTATCTACTTAGTTGTGAAACAGTAATTGCGATTGCAGCTATTTTTTTAACCGTCTTCAAAAAGGAGGAGGTTATATGTCGTCTGTACTTTTTTCTATTCTTTGTTCCCATCTAGTTGTGTAATAAGAATAAATAATCTTCTACGGTTCTACAGCTACTGTTGGACATGAAATTCTAAATTTTATATATTTCTAAATATTATCGTACAAGTAATTCTAAAAATTATCGTAGACAACCAGTTGTCAACCGCAGTTGCTGTAGCGGGCGAAAGGATTTTTGGTCAATTTTTGTATTAACATTATAGATAAGACTGTCTAACAAATAAATGATGAGTATTTCAATAAAAATACAAACTAAAGTTATAGATAAATATGAGTAATTTGTTAATAGACAGGAATGTAAGTATAAATTAAACATGTGGAGGAAAATGTGATAATTAATCAGTTCGAACGCGAGTCTGTACTAAAGCTGTTTTATTTTTGTTGCATTTCATGATTTTTTAATTTAGAAATACCCATACATTGAATATTTACTGTCCGATACGAAATAAGCATAAAGATACATCTCAATTACATAAAAAAACTTGTTGACTTTTTCATTGATCGAGTCCCATTTACAAGCCCATATTATAAAGCCAATTTCATCAATCAATTTATTTATTTGTAAGAATTGGTACGAAATTATGAATTGTAACAATTTAAAAATAAGCGGAGCTCCGGGAAGCAGCTAGTCATGTAGAAAACTAAAAGTCCGTGGTAATTAGCTTTGAAACGCCATAATTTGCAAGTGGGTTATATGTCTAGAAATAAACATGTCCCAATTGTACAGTCCACATAAAAAACTAACCGTCGTAATAAAAATCGTTCGTTAACTACATGTCAGCTAAAGTATGTTTCAACCCTTTTTCTCGTATTCAATATTTACCGTGAAAGAACGAGACGCAACACATTTTAGCTAACTTTGACTTAACTAATTATTTCTAAAACGGGGATAACACAACAAAACCTCTTTATTATTTTTGCAAAATCTCACTAGTCTAAGTAGTATTTACGATTTTATATAGAAACTAGCCGTTTCCCGCAGCTCCGTCTGTGTCAAAAAGTACGCTATGTTTGCTAAGACTCGGCTTCAACTATATTAATACGAAATTCACAGCTAGTATCGTAAAAAAAACCTAAGTCCAATCAATGCAAAAGGCCAAAAAATCTAATTTCATTCCCATAGTTATATGTTATTTACTATACGTGCAGACAATCCAGCTATGAGTCACTCGACACATAAGGAGCTGCAAGGTGACCTGAGGCCGGGCAAGTCCAAAAACAAGGTGAGCCAAAGTGGAAACTAGTGGACATTCGGCTAAGGAACTAACAGGAGGCCGATCGCGGCAAACGTTAGCGTGAACATAAATTTAAGAACTGAAGAGCTATTTTTGAAAATCGTCGAGTTGAATAATCTTTTTTTTTTAATAAATAAAATTAGTTTATTGCTCACCATACGGTACGCACACAGTAACTAAAAATATAATCATTTTATAGAAAAGGTACAGAATATGTTCAAATATTCTATGCTATACTCATATGGTTGATTGACACCTGAACTAGGATTACTCCTGTATCTCAGGTTATCAACCCTCCACCCTAAGTAAGTGTTATAAATAAAACTTATAAAAGAGGCAAGTACAGAATTAAGTAGATTATTGTCCAATAAACACAACACTACCATAAAATAGAGGTACACTTTAAGAAAAAAAAAATATATTAAATGTCATGCCTTACCCAAACAATTATGAAAAAGGTGCTCACTTCAATGAACCCACAAACATTAAAAAGAGAACAGTGTCACTCTGTTTATAAAAGGAAGATATTTAAGTAATTAGATATTTACTTTTAAAGGCTAAAAAGTAACAACTTTGGATCAACAATAGCAGTTACAACAAGGACTATGTTTTTAACATTCAAAAAAAATTAACAATCACGAAAGTATACAAATATTAAAACATGAAGGTAGAGAAACAAAGTTAATATATCATAACATCAGTCAGCCCATATGATACTACAAGTTATCAAGCAGTTTAAGTTGTCTAATGGTTCGGACATAAGCTTATAGCGGAAAATGGGATGTGTGGATTGTGAAGTGGTATTTTTATAATTCTCAAATTATTATATTTTAAAATCAATCGATACAACTCAACTCCACAACATCAACTGACTGCTCGGCATCCGGCACCACAGTTGTTTTCGACAAAAAGCCGTTATGGCGCGTTCGAACGTGATTGGTGGGGTCATCAGCCAATCACAATAAACGTTATTTACGAAATTGCTTAATTATATTTAAAATAAATAATAATAATAAAAAAATCAAGTATTAAGATAAGAAAGTGATCTTTGATGTCTGAATATAGAAACATATACTTGTAATAAGAATGCAATAGTAACATTGTGGACGTATTACAATATTATTGTATTGTTAAGTTTAACTTTGTTTGATATCGAAGGATATTTGTTCGATATCGAACGATTTTCATTCGACATATTTGTCATACATTTCAAAAATAGGGCACCGGGCTGTTGTCTATGGTGCTTCTTCTCGATTATAAGTGAAATCCTTTAGTTATTGATACGAAACCACGTTTACTTGCTTCATGTAGCGCAGGTATTTACCAAAACAAAATTTATGAGTGTGTAAAATCAGTGAGGCGAATAATTTTCGTGCGACATATCCATACTAATATTATAAATGCGAAAGTCTGTCTGTCTGTCTGTTAGCTTTCACGGCCAAACCGCTGAACGGATTTTAATGAAATTTGGTATGAATATAATTGAAGACCCGGGGTCAAACATAGGCTACTTTTTAACCGCTTTGAAACCGCTAGTATGTCATACATTTCAAAATTGCGGCTACAGACTGGCGTAGGGGAATTTCGCCATGGCGAATTTCATCGCTAAGCTATCGATGCTTTAAATAAATACATACAAATGTATTTGTTTTAGTGTAATTGTTACTATATTCTCCATTCGCCTCGTTTTTGTGTATTTGCTTTAGTCAATTTACAAAATTAATAGATTTGAAGCAAAGTTATCAATCGCCAGACATGCGTGAATTATCAATTGCATCTTCAGCTTACTATATATTAGCTGTTCTCCAGAGCTCCGTCTGCGTCAAAAAATGGCCTATGTTTGATCCGGGTCTTCAACTATATTCATACCTATAATGTTATATATTTTAAAAGAGCCCAAAATGACACAACCATAAAGGTCCGTTCAATTAGACGCGAAAATCGAAAACAAAAAATGTATGGAATTGACAAAAGCCGAGCTAAATCACGTGATCAATTCCGAAAACGAATTTCGTTATTGTTTTTTAAATTGTGACTTTGGCTGAGCCCCCTGTTAACTTTGGCATACGCTACGGCACTTCTACCGATTCTTATTTCTATGGGCGGTCCCGCAAGTCGCTCGGGATTCGCGTCAGTTTGAATGGACTTTGAACGACAATCGAACCACGTGTTCGAACAGTGTGCTATATAAACTAAATTAAATTAGCATGCAGCTGTTATCATGTAATCAACAAACAGGTATTGTGTGTAGTCTTTCGACCAGAAATGTTTGCAATTTTATTATTCGCAACCGCCTTGTAATGTAACCGATTTTTATAAAAGACTAGTACAATCACGAGCATAAATTTTAGACCAAGTTTCAATGATTTAGAAACCATGATAATCTTATCAGTATACTCATATTATTTATTTCTATACGTACGTTAGGTACGTACGTTTAAGAAGCGCAAAAACCCATATTTTATTACTTTCCTTAACCATACTAATCCGTACTTCCACACTCATGTTATAAATGCGAAAGTCTGTCTGTCTGTTACGCTTTCTCATCCAAACCGCTGAATGGTTGGTATGAATATAGTTGAAGACCCGGGGTCAAACATAGGCAATTTTATGACGCAGGCGGAAACAGCTAGTATAATTAATCTAATATTAGCTTCTATTTGATACAACCTTCAAATTTTAAATTAATTACCCAAAGCGTAAAACTGGACTTGCTTTTTAATAAATTGCAGGTCTAAATGAATTGAATGACTTTTTAAATAGATCCATTACTTACAGGGAAAATTCAGATTTACTTACATGTAGATTTTTTTTAACGATAATTCAATCTAAACTGCTGATTTAGGCCTACTGGGACAAATGTGTTTAGTGTCAGCCGATAGATGCCGCTAATCAACTATAGAACGCGCTATGGTTTTTCATTCTTTGATCTATAATATTCCATCGCCATATTATACGGGTACATACATACATACAAAATTCTTTTTTTGGGCAAACATTACACTGGGCAACCAGATTGAATGTTTGTTTTTATGCGTTAGTTAAAGTTGTAGAACTATCGAATACTATCGATTAGTTTTGCCAGTTGCCGGATAATCGATTGATTGGGCAATCGTTTTTTTTTTTAAACTAGAATATCAATCAATTGAAAAAATACTGTTTTATATACATATTTTACATACTATTTTATATTATTTAATTATTTTTTTAACTAACATTAAAATTTTGTTTGAAGCAATCAAACTTACCCCTCTTTTTAGTCTGTAGTTAAAAAGACGACACGTTTGAGAACCACGTTACTGTTGTAATGTTACGGGAATGCTAGAATAATTCTTGTTAAGGTTTGTTATTACTGTGATGGAGTTTTTGGAAATAAACTATTAGTATCTAAGATTATTTTTTAACTGGACGTTTATAACAAACGAGCTTTTTCCCGCAGCTCCGCTTGCGTCAAATAGTAGCTTATGTTTGACCCCGGGTCTTCAACTATATTCATACCAAATTTCATCAAAATCCGTTCAGCGGTTTGGCCATGAAAGCGTTACAAACAGACAGATAGGCAGACAGACTTTGAGAATCAGAATCATTTATTTACAAAAATACATGTAGAAAAAGGTATATATTTTTTTTTTTTTAATTTTTCTTTCACACTTATATATATTATAGTATGAAAGTATCGATATGGGCAATCATACCTTCCTAAAACACTATTTTTTGTGACTAAAGGACGACACTCAAGTTTGAGAACCACTATTAGTAACGGGAAAACTAGTTGTTACTGGTGTCATTGTTAGAATTCTTTCTGATTGCGTCAACGACTCGATGGCGCGCGGGGCGGTCCATACATCCATACTAATATTATAAATGCGAAAGTCTGTCTGTCTGTTGCGCTTTCACGGCCAATCCGCTGAACAGATTTTGATGAAATTTGGTATGAATATAGTTGAAGACCAGGGGGGGGTCAAACATAGGCTACTTTTTGAAGCAGGCGGAGCTGCGGGAAACGGCTAGTAATATATATATATATATATATTTTATAGTTTACAAACGCAACATTGAAAGGGATTTCACAGAGCATATATTAGTTTTTCCATACATGCATACGGAGCCATATTTGGCTGAAAATTAAATGTCTAGTGCATACGAAGCCATAAATGGCGTTGTTTAATAACTTTTATAATATAAGTATTTTTTTTTCTCGATTAGATCTCATTATGTAAGCTTAAATAAACACATTGTCACAAAAGAAAAGATTTTTATTCCATCTCTTTCATAATTCATGCGTTAAGGGGAATAAACAAGATTTTAATAAAAACACACACACAGTTTTTTTTGGCTACGCCTCAATCAAGTAATGCTGCTTGTGACGCCGCTTCTTCTCCACTTGGTTCGTATATAGCACAGAAGAAAAAATCATTAACCCTAATTTTGAAATGTATGACATACTAGCTTTTTCCCGCAGCTCCGCCTGCGTCAAAAAGTAGCCTATGTTTAACCCCGGACCTTCAACTATATTCATACTAAATTTAATCAAAATCCATTCAGCGTTTTGGCCGTGAAAGCGGTTCAGACAGACAGACTTTTGCATTTATGATATTAGTATAGATGTAATGTCTAATGAATCGTTCGATATCGAACAAGGATCCTTCGGCATCGAACGAGAATTATTCGATATGAAACAAAAATCATTCGACTCGCATTTTTCATTAGTTACACTTTTCAATATAGCACTCCTGTTAGCTGTACATTTATCAATAAAATTATGTTTACACTTTTGACGTTGACTGTACTCATATGTATTTTATCTCATTAAACAATAATTTATTTTATTATTCATTCTCGGCATAGTTTTCTATTAGAAATGTTATATTTCTCCGTTTACGACTGGGGTGACCCGAGTAGAAGCATGCGGGTATAAAATCTTATTAGAAACGGGTTATGGCCTAACGATTTTATATAACTGCATACTTTGAGAAAAATGATTTTTTTTTTAAAGCAAAATGTTGATGTTACTCGTGTGAATTAATCTAACATCCGGGCTCAGCCGCTAATGATATAAAACCAAATTCTTCAAATCAATATTACTTACATTCTCCGTTGTAGGGAGAATTTATACTTATTAGATTTGTATTGACTTACATGCAACTCCTTAGTATAGTTTTAATAATCCATACTAATATTATAAATGCGAAAGTCTGTCTGTCTGTCTGTTACGCTTTCACGGCCAAACCGCTGAAAGGATTTTGATGAAATTTGGTATGAATATAGTTGAAGACCCGGGATCAAACATAGGCTACTTTTTGACCGTGCAGAGCTACGGGAAACACCTAGTCCTACTAATATTATAAACGGGAAAGCTTGTAAGTATGGATGGATATTTGTTACTCTTTCACAACTAAACCGTTAAATTGATTTTCATGAAATTTGGTACGGATATAGTTCAAGACCCGGAGTCAAACATAGAGTACTTTTTGACGCAGGCGGAGCTGCGGGAAACAGCTAGTTATCTTTATAAGGGACTTTTTTTTATTTGGTTTGATGATTTTACATGAACGGCTATGAGTGCGGCGATAAGTGTGTCCCCTTCATCAAATGTTGTCTTTTTGAGCCCTATCTTTGACTCATCCAAAATTGACGTGTCGAATGAAAATTGTTCGTCTCACCGACTGGGACATAAAAATCATTCTATAACGAAGTAAAATAATTCAACATTTACAAAAATTTCCTCAGCACAGTTTCTCCATACATTCGCACTCTCATTTCAGCGGCTTTCTGGTTGCATGATGACTGTGTATCTTCTGAACCCAAACACAAATACATGTCCGATCACACTCACCATCGCTCAAGCTAATTGAATTCACAAATTAAAAAAATATGAAACCGACTGCTTCTGTGTATAATTTGGTATCAATCAAATCATTTATTTGTGAAAACATACGTAGTACATAAAGGTGTCAGTGGTAGACACAGCTTACCTTTATTAAAATGTCAAATTATTAGAATTATCATGAAATCTTTAAAGAATAATAACTTTTGTAAATAAAAATGAAAATAATAGCTCTTTGAATTTCATAAGACACTGCATTTTTATCGTATTTGGTAGCTTATGTAGCTTGTGTATGCTTTGTTAGAGATTGCCTAGCAATAAGTCCGCCTTTGCTCATATTATGTTGAAGTATCCTTAAATGTTAAATTATTTGATACTGTATTTGGGCAATAAAGATGTATTGTATTGTATTATATAATGAAAAATCCAGAAAAATCCTTCGATTTTTTTTAGGCATTAGGTGTCACTCTAGGGTTGCCAACTTTTTTTTGGCGAAATATAGTATTTTTGAAAATAAGCTATCAAGAATATAGTGCATTTCTTAAAAATATAGTATTTTATGGAAAAATGACAAAATAGACAAAGATATACCTATTATTTTTTACCTATTTATTTTGTAGGTGAAACTAAACTTCTTGCAATTTTTAACAATGTTTTGTATAAATCTATCTGTGGGGATTTTACTTATTGACTGCCACATTTTTTGGAATAATCTTATCTTCTTCAAGATGTCCTAGTTCTCTTAGCATATCTATTTCATTTAATTTAAGACCTTAAGCTTTCTTAAGAAACAACAACTACCTAATAAATGGAATTATGATATTACTAAAATCCCATAGCATAAATTAAACGTTTTTTTTTTTTATTTAAAATAATATTTTGTTGTTGTCAATTTAATATTGAGAAGGTCGGAAGTAATCATAGTTTTAGCATTTTTTTAATCTCTCCTCAAAGCTATTATAAAGGCGCGTTGCAAAATGTTTTAAAATAAGGGTTTGTTTGTTTGTAGATTTCGGTGCTGAAAATATAGTATTTTTGCGTACTATATTTTTGTCCAACAGTATATAGTACGCAGACCCGAAATATAGTAAAATACTATATAATATAGTACGGTTGGCAACCCTATGTCACTCTCACAGTAAATACGAATCTAACGACATCTCTGAAGCGAAAATCCATTGAGGCGTTCAGGCTGCAGAGCGTACCAAACAATTCATACTAATCGAAAAACATAACCCTCCTTCTGGCGCAGTCGGGTAAAAACAAAGAATGGTTAAAAGGTTTTAAGGATTATCCGTGAATAATGGATTTACTTTAATATATGCAGCTAGATATAATAAAACCGGTTACGTGTAAGTTGGGCCCGTGCACCGAGGGTTCCGTGCAGGACAACCTATTGGAACCCCATACTGTGTACTCATTAATATTTAGGTTATTTTTTTTCTGTTATTTTTTAACTGTATTCTTTTATTTTACATGCATACTGTCGGTCCAAATAAATAATGTTTATTTTAACCAATTTATATCAAAACCCTTGATTGATGAAATAAATGTCGTAAGTTCTATCTCATGAAAATAATAAATTATAACATTGCGTAATGATGTCTTTGTTTTTGCGACTGTTACTCATATAATTAAACCGTATACGTGTTTAATACATAGCTTTTTCATCTATTTTTATCTTTATTGAGGTTCTGGCATATTACAGATATACTTATAGCCATACGCGGCTTGTATAGCAACCGAGATAACGCTTAGATGACGATAATGAGAAAACTGACAGTTACTTTGTACTTAATTTATTACACTTTTAATTTAATATTTTTTTACTTGTTTATTTGCTGAAAACAACTTATTTTTAGAGGTTACATAAAATTAACACAATATTTGACTTTTTTAAGTTCAATAGGTTCTTTTGGCCCTTTGACGAAGGAACCCTAAAATTAAAATTTATTACCCTGGTTGGGCCATAGTCACAGTCGTATCTATGGACCTATGATACCATCGAATTCTTTAATTTTTATTTTATTTAACTTTTAATTTATGTCCCACTGGTCATTAACCCCGGCTTATGCTGCTTTCTACCTCTGTGGTTGCCTGGTAACCTTGAGGGTGTGGGTTGTTTAATTGTTTCGTCGAATAATTTTCGTTCGATACCGAAGTATTTTTGTTCGATATCGAACGATTGTCATTCGACACATATGTCATACATTTCAAAAATAGGACTCCAGTTCGGTTAGGGCATTGCAGGCTTCAATCACCTGAATGTCAGTTAATAATGATAATGCCAATTAATAAGCAGCATTCGCGTTCCTAGAGGGTGTGGAGATGTAATTAAGGCGAGACGCCTGATTTTAAAAAAAAACCTCAGTTACTGGGTCTACTTGGACTCCTTCCCCTACAGTGGTTGTGACAATGGAGCAATTAGAAAGAGGAGATGCCGTAATAAGCGTTTTGTAAGAAAGTATTTGTGAGGCTACACGGGGCGGAAGACAGATGTGCGGGGTGCTTGGTTTCGGTCGTGGCTCCAACCATAATGATATCCATGTTACGGAAAGTAGCAGTACTACTACGTTATTTACAAATTATCAAGTACTTGTCAGTAGTACGTCGAAGTTTCAATCTTAAAAACATGGCGATATTTAATAAACTATGTACGTTTTAAATATTAGGTATAACTTTTAGAGCCGTAAATATATCTTATTTAACAGAAACCAATAATTCAATGCTAAATTTGTAAAAAAAGCCGTGGAAAGTCGTGATGCACTTAGGAGCTCGTGATCTGTTTCTCGGTACTCTTTTGAACGAGTAGTAACAAGCTCCGCCCACTTTTGTGAGCGGCGAGGCGCGAATGAACACATCACTGCGCTATTACAAACGGCATCTCCTCTTAGTAAATGCTCCGTGGTTGTGACATTCTTAGGCCAATCTCTCCCAGAAAAGATCTTCTGTTTTAACACTACATGTGGGCATTTATCAACTACCGACCATTCAGAATGTCAGATAAGTTCTTCGGAATGCACGTTGGTCGTTGGCTGCTGTATCTATCAAGTCAAGACCTATCCAAAACATCATTTGCAATAAAAAAAAAAAATAAGGTGTTGTACCAGAGCTCTAAAACAATACTTAAATCGCCCGCCAAATGAGTAACGCTACGACGACAAGACGGCAATTCGTTTATCAATTCGACGTAATGATATTTTAATAATGTCAAATCATAATATCAAGTAAAAAAGTGGACATTTTAAGAGCAGCTGTGATTTTAATGACTTTCTCAATTGGATTTTGACTGCATGTAGTTAAATGTCAAATTTATATCGTCGACAGTATATAACGTGTATTATTGAAGATATTGTTCATAAAAGAAGCTTGTTGGTCAAGCGCGACCCGCGTATCCGTAGCGAATGCGCGTGTCAAGCGACGACGTGACGCGACCATTATTGGATTGGTCACCATTTTTGTGGTATTTTTTATCTTGAGCTCCTCCGTGCTTCGAAAGGCAAAGGCTGTTGGGCCTGGTTGTTATCGATACATAGCAGTCGTGAGGCTGTGTCAGGTCATGTTCCTCAAGTCATGTTCCTGTTGGTCCGGTTTCCTTGTAAAACGGGTTACGGAGGTCAGACGGCAGTCGCTCCATTGTAATTACCAGTTCCGCCAAATCTAAGACCATAACTTACAGCGTACTCTAGGCTCCGAAGCGTAAGCTGAAGACGCAACTAGGAATACAGGCTAGGATGATGATGATTGAAGATATTGTTCAAGTAAGTAGGTATCCATATCCGATTATATGATTGAAATTATTATTCAATTACAAATTTTACCAGAAAAAGGATGTTTTAAAAAGAAAAAAAAATACAGGTTATAAAAATTGCATAATTTGAATAATTTGTACTGCATTCTTTTTTTGTTTTCAAAAAAAGGGTTGTTGTATCTCCTGATTTCAAATTTTATTAAAACCGATCAAGAGCGAGTTGAACTCGCGTACGAATGGTTCCGTGTCATTATTTATAAATTATAAACTATTTATTTTTTACTTTTATCTTTCTAATTTCATAATATTATATTTTTGAAGAAATCTCTCATAGAGAGTCATGAAATAATACTTTTATTGAAAAGTTTAGTTAAATAGTGCCCTGTGTCCTAAAAAATTTAATTAGTACATTAAATACTATTCAAATGATTTAAAAATTTTACTTACTATATTATTATCATTGGTAGTTTTATGTTCTTAAAGGATTTCACATATTTTCTTTATTTTTTTTTTATTATAAAAAAAAAGGATTTTTTACAATCAAAATGCAACCCAAAAACCACATAGGTTTGCCTGGAAACAAAACACGTTTTATAAAACTGAAAAAAACAGTAACAAAGTATAGTTTTATATTTTTAAACATTGAAAATGATTTATCAAAATCAGGATAAAGCAAAGAGCATCGAAAATAAACGTTCCTTTCACAATAAAATAGGGTTTTTTTCAATAAGGGGGATCTTTGGCCAAACCCAAAAAATATGAGAGGAACAATACTGTCGTACAGTACTCGCGATAATTGCAACAAAAGGTTGGGGCATATTTTCTCTTAGTCAGCAGTTGTGCAACTGATTGCACAACACATCCTATTCGGAATCGCTGATTCAGACGCAAAGAACTCACTGAAGACGATAGTGCGTGAGCGTCACCATTGGGTACAATACGAAAGCATTTCTTCCTCACAAATTATTTAGATGACTCAGATGTTAAGCACCGGCAAATAACGTAAGCGTTTAATACGTCGGTTTTGGTTTTGTTTTGGTAAAACGTTAACGTGTTTTGCAGTTAAAACAGCGTTTTTGCAGGCGACTTTGCTACTCATAAATAACCGGTCAAGATCGAGTCCGACTCGCGCATCACGGGTTTCGTACAAAACTCTATAAAAATATATAAGGTTGTAAGGGAGACTCTTAAATAAGTATTTATTTTATTCTGGTATAGTATTTGTTGTTTTAGCAGCAGCAGAAATAAATCATCTGTAAAAATTTTAACTCGGAACTATAACGGTTCATGAGATACAGCCTAGTGACAGGCCGACAGACAGACAAGTCGTCTTTGTAATAGGGTTCCGTTTTACCCTTTGGGTACGGAATCCTATAAAATATTTTTTATAATACCTATTTTTTTTTGTTATTGATCTCAGCCGTTGCCTAGGGCTACGCTACGAACTCAGGGATGGAAAATTTCTACGTTTATAGAGAATCCGAGTAAATACACCCACGATGTTTATTTGCATGAACCAGTTAGCAAGAAAGTTAAAAATACGACTAATTCCTAGATCTGCTGGTTATAAGTAGGCTGGCACTTTCCGCAGCAAATGAACATCGCAAATTAGCGAAGGAACACAGCCTGATCTTCGTATCATGCCACATGTGCACGTTGATGTTTGAATTTTAGATTAACTTTAGATACCTAGATTGAAATTAACCAATTTCAGACTACTTTTTGACGCAGACGGCGCTGCGGGAAACAGCTAGTATTTTTATATTTCTTTTAAACAAAATATGTAAACTCGGATTATACTGGCTGGGTATATACTACAACTTTAGGGTACGAGGTACTACAGGGAAACAAAAATACTAAAAATCAATTTTTCTATTTGTAAGTATTTAACAGAAAAATTAATTTATTTTATTCTAACTCGATGGTTCCAGTTCCATGGAACCGTCGAGTTAGATTCTATTGGAACCATTTGTATTGTCAGTTTTCAAAATCCTATTTTTTTGAAATTGTTGAATCAAGTGAACGTATGAATGCGAAAAGATCCATCAATCGTTTTTAGGGTTCAGTACCAAAAGGGTTAAACGGGACCCTATTACTAAGACTTCGATGTCCGTCTGTCAGCGGGTTGTATCTCATGAACCGTGATAGTTGTCGAAATGTTGAAATTTTTACAGATGATGTATTTCTATTGCCGCTATTACAACAAATACTGAAAAACAGTATGAAATAAATATTTTAAGGGGGCTCACAAACATAACAAACGTCATAACAAACATGATTTAATTTTGTTTGTGTTTGTATCTTTATTGTACAACAAAAAAAAACAAATAATTTACATACACAAGCATGGAAAAATAATAAGTACAATGGCGGACTATCCCATTTAGGGATCTCTTACAGTCAACCAGCGATTTTTAGCTGTTTTATAGAAAACGGTACGGAACTTTTCGTCACAGTTCGACTCTGACTTGGCCGGTTTTTTCAATGTATTAGAACTCTTTGACCGGATACCATGCTTCTCAAAGATTTTTTAATCCGCTTAATAGTTTCCATATACGGCAGGTGCCCTATTTTTGAAATGTATGATATGACTAATATTATTATGCCGAATGAAAATTATTCGATATCGAACGAAGATTATTCGATATAACAATTTTGGATGAGTCACACTTTTCAAAAATAGAACTCCTGAACAGAAACTAATAATAGTATTAAATGATGTAATGGCAAAATTGCATTGAGGGTCCACTCTGACCTCCCACCCTTGCCCTCCTGTTCCTCCCTATTTTACCCCCATATTCTAGGAAAAGCCTAGGTATTGATTAACAAGCTTGCGTTAACAGATGCGCTGAAAACTACCCTCCTCTCCCTGCACACCCTAGTATCCAATTAATGTTTGCAAACATAACTAGCTATTGCCCGCGGCTTCCACGACCCACTCACCGATTTTACGTACTCAAAAATAGTCCCCGTCGTGATTTGGTAAATACGTTAAGGTTATTTGCATTTAGCGCGATTGCCCTCCTATTTATTCTCAATATTTGGTGTTTTATTCTTGAAACAATAAAAAATCTCTCTGAAACAACTCATCACATGATGATGATGATGTATTTCTGAATGTATGACAAATATGTCAAACGAAAATCGTAAGATATCGAACGAAAATCATTCGATATCGAAAAAGAATTATTCGACTCGCCGATATTGAGTGAGTCACATTTTTCAAAAATAGCACACCTGGCTATTGACAAGGAAATTCGTTATTTTATCAGACCCCTGACGCCTAAAACCTTAAGACTTAGGATGCAATCGTTAAACGCTGAGAAGTGACTACAAAAATCCCCCCATTGGTCCGTGATCCCACCACGGTATACCTTTCTCAAGATATACCTTTGTACTCGAAACCCATATCAGGTAAACTACTGCCATCTATTGACAGCTTTATAATTCAGTCTGTTATGTTACTGTGTGTTTTGTTGTGAAACGTGCACACATACAAGTGCATTCGATGCACCACGCCACGCTTGCGCATTGAGCTGCTCTCACGATCTTTTGTCCGGGTCAAACGCCCTATTTTTGAAATTCCAAAATCGCCGAGTCGAATTTTTGTTCGATATCAACCGATCAATCAATCAAATATTTATTTGCATAAAATGTAGGTTGTACAATGATGTTATAATATGAATAGGTATCCAAATACATTTTACCTTTGCAGATGGTGTGTGTGTGATAATACAAAAACACATAATTAATAAATAATAAATTTCAAATTCAGTTTAATTACTAATGTCACACAATGTCAAATTCAAGTTCAAAAATCAATTAAATTAGTAGCATTTAAAAAGTCGTTAATGGAATAATAGCATTTTTTGATTAATAATATCAGTAATTGTTCACGAAATTCTATTATATTAAGGCTTTTAATTGAATTCGGAACTTTATTTAATATCTTTGAGGCCATACCAAAAACACTCGACCCGAACATGGCAGTACTGTGTGTTATGTGTCGAATGTTCTCACCATCACATACAGATCTGATACACTCTTTATTCATGTTACATTTCACAAAGACTTTCCGATTTTCATTAGATATACTTAGGTATATGTCGAAATATGGCACCTGATCACGGGGCACCTTTTAGAAATTCGCGATGGAAATAGTTGAGGTTGCTAGGGCGAATGTAACTCCTGCACCGATTGCCAGATGACACGATGATTTATAATTCTTTAAGCCCCGGAGTGCTATTTTTGAAAAGTGTGATTCACGCAAAATCGGTGATTCGATATCGAGCGATTGTCA
The DNA here is from genome assembly GCA_947363495.1 of Euzophera pinguis. Classification (NCBI taxonomy): domain Eukaryota; kingdom Metazoa; phylum Arthropoda; class Insecta; order Lepidoptera; family Pyralidae; genus Euzophera; species Euzophera pinguis. Next base: position 2,342,969 of record OX376154.1, read on the forward strand.
TTCGACATATGAGTCATGCATTTCTAAAATAGAGCTCTTAGAAGTCAAAACGTAATGAACAATATTGATTTTATCATTGACATACACGTATTCACTTCCAATTAAATTCAACCGCAACAACCGCAGTCGAAAAACTAGGTTTTGATTGATATCATTAGACAGTCTAAGATTTTATTTATATTTTAAAGATGTAGTATGTAAAATTGGTTTAATAAATCTATTTTGTGCATGAACGATGTTTTTGCAGTTATACAGTGCACTAATACAAATCATCCTGGGTGGCAATCGTAAATACCACAGAACAGATTAAATACCAACGTTTATTTTTATACAATTAAGAAGGCAAAAAGGCATACGGCCCACCTGATGGTAAGTGGTCACCGTAGCCCATGGACGCCCGCAACACCAGGGGCATCACGTGCGTATTACCGATTGTATTGTATTAAGGTAATTACTAAAACTCAAAATTAATTATTAACTTAGCTAAACTATTATTATTTATTTGCCGAAACCAAATCGCGACCAACAGTGTTAAACAATACAAAACCAGTTCGATGTCGAATGATTTTCATTCGACATAAACTGAAAGTCGAACTATATTTAATAGACTTGCGTTCTTGAAATTAGCTTTCTTGATAATTTTTTGGTTATGGTAATTAATTGCTATAATGTTAGGGCAATTAACCTCTTCATCATTTATAACGATTTCTTTTCCTAGATTTGGCGGCACCTGTTATTACAATTTAGCTACTACCGTGCCCGTCTGACCTCCGTAACCCTTTTTACAGAAAAACTAGACCCACAGGAACATAAACTGAGGTGTGTCAGTGGCCAACACTGTCAGATTTTTTCAGGCATCTAACACAGCCTGATAACTGCCATCTATCGATACCAACCGGGACCAACGGCTTAACATGCCTTCCGAAGCACGGAGGAGCTCGAGAGAAAATTCCACTAAATGGCGGCCAATCTAATACGGGTTGCGTATCGCCGTCGCTTGACACGCGAATTCGCTACGGATACGCGCGTCGCATGAGGCTATTGAGCTCCTCAACACTCCTCAAGCGTACTTTCTTGTAAGTAAGCATTTGTAGGCTTGGGCGTTTCTCAAACAAATATTGTAAGTATATCTAATCATATTTAACAGTCACGGTATTAAAAATAAATCTTACAAGACTGATAAAAAGATTGGTTTTGCGGTTAATAAAATGCATGTTTCTACCAGCTGTGCGCGGGCACATAGTTCAAAAAAACAACAGTAAAAAGACAGCCACGCCGTTTTACAAAGAATTTTAGCTCGCTCAATTTGTATGATTTGTCACTACATATGTAAAAAACTAGTATGTATGTATGTACGTGAATTCTTTATTGTATATAACAAAAGACACATACATATACGCATACAAGAAAGACAAAAACAAAGAAACACAATGGCAGACTTACGCATCATAGTCCATAACTAATTTTACATCTCTGCATTTTAAAGAAAGTTAAAGTTAAGTATAGGTACTTAATTTTACATAAGTAGATCTATCGTAATATACGTCCAAATGCTTCCACACTTCAGTATACTAAGTTATAAAAAATAATTGCCTTCACTAAAACCGCATATACTCGTATAATAGTTAATAGAAAGGGCATACAATAGGCTAGTTTCCAGGGTCCAAAGACTAACATTAAAATTAGTCCGACATTTAGGGAATCAAAATATATTAGTGACGTATCTTTTCTTTTATCAAATATAAAGTTTAGGAGTGGGGGCTCGTGACGTCACATATTGCGAAAAAGTGTAGCACACTGTGGCGTCACACGGAACTTTAACGCGCCATATCTTTACCATTCTTAGTTTAATTTTCAAAAGAAAAAAATACCACTTCAATATTTTTTGATTATCTAACTGACGGACTAATTATATTTTTTAGGAAACTAGCCTATTAGGTAAGGAAAGCAAACGATTTTTATATGAAGCAAAAAAAGTTTGCGGACTAAGGGCTTCTTTAAATTTACGTTTTTGTTTTTAATTTTTGTACAGCTTGAAAGAACAACCTTGACCGGCGCCTTACCTGGATAAATCATGTCAGAACTAAAAGAGAGGAACTCAACTTTCGGCTTAAAAACCTTGAGTGGCTAATCGGACGCAACAGTGTCTTGTCCATTGACAACAAATTGTTAATATACAAAACAATCCTGAAGCCAATATGGACTTACGGCTTACAGTTATGGGGAAAGTTGCAGCAAATCTAGCATCTCGATCATACAAAGGATGCAGTATGTAATACTAAGATCAATCAGTGATTTGCCGTGGTTTATCAGGAATGACGAAATACACGATAAATTGAACATGAATACGGACAAGGAAGAGATTCTATTAACAGTTCAAGGATATCGAGAAAAACTGGAGCGACACCCCAATCAGATGGCTGAATAGACAGACGGGCAATTGGACCTCTACAATAACAATGGATAATTTAGTAGGTTAGTCGGGGGTGGCGTTGCCAGGCGTCCGGATAAAGCCGGAAATAGTTAGGCTTTTTGATTGCGTATCCGGCCAAAATAAACGGTGTCCGGCTTTTGTTAGACTTTTTACATTTTATTTTATTTAACAAGATTTATGGTAATAATCAGAAAAGCTTTAAATACTGAGACACAAAATCCTCAATAATGTAGGGTGTCCGGCCGTTTTAGCCAAATGTCCGGCCAAACTGGCTGGTCTGTCTGGCTATTAGGTTTGGCGACCTGGCAACCCTAGTCGGGGGTAGTAATCATAGATCTATAGAGACGAAAAATCACACTCCTGATGGGGCAAAAAAAATATTTCAGTCCTATTACAAAACTAGTAGAGAACCACAAAAAATTTCGACGGTATCGCATTTTGAGCTTATTTGAGTATATAATAATGTGATATTACGATAGAATTAATGTGATATTATGATAGAATATGTTTTTAAATATGAGTACATTGCTTAAGTTTTGCTCAGAAGTTTATTTATATCCATTTAATAACTGATGGTAAAGTCCATTTTGAAATTATAAATACTGAAAAATTACCTTATAAACGATAAACGCTTAAAATAAGGAAACTTTTATTTATGAAACTAATATTTGAGCCGAGAAGCGGCGCCACGAACTCAACTCCAGCATTTTCTTCAAAACGTTAATTTACAAATCAGGTACAGCTGCAGGCAACAGGTAGAGATTATAATGTTGGAGTCTAAAACCCAAGTACTAGATATAAATGGTTAATTTTTTTTTTTTTTTGTATTTTTATTACATTATTAATTTCGCGAATTAAACAAATACGAATTGTGCAAACTATTGAAATAACAATTTCTTTTGGTAGGTCAACACATAATCCCAATATAGGGCTTTTTGAAAAAAAAACACTCGCAGGAAATTATTCTTCTTATTGAATTTATATATCTAACCATATTTATAAACTATACATTAATGAATTATAAACGAAATTGTTTGTACATACCGTATCTCCGCGTAAAACTGGTGTGCGCGCGCGCAGCGTCGTTCACGCTCACTAGGTCACTAGCGACCACGACGCACACGCAATGGCGGGACGCGGGCCTGCGGTTGTATCTACCATTTCAACTTAGTCATTCGAGTTTTCTTGACTTACTTAACATCCATTGCGCGATGGCCTTCATAAACCTACATTTTTAAAGCACCGTAACATGCAGTGTACACCTCGTATTCAAGGAACGTTTAAGTTATCTTTGTGTGGAACTGGATATGCGTCCAGTTGATACTATCATCAGGTGGTGGTCACGCCGTACAAGGAGGAACCTCATGATATGACATATTCTTAGGTACTAGCAGCTTAAAAAATCTTACGTCCCGATAAGCATGACTAGTGTACTTAATAACACCTTCTTTCATCGCTAATACTTCAAAAAAAAAATTATATGTGATTGTACCTCATTGTCAATATGGTGAGAATTAGAATAAATAATAATATTATAAATTTTATGTATGTATCAATATTTTCTGCATATATTTCATGTCTTTTAGTAAAAAAGGTTTAGTGAAGGAAGTAAAAATTACAATTATTTATTAAATTAAATGTAAAGCACGAATTATTAAAAACTAGAATATTGTAATGTTTTTAAAATGTTATATTATTCACTAGACGCAATATTTTCTCAAAATTTCTACCACATCTTAAAAATCTTAAAATGGTGTTTTATATTTTGGTAATAAGTACGTCAACGGAATTGTGGTATTAGTAAACGATATAAGTCTTGTTTACCAACACCACAATTCTGTTTCTTCGCCTAATTCGCCTAAAAGACGTTTGAAAGGTTAATATATATTACTTACATGAGAAGTTCTCTAATATGTCTATTTGTTACATAAGTCGAAAGCAAGTTAACAAGTGTCCCATAACATCGTGGCCCGAATACAATCACACATTGTCGCACACTTTTCTTTCTGTAATACACACAGAATTATTTCTGTAATGTTGGTTTATGTGTGAATAATAAACATTTTTTTATAGATACGAAAAGGTTAGCAATAACTTCGCTTGATATAATATATTATCTTGTTCGCGAATTAACAGTGAAATATTTTATACTGCTTTTTATTACTCTGTATTTTTTTCTGTACGTGCTATTAAAGCATATTATGTGGGTATTTAACTCTTTTTTTCGTTCTCTTCCGAATTAGAATCATTTATTTTAAAGTAAACTATTTTAATACGGTTTTTTATCGCATTTATTACTTATTTATTTACACTTAACGTTTCGAACACTTTACAGCGTTCAAGGTCATATGACATGACAGACAAATGTTAACTTGGTCTACCTGCGACCATGAACTATAAAAATAGTTTAATTTAATGTGTAACAATCGCGAAAACATATGAAATCATTATTATTTATTTTGCAAGAATACACGTAGAAAATTGTTTATTTTATTCCTTAGCTAGTTTTATGATATTTTTTTCTATTCAAAAACCGATCGTTAGCATAAGTTATTTGCTTGTATGATGGTTGAATGCTCAACTGCTTGTTTTGCAGCTAAATCGCTTGTTCTACTGACACTAATTTTTAAAAGTAATTCTATAACGGAAGAAACGTCGTCAAAAAGGTCAAACTTTGTTAAAAAGGCTTCGGGCCACGCTGTCAAAGTTAAGTGACTGCCTATCTTCTAAGTTATATTTCATTTGTCAAGCATTCTTAGGGCCACGCTGTCAAAGTGACTGCCTATCTAAGTTATGTTTCATTTGGCAAGCATACCTTACGAAGGTAAGGAGACAAATGTGGTGTTGCAAAACTGAACCACGGTTGGCGGTGAGTACTGATGTGAGGTCATTTTATGGATCCATAAAATCTTCGCCATATTTTGCAAGCATTTTCGGCATGTTACTATCATCTTGAAAACAGCGGAATCATGTTGGGACATTTGATACGACACAGTGCTATAAATAATTCTGTGACGACACGATGACTTTATGAGGAACATAGTAGAAGGAAAAAGGAGTCCAGGTAAACCAAGGCACAGTTACTTAAATTAAAAAGGAGAAAATAAGCGTCGTGTAGTATCAAAAAATTAAAGAACTGGCAAGTGATAGGAAGGAATTAAAAAATATCTACCGACAAGAGCCTAGCTCTTAAATTTATAAATGACTAGCTGTTTCCCGCAACTCCGCCTGCGGTACATAGCCTATGTTACTCAGGGTGAATGTAGCTTTCCAATGGTGAAAGAATTTTTGACATCGGCACAGTAGTTTTTGAGTTTATTCATTACAAACATACACACAAAAATACAAATCTTTCCTCTTTATAATATTAGTGTAGATTAAGTGTAGAATGATTTATTCTTCTTCGCCAGACCACCAGCGACGTAGATGAAGCTGAATTTAGTTTGGGGCAGTTGGGGCGATCACGCACCGGTAAGCCTAACACTGGACACCCACCGACCAGATCGTCAGATAACCTGAAGATAGCAGGCAAGCACTGGATGCATGCCGCTTCCAACCGGTCATTCTGGATATCTTTGGGGGAGGCCTAGGTCCAGCAGTGGACTGACTGCGGCAATTCCATAAGGCGCATGCCTCTGCTTCATTCCTATTGGCAGATCCCGCGGAAGCGATTGTCGATGGGTGCAACTACGCATGTTTTCTAAACCAATTGAGGTACTGGTGCCCAATATTAAATTAAGGAGCTTGTTTTAAATGACTCACAGCAAATGTTTGGAAAGAAAATCGTTCGAATCATACATCATGTCGAATAAAAATCACTCGACTCTTCTTGCGTGACTGATCTCAAAAATAGCCTCTCTGCGGCAAGCACCCAAGAGCGGGATCCATAAAACTGTCCCATCCCTCCCTCCATACAGCGTTCCTTTTATGTGAAAAGGAATTTCATCCCAGAACCCCAGCAAAGCCCAATGACGCAGGCCGCTAGGAAATCAATAAAGCAAATAGCGTCCTGTTCAAATATATATCTATCTCTCCTCATAGTAGGTCACCTAGATTTTAAAACGCACACAGGTGCACTATCCTGTCCCACTTCGCAGCAATTAAATAAACGCACAAGGCTGTTAATGTGTGCGTGGGATAAATTTGCTCTAATTATCCTTTATGCCCACAACATTATCTCTAGGGTTGCAACTTTAAAATGGGCGGGACACTTGGCTAGAAGGAACGATGGTAGGAGTAAGACTGTAACGGAGAGGTATCCGAGAAACGGAAGACGAAGTACTGGACATCCAGCTACTAGGTGAGTCGACGATATTAGGGAAATAGATGGCAACAAGTGGATCGCGATGGCTCAGGACAGAGGTGGTTGGCGCAGACAGAGGGATGCTTATACCCAGCAATGGGTTATGAAGAGCTGATGATGATCTTTTAGCCGGTCAAACAAAGAGCTCGATAGCCTAGGAAGTGCACGTGAGTTCATAATTCCAGCCGCAGTCAGTCCACTGCTGGACATAGGCCTCTCTCAATGATTTCCAAGCCTTCCAAAATGATCGGTTGGCAGCAGTCTGCATCCAGCGTTTGCCTGCGACCTTTTTCAGGTCATCTGACCATCTGGTCGGTGGATGTCCAACGCTGCCATTACCGGTTTATGTCAAATGAAGACCAATGAGGTCTTTAGCTGATGATGCCACCTCTAGCTTCTCGGCGCATGCTAGATGGCAATTGTTAAGATGTGTTAGATGCCTTTAGCCAAATCGTATCTATTTCCTATTTCGACTGTAGTTGTGCCATTCATCATCATCATCATTTCGTGTAGGTTACATTGTCTATCGACTATGTACACCCTGGTGTCAGAGTTGTTCGGAACAGCCTCTCGGCCTCTGACGTGATTCCTTTAACGAGTACCGGCATCTGGGATCAACGGCTTAACGTGCCTTCCGAAGCAAGAAATAATCTTTATTATCAGACAATCAGGTGATTCAAGCCTGCAAAGTCCTAACCAAACTGGAAACAACTTAACAAAGTATGCTTCCGGTGGGAATCGAACCCACCACCCCCGGGTCAGAGGCGAACGCCCTTATCACTGGACCACGGAGACAGTTATGACATTAGGAACCCTTATCTAGGACAGCACAACTAGTTGCCACCCGATTACTATTTAGGAAAACTAGATTTCCCTGTAAATAGAGATATAGAAAGTCAGATAACCATACATATCTAACCATCATAAAAGCGAGACCAGACGTAGATTGATAAATAGATATTTTATTATAACAATCACAAAAGTAAAATTAAAAGAAAAAGTTCTTTCCTCAACCAAGTAAGCTATTAAAGCTACGTTAAACCTTCTTTTTATTAAATAGAGATACGTTCTGGCACATAAAAATTTACGACCAATCCTCACCTGACAAATCATAGACGTCAAAATCAGAACAATTTGAATCGAATAATTGGTTTAGCCACATCAAGTTCCGAGAAAACTGAATTAAAATTATAAGTGTTTTAACAATATGGAGACTTTGAAACGTATTGCATCTACATTTGAAAATGTTAGGTTAGCCATCAAGAAAAAGAACTCCACGGAAAGACTTCAGAGCCTTAAGAAGGATATTCAAAGCATCAGCACAGAATTAAAGGTGCTTGGAAAAGAGAACCATGACAACCATATTAGATCTTTAGCTATGGAGGGCTACCTCGCCTTGCTTTCTGCTAAAACTATGCCTGTGTCCTTAGTAGAGAAAAGAAACATTCTCTTAGCGTCTTTTGACAAATTAAAGCCACACGCGCTTTGCGACGAATGCCTGTTCATCACGCTAAGAATTCAAAACCTTCTCTGTTACTATTTCATACAACTGGATCAGATCACACACGCGAGAGATATTCTTGAGAGCATGGAGGATCTATACGATAAAGTCAGCAAGTCACAACCTGATAAGTTTCTCGATGCAGAAGACTTGTTCACATCAGAACCACTGTGCAACATCAAACGAGTAAACCCTGAGAAAATTGACAAAGTAATCACAAACAATGTGCAAATGCAGGCTTTTATTTACAACAAACTGAACATGCCAGAAAAATATACACTTTATAACCATACTGCTTTGAGGAGGCAACTTGAAATGAAAGAGGGTACTCCTCAAGACTGGGCGCTGAGAGCAGCTAGACTTGGAAACTATTTTACTTATCTTCACCAACTCGGCAATGCTAGGCATCATCTATGCGCTGCCTACCATGTACTAAGAACCTGTCATGACAACTGCAAACTCATGCCTGAAGAGTTTGTACTGCAAAAGGCTGACTTTGAGATGCATTTCCTGGAACTAAGCCATCATTGGGTAAAATACGGATTGACTTTGCTCAAGTTGTCTAAAAAGAAGATCCTGAATCGTTACTTTTCACAACCGTCGTCACGCTCCGACCTATGGAAAACAGTGGACTTGCTGGATGAACTAGAAACAGAAAAATCAGACGAAGAAAACGAAAAGGATCAGGGCGCCGAGAAAAATGGAAAGGGTGACTGTGTCCCAGAAAAACTGTTTACGTTTCCTTCTTTAGATTTAAAAGAAATGGAAAGTAGAATACCGCTTGATCTGGTGTGCTCGGTCGAGGATGCAAGGAAGCTGTTTGCGTTCACGCATAAATGGTTAATGAGGGCGAAACACTATTACGATTTCGAGCATCATTCTGCTCAGTATATTTCTTGCTCACTACAGTTGGCTGAACTTTATGAACACCTAGCATTCTTCGAGAGGAACATAGACAACCAATACAGCATACAGAAGCGAAGAGCAGACGTCCTGGAGACATTGAACTCTTTATTGAAGACGTGCGACAACGTGATGTCTGTGCAGATCGACGTCATCAGAGAGCTGTCTCAGGTGCAGTTGGAGCTGATGGCGTTAAATTTACAGAAGCTGTGGCGCGAGGAGTCGCAGACTAACATTTTCAACTTCGATGCCGATGCTGATTCAATAATCAATTCTTTAGATACCGAATCGAACAACACTCTGACGGAGAAGACGCTGAATACCTCGTGCAAGAATATGTTCTTGAGAAAAATGGAAGCGGCGACCTCCATCAATGGAAAATTATTTCGACTGAGCGGGCAGCTGGGCCCTAGGACTCCTTCGCAACTAAGCCTCGGTATGAGCTATTTAAAACAGTGACGAGTTTTAATCGTCTTAACGAAAAAGCCCATGCGCGAAGATGCCGATTTAGAAAGAATTTAAATTAGAAAGAAATTAAAGTATTTGACTGAAAAATTATCTGGACAAAAGAAATTTGAAAAAGTAATAATTGAAAAAAATACAAAACATGTATATAAGAAATTCCAGCGTTTTATTATAACATTATTTGTCATTTTTTTCTATCATTCCTGAGCGCTTTCGCGTTGAAACTGGACCCTCTACTGTACACAACTGGTTGTCTACGAGACTACATAGTATGTTGCGATAGATTATAACTCCACCAGTTGTGAACAGAGATAATCGCTGCAGGCCCATGAGCAATGAGCATCGTCGAAACCTCCTACCGTTCCTAACGTTCCTTTCTGGGTCAAGCCCAGTACCAATAATTCTTGATTTTTTGGCAATGACACTTCCAGCCACACTACCGGTAGTGTTTTAGCCAGCCAACTACCGGTAGTGTTTTAGCCAGCCAACTACCGGTAGTGCCGTTTGCAAGTAATCACTACATTGCATTTAATTTGTTGAGCTGCGGCTTTAAAGCTTTAGTACACTGGATCCTCAAGCTGAGCAGTGTGTTGAGCTAGATGAGCTGCAAAGAAAAAACGCTGCTAGACTGCTACCCGTACTCTGCGCTGCTCGTGAAGAAATCTATGATAACATCAATCATCTCCCATTCTGTGCAATTCTGTGTGCAATGAGGATTAACCAGGGAAAACCAGAAAGCAAAAATAATAGATTCACACGAAAGGTTTTATGATGTAAACGTAATAAGCCTCTATGATACTCAATACGACACCTCCACAAAAAAATATACGTATCCATCATTCTCAATCATTCTTTTCTGTCAAACATTGATCTGGCATTAATTTTTTTAAGGTAAATCTTTATCATCAAAACAAAAAATGAGTGATGTAGTTAAAGCATTACCCGAACCTCCGAAACCTGATGACTTGCCTGCTTTCGTACCGTTCGCCTGCGGTCAGCTCATGGCCTCCTTCAGGGTACGCTTCATCACTCATATGCAAGGTATGATTGTCACTCATTATGTTATGTATTCTGTGATTGTAGATTCGCCTTGGGTGATGCCCAGGTCTCCAGGTCGTGTCTCTTTAAAATACAATTTATGCCATAGTTAATGCATTTCTCTTATGCCTTGATATACCATATATCTATTATTAATTCTATGGTCTCTCGCCAACATCTCGCCGCATGCATTCAGAGATCTAGATCGCTGCATGCATTCATGATTCATGATTTCAGTTGTAAACTGATCATAGATGACAGCCTGCTTCCTGGTGTTGAAGGCTTGCATACTCTGTAGTAACAGAGTTATGGTGATGACTTTTTTCCTTAGATTTTTTAGCATTATTCATCAGACATGGGCTTCGAAGCTACTAGCTGATGAGTGAGACTGCATATCAGTTCAGAGCAGAGCCTCTGTTCACCTTCTAACCTCATTATGATATACTTATCTTTCCCAACAGAAGCTTACACTTGCAAAGAGGATACCAAAGAAAGCAGGAAGTCAAGAGCGGCACTCGCACATGCCGTAGTTTCACACGCCTCAGCAACCAGAGAAGACTCCATGGCAGTTAAGGTGTCCAAGACTGACCTTGAAGATAATTCAGAAGTGATCACAGTGCGAGCTGTGACGGACGCGGCACACAACGTACTTGAAATCTCAATCGACCCCTGCGCAGAGATCCCACGTCTTCTTATTAAAATCATCTCCCTTTGCATTCCCTTCAACCCCTATTTAACTAAGATCACCATGCAGCGAGGTCTATCTGGCGCAACTTTATATGAAACTATTAAAATCTTGAATACTTCCCAGATCACCGAGATTTGTCTGGACGATTCGCGCGTGCCTGAACGCAACTATTACCTTCTGGTGGAGTACCAAACTCGTCTGCAGTTGTTGTCTCTCTCGCGCTGTAACCTCACCGACGAAGACTGTGCCCAACTCTTCTCTAAACTTGCGTACCCATACCCGGCTTCGAAATTTTTAAATACTCTCTATCTCACAGGCAATTTAATATCAAACGAAGGAGCACGTCTCATCGGACATTTCTTGCGCAGCAATCGAACCCTTATCTACCTCAACCTGTCAGGAAACAGGATAAGCAACGAGGGCGCTGCCCACATTTTCAAGAGTCTCATGGAATTCCCTTTGACGACCGACGAAATAATAATGAAACGTAGAAATCGTTTGCTGTACATAAGGTTGCGCCAGGAGGTGTACAATAAGTGTATCGATGAGCTGTTGAGTCCAGCATTGGCAGATACCGCGGATGAAGCTAGTCGCTCCAGTAAAAGGAGGAATACCTCGTTGAGGACTAAAAAGCAACCTAGCACCAAATTGGTTTTGACAAATTACACTAGCAAAGATAGTGACATAGTATCAGTAAAGGCGGAGAAAATGACTTCAGAGCTCATGAGTCCATTCACAGACCCCTTTCGTGTCGAGGCGACAGTTAGCAGGGATAACATTCTGTACTCCAAGGGAAATTTAGCGCTGTGTTATTTGAACTTGGCGTATAACAATTTGGGTTACCAGAGCGTCGTGAAGTTGACCGAAGTGGTGAAGTACCAATTGTTGGTGAGCAAGCATCCAGACCTGGGGTTGGCGAGCGTCCAGCTAGACGGCAATCCGTTGCCGAAGTGCGATGAATTGTGTAGGTTGTCAGACATGCTGACCAGGGCACTCCAGGTAAGGCTGATGTACACAACCCATTCTTTTCGACGTGGCGATCGCGGAAAAAAATCTAAAATTAACTAAATTTTATTTTTATAGCCACAGCAAACTATAGTTTTAAAATTGCAGAAAGACTGAATCTATTCTGACAAAAACGATGCGACCATAATCATCATCTTACAGCGACCTTAACTAGGCTAGGCAGGCCGTTCTATCAGAAAGGTGATGTCTAAAAATGTTTTCAATTTATGAGTATGTTTGTTTCAATTACTGGGGTTTCAATTACTTAAAAAATATCTGTTGATGATTGACAGATATACCGTTTTGTGACTTACTTTAGTTTAGATTAAGTTTTCTTTGTAAGAATCCATCATGTCTAATTGCATTTTGATTATATACCTATGCTTAGTATTTATTTAAGTAGTTTGTAAGATTTTATGCTATTCGGCTTCATTATTAAACAATTAAAATAATTTTAAATTCATAACATTTTCTATTTGTACCTCCAATATGTCACAAGACTTGGATATTCTGATATGATTATTTAAACCTGCTATAATCATAAAAGTTAACAAGTCCCAGAAATGATTTCAACGACTAGATACCATTATCTACACTTTTCTTGTAAATTCTCCAGCAAAAAAGTTTCGCTCGTGAAACGATATCCTATGAAGTATATTTGTAACTTCTGTTAGTCTCTCTTTAGTCATTACACAAAAAGACATTAAAAGGCAAAAAAAATACACAATTTTGACGTTAGTAAAATTTTTCTCATTTCAATTGAGAATAGATGAAAATTCCAAAAAATCTTGTTTGTTTTTGCTAGTAGGCAGGCAACCCTCGGGGAATGTTGGAAATAATTTTTAAAAATTGTTACATTGTCCACCCCGCGTGGGCAAGCAGTGGGTGGACAGTGGCAATAAATATCAATTTTTTTTAATCAGTCATAATTCAAAATATCAAACGTTTTAGGAATTTACATATATTCCCTATTGAAGTTGACTAGTATAGGAGATCCGTGACTAGTATAAGGAGATCCAAGATAGAGTTTTATCAGGTCAGCCCCAAGACTATTGTCGTTTAAGATTTTGTGGAATTAATAGATACATGCTTCTTTGGTTTTATTCATTTATTTACTCACAATTTTAACAAAATAATATATGTCGACAATGAAAGCAGTATTAATACCTTAATATTTAATTTATACATGATAAATTAGTTTTTAAATGCATAATATTGGTCCATGTACAGATTGTCACAGAGTAAATATATAATTCGTCCTCTGTCAAAATGTTTTCATAAAAACTAAAACGTTACAAAATAAAAAATAAAAAACTATTAATTTTAAATATTTACATAAAATAACAAAAAACAACAAATATTTTAACAAAGCGTAGATCTCATTAGAATTAATATAGGAAATTAAATGTTCGTAAAATATAACTTGATGCTATGACGCGAGTCAAATGTAAAAAGGAGAATGTTATCGAATGATTCAGTTATTCTGTTTCGGAATACTAGAAATGAAGTATTTCAATCATTATTCGTGTTTTTGTTTAATTATTCTTTACAAATTTGCGCATTGCCTAACGTCCAAGTTATAGGAGAAAAAAACATACGGTCAACGTAGAACTTCCTCTTTTTTTAAGTCGGTTAAAATTACCACGAAATGGACATTGAAATAGTTTAATTTAATGTGTAACAATCGCGAAAACATAAGAAATCTTAAGCTAACTTGTTTTTGTACTTTGTTGTTAACAAGAGCTATCATAGGATACAAGGTACATTTTACAAAATATAATTGTTTGATCATAAAAAATTAAAGATGCAGTCAACAAAACTGAAAAGTAGTTCGAGAAAAGAATATAATACAGAAAATTATATGTTGCCGAAAATTATGAAAATTAAGAACATTTTTGTTTTGACTTATGTCGCTGTAATACATATGTTCAGCATCACGCAAACCGCAAAACATACAGGGTGTCCATTCTCGCGCCTGAAAATAAAAAATAAAATTGTCGAAAAAAAATGGATAATATAAATGGTTTTCACAGTTTTATTTCGACAAATCTCGAATTCTACTTTATCTCTAAATGCGCGAGAATTGGCTGTCTGGAGTGCTATTTCTGAAAAGTGTAACTCAAGCAAAATCGATGAGTCGAATAATTTTTGTTCGATATCGAATGATTTTCATTCGACATATATGTCATACATTTCAAAAATAGGGCTCCTGACCTATTTCAAATATATTCACTACACAAGAATCGAGTATGTAGTTAATATTATTTAATTTAAAAAAATATATTCCATTTAAAATTAAACAAACCCTTTTAAAATTAAATAATCGAGGTATCGATGGTGTATTTACTTGTAAGCTTAGTTGACTGTCATAAAAAATGGAATTGAATAGGAATGTCAATTAATGTGCCAATACATACAGGGTGTCAAAAATGTCGTGAAAAACAGTTTCTTTTCTTCGCCAAATCAGTTCATTATTGAAAGAAAATTTCCAGTTAAAATAAATTATATATTTTTTCACGGCATTTTGACGAATGTTCTTTAAATGCACTAAAATGCTGTTTTAAATTACAATCACAAAGATCTCAATTTAATCTGTAATTTAAAAAAAACTTCTATTAATTCTTATTATTGCTACTTTCATTACAAAACAAGTGCCCAATATAAGGCTTATGAAACGTAGTTTGAAGGACCATTTTTAAAATGGATACATCTATTTCATTTTTTTCCGGATTTAGACTTTTGCGACATTTATTGGTGTTTTCATGATCTAAATAGTAGATATCCATACAAAATATGACCGTACTTAGACATGATATGTACCTCTACTCTACCACGAGATTTTATGAACGCAGACGCTAGCGCCCGCGTTAAGATTTAATATTGAATTTCTTAGTTACCTTATTATCCGCCAGAGGCGCTTTACAGGTTTGCCATACTAAATTGTTAACGCCGTCGCTAGCGTCCGCGTCAAGAAAATTTCATGGTTGACGTGATTAACATTTGTTTCAGCAGGTATCGTTTTGTTTTACACCTACTGCATCTTGATATTTTTACAAAAATATATACCGTGGAAAGCGAAAAAAAGTATGACAAGGAATATTTTATTTCTTTTTTTATTTATTCCACTTCGTTGTTATGTCAATAATGTACTTTATTGGCATTAAAATAAGATGCAAAATTAAAGAATTTAATACATTTTCGTGGAATTTGTGAAGTCGCCTTTTTATCACAAGAATAGTAAGGTGCATTCTTCTTCGCTTCGCATATTATAGTTTCCTAAATACTACTGTTTAAGTGCGCCACAGCGACAGAACAAAGTATTATACAGGATGTTGATATTCTCCCAAATCTATAAATTTTTCACGTCATTTCTTTACGATAGAGACGAAATGAAAAATACATTATTTATATATTATCATTTATGGTATTTTGTTTTCCGAGCAGATACCGGATAGCGTTAGTAAATGTGAGATCCATAAGCTATATTTTTCTTCATTTTTCGTTCTTTTACGTCTTATTTACAATCTTGTTACACGCCAGCCAAATATTTACAGTGTGTTTATTACAAGAAACCTAACTAGTTACAATTTAAAAAATATGTCGAACCCAAAAAAAGTTTCGACCTCCCATACAAATGTAGTGATCAGCTAACATACATGTCTTCTTCTATGTGGAGACACTTGTCAGTCTGACCACGAGATTCGCCAGGTCGCATTTTCATCGCTAAATACTGTAATTTTGTTAAATAAATTAGTTGGAATAATATAAAAAAATTGGTTCTTGGCAAAGTACAAGGTGAGGAAAAAGTAATCACCCTATAGACGCCGCTATAATTTTTGCAAATGGCGTCAAACGTATTTTTTTTTTTAATACAGATGTAAAGTACATGTTGTCTAGCCATAAATCGCTATACTCTTGATGAACACGGAATTTGAAACGGACATTTCCAGAAGTGCTATTTTTGGAAACTGTATCACGCAAAATCAGCGAATCGAATAATTTTTGTTCGAAATCGAATGATTTTCGAAGGATATTTGTTCGTTATCGAACAATTTCTATTCGACATATATGCTATTATACATTTCCAAAATAGAGCTCCAAGTCGGCTAATCACTCGTTTTGGCAATTTGCACTGGCCGCCAAGTTTGCCCGATTAGACAGTACATACCAAACTTCTTTTGTGGTGGTTTTGAAGTCTCGTGTTTACGTGAACAAGCCTTGGACTATGGAAACCCTGGAGAGGGTGGATTTCTCTCGTTTCTTAATTTAAGCGCCATATAATTTCATATTGTTTAATATTCCATTCATTTAATACTGCATTAACGTAATAACTTTGACAACTGGAACGTTAATTTTTGTAATAATTAATTTTAAGTCCATTTTATAATTATTAGATTTTAATTATTCGTCGAATCAATAAATTAAGTATTCGGTAAATTACATTTAATCGACGTAAAAAATTAGGAACGTTTTAAGTAATTTACAAAAAATGTGTACTTAAAAGGGCCTTATCAAATAGATTATGATTGTGCGTATATATTTTAATAATATATTATTTTTTATTTTTAATATGGTATAAATAGTAAAAACTTCACGTATGTCGTCTCTAGCCACTATAATAATTAAAATTTAATCCAATTGATGAAAACGTTAGGCGCGCTTTCGAGAAATTAACGTGACTAACTCAAAATTGGCGATGCATATAATTTCATTTGAAAACCAATTTCGAGTGAGCTATGAATTTAAAAATAGGCCCCCATGTTAACGGACTGAATTAGGTTTGCTCGGCTCCACTTGACATCTTAGTTTTATATATTTTTTTATAAACCATCTTATTTTATACACATTTTTCAATCTTACGTGTCATTGTACAGATACTTAATAGATGTTATAGCCCGACCAGGAAAATAAAAACCCTGCATTGGCGTCGCTACTAATCGCCTTTAGATGGCAACACGTTGTATGTGTAATGTCAACAACGAAATTGACAATGTCATTCAATGAAATAGAAATCAATCCATCGTTTGTATTCTTTGTTTTAAATATGATAACATCTTTTATATAATTTTTCTCTCATTACTAAGAATTAATTTTGCCATTTTGATAAATAAATCGTAGGAATTAATCACAAAACACACAACGTCCACTCCTGTCTCTTTTTGGCAGGTGACGTTGAGGTGACGGAATGTTACGTGAATCCTTAGTTGCCATATTCTTCCGCAATATGGCGAAGGCTACTATTTTACTTTACAAACACATATAAATTATGTGTTGAGACACAATACGGGATTAAGATAAGCCAGCGACAGTGTGTTAAGTCAGCGCTTTTTGTTATCCCAATGATAAATATATTAATACTTACACTAAATTCTAATATATTTTGCATTGATCGTCACAGTAAAACAAGTATGCAGACGCCGAATTAATAGTTATTTAAAGTTATTTAAAATAAAAACATCTTGACTGTTATTTTAACCGCTATATAACGTATAATGTACAAAATCATTATCAACGGCCATTCCTACCCTGATACATCTGGGGTGCGATTTTCGCACCTATTACATGACAGCTGACTACAGAAAACCAACTTTTTCTCTAAAGGCGCGAGAATCGCACACCAGACGTTTCAACTATGCTGCAACATCTGTTCCGTGACCGTTGTTGGAACAATGTCGAAACGTCGGGACTTTCAGGTTGCAACTTAAATACAATTTACGTATATATGAAGCCTCGTAAGCCTTAAAAAGTATAGGATAACTCCTTTAGCCGTTAGATACATGGCAAGAAAATACCGTTCTCTTGGGCGTGGCGCTAGTGTGCTAGTCTTCGTCCAGCGAAATTTTACCTTTCCACTAATTGCGACAAGACATTTTCTTTGCAAAGATCTGTTTCTATTTAGTTTGTTAGCAGAATGCCAAATCTAAAAAAAAAAACTTAGTTTGAATAAAAAACCACTATGAAAGGGATGATTTTGTGAGGGAATTTAAAAAGTTTACTTCATTTAAAAATTCCTATGAATAAATATATAGGCAAGTCATTTTGGTGACAATAAGAAACATAACTATAAAATAAATAAAAAATATATAGCCCGACCAGGAAAATAAAAACCCTACATTGGCGTCGCTACTGATCGCCTTCAGGTGGCAACATGTTGTCATGTCATGTCAACAACAAAATTGAAAATGTCATTAATGAAATAGAAATTAATCCTCGTTTTATTCGCATCAAATAGGATAACATTTTTTATATCACTTTTCTTACTATATATAATTACCATTTGCATAAATATTTTATTTGATAATCCTTCGTTGTGATGACGGAATGGTACTTGAATACCTAGTTGCCAGTAAAAGAAGTTAGTTCTAATATTTTTCCACAATATGGCCAAGGCTGCTATTTTCCTGGTCGGGCTATACACAGACATAATAAACACAAAGCGTTGTATGAACCTTAACTTATGTAGATTATTTATTCAGTGTCATAACATTACACTACATTTATGGTGTCGCGTAATATAGAAATTGCATTCTACTAACAAACAAGAGACTTGCGAGATCTAACCGACATCAAAAATCATTTTAAATTTTCAATGTGAAATCTACCAGTTTGTTCGTAGAATTAAACAATTTTATACGGTTTTTAAAAGTTAGATGTAAAATCCATATGCATACTAATATTATAAATTCGAAAGTCTGTCTGTCTGTCTGTTAGCTTTCACGACCGAACCGCTGATTGGATTCTGATGATATTTGGTATGAATATAGTTGAAGACCCGGGGTCAAACATAGGTTACTTTTTGATGCAGGCGGAGCTGCGGGAAACAGCTAGTAAATATTACATGTGATAAACAGTATTAAATTGTTTAATACTTTGTGTAACAATGAATGAACATTTATCGCGTCATTTACATTCTGTTATAATTTTTGAGTTGTATTACAAAAATATCATCGTCACACGTATTGATATCGTCTAAATAAATAAAAAAATATAAAAATAAATTATATACATTTAGTACATGAACTTTAGTACTCCTAGATAGGTATACCTACTACAGCATATGTAACCTCAAGAATTGGACTACAAAACACAAAATTGTGAAAATTTGAACAACGTATTCAAAAACTACCCTACTTTCTGTCAAGAAACCTACCCTATATTGGTAACCCCCTAAATTTTTGTAGCAGGTTTACTATTAGGCCATCTCATGTGTTTTCTATTTAATTAGTTTTTTATATTACAGATAAATATTATATATTTATTCTGTTTTAATACAAACACATAAACTGATAATTTAAAAAAAATCCAAAATTGCCAGGTCAGTGAAAAAAAACACATTTTAATCCGTAAATTATAAACCGCTTTTTTTCGAATATGAAAAATATCGTTTACTTTAAAAAAATATATTTTTCTAGATATTTGTAAAAAATTTTGATTACTTTATTTTGAACTCGTCATACCTATTAAAATATGTTACAGCTATTAAAATATTCTGATCACTTATTACATATTCTGATCACAAATATTCTATCACAAAAATTTTGTGATAGTGTACATAGAAATATTTTTTTTTCCGTTCGGGGAAAAGTTTGCGAAAATTTGCGGAAATCGCCGGACATTTGGCGCAGCACAATCAGCTGATGGACTGCAAAAGGGATAATGTCAAACGATTAGCAAAATCTTGTCAAGACCTTGTTTAAATTTTTTTTTTTATTTAATCATCCATTGCGAAAATTTAAAAAAAAATTCTCCAGAATGATTTAACTCCAGAAATAGTACTACTACTTTTTATAACTATAACAGATTAAATTAAGATTATTTGAAGCCGGTTAAACATGAGCCCGTTCTACTTATAATCTCTCCTTTGTATGATCTCATGTATGACCGTAGATGTATCGACATCACTATCATCGCTGATCGGCCATTTTGGATCTGGTTCCAATAGAGGTTCCGTCTTTCCATCTCCTTTCGCTCTGTTTCTTATTACCTCGAAGTTTTCATCGACGGCGCTGACTGTACCGGCGACTGCTTTGATCACCAACACCTTGAATGAATGAATTGTTTGATTACTAAAACACACACACATTACAGTAAAAATAATAATAGGCATGACGAATAATTTTCGATTTCATGTTTTAATGAAAGACTATATAATGGGCACAAAGGTATAAAAAAAACCTAAACTAACTAAGATATGACGAAGTAAAACTCACGTGATACCATACGCTCCATACTAAATGGATACCTAGCGGTGACGTCACGCCTAGGTATTTTACAAGGGTGAGACTAAAATTTGTTCGACAACTACCTTAGATATTGCGTTTATGTAAATAGTTCCATAATGAAAGTTTTTTTATTTTTTATGTGTTCATCGATTATAATATATTTTTTAGTAATATTATATTTTCAAAATGGACTTTCCCATCGAATTTTAAATTGTTATATAAAATCGCCTGCGCAAAATTTCAAAACGAAAATTTCAACGACGAGCTTAAATAATGTATGCTATCATGCCATCAATTTTTGAACCTTGTCGTCTACACAATTATTTAACTAACTAATACGACGTAGGTATTAACGCGAGTGTAATTGCAGTAGGTCAAAAAGGTCATTAGCTCAGTGTCTGTGCTCACCACGGAGAAATTACAAAAGGGAGATGCCGTAATAAGCGTTTTGTAAGAAAGTATTTGTTCAGCTACACGGGGCGGAAGGCAGCCGTGCGACATGCATGGTTTCGGCCGTGGCTCCAACCATGGAGCACGAGCAATGACAAGCTCCGCCCACTTTAGTGTCGTCACATCACTCGTTATTGCACACACGTTATTGCTCCATGGTGCTCACTATAGTGGCGAGCATTACACTAGTATTCTACTATGACCTGTTTGGCGATTGACTAAATACTTATTATTGCAAAACAAACATGCTGTGTTTACGATACAATCTTCCTACAGTGAAGGAAGGAAAAATTATAGCTACATACACATCGAGGAATTTTTTTTTTACCTTGTGGACTATGTGGCCGATGATACCGAGCAAGCATAAAGCTAGACCGATAAGGTTAACCGAACTTAGCTTGTCACCGCCGACTTTTACCGCTAAGACTAGTATGCACATTTCCTGAAAAAAAAAAAAGAAAAGAATTTTAAAATCTAAAGTGATATGAAAAGCTAAATTTTGTTAAACTAGCTGTTAGCCCCGGCTCCTCCTGCGCCAAAAAGTAAATTTTATTTGTGTTTCATACGAACTTTCACCCCCTAAAGGGTGCATTTTGGAAACTACATTCTACTCTCTCTAGAACTATTTACTAATATTTATAGATTATAAAAGCCGCTCGATTCGTACCGGAGGACTAATACGAGGACTACAAAGTAGCTAACATTCAACAGTATAGTGAACAAGCTACCCGTTCTAGCTTCACACGGGTGCACTATATTTAGCACCAGCTGTTTCCCCCAGCTCCACCTACGGTATATAGCCTATGTTACTCAGGGTGAATGTAGCTTTCCAATGGTGAAAGAATTTTTGAAATCGGAACAGTAGTTTTTGAGTTTATTCATTACAAACGTACACACAAAAATACAAATCTTTCCTCTTTATAATATTATATAATGTAGAATATTATTGTTGCTCACGACGAACTCAATATTTATATAGCATTATCACTTCAAGTCTTTATTTTGTACGAATCAATGATTACGTTTAGATTTAAGTTGTAATAAAGTTTATTTTTGTCTTTTATTTCCGAAAAGTAGATAAGTAAGTTTAATTATAAGGTTTAGATAGTACATAGAAACTTAGGTGTTAATAATTGTGTAATAAACGCGATAAAAACCGTATTTAAAATAGTTTAATTTAGATGTCATTCAACAAGGATCGCAAATTTGTGTAAACTTACTATAGCCCTGTACCAAGTTTACCGTGTTTATAAAATTTTGGGAAACATTCCATAAATTCCGAAAATGTTGTTTTTTAAATTGAGAAAACATAGTACACAGGTGTAAAACGATTCTACGGTCAAGCTTACTCAATTTTACTTTACCTTAAATATACCAGCAATGGACAAGGTAAGACTAGACGTGTACGTGACCACCAGAAACTCGCTGATCTCCATGGCGAAGGCGATGGTGGCGCCCACTGTCACCTTCAGGATGGTGGGCAGAAGCTCACCGTTTTCTATACTCTCTAGGTAGTAGAAGCAGCTCATTCCTGAAAAAGAAACGAGTGTGTTATTGGTGAGTTCGATAGTCGAGCGCGACCCGCGTATCCGTAGCGAATGCGTGTGTCGACGAGACGTGACCATTATTGGATTGGTCGCCATTTAGCGGCATCTCGAGCTCCTCCGTGCTTCGGAAAGCACGTAAAGCCGTTGGTCCCGGTTGTTATCGATAGATAGCAGTCCTGAGGCTGTGTCAGATGCATATGAATATAAATGAATTCATTTATTAGGCAGCTTAAAAAATTCTGACAGTGTTGGCCACTAACACAACAGTCATGTCCTGTTGGTCGGGTTTTTCTGTGGAGGGGGTTGCGGAGGTCAGCCGGCAGTCGCTCCAATGTAATAACCAGTGCCGCCAAATCTATGACCATCATCATCATCATTTCGTGCAGGTTACATTGTCAATCGACCATGTACACCCTGGTGTCAGAGTTGTACGGATCTCTGCCTCTGACGTGGTTCCTTTAACGACCACCATGACTTACAGCGTACCCTAGGCCCCGAGGCGTAAGCTGACGACGCAACTAGGAATACAAGCTAGGATGAAGAAAAATAGTGTGTTACATGGCAATCGACTCTGTACAGTCTGGCAATAGAATTATTGTTATTTAACAAACATCTTTTTGATTTTATTATATTAGTACATTCATACTTATATTATAAATGCGAAAGTCTGTCTGTCTGTTACGCTTTCACGGCCAAACCGCTGAACGGATTTTGACGTAATTTGGTATGAATATAATTGAAGACCCGGGGTCAATCATAGGCTTTTTTGACGCAGGCGGAGCTGCGGGAAATAGCTAGTAAGAAATAGATATTTAAGCATGGCATCCGCGGAAGACTAGCGTCATGATCCACACCATAACATTATGCTGAGCGGATACCATTTTGGTACATACACAAAAATACTTTTTATATTCTATTGTTCATCCTGTAAAATCCATCCATACTAATTCCATACTTTCCATACTAATATAATAAATGCGAAAGTCTGTCTGTCTGTCTGTTACGCTTTCACGGCCAAACCGCTGAACGGATTTTGACGTAATTTGGTATGAATATAATTGAAGACCCGGGGTCAAACATAGGCTACTTTTTGACGCAGGCGGAGCAGCATGAAACAGCTAGTAGTTTATATAAGAGTTTTGTTATGTTTCAAATAAAGACTTTCCTTCTTTCATTCATTCTTCTCCTTTTTCCAAACGTGTAACCAGTTGCATCTCCCGCTTGGCGCTTCACAGCCACGCTACGTACGCTTTAATTATTGCCCTACATTTGGCGATACTAGTACATAAATCGACCGCTTCGTAACCCTTTCTACAGGAAAACCATATCAATAGGATCATAATATTCGTTAACGATCACCAGATGCCAGTAATCATCTTTATCATCAGACAATCAGGTGATTCAAGCCCGCAATGTCCTAAACCAAACACTGGAAACAACTAAGCAAAGTATGCTACCCGTGGGAATCGAATCCGCGACCTCTGACTGGTAAGGCGCCTTTACCACTGGACCACAGAGGCAGTTACTACTAAACAATACAACACACATTTAAAATTAAATATCTATCCATTCTATAATATTATTAATGTGAAAGTGTGTGTTGTTTGTCCTTCTTTCACGTTAAAACTGAGCAACGGATTGATGTGATTTCTTGTGTGGAGATAGTTGGAGACCTGGAGAGTGACATATTCCGTGACACAAACGGAATCCCACGCGGGCGAAGTCGCGGGCACAACTAGGGTTTTTATAAAATTGAGAAGCCATAGACTATTAAGTCATGTATATAACTTATAGGCATGGGTGGTTTAACACATTTTGAATAAATTAGTTTATTCAAGCGCAAAATTTAATGTCTTAGGCGCGGTCGTCCTTGAAATTATGACGGGGAGTGGATTATGAGATCAAAACACATCCATACATAATCAAAGTGACATTATACACGACAGGCTACACATAAACAACTCGTGTTTATTTTTCAACATGTTTAAAAAAAATGACATTTTAGTTATGATCAGCATGAAAGATTTGTTCCTTAAAGGATTCTTCTTCACCCGAGCGTTTCTCAGTTGACGCTTCAGAGCCTAAAGTTCAAGTTCCTTTATTTGCATAAATGTAAGTACAAAGTTGACAAATAAGTTACAGGTAACTTAGGAGTTCCAATACATTTTACCTTAAAAACGTTTGCAAATATGCGTTGTCTCATATAATTATACTATACATTACAAATTATTGAATTTGAATTATATAACAAAATTTATTGAATTTATTTTAGTGGTTCACGAGATACAACCTGGTGACAGACAGACGGACGGCGGAGTCTTAGTAATAGTCCCGTTGTACCCGTTGGGTACGGAATCCTAAAAAGACGAAATCTCACCTTCAAATATGACCATAAAAGGGATCAGAGACAGGAACATCCACGGTTGGACATGGAACACCATGTCGACGGGGTTGTGAAGCCCTAGTTTGGACTTTTGCATCAGGAGTTGCGCGAAAGTCCACCTAAGTCCGGCTGCGAAGGACGCGAACAGAAGAAAGTTGAACCCGTGAAGGTTGAACTGCGTGGCTTTGTATGTAAACATTATCAACCCTGATGAGATCATGAACACTATTCCGACGAGAGACCATGACTGAAATTTGAAAAAAAAAAAACTTTGTTCTGAAAACATTCAAGATTTTACATACAACATTCACGACAGGACTATATTTGAAAAGTGTGACAATATTTTGTCGAACTAAAATCATTCAATATCGAATAAAAAATATTCGACACGCCCCGTTTTTGCGTGACTCACACTTTACAAAAATTGCAATCCTGGCCATTCGTTCATGTCGAATGGGTTACCTACATGGTCAATCGACCCTGTACTGGTCAGAGTTTTTAGGAATCGCCTTACGGCCTCTGACGCGGTCCATTTAACGACAGTAAGCACAGAATCAGATGATTCAAGCCTGCAATGTCTTTACCAAACTAAACAAAGTATGCTTCCCGTGGGAATCGAACCCACGACCTCTAAGTCAGTTGAGGCAGTTAATTCAGAAGGACGCAAAAAAATGACATACGCAATATAAAATGCATCATCATCATCAAATATGTAGGTAGGTTCATCCATGCTTCCAAACTATCCATACTAATATTATAAATGCGAAAGTCTGTCTGTCTGTCTGTTACGCTTTCACGGCCAAACCGCTGAACGGATTTTGATGAAATTTGGTATGAATATAGTCAAAGACCCGGGGTCAAACATAGGCTACTTTTTGACGCAGGCGGAGCTGCGGGAAACAGCTAGTATCACAATAAATAAGTACATTAAATAGACTCAAATTATACAATACAATACAAATACTCTTTATTGCACCAAAAAAGAAAACATTAGAGAAACATATTAACAACAACACAATTATAGACAAGCTTTCGCGCTTAAAATACAATAGAATTTCTTAAATCTAATAATAATTCAAGTAGAATAGGCATAAAAAAACAAACCATGTAAAAATACGATCCCGAATATACCTGGCAAGATAATAATATATTACCTACAGAAGATAAGGCATTAATTTTAACGTTATTAAAACCAAAACCAAGAGTTATATTGTTGTGACTTAAAACCGACTGAATCGAATTTCGTTAGATTTCGCATGATTATCATTCGAAATGATGTTGTGAGTTGAACGATTTTCCATCGAGCCACCGGATTTGTTTAAATATAGCACTCTCGCTCGGTCGTGGTTTAGTTTTGGTAATAGTAAAATTAGCGCGATTGGCCTCAAGGTTCCATACAAAGCGGCGTGAAGGATGCAGTCATACAAGAGTAGCGCGCGCCTTTCACTGAGACAATCAATGAATCAATTCCTTTATTTGTTAAACATAGGTAACATAGATAAGTTGTCAATTTTTAGATTGTATCACTATGTTTTGCCACTATTTAGGCGTACAAATCCACATTTTATAAAGAAAAATTATTATCATACATGCAATAACTTATTATGTCACATATCAAATAAAGTACACTTAATTTACTAATATTAGTGCTACCTAACGAATTCTGTATCACAGAATTGGTAACAGTACTTCCTATATTAACCAGCCCCATGAGTTTCGCGGATTCGGCTTAAAACGACAAGAAAAATCTATAAGAATCTCTAAGAGAATTTTGTAGGTTGATGTGAGAAGTGAGTGCATCATACACGGCGCGTTATATGAACCTTAACTTCTGTAGGTGATATTATTTATTCTGTGATCTGGCGCCATTGTCGCCTAGCAACTGAGAAACGTGGAAAATTTCTACTTCGGCACATCTCATCTTACCTAATTGTAGGAATTGTGTGGGAGTGATGGGTTTACAACATGCATTAAATTAAATGGTGGAATATGATGTAAACAACCATATTCTATTGGTGTTATTAAATGTGTCTGTAAAGATCTTAGCAAATGGAAATCTGTAGTCTCTGCCTACCCCCATGGAAAACAGGCGTGATGATATGTATGTACTTTTTAAATGAAAAAGTTAAAGATGTAAACCTTTTATTACTGGCTTTATCTACCAGCCAACCAACAGGTGATGTTGAAAAGAGAAAATGTCAGAATTTTACGATTTATCCGAACATACTATAAAATTCATAGTGATGTATCTTGAAACGCCTGAAACCGGATCGAATCGATAAACAAAAGATCGACCGTACTTACAAAAGATAAAAGCATGACCAAGGTTACAAAACGAACAGAGGAAACTCGGGCATTATTCACATGCTGTTATGGTACAATTTCGCTTAGCTACAAATAGCTGTGCCAAGTAATAAGCTGAGCAAAATGTTTTTCTTAACTTTAGAACAATAATCATAGCATATAAATTCGCTTGAGCAGATATGTAAAGGCTTAAAACAATATAATATACGATTCGGCATTATATTTCATGAAAGGCACATCTGTATGACGTTGGTGAATGATGTTAAAACCGCCACCGATCTTCCTGTAAGCGTGTCTCCCAGTTGCATCGTCATCTTGAGAGCCTAAAGTGTGATTTCACAGCGTAGGTACTAGATATAGAAAAACTTAGACCATATTGATTAAGGTTTTAATAGATTATTCATACTTAATATTATAAATGCGAAAGTTTGTCTGTTACGCTTCACGGCCAAACCGCTGAACGGATTTTGATAAAATTTGGTATGAATGTAGTTGAAGACCCGGGGTCAAACATAGGCTACAGTACCCGGCAATAAATATTGCACATCGACCTTTGGAAAGAGACAATCGGCTAATTTCGGCTTCGTAGAGCGTTATCTCTGTCGCACACTACCTATGTGACGTTTGTTAGTCGTTGTTCAAGTGCGATAAAGTGCGGTCGCGTCCAGTTCAAAATATATATTAAGAGTTGTTAACACCCCCAAATTTAAATAATTTAAAATTGCACAATGGCATCTTTAGGAAAAAGAGGGAAACCTTTACGAGGTCAGTCACGCGAAATTATCTACAATGTTTATAAATATTTTGTAACCGAAACTGACAGATTTAAAAAAAATGAAGATGAAAATGTAAGTTGTTATTTTAAGAAGGTTCAAGAGCGAGTTGCAAATGCCACTGGAATTTCAAGAAGAACTTTGAACAATATATTAAACGAAGTCAGTACTGAAACACATTCTACTGAAATAAAGTTCAGCACTCCAAAAAAAGGGATACCAAAAAAGCAATTTCGTTTGCATATGGACGATTTTGATTATGATGTTGTTCGAAGAATGGTGTATGATTTTCACTTACGATTTAATGAACTGCCAACAATAAAATCATTAAAAGCTAAATTATCTGAAGCTATTAATTACAATGGGTCTGAAAAGACGTTGAGAAAAATACTTCACGAGATGGGATTTCGGTTCACTAAAATGGAAGATAATCGAAAACTTCTAATGGAAAAGCACGATGTAAGTCTCAAACGGATGGAATACCTGGATAAAATACGCAAATTTCGCGAATCAGGAAAAAATATCGTCTACATGGATGAGTCTTACATACATACATCCCACACTAAAGGGAAATCTTGGAGTGATGACAAGAAAAAAGGAGTAAAAAAGCCAATTTCAAAAGGTCAACGTTTGATAATAGTTCATGCGGGTAATGAAAAAGGCTTTGTACCCGGTGCCTTTTTAACGTATAAATCCACGGACACTACAGGTGACTATCACAATGAAATGAATAACGATAACTACGAAAAATGGCTGGTTAATCAATTAATACCAAATATACCCAGTGATTCTGTTCTAGTTATCGATAACGCACCCTATCACAACAAATATGTTGAAAGACCCCCCAACTCAAACACCATTAAACAGGAAATGATCCACTGGTTAAACAGACACGAAATTCCAGTAGATCCAAAATTAACAAAAACCCAGATTTACGCTATTATATGTCAGCACAAGGAGAGGCATACAGAGTTTTCCGTGGACAAAGTACTTGCCGAACATGGGCACACTGTGTTGCGATTGCCACCATATCATCCGAATTTTAATCCAATAGAAAATATATGGTCTCAACTGAAAGGCTATGTAGCCTCTAGAAATGTGGGTATGAATTTAACTACAGTAAAAACATTATTGACTGAAAAAGTAAACATGATCGGGGCTGAAGATTGGAAAAAGGTTTGCGATCATGCAATCAAATGTGAGAATGAATATAGAAGCATTCAACACGGTTTAGACAATTACACTGATGGACTAGTGATAAATACGGCTGACAGTGACAGTGATATTGATCTCTTTGAGAGCACAGATAGTGAAATGGAAGTAATTGAGAATTAGAATTATTATTATTTTTATTACAATGTCTCATTTTAACAATATGATTAATGTTGTTTATTATGTACACTACAGCTGTAATTTTCCAAAATAATTAAATACGAAAACATAATGGGAACATGATTTTTTTATTTTATTTTACCCCAACCTAAAGCCATCACTATAGAAAAATTGGTGTATTTTATACAAATAATAATTATCAAAAGAAGCAAATCATAATTGTTTTAACAGCTCCTAATAGATACCGGACTGTTTGTATTTCGTGCGAGAGAGATAGCGCTCTACGAAGCCGAAATTAGCCGATTGTCTCTTTCCAAAGGTCGATGTGCAATATTTATTGCCGGGTACTGTACTTTTTGACACAGGCGGAGCTGCGGGAAAAAAGCTAGTAATGAATAAGTACAAATCTTCTGATCCATACTAATATCGTAAGTGCGAATGTCTGTCTGTCTGTTACGCTTTCACGGTCAAATCGCTCAACGAATTTTGATGAAATTTAGTGCGGATATAGTTGAAGACTCGGGGTCAAACATAAGCTATTTATTAAACAGGCAAACAGCTTTAGATTAGAAAAACGAAGACTTTTTGCTTTTCGCAATGCTTCGATACACTCGATTAACCAAGGATTTTCCTAAGTAGTCGTGAAGTCGCTTAAAAGTAACTCTTCAATAAAATTCCATGCAATTATGATCATCTCAACGTATTCCTGGTTGCATCCTAAACCTTAGTTTCATATATGAATATGATATGACAAACAAAAGCCTAGCTCATGGATAGGTTTATGGCAGAATCTTACAAATATTGACTACTAGCTGTTTCCCGCAGCTCCGCCTGCGTCAAAAACTAACCTATGTTTGACCCCGGGTCGTCAACTATATTCATACCAAATTTCATCAAAATCCGTTCAGCGGTTTGGCCGTGAAAGCGTAACAGACAGACAGACGGACAGACTTACAGAGAGACAGACTTTCGCATTTATAATATCGGTATGGATAAACACGAAAGTTTGTGAGTTTTTTAATCTTCACGGCTAAACCGCTAAACCGATTTTGATGAAATAGTGGAAGACCCGGAGTCAGACATGCGCTACTTAAAGGCTGCGGGAAACAGCTAGTAGTTAATAATAGTATTAATTCATTTATTCAATTTCATTAGATAAATGATGCAGAGCAGAACAACATGTATTTTTAGTCACATAATTCATCTTTTGTGACCGGCTGTCTGCCTGACGTCATCTCTTATTGATATTGTTATAGTTGGGGGAATCCGTAATAAGTATGTTAAAGATAAGTACAAAAATATTCTATTATCGCTTATATACTATATGTACAGGAAGAAAAACGGGTGTTATGTAAATGGAGTCGGGAAAAGCCAGATGAACAGAGTAAGGTGGGGCTTTTCGAGTAAACTTCATTCAAATCGCCAACGGAAATAATAAATACGTAGAAGTTCGTTAAGCAGAACAATTATCTTTGACATGCGCTATGCCACTTCTACCTAATATTATTTCTGTGGGCCGTCCCGCGTCAGTTTAAATGGAACTTAATTCCCTGTGCGACTGTGGGGCAGTCCAGTCTGTTGAAATGCCCCAATTTCCCAGTCTTCTGCAAGGTTGAGGATTTGGAGGAGGCTAACAGGCAGAGCAGTGAAGGTGGCCACATACTGGTCTATACACAATAACAACCTACCTACTACATACTATACCTACAACAACCTACTTTAGTTTACTTGCGACCATGAACGCTATAAGGTGTTTGAAAAGTTAGCTGTAAATATATCCATACTTCCATATCTATACTAATATTATAAATGCGAAAGTCTGTCTGTCTGTTACGCTTTCACGGCCGAACTGCTGAACGGAATTTGATATTTGGTATGAATATAGTTGAAGACCCGGGATCAAACATAGACTACTTTTGTAGGCAGGCGGAGCTGCGGGAAACAGCTAGTAATAAACGCCGATAAAACCCATATTAAAATAGTTTAACCTGCACCTGATATCACCATTGTTATTATAATATTCAAAATTTCTAATCAAGCATAAAGAAACACAAAAATCGCCATGAAACAAAATGGAATCAAACCAAAAAGGGCAAAATCATCGTCATCATCCTGTATTCCTAGTTGCGTCGTCAGCTTACGATTCGGAGCCTAGGGTACACTGTAAGTCATGGTCCTAGATTTGGCAGTACTGGTTATTACAATGCCGTCTGACCTCCGTTACCCTTTTTTGCAGGGAAATCAGCCCAACAGATACATGACCTGAGGTGTGTTAGTGGCCAACACTGTCAGAATTTTCCAGGCTGCCCCAAGGCATCTGACACAGCCTAACGACTGCTATCTATCGACAACAACCGGGACCAACGGCTTAACGTGCCTTCCGAAGCACGGAGGAGCTCAAGATAGAATAAAAAAGAGCACAACCATAATAGAACCAAAATGAGAACATAAAACAATTTTTTTAGCAGTGTCAAACTCAATTGTACGTTTGCCTGAAGACCCAGAGGCTGGGCTGATTTCGATCCCACGGGAAGCATACTTTGCTTAGTTATTTCCAATTTGGTTAGAACATGGCAGGATTGAATCACCTGGTCATCGCAATAATTAAAATTATTTCATAGTTTGTAAGGCACGTTAAGCAGTTGGTCCCGACTGTCATTTGGTGGTCGTTAAAGAATATTGTGATGATTCTATTAGTCTTGTTTTCTGGTAAATAGGCTGACGGTAAAAGTGAGAAAGTGCCGCCAAATCCAGGAGCAAGGACTAAAAAGGTAGGTTAAGTTGTTTCAAGTTTTTTTAAGAAGCAACAACTTGCATGCAAGTTGCTTTGATACAAGTAAGTTTTTACAAATAAACAAACCATATTTAATCAGGTTGTAAAATCTTAATAAAAAGTGAGTGCATTGATTCGCTTAAAAACTGTTACAATTTTTACGGATAAATAAATTTAAAAATGTAAGAAATCTAAGCATGTTCTTACCTTCTTCTCAAGTCCGAGTAAGATAGCGAATCCCAATATAAATATAATCGTGGTAGACTTCGTCATAGTGTACAGGGATATGGTGACCAGTTGCAGACCCCAATTTGAGAAGCCCACATCAATGCCGCTAGCTAAGCCCGTCGGAGCCACGGAGCGGAGGCTCGTCATAAACGGCAGCATAAGTTGAGGAGTCCCCGTTATGATGAAGAGCACCGTCCGGACCAGGACAGACAAAATCCATTTGACTACCAGATGGTACATCACTACCGTCAAGGGGTATGGGAATTCCTGTAAAGAATGTTATGTTTGGTCATTTTACTAAAGGCACAGTCTGACGTACAGAGCGGACACTCCATGGAGCAAATACAAAAAGACGGCGCATCGACTGGTGTACCGTTACGGTCATTGGCGCAGTGACGTCGGAAGTAAAGTGGCCTACTTCATTTTTCGTTCAACTGTAAAAGATGCATGACGTGGAGCGAGCTCTGTTTTTAAAATAAAAATATGTGAAATGTAAATATGCGTCAGTTTTTAATGTTCAAAATATCTGTAATATAAAGAACTATAATATATTTTTTTATCTTGAAATCTCTGATTTGCTAGTGACATCTATTAGTAAGTAAAGGGGATCGTCAAAAGGGGCGGAGCTACGGCCAAACCAAGCTCACCGCACGTCTGCCTTCCGCCCCGCGTAGCCTCACACAATTTTTGTAAGGCAGCTCTCGATACGCCATCTCCTCTTTGTTATTACTCCGTGGGACACTCACACCCTCCCACCCGAAACAGATACCGCACCGAGCGCGCAAATTTAGGGTAAAAATCGAGAGCAAAATAAGGCAAGTATGTCGCTTCAGCCGCTCGGCCGCTGTGACGAATATGACGCAGATACTATAAATAACCAACCCCACGAGTAACACACACATTGCCGCGTGTGCGTACGCGGCCTAATCGTAGTAGTCGTAGGTATCGCGCTCGCCTCTATTGTATGGAGTGTCCGGGATGTTAAGGAGAAAAAGTAGGAAAGCGGAACCTGGACTCCGATGCTACCAGCCAAGAAAAAGCGCGCAGAAAGCGCTAAGATAAGTAGTAGTTATTTTGATAAAAGATCTTATCACTCGTGAATGATGATCAAATACTTATAAAATTTCTTGATGAAATTGTTTTGTACGATAAGGCCGCCATTTGCGCATCTTAAGATTCAATGTACCTTATGCATGTTAATCCATACTTTTAATATTAATTAAGTCTCGTCTATCTGTGACGGCTTAACCACTGAACCGATTGTGATGAAATTTGATATAACTATATACTAAATCGACCCCTGAATGGTTTAGTTAATATGTTGGGTGAAAATGTATATGAAAGGCACATTTTGAACCGCGGGATAAAACTAGTGTGTGCACAAAGGTTTTTGTATTGTTGTGCTTCTTAAAGCATTGGCCCTGGCTGCCATCTGGTGGTTGTCCTTGAGAAAATTTACAACAAGATGTGCAAGGTCAATTTACCTTGTTCCCTTCCCTGCCGTGTTCCTTCAGAGACAGGTAAAAAATCGATTATGTACAACTTACTTGCTACCAAGATCCCTATAAATTATTGTAGGGTAATATATTAAAAAGATAAAACTTTAAATGTTAATGTCCTGAGATAACTATAATCAATAACTATCTATTTGCATTATCAATACTATAAACTTAGGTAGAAATAAAAAATATTTTATCAACAAACATGAGCAAATTTGGATAAGGATTTTCTGTTGTGTACTGTTGGAGTTTACAATATGCATTTAAGCTACTCGTTACAAAGTATTTTTAAGGAAAAAATAGGTTTTTTACTATTTTGTTGACTAGTTTAGCTGTTAACACATTCGCTGCCAATAAATTTTGACAATGCATTTTCAATTGTTTACGACGCACATGTGCGGCTCCGGCACTGAGAGTGTTAATATATTTTATATGACTAATATATGTTTAATGTAACATGTTTTAGTAATAAATATTGATTGATATAATGAAAGTAAGTATTATATGAAATGCTGGCTCGACATCTCAACGGAGGACATGTGTGCTAATGGACTTACAACCAAGCATGCCAAAGACCGGGCTAAATGGTGGAGAAATAGTTGTATAATGGACCCAGAGCTCTGAGGCCATCAGCTGAGGAAAAAAAAGATCTGTTTTCCTGTAATGATGTTTGTTATAGGTTATGAATAAGTTAGGGTTAGACTATAGGTACAGTTACGCTATTGTATTAAGACCTGTAAAGATTGTGTAAAAGTAGAAAGTAAGAAAGTAATACAACCTTGGCTCATTTAAGGTCTATTCAAACTGACATGAACCCGCGTGCTGGCAGGACGCCAGAGATGGGTAAAAAGTAATTAGATTAACAATTAAGAATTACAATTACATATGTAATTGTTATTAGATTACTTTGTAACAGATTATCAGCAGTAATTGACTCAAGCACTCCAAGTACCTAAACTAACCAGTAATAATTGAGATGTAATTGAATTACTCATCAATTAATTAAGTATGCCATCTGGTTACAAATTACTTTTCTTAGTACGTACAGGTCTAACTAATGGTAAAACGTACAGTGTGCCTATGATGAAAGCAGTGACAAAAAATTATTCGAAATACCACCAAGTAGTTACCTTTATTTTGTGATATTACCACACGATATTCAATCGCATAATGATTGTACGACTAAAATTTATTAGTTGACACGACGTAAAGCACAATCAGGGGTATACACAAAAAATATTATACATTATAATATAACACATCCATGATTATAATATTGTTTTTAGTTTTATAATAAAATTCTATTTCAAATTAAAGCATTTGTGTTCTTATTGGGTTGCGATTGTAATGCCATCAACACGCAAAGCAGAAGACCAACAACTACGAATAGACCATAGTTATTCAGACAACTAACGACTAGTACTTGTAGCAGTCATGCAACTAACATAAGAGATGTCCCATTCATTATGTTTTATCAGAAAATTGCATGTACCCAAACAGACAAGCTTGTGTAAAACTACAGTTACATGAATAAAACGTTGTCAGTTAAATATTTAATTGATCATAAACTAAGCGAACGTCACGAGTCATTTTCTTTTTATGAGGATAAAGGCGATCATTGAACAAAACAAGTAGGTATGTAAATAGATAAGGTTTCGTTACCTTTAGCAGCCATCCCTGGTAGAAGGTCAGCCCAATAGACAGCGAGAAGTAAAGGAGGATCAATCCTAGTGACAATAGGCTTTTTTGCACACAAATTTCGGACCATTTTCCTTTTGGTTTAGTTGTAAACACGTCCTCATCGGGTTCGCCACTAAGCGACAGCTGTTCATACTTTGCGCCTGGCATGGCGAGCGCAGGGCGATATTACTCTATTTATAAAGTCACTCTGTTGCATAGCAGCTACCAATAAAGTCGTATGTAATATAAATACTTGCAAATAAATTTAATTTTGTGAGTGTAGAACTGTAGAGACTTGATCGAACTGATATGAGTATGACTGACAAACAATCTGTGCAACAACGACAGCCAACGTAAACTGTCGTCTGTCAATTTATTATGACATTTGAACAGTTCTACCAACATTACAACTTAACAATTGATTATGGCAACTCACACCAATATTTTTTTTATTTTTTTTTTCTTTCATTTTGGCTCTTACTTTCGTATTTAGCCAGTAACAAGTAAAATATTTTTTTTAAAAGTTGTATAATTAAACAAGTATAAAGTCAAGTCAGTAGTTGAGTCAAGTCAAGTCATAATCAAGTCGAGTCAAAAGAGTCAGGCTAAGTGAAGTGGTAGAAAAACTGCACCTAGCGATTTCCAGGAGCTTTTGACAACAAGCGAGGAAATCACATAAATCGAACACTGTATCACTTCCCAATACTCACGCTTGTTCTTGAACACATTGCGAATAATAATCTACCATTATTATGCACAAACACTCAAAAAAACACAAATTTTGGAAAATAAAATACAGCGCCGATACTGCTCTTTACAGCTTCCCGCCAAAAGTCCACCACACCCATATTCTTAAACACATGGACTTCTTCTTTCATAAATATAACCTTATCATGGATATATATCATAAAGCTAAAGGGATAGCGCGGGCATACAATACGCTGATGGCAGAAAATTTAACCTGAATGCATTTCGTTACCCACCTCTCTCTTTCTAACTCGTGATGTGTTAGGGTGTGAATCTGGGTTTGTACATCACAGCACTTGATAACAACCCCAAAAGTTGGAAAAAATGATAAACAGTTACGTAGCAATATAATCTTTATTTTGAGGTAGATTTTTATTAAAAAATTAAAAATAATTATACTTGTTTTTGATATAGAAATATTGGCTAGTCAACTAAAAAATAAATTGTGTATATTATATATTTTATTGATAGAATAGACTATTTCGGAGATACAATTTAAACGAAAAAATTCTTAAAATTATATTTATTTTGTTATTTAATTTTAAAGATTTTATAGTGATGACGTCACGCAGCTATAATGGCCATTTCGAACTGCAAGAAAGCAAAATTTACTAAGGTATTAAAAAATATATGTCAGTGTCAAATGTCAAAGTCAAGATGGACCGCGGGCCGCGAGTTGGTTTCTTGTTTGTTTACAATCGCCAAATATTTAGGTACCCCATTTCTCGTATCTATTGCATATTGGCTTGTTTATTGGACTTTACTGCAGTCTCTCCATCCGTTTACATCTGATTTTTCAATAATTGGACACCGCTTCTTCAATAAAATGTATGAATGAATGTAATTAGGTTATGTTTACTTGAACACAGATGACATTTGAAGCGCTTAGTTAGCGCTACCAAACAAAAAATATTTATTCACTACGCTGTGCTGCCAACCTAAAAAATTAAATGTGAATAGCCGGAAGTTATCCGGCTACGTCATACGTCAACCTTGCTAAAAAAATGAAAGTCATTGGGTTTTCTGCGATTTTCTTAAAAAATACTTGTTTATCTAAAGATCTGATTAATGTAATCTGTTCCCTAAGCCTATTCCTCGAAATGGTTTACGAATTAGACATTTTCATGAAATGTTTACTAGCCAATTATATTAAGCAAACTGACATATTTATTTAACTGTATTTCTGACTAGGCATAATTTTTGAAGTGATGGTAATAATTTGGGAAAACAGGGGTTACTCCAGGTCAAATTTTCTGGCACTGACCAGTTGTATGCCGTTTTGGTTTCCATCTTTACCTTTAGTTCCATGAACCTTATGGACGTTCTTCACTCAAACTCATTGAAGGGCGCCATAAGGAAGTCCTTAAATTTTCCTTGAAAACGACATTCTTAGTTGGTTGCTTGAGCAAATTCCAATGAGGAACGATACATGTTATAAAAACAATTCAAAGCACAAAAGTTGGAAAATGCAAAATAATGGATTATAAAATGAAAAACTAAGTTGATATTTAGGCAAATTAATAACCACTTCCTTTCATTTCGTGGACGCCTCACGGTACCAAACCTTATATTTGACAGTTTGATACTCACCTCCAATGAGGAAACTCCTTAAATCAAAGAAGCTAGTGCCGACTAACCATACCAATGAGTTGGAGTAAGGTTGAGTCGAGTTTGAGCAAACGTTTGAGAATTGGGTGTTAGTATATTAAACAGGCCTGAGTACTTCTACAAATTTGCATAGAGGCAAGGCCGAGCCAAGCGAGATAGAAATAGGGAGGAACTTGTCTCTTTCTAGCAAATACAAGCTTTATCACGTTAGTACTTGTGCAAAAGGGGAAATGTGGTACATACTGTATGCAGATTTTTTTCATAGCCTCTCGTTAGCCTCCTCTTTATCCTCAACCGTGCAGGAGACTGGGCAATTGGAACATTTCAATAGATGAAACAACACCGGCGGGTAATGGTCCGCAACCCCGCCCCGGGCGTTTGCTTTCGCGGGATCAAATAAAAATACCAACATAATATATAGTGATCTTTTATTTTTTATTTAATAAATACCTATTTTATAATAAGTTGCTTCAATAGGTATTAGCTCTTTTCGCAGAAAAAAGAAACCATTTAGCCGGATCAGTTTACATCTGTATCACAAAGGCCAAAAATACACACTTCCTGCCTGCCTGAAATGAAATTATCCCCTATGTAATCTAGTAAACATTTTTAAAAGTTTTCAACTGGTTCAAAAATTCAATCAGATAGAACTCTAACTAACATCAAACAACAAATAAGTAAGCGGGATTACATAACTTATAGCGTCATCTCGCTTACTCACTAGCCTGCTTAAATTCATCATGGTAGGTAATCCTTCAGGAGCTATTTTTTAAATGTATGACATATTTGTCGAATGGAAATTATTCGACTCGCGAAATTTTGCGTGAGTTACACTTCCAAAATAGATCTCCAGGTCATTAAGAAGTGCTCATAAAGAGACAAAGTTTAGAAACGACATATACAACATTTAAATGTATATATTAGTTTAGTAATTATCTACATACATCAATAATGATATGTTATATTTCTCATATTTAACAAATATAATAATATATAGGTACTTAACAAACGTACAAAACTGCTGTCAATAAGACAAAAAATTCTTTGTCTGAAAAAATATATGGAATAATTGATACATATTTCTTCTATCTACGTTAAATATGTTTTTCGAATACATTTAAGAAGGTTATGTTATTGCTTTGTAATAGTATAATACAATTAATATTTAAATTTTAAGTAGGGTGAGCTAATAACGCAGAATACACAAAAATCAAGTAGCAGAGGAAAGAAGTTGACCGACTATTAATAATCCCGTCATTTAAGAAATTTACCACAATTTCCATCTTATCAGTCATGTAAACTCGTCACTCTTCGTAATTTGTTCACAGAAATAAGATTAGGTAGAAGTGTCATGTGGGCGTTTCCGGTGCATAATATAAGCCTCGCCATACAAAGTTAAGTCTCCAGAGGCTTAACTGGCCGACACATGGCACTTTCATCTAATCTTATTTCTATGGTTTTGTTAGGGTTACCCACACCTACGATGCGGATGCAGGTCAGAAAAATATTTTTGCCAAAGGGATTAAGGTTGTCGCTAATTTAATTCCATTGAGGTAAGAATACTAGCGGACATGTTGTCATTTATGAATCTAGTAATGTATATTTTTATAGTGTCGTCCTCGTCTGACATGTAAAAGGGTTTCCGAATTGTACAAATGGCGGATTTGTTTTTGCCACCCTATGTTTGAAATGTATGGCTTATATGTCGAATGAAAACTATTTCATATCGAAGGATTTTTGTTAGATATCGAACGAAAAACAAAACACTTCTTGGATAAGGCATTTCTATATACGTATTCCAAGTGTCATTCGCACCGGCTAGGCTCTAGGACTCCCTAACTGTATATAGACACGAGCATTATCATGTATTCAATTTTAGACCTTGTTTCAATGACTTATGAACCTAAGTCTATACATGTCAATGCTCGTGACTGTACAAAACGTTTACAAACCAGGAGCCTTATATTTTTTTAAAAAGTGTAACTCACGCAAAATCGGTGAGTCGAAAAATTTTTGTTCGATATCGAATGATTTTTCGAAGGAGATTT
Organism: Euzophera pinguis; assembly: GCA_947363495.1. Lineage (NCBI taxonomy): Eukaryota > Metazoa > Arthropoda > Insecta > Lepidoptera > Pyralidae > Euzophera > Euzophera pinguis. The sequence goes on from OX376154.1 coordinate 2,382,900, forward strand.
GTTCAATAACGAAGGTTTTTGTTCGACATATATGTCATACATTTCAAGAATAGGGCTCCAGAAATTATTATGATTAGAATGTGGACAATGATTACATACGAGGCAAGGCCATGAGGTCTTTATAATATCTAGTATCAAAAATAGGGCTCCACGGTCAAAAATAGTCTACCTTTTTTTTTCAAAAATAAGGGATTGTAATAGTGGGTGAAACTTTGAATGAAACATTTTTGGCGTAACTTGTTTTGGCGGGAAACAGCTAGTAAAAAATAACATTAAATACTTATGAATCAGAAAATTCCACTGTTAAACTATTTTAAGTCACATTGAGATTTTCCATTTTGTCCTGAGCATACCAGACAATTATGTATGTACTAAATGGTATTAAGTCCGAATGGCCGCATTTGAATGGCCTATGCACATAGAACTTTATTCGGACTTAAAAACATATAGATATCACTTCGACAATATACAGGACAACTTACGCGCCAGCCTAACTTTTACAGTGTACTTACGCATAACTTAATTGGTTGCTAAAAAAAACACTTAACCATAATGGAAGTAAAATCAGGAAATTTTTAGAACACAAAATAGTAGATCGTTCGATATCGAAATTATTAGACTTGCCGTGAGTCACACAAAAATATCACAACATTTACATGAAATCGAAAATAATCGAAATATTAGTCATTCACTTAATATTTTAATATGAAGTTAGTTTTACACACTAAATAAAATACATTGTAAAAATTAAGCTGGATGCTTACCACTATCACTTAAAGCAGGACAGAGACAAATGAGCAAGCGAGATGCCTTACAGATTGTATTGCGCTATCTCGCTTACTCACTCGTTTCTGCACTGCTTTAAGATATGGTGGTATGCTTCTGGTGTTCAGAGTCATCGTGTATAAAAAAAAAATAGCACACAACAGCACCCGTCACGTTACATTTCTCAACAAATTTACATAATGGCGGAATAGTATCTATTAATTAATTATTTAAACAACTTTTTGTACATTAAATGTACAAAATAAAATAGTATAGCACAATAGGCGAACTTATTATTATTGATAATCACTTAGATTAAAAATTGGTTTCGCGCGCTCCGCCGCGGCCGGAAGCCAATTAATAATCTAAGGATAATCGATTAATATTGGTCGACTGGCATGGCGAAGCTATTTAAAATGGAAAGCCGTCTTCATCCGAAGAAGATAAATATTGTATCGGTAAGTTCTCAGTTCATCAAGACTCGATGTGTTGGTTGATTTTAAGTTTATTAGAAGAAATAAGATTAGATAGAAATGCCTCGTGAATATTACCATAATATAGCGAGGCATAACTGTGTCCCTTCTGCCTCATCTTGTTTCTGTGTTTATTAAGAATTCGCTCATTTAAAGGTTTTTTGAAAATTTATTGTGCCTAGTGTTGCTAACTGGTCGTCGACTGACTATCTAGCCTATGGATTTTTAAAGTAAAACCAATAGTATCGATAGTATTGCTCTCGTCAAAAGGATCGATTGGGAGTAATGACTATATTTCTGTAATTGATAATACAAATACTATCGATAGTTTTACGTCAAATACTATCATAGTATTGTTATTTCTAACAGTTTTCTACTATCGATAATACCTTCGAAATCTGAGTATTTCTCGATGTTAACTGTCGATAGTGAAACTCAATGATTCCGCAATATAAAGTATAATAGACGCGCAGGCGTGGCGCTAGTGTCTTCATCCAACGGAATTTTTTCTTGTAAAAATATGTAGTTCCACTTAATGCCGCAGGTCTTCTTAAGAGGTCTTCCAGGTCATATAAACGATCATAAGAAATGTAATTCTGTCCCTTTTAATGCTCACTTTTTTCATTACTGAGACTTTCTATAAGCATGGATAATTTATTTATTTATTAAAACTTTATCGTTCCATAAGTAAATACTTAAATCAATTGGCGGGCTTAGTGCTAAGAGCATTCGCTACCAGTCAACCATTGGAAGAATCGCAAAAATATTACAGCATCTTAATATAATAAAAATCATTTAATTAGAGTAATTTAAATATTTTGTACAGTCAAAAAAACATACACGTTTACACCTATTTTAAGGTTAAATATTAAATTATAAATTGTTTAATATATTTAATACCTTTTACCATTGAGAAAGGAACGTCATTTATAGGAGGAAACGCCTTCAGCTAGACCCGTCATACAAAATAATCTACCGTTTTTTGCGGAGGTCGAAGGGCAGGAAAACCTGCACACATGGAATTATTGACGTACAAATTAATGCAACATCGCACCATTACATACAAATAAAAATCGTAACGACGAAACAAACACATATATAAAAATATAACACATTCTTAAAACTTGCACACTTCATAATTTTTTTTGCGTATGCATACTGTTACTACGTCTCACATTTGATACCATATTATTACATCAAAGTGATTGACTCTCAACTATCGATAGAGCAATAGTCATCGATAAATTTCGAATAGAGAAGCTTTGAGGTTTAAGGAAAATTGAGAAAATTCGATAAAAAAAAAATATAGACAAATATATATATTTCTAACAATTATATGAAGTTGCATTTATTTTTTAGATTTATAATGTAATGTTGTTTTCTGTGTTATTTTTAATCCTTCGGGAGTCGCTGGTGGCTCTTGTATATTATCCGATCTTCTAAGTCTTCCTTTACGAGTTATAACTCAATCTGTACCTTCCAAGTTGCATAATTTGAAGCGCAATCAAGTTTTTCCACGCTTTGCATCAAATTCCCATAACTTGGTCCAGGTGTGGTGTGCGGCGTACCATCTCAACTGCACCACCACGATTCATATTTTATTTTGGTTTATTTTATTTTTATATTTACTAGCATCCGTTGCTATCATGTTGTATGTAAGGTCCGTAACAAAAGAACAAAGGTGTCAGTAGAGACAGTAGAGAAAAACGTTTTTCTATACACAAATAGAGGGTACATAAATATCTAACTATCCTACGTACCTCAAATACATAACTTTCATCAGCTTCATCCACCGCAGAAATTTTATTAACATTAACATATCTAGAGTTAACATCACTAGGTAGTATATATGATTTTTATTGACAGACGGATTTGTCGCACAGCTGAAATTATATTTGAACTGAAAAATACATTGATTTACCAATTGGTAAACAAATCCAACAAATAACGTTACTATAAAAAACAATATTTAGTTTTTAAATGTAATTAAAAAGCAATAATATTGCTATGAATTTACTTAACAGCAACGGAATTATTTTCAGAGATGTATTCACGTTGGCAGATGGACTCAGTCTAGTTGTAAATCCGAGTCCAACTAGTTTTTGTCCTTGGATGTGCCCATTAAATGTACACCAAATGACGTTCCTTTCTCAATACCTTTTAGCAATGTCTACTGAAGTACTATTTTTGTAATACATGACTCATATGTCGAATGAAAATCGTTAAGACTCGCCGATTCTGTCGTGAGAAAATCATACTTCACGAAACAGCACTACTGGGTTCATTAAAAAATCACTCGCAAAATTCTAAGTTTCTGGGAAATATTTCACCATAAAATAGGAAGTGTAAAGGTATGTACGTTGCTGACTGTACCTATATATAAATAAGGTTATCAATATATCAATGGCACAAATGCAGGTACCCTGACATTATTCTGACACAGGCTACAGGGTTATTTTATCCTGAAGAGAAATATAGCTAGTTAAGACTTTTTTTAAAGTGGTCTGTAGCGCGAAAAAATTTTTTTTATTATTTATTTAATTTGCGGGGGCCTATTTTTTATTATGTTACTGGAAAATGGATATTACATTTTAACTTTTATTTTCGATTTTTTACGAATTACTTAGATTATAAAATTCGAACTTGTAAATTTGTATTTCGTGAAACTAGCCCTATGGCTATCCACTCATTCATTCGCAAAACTGATTACGCACGTATCCGGTACTAGCAAAGAAATAATGCACAAGGGACGGCCCTAGCTAATTATCAGAATAGAGAAAAGTTCTACTTTGGCGCCCCTTTTATTTACACCTTGAGTAAACGTCTCCTACCAGGGCCGTTCTAATATCTTACAAACATCCAAAGTCCTAGATTTTTCCATTAAGAAGTTCTCATTTTTTGTTTATACAAAAGCGGCCATATATTTAACAAATTGAAAACATCTTTAACTAGTAAGTTCCGTAGATAATATAAGTATTTTTTTTTGTACTGGACAAATTTATGTATTTCGTTGTACACCTTGGAAATATCGATCTACAGTTAACCACAAAATATTTACAGTAATCTCAATTTTTAACCTGAAAACACCAGCAAGAATGAGAGCTCACCCCATCTAAAGTGAGACTGTACTAGGATGAAAAAGACAATAGTCTGTAATTAAGTTTCAATAAATATAACATTGTAATATTCACACTTTCTCTTTTTCGTCGCCTCAAACCAACAATTTCAAATATCACCTTATGTTATTAGCAAAGCAAAGACAAGTAGTCTTTAGTTCTTTGACTAAATCGCTTTTGAAAGGAACGCCTTCGTAGTATTTCAGTAATTCAATAACAAAAACAGATATATTCCTTAATAATTGAAAACAATTGAAAAAACGTGTCGTCATTCAGACTTCGTGTTCCATCAAACATTGGTAACAATATGTAAGTAATTAACTTGCTCTACGTAATAGACTGGAGATAATTTTCATAAACCCTGCTGGACGTTAAAATATATTTCTAACATTTTGTATAATAAAATATATAGGTACTTTGAAATTTCTCTTATATTTACATATAAACTACATATCTTAGTCACCATTTACTTATTTTCGAAAATATAACATATTATAAATTGTCATTAAGTATACTTTGAAAAGTTATTAATGGACATAAAATTCAACGGCATTTTTTTCCAGAACATGTCCTTCGAATAGAAGAATACTGGTTTCTAGCATTATTATAAATATTAACTCATATTTACAAAGAAAGTTCAACAGGTTTCATACTCATTACATCACAATGAAATATTTCCACAAATTTTCCAAACCTTATACAGTAATTAACTGAGAGATCTAAGTTCGTATGGTTACACACTTATTGCACTAAATCTGTCAAACGGACAGAGATATTTAAAATAATATTGGCAAAAGAGACAATTATGTACGTTACATGTATCATCAATATAGGATAACAACGCATTCTGCCAGACTGATAATCGATAATTATCAGTGGCACATCCAAAAAATCATTTTGCAGAACCGTGTTCCAAAATGGAAATTTGTTGACTCTAATATGCAGAGAAAGGTATGATTCACCTGGCGCTTGCCGTATCAGTCTCTGCCCCGTCATGGTACTCGTGAAAACAGGGGACGATGCACAAATTGGTACGACATTCTGGACAATGATACTGGGTCTTTCTGCGTAGAATCCTGCCGCATTCGTCTACTGTGTTCCAGCAGAAATTGCAGCTTAGTGGTGGGCCGGATCGTACGGCTGGAGTGTGCCGGACCCTTTGTGTCTGTCCGGCGGCGTCGGGCGCGTCCGGCCCGGAAGTTGATGCTTGGCGGTCGATCACAGTGACCGTCCGAATCAGCAGGGAGCGGACTTCGTGCTCATCCGTCCGCGACCGTCGACTCTATAAGTGAAACATTTTTGGATTCACATTTCTCTATATCGGTAAGCCATGTGTAGAATTCACGGCTAAAAAATCTCATCCGCTCCGCGATTAAAAGTAATTAGATACCGGCTTAACCTATGGCACAAGGCATACTTCCATTCATAGTGTTCTAAGTAGGGTTTTAATATTATTTCTATACAACAAGTTTCCGGACGCCATGTCTAACGTGTTTCATAACCAGTTGTCTATGGGGTGACTTTTCTATCTATTAGAGGAACCCCGTAACTTGCTTGCACCCGGGCGCTTTCAGATCCGATCTAGAGCCGGCACTACTTAAAACATCAAATTTCTTTAGTGTGTTTACACTTCTCACTGTACGTTTGTACAGCCGAATCTAGGAGCCTATTTTTAAAATGTATGAATAAAAATCGTTCGACTCACCGATTATGTCGAATGAAAATGATTTGATATCGAACGAAAATCATTGATTTTGCTTGATGTATACTTTAAAAAAAAGTTGCACTCCAGTCTGAAAAATCAGTGCTGGTGACATTCTCTGACGGATATGGAGCAATTACAGAGGAGATGCCGTAATAAGCATTTTGTAAGAAAGTATTTGTTCAGCTACACGGGGTGGAAGGCAGCCGTGCGACATGCTTGGTTTCGGCCGTGGCTCCAACCATGGAGCACGAGCAATGACAAGCTCCGCCCACTTTTGTGTCGGCGAGGCCCCAATGATCACATCACTGCGCCATTTCAAACGGCATCTCCTCTTTGTAATTGCTCCATGCTGACGGACATATTTTTATTTGAATTTGAAGAATTAGCTTTAATGGTCATTAACGACTCAGTGCGTGTGCCAAGCCTCATTTACAACTACAAGAAAACTTCTGCAAGTTGCTGTCTGGGACTTTTGGCGGGAAAGTGGGAAGAGCAGTTTGGGAGCTGTATTTTATTTTCCAAAATTTGTATTGTTTTTTTCGAAAGTTCCTTTAAAATCGCTGTTACAGCTTTTCTACTACTTAGCCGATTCTTATTACTTCTACGACTACTGATTTGACTTTTAGACTTGCTTACACTAAACAACTTAGTTGAATATGTTTTACTTGTAACTGGCTAAATACGTCTAGCAAAAGCCATATTGAATATAAAAAGCTTACGTCATCATGTTTCGGCGCGTACTGAGGGTAGGAGTCGTGTTTCTGGAGCGGGGGCGCGGCGGAGGAGGGCGCAGGCTCCGACATCTGCTTACGAATCTCCCTCTCTTCCGGTTGCACTCGACTCTGACGTTTGAAGTACTTCGACCGGCGCAGGCGCAGCCCAGCTTGTTCGTTAAACGCGTCTGCGAATTTAAGACGATTGTGTCATCGTTTGTTAACCCAAATAAATGAATGAAGTACTTACTTCGACTGGCGCAGGCGCATCCCACGAACCCTACTTTATTACGTACGTTAATCGTTCGACTCACCGTTTGACCTCCTCATCATCATCCTAGCATGTATTCCTAGTTGCGTTGTCAGCTTACGCTTCGGAGCCTAGGATACGCTGTAAGTCATGGTCCTAGATTTGGCGGAACTGGTTATTACAATGGAGCGACTGCCGTCTGACCTCCGTAACCCTTTTTACAGGGAAACCAGATCAACAGGAACATGACCAGAGGTGTGTTAGTGGCCAACACTGTCAGAATTTTTCAGGCTGCCCCAAGGCATCTGACACAGCCTCACGACTGCTATCTATCGATAACAACCGGGACCAACGATCTCAGAGTCTAATGCAAACGCCTTAACCACTGAACCACGAAGGCAGTTAGGAGAAATCTGGTTATGTAGATAAGATAAAAGATAAAAAGATATTTATTTTCTCCAACAATCTTTTTAATATAAGGTGTGTACAATATATGTAATGGTTCCATCTCAGATTGGAGGAGACTGGAGCCTGTAAAAGGCAGGGCCTGTGCCACAGATCTCCAGTGCTCTCACTTCTGGATACAAGTATGGATTAGATATAAAAGATCTTAACTATAAAATTCTAACGCTTACAAACTATAGATATAATTCAAAAACAAAAATTATTGAATAGAAGACGAAGGTACCTTTCATATTATATTGTTACGAAATCAAAAATAAATAAAAATAAAATGCGGCCCGCGGAAGTTTGAGTAGCGCTGTCCGCGGAAAATTCTCGTACAATCGTCGCGTGTTTCCATACGGGAATAATATCGCGAACGATCTAGTACATCGATTATCTCGCTCTGACATATTGCTTTGTCTCGCTCTCGCACTTCTAGTATGTACTAAGGGAACGAGACAGAGAGTATCCCTCTCTCTCTATTCCGGAGTAGTTGTGATCTTTCTAGAAACTTATGGAGCGGGTTTCCCGGGCCATATAAATATCGGAAGGTGCCTCAGGAGGGCAGTTCTAATTTAACTGAGCTACAAGTGCGATCAAGAAGCGATATCCGGAGCGAATAACAAGTGATACAAGCGACCTCGGCAAGTTATAGTGACTGTGATTAGCAAGTGTTTGGGACATTGTTAGTGATAAGTGAAGTTAAGTGACGTCGGCGATCATCCTTGTTGGAATAAACGTTTTTAAGAGTCATCAGGTGTTTTTCTCCAAATTGCGAACCCCGAGCTCGTAACAATTGGTGTCATAAGTGGATTTGGAGATGCCATTGACTCCGAGAGAAGACGTCACCAGTGAGGGTGTGAAGACGAGGGCGAAGCGTGCTGCGGAAGCCAGTTCTACTGGATCTGCTGACCAGGCCGCTCCCACCGCGGCCACCGGCCACCAGGTCACGTCCAACGCCAACCAGGCTACGTCCAACGCCTACCAGGACACGTCCAACGCCCACCAGGCCATGTCCAACACCCACCAGGCCACGTCCAACACCAACCAGGCCACGTCCAACGCCTGCCAGGACACGTCCAACGCCCACCAGGCCATGCCCAACACTCACCAGGCCACGTCCAACACCAACCAGGCCACGTCCAACGCCCACCAGGACAAGTCCAACGCCCACCAGGCTGCGCCTATCTTTGATTTTGGGGAATTGATGCGAATGCTGGACAACAAATTTACAATGCTGGACAACAAATTTACAATGCAGGAGAAGCTTCAACAAAAGGCTCAACAACAACTCCTGTCAGCTATTGGTGAAGTTAGTGGCGTGGTTACCAAATTACGCAAGGATGTTGATTTGGTGGAGGAACGCGTCACGACTCTGGGGAACGACATGGAAAATATGAAGACGGACCTTTCCACATTACAGAAGAAGTTCGTGCGCCTTGAAACAACGGGAGTAGCAGTTGCATCTGGCGGAACAGTCATTGCCCACCACGGACCCAGCGTGAAATTGCCGCCATATGACGGAACCTCGTCCTGGACCGCATACCGTCAACAGTTCCAGATCATCGCAGCTGCTAACGGATGGATAGATGAACAGTGCCTGACAGCTCTCACCGTCGCACTCCGAGGACAGGCTCTGACGGTCTTGGAGGTTCTTCCGTCGGGCAGTGGATTCAAGGACCTGCTGGAGGCACTGGAATCGCGATACGGGGAACGGCATTTGGAGCACGTCTTCCGCGCTCAACTCCGCGACAGAGTCCAGCGCTCAGGAGAGGGTCTGCAGCAATGGGCGCTGGAAATAGAAAAACTCGTCCGCAAGGCGTATCCAGGGGCCGATTTGAAGATGCTTGAGTCCAACACCGTGCAGGCGTTCGTCGACGGCATCAAGGATTCGGAAGTCAGAGCTGCAGTAAGGCTAAACCATCATGCCTCATTAAAAGATGCACTGGCCCACGCTTTGGAGGTGGAAGCCGTCAGACATGACATTCGTCATTCCGTGACTCACAAAGTGCGCGAAGTAGTGGAGGAAGTTAGGGAAATAAAAGCTCCGCTAAGGAAGAGACCTGGATCCATGTGCTATAGGTGCGGCGACCGAGGGCACCTACAAATGAATTGCCCAAAGATCAAGAAGCTTGAAGACGACGTGAAGGAACTGAAGATGAAGCAGGAGGCTTTATCATCGGAGAGGAACCAGGGAAACGAGTAAGAGCCAGGACTAGGGGGCGAGTACTGGCTGGCGCGGAGGAAGCCCCGACAACTATTATCTCTCAGGCATGCAACGGAAATAGTCTCGTAATATCTGGAACTGTAAATGGGATCAACTGCAGGATGACGCTGGATACCGGAGCATCAAGAACAATAGTCCGACCTCACTTAGTAAGGACCATAATGAGAAGCATGAGGAAACTGGACTGTCAGCTTCTTTCTGCCTCCGGCCAGCCAATACCCGTCCTGGGAGAAGTGTCTGTAAAAATGTCTATGGGAGAAGCCACATATACCCACAACGTCATCGTGGCTGAAATTATGGACGATTGTGTATTGGGATTAGATTTCATGAAAAAGTACAACTGTAGAATAGACGTTGCTAGTGGTGTATTCAAGAGTGGTGAAGAAGAGATCATCATCCTAGGAGGCATTAACGGGAGAGTGACATGTTTAAAGCAAACGGTCATACCTGGGAAAGCAGAAGCCCAAGTACTAGTAAAGTTACCAGTAACAAGGAACAAGAAATCTACCGGATGCGTGTTGATTGAGGAGATAGCTAATAAACCTGCGGCTCGAGGACTCATGACCGCGAGGACTCTCGTGAAAGGAAGAAACACTGCAGTAGTAAGAGTACTTAATCTAGGCGACCAAGAGAGGACCTTAAACAAAGGCGACATCATTGAAAAATGTGAGGAAGTTGTCTGGCTGAAAAAGTGCAGTACAACACAAAGCTCAGATACAACGAGTACCAGTGATTCTATAGTCAAGGAGCTTCTAAGTAACTGCAAAAGCAATCTAACGTACTCGCAGAGCATTAAAGCTAAGAAGTTTCTACTGCGCTACGCCGACATCTTCACCAGCCAAGAAGGAGACTTAGGAAGAACGTCGCTAGTACAACACAGGATTGACACCGGAAATGAGAGACCCATCCGACAGCGAGCGAGAAGAATCCCTATAGCCAAAGAAATAGAAGTCAAAGAGCTGCTGGCGGATATGGAAAGGAATAAAATTATTGAACCATCAGCAAGTCCATGGTGTTCACCAGTCGTGCTAGTAAAGAAGAAGGACGGAAGCACGCGGTTCTGTGTTGACTACAGACGACTTAATGACATCACCAAGAAGGACAGTTACCCGCTGCCTCGGATTGATGACACCTTGGATACCCTTAGTGGCATGAAATGGTTTTCAACATTGGACTTAAAATCTGGGTACTGGCAAGTGGAAATCCATCCGAAGGTTATGGAGAAGACTGCATTCTCGACGGGCAAGGGATTATGGCAGTTCAACGTCATGCCATTCGGATTATGTAACGCGCCAGCTACCTTCGAGCGACTGATGGAATGTGTACTAGCAGGATTGGTAGGAGAAGCCTGTCTAGTATATTTGGATGACGTTATCATCGTTGGCCGAGACTTTGAGGACCACTTGCGGAACTTGGAGCAAGTCTTCGAGAAAATTCATGGAGCCAACGTAAAATTGAATCCGAAAAAGTGCCGCTTATTCAGGAACGAAGTGAGCTATCTAGGCCATGTTATTACCAGTTAAGGAATCCTGACTGACCCGGAGAAAGTGGAAGCCGTTCAGAAGTGGCCTACCCCCAAGGACAAGACAGAAGTACGGGCATTCCTTGGCCTTTGCTCGTACTATAGACGTTTCGTGAAAGGATTCTCGGAGATTGCAAAGCCATTACACCGACTAACTGAAGAGAAACGTCAATTTAGTTGGGATGAAGCTTGCGAAATTGCCTTCGAAAAACTGAAGAAACATCTGTGCGAAACACCAGTCTTGGGATACCCTCAACCAGAAGGTCAATTTATAGTGGATACGGATGCAAGTAATACCGCAATCGGTGAGGTACTATCTCAAAAGCAGGAAGACAGGGAAGTTGTTATAGCGTACTTCAGTAAGTCGCTGTCTAAACCGGAAAGGAACTATTGTGTGACAAGAAGGGAGCTATCACATCATCAGGTGGAAGGCACAAAGTAATGATAAGCCAAAGTGAAGTGAAGTTGCACCGACAGGCACGGTTTCCAAGGCGTACTGGGCGCAATGGGATAGCCTCGTTGTACAAAACGGAATACTCTACCGGAAATGGGATAAACCTAACGGCAGAGAGTTTCAACTGCAAATTGTGGTTCCAAGAACAAAAATACGTGATGTTCTTCGGGAAGTACACGACGGCGTGTCCGGTGGACATTTGGGAGTCAAGAGGACGCTAACGAAAATCCGCGAAAGGTTCTACTGGCTCCATTGTCGGGAGGATGTGGAGGACTGGTGCCGCAAGTGTACAACTTGTGCTGCCGTAAAAGGGCCACATACCAGGAGCCGAGGGAATCTACGACTGTACAACGTCGGTGCACCTTGGGAACGCATTGCAGTCGACGTAGCTGGACCATTTCCTGTCACTGACTCAGGGAACTAGTATTTCATGGTTGTCATGGACTACTTCACTAAGTGGCCGGAAGTGTTCGCCATACCAAACCAAGAAGCTACGACAGTTGCAACCAAGATAGTGGAAGAAGTGATTTGTCGCTTTGGCGTGCCCTTGGAAATCCATTCCGACCAAGGCAGGAATTTTGAGTCACAGGTTTTTCAAGAAGTTTGCAGGATTATGGGAATGAACAAAACCCGAACCACGGCTTACCATCCTCAGTCAGACGGGATGGTCGAACGGTTTAATCAGACGATCGAGAGACATCTGGCAAAAATAGTGGAAAGCCATCAAAGGGACTGGGACAAGTACATTTCACTGTTCCTGCTAGCGTACAGAACAGCAGAACATGAAAGCATAAAGGCAACTCCGGCATATGTCAACTACGGTCGTCAGCTGCGGTTGCCAGTGGACCTCCTAACAGGAGGCTCACCAGATGAACCTCAAAGTGTTCAAGACTACGTTTCTGATCTGCGTGACCGAATGCGAGAAATACACGCCGCAGTTCGAGAAAACGGGTTGCAGTCGAGTCAGAACATGAAGACCAGATACGACAGAATGTCGAATACAAATGGCTACGAGGAAGGCGCTCTAGTCTGGCTTCACAACCCGACTCGCCGGAAAGGGAAATCGCCAAAGTTACAAACCAAGTGGGAGGGCCCATACAAGGTGGTAACGCGACTAAATGATGTGACGTATCGGATACAGCGTCAACCAAGAGGAGCAATGAAGATTGTTCACATCGACCGCTTGGCGAAATATCACGGAAGAAATGATGATGCTCGGGACGAGGATCTCTAAGAAGGGGGCAGTGTTACGAAATCAAAAATAAATAAAAATAAAATGCGGCCCGCGGAAGTTTGAGTAGCGCTGTCCGCGGAAAATTCTCGTACAATCGTCGCGTGTTTCCATACGGGAATAATATCGCGAACGATCTAGTACATCGATTATCTCGCTCTGACATATTGCTTTGTCTCGCTCTCGCACTTCTAGTATGTACTAAGGGAACGAGACAGAGAGTATCCCTCTCTCTCTATTCCGGAGTAGTTGTGATCTTTCTAGAAACTTATGGAGCGGGTTTCCCGGGCCATATAAATATCGGAAGGTGCCTCAGGAGGGCAGTTCTAATTTAACTGAGCTACAAGTGCGATCAAGAAGCGATATCCGGAGCGAATAACAAGTGATACAAGCGACCTCGGCAAGTTATAGTGACTGTGATTAGCAAGTGTTTGGGACATTGTTAGTGATAAGTGAAGTTAAGTGACGTCGGCGATCATCCTTGTTGGAATAAACGTTTTTAAGAGTCATCAGGTGTTTTTCTCCAAATTGCGAACCCCGAGCTCGTAACAATATGTATATCTAATAAACATTTTGGAATGTTATTTCAAATATGTTTGTGTGAGCATGGATTGAATAAATGAATTGGATGGAAGTAAATAAATAAATAAATAAATAGGGCCATATCAACGTTAGAAATTAATTATTAGATTTATGGTACAAGAAGGTTTTCCGTATCGTCGTAATTTAGAGGTTGGAGATATTTAGTGATAGTTAATTTGCAGGAATATTTAGGAAGAGAAAAGATGCTGAGCTCGCCGTGTAGATTATTGTACAGGAAAGGGCCTAAAAAGCAGAAAAACCGATGGGAGAATTCAGTATTTAGAATAGAAGCATTGACTACAAGTCGGTTCCTTCTTATCAAATTTGGATTGAAGACAGTGATGGCATGTTGCTGTAGGATGATATTTAAGATAAACAACTGACGAACAGTGAGAACTTCACAAAACTGGTAAAGATCATGAGTTGGAAACAAAAAAGGTTTAAATGTGCATACTTTGAGCAGTGCCCTCTGGGCCCTTTCAAGTTTTATTAAAGTGGTCTTACAAGTACCACCCCACGATGTGATACAATAAGTAAGTAGGGATTGACCGAGAGCTAGATATACCATTTTGACTACCTCAGGAAGAGCCACATGTCTAAGACGCTTGAAAATATATATTAACTTGCGGATTCGACCAGCGGTGACATTTATATGAGATTTGAAATTTAAATTCTTATCAATAACTACACCCAGATATTTCACCGATTCAACAGATGCTAGGGAAGGACAATCACAAGAGATATTTTCGAAGGAGGAGTGGGAGTGAGCAACAATAGACAGGTTTGCTAGAGTAGCGGTATTTGTTTGCAAATTGTAAATAGAAAAGTTGATAACATGTGATTTTTTAACATTTAGGGTAAGAAGGTTAAGACGAAGCCATTCAGATACATCATTCAGACCGTTTTGAGCCAGTTGATAAGTCTCTATGCATACTTTTATAGTGTCGCCTTTGTCTGTAATGAATATAACTAATTTATGTACCTAGTACATAAGTAAAGAGCTTGCTAGTTAATGTCATTTCTATCTAATTCGTTCTAAGACTTCCGGAAAAAAAAACTGGAGTGCTATTTTCGAAAAGTGTGACTCATGCAAAATCGGCGAGACGAATAATTTTTATTCGATATCGAACGATTTCATTCGACATATATGTCATAATCAGAATCAGATTCACATTTCACATTTGCTCTGTGATCGTAAATTTCAGTACCACTACGCCTGCGTTGAGTATGCATGGAACTTTTTAGTCTCCTTAGTATCCACCAGAGGCTCTTTGGAGATATTTTCATACAAAATTGTATCGTCTAAGTTAATAAAAGAAAACCCAAGTGTCCAATTAATGTTCTCCGATTCGGTAACATGATTAAAATGACGAATACCCTCACTTTATTTTAACGTTTGAATGCTTAATTACAAATCACAGATAACCCCCAATAGATTGAGTATCATTCAATGCTTGTTCGCGTCGACAGTCACCAAACTTAGAGGAAGTACGGGGGGTCGGGAGCGGTAGCTGACGTTACAATGTTGCAGGTTTAGTGATGTGACATTGAATGAAACTACCAAAACCTTATCGATTTTGTGTCACTTTTCTTGCAATCTTTATAGTATTATCAAACGCGCAATAACATTAATAATCGCACATATTTTTAACCGACTTCCAAAAAGGAAGAGGTTCTCAATTTAGTTTTATGTTTGTTATCTCATATCTCCGTCATTTAGGAACGATTTGGATAATTCTTTTTGATGTGATACCTAACGGTTTATAAATCTATGAACGCCGGATATATGCACGAAAAAGTGTCAGGTTCCACGTGCAAAAGAGAGCGCGGAACAAGCCATAGAGAGGCATGATCGGCCTCGATATTATTTTGCATCAATATTTTCTTATGACTACGTTATCACGTAAAACTATCGTCTCTAACAGACAACCAATTTTTATTTTAAAGGTATAACTGACAAATTGGTCCCATAGTCATAAAAATCTATGTATATACAAGGAATTAGGGTAACTCACTCTTTAGAATAATAAGGAGAATAGAATAAAACATGTAAACATCATTATTTATAAGTTTCGTTTTAAAATATTGTAGCGGGTGCGAGGTAGCATGCTCGACCGCCACAAAGGTAAGATGGGGAACCGTATGGCTCTGACAGTGCTGCGTCGGAGGCCTCTTATATAGTCAGCCAAGTTGCGAATCCCAAGTAGTCGCTCAACGCCATCCAGTGGCCATGTTGCCATCCTGTAGTTGATTGAGTCTAGTAATTCCAGTGGCGCATGTATAGAGGTCGCCACAAATATATTGAGATACTTAATCCATTTTTCATTTTTCGTCGGGCTTTTGGAAAACCTTGAAATAAATTACATAATTAAAATCTTTAATTAAATTAAATTAATAAGTCGTAATAAACAATCGATAAAAAATTATTCTTTCAAATTGAAAGGGGTAACATCACTACGGTAAAACGTGACTTATCGAAAAAAAGGACAAACATATAATTGACACTTGGGAAAGAGAGAGATACTTGCAAAAGACATCAACGTCACCCCATTTTGGTACTCTGGTTGTTACATAGTTCGACCATTATAAAGTGAACTCTGCACTTAATTGTATTAAATTAATTAATAAACTTACCTGTGAAAATTTATACCATCCTTTTGGAGATTTGATGTCTTTGATGATTTTCCGCACCATTTTATGCAACATGTACTAATTTTTACACACTCAACGAACCTAATAGATTTTTTCGGAAATTTTCACGAAACAACCTCACAGCTCTGAGTTCTGGTCGCAACTAATGAAAGGCCTTTAAGCAATTTCATTTATCTGTGCAAAAGCATATAAGTGCGGTGACCGCGGACGCCCATACAAGCGGAATCTATTGGGGGTTATCTGTGTTACAAATCCTTTTAACAAATTTATGAATATTCTTGCAGAAAACATATTAAAATTAATAAAAAAATACATACAACAAATCAAATTTGTGTTGATCGATTTATTTGTTACTGAATAGAGCAAACTTCCAAGTCAAACAAATTATTAGATACAAAACGATTTTTTTTAAATGATTCAATTCATCTTCGTTGACTGTACGGGTGAAAGATACGAGTAAGGAATTGGGGAAATTAAAAACGATTTAATACAAAATAATCAAGTTTATTATTTATTTTGGTATAGAGTAGAACATAGTACCTATTATTTAGTGCTACGCACAAATTCTCGTATTTTACAATATGGTTACGTCAACATGTCCCAAAGTCAAACAGTTCGAATATAAATTACGAAACTTATGACAAATTATTTTTTCTGATTTATCAGGGTGTGTTAATAAAGGAGATTACAAATTGAATGCCAACAAAACAAAAGGAAACCAATGGTGCGTTATTTAAAATCAGATCTCGAAAGATGTCTCCATGAGAGGAAAGGAGCCGTCGTTAATATCGTACTGCGACACATTTCTGTACACGCGCACATCACTGTCTTACGATATACACGATTCAATAGCGGATTAGTGGCGTTTGTGCCTCTATTGAAAACGAGACCAAGAGTGCTATTTTTAAAAAGTACGACTCGCGCTAAATTGGCGTGTCGAATGATTTTCATTCGACTTGTGAATAATAAATTTCAAAATTAGCACTCCAAGAATAGGCACGACAATGAGAAATAGAGAACGCCCGCTAATTGATCGATTCCTGTAAATCGCCTCTCATGGCGGCACACCCTCATAAATCATTTTTCTTTTCGTGACCAAATAAGAACTTAATATGCAAAACTGGACAAATCTAATTGCTACAAAGTAACAAAGATTTTATTGGGTAGGCCGTTATGCTCCATGGTCTGTTCACCAAGCTTGCAAGACACGTTTGCCACATCATGCCGACATTATTCAAACGGCCCAGAAGACCTATTTTTGAAATTTATCACTCGCGCACTCGCTTTCCGAGTCGAATGATATCCGTTTGATATCCAAGATTATCATTTGTCAAAATAGGTGAGCCGCGCACACACAATCTTAAGCGAATCATACTTTTCAAAAAAGGTCTCTTTTTTATAAAAATAGTTGCCTTAAAATCACGAATCGTGGACATATGTACGCTATAATGTTTTTTTTTTACAATGTTTTGCATAAACATAGTTCGGAAGATGGCATAGCTTGGAAACACATATGTGGTCACTATCCTCAGCAGTGAGGGATCGATGATGAAGATTAAAGTAATTTCAACGTTTTTTCAAAATACAAGTGTCACCTTGAGACTCGCATCGCTATAAGTCTAAAGGTAGACAACGAATTGATTCCATGTTTAATAACCTGAGAAATATTGTTTGATAATTATGGAAAAAAATAGTTACCACACATTCGATAGATTGGAACCAGAGGCTCATACAGTTCAGTAAAGAGAGGGACCGACGTAT
Source organism: Euzophera pinguis (assembly GCA_947363495.1). Lineage (NCBI taxonomy): Eukaryota > Metazoa > Arthropoda > Insecta > Lepidoptera > Pyralidae > Euzophera > Euzophera pinguis. Next base: position 2,400,795 of record OX376154.1, read on the forward strand.
TTTCTTTCACTGTTAATTTTTAAGCATAATTTTATATACAATTTCACAATTATTATTTCCCATTAAAAATCATTCTTTACAAATGGAAGAACACTTTTCGTCAATAGACTTGTAAGTATTCAAATAATATATTTCGCATCATAGAAAGGATGACATTATAATACACTCATTTTGTCAACCGTTTTATAAAATAATACTAACACTTAAACACAAAGATCATGGGGTCACTCAAAACTGTATTGAAAAACATAATTTTATAATATAGATGAATAATAATCTAACATCGGCGCGTGCGTCTAATAAACTAAGCCGAAAATTTGATCTTTGAAAACGATGTTATTAAAAATGGACTTTATTAAACACAAGACAGTGTGCTTAAAATGCTTTATTAGTTTTTATTCATATGTTCTAAAACAATACACTGATAAAGTAGAAAAAAAAATCGTTTGTGGCAAAAACATCCTTTTAATATATTCTGTGGGATACGTCTATAGTCACGCGGTACGTTGCGATAAGGGACGCTAGAATGGATATGAAAAAACATCTTAATGATACAAATGTAAGTATCTGTATATTAATTTAATGTCATATTGTAAATTTAATAGTTATAATTAAATTTAGACCTGCTCTTGTCAGTTGCACATAGCGTGAACAAGAAACTTACTTTGACAATCGTATTGTGATTACATATCAATAATGAGATCGAGTAAGATGAGGACGCTTAATATTCGGACGTGTTTCGTTCACGAAACTATAAACGTACCTTTTACGAACCATTCGCTAGATGTGGAGGTATGAATAGCTAACCAATATCTACAGAATTACTAACAAAAATTTTATAATAATCTTAGAAAATGTCAACCAATTAACGTTAATCGCGTCTGGTTGAATATCGTATTGGCTCTCAAGACATAACACCGATATAAGCTTTTTTTAAAGCGTAGCCTTACAATTTCTGAAGGCTTACTGTCATCTCTTATTCCATCCAAATGCTAATGTGTATGCGAGAGAAATGCGAGATGGCGCAATACTGTGTGCAAGGCGACATCTCGCTTACTCACTTGCATTTGGAGGGAATTACGAGGTGGTAGTAAGCCACCTGCTCTATTTAAGTACACTTCCATAATTTCATACAATTCAAACATCTAGTATGTAAAAAAAATATATCAAGTTATATTACAAAAAAAAATTATTAAAGATAATGATCTCCAAATACTGTTCAAAAATAAATACAAGGACACCAATTATACTATTGAACAAAAAATTTAATTCCATTTCAAATTTTAACTGTCATTGCTTTTTACAACAAGCGAATCTGGCGCACTCTGGTGGCAAAACATACAAACCCTCATTACAAAATAATGTTATTGCTTAATTTTATTTAATAACAAAAACATGACGTGTCACCCTCCGTTCACTGTTATAAGACCCGCGGAAATTGGTGGAACTACATATTTTTACAAGGAAAAATTACGTTGGACGAAGACACTAGCGCCACGCCCATGGAACTTCTTACAGTGAACGGAGAGAATTTGCTCTATGTAGATAAAAAAACACAGAATAGAAATAAATTCCGACTGCAAGGTGATTATTGAATAAAAGCCGTGTAATCATCTATGCAATGCAAATTTATGTACATTTATTGTTGACTGTATAACAGGCAAGTAAACGAAAAATACATTGCTCACCCACGAACAGGAATCCTATTATTGAAATGTCAAATGAAAATCGTTCGACTCATCGATAATTAAGAATGAAAATCATTGCACACGTGTTCAAATATTCACTCATTTCGCGTGATTCACAATGTTCAAAAATAGCACTCCAGATTATTGAAAGAGATATGTTGTTTTTTTGTAATTAAATAAAAATAACCGATATGACGGTATTCAGTCACATAATGTAAGACTGCGAAAAATCTTTTCGCCTTATGCAGCACTTGCGATAGAAATTCTATATTGCTAACAGCATTATCATTATCACACATAATATTGCTAAAGGTAACTAAATAATTATGTTATACAAAGCTGCCTTTTCCGCGTCAGACAACGTGAAAATTAGCACGGAGCAAACTTACAGTAAAGTCCAAGCTCTAATGCACATTAATAAATAGTTCTAACATTGATTTCCTACCAGAGTGTTATGAGAAATTTTACAGCTGCAAGTAGGAAGATATTAAAAAATAATAATTTTAAAAGTAAAATTTTGTCATATCAAATTGGTTTTCGAATAAACCTTGGGTCGATGTGAATATATGTAACTGCGAAAGGAAAATGTAATGAATGTTAAACGGCAACTCATCGACTTTATTGTAGTTAAATTATAGTAATTCGAAGACAAACTAAAACTAATTTAAACATATGATTTCTTGTGTTTTCGCGATGTGTGTATTAAACTATTTTAATAACGTTTTTATCGCGTTTATTATTTATCATCATCAGTGTCAGAATTGTGCGGAACCTGTTATTACAAATCACTTTACAGCGTTCGTGGTCGCAGGCAGGCTAAGTTAACATCTGTCGGTGATTTGTTTGTGTGCAATAAAAACCGTATAAAAATAGTTTAATTTAACGAGAATCTGTAAAACTTTTGGCTATTTATTATATTACCTTTTAAAAGAGTTGTCGTGAATCGCATGGCATCGTTCGTAAAATTAGGCATTTTTGCATTCTCAAGAAATCTAATAAATACCCAGAAAAGTAAGGTTATATCTTCAATTTATTCACAAAAATATAATTATTTCTATAACTGGTATTTCCAGTATAATACATATACTATAGTAACAAAACTTTTAAAAGTAAAACTTGACAAACATTCAGCTCAATTGGATTTGTATTAGCTTTTTTGAGCGTTAATGTAGTTTTGACATACAAAATGCGTAAAAGGCTTGGACTCTGGTTTGCAAGATGCTCCGTAGCAAAAACGGTACTAAATCAAATTACATTTTTGGGAACTTGGTAAACATTAAAACGAATTGTTCAGAGGTGTTGAACAGATTCTATCTATACTGTTTTATAATACTTATAGCGGCCAAAATATATAATAATATAATTAATTATACCCATAGATTTATAGAAAAGATGAGTTACGTTGAAGCGTCGCCTAAAAGTTTTTATTTTTGTTAAATTAATCATACACATTTAGTATGTATGTTGATTAATTAATTTTTCATTCAAATCTGTACAGAAAGGTATTTTGCTAAGATTTGAGTTTAAGTTTTTTCATCATCTAGACTGAGCCAAAAGACTATTCAACTTCACGTCTCCAATTTGCACAAACGAAACATTCTTTTTATAAATCTATGTAAAAAAAAAACCTTACAAAAAAACACAGAAATAAAAATCATAAATTCTGCAGCATTACAATGGCACTAAACATTAATTTAAATTAGAAAAGATACGATAAAAGACGATATCTTTACCAGTCTTCCTAATAGCGAATCGATTGATACATTAACAACTATTTTATATACAATTTATAATACATATACACTGCTTCTGTCACTGTTTTGCAGAAGAGAAAAGTAAATCAGTCCAAAATTAAAGAGATCGCGTATAAAAAGAGCGTCGTTGTAAACAAAAGTACTATGTAAAGCAGTGGGGCGACCGCGCTTGTTTTAATTTTGTATGCGTGTGTATTGTACATCAAACACTGAGCGCGGAACGGCGTTTTTGGTGAGATCTTTACTATTAAATAGTATAGGTATGGGACATCGTAGAGGCAACGCTTCACTGGAGTTAAATTATAAAAATTGACTATTTATCGCCCTGTCTAAACTCCTACACTATGTTGACTGTTTTAATATTGACAGTAATTTCTTAATACTTTACAAAAAAAGCCAGTGTAATAGCCAAAATTGTAACGAAATCTCGTTTCAATGTAAATGTTCAAATTTCATACAACTTACTCTATAAATGCATGTCTTTACATGATTGCCGCGTAAAGTAAATCATACAAATCTACAGTTAATAAAATAGTAGTTTATGAAACTGTAATCAAACTAAATAAAGTGCAGTTTTATACACTACTTTATCTAATCTCATAAAATTTAATTAAAAATGAAAAAATGATGTAACATTTTCTTCAGCACCGCTACGCTTTCAGACATTTTTCAAAACACAATGAATATCAGTATGAGATTAGATAAAATATATTTAGATCAACTGTACCTGAAAGTAAATATATATCAACGCGCACAAACTATTAACTTTCCTATACCAGAGATGAAAGTCAACAAATAAAGATTACAATTCATTTCAATAAAATGATATTAACATCCAATAAAAGACATTGTAAATCACAAATCCCTACATTGCCCGTGGTGCTATTACGGCGTTCTACTAGTCGTTCTATTGGCATTTTATTTGCTCGTGGCCCGAACTAATGGAAAAATCGTTACCTCTGGTAGAATATGACGTTTATTTTTACGCAGCGTGTCTCTACGAATACGAAGCGACCAATTTCTGAGATTATTATAATCGATTCTGACTTGAACACCCGCTCAACTGTTCCGGTAACGTTAAAAAAGTTATAAAAATATAAATGCAAACTCTTATCATGCTACGTGGTGTGTTTTTTTTCAATTCAATGTTCACAATTCATTATTCAAACTTTGAATAGAAAAAATAAAACCTATAATTTAAATACTAAGTAGTAAACGTGATTTATTTTTCATGGACACGCAAAATAGGCAAATGGTGAAACTTTTTTCGCGGTAAAAAATAAAGATCGGAAATGTGTCTACGAGATCCATATAACTAAGTTTCATTCTCGACATATTATGTAAAGTTAATTTAATTAGGCCTACGTTTTAATACAAAATAATACTGAAAATAAAAGAGACATGTGATTTTTTAGATGTGATGTGTTCTAACCGAAACAGACGCGGGTCGAGATCATACAAAAAGTTTATGGAACATCCATATCACGAAAATGCTACGGTCGCTCTTACGCAACATATAGTAACATCAAGAAAAAAACAAAATAAGAGGGATATGTTCGATGTATTTTAATGAATCTAATGGTAAGACCTAGCAAATTGCGCGATACGAAACGAAAAGGTAAAATCATGACTAAATAGCTAATTTTATCAACTTCGTACCAAAATGATTTCTTATGTTTTCGCGATTGTTATTCATTAAATTAAACTATTTTAATACGGTTTTATAATAAACGCGATAAAACCGTATTAAAATAGTTTAATTCGTACCAAAAGTTATTATATTTTAACAGTAATGATAATACCGAATATTAACTTGATATCTCAATCACTTGTACAATTCGAAAGCACTAACTAGCTCACTTGACACACCTGCTTCAATGTCAATTTCAAGCAATTCATTAAAAAAAAATAGACATTGAATATTCACTACAAAATAATATTCAAAATACTAATTATTTTATCAACACTTCGTTAAGATAGATTTGCGCAAGTGCGACCGCAGCTTGCCGTAAATATTACTACTAAATGCCTTTATCACTAGTTACTAAACAAATATACCCTATTTATTAACACATAAGTAAAAAAATATATTTACATAGTCAAGTATAAACAATCACATTTTTTTTTTCTCGACTGGGCTTTGTTCGTTCCTAAGTAAAATCTTAAGAAAAGGCTTATATCTATGAACAGGCTGACTGGCTCTTAAATTCATTACTACACATAAATCCTTAGCCTCTTCGCACATTAGGCAACTCAAATCTTCAATATATGACCGTTTTAGTTGCCAAGCGACTACGGCAATACAAAATCACACCCGGAAATTCCATACAACAGCGCCGACCTTGATAACCATTACGCTTACTACGATTCGGACGCGTACGCACACGCGTCAATGTACGTTACTGGTTTGGTTGATTATATATATATATGTTTTGCTCTCGATTTTTCGTAGGTGTGTGTGTCCGTTCTGTACGTTTACTGTTGAAAATTCTGTGACAAAATGCAAAAAAAATGTTGTCGACGCCTGTGTGGGGCCGTAGTCGCTTGACGACTAAAATCGTCAGGTATCGGGGACTTGCGTAGGCTTATGTGCGAAGGGGCCAACACAACACAATATAAAGTACTCGGATAGATTCGACGGTAAGCGGTTCAGGTAGTCAATTGGACATACATTCGTTCCCTAAATGATATTTTTTAGTAAACGTTCAATACAAGCGATTATTGATAGCGGGTTAAGATATTTCACGGCTGAAGACAGCAGATTTTGTTTGCATTTAAAATGAAATTATAATTGATTTAAATGGGGCTTTATTTTGCTTACTTTAACCTAAAGCCGGGTTTTCTGCGCCAAAAATAAGAAAACACTCTAAAACAAAGCATATTTTCTGTACGCCGCGCATAACATTTTGTACGAAAAAGTGTTCCCAGTCCCAGTCCCACGCCCACATTTTAAATGTTCAATGTATGGTGTCAGGAAACACAAAACACGGTCTCAGGAGTTTAGACTTTATACGTTCCAATAACACAGAAATACCGTTCCATTTTCTTTCCTAATTGCGTTACCCTATAGGATTCATATTGTACCTATTATGACTGTGAAATTAAGAATATTTAGTCCATGATTTGAATTCATTTCTTATTTCCCTGTCAAAGTACCTCCCTTTAAATGACATGTCACGATCACCATGGATTATCTCATATGATTGCAAATAAATTGTTTCATGGACTTGATTGTCAGATATAAATAAATAAAGTCGTAATAAAGTTGAATAAAGTCAGTCTTCGTTTACGCATAAAATTAACCAACGCCATCAATAATCCTCTTCATAGATTGGATTCTATTTTCAATTACGTCTAAGTCAAAATTTTTTGGTGATTGCTCTAAAATAAAAAATAAAAAATAAAAAATGTAAAAAAAAACCAAGAAAGAATACTATGAAAGAGGTAGTTTTCATTAACTGAATGTAACCTGTCATTCAAACGCTTACAACTAAGACCTTGTCTAGAAGGAGCGAATTCGTCGCGAAACGTTTTGCGCGATATCATTTGCGCGTTAGTAAGATAATAGTCACCAATACATCGCGTACACAAGCATAGCGCGAACTCAAAATACGCGCGTAAATCGCGTGCACTAAGCAAAACTCACGACTCGCATTTGTTTCGAGCGTATTGCGCGCGAGTCAAGATATTAGGGACGCCTTGTTGCGTTCAGTTAACGCGCGAACTAAAGAGCGAATTCAAAAATTCTGAATTCATCCCCAAAATGCTCGCGCGTTGGTACGCTCTTTCTAGACGCAAAGGTAGCGCGTGATACGCACAAGAGAATCGCGACTAATTCTCCCTTTCCGGACAAGCTCTAATTCTCATTTACCGCACTATATATTACGAATTCGCTATCACAATTCATTTCACATCGTAGTACCCTATTTGTGCTAACTGTTCAGTATCGATAAGTTCATAACTACGCTACTGAGATCTGTAGAACTTGACATTGATAACGGAAAGTGCCAAACGTGAAGAAATTTTTTTAAATTAGAATTAACGGATTCGAAATGAGATTGGTTTTGCCATGTTGTGTGATAGATGTCGCGGCTGAGTCTGTTTGTGATTAGTTAATTCGAAATTCCATTTTTAATATTATAATTTGCACTGGCGTGCTCTAGCGGATTAAATACGCAGCTTGATTTGTAAAGATGTGCTTGTCATACCACCACACTCGCACAATTTACATAGATACATGATGATGAGTGAGATGGAACTATTTCGGTTGTTTTACATAGATTCATGATGATGAGTGAGATGGAACTACTTCGGTTGTTGCGATTGAATTAGTTATCACTGAAATCAGCCACTGATAGTTTAGTTAGACGATTAGAATCATTATAAAACTGGTATACGCATTTCAATTGCAAATTGGGTCGATATCTAAACCATTTCTATCAAGCACTGGCGGAAGCACGCAAACTTACTTCTGCAATGTAACACCTAAATCAATAAAATTCAAGTTTTCTTATGTTTACGCGATTGTTACACATTAAACTATTTCAATATGGCTTTTATCGCGTTTACTCACTTATTAATTTAACTAGTACCATACGTTTCATACATTCACAGCGTTCATGTCACATGTCGCAGGCTAACTAACTGATGTTGTCTGTGATGACATCAAATAACAGACAAATGTAAATAAATCATACTATCCATACTTAATATTATAAATGCGAAAGTCTGTCTGTCTTTCCTTTTGTCTGTCTGTCTGTGTGTTACGCTTTCACGGCCAAACCGCTGAACGGATTTTGATTGAATTTTGATATGAATATAGTTAGTATCGCAGGCGGAGCTGCGGGAAGCAGCTAGTAAATGATAAACGCGATAAAAACCGTATTTAAAAAGTTTAATTTAAAAAATAATTCCAGTTTTAAGTTTGGCATGTCCCGTTAAAAACGTCCAAGTTATTATTATGGCGAGGCGATTACAGCGGCATATGCATGTATATATCGTAGCGGGGGGCTGCGGCGGGCGGGGCGGGGGGCGGGGCGGGCACCTCGCCTCCCCCCCACTCGGGTCACAACGAGTACGACTCGTCGTTCACCGCGCCGCACGCCGCGTTCTATTGTATCGAATTGAAATTCACCCCTAAAATATTCAAAGGCGAATTGTGAGGCACGCCCTGCAAAGGAAAGTCTAGCGGACGACTGTCGATAAAACCAACGGGCACGGGATGCGGGGGACACAACAACGCCATCTGTTGGTCCGGCTGCTGAGGCTCGTCCTTGTGCTCCAACGGCGGCGTCGCGTGCTCCCGCTTGATTCGACTGCGAATACTCGGCCGGTTGTTTGGATAACCTTTCTTTTTATACTCCAACCATAGAGTTCGATTGTTCACGCCGAAAAGCCTCGCCGCTTTGCAGAACCCGATACCGCCGAAACGTACCGCGTCTAAAGCACGTTGGAATTTCTCTTCCGATTGTGGGTTCGATGTTCTTCTTCGTTTCTGTATTATTTGTTGTTGTTGCGATGTTTGTTGTTGTTCGGGGACGCAACTGGGGCCAGGGGAGGGTCCGGGTACGCCTAGGGTCTGTCCGTAGGCGTTCATGTCCCCGGACACGTGGCCTCCCATCACGTTATTCATGTACATGCCGTTGTCCTGCTGCAAGCCGCCGCCGACACACGCGTTATACCTCGGGTATGCGTGCTCCATCATACTCCACTGACCTCCTGGGAAGAGAGATAAATGAATTTGTATTACATCTCTATGTATATCATAAGAACATAACGCGTTTTGACTAATTTTTACAATGTCTAAAGTATTTTCATTGATCTCCCTTCCCTGAAAAAGAAAGAGCGACCCGGTTGTCGAAAATTTGCATATTTTATTTGAAAAATTATATAACATGATACATTAACCTAAAAAATCTAAAAATTTTATGTCTAGTCAAAGTGGTAAATATTAGCAATGGTAAAAGGCAACATATCAAATATGTATTTGCTGGTGTAACTTCTTAAGGCCCTGTATCCCTCAACCTTTCGGTATATATCGCGATATTTGATATAGTACGTACTCGTAATGCAATAAGGTTGAATACCGGTTGGCCTGTCACCAGTCTCAGTTAAACCCGTGTATGCCATTTCGGTTGTTATTTTTCAAGTTTTAATTTAATAATTCAATAATTATAACCAAATATTGTAATTTTTTTAGGTATCCCTCTTGCTCATTAATTTATACTTTTTATAGACGCAAAAAAGTTGGTAGTTGTCGCTGAAAGTATCAAGTAATTCGCGACGAAACTTCTTCCGGATATAGCTTTTTTGCTAGGTTTTAAATACCTTTTTGAAAATATTTTGATGTAATCATTTATTTTGATCTTTGAACTGTACTTTATATTTTTTTCATGCTGGTATTTAATGAAAAATAAGACTAACAGCGCGACGAAAAAATAGACGTTTTACGGTATTCCTGTATTTGCCCAATGTTTTCTAAAAGTCTCGTTAAATATTTACAGTAGAGAAAGAGACACAACATCTTTAGTTATGTGCTTATCAATTGTTTTTTAATAAGGAAGGTATATAATTTAAAGTATTCCGTTAGGCAGAATAATGCTAATAAAAAAAGTGTATCATTTAAAGATTTGAAAAAAAAAATCGCGTAATATATAGTTTTTGCTTTGTAAAACGTCCTTTTTTTAGCATGTTACTGTTATTAACAGATAACATGCCAAAGTAGAAATACTCTAATCCCAGGTCCAAACGCAATAGTACCATCCATGGAGCAAATACAAAGAGGAGACGGCGTATCGACTGGTACACCGTTACGGTCATTGGCGCAGTGACGTCGGAAGTGGGCGGAGCTTATGTCATTTTTCGTTCAACTGTGAACGATGCGTGACGAGCTCTTATGTTTTTCTAATTTACGTTTCGTTTCAGCTTAGAATATATTGTAAATAATTTTAAACTATTACTTTAAAGTGTTTCAATGCTATGTTATGGGATCACAATAAACGTAAGTAAATAATATATTTTTGAATTTATTTGATTGATTTAGTATTACACAAAATATATGTCTGTTTTTAATGTTCAAAATATTTATAATATAATGAAATAAATATTTATTTTTTATGTTGAAATCTTCGATTTGTTAGCGACAATTGCCTTCCGCCTCGCGTAGCCTCACACGATGTTTGTAAGGAAACACGACATGCCATCTCCTCTTTGTTATTACTCCGTGGTACCATCCGACGAAAAACACGCAGCTTTTTCTACCATAATGGGGTATAATGGTAAAAAAGACCTGCATGTTTTTCACCGACTGCGTCAAATGGGTTGGTTATGTTTTTTGAGAATATGTATGTATGTAAATTGTTTAGCACGTTCTGGAGCCTGAACCGCTGGATGGATTTTAGCCTAAGAGGTGTCGGTATATTAGTATTTGTATGAGAGTGAGACTGGGTCATTTTCAAATAACACAGAAAAGCAATCGTTTTTAGTTTAATTACCGTTTGTGATTCACGGGTTGCCCTAGTCCTTTGAGAGGCCATGTGGTGCTCCTGCCAAAACCCGTCCTTGGCTATATCAATAGATGACATGTCCATGAACAGATCTTGGCAGGAAGAGGAACTATTGCTAGAGGAACTATATATAATGAGTGAAAATAAAAAAATGGGATACGGTTATGAAGTATGGATGGATTTAAACTGGGCTATTGTAATAGAAATTCGGACACCTGCCATAATCATGATTACTGACTATTAGTGGCAGGCGGTGACTCGCCACTCAGTGAATGGGCCCCCCAAACAGTCGCCGCGTTTGGCAACCGAGGGGCAAACTTTGGAATGAGTGACTAAGGGTGCCGAGAGGCTCCGGTTTCACCGTTATTATTAACTTGTTCGTACTTGTAGTCCAGGGACAAGTCTCAATAGATCAAAATGTATATTAGGAGATTGTTCTTTATGATCCACTTTTAATAAGAGACTGCCTCCATGGTCCAGAGGCTCAGGCGTTCGCCCTCGAGGGTGATGGGTTCAATTCTCACGGGAAGCATAGTTGTTTCCAGTACGTTTAGAGCATTGCAGGCTTGAATCACCTGATTATTCCGTGCTTCGGAAGACACGTTAAGCCGTTGGCCCCGACTGCTTGGGTGATCGTTAAAAGAACTACGTCCGAGGCCGAAAGGCGGTTCCACAAAACTACGCCACGGTGTACAGAGTCGATTGACCATGCCACCAACTCTATATGAATAAATGAAGTATGATTATGTACTTTGAATGTGGTATAATAAGAATATTGTTTTTTTGCAATTGCGTTTTTTTTTATTAACCAATCAAATTACCAATTATTCATAGCATTCTGACAGGGCTGTACATTTTAAACATGAATTGACACCTCAAATAGTTGCTGTAAAATAATTAAAAAAGGGAGACATCACTTTTAGGCGAACATTGAGGCTTTAGGTTTATCTACAGCTGGGAATGATGATGATGGGTATTTTTTTTCTACAATATCAAAACATGATGAAGAAGACCTTAAAAGACTCATATCCAGGGCTGTAGAATTATTAATAAAAAAAGGGGAGACACCGCGTTTTGGCGAACGTTGAGTCTTTAGTGTACTAAATCTGCGCGGTACAAATGAAATGATATCGACGGCATCGGCATCGTAATCGGAATACGACGTCGGCTTAAAATCGACGCTAGTTAGGCGGTAGACCCCCTGGGAATGATGTCGGATAATATTTATTTATTTGATAATTTTTATTCATTTGATGTATATGCAATTTTTACTTTTCTACATTATCAATAGACTATTTGGCTTACCTTGGGTCATGGTAGCTGGGTTGTTGTCCATAGGCAAAGGCTCCACGTTCATATTGTGTGGCTCTGTGGTCTGCAACAATACACATTTAGCTTCAATTTTCAAATTTCTTTCCGCTTAATAAAATTGAACGATTCATCCAAAGTACATAGGAAAAATGTTTAATAATAAACTATATATACTTCCTATTTATTGACTGAGCGTGTTAGAAGACTCCATTTCGAGACTGGCGAATTTTGCTTTTGTATGTTACGGAGTAGAGGCTCATTTCTGAACGGATCATTACGAACTTGACACACGTGTTCCTTAATTTTTTTCCCAGAGATAGTTTTTTGGTTGCCCGAGGCCTAGAGGCGATTCCGCACAACTCTGACAGGGTGTACATGGTCGATCGACAATGTAACCTGATGATGTATGTGTATGTCACATAGTTGTATAATGATTTCTTATGTTTACATGATTGTTCCACATTAAATATTTAAATACAGCTATGTAAGCTGTATGTGTCCCAAATATAAATATATACCTGTTGCGCGTTATCCAACGTCCTCTCGTCCTGGAAGTCCCTCCTTTGCCGTTGTTGCGGCAAACTGCTTAACGTGATAGTGTCGCCGCGGACCAGGTCAAGCTGGGCAGCCTCGTCCGGCCTACCGTCTTCTGGAAGCAGCTCTAGGGGCGTTGACCCCGATGAGCTTTTCCTTCGCCTGTGTAAAGATAATATTATACAATACAATATACGTTCCCGTGGTATTTTCAGTACACCCACATTCAAGCTCTCTGCTTTACCCAAAGGTTGACTGTTAGATAATACTTTTAGCATGAAACCCGCCTATTGTGCTTTACAAATTGTAATTTGTACAATAAAGGTTGAATAAACGAAACACAATAATAAATTGTTAAATTAGGAAAAAAGTGATCGATTACAAAGTATTATGGCCCTAAGCGCAGCTAAAAGGCCTTATACGCCCGAGTTAGGATTTAGTCAGTTCAAGTCATAAAATTCATAGAATGTTCATGGGAACACTCCAGGAATTTACGACATGACATTTCGGGAAAGAGACATTTTGAACCCAGGTCACATTTTGGGAAAGGGACATTACGGACCTGAACGTCTGTTAATGGTTTATCATACTTTCGAAACTTTTCTCGTTTATTCATTCATATCGAGTGAATAACATAGACCAACGATTGGTGTCATAGTTTTGCAGAATCGCCTAAAGGCTCCTTAAGGCTTCAGACGAGTCAGACAGGACCAATAGCTTCTGATGCACGAATTCATCATTATTATTAGACAATCAGGTGATTCAAGCGTAACCAACTGGAAACAACTAAACAAAGTATGCTTCCCGTGGGAATCGAATTTCGAATAACGATTCTCATTCATTCGTCCTCCTCCGGGTCTAAGGCCACTGGACAATGAAGACAGTTTTCTCGTTTGCAAGGTGAAAAGTTGTGCGTTTTACACAAGAACAATAATTATTATGTCTTGTTTCCCTTTGGATCACTCAATTTACACAGTAGTCGCCTTAAACTAATCTCTTTGCTTGTGATTTGATTTTAGGCTACTTCGCTTAGTGATTCAAACAGCGTCCTTTTTTATAACTACAGAGGTAGTAATAAAAAAAAACAGGGACAAATCATACAGATTGAGTTAGCCCCAAAGTAAGTTCGAGACTTGTGTTATGGCATACTAACTCAACGATACTATATTTTACAACAAATATATAGAACCACATCCAAGACCCAGGCCAATCAAAAGATCATTTTCCATCTTGACCTGACCGTTAATTATTTGGTGCGTATTGTACATACCTTTTGCGTTTATTATTCGGTTCGGATATGGGCGATGTGGAGTGTCGTTGTGAGTCGATAGAGTCCCCTGGCTGGAAGTCGGAGGAGCCCTGTGCCCGGGTTAGAGATGTGGAGTCCGGCATCTCTGTGAGACCTTTGATTTTGAGCAACTTAGCTGTCTCCAGTACCTGTGAAATATACACACTATAGCCCGACCAGGAAAATAAAAACCCTGCATTGGCGTCGCTACTGATCGCCTTTAGGTGGCAACACGTTGTATCAGTCATGCCAACAACAAAATTGACAATATCATTTAATGAAATGGAAACCAATCCTTCCGTTTTTATTCGCGTTAAATTTGATAACATCTTTTATATCACTTTTCTCTCATTACTATTATTCATCGAAGGAGTACTGCCGTGCCCCCCGATTTATTGTTATACGGCGGATGTATTAACACCTCCCACCCAAACTCTCTTAATTTTTGCTGAGTGGCTAAAGATGTGCGAGGTCTAACGTTATCATGATGAAAAACCACACCCTTTCTGTTGATTAATTCCGACCGCCTTCTTCAACTTCTTGCTTTAATCTCATCAGTTGTTCGCAGTAGAGTTCAGAATCGATTGTCCTGCCTGGTGGTAACAGCTCATAATGAATAATGCCCTTCCAATCCTACCACACACACAGCATCACCACCCTGTTGCGAGTGAACCCGGTTTTCGCCACAGTCTGTGAAGCCTGACCGGCCTTTGACCACAACCTTTTTCGCACGTTCTTGTCGTACGTGATACACTTTTCATCACCAGTTATCAGCTTCTTCAAAAATGGTTCGGTTTCATTACGTCGTAATAAAGAATCACAAATGAGTACACGGTTCATTAGGTTTCTTTCCCAGGAGGTACCCAAATATCGAGATTTTTTGTGTACCCAGTTTTTTTCAAATGCGTCAAAACTGTTTTGTGGTCAATTGCCAGTTCTACAATTCTCAGCTACGTCATAACTAATGATACGCCGATCTTACTTCACTATTTAAAAAATGGCATCTATTTTATCCGTAACTTGGTCCCCACCAAGGCGACGTGCATCTTTGACATCAAAATTTCCGAATTAAAAACGCTTAAACCAAATTTGTGCTACTCTCACGGACACTGCACTAGGTCCATAAACATCGCAATTTTTTTTTTCGCGGTTTGCGTGGCATTTTACCTTTTTTCCTTTTCATTAGATTCACTAGTCTTGACAGTAAGAAAAACAAATAAAAATCACACATTTTCCTAATTTGAATTTGGAATTATCTTCTTTAAAATTTAAACTTTTAATAATACTAAAACCAGCCAGATACAAATAGTAAAGTAAAATTTAAACTTTTAATAATACTAAAACCAGCCAGATACAAATAGTAAAGCCAAAGAGATTTTATTCACACGTTTACAAGTTCATACACACTATATGCGAAAAGACTTTTTTGTTGCGTCGTCAGCTTACGCTTCGGAGCCTAGGGTATGCTGCAAGTCATGGTCCTAGATTTGGCGGAACTGGTACTGGAGCGACCACCGTCTGACCTCCGTAACTCCGAAACCAGACCAACAGGAACATGACCCGAGGTGGTTTAGTAGCCAACACTGTCAGAACTTTTCAGGCTGCCCTAAGGCATCTCACACAGCCTCACGACTGCTATCTATCAACAACAACCGGGACCAAACGGCTTAACGTGCTTTCCGAAGAAAGGAGGAGCTCAAGATAGAAAATGCCACCCACTAAAATGACGACCAATCCATAGTGGTAGCGTCACGTCGTCGCTTGACACGCGCATTCGCTACGAATACGCGGGTCGACGCTCGACTAACGAGCTTCTCACTAAATATCTATCTATAGATTAATATAGTTTCCGAGTCTCGGATGAATCTAGACTACTTTTTAGCGAGACGTAGTACCTTGTGAACGGACTCAGGGGCAAGAGCTTATTTGATTATTATACTCTAATAATTGATTCTTTAGCACGTAATGTAGTTGTAAGAGAAGAGCGGGGCTCACCAGGCACAAGTTTCCTTATCTTCAATGATGCCGAGGCTCTGCTGCCTATTTACAGTGAATTGTGAAGAAGAATAAATGAATTTTGAAAGATCTAGTAGATACCTGTGGTAACTGTTCCTCTGTGACGTTGACTTCGCCGTAGTACATGAAATCGACCATAGTTCTAAGGTCTGCGAAGGTGACATCCTTCAATATCACAATGGGGTGCCGTGACGGGTTGTCAACAAAAAGTGCCTGCAAATGAAGAAGGGATTAGTAGATTCCGCAGCACCATTAATATATTGTTCATTCGTCATATCAAATCGTAGATCGCGGTAACAGCTCTCCCACCAGGCAGCCTTTGCTTTGAGTGCGGCTGAATTTAACAAGTCGAGTTGGAATGAGGGTACTACTACACTACATCCTCGGCTGATTGCCTCGGAGCCCAGGGATCGCTTTCCTACTTTTTCTCCTCCATTTCCCCCGGTCTTCGGCATCCTTGGTTGTGAAAATTAGCACGCATATCGTCCGTTGCGACGTCGAGCCAGCATTTTATGGGTGAAGACAAAAGCGGCCGGCAGTCATCGGCAAAGCCGGGCGGTAAAACAGAACATAATTTGTAGTGAATGTTGGGAATTCACAAGCCACTCGGCAAAAATTTAACTTCAACTAACAATGACGAACGAAGATAACGTGTTGTTAGTTTCTGCAACTTTTGTTGTTATTGCTGGCTCTTTATATTATAACTAAATTTTTAAACTATTATAACTAAAACCCCGAAGATCTCGGGTAATAAGTGGCCTTCAAAATCGTGACAATGAAGATTTCCTTAACAGATTACAACAATATGACTGTTATGTGGTTAAAACTTAGAAGGTATTTAGTTGTGGGTCGACGTTTTCGTTCAACAAGTAATGCCGAATCCAATTATTTCCCGACCGATGATTTTGGGTCCCATCATCATTTCATGTAGGTTGTCAATCGAGCATGTACACCCAGGTATCTGAGTTATGCGGAACCGCTTCTCGGCCTATGACGTGATTCCTTTCACGACTACCAGACAGATGACAACCGGGTTCAACGGCTTAAGGTGCCTTCCGAAGCACGGAATCATCTTTATTATCAGACAATCACGTGAGTCAAGCCTGTAATTATTGTAATAACCAAACTGGAAACAACTAAACAAGGTATGCTTCCCGTGGGAATCGAGAACCCATGACTCCGGGTCGAAAGCGAACGCCTTAACCACTGGACCACGGAGGCAAATATTTTAGATCCCGTTTTATCCTTCGGGTACAGAACCTTAAAACTTACACACGACACTAACCTGAAAGTAAGTACTACACGCCGATAACACAATCTTATGGGCCTGAAGCTGCTTCCCCTCAGCCGCTAGCGTGACGTCCACCAGGGTGCGCGTGGTCAGCAGCGTGGTGAACGTGGATATGAAGTTCGGCTGGTGGTTGTTCCAACGTAGGCTGTACTGCTGCGACATGCTGGCGGCTGGGATTCAACTGGAACGCACATTTTTATGTAAGCTTTCTGCAATGGTCGATTGCGTTTTTAATTGTGGTTTGCGACAAAAATATTATTAGGTGTTTCACGCAGATGAGGTCACAATGTGAAAATAATTAAAACGAGACTTTTACACACGACTGACCAAAGACTGTTTTGTTTTTAGCGTTCATGTATGGTTGTATGTATGTGAGATTCTTTATTCTACCATAAGTCAAGAACGGCTTCACGGATATAGACGTATTAGATGTCTTTAGATTCCTTGCTTTCTTCAGAGTGTCATAGAGTATATGACGTCATCATAAAAACAAAATGGCGGACTATATACGCAATAAAAGGCAGACTGAAATAAAAACTGAGTAACCAAATCGAGTGGGGTATCAAAATAAAGTTTAAAAGGAGATTTCAAAAATATGTTTCAATGTATTTTTGTGACAAAAAAAAAATATGAATTGAAAAATCCTTTCCCAGGTCATTGAGAAAGGCACGTTTATGCGGTTTCAATGATCTTTGGCGGGCAGCCACCTGCCCACCTGATTTAAAACAGTACAAATAGCGTGGACGGCTACAACACCAGAATTTTCACGAGCGCATTGCTTGATTGTAAACTTCTTTTTTAAATTCTCATCTATACGATTCATAATACATAAAGTTCTATTACAGATTGGAATTATAAGGACCCATCATGATATGGTGAAGATCCATTTACAGCGAACCATGCCAATAACCTTTGTTCGCAATAGTTCCTTTGTTCATTAGAACATCCTAACGTCTCACACTCACCTAAAAACGCCAGGGCTAACGGCCTAATTTAAAATAACGGTAATTTTAATAACACTTAAATACCCGACTATATACCCAGTGTCACTCTCACAGTAAATATGAATCCGACCTCTCAAGCTAAATTCCATCGAACCGTTCAGGCTGCAGAGCGTGCCAAACAATTATACAAACATCTCTTTAAAATAACTAGGTACTTACATAACACTCTTTCACGCGCAGTCGGGTAAAAATATATATTTAAGAGACAAACAGTCACACAGTAAAAACCAGCTGATTTACCAGTCAATACAAACTCAGATTTGAATTTTCTCCGTTGGTTGTTTAGTTGGCCCTCTTGGGTACATTACAATACATTTGAATTAATACATCCTAATAGTTATTCTTTGGAAGAATATATTCAACAAACTAGGTATTGCATTTATAATATACTGTTCTCCGCGGTATGTTATGCTATGTTTGACCCCGGGTCTTAATTATATTCATACCAAATTTCATCAAGATCCACACAGCGGTTTGGCCGTGAAAGCGTAACGGACAGATAGACAGACAGACAGACTGGCACTTATAATATTATAGTATGGAAGTTATACATTCAGAAAGATGCTTTTCATAGATTGCGTAACAATGATTTCGTATGGGAGTTCTCAAAGAGTACGGTACGGTTGAAAGTCTGTATAGCATATATCTGTAATCTGTGTCTTAGCTTAGGCTATCCAATGCAGAAAGAAATTTCGAAATCTGCTTAGTAGTTAACTACCTACAAAAAAAACTTACAAACTTTTCCTCTTAATAATATTAGAATAACTTATGTCTATAGTTTCCGTCGGAATTTCAGAAAATCTTCCTTAGCTTACGACAACAACTTTTCTACAACAAAAGATTAACAAATGGGTTAACAGGTTCTCTTAATTTTGTGATATTACTGCATGGATGAGCAACCACTGTCATAATGTGGATGGATTTGTCCACTGTAGAAACTTCTTTTATTTAAAAAAAAAAATCTCAACCTTCGAAATCGAAACTACTAATCGGAAAACACTGCGAGTGTCACCATACCAAGTTAAAACCACTTTTTTTTTTGTCTTTATTCCTAGGACTAGCATTATAGCCACAAGTGAGCCTGGTAAAGTAAACAACTCCCGATCGTTAAATCGTTAAACTACTGCTTGGATTACTGATATTTCTTAGGTATCATTACCACAGAAATATAAGACTAGAAGAAATGGCATTTTTTTTATTGCAATAAAGAGTATTTGTTTAGTATTGTACCTATGTGTCATAGTTAAGTCTCAGGAGTCTTAACTTGGCTCAGTCGTTCCCTTGTTGCTCACGTGTTATGACGTGCAAGTTCAGTACTAATATTCCCCAAAACTCTCTTTGAAATAACTAGATAGTTGGAGCGCAAATACAAAAGCAAAACTGAGAACTTACTGCGATGGTGTTTCTTTTCATCGGTAAGTCGGTATTTTATTTACTTTTAATTTCCGAAATTTATTCTTCAGAAAATCTCCTCTTCCCTTTTAAGAAAAACGCCATCTAGCGTTAGGTGGTAGAATCAGAAAGTAAGCCATGTTATCACCTGCTCGCTGTCACAATTGTGTTTGTGTCAATATTGAACTCTCCTACTAAATTAATATGATCCGTATTTTATATTTTTTAACTGTACTTACTTATAACCATGTGATCACAAGTATTTGGGACCGTTCTAATTGGTCAGTCTGTAAAGGGACAATGTGTGACTTTGGCGGCAATGGTTTTCATACAACTAGCCTAGCTTTGCCACTTCTATCTGATCAAGTTCTGCAGGTATTATACTACTCCATCCAGCCATCTTGGCCTAGGTCTGCCTTGTGTTCTGCAACCCTAATAGGGTTGCACTATGGTTTACTTTGCAGTTTAATTTAGGAATTCTGACTCACTTGAATACGTACCTTCTTATTTGTACAGCTATGGTAACTTCGTTTGTTCCTCAGGCGCGCCGTTTACTGCAAAATATAAATTAACACGTTTATTTTATTATCTGGTGGGCAGTCTTCTCTGTCCCTTTCCAAACCTCAATTTTTATTATTCTTATTAAATAGGAGAATACAAGAAAAAAAGAATATTCAAGGATGAGAAAAGATTGTGCTGATAAAAGAAACTTGTTGGGGAAATAAGATTTATAAACATATGTTAGCTTCCATAAAAAATATATATTTAGACTTAAAAAACTAAAAGTTGATGAAAATGACAAGATTTTTTTTTCGCAGAGCATTTTATTCATATAAATAATTGTGCAGAGTCAGCGTCATGTTCAGAATGATATGTTACAATTTTTTTTAATAGCTGTCCCACTGCTGGGCAAAAGTGATATGCATAATAGAGATGTCGAGAGCAGCTCGATAGACATTAGAATGCACATGTCAAGCGACGGCGGGACGCGACCCACATTGGATTAGTAGCACTTTCTACCTCGAACTCACCCATACTTCAGAAGGCATGCAAAGCCGATGGTCCCGGTTGTTATTGATAGATGGTAGTCATTAGGCTGTGTCTAATGTCTTTAGGCAGCCTGATAAAATGTGACTTTTCCCACTAACCCAAATCTCTGTAACACTTAACTCTAACCTAACCAGTGCCATGAAATCAAGGACAATAGCTGAGCATAAGCTGAGGACGCATCGGAGATTAATATAGCTAAAAAATAGATTATGTGGAACTTTTTAAAATCAAATTCACTTTGGTAATTGATAAAATTTGTACTTATTTCATTTAAAACTTCAATGACAAATAATTCCACTCGCTTAGCAACATATCTTAAAATTAGAATACATAAAATAAATCATATGAAAAATTTTGCAAAAAAATTTAAATCTGAAAACAAAATATCATGAGTCCTGTAAGTTACATATAATCTCCCCAATTTATGGAAAACACAAAAAAGAAACCACTCTTATATTTAAGATGAATGTTATAGTGTGTTTCGGTTACCACTTACCAGGTTTACTATTGCTCAGGAAGTTATAAAGACCTAAGTTTAAGCTGCTTTTCTCATATCGGAAAAGCTTTTTAAAAAAAGTTGAATTCCTTGACAAGCATACTTTGTTTAGTTGTTTCCAGTTTGATAAGGATATTGCAGGCTTGTTGCACCTGATCGTCTGATAATAATGATGATTCCATTCCTCGGAAGGCCCATGAAGCTGTTGTTCCCGGCTGCCATTAGGTCTGTGTGTAAGGAGCCATGTAGAGGCTGAAAAGCGGTATCGAAAAAAACTCTAATGCCAGGTTACACAGGACCGTTTCACCATGTAACTAACTCAATATGAATGAATGAATTTCTATAACATGAAGTTAAAATACAATTTATTGTTTTGACACCTGTTTAAAATTTGACTATAATATTAATATTTTATTTATTAGTCATTCGCTGGACATTATGACATAAACAAAAATATTTAATTTTCTTATATTAAACAATAACATTAAACAGTAGCATTCGCTCTTGGCATTAGCATAATATGTTACAATATGTTATTTTCATTTAACAATATAATTAGTGTGCCTTATTTTTAACGAGCCGTCTACTTAACCACTTAAATGTGCTCGCAAGGAAACTTGTGCAGCCGGGTGTAGCTTTCTCCGAATTGAAGAGGATATCTCCTCTGGACTTGTAATGAAAAAGAAAAAAAATAGAAAAAAAAAGGAAGAAGATATTATTGATGTGGACGTGTCAATGGACTTGGACCACAAAAGGATGTTTGCAATGTATACAACAACTGCTTAATGTCAATCAAAGGACAGATTGCAGTTAAATGGGTTAAATAAAATAAAAATAAAAATTTAACAAACATCTGTGTCAATACTGGGCATAGGTCTTCACTGTTGTCTAAAAAACTTTTGATTGAGATTTTAAAAAACTTACTTTCAAATTTCTTTAATTATTTTGTACTAGCTGTTTCCCGCAGCTCCCCTGCATCAAAAAGTAGCCTATGTTTGACCCCGGGTCTTCAACTATATTCATACCAAATTACATCAAAATCCATTCATTGGTTTGGCCATGAAAACGTAACAGACAGACAGACCAACTTTCGCATTTATAATATTAGTATGGATAGTCAGTTTTTATTGGTGGAATGTTATACACCACTCTTCAAAGTCTAAGGCCTAATAAAGAGAACTCGCAAAATTTCATGTTTTTTGTTCACTTATAACTTAGACCTGAAGTAATTTTATTTTGGTTTGGTGCCATGAGCAGATGCCCGCCTTCTTAGAATGAAAAAAGAAACAATATACTGTGTTAAGAACAAAACACAATGAATATAAATTTGGGAAAAAATATTCTAACTAAAAAATAATTTGTATTGTGTTTCTGAAGATGCCTTCTTTATTTTCGTTACAACGAAATAATTATCACTTTATATTGGAACATAACTTGTAGTTTTTAATGATCTAGTATAGCTAAACTTATTTAACCCTCATTTTGCAATATATTCCAAAAAGTTTCTATATAATATTGTTATTTTTACACTTGTTATTTAATAAATTTTCTATTTATTTTATTTAATAAATTTACTAAATTCTGCAATGAATCTTTATTTATACATACCAACTAATTCTTATAAGACACAGGGTACACTATTTCTTATTGGCACAATATTTGGTTATGTTGTTCTTAATTCTTCCCCACTGCTGGGCAGTCTACTCCTCATTAATATTATTATATATTCAGAATACAAACCATAATAATGTAAACAAAAAATTCAGATAACATCACTAGGGTTCACTTTCATATCAACAATCAAATTTGTTAACATAAAAACAAAGGGTATATTACATCTTTACTTTGTATTTGTATCATACAATAGTATCATTTACATTCGCAAGATATCTTTAGTGACGCCATGTCTCAACTAGTGCGTAT
This sequence comes from Euzophera pinguis, assembly GCA_947363495.1. Taxonomy (NCBI): domain Eukaryota; kingdom Metazoa; phylum Arthropoda; class Insecta; order Lepidoptera; family Pyralidae; genus Euzophera; species Euzophera pinguis. The sequence goes on from OX376154.1 coordinate 2,424,047, forward strand.
ATATATAATTGAGGGTGCACCACGCACTTGCATGAGATTTCAGGACTTAGACCACCGCACTGTTGGTATACGCGTAGTACCCCTTGCGCGTCATGCAAAATACACTAAACACAGCACATAAACAAAGCGCAATCGCTTGTCATCTCAACCACGCAACAGTCCGACAAAACATTACAATTTCACTTCTGCAGCTGCACAAATACAACAAAAATATTCATTTCATCAACTATGTATGACCATCCCAACGAAATGACATCAATCAATAAAAATGCAAACTTCGCGTCGCGCTATTATGCAATATATAAACTTCAAACTCACCCATACTGTGTTATGTTTGCGTAATTGCGTTTCTAGTGCACTTTTTATTGTTTAAATTGTAAGTAAATAATTAACAATAGGTACTACCCACGCTAACACATATCACCAAAACCCACGCCGACCTGTGTTGCCAAAAACACGACAGGGAGGGCCATAAAATACTTTTTGATCTTTTAACGTCAAACAAACCTTCACAGATTATTATCAATCACTAAAATAAGAAAAGGTAATATAGAAGTGCCATAACGTTTGGCAAAATTGAGCCTCGCCCATACTAAGTTAAGACTCGAGAAGCTTTAATCTTAATTCTGTGATAGTAATAAATAACCAATTACAAGTTTTTAGAAGTTATAATAACCTTTTAATCACAAAAGCAAAAAAAGAGTTATGATCCATGGTTATGATTTATACGTACTTACATGTGTTTGGTGAGTTTTAGTATACCTTTTAGGCTTATGTTTTTACATACAATGTAATGTACAAAACTCCATTGACTAGAGACCCTTACACCCATGGACCTATTATATTAAACAGGACTCGGTAATTGGCTAGTAAACTTTTTCATGAAAATGTCTAATTCGTAAACCATTTCGAGGAATAGGCTTAGGGAACAGATTACATTAATCAGATCTTTAGATAAGCAAGTATTTTTAAAGAAAATCGCAGAAAACCCAATGACTTTCATTTTTTAGCAAGGTTGACGTATGACGTAGCCGGATAACTTCCGGCTATTCACATTTATTTTTTTAGGTTGGCAGCACAGCGTAGTGAATAAATATTTTTTGTTTGGTAGCGCTAACTAAGCGCTTCACGTACTTGTCACCCATGTTAAATGTCATCTCTGTTCAAGTAAACATAACCTAATTACATTCATTCATACATTATAATGAAGAAGCGGTGTCCAATTATTGAAAAATTAGATTTAAACGGATGAAGAGACTGCAGTAAAGTCCAATAAACAGGCCAATATGCAATAGATACGAGAAATGGGGTACCTAAATATTTGGCGATTGTAAACAAACAAGAAACCAACTCGCGGCTCGCGGTCCATCTTGACTTTGACATTTGACACTGACATATATATTTTTTAATACCTTAGTAATTTTTGCTTTCTTGTAGTTCGAAATGGCCATTATAGCTGCGTGACGTCATCACTATAAAATCTTTAAAAATAAATAACAAAATAAATATAATTTTAAGAATTTTTTCGTTTAAATAGTATCTCCGAAATAGTCTATTCTATCAATAAAATATATAATATACACAATTTATTTTTTAGTTGACTAGCCAATTCTGCAAAGCATGGAGGTAATGTCGAGCCAAGCGAAATAGAAATAGTGGAGGACCTTCTCTCTTTCTAGCAAATACAAGCTTTATCACGTTGGTACTTGTGCAAAATAGGGTGGCCACGCTCCTCTGTAGCGATGGGCGTTGAATTAACGGACTAGTTGAATGGACGGTTGACGAAGAATTAACGCTTAGACGGTCCACCGTTCATGCGTCGACTAGTAAATTTTTTAGACGGCTAAAATAAATGTTCAGAACGTTCTTATCTACTAGCAACGATAGAGGACGCATAAACGTAGTCAGTTAATACAGTTCATTCGTTTAATCCAGTGATTCCCAAAGTGGTCCAGGTGGACCCCCAGGGGTCCACGGGAGACTTGCTGGGGGTCTACGTAGGCGTGAATAAAAAATGGGGGTCCATAAGATGTTAATGGGGGTCCACGAAAATTTATCTGCTTTTGATAGTAAAGAGCAAAAATGTAAGCATAGTTTTTATAAGGGCCTACCTACATTGTTTTAAGTACCTATCTAAGCAGATAATATTTTAATAAGGCAAGCGACTGTTACTTGTCCAAACTTGTGTATTCGATATTACGTACAATTTCGTGTACAGACTTGCAAAGCGCTATCCGCCCGACAATGCTTAATGCTTGTTCAGACATGAACTTGATCAACACTATAAATACTTGATGCCAAAGGCAACCAAACGCATTCATTTGTTTCCGGAATTTCGAAAACAAGGCGGAATTTGGAAAAAAGTTGTGAGAAAATTTATATCTGTGTTTGCTAGTGCCGGAGAAAAGTAAGTAACCTACCTTTTTTGTTATAGTACTTAAGTATTTTGTTTACGTGTACTAGTCGGTTGATCACAACGGCCTGTATAGATAGGTAACTTAGTAACTTACAGATATTTTAATTGTCCTCTTTCGATTTGAAGACAAACACAGCACGTTTTATTCAATTGTTTTTTCACGAGAGAAGCACTGCCTCTCTAAAAAGGCCGAATAAGCAATATTGCAGAGCAATTAATTTTGTAATTTTTCTTGCAAATAACTACTAATTTTATAAAACAGTAATTTCATAATCATGTTAAATTGATTTTGAAGTAACTATTTTATCAAAACTATTCCTTTTCGGAAAGAGCGAGCGGTGCGCGGGCGACGGGAAAAGGGCGGGGCTTGAACTTCGATGCCTGTTTGTCACGTTTTAACAATGAAGCCGCAGACAAAAAATACGCAAATACACGGAGCGCGTGAACTCATTGATTTAATAAAATGTTAGTTATCGTTTTTATGGACAATTTTGGGATTTCGACGTTTATTTTTTCCTACACAAATATGATCAGTATTCGATACTGAGTACACTAATTTTTATTTATACTATTAAAAATTAGTGGTAAATTATGTACTTTAAAATTGATACCGTTTTGTGAAAACGTTTGTATTTGTCTCAGCGGTTTATTAGTTGGTCCCTTTACAAGCCGTAATTCTATTTCCGCGTGCTGACAAAGGCTGCGGTGTGATACCTATATTCAGAAAAAAACTTGGTTACTAAAACATTTTTTTTACAGGTAAGGTAACTGACACGAAACATGGCTACAGCAAAGAAAAAATGTCGACAATATAGTGTCGATTATTTGAAATATGGTTTTGTTCCATCAGAGGCAGACAAACAATTGCCCATGTGCCTATTATGCAACAAAGTTTTGAGCAATGACTCTATGAAACCATCAAAGCTCGAAGATCATCTAAAAAGGTGTCATACTGATAAAATAGGTAAAGATTTAAAATATTTTCAAACATTGAAAGAAAAATATGGAAAGAGACCCACCATGCACAGTATGTTCGCTTCAACATCTCAAAGTAACGATGATGGCTTGCGGGCATCTTACAATATCTCATTACTTATAGCAAAATCTGGAAAACCGCACACTATCGGAGAACAATTAATTTTACCCGCTGTTGAAGAGGTTTTAAAAACTGTTTTGCACAAATCTCCATTTGACGTACTAAAAAGAATTCCATTAAGTAACAATACTGTACAAAGACGCATTGATGAAATGAGCTCTGATATCGAAAGCTTTTTGTGCAATCATCTGCAAAAAACTCATTTTTCTATACAACTGGACGAGTCAACGTTACCCAGTAATGAAGCATTACTATTGGCATATGTCCGATTTATTGTTGAGGAAGAAATTCACGAAGAATTGCTATTTGCCAGAACTTTGGAGACTGACACTAAAGGCGAATCAATATTTAATGTCCTGAGTAATTTTTTTACGGAAAAATCGATCCCATTTACAAACATTATTTCAGTGGCAACAGACGGAGCTCCTGCAATGGTCGGGCGATATCGTGGGTTTATAAGTCATCTCAAAAGAATTATACCAGGACTTACAGCTATTCATTGCGTAATCCACCGACAACATCTTGTGGCAAAACATTTAAGTGACAGGTTGAACCAATCTCTTCATTTTGTAATAAAAGCTGTCAACAAAATCAGAAGCAATGCATTGAATACACGTTTATTTGCTCAATTGTGCGACGAAAATGATGAAGACTTCCAACGACTGCTCTTACATACTGAAGTACGCTGGTTGTCGAAAGGTGCATGCTTAACGAGATTTTACTCTGTTTTCGATTCCATATTAGAGTTCTTAGAAAGTAGAGATCCAGATTTAAAAGAAAACTTGATCAAATTCAAAGCAGACATTGCGTATTTGACAGATTTGTTTAAAAAATTTAATGATATTAACTTGCAGTTACAAGGGGACAGCCTGAATTTAATAAAAACAAAGGGGATAATTTCGGCTTTTCTTGGGAAATTGAAATTTATGAAGCAAAACATTAGTCGGCGCGAATTCTCTCAATTTCCAAACTTGTCGCAGGTAGAATGTATTGATGAGGATATCCATACCTACAGTCAACATTTAAGTGCCCTGCATGATGACTTCAAAACCAGGTTTGAAGATATACTGACGATGGATATACCACCATGGATAATAAATCCATTTGATGAAACGGAAGTGGCCAATGTTGTATTACAAGAGGAGCTGCTCGAGCTAAGCACTAATGAGGAGCTGAAGGTGAAATTTAGAAAAGGCTACCCAACATTTTGGCTGCAAGCAGAAATACCCGAAAAATATCCTGGACTATGGGAAATCGCAAGGAAATTTTTAATAGCTTTTCCCTCGTCATATCTTGTCGAAAGGAGTTTTAGTGCCGTTACAAACCTCTTAACAAAAAAAAGGAGCAAATTAAACATCACAGAGCGGGGGGATTTGCGGTTATTGCTCACAAAAATAAAGCCAAACATTGATCGTTTGCTGACACTCCATCAGATACATCCTTCCCATTAATTAAAATTATGACCTGAACCTATATTACCTTAATATTTTTTTCTTGTAATTCTATTCTTTTAATAAATAAAGTGATATAAAATGTACCATTTTTCGTTTTTATTTTACATATCGAAATATAGGGACAGAACTCAGAAGTGACACAATTTTTATTTTTTGGCGACTTTAAGAATGTGGTAGAAATGTAGCAGCAGGGGGTCCACCGAAACCAGTAAAATTTTGAAAGTGGTCCACGAGAAAAATAAGTTTGGGAACTACTGGTTTAATCAAACAAATTTGAACTATATTCCGTACCCTACAGAGTTCATTTTAATAAGTGTTTTTAGATAGACGGGTAGTTCACGTGGACATCACGGTAAATCATCGATATATATGTACTAACGTTAGTACATATATCACGATGCGGTGAATCGAATAAACTTCAAACTAATTTGATCATAAAATACGAATTGAGGAAGTTGATTTTGGTATAGTTGAGTAGATTTACATCGGATTGGCCGGTCTTGTACGTTCTATGTGAGAAATACCAGTTTATACCAGTTCGCGGTTCAGCTAATGTGCCTACTTCTTCTGTTTAAAATAGTAAACATTGCGACGTGTGCTTGCAAGGTCATAATTTGAATGTTTTCGATATAGTAGATAAATAGGATTTTAGTTATTAATTGGTTTTGTTTATCTTGTAAATACGAGTAGTGGGTAGAGTTTGTAAATAGTGTAGTGTATATGTTACAGCCAAAGTAATAAATCTGGATATTATATATACTATCCAGCCATTATTTATAATATCTACTGAATTTAGACAAAGTGATAAATGACACAGAATTAATCACATTAACTAGCAAATTTATATAATATCTTCGAAAACTTGGATAAAGTAATAAAACAAGTAGGTATGGGTAAAGATTATACAATTGTATTTTAATCTGCCTTTATGGACAAATTATTATAATGTTTATTATAATAACAATATCATACACAAAAATTTTACTTTTAGTAAAGTCAATTTAAAGCTTACTAGCCATAAAACTAAAAATTAAATAGAGATTAATAGAAGTATTTGGTATCACTCAAAATACACAAAATATTTAAAAACAACTGACTCAAAATTATTATTATTCTTACAAGGCTCTTGTGACATTTTGAGTTACACATGAGGCTTGACTTTTTAGAAATGCATTCTCCAGTACAGTTACAATGCTGAAATCCTTGGCCGCCAAAATGCGAGTCTTTTTTGCACATTCACTGTAACTTCGTGTTGGGGATCGATATCAACTGTAATAAACGTTTCTTTGCAGATAGTGAATTGATTTCTTGTGTAAAGTTGATTAAGAATCCCATGCTTAGTGCCTAACTTATACATTCCTTCTCTCTCCTGAGAAATTATAACAGCCATAATGTTTCTATCATCGGCTTTGGCACGGTCTACATCAGGATATCAGGACAGGATATTTTAGCAAAGATAGAGCTAACGTTTTATCTGCTTGCTTTTTAAGAGATTGTCCAACTAATTTTCTGATGTCACCAATATCTTTGTTTGTTTCTTTGTAATATCTTTATTGTACAGAAAAAAACAAATAATTTACATACACAAGCATGGAAAAACAATAAGTACAATAAAATATCTAAAATCTTATTTCTTTTTATCGAGAGCAATTACTATATCTTCATCACTTTGCATTATATTTGACAGACCTGCAGTATTTCCGTATTTATTACTTTGGCTAACTTTGGCCCGCTATTATGAATAATATCCGAAATAAAGTTATTAATGTATCACATTGTCTAGACAATTTTGTTATTTTATATAATGACCAGTCATTATGTATAATAACTATTTAATCACAATGACTGTAACATATATAATATTATAACAATGTCATGTACATAAAATCAGTTGATTTTCTAAATGCGCCTGAATTATGATGATTCGTAGGTTTTTTACTATTTATTCAGCCAGTCCTATGCCTGGTAAAGCATGAAGGGAAGTTCAAATTTATTTTACCTACATAAAACTTCGAGAGGATAGAAAATCTGACTACAATGTCTACTAAACAACGAAAGTTTAATTTCTATCTATTTGAGTCGTAGAAATCGTCGTAACGTTAAGTTTGAAGGTGTACTCAACAATGATGTCACGTCAACTAGTCCACGAATTCAACTAGTTAACCGACTAGTCGATGAACAATAATGGACGGTCTAGTCTCGTTAACGAAAAATGCGTCGACGACCCATCGCTACTCCTCTGGAAAAAAGGGGAAAGGTGGTACATACTTTATGCAGTTTTTTTTCAGACGCGATCAAATGTTACGAGTGAGGAGGTGCTAACCTCCTTCTACGTAGTTGTGTTCACACTATAAGGAAATTTGAGTCTAGTTGAAAAAAAAGTTTCGTAGTCATATCTCCCTATTGGGGAAGACAAGGAAACTTTACTAGTGGTCTTGGCTCCACTAGACAAGCTGGAGTTATGGCTGAACGTAATACGCCAAGTGTTATCCATTCCAAGTTAGGTCGCACCTGCTGTTGCTTAACTCGCGTAATCGTCACCAACAATCACGTACCGTTACGCTTGCTACTTATGTGCAGTATTTACGAAGTTTAAAATATTTTGTCCCCATCCAAAAAAAATATCATGGTTACACTATTAAAAAGAGATAGATTCAAACTCGACTCACATCCATATTCTCAAACGTTTGCTCAAACTCAACTCAACCTTACTCCAATCATTGGTATGATTAGCTTCCATGACATAAGGAGTTTCCGCATTGGTGATGAGTATCGAACTGTCAAATTTATGGTTGATCCAGAAGTACCTTGGGTGATAGACGTGAGAGTAAGTACGCGAACTTATGGCTCGACAACCTTTTTCGCCCGTGTGTCACCGTAAATACGCGTACTTTAAAACCGTCGCGCAAATCGTCGGCGATCCAACCGGTTTGAAATCTTGCTCGTAGCTCGTCTCGGCTCGTACTTGTGGCAGCACTGCGAGCCGCGAGCCGCCATTAATGGCTGGTTTACACACGATCCAGTATATAAAAACTCTATCATTGTTTGTCTTTTGATAGCTACATCTCTTATGAATGCATCTTATTCATTTAACCACTTTATTCTGGAAATATATTGGTTAGCACCAGACCGTGTAGATTTTTTTATTTTATCAACTTCCAAGTATTATGTTTATCTTATAATTTGTTTTTGACATCCGAATTATTCAAATCCTCAATATTCATTCCTAGGCAAATATTGTTTAACGCTGTAGCCCTAGATTCTCTATTCCGGTAATAAATTGATTTTATATTCCACAAGCATTCTTATTGACGGTCAATACGGTGGGTATTTTCGTGTCCATGATGCTACTGGATCGCCGCCACTGGATCGCCGCCACTGGATCGTGTAAATCAGCCATTATTCCTAAATAACACAAAGCTTCTTCTGTCGACGACATCGCGAGCAAGCTTCACGTGTGTCACCGACGTCGAGCCGAGTAAGTTCGCAAACTTAAAAACCGCGTACTTTACGTTCGTGCGTCTATCACCCACTTAAGGCGGCCTCGAATGTGGTTATAAATCAGTTTTATGACACCATTTGCCTAATTAACTACTTTGTTTATTTTTTACTCTATTTTTTTTTTTTTTTTTCAATTTTTGTGCTTTGAGTTGTTATTATAGGCTACTTGACTGTATTCATGCTTGGTTAATATTGTTATTCTAAACAAAATATACACTAAAAAGTAACCGATTCTTAAAAAACAACAACAAAATTGGTTGTTAATTAAGGCCGTAATTCGATTTTAAAGTTTTCTCTAAAAGAAAAGTGGGAGCGTGGTGGGGACGTCTTGCTATCTCTTTTGTATGCACGAAACCGAGTGGCAGTGACGTCACAGCTCACACAGTGCATCCTTTTCTTGTTTTTTGACAGTTTCCCCTTCCACCGAATTTCAAAGGCTTATAACTTATTTATTTTTGAACGGATTACAAAAATTCTTTTATAATTCTGTTTCTGGAAATAAAAATATTGATATGAAAGAAAAAATAAAAATTTGTAGAATACCCAATTACCTGTGTCTTTTTCTCATTGGAGTTTGCTCAAGCAACCAATTAAGAATGTCATTTTCAAGGAAACTTCGAGGACTTCCTTAAGGCGCCCTCCAATGAGTTTGAGTGAAGGACGTCCTTAAGGTTATATTTATTATTACGGGGATAGTCGTCACAAGCTTCCTTAACTTGTCTAGTATTTTCAGCGCGAGTCAAACCTAGGGCCTCGCAGATGTCTCGCGAGGCGTCATGACTAGAGATGAGCGCCTACTCGAAAAATTTCCAACCTCTAGAAATATTTCCATTTATTCCCTCCCAATAGTGATTTATTCCGGGAAGATAAGAATATACTAATATACCGAAATATATGTTTACATTTAAAAAATGAGAATTTTATTAAGTTTCAGAATAACAAATATCAACACAGTACCCTGATACCATGTTTTTAATCACTTCTTAGAAATATGACGTAATTTCACGAAAGTCTCGTTATCGGTACTATCTCTAGTCACCGGAAATTAACTGACAATCGTACCGTCGGTCGCGCTACTCCACATACGTATAAGTCCATTATTGTTTGCGTAATCTTATCAATTAAAAAAACTTTCATCACACTTACATTACACTTTCAACAACCATCCATCTCAAGGAATAAACTATCTAAGGTACATGGCAAATTAGATATAAATATTAAATGAAATTTAAAAAAATCAATTCCTTCCCGGGAATTTTCAAAACACCCGGGAATAAATCGAAATCCTACCTTTTCTTTCCATTTTTCCCCTTTTTAATTTCTTCCCGTTGCACATCTCTAGTCACGACTGTACCCCTGTACAGTCCGACACAAAAGAGTAGAAATTAATTAATTTGGAACTAAATTATTTCTCATCCTGGTAATACTTCATATTGCGTACCTGAGCTGTCAATTGGTGTAGGCGTCTCACAATATCGCTACAATTTTGTTATTATTTCGTGGTTGTGAGTAAAAAAACAGCTATAATCATGAACAAAGTTATTCGCGGTGGTGCCCGTGAAATAATTTATAAAGTTTTCTTGCGATGTGTGGCGGAATTTCAAGCTGGAAAGTTGTTGTCTAATCTTGATGATGTTTACAAACGTACAGCAGAATTTATAGGTAAATTACTTCATATGATCACATAAAATATTATAACAAACCTCAAATTTATGCTATGATGTAATTTTTCTGCATAATATTAGTTTAATTATTATTTTCACCATGTAGTTTAGACGTTATAATTAGGTAAACAAAAACTACTGTATTTGTAGAGTGCGTGGACTTAATATATTTAACAGGACTGAGCTCTTTGACTTAAAACCCAAGCAGAAAAAGATAGAAATAGAGTAGGTATCTGTCTCTTTTTATTAAGGTAACTATGATAATGTTCTTAATTGGGACAATCCAAGAAACAATTTTAAACTTCGTAAATACTGCACGTAAGTAGATAGCTTAGCGGGACTTGATTGTTGGTGACGATTACGCGAGTTAGGCAACAGCAGGTGCGACCTAACTTGGAGTGGACAACACTTGGCGTATTACGTTCAGCCTTTAGTACTGTTTGTCTAGTGAAGCCAAGGACACTAGTAAAGTTTCCTTGTCTTCCCCAAGGGAGCCAATAGGGGGAACATGTCTACAAAACGTTATTTTCGACTAGACTCCAATTTCCGTAAAGTCTGCACAGAACAATAACTTGTGAGGTTAGCTAGCACCTCCGCACTCGGAACATTTTAATGTGTCTGTAAAAAAATCTGCATAAAGTATGTACCACCTTTCCCCTTTTTTCCAGAGAAGCGTGGTCACCCTATTTTGCATAAGTACCAACGTGATAAAGCTTGTATTTGCTAGAAAGAGACAGGTTTCACCACTATTTCTATCTCGCTTGGCTCGGTCTTGCTTGCTCTATAGAAATTTGCAGAAGTACTCAGTCTTGTTTAAAATACTAAGTCCATGGTAGAGTGACTTAAATAGTTTGATACTTTTTCATTTGACGATCTCTGGGGCGTGATTCGCGTGATGGTTAACACGCTAGTCTGCTACTCTATTGTCCTGAATCTTGGATGTTTATCTGTATTATGTATTTATTATAAAAATATAGTATCATTGAGTTAGTCAACTGCCTCCGTGGTCTAGTAGTATAGGCGTTTGCCTTATGCCCCGGAGATCGTGGGTTCGAATCCCACGGGGAACATTATTAGTTTCCAATATGGTTAGCATATTGCATGCTGAATCACCTGATTATCCAATAAGAAAAATGATTATGTGCTTCGGAAGGCATGTCAAGCCGTTGGTCTCGGTCATGGTCCGATTGGTATGATTTCCCTGTATAAGGGTTACGGAGGTTAGACTTAATAGTTTACATGTAAAAATACAGAAGGAAGATGGTACTGTTATTGCATCTTGTTTTAAACCGCTAACCCGTGAAGTTCCGCAAGGTTCGATTTTGGGACCATTGCTCTTCATTATATATAGTTCAGATATAATAAACTGTATTAAACATTGTCAATATCACTTATATGCCGATGATGTTCAGATATACATTTCGGTGAAACCCTATAAGTTTAATGAAAGGGTTAAAAATATTAATGAAGACCTGAATCGAATCAACGAGTGGGCTAAGAGCAATGGGCTTGTGTTGAATCCCAATAAGTCGAAATATATGATTCTCGGATCAATACAACAAGTATCAAAGGTGAGGTGATAAGTCGTAGCCCTATTGTAAAAATTTGTGATGTAAATATAAAACGAGTTAATGAAGCAAAGAACCTAGGCATAGTATTTGATGACCAATATGATTTGAGAGTCACGTGGTTGGTCTAATTAGATCATGCTTCTATCGTCTAAAAGTGTTGTATGGTATTCGCAATCTTTTGAGTGAAGCAGTACGTATTACACTTTGTGAATCACTTATTTTATCTCGTCTCAATTATGGTGACATCATTTATGGGCCAAGGCTATTGAATAGAACATGTAGGATGATCCAGAGGGTACATGCTGTCGTTTCTGTTTTGATATTCCACCGAGAAGGCACATCACTCCCTATTTAGAAAAAAATAATTCGATTTTGAACATGTCATCTCGTAGGCATCTGCACCTGGCTAGTCTCCTATTTGAAGTCATTAAACATAACACTCCCGAGTACCTACACGCAAAATTAAAGGGGTCGCCTTTCCACACAAGATATGGCACGAGATCTACACGTAGTAGCTTAGTTACCCATCGCCACTACACAACTGCTTTCACGGGCAGTTTTCGCTATGTAGCCACCAAGTGCATAATCTTCCTCCACCTATTACACAAATAACATCAAAAGTTACTTTCAAAAAACATCTAAAGAAATTTCTTCTCTACAAACAAAATTTGGGCATAATTCCCACTGGTTACTTGGTGGCAGATTTTAACATTTAGGCTGATGACTTTTCACGATCTTAATAAAATTACTTATAAAATAAATTATGTCTATGTCTATGTGCTCCTTTTGATGTAAATAAATCTTTAATGATACAATGTTATGAATGCATAAAAGAGACTAATTTCTTTGTAGATATTTGTTTTAGGAGTGTCTGAGTGTACAGTCCGCAGGACAGCAAAACAAGGCAATGAAAAAGGTGGCAAATTTTCAACACCCGCTAAGCACAGTGTGAAGTGAGAAAAGTGTTAGATGATTTTGATACATTCGACAAAAAATCATGGACCTAGTATTTTAAACAAGACTGAGCTCTTTGACCTAACACCCAAGCAGAAAAAGATAGCTGATAGTGGAGGAACCTATCTCTTTTTTATAGGGTAACCATGATAATGTTTTTAATTGGGACAAACTATTTGTAATTTCATACATATGTAATGCACATAAGGAGCTAGCTAGATAGGTTAGCGGGAGGTGGTTGTTGGTAACGATAACACGAGTTAAGCAACAGCAAGTGCTGCCTAACTTGGATTGGTCACTTGGCGTATCATGTAAAGCTATTGGTCCCGGCCCCGGGCTGTTATCACAATATGGCAGCCGCATAATTACGTGTTTAAGTAGCCTGAAAAATCTGACATTGTTGGCTATGGCTACTAACCTCAATGACCAAAATTAAATGAACACTAATCACGATGTTATTTATGTGTTGTTCCGATTCATGCAAATTGAAATCAGAAAATAGGGAAACGTGGAGATGAAAATTAATTTATTCAGGTCTTTTCCACAATCACAATAGCATTTTAAAGTGTTCTCTAAAATATACGTAAATAAATTAACAAATGAAAAAATATTCTACAATAAAAAAATTATAATATTACAGATCCGAAGGATCCAAAAATGCGTGGTCACCCTATATTGCACAAGTATGAACGATTCATTACTTTATTTATTTGAAAAACCAACGACTTTTTATGAAGTATTCAGGAATCAAACTAAAAACAAACAACCAATAAAGTGTTTTCTTTATTAAAACACATCAATAAACACACAAATACACAATTAAATAAAACTTACTAACTATAAAAACATTTTATTTTCGACTCACCTGTGAAAGGATATACCGCAACTAGCATAGGAATCACTTTTGCAGTATTTTATGCAACAATTTTTCACCATTTTTAACATAATTTAGTTTTGAATTCGTAAAAAATATCACCAGAACAATTTCAAGTTTAAAAATGTTGTGACAAGGAGAGGCCATGACATATTTCAAAGACATGTCAAAGAATAACAGTGTTCACTAGCAAAAAATTGTAAACTACCAAATCATTTTAAATAAACAGAACAAACTTTTATGAAGTGTATATTATTGATGATACTGTTTGTTTTATTGAAAGTAACTCATTTAATATTACTTTGGTAAAACTTTGTTAATCTTACGGTCTTTAATAGTTACTACTATTTTCTATCAAACTTTATATTTTTTGTCTACTGGTATTATTAGAAAGAGACACTACCTCCACTATTTCTATCTCGGTTGGCTCGGCCTAGCCTCTATGCAAATTCGGCTAAGTACTCAATCCTGTTTAAAATACTAAGTCCATGCAAAAAATAAATTTCTTTTACACTGTCAAAAAGGAGGTCCCAACAATTGGAAAGTTATTGGTGCAGCTGCGAGAAGAGATAGGCTATGATTGTAGTCGAGAACATTTGTGGAGACACCTAAATAAAATTGGATTCCGATTAAAAAAATGTAAAATGATCAGACAGGCTTTGATAGAGAAACCTATCATAGCTCATAAATGGTTGGCCTGGCTTACTCAAAATAATGTGCCATTCGACTTGAATTTAAGGAAACCATCCTTAGTGGCACTGGTAAAAAAACATAAACCTGACCCAGAGTATGAAATTGATCAAATTCTTGGCGAATATGGACACACAGTTTTAAGTGTTGGTGCTAAAGACATTAAAGAATTAGCAATTGATGCTTTCAATTCAGTTACGTCACAAGATTGGATAAATTGCTGTAATCATGTAAAAAACATAGAAAAGGAGTAGGTACTATGAGCGTGAAAGAACATTATATGATGATATTGAAAAATTAGAAATCCAAGGTGCTAGTACATCTCAAGAATTTTCTTTTGAAGGTGTTGAATATGTGGCGACACAATCGCACAGTAAAATAGTTACAACACAATGCAACAGATGGCGTTAAAGAGACTAACTATTTCGAAATTCGCAAACAAGACGTCCAATCAGCATGCAAAGACTAAATCGCGCAATTGGAGTTTCTGAGAATTGGAACATATATACAACCTCCGACAGAACACCGTCGGAGCCGCGGTTCCCCAGGCATAACACCTCGCCTGGCGGGAAGTAATTCCCTTTGCGGCGGTCGAGCATAACACCATCGCTCCCGCCGTGCTCCAAAGTGGCGACCCCGACGTGATTGAAAGCAGCCTTCTCCGACGTGATTGAAAGCAGCCTTGCCCGACATGATCGAAAGCAGCCTTTTCCGACGTGATTGGAAGCAGCTTTCTTCAACATCATTCTCCAATCTTCAACTTCTCTCATCCTCTCAAGGTCAGCAGCAAGCAGTCTCACAGCAAACCAACATCAGGGTATCTCCAGGTCCATCGCAGCCGACTTACTGAGCTTCCTGGTCCTGCAACTACCCTCACAACTCAAAGCACTTCAGCGACCGGCACATCCACCGCAGCCCACGTCTGGTACTCACGGCCGGCCACCGCACACCAGCCTGGCAGTTCTGCACAAGACATCCACCGGCGCCAACAAGTCAACATCGCTCAACTACAGTCTCGACTCACCGCAGACTACGAGCACGCAACGCAATCGCTCACGCCCGACTCACTGGGATTATCGAGCAGCAACAACTACGCTCCCGACTCACTGGGACGTCAAGCAACTGGCACTTGCAAGCTACATCTGAAGCACAGACTGCACATCAAGATAATCAGACCTTCGGTCTTGGGAGGAAGTCCTGTGGCGACACAATCGCACAGTAAAATAGTTACAACACAACGCAACAGATGGCGTTAAAGAGACTAACTAATTCGAAATTCGCAAACAAGACGTCCAATCAGCATGCAAAAACTAAATCGCGCAATTGGAGTTTCTGAGAATTGGAGCATATATACAACCTCCGACAAAACACCGTCGGAGCCGCGGTTCCCCAGGCATAACACCTCGCCTGGCGGGAAGTAATTCCCTTTGCGGCGGTCGAGCATAACACCATCGCTCCCGCCGTGCCCCAAAAATACTTAGATTTTGATATGTTGGATTTTTATTTTTTATTTTTAATAAATATATTATAGGCAATAATTCTTGTGTACTTCATTTCATTGAACATATATTTAGAGAGATGCATCCGATGCCGATAGACTTATCAGAAAGGAACATATTATTGTTGACACATCAATATCCATCCATACATATATACTTACTACTTCTATACTAAAATTCTGCTCAACAACTCCATGGTATTTATTATAAAGTTTGTGATATTGCTTTGTAATGGGTAAATTCAAAAGTACCTTACTGATTTTAAAGATTCTTTCACTATGATTTCTTATGTTTTCGCGATTGTTATTCATTAAATTAAACTATTTTAATACGGTTTTTATCGCGTTTATTACTTATTTATTTACACCTGACGTTTCAAACACTTTACAGCGTTCATGGTCACAGGCAGACTCTAAGTAATAAACGCGATAAAAACCGTATTAAAATCGTTTAATTTAATGATTCTTTCACTGTTGGAAAAGCTCTATTCCCAGGTGGTATAGGTTAAAATTACATAGTTACCCTGAGTGAAGCCGGGGCGGGAAGCTAGTATTATAATTATATAATCTTCACTATCTATACATACCTTTAATAAAATTGTAACAGAGTCATGTCTGTACAATGGATATCCATACTAATATTATAAATGCGAAAGTCTGTCTGTCTGTCTGTTACGCTTTCACGGCCAAACCGCTAAACGGATTTTGATGAAATTTGGTATGATTAGTTGAATACCCGGGGTCAAACATAGGCTATTTTTTGACTCAGGCGGAGCTGCGGGAAACAGCTAGTATTGAATAAAAACTAAAACGGTAGAGCAACAGAAGCCGAAACAAAGGTTTTCATAAGCTAGAATTGTGCATTTAATTTCATTTATGCACAATGCGAATTGTTTTAAATGTAATATTAAAAGTAGGTAGGTACGTCGCGATGTTCGGCGACATACTCTTTTTTTGTGGTGTCGCGTGTCGTCTTGTCATACATACAAATAATATCAGTAAAAACCTGTATCGAATTTGGCTGCATCAGCAGCCAATATACTCTTGCACCCAAAAAAGTAGCAGGCTTTACTACTTTTCCACTATCAAGTAAAATAAACAAATCATTTTATGTACCAAAATACCATAGGACATATATATCTGTATTGCTATGATAACGCCGCCCTCATTTATTTTCTACTCTTTTGTGTCGCACTGTACACACTCGGGGTTTGAGGCGGGATCAACCATCGACATTTATTTTTCACACATGCTATATGTGAAATGTACAAATTGATAATGTAGTACAGCAATTTATATGGATTTAACTATTGTTATTTGATTTAATTAGCTTCTTCTTCTTCTCCATCTTTTCAATGTCTGACGGGAAGGGGAACTTAAATAATGCAAAGAAACATCAACAGCAAGTTCGACGTTTTCAAGCAACGAGACATCTGCGAGAGTGTACATGGTGTGCCTCGCACTCGGGCTTTTCCCCGAATGTCACGGGCGAGAGTGTACAGCCGGCATTATGTCACATCATCACGCACGTCTTTGGTCATCTTACTTTGACAGTTAGCTAAATTTGCCTTTGTCCTTGTAAATAAAAACGTACATATTTTTTTCAATTTAAAACATTAAAAATTTGTTCAGTGGTGAAGTCGCTACAAGTTTACAAGTGTAGTAAAACGAAGGTAAATATCGTATTTTCCGTTGTATCTCCGTTTTGCTAAATGGAGAAATGTAACAAAAATTATTGTATGTTTTGTTTTTCTTTTCATTAACTGTGTCGATTTATTACTACGCCAATGTTTATTCTATAAATATTTTTCGTATTTTTAGTTGCAGTGTAATGGCTCTCATTCACATGTATTTTTTGTTAAGTATTTAAACGGTTTGACCTTCCCCAGCGGGAAGGTCATGCTGGCTGCTGTTTATATAATTTGGCTAAGCATGCAGCCCTGCGGTGATGGGATGTCACTCCCTGTCGGTGTGATCGCGGTCGTCGCCCGCTACTGTCGGTTCGTGCAAAAGATTCAAAAAACTTAAACAACCCAAGTGTTTTATCATGCAGTGCCTTTCCCCTTAGACACACATTGAGACAGGAATAAGTTTAGATGCGCGGCGACTGTCGTGCTGAACTGTCGTTTTAATAAAGTGTCTTTCTAATAAAGTGATTTTTATGCCTTCATCTTGTTTCCACTGTTGTTTGCAAGGTAATATGTTTAATTATAAATAAGGTTAGTAGGTAACATGACAATATTTCATTATTTTTATTATTCAACAAATCTTTATCAAACATTAAAATACCATGACAATCTGCTTACTTACATTATTTTGCATACCAATCTTTTTTTAATATAATGAGAACCATTGCAGATCTTATCTAAATAATCCAGTCTTTTGTTTTTCATAATATCTTTGTTTATATTCTGTATTATTAACAAAAAAAAAATCTAATGAACAGGTGAAAGTATATTGTAATAAATAAATAATTTGAATTTCAAGATATTTCAAGATATTCAAGATAGAATAAATACAATGTTAATCTAAAATGTTCATAAATTGTCAATTTTGCTTCTTCCTAATTTTTTCATTAAGTTATTACCTACATGAAATCTTCTAGGCACTAGATCTTTTTTTAAATTTTAAATTAAACTAGACTTATTTATCTTTAATGTGATACCAAATATGTTAGAACTTTCTTAGTCTTTGTATCCAAAATTAATTCATAAATAACACTACTCTTCACAAATTTGGATGCATCTTTCAAGTGTAAAGAATTCCAAGATGGCTGTGATATAAAGCCCCTTTTTACTGACTATTTTAAGCATGATTAAGTCATCCCTTGATAATAAATAAAATAGAAATATTACAATTAAAATCTATATATTTATTTGAAATAAGTATAAAAATCAAAATGAATCAATAACAGTGAATATGATGTGTTATTGTTTACCACTTTGCAAATGTCTGTGGGAACACATAGTCTATAGAATCAAACGGACCAAAGCTTATTTATTGAAAAATATACACTTTCTTTTGCAACTTATAAAACTGGGCTGTATATATTAAATAAAAAACCATAGTAATGGTTTCCGCTAATATTTCAATAAAAGAAACTACGTAGATATTGAAAAACAATCCATCTATAATCAAATTCTTAAACATTAGTACAATATTTCGATTACAAATGAACTTTTAATTGTCGAGTATGCTAGTTCCCAGGACGTACAAGGCTACTTTTTTTTGGGAACTCGCACTCCTAGGACGTTCTAGTGGTTATCCTTCCCAAAGTAAGTTGACACTTTAGCTGACAGTAATGTCTCTGGACGTAGATAATAATTGAGTGCCATTGTTATTTCCTTAACAGTCAGCAAAAGTGTTAAGTAAGCTATCATATTCAAAAAACTTTATTCAAATTGTTTTAGTAGTTCCTAAGATTAGACCCTTACAAATTATTCCTTTTAATTATATTAGAAAAGATTTGTGGAACTGTTATATGTCACATTTTTTTAATTTGGAATTGGTATGTTATCAGAACCCAGGAGATATATTAATTAGATGTTTATTAATTGATATAGTTATTATTTAATTATCACTTACTCCTTCATACAGTATATTATTTTTCATACAATATTTTTGTAGTCTTAATTACAATAATGCATGCAATATACTTACGAGGATGGATTGAAAAGTTCGCGGCCTCAGCAAGAAAACAATATAAAATATAAACAAAAGTAATTTTATTTTTCCACGTAATCTCCACTAGCTCAATGCACTTCTTCCATCTGGTATCCAACGCCTGTATGCCAGTCATAAAAAAAGATTCATGATGACACCCTTAGCATCCCAAAAAATTGACGCCATCACCTTGCCAGCTGACAAAATTGCTTTGGCTTTTTTTGGAGTCGGTTCATCAGGTTTTTTCCACTGCTTGGATTGCTGTTTTGACTCTGGGGTGTAGTGGTGTACCCAGGTTTCATCCATTGTCACAAATCTGGCCAAAAAATCTTGTGGATCAGCCTCAAACATTTCCAAACAGTCGCGAGAAATCGTGAGCCGTATTCGTTTTTGTTCAACTGAAAGCAATCTGGGTAACCACCGCGCAGAAACCTTAGAAAATCCAAGTTCATTGACTATGATGCTTTGTGTTCATTCATACGAGATGCCAATAGTGTCTGCAATCTCCCTGATGGTCAATCTCCGATCTGCCAATATCAGATCACAGATTTTCCCGATGTTTTCTTCAGTCGTAGACGTCGTAGGCCGGCCGGAGCGAGGGTCATCTTCAATACTCTCTCGTCCGCGTATAAATTCTGCAACCTACTTTTTCACAGTCTTATACGACGGAGCAGATTCCCCCAATGTTGTTTACATATCTTCGTGAATCTCTTTTGGAGTTAGTTTTTTTTAAACAGGTATTTGATTACCGCACATTGCTCAATTTTCCCCATTCTTTAAAAACGCTGCACTTAGGCTCACAAAATTTAGTCTAATTTAAAAACAGATAATGCTATTGCGATAGAATTTTACAATGTGACAACCAGAGAGTAAGCAAATCGAATGAGGTCAGTTTCATTAAAATAGTTCAAGTATTTATGTGTAAGGCCGTGAATATTTCGATCTACCCTCGTAAAAGACGAAGGGAAGATAGAAAACTATCACTTTTTTTTTTGTTTTGGAATTTGAGATACGGGGTTATTTGCCAGCAGGTGATTTCAGGAAACAAAAATGTGGGATTTGATAAACCAGGTGTCTCAAGTAGAATAATGTGTTGGATTCATATTGCTCTTGACGTCTTACAATAATTTAATGAAATTATGATTTAGTTATTTAAAATTTTCCTAAAATTTTTATACAAAAAATTCACAATGCATTTCACAAAACCACTGAGGTTTGTTTAGAATGTAATTGCATTAGAATCAACTTAATTTAATATTTACTAGCTGTGCCCGCGGCTTCGCCCGAGTGGAATTCCGTTTGTGTCACGGAAAAAAGTAGCCTATGTCACTCTCCAGGTCTCCAACTATCTAGACACAAAGAATCACATCAATCCGTTGCTCCGGTTTATCGTGAAAGAAGGACAAACAAACAAACACACTTTCACATTTATAATATTAGTATGGATAGTATGAATTATGATGATACTATACAAGATAAATACATCTTAATAGGGCAAACAGTGTTAAATAAATTACAAAAAAGAAAAAAAAAATCAATACATGGTAGTACGCAGTACAAGTAAAACTATACCATGGAGATGAAGTTGTAGATAACAGCTAATCCTACTGGATGTTCATTCAGTTCCTATCTAATAGAATAAGAGATGATGATGATGAAAATAAGCTAGACAGACTGATGTAGTATGCGCAGCATATAGGTCACTTATGTGTATTAGAAAAAGTTGGTTTACCGTCATGACGTTGGAGCGTTTAGTAGGTACAGCCGTTTAAACATGGCTTATGGTTCAGTCAATTAAGCGTTCTCTAGACCCACTGAAGGATAACTTGATATTCCACACAGCACCCGTGTAAACAATACAAAAACCTGCATGATACCTTTGTGCATTTGGAAGATATGGCCATTCAAATATTTCTAGACGTGACAAAGATGTATTACGGCCACCCAAAGTAACATGCTATTAGTGGCGGCTACCAATCCAAGTAACAACCACGTCCGGGTTGCTTAACATTAGTATTAAAAGCTATCGAGAATTTTCTCGTTATTCTGTTACCCTTGACTGGGTTAAAACAGGACAGGAACAAAGGGGACCTTGAAATCACGACGTGTAACATGTTTATTTACAATGAAGTGACGCGGCACGCGAGCGTCGCGTGCAATGTTGAATTGAAATAGTTTATTTTCCATAGGATATCTCACTTATTTTTCCCTATTCTCCTGCATGACGGCAATCTTATATTTAAACAATGAACCCTGTTTTTGTCTGTTATTTCATCTGTATTGTTTGTTTATTTACAAGAAATTTATTTAAAAGAGCATATCTAGTTCTCTAGGAGATCTCTTTCATCAAGTATTTATTAAAGCCAATTATTACTTATATTTAGTTAAGTAGAGGAGAGGCCACAAATTACATTTCAGCATTAACTTACAATTTACAACAATCCTGAATAATTTTGAGATTTTAAATATAACCTGATTCGGTTTTTAGCTTATTTCGCCGGACTGAGATTTTGATTAATAATAGACTTTCTACCTGTAGATGTTGTAAAAGACGAAGGAACAAACTATCTTTTTGACGACGATGACAAGCGTGGGAGGGTTGCTATGCTAATAAAGCTATGCTAATTTCGATCTTGTGCTAACTGTATCCTTAAAAGAGGCTATAAATTCCTCAGAATTATTAAGAGGAGGTTTCGCACAACTCTGACACCAGAGTGTACATGGTCTGTTGAAAATGTAACCTACTCGAAATGATGATGATGTTGAGAATAGGCCAGTTTCCAGGGTCAAAAGACTAACATTAAAATTAGTCCGTCATTTAGGGAATCAAAATATATTAGTGACGTATTTTTTCTTTTTTGTCAATTGAGCGATAAATTATAAAGATATAACGCATTAAAGTTTAGGAGTGGGGGTTCGTGACGTCACATATTGCGAAAAAGTGTAGCACACTATGTCGTCACACGGAACTTTAACGCAATATCTTTACCATTTTTGTTTAATTTTCAAACGAAAAAATACGTCTCGAATATTTTTTATTTACCTAACTGACGGAGTAATTATATTTTTTTAGGAAACTAGCCTAAGTAGTTATAGCTACGAGGGCGACACTGAAAGTCTTTAGAACTGACCACTTGTAATCAGTATCATAAAAAAATAAGTTAATGGAACTCTTTGCCAATATTATTGAGTATGTATTTTATTAATTTGTCATTTGTTTTACTATTTGGCGGAAAATTGAAAATTGTCTGTGTTACGTCAGCATGAATTTAACGCGAGAAAATTTTCATGCAATGTTTTTTTATTACTTTCGTTGTCATTTAAGTCAACAAAAAAAGTTATGATAGACTTCGATTGGCCTTTCACGATGAAGCCCCATCTCGTGCCACTGTTTACAACTGGTTTAATGATTTCAAACGTGGTCGCACTAATCTCACCGATGATCTGCGTGAGGGACGGCCTTCTACGGCGACGACTGAAGATAACATCAGTGTTGTGCGGCGTATGATAGAGACTGTCAAAAGAGTGACCTATCAGCAGATTCGGGCAAGTTTAGGCATCGGTATGAGGCAAGTGCACAAAATCCTGCATGAACATTTAGCGGTCAGAAAGCTTTGTGCCCGGTGGATACCTCACGATTTGACAGAGGCCCAAAAAATCCGTCGTGTTGATTGGTGCCGTGAAATGGTTCAAAGATTTAACGGAGGTGACTCAAATGCTGTGTTTGACATACTTACGGGTGACGAAAGCTGGATTTACTGTTATGATCCCGAAACCAAAAGACAGTCTGTTCAGTGGGTGTTTCCTTCCGAGGAGTTGCCAACTAAAGTGAAGAGAGGTCGAAGCGTGGGCAAAAAGATGGTGGCCTCGTTCTTCGGAAGGACCGGACATTACGCGACAATTGTTTTAGAGGATCGAAAAACAGTTACTGCAGAGTGGTATACTAACAATTGTTTGCCACTTGTCTTGGAAAAAGTTCGGGAGAAACAACCTCGCAGTAGGATCCTCCTGCACCACGACAACGCCTCGTCGCACACCGCCAGGCGAACGATCGACTATTTGGCGACATCAAACGTGGAATTACTAGGTCACCCGCCATATAACCCCGACCTCGCACCTTGCGATTTTTATTTATTCCCGAAAATAAAAGAAAAACTTCGAGGAAAACGTTTTATGAACGCCGAAGAAGACTGCTTCTTTCTGCTGGCTGCGTTTCAAAACGCCGTCGAAGAGACCCCTAAAGACGAGTGTGCAAAGTGCTTTTCTCAGTGGTTCCATCGAATGCAGAGATGTATTGACGTGAAATGACACTATTTTGAAAAGATGTAAGTAATAAAAGGAAGAACTTGCTAGTGTGCTCAGTTTTTGATTTTCTAAGAACTTTCAGTTTGACCCTCCCACTATAATTTTGTGTATATTTTATTTTTATGCTCTTTGTGTATACTATAACTCCGTCGTTTTACAGAAATTGTATTCAAATCGTTACAGTAGTTTACAGCGAGCATCTTCCATTATCTAACAGGCCCGTGGTAATAGACGTTATCAGTTATCATTCACGAGCGAATGTAATGGTCGTGACTATATTTAGACCACAACATTGGTATCTACGTTAATGTTGCTAAGAACAATAACATCTGACACATTCTGATAGCGTCATAGTGTCATTCTAATTGACCGTTTGTCCTTAGGCATAACATGCGATTTTGTTGAGGATTATTATTATTATTCTATTATACTTATTTTGAGAACAGAGACAATTTTTTTGAAAAAAAAAATGTATAAATTCTCGAGACTGCACATAAAAATTTGATTTCAGATTTCGCATCTCAAAATCGATTTAAATATATATTTTTATTATCTCATTTTTTGAAAATCTTTGTTTTGAAGATAAAATTGTTGTTTAATTATGGCTAGGAAAAAGGTGATTATTTCAATCGTTATGTCGTAAACTTCCCGACGGATTAAAAAAAAATGTTTTGCTTATTATGGCCTGTTTCTTGTAACTGCATGACGGCAAGCAATTTTTATATTGTTACGAGCTCCGGGGTTCGCAATTTGGAGAAAAACACCTGATGACTCTTAAAAACGTTTATTCCCACAAGGATGGTCGCCGACGTCACTTCACTTCACTTATCACTAACAATGTCCAAAACACTTGCTAATCACAATCACTATAACTTGCCGAGGTCGCTTGTATCACTTGTTATTCGCTCCGGATATTGCTTCTTGATCGCACTTGTAGCTCAGTTAAATTAGAACTCCCCTCCTGAGGCACCTTCCGATGTTTATATGGCCCGGGAAACCCGCTCCATAAGTTTCTAGAAAGATCACAACTACTCCGGAATAGAGAGAGGGATACTCTCTATCTCGTTCCCTCAGTTTCTCAAACCACATTACTAGAAGTGTGAGAGCGAGACAAAGCAATATGTCAGAGCGAGACAATCGATGTACTAGATCGTTCGCGATATTATTCCCGTATGGAAACACGCGACGATTGTACGAGAATTTTCCGCGGACAGCGCTACTAAAACTTCCGCGGGCCGCATTTTATTTTTATTTATTTTTGATTTCGTAACAATATGTATATATTGAAAAAGAGATATTAGGAGTATCCGTAATCGACGAGCGTGTATGACGAGAGCATGGAGTAATTACAAAGAGGAGATGCCGTTTGAAATGGCGCAGTGATGTGATCATTGGAGTCTCGCCGACACAAAAGTGGGCGGAGCTTGTCATTGCTCGTGCTTCATGATTGGAGCCACGGTCTAAGCCAAGCACCCCCACGTCTGCCTTCCGCCCCGTGAAGCTTCACTAACATTTACCTATAAAAAGCTAGTTACGGCATCTTCTCTTTGTAATTACTCCATGGACGAGAGTGATGTGCGAGGGAAGTCTGCAAGGAACGTAGCAAATGAAAATCCGTAGTCTCTGCCTACCATGGAGGGAAACAGTCGTGATAATATGTATGTAAGGCCTATGGCTTTGGGTGCAACTAAGAACAGACTTGGTACCTGACGGGTTTTTTTTGAGAGACATGGTATTTTTAGAACGGTCGTAGAAAACGAGGCAGGCCACGAATGTGCTGGAGCGACGACCTGGAAGGCTTCCAACAGCGGTGGTTAGAGTTGGCTTTGGACTGTGATGTTTGGATGGTAGATGGGAGAGAACTTTGCCCAGCAGTGGGATGAAATAGATTAACAAAAAATATGTACAAGGTAACGATGTGTATTTGTTGTGTTAAATATTTTGTTCAAAAAAAGTCCATTGGGTATTCTACAAATTTTTATTTTTTCTTTCATATCAATATTTTTATTTTCAGAAACAGAATTATGAAAGAATTATAATTATTTCTTATGTTTTCGCGATTGTTATTCATTAAATTAAACTATTTTAATACGGTTTTAACGCGTTTATTACTTATTTATTTACACCTGACGACCTAATGTTAACTTAGTCTGCCTGTGACCATGAACGCTGTAAAGTGTTTGAAACGTCAGGTGTAAATAAATAAATAATAAACGCGATAAAACCGTATTAAAATAGTTTAATTTTATGAAAGAATTTTTGTAATCCGTTCAAAAATAAATAAGTTACATAGGGCGCACTGTAAGTTTCCGGAACTGGGCACTTACATATACAATATTTAAAAATTTATTGCAACATTTGAAAATAGAACTCTTTGGCTGTAGAATGCAGTTTGTTTCATCTGACTGTCTTTTGTTTTTACCTTGTGGCGCCATTTAAAAAATTGTGTGTCTGCATCAACATGGATTTAACTAGGGAAAATTTTCGTAGTATGATTTTCTACGATTTTAAGTGTAATTTGACAGCTCAACAGAGCATCGCTCGGCTTGAAACAGCTTTTGGCAATGAAGCACCATGCAAGACAACTGTTTATAGCTGGTTTGCAGAATTCAAGCGTGGTCGTATCAATCTCAGTGACGAATCTCGCGATGGTCGGCCGTCCACCGCTGTGACCAACAAAAACATCAATGCTGTGCGCCGTATGATTGAAACAGACAGGCATGTGACCTACCATGAAATTCGCGCATCATTAGAAATAGGCATGAGTCAAATACAATTAATCCTACACAAACATTTGGGTGTGAGAAAGCTGTGCTCG
Source organism: Euzophera pinguis (assembly GCA_947363495.1). Taxonomy (NCBI): domain Eukaryota; kingdom Metazoa; phylum Arthropoda; class Insecta; order Lepidoptera; family Pyralidae; genus Euzophera; species Euzophera pinguis. The sequence goes on from OX376154.1 coordinate 2,450,551, forward strand.
CGGTGGATTCCACACAACTTGACCGAGGCTCAAAAAACGGACCGCGTCACTTGGTGCAGTGCCATGCTTACCAGATTCAACGAAGGTGCGTCAAATTTGGTGTGGGACATAGTAACAGGTGACGAAACATGGATTTATTGCTACGATCCCAAAACAAAGCAGCAATCGAGCGTATGGGTCTTTCAAGATGAGCCGAAACCAACCAAAGTGGCGCGCGTGAAAAGTGCATCTAAGCGGATGATTGCTTCTTTTTTTAATAAAACTGGACACGTGGCTACTGTTGCTTTAGAGAATCGTCGTACAGTGAATAGGGACTGGTACACGACCATTTGTTTGCCGGAAGTTATTGACGAACTCCGTAAAAATAACCGTAAACGCCGTATCATCCTGCACCACGACAATGCTAGTTCTCACACGGCCAGACAGACAAACGACTTTTTGAAGGCGAAAAATGTAGAACTCATGAGTCATCCTGCATACAGTCCCGACCTGGCACCTTGTGACTTTTTTCTGTTCCCAAAAATTAAGAACCAATTATGCGGTCAACGATTTTCATCACCAGAAGAGGCTGTCGAGGAGTATGAAACACACGTTTCAGAGGTCACCACAGAGGAGTGGCACAAAAGTTTTCAAAGCTGGTTTCATCGAATGAAAAAGTGCATAGACGCCAAGGGAGATTATTTTGAAAAACAATAAATTAATTTTGTACCTTTAATAGTATTTTTTCATATTCATTCCGGAAACTTATAGTGCGCCCCACGTATAAGCCTTTGAAATTCGGTGGAAGGGGGAACTGTCAAAAAACAAGAAAAGGATGCACTGTGTGAGCTGTGACGTCACTGCCACTCGGTTTCGTGCATACAAAAGAGATAGCAAGACGTCCCCACCACGCTCCCACTGTTCTTTTAGAGAAAACTTTAAAATCGAATTACGGCCTTAATTAACAATCAATTTTGTTGTTGTTTTCAGAATCGGTTACTTTTTAGTGTATATTTTGTTTAGTATAACAATATTAACCAAGTATGAATACAGTCAAGTAGCCTATTGTAACATTAAGCATTCATAACAGCATAGGTATAACTATAGTGTTAAGGAAAGCATGATAAGGTACTTGAGAAATTAGTTAATTTGTTGTCTGTCACATTAACCTATTTAGATCTAGATGATTACAGTACGAGAAGCTCGTTAGTCGAGCGCGACCCGCGTATCCGACCACTATTGGATTGGTCACCCTTTAGTGGCATTTTCTATCTTGAGCTCCTCCGTGCTTCGGTAGGCACGTTAAGCCGTTGGTTCCGGTTGTTGTCGATAGATAGCGGTCGTTAGGATGTGTCAGATGCCTTGGGGCAGCCTGGAAAATTCTGAGAGTGTTAGCCACTAACACACCTCGGGTCATGTTCCTGTTGGTCTGGTTTCCCTGTAAAAATGGTTAAAGAGGTCAGACGGCAGTCGCTCCATTGTAATAATCAGTTCCATTTAATCTAGGACCACGACTTACAGCGTACCCTAGGCTGCGAAGCGTAAGCTGACGACGCAACTAGGAATACACGCTCGGATGATGATGATCTAGATGATACAGTACTCCAAATTATGGCTAGTTACTGCGACAAGGGTTGCTTTAAGTGATCAATAAGTTGTTTTGTTTGTCTGTTCACAATTTGAAATCTATAGACATGTGTTTTGTGATGTCGGGAATACTTGTGTATTTTATTAAGGCTAAATTTACCAGCAATTTTTCCAAAATCCGTAAAAGAGTACACGGTCGATTGACAATATAACCTACTCGAAATGATGATGATGTTGAGAATTATTGAACGTTTGTAGTTAGAGCTACTATAATTTTGTGTATATTTTTGTAACATTAAGCATTCATAGGTATAACTATCGTGTGGCTAATAGACCACAACGCTTTATCTTGCACATTAGTACAATGTTAACAACAATATACTATCGACCTAATATCAGTAATAACATCCGATATAGTTGTGATAGTTACCTATCTTAAGTATGATTGAAGTAGCACGTCCAGTTTGTTGTACGAATGTGAAATTTATGTATGGATTTCTACAGGGTGGATTCAAATTCATTGGTATCCTTTTGATATTAGATGCTTTGATTGAAACCATTGCTGCAATAAAAAAATATATAAAAATAATCAAAAAAACTCATAAAAAGAAATTAATAATGCCGCGTCGTTATGCGTGCCGGCAGCGCCGCGTATTGTAGCGACAGTCATTGCTCCCAACGTCAACGCGAATAGTTTGACGAATACAAATCGATACTTTCTTATTTTTCGTAACTGTTTTTATTACTGCATTAATTGCAGAATTATTGCCGGTAAAATATCCTATATACGAGTATGTACATATAATAGTTTAATTTATGCCAATGAATTTAAATGTACTCTCTAAAGTACATTATATACAAATACCCATGCGCAATGAAAGTGCAGATATTTTTCCACAAAACCGCTTCGTAACTCGATAATGTGATAAATACAATTAAGTAACTAATATTGTAACTTGCAATGTAGAAGACTGGCATACTTGGACCAACAAATTATAGGAAAATTTAGTTAATGATGATGAATGTAACAATATTAGTAACGGATATTAACTAATGTTAATTATCTATTCTGTGCTAATGTAAAAGTAAATAGATAAATATGTTACTATATACGACATCCGACCAGATGGTCAGATGACCTGAAAAAGGTCGCAGGAAAACGCTGGATGCAGACTGCTGCCAACCGATCATTTTGGATATCATTGGGAGAGGCCTATGTCCAGCAGTGGGCCGACTGCGGCTGAAACGATGATGATGATACGACATCTCTTTGGCGGTTAGACTTAATTGAATAGATGGACACTGCGCTACACAATGCAAAATTGTGACCCAACGCCCTAATAAACTTGTTACCTTAAATAAAAAACCTGATTAAAATATCAAATATAATCTACAATCTTTGTACATTGATAAATTTCTTTACAGTCGATCAAAAATGTCCAAGCTGTGCAGACAAGTGTCCATTGAGTCCCCTGGGCCGACCCTGAAGGAATGCGTCTTTAGTTTCGACGTCCCCGTCCCGGACGTCCCTCTGTACGGCGCTAGGATCCGCGTGGTTTACGCTGGAGCTTGCTACCGTGCTAACAGGACCCGGTCGGCATCAGTCTGCAGCACATCATCTGTTTCATCAATTGGAAGCCTTTCTGGAGAAATGGAAAGCTTCGGAATCCATACATCAACACCCGCACATATAGGGTTCCGTGATGGGGCATTATTCCCTGGGTACGAAGTGGCCGGAATCGTAGATGCTATAGGAAAAGCGGCCGAAAGAACCAATGGCATTAAAGAGGGGACAAGGATCGTCTTGTATCCTTACGAGGGGGTACCGCACGGCTATGCTGATTACATTGTGGTCCCGGACTTCAAATGCCTGGTGCCTGTTCCTGATGAGCTGCCATTGAGCGTCGCCGCCATGTTGCCTACTGGAGCGCTCTTGGCAATGAACACTGTATACACGGCCAGCGAATGTTTAAAGGGAATTCTTGAAGGTAATCTTTATTTTTATATTCTTTGTTTAATGTAACATTTGTTAGATCAATGCCGATTATTCTATCTTTGGAAATTGACGAGACATAAAATGTTCACAAGGTCCGAACCACAAAGACAAGGCCACAGTCCTGATCGTAGGCACCGGAGGCCTGGCGCTGTGGGCCTTGAGGATCGCCACCAACTACTTCAAGCACGGCGCCTACACCGACCGCATACGGGTCTCCGTTGCCACCCTGAAGGACGAGGGGTTCGTGCTGGCCAAGGAGAGTGATGAGTGAGTCATTTTTATAATACTCCCAAATCTAGGAGCCCTATTATTGAAATGTTGAATTATTGAAACTCGGATGTCGAACGAAAATCATTCACTCTAGGAGCCCTATTTTTTAAGAGCACGACTCACGCAATACCGTTTATTCGAATGAAATTCTTTCTACTTACCGATAATGTCGAATGGAAATCATTCAACTCGCCTATTATAACCTTTTGGTACACAAATAAATATGTCGTAAAGGGTAGGCTGTCATCAAGTGACAGGACATGATGGCATGGCATGAGTAAGCTAACGATTGATTAATTAACATCTTAATAAAATGGACAGTCGGTCTGTTCGTCCCGATTGAGGGACGTTATACCAAATCATGGTTAAAGCAGACGTACACGACTCCCCGCGTCATACGATGATCCACAACCAATAGTCTACCTGAATCATTCCCATGCCAACATTTAGGAAACAAATCATCAAGAAACAGAGTTAAACATAGATAGTCCATTGAAGTGGCTGTTCACTGACGGACGGTTCAGACATTGTGCGATCGATTTATACCCGCTGCAAAAGAAGGGGCAAAGGTAGGGACAATGGTGTAGGGGGTAGGCGCACGTGTTGTTTACAACGACGCGCCATACCCCTCATATTTTACTTTCTATATAAAATTTTAGATAGTTAGGTTAGTCATATGCCGACAAATACATTTAAATTTGAATATTCTTTGCGTGAGTCGACGTTAAAAATACTTAATGATTTCTTATGTTTTCGTGATTGTTAAAACCTAAATATTAAATCGTATTAAAATAGTTTACTTTAACACCTTTTATTTTTTATACCAATGAAATAACTTCTGAACAAATCAGTGTGTAACAGCTAGTAGAATAAATCACATTATCTCACACATTCGATCAAAACAGATATCGTCAAATCCTTAAGTGGTTGATCTACGCAGCTCCACGATAACATGTTTTGTTTTTGTTATTGTACTCGAAACACGTGGGTGGGCAAAGGTAAACCTTTACGTTGTTATCTCGCCACTCGCCATAATATCGTTAACGAAAAATATCGTAGATTTTAGGAACACTGAAAGTCATAATATGTTTCATTTCCATATTGTATTGTTTTTTTTAATAAACAATATTTTTTTCTTTCTAAATTTATATTAAAATATTTCCGAAAGCCGGCATTTTTTTTATTTTGTAACTCTATGTCTTGCAGTCTCTAGAGGGCGCCATGTTGAATTTATTGTGACGTCACCTAGCCAGCGGACATTCAGGACGCTTCTAATGATACATCATTTGTCAAAATAAGTACAATAATTTAGAATTTATGAAGCCACATAATATTATTTCTTTTTTACATGAGGTGGTTATGACATTCCTTTTTTTATAATCAGCTGCGTGCCTGTCGTCAAGTTGGTTGAATCCGCAACCAATCGGAAAGACGTACAAGCATAAATGTTTGTCTATTAGTCACCAATTACGTCATCATAGTGCCAGTTTTAAAAGTTTTAAAGTAAAGTAAAGTATGTTGAGTAAAAAACTCATTAGAACATTCAAAAAACTACTTTTCGTAAACATAAAAATACAATAACGTTTGTTCTATTGCGTGCGGTGTTCTCTTAAATATAATGCTTGCCGCTTCCCAGCTTTTTCGTCCAATGTGGCCTAGATGTGGCGATACTGATTGTTACAATGGACGACTACCGTCTGACCTCCATAACCTTTTTTTTACAGGGAAACCAGGCCAACAGGAACATCTGAGATCTGAATGGCCAACACCGTCAGATTAGTTAAGCCTCTGACAGACTAACGACTGCCATCTATTGATAACAATCGGCTTTACGTGCTTTCCGAAGCACTGAGGAGCTCGGGATAGGAAATACCACTAATGGCGACCAATCTAATACGGGTCGAGTTTCACCCCCACTTGACGTACGAAATCGTGCGTAAACATAAGCACAGAACATTGCGCATTCAAGTTTATCTCGTAAAGGTATGATAAATAAATCGTAGTACAAAGTCATTTGCCAACAAAATAGCAAAATGTCTAATTAATGTTTCGTCTAAAATCTGTATTTAAAATCGTTGGATAAACTAAATCTCTAGAACATAAAATTACAGGATTTATCGCGTAAAATACCTTCATACTTCCGATGTTTCAACCGTGTTACAACAGCCGTGGTCATGGAACGACTGGCTCAGCATTTCAACAGCTCCATACTACCAGCGATATAGGTCTTCCACCGGCATATTTTGATTTCTCCAAGTATCGTCACAAAACACATTAACAGTAGTATCCTTATTATATACAAATACATAGAAATTAACTTCAACAAAAATAATCGATAGGTGATTAAGTTGTAGATATAAATACCATGGAGCAATAAAAAAACTAAAAAATGTAAATAGCTATCGTTAACTTGTTTGTAATTTTTTTATTATAAAAGTACTATATAGAAAGTGTAACATTATAAGGTACCTTTTGGCTATGGAAGAGCGTGACCTTCTGATACAGGTGTATACTCACTTACTAGATGGTCGCTAATACAAGAATATGTTGTACCAAATTTTGTTAAAGAAATTTTAATTCATAATGTAATCTTTTTTAATTATTATTTTTAACTTACTATTATTCTCGCGCTTAATCTTGTAAATTTATATTCTAAATATGCAGTGCGTTAGTTTAAAAGCTTAACTAAATCCCTGTATCTAATGAATCTAGACTGAGAGAAGGAGAGTGTGTGACATGTCAGTGTTCAACAGGATAAAGGTGGTGCAATGGAGCGAGGATCTCTACGAGAAACAGCTGATCGAGCGCACCATAGATGCGTGTAGTGGGCCCGTCGACATCGTCATGAACTTTGGGACCACGTCGCGGTCATTGCACCGTTCTCTACAGTGTTTGGCTGTGGTGAGTTACTACTTTTATGATTAACATACAGATTACAGAATATATGCTATACAGATATACCATGTACACCCTGGTGTCAGTTTTCCGTAACCGCCTCTGACGTGGTTCCTTTAATGACCACCACATGGCAGCCGGGACCAACGGCTTAACGTGCCTTCCGAAGCAAGGAATCATCTTTTTTTTTATCAGACAATCAGGTGATTCAAGCCTGCAATGTCCTAACCAAACTGGAAACAACTAAACAAAGTATGGTTCCCGTGGGCATCGAACCCACGACCCGCGGGTCGAAGGCTAACACCTTACCCACTGAACCACGGAGGCAGTTACATACAGATCACATGCTATACAGATGTAAAGCCCGCTAACATTGAAACGCGCCAACTTTTCTGGTTACTTCTGGTTACGCTCGTACAAAGTCATTGTTACGTCTTATAAAAAAAAAAATGAGAAGAATGTAGTCTATCTAATCATATCTTAAATGAATGATATCTTTATGTCAGGGTGGCATGGTGCTTGTGACTGAGGATGTCGGCGAGAAGCTGCTTCCGAAGTTTGCCAAGAAGGCGGAGGACATGGGGGTCAATATCGTGGTGGTGCCCAACGGGTCCATCGAGCAACTACGGCAGCTGGTAGCGCTCGTCGCCAGAGGAGAGGTCAGTCACCCGGGAATTTATTTAATAGTAGTAGTTTATGAAACTGTTACTAGACTAACGGCCGTTTTCCCCAAAGTCGAATAAGTTTTATTGCAAGGAATAATGACGCAATTTACTCTCTTTAAGTTTACATTTCACCACACAGTTAACACGAGAATATACTGTTAATCGACGTTCCGGTATGAGGACTTTGTCTCTGGAATAAAAATGGCTGCTGACTATTTTTTTTTTTTTTTTTTTTTTTTTGCTTAGATTCGTTTCTCTTGGAACGATGTTGGAACGAGGCGGTTGGATTTTGTAATAGAATTTGTGTACGTAAAAAATTGTGTTTAAAAAATTCAGTTCTTTATTACAACAAAAATAAGCTAGACCGGTTATTTGTTACCAAACTAATTATTTTTCTTAGGCAATCGAACCCCATGGTTTAAACGATATAAACTAAAATCTAAATCTAGTCATCTGGATATGTTCGCTTAATTATTAAACTGTGCAGTTTCTAGAAATCGATATAACACAACAAATTCTATATACCGATGTACAATAGTAGAGTATATTTAAGAACTTTCTGGCCCATTGCCCCAGTGTTGGACTATGTCGGTGAGCGCCGCCACAGACAAATTATTTTTGACTACATAAATGGCATGACGTCATCGTTGTGAGTTCAGGAGGTCGATCGCGGTAATAGCAAATGACGTTAACGTATTTACCAAAACCTAACCACGACCGTGGAGTCTTAATTTTCATAATTCCGTATGTCATTCGGCCTGCGCGGATCATACATCCACATCAGGTGATTGACCTGAATTGATTGATTGATTGGTGAGTGACAACACAAATGATTTTCATTCGACATATTCTGTGAGTCTAACGGTTTTCCATCGACTCACCAATTTTCCACTACTCCTAAATAGCTCTCGCAATCGTGGTTAGGTTTTGGTAAATACGTTAACGTCATTTCCAATTAGGTACCGCGATTGGCCTGCAGTTTACACACAGCAATCTGCTACCAAAACGAACGTTTGATCCCAGTTGACAGTCTGTTTGTACGCCTATACATATATAATACCGCTCAAGGCTAAGATATAATTGACTGTGTGTGTGGCCACACAGAAAAATTTAAACCATAAGGGTCGGTTCAGACCGAACGGATAAAGCTGTTTCGCGCATCCTCGAGGACTCGCTAGCGGTCGCGAGCACACGCGAGCCGACTGTCGATATTCACACAATATTCAGCTTTAAGTCTTTAGTAGTAATACGGTACTGTTTTTAATAAAGCCAGTAAATTGCGCGAGGAATCGTCGACGTGGGCGTTAAGACGACCAAGGTTAAGTGGGATTGGGCTGGACATGTTTACCGCGTTCCTCCGGAGAGGTGGGCTCGACTAGCAACATTGTAGGTTGCTGAGGGACCTACAGGGAGACCTCGTAAAAGATGGCGGGATGGCTTGGATGAATTCAACAGCGGAAGACACTGAACTATATTTGGCCGAGATGCGATGGAAAGCTAAAAGGGGAGACCTTTGTCCAGCAGTGGGACACCTAAGTCTATTTAAAAAAATGAAAATTTGTCAACTGTGTTAACAAGCAACCTTATTTTCTACTAACAGAAAAATAGTATCAAACATTTTGGGAGTTGTAACCTATTTCCTATTAACCTTGAAAAAAAATGAAGGAAAGACACAGTGCATGGAGTATGGACTATTTTGTGTTTTGAACTAATACGCGAATGTTTACGTAAGATGGGGCGAAGTGGGGCACTTGGTACGTTGCCTTGCTGTGTCGACGACCTGCAAGAAATTGTACTGCGTTGCGACGACAATGGTTCATAGTCACAAGTGTCATAACAGCCCTATTTTTGCTCACTCATTGGGCCTCTTCTGGATGGTACCACTTGTATTCGAAGTTAGGAGGGCAATATTATCGCGCTAAATGGAAATGACGTTAACGTATTTGCCAAAACGTGTAAAATAGGTGAGCCGAATTATTTTCGTACGATTCGATTGATTTTCATTAGACATAATCGATGAGTCTTAACGACTTTCAATCGACTCACTGACTTACACGGTACGGTTGTGGTTTGGTTATTAAAGTGATTTGGAATTAGTGCGTTTGCCTTCCAGTGCGTGTTGGCTAGCTCTACTGCGCCCAAGTATTGAAGCTCATTTGTGCCTTCGTTTCTCGTGTTATTACCAGAAGTAACAATTCATTTGATATTCAAATGAAAATGCTCTAATTGATGTTGAATACTGCAAGCGCATATATATTGTACTGCATAGGTATATATAAGTACTAGCTGTTTCCCGCAGCTCCGCCTGCGTCAAAAAGTAGCCTATGTTTGACCACGGGTCTTCAACTATATTCATACCAAATTTCATCAAAATCCGTTCAGCGGTTTGGCCGTGAAAGCGTAACAGACAGAAAGACAGACAGACTTTCGCATTTATAATAATATTAGTATGGAAGTATGGAGATTGTAAATATTCATTTTGTGATTTTCTAAATGAGTACGTGTGTTGCAGTAGGAGGTAACACCGGACATTTTCCTACATTACTGCTGTCCAATCTCATTATTAAAACATCTTCCTTTTTCTAAAATTCATGGCTAATGTTTTATTTTTCAGATTGAACCTCCCCCCCACTCGGTGTTTCCCGCAGAGGACGCGCAAGAGGTGGTGAGGAAACTTTGCAACTCCGAGATCCAGGGCCGGGCAATACTCAAGTTCCATAACGTTGATTAAGCCCACTGCGAGACTGACAGGATTTTGGATATAGCCCTGTGTTGCCAGTTGAAAAAATGGTAGAAATTGGTAGAAAAGGACGCAGGTGAAAAATTAGGTAGGCGTTTCATTTGTCTTTTAGCATCGATGTTTAAAGAAATATGAAAGATATTAGAATTCAGTTTTATCTTTGTCGTGTATCATTATATGTGGATATGTTTACTTATACATGTGAAACACATAGTGTGGCTGATTTATATGTCAAATTAAGACTGTCGCCAGCTTCATAATAGTTGTCTGTCAAGCCAATGAAATCAAATAGATTGGTCGATAATAGGTTGGTTTATATGGCTTGTTAGATAAATTAAAAATACATTTGAAGATATGCGGATATGGATGCGGTGGTAGGATAAATTCGATGTGGGAGGCCTATGTCCAATAATGAAAATGTCGTAGCGATAAAAAATATGCTCGTTATTGTATTTTCATAATGTAGGTGGCGTTTTAACAATTATATTTGTTAACAATTTACGCAATAAAACAAAAATTTGGTTTAGAACTACTCATAATTAATGTGAACAAGTATTGAAAATCCGAGTTATTAAATTGACCAAATGTAACTAATAGTGTCAGCCAGATAAAGGGCAAAAGTGTGAGAATGACGATGAAAATGATTGAATTAACAAAAAATGTAAGGCACTAAATTGACAACACTATTGTACTGTTATTGTATGGATATAGTATTTTAATATTGTAACAATTCGCCTCATTTTCCACATATTGTCGCTTTTAAACAGTTCTTCCATTTTTATGTATTTATTTAGTTATATCAGTAATATTTTGAAAAAATTTTGAAACAATCGATTAAAACGGAATTTATAACCGTTGATTGAGGAAAAGGGAGACAAATAAATAGATTTTGCATATTTAAATATTAAATCAACGAGAAAAGAACGATTCGCGTTAATATTTAAGTCTATGACACATCACATAAAATACGAAATAAGGAAATAAAAAGGAAAGTTATTAAGAAATATAGAAATAATTTTATGTATTCTTATCTGACATAAGATGGCGGTTTATTAATTATTATTATACAACAGTTCTGGAAGTTATTATTTTTTGTGAGATTAGTAAAGGGAATATCAAGTAACTAAATAACGTAAATATCAAGGGAAAATCAACATATGCGTGAAATGTTGCGTTTTACAGAGCAACATTGAAGAGAATTACGAACGTGATAAATTAGTAAAAAAATTTGGGAGGTTAAAATACATTACACTGAGGATTGCCACAGGTCAGTTTTGAAATTTATGTTTGACACGAATCAAATTAAAATGCATAATAACTTATCACCTATTTTTACATAAAAATTTTGTAATGGCCGTCTCGATCAAAAAAATCTTAATAAAATGTGTCAAAATCACCTGAATTCAAATTTATTGAATGTAATTATATCACATAAAGGTTGTAACATAACCAAATATATATAATTTTGTAATTAAATTAATTTAAAATTTTCATAACATACAATGTAAAACATATTTCTATTTAGTATCCCTAACCTAAAAGAATGTTTCAAAAATTACTATCACATATCTAATTATATTTTAAAATGGTAAGCCGAAGTAGGAGTACGAATTGATGTGTGTGTTAACTCTAAACGCAGGGCAGAAACAAGTGCGTGAACGAGATGGCGCAATACAAGCTGTAAGGCGACATCTCGCTTGCTCTCTCGTTTCTGCCCTGCTATTACAGATGATGGTAAGGCACCTAAGCGGCTATTGTCTAGGAATTGGAGCACAGGGAATGTCTGATTTATGTGATATGGATTTTCATTCATAGTGCTTGATGTGCTAAAACAATGTACACTACGATTCCCAAGCATCGTCCCTCGGGTGTGCTATATTTAAAAGGGTGATTCATGCGAAATCGGCGTGTCCAATGATTGTCGTTACAATCGATAAGTCGATTTTCATTCGACAAATGAGTCACACATTTTAAAAATAAGTCTCCCTGTAATGCTAGAAGAGTGACATCGTGAGATCGTCACATTTAGCCATTCACATGATAATTGAAGAATTATTAACAACTCATAATGCTTTCCAGTATTGGGCCGGTAATATTTTGCGCGCCAGTGTTTTTTTAAAATTTAATATTTACTTGTTTACTATCCTTAATACAAGATTCATAATCAGACTTTGTTGAATCTGTGTAATTTGTATTTATCAACTAAAACACTGGCGTTCAAAATTCTAGATTTTAAGGGTAAATGTACTATGTTCTAATAGTGTGTATGTATTGAAAGTATGTTCACAGAGTTTTATCACAAAATGAGAGCAAATGATCTTTGAATTTATACAGTATTATTTTGAAACTATTGGTCTTTTTACAGTGTGTCAAGTACATTTTACATAACCACGTTTAATAAAAAAAAATACTTATGTGATATCATGATAAAATGTTTGACTTCCCATACAAAATAAGTTTATCACAAGATCTGTATGGGAGGTCGAAACATTTATGTCGGTTTTCTTATATTTTTCTTTCATAAAAGTGGTTGACATTGAAATTTTAATAATGGTTAACATACAACACAACCTACCCGCTACACAAAAGTTCCTGGGTTCGATAGAAAATTATCTCTTTCTGATTGGCCTGGGTCTTAGATGTTTGTCTATATATGTATTTGTTATAAAATAAAGTATCGTTTAGTTAGTGGAACGAAGTGTTTTAGGTGTCACAAGGCGTGATAGGATAAAAAAACACGAAACTTCGTTCTAGGACAGGAATCGCCCGATGTGGAACGTAAAGCTGCCAAACTTAAATGGGATTGGGCGGGTCACGTCTGCCGCATGGATAACAATCGTTGGGCTCAAATATCCACTAGGTGGCGCCCTGAGGGTGGCTGGCGAAAGAGGAAAGACCGAGGCTGCGCTGGAATGACGACTTGGGAAGATTCGAGGCTAGTTGGTCAGAGGTGGCGGAACAGAGAGAGGTTTGGAAGGACTTGGGAAGAGACCTTTGCTCAGCAGTGGGACAATATAGGTTAATTAAAAAAAATCGTTTGGTTAGTATCTCAAAATACAAGTCTAGAACTTACTTTAAGGATAGCTCAATCTGTGTGATTTATCTCTATTTTTTTTACTATAATTTAGTATCACTTACTAAACACACTGTAAAAATTTTACAAATGGTTTAAAAATAAACCTGTATAGGATGACTATGAGCCGTACATTGGTCATTTGTGTATGTAATCCATACTAATATTATAAATGCGAAAGTCTGTCTGTCTGTCTGTTACGCTTTCACGGCCAAACCGCTGAACGGATTTTGATGAAATTTGGTATAGATATAGTTAAAGACCCGGGGTTAAACATAGGCTACTTTTTGACGCAGGCGGAGCTGCGGAAAACAGCTAGATGTTTATAAATATGTTGTAGTTAGCAGATAGTTCGGGAGAGCGGGCGAGAATGGCGGGAGTACAGAATTAGGCCAGGGAGTGCTATGTAGTGAGTTCAATGACTCAAAATGGTCAATCGAAATATTTTCATTCGACATAACCGGAGAGCCGAACTCGCCCGTTTTGATTGAGTTGAGTAAGATCTCAGATATAGCACTCTCTAAGTTTTATTTTATTGTGTGTCTTTTATTCAAATCAAATAATTGCAAAATGACTCAATTATAAATTTGTTATCAGTACAATATTTTTTTTAACTCGCCCTTTACATTACATATAATGCTCTATTCAAACCGACTCCCGCGCGACGCCCACAGAAATAAGAACATATAGAAGTGGCATTAGCAAGCCAGTTAACTTTGGCACACGCTACGGCACCTCTACCGATTCTTATTCCTGTGGTCGTCCCGCATGTCGCGCATGTAGAATTTGAAATTTAATTACTTCAGTCGGGTCGTAGTTGCTTTTGTCATGTTGTTGTCGATCCGCTGTTTCGGACTTTCAGTCTTAGCCATATTACTGTGTCTAGTCAGGTGTCTAATTATCAAACACTGTGGGGTGTCTAATGTTTTGACAGTAGATGTTATATTTCATATTTATTAGCTTTAAGCCTTATATGTATGTAATTGTTATATGTGTTATTGAATAAAGTGAAGGTTGTTTGTTAATTTTTTTCTGTTTTAATAAGTATTAAAAGTTTTTACAGTAATTTAAAAACTTTATCATAATAAAACGACGTTATTACTGTATAAAAAAATTGTATTTATCACAATGTCAGCATGTATTTTCAAATTTTTTCTCATTGTAGAAAATAATATGGAATTTAGTAACGATTTTCTAACCGACTGGGTTGAAAAAGGTTAACTAAATACTAGTACTTATAGATAGATTCAACTTATTGCGACTTCTGCCAAAATGCAGATTATTCAATAACAAAACATTTCATAAAAGAACTAGCGGCCCGCCCCGGTTTTGCGTGTGGTACATACAAACAGACCCACACGATAACCGCACATGTTCTTGACAAATGCACTCATTTATTCGCATAGTAAGCGTGATATGAAAACTACAAGATAAAACTAGCTCATGAGCGTTTCACCACAACAGATAGATCAGAAAAAACAGATCCGGAAATTAACACGGGAACCGCAGTGGAGAGCCTTGGACAGCAGATGTGCTTTTATAAAACGTTTTAGTAGGCTTTAAATAATACAACTAGAGGAAATATACATGCAATGAATAAGAAATGTTCAGTGTGAATTGGATTGTCAAAAAATGACAAATATTTCCAATCCTGTAACAGGGCTTTAATTTTAATTTATAGATTTAAATATACAAATTTTTATGTCAATAGAAAGTGTGAAATCTAAAAATCGGGATTCCGGTCAAAATTTACAGTAAAAATTCAATGCATCTTGTACAAATCTTCATTTTTTGGAGATTTCTCAAATCTACAATTGCCGGAGGATTTTACGTTCAAATTTTTGACGTGTCCAGTGGCGTACAAGAAGTTTGACCAAGCATTACATTTTATCTGCTTAATAAAATAAAAACAATCATCGGATAAATGAAAATTAAGAAGTTAATAGTACATTACTGTTGAGGCCGCAATTAAAGCCATTTACGGCTTAGGCTTACCAGAAGCTATTATTGAAATTACCTAACGACTTCTAGCGACGTTTTGGCAACAGCACATTGCAGAATTGACTGCTTAGACTCTGTTTCGTCAGCGCCGACCAAAATGAACGCAGCAGAGAGGGTATTTTTGAACCACTCGAAAATTTACTTAACTACTTACTCCTATAAAGTACAAAAGATGCGAACAAAAATGATTCGACGCGCCGGTTTTCACTAGTCACACTTTTCAAAAATAGCACGACTGATCCATAATGAGATAGAAACTCAAAATTTTATAGGCTTCATTGATACTTTTCAACATAAACTAGTTCATAATATATAACGACTACATCATCAACACATTCGAAGAACTTATTTATCTATTATTGCACCACACATTTTTGTGAAGCAAATTGGAATCAAGATTAGTTGTTGTAACAGGCGTTACTATAAGAAAAATCGAGTATGTATCTTGATATCAATCCATTTATTACTTACCTAATATTATCAATTACCTTTAATAAAATATACGAGGGTAGGCCAATGAGATATTTCAATATTTGTTGCATAGCACCCCTTCTATACAACATTTCATATTTCATTCTTCCTACTTTCGACCATCGCTAGTAATAGCTTTTTGGTATAAAGTATCAAAAAGAGACTCGCAATTCTTAAACTATAATTCAATTTCCAATAAATCAGTCTGTGCCATAACATGGCTACGACGTTGCTAGACGGGGGGAATAGTGCTCTTTAAGAGTGGTTAAAGAGCACTCTTGTACACCCCTCTTTTTAAATTTGACCTAAATTACCTAAATGCTTTTTTAGGCGGACAATAACTCTTATATATTGCTACAGGTTTTGGGTACCTACAACTGAAATAAACGTGTCAGGCAAGTTTCATATAACATAAACGGTGGGTGATGTCCCATACAATTGCATACATTCAAAGCCGGATATGGGGGGGGGGGGGGGGGAGAGGTCTATCTGCTCTGAATGCAGTTTTAAATAGGCGCCATAATAAGGTGTCTCGCGAAACAAATTTTAAAAATATTAATCAAACTGTTTCAAAATATACGAGATTCCACACCCCATATCCGTTAGCCATTCTTACGTAAACTCCCGTTTCGATAAAACCTTCAATCCGGTGCTGCATATATTACCAATACACATACACCTTTAGGAATCGGCCTACACATTTCAAAACGTTGTAATAAAAGTAAAAATGTGATGTCGCTGGTAACGAAATCGATTAGTAGACTATACATTGCGTGGTAAGTTTACTCGCCAATTGGGCAGAAAAAAAAACCGTTATTTTTATTGCTGCTCCCACACTGGCAAAAATATTAAATAACATTTTTTATAATCGTTCAGTTCCACTATGTCCCTTTGCCAAAATGCCCCTTCCGCAAATATCCATTCCTAACAGCACAGGTAGGCATTTTGGATTAGGCAAGATTCTAAAAATGTCACACGAGTTTAAAATGCCAGATTCTATGAATGCCAGATTCTATAAATGTCAGATTTTTGTTATATTGACTATATAATAAATACCTTACGAGTACCTATGTATTTAAAATTCGTAAATTTCTAAAGATTACAAAAAAAAAAATTGCTAATAATTTTGCCAAAATTGACACCTTATCGAATAAAATAATACCTACATGAGGTCCTTTTTTTGTTTAAGTTGTTAGTATAATAGATTACAATTTTATTTTTAGTAATCTTTAGAAATTTACGAATTTTATATACATAGGTACTCGTAAGGTATTATATAGTCAATATAACAAAAATCTGACATTTATAGAATCTGGCATTATTCGAATCTGACATTTGTAGAATGTGGCATTCATAGAATCTGGCATTTTAAACTCGTCTGACATTTTTAAAATCTTACATTTATCGCCGAATCCGGCATTTTGAAGAATATGGTAGAATAAAGATACTCTAAAAAGTAATGCAAAGTTTGAATAAAGAGTGTGTTTTTTTTTAAATGTCCCAAGGATAATACGCCATCTAAAAACCGGCTCAGGTACTCGGCTACAGGGACATTTTTAACCCAGGGGGCATTTTGGAAAAGGGGCATTATGTACCTGAAAGACATGTATCTCGTCTTCGCATGCAAATTTAATAATTAACCGTTTCGTATGTGGACTTATACTTGTTGTACAAATAAACATTTCCAGAAAGTAGTCCTGTACACTACTCAGTTACTGAAGCTCTATTCAAAGTGACGCGAATGTCGCGCGACTTGTGGGACGCCCACAGAAACAAGCCGTAGCGTGTGCTAAAGTTAACTGGCCTGCTTATGGCACTTCTACGTATTATTTCTGTGTAAGTAATATTTTTATCTAAACTTATTGAGGACAAAATCCGCTTTGTAGTTTAGACATAACATCCTCAAGATGTTCTTTGGTAAAGTATACGACTAGAGCGAGCGTGGTGACGTCACGTTTGGTTTTCGATGACGTCAGCAGGCACAGCGCGTGTTTCAGACATACCGCTGTCATTCCGTCCGTCAATCCGGTCACCTGGCGGAAGGAGATGATCAATTAATTTAAAGCGATGCCTCTGTTAGTCTCGGCTGTCATTTGGCGGTTGTTAAAGAAACCACGGAGGCGGAAAGCTCTGACACTATTCTTCTTTAATAAATATCTGCCTCTGCGGTCCAGTGACTTTGTTTAGTTGTTTCCAGTTTGGTTAGGACATTGCAGGCTTGAATCAGCTAATTTTCTGATAATAAAGATGATTCCGTGCTTCGGAAGGCACGTTAAGCCGTTGATCCCGACTGCCATTGAGTGGTTATCACATCCTATTGCTCTGGTTTCTCTATTAAGGAGGTTACCAGTACTGCCAAATCTAGGATAATAGGATGGATGAATCAAATAACTAGACCAACGTTGACTGTTAATAGTTGTGTTTGATCTATGACGAAGTGCATGGCCACACTTCGCTACGTTTCGATAATTCGTTTATATGCGACTACGGCAAAGCCTATATACACATATATATGAAACAAACAAACAAATATACCTTAGAGAGGTAAAGCGTAGCGCGGCAAACTTCACACTCGTCGTTCCAAGCGCCGGCTGGCTTTTTTCTATGCGGAGGTCGTGGCGAAGCAGTAGTTGTGACACCAAGGCGCGACAGTTCCCGGCGACGCTGCAATTCGTC